>CM035847.1:75884305-77149805 GCA_020510985.1 Pholidichthys leucotaenia
CACCCGTCTCCTCCACAGTAATTAGCAGCCTCCTCCACTTGATACTCCTGCTTAGAAAAATCCTTTATGCTTGGGGAGTTTTTGAGCAATTCATTTTCTCTAAGCTCTTTTCCTCTCTATAATTTTATGAGGCCCACTTTCAAACTTTTTTCCGGACATTTTGACCGAGCCAAGACCATAGTGGTACCCATGTGAGGCACTTGTAAATTAGACTGATCAGCAGCCATACATGATATCAAATGATGGACATAGAATTTGACCAATTAACAACAATGTGATCTTTTTCACTGGCTCATGATAGGCTCTGATCTTTGTAGGCCCCTGGGCTTCAGCCCAGCCTAGCCTAGCCTGTTCATTAAGACAGCCTTAAATAATGGGACAACGAATGTCCCGCTCAGGATAAACATGTCTAGCCCAATAAACGGGACATCCCGGCTAAAACGGGACAGTTGGCAACTCTATTCTTTGGTGAATCAGTACTATGTTGCTATGCTACACTAGCTTGTTTAAAGTTATATTTAAATCCAGTGTTATGATTTTGTCCAAAATCTGTTTTAAAAACCAAATAGATGAGATTCTAAAGTTTCAAATGATGTAAGGCACCTACTGTAAGCATGTTTACCACAATTGCCTGTTGCTGCCCAGGGGCCCCCTGAACGTTAATTTTTTACAAATGTTTTATTGAATCCATAATCACTTTCAACATCATAGCCTGGTTCGGAGCACCGCCCAACATCCATCGCAACCTAGTACATAAGATCATCACATTGATTAGCAAGATAATCAGACAGGAACAGGAACCAATCACTAGCATTTATTGCAGAAGGACTAAAATAAAAGGAACACAAATGGCCTCACACTCCGCTCACTCACTCCACAGCCAATACATTCTTTTACCTTCAGGCCACAGATACAGATCACTCACCTTCAAGACCAATAGAGCAATGTCGAGCTTTGTACCCACTTCCATTAGACTCATGAACAGCTGACTCACTCACTCACTCATTCATTTTCACATTTACTATTACTATTTTTAATCCTTTATTCCATCTATTCTGTTTTCATATTCTTTGTATGTTTTTATATTGTATAGCTTGTGTATGTATTTTAATGCATTTTTGCGTATGTGGATGAGATGTGCGTGCACTGATGCTTTTTCCACAAATGAAGTTCCTTGAGAAATAACAAAGTTATCTGACTGATTGATTGATTGATTGACTGTCCATAATATCATAAAAGATTCAGAAAATCAGGAGCAATTTCTGCACATAAGTGTTAAGGCCAAAAACCAACATTGAATGCCCGTGACCTTCAATCCCCTCAGGCGGCACTACATTAAAAACCAACAGCACCCTGTAAAGGTCATGACCATGTGGGCTCAGGAACACTTTGGAAAACCATTGTCAGTTAACACAGTTTGTCGCTACACTAACAAGTGCAAGTTAAACCTCCACCATGCAAAGTGAAATCCATATCCATCCAGGAGGCAACCCAATTAGATGCCCAAACCACCTCAATTGGCTCCTTTCAGTGTGGAGGAGCAGCGGCTCTACTCTGAGCCTCTTCCGGATAACTGAACTCCTCATCCTATCTCAAAGGGTGAGCCCAGCAACCCTACGGAGGAAGTTCATTTCAGCCACTTAGGTATCTATGATCTCAATTGTTGGACTTCTATGCTAATCACAACTTCTCCATAATGGACACCACGTTCAAACATAAGAGTGTTCATATGTGCTAGATCACAGGTCAAGGATCAATTTTGTTATCGTGTCATCAGACCTGGGACCATATGTCTTGGAAATTTGGCTAAAGAGAGGTGCAGAGCTGTCAGCTGATCACCACCTGATGGTGAGTTGGATCAGATGATGGGGTGGATGCCATTCAGACCCAGTAGACCCAAATGTAGAATGGGAGTGTGCTAGGACTGTCCGGCTGAGGCCACTGTCTGATAGGTCTTCAACTCCCACCTCCAGGAAATCTGCAGATGTGGAGCATGAATGGGTCATGTTCTCAGCCTCCACTGTTGAAGTAGCTGCCTAGACCTGTGGAAACAAGGTTGTTGGTGCATCTCATGGTGACAACCCGTGAACCAATCAGAATCAGAATCAGAATCAGCTTTATTGGCCAAGTATGCACAGCACATACAAGGAATTTGACTTTGGCTAAAAACTTGCTCTCGTTGTTTAGGTGAAGGATTTAAATAAGGATTCAATGACAACCAGAGTATGTACAGTAAATTACAGTCTGTCCACGTTTCTATAAAAGGATGCAAATATATACAGGAATATATGCAGTTATTTACTCGGACTAACCACACTTTGCAGAAATATATGAAAAAATATACAATCACACAGTATTTCAATGTGGACTCAGATTCAGTGATATAATGTGAATGAAGTAAAAAGCAGTGTGAGAGTTATGTGCAATGTAATAATGGATGAAAAGTCATGAGTACAGCAACAGGTAGGACTAGGTGAATGTTAGGAGTTCATCAGAGTGATGGCTTGAGGAAAGAAACTGTTCCTGTGACGGGTGGTTTTGACCTTCAGTGATCTGTAACGACGACCAGAAGATAGAAGTTCAAACAGTTTGTGGCCGGGGTGTGATGGGTCAGCACAGATGTTTCCCGCCCGTTTCCTGGTTATGGACCGATATAAGTTCTCAATGGAGGGTAGGTCGGTACCAATGATCCTCTCCGCAGACTTAATGATCCGCTGCAGTCTGGTCTTGTCCTGTTTAGTGGCAGATCCAAACCAGACAGTGATGGAAAAGCAGAGGACAGATTGGATGATGGCGGTGTAGAAGACAACCAGCAGCTCCTGAGGCAAATCAAACTTCTTGAGCTGACGCAGAAAAACAACAACAAACAACAAACAACCTCTGCTGGGCCTTTTTCCGGACAGTGTCAATATGGGAGGACCACTTCAGGTTCCGGGAGATTGTGGTACCCAGAAACTTGAAGGAGTTGACAGTGGACACTGTGCTGTTGAGGATGGTGAGTGGGGGGAATGAAGGGGGGTGTCGCCTGAAATCCACAGTCATCTCCACCGTTTTGGCTGGGTTAAGTTCAAGATGGTTCTGGCTGCACCAGAGGATCAGCTGCTCCACCTCCCGCCTGTATGCAGACTCATCATCATCCCGGATCAAACCGATGACTGTGGTGTCGTCCGCAAACTTCAGGAGCTTCACCGAAGGGTCCTCTGAGGTGCAGTCGTTGGAGTAGAGGGAGAAGAGCAGTGGGGAAAGGACACATCCTTGGGGGGCGCCAGTACTAATTTTTCGGGAGCTGGATGTAAATCTCCCTAGCTTCACCTGTTGCCACCTGTCAGTCAGAAAGCTGGAGATCCACTGGCAGGTGGAGGGGGGGCACCTTGAGCTGGAGGAGTTTCTGATGAAGAATGCCTGGGATGATGGTGTTGAACGCTGAGCTGAAGTCGACAAACAGGATCCTGGCGTACGTCCCTGGGGAGTCGAGGTGTTGCAGGATGTAATGTAGTCCCATATTCACTGCATCATCCACTGACCTGTTTGACCGGTAGGCAAACTGCAGTGGGTCCATCAGGGGGCCTGTGATGACCTTCAGGTGGTTCAGCACCAATCTCTCCAAGGATTTCATGACCACAGAGGTCAGGGCAACAGGTCTGTAGTCGTTTAATCCTGTAATAGAGGGTTTCTTGGGAACTGGAATGATGATGGAGCGTTTGAAGCAGGAAGGCACTTCACGCAGCTCCAGTGATCTGTTAAAGATCCGGGTGAAGATGGGGGCCAACTCGTTGGAGCAGACTCTCAGGCAGGACGGAGACACACCATCAGGTCCTGCAGCCTTCTTGATCTTTTGTCTCTGAAAGACCCGGCGCACCTCCTCTTCACAGATCATTAGTGCTGGTGGGAGGTCAGAGTGGAGGAGGGATGGAGTTCCTGGGGCTGCAGATAATCCTTTTGTGTGGGTGGGAGGTGAGAACTGTAGGTTCTTTTCAAACCTGCAGTAAAAGCTGTTTAGGTCATTAGCCAGCTGGAGGTTTTCCGCAGGGTGGGGGGATGGTCTCCTGTAGTTGGTGATATTCCGTAGGCCTCTCCAGACAGAAGCAGAGTTGTTAGCTGAGAAGTTTTTTTGTAACTTCACACTGTAGCTCCTCTTAGCAAGCCTGGTCTCCTTCGTCAGCATGTTTCTGGCCCGCTTGTACAGAGTCCAGTCACCAGTCCTGTAGGCCTCCTCCTTGGTCTGACGTAGCTGCTTCAGTTTAGGAATGAACCAGGGTTTATTGTTGTTGTATATGCAGAAGGTCTTGGTCTGCACACACATGTCCTCGCAGAAACAGGTGTATGATGTCACAGTGTCAGTGAGTTCATTTAAGTTAATGGCTGCAGCTTCAAAAACACTCCAATCTGTGCAGTCAAAGCAGGCTTGTAACTTCAGCTTTGATTCCTCAGTCCATTTCTTCACAGTCCTTACAACAGGCTTGGAAGTTTTTAGCTTCTGTCTGTATGTTGGAATAAGATGGAGCAGGCAGTGGTCAGAAAAACCCAGAGCTGCACGGGGGACGGCATGATAGGCGTTTCTTAAAACTGTGTAACAGTGGTCAAGTGTATTTGTGTCCCTGGTGGGACATTTAATATGCTGTCTGTATTTAGGAAGCTCATTTGTGAGATTAGCTCTATTGAAATCACCCAGAATGATAAGCAGAGAGTCTGGATGTTTTTCCTCCACCTCTACTATCTGGTCAGCGAGGAGCTGCAGTGCCTCCGTTGTACAAGCAGCAGGCGAGATATAAATTCCGACCAGAATAAATGAGGAGAACTCTCGCGGTGAATAAAAGGGTTTACAGTTTATGAACAGTGACTCTAGGTTAGGGCTACAAAACTTCTTCAACACTGTGACATCAGTACACCAACCTTCGTTTATGTAGAAGTGGTGGACAAGTGGTGGACAAGTGGTGGACAACAGTGGTCAGGGGGTCCATTAAGCTGAAGGAGGAGTCCCATCAAGCTTGGTTGGCTTATAGGTCTCGGGAAGCAGCTGGGGTGTACCGGCAGGCAACACACCTGCTGAGAAAAAAAAAAAAAAGCATTGGAGACTCTGTAGTCAGAAACGTGAACCTGGAGACTCCAGTGGCCATAGTCAAATCAAATCAAATCAAATCAACCTTTATTGTCATGTTGCTGTACATACAACTGTAGTGCAGGCAAGATGAAATTACGTTTCTCTAGGCATCCATATAAGTAAAAAGAACATAATTTAAGACACACTCACACACACCCTCACCCCCCACCCCAACACAGCCACTCACACATCCCTGAGACATACTTGAAACTAACGGGTTGACGCTGGGGTGACACTGGGGTGACACTGAATCAAATTTGAAAATGCTGGCTAAAAGTAATCACAAATTCTCCACAATTATTATCCACACCAGCATTAATGACACCCAACTCCGACAGTCAGAAGTCACAAAACTTAACGTGGAATCGGTGTGTAGCTTTGCCAAAACGATGTTGGCCTCTGTAGTATTCTCTGGTCCCTCCCCAACCTGACCAGTTGGGGAGCGTCTAGCAAATGATGTGGGCTACATAGACAATTGGAGCTACTTCTGGGGAAAACCTTGTCTTGTTAGGTGATCCAGCCATCCCATTTCAACCCACTTCAATCCATCCAGCTTTGGATGGTGTGTGTCATTTATCTAACAATCTGGCATCATTTTAACAAAAGATCCAAAGCCTTGACTGCTACTCAAGAGTTGGGACCAGGAAGCAGATTCACAGTCTTACACGCCTCTCTGCAGCTTCTTTAAATCTGATTTAGTGCTTAAATTGGATAGAATCATTATAGTAAGGGACTTTAATATACATATACACACGTGGACAAAATTGTTGGTACCCCTCTGTTAATGAAAGAAAAACCCACAATGGTCACAGAAATAATTTGAATCTGACAAAAGTGGTTATAAATAAAAAAAAGTCTATGAAAATTAATCAATGAAAATCAGACAATGCTTTTGAATTGTGGTTCAACAGAATTATTTTAAAAAAGCAAACTCATGAAACAGGCCTGGACAGAACTGATGGTACCCATCTTCATCTTCTTCATCTTCTACCGCTTAATCCTTTCGGGTCGCGGGGGGGGGGGGGCGCTGGAGCCTATCCCAGCATCTTTGGGCGAGAGGCAGGGTACACCCTGGACAGATCGCCAGTCCATCACAGGGCCAACACAGAGAGACAGACAACCATTCACTCTCACATCCATACCTAAGGACAATTTAGAATCCCCAGTTTTGATGCCAATTAACCTAACTTGCATGTTTTTGGCATGTGGGAGGAAACCGGAGTGCCCGGAGTAAACCCACACAGACACGGGGAGAACATGCAAACTCCACACAGAAGGGTCACCGATGGTCTGGGGGTGGGATCGAACCCACGATGGTCAAGGGTGGAATCGATCCCATGATGTTACCCTTAACTTAATATTTTGTTGCATAACTTTTGAGGCAATCACTGCAATCAAACGATTTCTGTAACTGTCAATGAGACTTCTGCACCTCTCAGCAGGTATTTTGGCCCACTCCTCATGAGCAAACTGCTCCAGTTGTCTCAGGTTTGAAAGGTGCCTTCTCCAGACGTCATGTTTCAGCTCCTTCCACAGATGTTCAATAGGATTTAGATCAGGGCTCATAGAAGGCCACTTTAGAATAGTCCAATGTTTCACTCTTAGCCATTCTTGGGTGTTTTTAGCTGTGTGTTTTGGGTCATTATCCTGTTGCAAGACCCATGACCTGCGACTGAGACCAAGCTGTCTGACACTGGGCAGCACATTTTTCTCTAGAATACCTTGATAGTCTTGAGATTTCATTCTACCCTGTACAGATTCAAGACACCCTGTGCCAGATGCAGCAAAGCAGCCCCAGAACATAACAGAACCTCTTACTTAAAACTTACTAAAAAGCGACTACAGTATTTTGGGGGAGTCGATATTGACAAATCAAATTTTATTATTCCCAAATCAAAAAATGAGGAGTTTGAACATTACTTAGAGAATCAAAATTGGGAGCAGCTCATGTCAACATGTGAAGTAGATGATTGTTGTAATTTTATAACTGCAACAATCACAAAGTCTATAGAAAAATTTTCAAAGCAAATTAAAAGTAGACAACCGAAGATTAGCCTACCATGGTTAAATAATGAAATAAGAAAACTTATGAAGAGGCGAGACTATGCATTGAAAACATCACTAACCTCTAAACTACAAAATGATCCAAAGTTTAAGAAATAAAGTGGTACATGAGCTGCGAAAATCAAAAATATCTTATTACAATAAACTGATAGATCATGCAAAGGGTAACAACAGTTCCCTATGGAGGCATTTAAATAACTTAACTAATAAAAAAAAAACGATCAGAAGGGGGTAAAGGAACTTAGAATCAATGGCAAGACCATCAGTGACAAGGCTACTTTGGCAAATGAATTTAATTCATACTTTGTGGGCTCTGTGGAAGACTTAACAAAAATTTTTGTGCTGCCAAATGTGCTCAACAACACAAATTCCATACTTCCAACAGATACTTTTCACATCGATGAGGTAAATGAGGAGTTAATTGCTGGTATTGTTAAAACACTGTCAAACTCAAAAACTAATGATATCTACAATATGAGCACCTCCTTTCTCAAAATGTACAGCAAAATATTAATCAAACCACTGACTCATCTCATTAATCTCTCCATTAGGTCTAGTACATTTCCATCTGGCTGGAAAAAAGCTGTCGTCATACCAGTTCATAAATCAGGCAGTAAAGACGATATATGCAATTACCGCCCAATCTCTATCTTACCAGTCCTATCTAAGGTTCTTGAAAAAGTTGTAGCTACACAGCTGATAGACTACTTACAAGACAGTCAACTTCTTCATCCACATCAATTTGGTTTTAGACCAGGATACTCAACAGAAACAGCAAATTGTTGTCTTATTGAAAACGTCAAACAGTCCTTGGACAGGGGTAATGTGGTAGGAGCTGTTTTTCTAGATCTCAAAAAGGCTTTCGATACTGTAAACCACAGTTTGCTTTTATCCAAAATGGTATCTTTTAACTTCTCCCCAAATACATTAGAATGGTTTGCATCTTATCTCCAGAACAGAGAACAGTGTGTAAAAGTTCACCAGGATAAATCCTCATTTTTAAACAACCGCATGGGTATCCCACAAGGGTCCATTCTTGGTCCTTTACTTTTCAGCATTTTTATTAATGACTTGCTGTTACACTGCTCAGCTGCAACATGCCAACTTTATGCAGATGATGCAGTTATTTACACAGCTGCCAAGACTCCAGCACAGGCTGCAGATGTACTGTCTACAAGTATGGTTGATGTCCAAGAGTGGCTCCTCAAGAACCATCTATTGCTGAACCTTCAGAAAACAGTCTCAATGTGCTTTTCAATCAAAAAATGTAACCTGCAACGTTTTAAAGTTAATATACATGATCATGACATCAGTTTAGCTACAGAATTCAAATACTTTGGCATTGTACTAGATCCTCAACTCAAATTTAATCTTCATATAAAGAAAATTTCAAAAACAGTAAAAAAAACCCTGAACTGCTTTAAATTAACTAGATATTACATACCTTACGAAGCAGCTGCACTGTATATGCATTCTATGGTTTTTTCTCATATATCATACTGTTTGACAGTCTGGGCTCAAGCAGCCCCTTCCACAATAAGACATATAGGTTCATTATATAATCAAACCCTAAAAATCTTGGACAAAAAGCCCATTAGGTGGCATCACTGTAATGTTTTAAAAAAATACAACCTATTGAGTTTTGAGAGCTTCATTGACCTCTGTTTTCTGAAATTAACGTTCAAATGTTTCCATACTGTTGTGATGTGGCGCAGTATAAATAAAGCTGAATTGAATTGAATAAATCAGCACCCGAGCCACTTGCTGGTTTCGTCCAAAGACAGGACAGCAGCAGAGCCACCAGGAGTTCTGTTAACAATAACTGTAAAATATTCCACCGCAGAACCACATTTGGACAAACAGCTTTCTCTATAAAGGGCAGTCACATCTGGAACACAATGCCAAATGTAATTAAAATAATAACGGACTTTAAAACATTCACTAAAAAGGTTAAAAACTGGCTGAAAAATAAACAAGAATGTACTCATGTATGAATTAATTGTCTGCAAAGTGAGAGTGAATGAAGGGAAGGAATAAATGTGTTTGTTTATAGTGAGTGACGAAGGGAGGGAGGCCTGAAATAGGCAAATGTGAGTCAGGTTGTTATATTTGTGTATTTATAATATTTGTAATATTTATGTTAAATGTGAGTCAGGCTGTTATATTTGTGTATTTATAATATTTATAATATTTATAATTGTGTATTTATAATCTTTCTGCATTGATGTATGTGGTTATTGTGTATTTTTTTTTTCATCTTTACTTGATTCTCTTTTCTAAAGCCCATCCAGGGACAAGAGTTGCAAATTAGCTAATAGCTATACACTCTATGTGCAACACATCAGATTGATTGTCTTTGATTAATTGTCTATGTTTATTGCACTGTCCCTGTCAAATAAACTAATCTACTACTACTACTCCTCCATCTTTCACAGTAGGGACAGTGTTCTTTTCTTGGTATGCTTCATTTTTACATCTGTGAACGTAGAGCTGATGTGCCTTGCCAAAAAGTTGCAGTTTTGTCTCGTCTGTCCATAGGACATTCTCCTAGAAGCTTTGTGGCTTGTCAACATGCAGTTTGGCAAATTCCAGTCTGGCTTTTTTATGATTTCTTTTCAACAGTGGTGTCCTCCTTGGTCGTCTCCCATGAAGTCCACTTTGGCTCAAACAACAACGGATGGTGCGATCTGACACTGATGTACCTTGACCTTGGAGTTCACCTTGAATGTGTTTAAAGGTTGTTCTGGGCTCTTTTGTTACCATTCGTATTATCCGTCTCTTCCATTTTTTTTATCTGTAATTTTCTTTCTAATCTCCTGAGACAGCTCTCTCCTTTGCTTCCTCTGGTCCATGTTTAGTGTGGTACACACCATCTCACCAAACAGCACAGTGACTACTTGTCACCCTTTAAATAGGCCGACTGACTGATTACAAGTTTGTAGACACCTGTGATGTTAATTAGAGGACACATCTTGGTTGAACATGTCTCTATGGTCACATTATTTTCAATCTTTTCTATTGGTACCATCTTTTTTGTCCAGGTCTGTTTCATGAGTTTGTTTTTTAAAATAATTCTGTTGAACCACAATTCCAAAGCATTGTCTGATTTTCATCGGTTAATTTTCATAAACTTTTTATTTATTACCACTTTTGTGAGATTCAAGTTATTTCTGTCACCACTGTGGGTTTTTCTTTCATTAACGTGTGTAGATGTACAGGCGCATCTCAATAAATTAGAATGTCATCATGAAGTTGATTTATTTCAGTAATTCAAAGAATGAAACTCCTATAATATAGATTCAGTACACACAGAGTGATATATTTCAAGTGTTTATTTCTTTTAATTTTGATGGCTATGGCTTATAGCTTGGTAATGGCTTATGGCTTATCCACTCTGCCATTGCCGGTTCCAAGCCTGGATGAGAAAGTGAGGAGGGTTGGGGCAGGGTTAGCAGCTCCGTCCCGTAAAAGCCCACAGCTATGAATGCCAGTTATACTAAGGCTGGGCCCTCATGGGCACACCATCAACCTCATCCCCGGTGGCACACTGGCAGGCGTAATGATGGGGCTCCCCCAAACCTGCAAGGGAGGGGTTCCCCTGATCCCCCACCAGTGTGGCCGCCATCCACTGACATCACTGGAAGCCCCATTCGCATCGCCACCTGGAACATCCTGACCCTAAACGAACCCAGCCACCCTCAGCTTCTTGCCTCCGACCTCACCCGTCTCAATGTCTCCTCTGCTGGTCTCCAGGAAATCAGGTGGACATAGGATGGTGAGACAACAGTGGGTGAATACAAGATCATATGGAGCAGCAACGACATCCACCACACCCAAGGCGTGGCCATTGCCATCCACCAATGGTATGTGGCTTCCCTCACCACCTGGAAGCCACTGGTTCCCCGCTTGCCATATGCTTGCCTGTGACACTCTTTTAATTTTTTTTTTTTAAATTTTGTATACTTTATTAATCTGAGAGGGAAATTCAGGGCATCCACATGGATGGATGAAGCAGTCACAGTGCAGCGCCAATCCCTTTACCATTCACACACATTCACACCTAGGGCCACTTTAGAGTCTCCAATTAACCTAACTTGCATGTTTTTGGCCTGTGGGAGGAAACCGGAGTACCCAAGGTAAACCCACGCAGACAATGGGAGAACATGCAAACTCCACACAGAAGGGTCACTGATGGTCAGGGGGTGGGATTGAACCCACAACCTTCTTACTGTGCTGTCACAGTGCTAACCACTGCACCACCAAGCTGCTTTTGGCTACCTTTCCATCTACGTGGCCTAATCCCCTACAAAGGTCACCAATGACCAACCCAAGGATGCATGCTACACAAAGCTGCAGGACGAGCTATGCTGCATTTCCCGCCACGACATCACCATTGTCCTAGAGGACATGAACGCTACCATAGGCCCCAACAAGAGTGGCTTTGAACACATCATCGGACCGTTGCTGACAATGCCTGAACCAGGTATTGTCAAATCCACCGCACCACCTGGAACTGTAACACCGGTGCTACATTCAAGACCATTGACCACATCTTGGTCAGTGGGCGCTGGAGAATTGCCACTGACTGCCGTGTCTACAGCAGTGCTGAGCTGGGGCGGACTGACCATCGACTGCTAGCTGACACTGTCTGCCTGCACCTCCGCCACAATGCCCCCCCTGACCTTCCAGACAATGAGAAGCTTTACACTTCTCAGTTTGCCCACTGCTACTCCATTGAGGTCATTAACCGTTTTGCTGCCCTTGACCACCCAGAGAGTCTTGAGGATGCCTGGGAGCAGATTACCACAACTCTCACTCTGACTGCCACAAACGACCTTGGTGATCGCCGCCAGGGGATTCAGCCATGGATCTCTGACACCTCCCTGGAGCTGATCGATCAATGCCATACAGCCAGACACCAAGGGAAGGACAATTACCACAATCTGAACATAGAGAGATGCCGCAGCCTCTGGCACAATGAAGCTGCTTGGCTCCACCGTATCACCAACAAGGCCAACAACAGCTTTCAAGCAGGGAACCTCCGGTCTGCCTACCAGTCTATCAAGCAACTGTGCCAAGCTGGCAAGAAACAGCAGTCATCGTTCCGCCCGCTAGCTGTTGATGGCATGTGCCTCATCATGGATCCAATGACCAAACTCCAATAATGACGAAAGCACTACATGAGCGTCCTCTGCAAGCCCCCTTCTCCCACCTCAGATTAGCTGCAGCAGTATGCCGATGCTGGTGTTGAAGACAACTCAATCAGCCTAGCCCCACCTTCAATCAGTGAGCAGTCAGATATCGTCAAGAAGCTCCCCTCTGGATGAGCCCCGGTACTGATGGAGTTACGGCAGAAATGATGAAAGCCGCCCTCACCTCTGTCATCCCTCGGCTGAAACATCTATGTCACTTTATCTGGGCAGAAGAACACATCCCTGGGGAGTGTTGGGATGGGTTCATTATGTCCTTGTAAAAGAACAAGGATGACCGTCGGCGCACAGCCAGCTATCGTCCTATCACGCTGCTGTCCATCCCCAGCCAGGTAATCATCACTGTCATCCTGAGCCGCATCTGCCCCCTGCTCCTTGCCAAGCGCCGCTGCCAGCAGGCCGGCTTCACCCCTAGCCGGTCCACAGTGAACTACATCCTTGCCTTGAGTGTCCTGGCACAGCAACGGAGGGAGCATCGACAACCTCTATATGCGGGCTACGTCAACCTCAAAGTTGCCTTTGACTCCCTAGACAGGAATGCCCTCTGGCAACTCCTTCACGGTGTAGGAGTCCAATCCAAGTAAATCAACATTCTCCAGGACCTCTACTCTAACACCACGTGCAGGGTACGTGCCGAGGGTGACACGTCAGACCCTTTTGTCATCACCTCTGGAGTCTGGAAGGGATGTGTTGCCGCACCAAACCTCTTTAATGGTGCGGTTGACTACTGGGTCAATAATGCGACGGAACGCTGCCCCAGTCTTGCAGTTGACTTCCATGCCCACTTCACAGACCTGTGCTATGCAGATGATGTGGTGCTTTTCACCACACATATAGACATAATTGCTGAGGCACTGGAGCTACTTGCAGAGGAAACATCACTCCTGGGCCTTACCATCAGCTGGGCAAAGAAACAAACATCCAGTCACTGTCAGACTTCTTGCCACCACCACCACAAGTCATCACCAATCAATTTGCAATCAAAGCTGCAAATCTTTAACACATGTGTGATCCCCGTCCTTCTTTACGGGTCCGAAATTTGGACCCTCTCCACCACAACCACCCACCATCTGAATGCATTCCATCGGACCTGCCTCTGTTACATCCTCTGCATCCAATGGTTCCACCACACCACAAACGATGAGGTCTTCTGAAGGGCTGGCTGCCCTATCCCCATCTCCACCATCATTAGGAGATGGAGGCTGCGGCTTCTCGGTCACATGGCCAGGTTGGAAGTCGGAACTCCGGCCAAGTAGGCCTTCTCTGCCAGTGCCCTCCCCACCCCCACCCCCAGGGCTGCCATTGTCTCCAAGGTCGGCCCAGACTGTCCTGGATGACCCGGGTTGCAATGGTATAACCTGTGGCCAACCTCATTGCCCTAGTCCAATATCACTCTGCCTTCAGATGATTGGCCACAATGGTAACTTAAGTGGCCAGGCAAGGATTAAGTAAGTAAGTTAAGTAATGGCTTATAGCTAATGAAAACCTCAAATTCAATTTCTCCAAAAATTAGAATATTACATAAAATTAATTTCAGAAATTTATTTTTAATAGAAATGTTGGCCGACTGAAAATTATGACGATGTACACACTCAATACTTGGTAGGAGCTCCTTTTGCATGAATTACTGCATCGATACAGTGTGGCATGAAGATGATAAGCCTGTGGCACTGCTAAGATGTTATGAAGCTTCAGGTTTCTGTGCTAGCAGCTTTCAGCTCATCTGCATTGTTGGGTCTGGTGTCTCTCACCTTCCTCTTGACAATATCCCATAGATTATTGATGGGTTGTGGTCAGGAAAGTTAACTGGCCAATCAAGCACAGTGATACCACAGTCATTAAATCAGGTATTGATACTTCTGGCAGTGTGGGCAGGTGCCAAGTCCTGCTGGAAAATGAAATGAGCATCTCCATAGAACTTGTCAACAGAGGGAAGCATGAAGTGCTCTAAAATTTCCTGGTAGATGCTGTGCTGACTTTGGACCTTACAAACACCAGTGAATGACCTATTTTCAGATTAAAGTAAATTTTGCATTTCATTTGAAAATCAAGGTCCCAGAAGCTGGAGGAAGAGTGGAGAGGCACAGAATCCAAGTTGCTTGAGGGCCAGTGTGACGTTTCCACAATCAGTGATGATTTGAGGAGCCATGTCATATGCTGGTGACGCACTAGTGGTAACTAGGGGTTATTTGAGCCACTGTTGCCTTTGTATCATCTTAAACAAGTTGGGCCATCTTCCTTATTCCTCTGGCATCTTAAAGGTATTTGGATCCACAGAACTGCTGTTCACTGGGTATTTTCAATCAATCAATCAATCAGCTTTATTTATAAAGCACTTTAAAAGCAACACTTGCTACACAAAGTGTTGTACAGCAAGAAAACATAAAAGCAGGAAGCAGGGCACTAGCACAAGAAGAATATACTGTAGAACCACAGTCAAAAAAAATAATAAAATAAAATGAAATGTAAAATAAATAAATGAATAAAATCCATTTCATTCAATAAAATCAATGTCTCACACTGGGTTGAAGGCCAGGGAGTAAAAGTGTGTTTTAAGACAGGTTTTAAAAAATGGACAGTGAAGGTGCTTGTCTGATGTCCAGGGGTAAATCATTCCATAACCTGGGTGCCATGATCAAAAAGGCTCTGTCCCCTCTGAGCTTCTGCCTTGCCTTTGGCACCCCCAGAAGCAGCTGTTCAGTTGACCTGAGGGACCGGGTGGGAGCGTAGGAATGCAGAAGCTCAGAGAGGTAAGGCAGAGCAAGACCATTCAAGGATTTAAAAACAAATAAAATAATTTTAAAATGAACTCTAAAATACACGGGCAGCCAGTGGAGTGAAGCTAAGATGGGTGTGATGTGATCTCTTCCACGGGTACCAGTTAAGATAAGATAAGATAAGATAAGCCTTTATTAGTCCCACAATGGGGAAATTCCAGGATTGCAACAGCACAGGGATAGCAACACTCAGAGCAATAATTTAGAAGATAAGAAAATAAGAGCAGTGAATATACATATATGTACACATAAATATATAAGTATATATACACAGTGCGAAGCACTGTAGCTAGACGGAATAAACAGCATAACCGTCTATTTAGTTACCCTACATGGTATGAATATGTACCCATACATATTGTCACCCTCCATAGCGACTGATATTGTCCTAGTTGTATACTGGAGGGGACCATTTGTGTAAGTCTGTTGTGTCTTTTGCATTCAATACTATTAGGTCGTCACGTTTTTTTTGCTATCTCTGCGAGTAGCCCTGCTTAGGTTATACAGTCTGACAACCATAGGTAGGAAGGACCTGCGAAACCTCTTGGTTGCGCACCTGGGATGATGTAGTCTACTGCTAAATAAGCTCCTCAGTGAGTTCAGTATGTCCTGCATGGGGTGGGACTCGGACTCCAGCAGAGATGACAGTTTAGCCACCATCCTTCTCTCTCATATCTCCTCCACTGGGTCAAGGTGTTGCCCCAGGACAGAGTTAGCTTTCTTGATTAGTTTGTTCAATCTCTTCCGATCGGCTGCTGTAATGCCGTTGCCCCAGCAGACCACTCCAAAAGTGATGGCTGATGCCACCACCGTGTCATAGAATGTCTTCAAGAGTACCCCTTGTACACCAAAAGACCTGAGCCTCCTCAGTAGGAACAGCCTGCGCTGTCCCTTCTTGTAGGGTGCGTCGGTATTGTGTGACCAGTCTAGTTTATTGTTCAAATGAACACCCAGGTACTTGTAGGATGTCACCATCTCAATGTCTGTTCCCTGGATGTTTACTGGTGCTGTGAGGGGTTGTCCTTGCCTGTGGCAGTCCACCACCAGCTCCTTAGTTTTCCTCGCGTTGATCTGGAGGCAGTTCCGATGGCACCAGTCCACAAAGTCCTGGATAAGTCCTCTGTACTCAGCTTCATCTCCGTTGGAGATGAGGCCGATGATCGCAGAGTCGTCAGAGAACTTCTGTAGATGGCAGTGTGTTGTGTTGTGTGAGAAGTCCGCAGTATAAAGGGTGAACAGGAAGGGAGCCAAAATCGTTCCCTGGGGGGCCCCTGTGCTATCGATGATCATGTCGGACACACAGTCCCGGGTTCTCACAAACTGTGGCCAGTTAGTGAGGTAGTCCAGGATCCATGATGACAGGTGCTGATCCACCCCTGCGCACAGCAGGTTGTCCTTCAGGATCATCGGTTGGATGGTGTTGAAAGGAACTGGAGAAGTCAAAGAACATGATCCTCACCGCGTTCCCGGGCTTCTCCAGGTGGGACAGGGAACGGTGAAGGAGGAAGATCACTGCATCCTCCACCCCAATGCCATGCTGGTAGGCGAACTGGAGTGGATCCATTGCTGGTCCACCAGGGGGTGGAGGTGAGCAAGGAGCAGTCTCTCCAGGGTCTTCGTCATGTGAGATGTCAGGGCCACTGGTCTGTAGCTGTTCAGGTCTTTGGGGTGGGAAGTCTTTGGTACAGGTACCACACAAGATGTTTTCCACAACTGTGGTACCCTCCCCAGCTTCAGGCTCAGGTTGAAGATGTGCTCCACAATCCCACACAGCTGGTCTGAGCAGGACTTGAGGAGCTTCGCGCTGATGTTGTCCGGTCCCGAGGCCTTCCTCGCCTTGATCTTTCTCAGCGCCATCCTCACCTGGGTCTTAGTGAGGGTCAGATTGGGGGGCCGTGTGCTGGGAGTGGGGCGGGGGTGTTGGTGGAGTGGGGTGTGGACAGCAGGTCTCGATGACTTTAGAGGCAGCAGTGGTTGTTGTGCAGTCGGGGGGGAGGGTGGTTGATCAAACCTATTAAAAACAGGTTCAGATTGTTCGCCCACTCCCTGCCCCCCGTGGCCTGGGAGGAGGTACAGACGTGGACAAAATTGTTGGTACCCCTCTGTTAAAGAAAGAAAAACCCACAATGGTCACAGAAATCACTTGAATCTGACAAAAGTGGTAATAAATAAAAGTCTATGAAAATTAACCAGTGAAAATCAGACAATGCTTTTGAATTGCAGTTCAACAGAATTATTTTAAAAAAACAAGCTCATGAAACAGGCCTGGACAAAAATGATGGTACCCCTAGAAAAGATTGAAAATAATGTGACCATAGGGACATGTTCAACCAAGATGTGTCCTCTAATTAACATCACAGGTGTCTACAAACTTGTAATCAGTCAGTCGGCCTGTTTAAAGGGTGACAAGTAGTCAATGTGCTGTTTGGTGACATGGTGTGTACAACACTAAATATGGACCAGAGGAAACAAGGGAGAGAGTTGTCTCAGGAGATTAGAAAGAAAATTATAGACAAGCATGTTAAAGGTAAAGGCTATAAGACCATCTCCAAGCAGCTTGATGTTCCTTTGACTACAGTTGCACACATTATTCAGAAATTTAAGATCCACGGGACTGTAGCCAACCTCCCTGGACGTGGCCGCAGGAGGAGACGGATAATACGAATGGTGACAAAAGAGCCCAGAACAACCTCTAAACACATTCATGGTGAACTCCATGGTCAAGGTACATCAGTGTCAGATCGCACCAGCCATCGTTGTTTGAGCCAAAGTGGACTTCATGGGAGATGACCAAGGAGGACACCACTGTTGAAAAGAAATCATAAAAAAGCCAGACTGGAATTTGCCAAACTGCATGTTGACAAGCCACAAAGCTTCTGGGAGAATGTCCTATGGACAGACGAGACAAAACTGCAACTTTTTGGCAAGGCACATCAGCTCTACGTTCACAGACGCAAAAATGAAGCATACCAAGAAAAGAACACCGTCCCTACTGTGAAACATGGAGGAGGTTCTGTTATGTTCTGGGGCTGCTTTGCTGCAGCTGGCACAGGGTGTCTTGAATCTGTACAGGGTAGAATGAAATCTCAAGACTATCAAGGTATTCTAGAGAGAAATGTGCTGCCCAGTGTCAGACAGCTTGGTCTCAGTCGCAGGTCATGGGTCTTGCAACAGGATAATGACCCAAAACACACAGCTAAACACTCAAGAATGGCTAAGAGCGAAACACTGGACTATTCTAAAGTGGCTTTCTATGAGCCCTGATCTAAATCCTATTGAACATCTGTGGAAGGAGCTGAAACATGCCGTCTGGAGAAGGCACCCTTCAAACCTGAGACAACTGGAGCAGTTTGCTCATGAGGAGTGGGCCAAAATACCTGCTGAGAGCAGAAGTCTCATTGACAGTTGCAAAAATCGTTTGATTGCAGTGATTGCCTCAAAAGGTTGTGCAACAAAATATTAAGTTAAGGGTACTATCATTTTTGTCCAGGCCTGTTTCATGAGTTTTTTTTTTTTAATAATTCTGTTGAACCACAAAACCACAAAAGCATTGTCTGATTTTCAATGGTTAATTTTCATAGAATTTTTATTTATTACCACTTTTGTCAGATTCAAGTTATTTCTGTGACCATTGTGGGTTTTTCTTTCATTAACAGAGGGGTACCAAGAACTTTGTCCACGTTTGTATTCTGGAGCCCAGAGATGGTTTTAACCCCTTGATGCCTGTTGTCGCGAATTCGCATCAAACCGCTTCCGCTCCAAATGCAACCAAAATACCGTCTGTATTCCTCCACTTCCGGTTGGAGCACTTCCAGCACATACCTAGGAACCTTTTGCAAGCATTAGTTTCTCCGAGGAACAGTCAGAGACGGAGCACCATCCATTTCCTGATTGCTAGGGTTAGGGTTAGGATTAGGGTTAGTGTTAGGGTTATAGTTTGGCAGTCATGAGAGTTGAAAATACTGAAAATAACTTTGTTGCATAAATAAAAGATTCTTCATACTTGAGATGGGAACAGGTGCTTTTTTACCATTTTTTTTTTTACCATAGATGCCTGTTTTCTCTAAGTTGCATCATATCTAAAATTATATCTATTTTATGTGCTATAGTCA
Organism: Pholidichthys leucotaenia; assembly: GCA_020510985.1. Lineage (NCBI taxonomy): Eukaryota > Metazoa > Chordata > Actinopteri > Cichliformes > Pholidichthyidae > Pholidichthys > Pholidichthys leucotaenia. Next base: position 75,903,570 of record CM035847.1, read on the forward strand.
AATTAACTTTCTCAACTTAATTTAGCATCTACTTGAAAGCAAAAACACAAGTGAAATTTTTTTTTTCATAATTGGAAATAAATTCAGGCGTTAAGGGGTTAAGGTTTCTCCAGACCCCGCCGATGTCGCTCTGTTGCAGCTTGTCCTCCATCTTCTTCCTGAAGCTGTCCTTGCCTTCTCTGATCTTCCTCCTCAGCTCCCTCTGTACGGAGGCAATTAAAAGATGAGCAGCGGCATTTTGAACCAGCTGCAGATGCGAAAGAGATGACTGGCTGACACCGGCGTAAAGTGCATTACAGTAATCCAGCCGAGATGAAATAAAAGCATGGATTACTGTTTCCAGGTGCGGTCTAGAGAGAATGGGTTTTTCTTTTGCTAAACGCCTTAGATGAAAGAAGCTGGATTTTACCACAAAACGAATCTGAGTGTCTAATTTAAAATCTCTGTCCATGATAAAACCAAGGTTCCTAACTGTAGATTTCACGTAAGGAGTGAGGGGCCCAAGTTTACAGGAGGGGACTCACAGGGGCCACTAGGTCCAAACACCATCACTTCTGTCTTCTTATCATTAAAATGTAAAAAGTTTAGGGCCATCCAAGACTTGATGTCTTCAATGCATGCCAGGAGTGGGTTTACTGATGAGGCAGCTTTTTGTTTTAGACAGACATGTATCTGACAGTCATCAGCATACAGGTGGAAGGAGATACCATGCTTTTTAAAAATGGAACCCAGCGGAAGTATGTACAAAGAAAAAAGCCTGGGCCCTAGAACTGACCCCTGTGGGACCCTGTATGGCAGAGGAGCAGAAGTGGATTCAAACCTAGAGATGCTAACTTTAAAATTCCTGTCTGCTAGATAGGACCTAAACCAGTTGAGAGCAGTGCCACAAATGTCGACTAGGTGCTGCAAATGGGAAATTAAAACATGATGGTCCACTGTGTCAAAAGCAGCAGTTAAATCCAGCAACACAAGAACATCATATTCACCTGAATCACATGCTAAGAGGATATCATTAAAAACTCTTAACAAGGCTGTCTGTGTGCTGTGAAGAGCTTTGAAACTAGATTGAAAAACCTCCAAAATACCATGTTCATCCAGAAAACATTTCAGCTGCATATAGACAATTTTCTCTAAAATTTTTGAGAGAAATGGCAGCTTGGAAATTGGCTTAAAATTTGCCAACATGGTATGATCAAGACCAGGTTTCTTAATCATGTCATATCCGGCTCTAGGGAGCCGGGCAATCAGAGCCAGGGACAAGCCAGTGAGTCGTGATATTTTATTCAGGGTAAAGGGGAAGGGATGAGGAGAGCACAGATACTCATGCAGACGTACACTCACAGGTTGCACAGCGCAGAGGTAAGCAGCTCGTACCGGACGTGGGGGTAGCAAGACGTACATCCTCACAGCGGGATACAAACACAGGAATGCTGCAAGAGGAGTATAAGCTGACACCAGACGAAGGGGCTTCAGCTTAGCAATGTGTTTATGTCGCAGCCCCGAGTCATCGCGGCTGCTCCTATTTATCCTCATTGGCAGCGCCCCAGCTGATGAAGACTAATTGGCCCCAGCCGTCCATAATGCTGCCAGCTGGGGGCCAGCTGAGACGCTGCTCAATGGGAAGCAGGGATGAGGGAAAACATGGGCTGAGTGCCGAGACGGCATCTCAACCCATGGTGACAGAGCCCCTCCCTCAAGGTCGGGCTCCTGAACGACCAGGAACATCCCAGCCCCCCCCCCCACCTAGGGTGGGAGGAAGGGAGGCGGACCGGAGGGGAAGAAGCCAAGGGAAGGACAACACCAATGGGGCAATGTAGGGTAGCGGGAAAGAAAAACATACTGACAAAACAGAATAATTAACCCAGGTACAGATGGGGAGAAGAACTGGGTCAGCACGCCGGTTACATACTACCCAGAGAGTACCAACCATGCGTGACCCAGAGCAAGGAAAAAAAGAACCACCAAAAAGGTACAGGGCAAAAAATGCTGAGTACGGTTAAATAAAGGGGAACCTATACACAGCGCTAATTTAAGTACATACACACACAGTCACCAAGAAAAGTGAGGGTGACTGGAACAAATGACAATTATAGAGCATGGTGTTACGGAAAACAAGGCACATGACTCTATAATGAACCAACAGGACAAAAAAGAAATACTGAGTGCAGGCAAAGAAAAACCCACACACACGAATATATAAATACCCAGTCACCTAAAGAAATGAAAGTGACTGGAATAAATGGATAACTGCAGAGCATGGTGTTACGGAAAACAAAACATAACTCTACAATACAAAAAACGAGGCTAAAAACATGGCACAAAAAGTAAAATGCTGAGCATGAGCGATGGAAAACACAGCACTATAAAAACGAATCCACCAACAGGACAACACATTACACCCGAGTGACCTTAATAACAAAAGAAAAAGTGACACCCGAGGTGAATGGCAGGCAGAGTCCAAAAATGGCCGAGATGGCTCCGGAGATCTCCCCGCCCATTGTCCAGCTGGCGAATCAGGGAAAGAGAAGTGTTCGGACGGCGAACTCTGGACCCAGATCCCAGGAATCCAGTCCACCGGCAGCCGAACCAGGCTGCCCAGAGGGAAACACAGACCAGTGGGGGGAACCAAATCACCGAACCGAAAGTTCTGTGGGTCGGGTCGTCGACCCGCACCACTCAACCACCAGGACCGTTGAGACGGGCGAAGGATCAGAGCGGATCCCGGTGGAAGAGGCTCAGGGGAGAGCCGATGACGAGGGCGGCGGGCGTCAGGCCGCAGGAAAACGGCCACCTCCTCACCGGACCTGGACAATACTGGGGCAGCACCCACGTCGGACCCCGATTGGGCCTCAGGCGAACCCACGTTGGACCCCGACTGGGTCTCGGGCGAACCCACGTTGAATACTGCACCAGAACCGACCTCCAACGTTGAACCCGGACCCTCCAGCACCACGAGGAACAGCAACTCCTTGCCGGTGACCCTGGAAGAAGGCTCAGAAAAGAAAACAGAACCGGGATCAGGATCACCGGCAGCGCCAGAACCCGGCGAGACGAGCTCAGACGCAGCGGACGGCTGCACCCTGCTCGTCTCCCCTGGAGATAGGCTGAAGTGCTCGAGGATAAAAAGAGAGAAAAGAAAGGAGAGCACTCGCCTGATCTCGGGTTCTGACGCCGTCCAGGACTGCGAAGATCCAGGATCCGTCGTCAGGAGGTCGTTGTCAGGCTCCCATCTAGCCGCGTCGGGCCCCGCAGCCAGCACGATGGTCAGCGCAGCTTGAGATCCCTCCAGCTCAGGTAACCCCGCCGACGATCCACTCGGCGTGAAGCCAGAAGAATCTCGTCCCGCTGGACCGAACCGCTCCTCCGTGGAGACCCGGGGACGCTCAATCGTCGGCGTAGACTCCACGCAGCAGTCAGTCCCCCTCCTCCGTCCGCAATGTAGCTGCGGAACCACAGGCCCTCTCCATATCCCACCACGTTGACCCGGAGCCGGGGACCGCTCGGCGGAGAGAGACACAGAGGATGCGGGATTAGGAATACAAGTTACAGCAGGTGGGGAGAGTTCAGGGAGCTGCGAACCCTGAACTTCTCCTCCAGGGATGTGACAGAGCAAATCATTAAGCAGGTGTGAAAAAACAATGACTTGCCTGCCCCCTGGAGGTTGAGTGTCGCCTGCTGTAGTGGATTCTGCTTCTTCCTCTCCCCGCCCGGCGATAACGGAGGACCCCCCGGGAGTTCGTCTGAGGATCGCTCGCGTTGTCTCCAGCAGAGAGCTCACCAGGCCGGAATTCCAGGCACACACAGCAGTCAGGAAGCGCGTCGAGGAGGAGGGGAAAACAGCCGGGGTGAGCCAGCCCGAATGTCCAGGAATGACAGCGGGGAAATGAGGCTCAGGGAACGGGGCTGTAGAATCTCCACACAGACGAGGCGAAGAGGTGACAGCTGCGTGGGAGGAACTGTCCTGACAATGGCTCAGAACTGGATCCGGACGAGGTTCGTGCAGAGGTGACTCGGCGATGTGATGGCGGCTATTCCCGGGGAACGAAGCGAGGGGGAAACCCAGGATTCGCCGCTCCAGATTGGAGATCGAGGCGAGGAAGGCGCCGAGCACGGGAAAGCTTCGTAGCCCTGAAGTCCTCTCCATCAACCTCACTGCCGCCGCCACATGCCTGAAGGTGGTGACAGGAAACACAGTAGAGCTCGCGACAGCCACTCGACCCCGGACATAACTGCTGTCAGCTGCGGCTCCTTGAAGGGAATCCCGAGTGACGTGGCGCAGGTCGGGGGAAGTCCTCTGGTTGGCGCGAACTCCCGGACTGGAATGGCGGCAGGAACGGGACTCCGAAGCGGGGAAAGACGTCGCCCACTTCGACTCCCTGCCGGGATTTCCATCCACCCCGTGGAGCTTCTCTCGCTGTGTACCTGCAGCGTCTATCCTGGCACTGTCCTCCAGATGGTACAGAGAGTGAGGGTGACAGTCCAGGAGTTCCTCAGCACGGCCCGGATGCCAGCGTCTCGCGTTGGAGGCGTCGTGCAGGGTGAAGAGCGTCCCGTCGACAGCCTCCGAGATGGACCTCAGCTCGTCGCCCTGGCGCCGGAAGTGACTCCTGGGAAACGGCATGCTAGCAGCGCTGACACCCGGACAGAAAGGTACATTTCCACAGCGACTCACGGCCGCCGGCAACTCTTCTGGCTGCGACATACTGTCATATCCGGCTCTAGGGAGCCGGGCAATCAGAGCCAGGGACAAGCCAGTGAGTCGTGATATTTTATTCAGGGTAAAGGGGAAGGGATGAGGAGAGCACAGATACTCATGCAGACGTACACTCACAGGTTGCACAGCGCAGAGGTAAGCAGCTCGTACCGGACGTGGGGGTAGCAAGACGTACATCCTCACAGCGGGATACAAACACAGGAATGCTGCAAGAGGAGTATAAGCTGACACCAGACGAAGGGGCTTCAGCTTAGCAATGTGTTTATGTCGCAGCCCCGAGTCATTGAGGCTGCTCCTATTTATCCTCATTGGCAGCGCCCCAGCTGATGAAGACTAATTGGCCCCAGCCGTCCATAATGCTGCCAGCTGGGGGCCAGCTGAGACGCTGCTCAATGGGAAGCAGGGATGAGGGAAAACATGGGCTGAGTGCCGAGACGGCATCTCAACCCATGGTGACAAATCAAGGGCTGCACTACTGCATGTTTAAAATTTGTAGGAACCACACCAGATGACAGGCTGCTGCTCAAGATGGTGAGAACTAACTGGCCTATACTGGGAAGCACCTCTTTAAAAAGTCTAGGAGGGACAGCATCACAGGGAGACCCTGAGGGCTTAATGTGGCCAACCACATCCTCTAAAAATGACAATCACAGGTTCAAGCTGATTAAAAACAGCAGAACAAGACATTTTGGTCTTTTTCAGACCATTCTCTGTAATCCCTAGGAGTCTGTGTGTAATGTGTATAAACTGCATTTTAAACCAACAAATAAAACATTTAACCTTGGCTTGTGTTCACGTTTTTGCAACACTGGCCTGAGAAACACTACTCAAAGCTCTCTCCATTCTCACGTTGACAGTTCAAACATTTGTATAAGAACAAAATTATGTTAAGGAACAACCTCATGGTCACACTGTGTCAGCAAAGAAATAAATTCTTTCTCTACTTTTCATCTATGACTGAGCCAAGCAAAGGCACCAATGTCTTCTTATTAGTCTTTCTCTTATCCTGCATGTCGAACTTTAGCTACGTTGAAGACTACCCAAAATAAAGTTAATCCTTTTCCTGTCAGCCTGTCGTAAAACATCTGCCTCACCTGCTGTCCCAGGCGCAGGTCCACGCCTGTCACGTGATTTGTCCAAAAATGGAAAAAACCCAGATGAACCAAGCATTTCACAACACAAGATGGCAGACACATATAGCTTACTGCTCTTCACTGCAGCACTCAGTTCACCTAACCGGACCGCGTCGAAACATCACTTCCAAGGCATCGAAGAAGAGAGTGTAAACAATAGCATGACAAGGGCTCCATCGCAACATATATTTCCACAGGGAGGAAGTATTTGCTTCAAATTTTGCCAACTATGATTCTAAAAGGGATTATTTAGCTTCTAAAGGGAAATATTTACCTTCTGTGAAGTCTGTGTATCGTCTGTGTGCCGTCTGCCATTGACGAGCTGCACATGACAAAGAAGACAATAGTCACCGGTTCGGTGGAGTTATCTTACCAAAATTGAGGTGGAATGGACTTCCGGTTATGGCGGCCACGTAGGAAGACGTGTTTCACATTGCTCTGCTCCTGAAAATAAAAAGTTTACTAAAACTCTCTTAATTGGAACAAAAACCCATCCCAGCATTTAGGCGCGGATATGGTAAAGAACAAGGCTGGGAAATTAGGTGGAGGAAAAAGCAATTCGACAAAACAACCCAAGCTAACAGACTTCCATGCTCGAGGCGAAACAGAAAAAACTCCAGAGACGATGGCGGAGGATGTAGCCAGCGGCGGAGCGGAAACTGCTGAAGAGGGGACAAACGCAGTGCTCACTGCCATCAACTCCATGAGAACAGAGTTTTCGTCTAAATTTGATGGAATTATAGCAGCGATAGAAGGAATGAGAAAGGAAATAAGTGACTGTATGGAACGAGTATCGCAGGCGGAGCTCCGAATTTCAAGCGCTGAAGATGACGTCACCAGCCTACAATCAAAGTTGCAAACACTGGAATTAAAATGGAAACTTCTGGAAGATAATGTCATGGACTTGGAATCCCGCTCGCGACGGAATAATTTGAGGCTGGTTGGCCTCCCGGAGGGAGCGGAGGGACAGGATTCATGTTCCTTTTTGGAAAAGTGGATTCTAGAAGCGCTGAACAACGCAGACCTGCAGTCATCGGTCGTCTTAGAGAGCGCTCACCGAATCGGCCCACCGAAAGATAATAAGACACCACCGAGGACGCTGATTATTAAGTTCCTCAACTACAGAGACAAGATGATGGTCACCAACGCGGCGCGAGCTAAAGGTGAAATCAAATACCAGGATCAACAGGTGCGGTTCTACCCAGATTTGGCCACAGGAATTCAACAATTAAGGAGGCAGTTCGACCCCGCCCGCAAAGAGCTGCACAACCTAGGGATTCGTCACGGTGTGATTCATCCGGCAAGACTGCTGGTCACATATAAGGGGAGAACCCACACCTTCAAGACCCCTCAAGAGGCGCAGGAGCTCATTAAGCAGATCCAAAAGGAAACTGGTGGGAGCTAAGCATGAACATGACAAAGGTAGAACATTTAAGCATTTGTACAGGCATCTGATTGATCTGAAACATATAACATGTCTACAAAATACAGACTGTATTTTTTTAAAAAAAAAGCTATGATGTACAAAGTTGCTATAAAACTTTGAAGTTATGTTGAAAAAACTACAGAAGAGAGTTAATGTCATGTCTTAAAAATAGTAGAGTCAGGGTGATTGAGAGGAGAAAGAGAGAGTGGTTTGACTGATCCTCGCAGGTGTGGAACAGTCACTAGCTATAACTGGAGACAGAATTTTTTTGATTTTGGGGGGATTACCACGAATGTGGGGAAGGGGAATTTGTTTTTGTTTGGTTTGTAGGATGAATGTTCTATCATCCATGTTTTTGCTTCTCTGTATGAGCATGTTCATATAGCAAGGTAATCTCAAACTCCTTATTGATCATAGATCAAAGCGTTAATCTTAATTTAACTTCATGGAAATGCAGAGGTCTACAAAATCTAAAAAAACTTAAACAAGTTATGAATAAAATAAAAGACATAGATTAAAAAAATTGTATTTTTACAAGAAACTCATCTAATAGAGGAGGATGTAAAAAAGAATTAGGAGAAGATGGCAAGGTAACATGTTCACCTCATCATTTTCATCCCAAGCTAGGGGAGTTATGATTCTCATACACAAAACAGTCCCATTTCAAGTGAAAAATGTAATTGGAGACAAATTTGGAAGATATCTAATCATCCAAGGATCTTTGTTATTAGAAAATATAAATCTGGTGAACTTATACGGCCCCAATATTGATGATCAAAACTTCTTTGTTAATTTATTCCTAACTTTATCATCACTTACAGGGCAACATATAATAGCAGGGGATTTTAATTGTACATTGAATCCCAGTATAGACAGATCAACAGGACTGGACTGTACGCACAATGGATGTAGGATGACTATTAATCATTTTATGAAAGAATTGAGATTGATAGATATATAGAGAGAAATGAAACCACAAGTCAAAGCCTATTCTTGTTATTCTAATACCTATAAGACATTCTCACGAACTGACTACTTTTTGATCGCTACAGAATTAAGGTCCAAGATTCAAAACTGTTTCTATGATAACATTGTGAGCTCTGATCATGCACCCTGCTGTCTAATATATGTAGATAAGAAATTGACAAAGGATCCAGGTAGGTGGCATTTTCAGCATAAATGGCTTCAAGATGAGGAATTTGTTAAGTACATAGAAAAACAAATAGATGAGTTCTTTGATATTAATACTACCCAAACAACGGCATGTATAAAGTGGGAGGCTTTCAAAGCTTTTATTAGGGGGCATATTATTAGTTATACAGGTTCAAAATCTAAGAAGACTCGAGAGGAGAGAGTTCAATTGGAACGTAAAATAAAAATTCTTCAAGAAAAGGTGTATGCAGGAAGTAACCCACAGTTAGAGAACGAATTACTGATTCTGAGAGCTGAATATGATAAAAAATCAGCAAATAGAGCTGCCTCGAGTCTTCTAAGATTGAAGCAAACTTTTTATGAACAAGGTGAAAAATCAGGAAAATTATTGGCATGGCAGATTAAACAATTAGAATTTAAAACACCAATTACCAGTATTATAAGTAATGGACAGGTAGTTATAGATCCTTTAGAAATTAATAGTGCCTTTAGAGATTATTATGAAAAACTATATGATACAAAATATGAAACTGACTTAACAAAACTAAATGGGTTTTTGGGTGGATTATCTATACCGTGTATTCCAAATGAAAACAGGGAGATACTGGAGTCTAAAATTAGTCAAGAAGAAGTTGGGCAAGCCATTGATAATATGAAATCAGGAAAAAGAGCAGGACCATATGGTCTTCCAGTTGACCTCTATAAAAAATTTAAGAATAAATTAATAAAACCACTTTTGGAAATGGTTTTAGAAGCATTTCAAAATGGTAATTTACCACCATACATGAATAATGCCTTAATTATACTGTTGCCAAAACCAGGTAAACCCCCTAATAAATGTGAAAACATGAGACCAATAAGCCTACTAAATGCTGATCTTAAAATAATCTGTAAAATTTTAGCAAAACGACTACAAGAAATATTACCAAATATTATTAACCGAGATCAGAATGGCTTTATAATGGGAAGACAAGGCTTCCATAATGTAAGAAGACTATTTAATATTATTTATTCCAATAAAGAAGCACCGGATACAGCTCTCCTATCATTGGACGCCGAAAAGGCCTTTGATGGGGTCGAATGGCCCTATCTTTTTGAAGTCCTACAAAGGTTTGGACTTGGAAATAATTTCATAAAATGGGTCCAGATAATATACAATAATGCTACAGCAGAAATCCTAACAAACAGCAATATCTCAAAATCAATAAAAATCAATAGAGGATGTCGGCAAGGCTGTCCACTTTCACCTTTACTGTTTACTATGGCAATTGAACCTTTAGCGATGGCAGTACATTTACATCCACAAATATATGGAATTAAAGTAGGACCAATAGAACATAAAATCTCCCTGTATGCCAATGACATAATTTTGTTTATGTCGAATTTTAAAAAATCAATTCCGACCTTGTTAAATTTAATAAAGAACTTTGGGGAAATATCAGGATATAAAATAAATAAAACTAAATCTTCAATATTAATGCTAAATGAGACCCAGAGAAATCACCCAGCTCCTGAGGTAAATCAATTCAATGTTGTAAATCAGTTTAAATATTTAGGACTTCAAATTTTGCCTAAGCTAGAATCAGTCGCCAGTGCCAACTATGAAGCCTTAATGACAGATATTAATGAGTTACTTCAGAGATGGATGTCACTACCGATGTCGATGATCGGGAGAATTAATATACTTAAAAGTAATATCTTACCAAAAATACTTTATTTATTTCAAAACATTCCTTTACCACCACCTTCAGGTCTATTCTCAAGAATTAAAAAAAAGTTAGTGGAATTTATATGGAACAATAGGAAAGCTAGATTACGTTTGTCCTTTCTATATCTACCATTTGATCGTGGAGGTCTGAAATGTCCAAACTTTATGTTGTATTACTGGTCAGCACAACTGAGGTCTATGACATATTATTTTACATCAAATGATCCTCCTCACTGGACTGAAATGGAATCATACAATTTACCTTTACCTCTTCCCTTATTCATATACTCAGACTCGGCTAAAAAATTACAGAAACAAGTTAAAAATCCAATTGTAAAGCACATGATCAAAATATGGTGTGAAACCAAACAATATTTAAAAGAACCACACTTACTGTCACAATTTAGCCCAATATGGGGTAATCAATATATTACACCAGGGAGAGCGGATGCTGTATTTAAAGTATGGAATTTAAAAGGGATTCAAAAGATTCAAGACTTATATTTGTCATGCTCAGATAACATAATGTCTTTTGAAGAACTGAGGATTAAATTCAATCTTAATAGAACACATTTTTTTAAATATCTTCAGCTTAGAAATTTTATTCGATCAAATCAAAATAATGCTCTCACCCGACTTACGTATTCATCCTTGGAAAAAATTTTGACGAAAGATAGTAAGAGAAAGGGTATTATTTCAGACTTTTATAACTCATTGACACTATTCTCAAGTGAAAACTCAAAGAAAAGACTGAATTATTGGAAAGAAGGCCTGCAAATTGAAATTTCAGAGGAACAATGGGAAATGGCTTGTGCAGAAGCTCAAACCAAATCAATAAATGTACGTCTTAAACTGATACATTTTAAATGGTTAATGCGGATGTATGTTACACCAGTGGAGTTAAATAGATATAACAAAAACATATCAGATACATGCACAAAATGTATGGAAAGTAAAGGAACCCTATTTCACTGTTTATGGGAATGTAGAAAAAACAGAATGTTTTGGGAAGAGGTGAGGGTAACAATTGAAAAAATAATTTCAAAACAATTCACATTGAACCCTAAACTGTTTTTGTTGGGTCTGTATCCAGAAAAACATGACTTTAATAAGAGTGAAAGAGCATTCATAGACCTCGGTTTGCTTAATGCCAAAAAAAGTATTGCACTACTGTGGAAAAAGACTCATAGACCAGATGTGACTCAGTGGTTAAGACAGATGTTAACAAACCTTCCACTAGAAAGAATAACATATATACTGAAATTAAAGGAAAAAGTGTTTGAGAATATATGGAGACCTTTCATTGATTATGTAAAGAAATTAAACATAACTTCTGAAGAAGAAGGTGAATGATATGTGTGGACCTTGCAAATTCCAAGCTGGTGAATGTATATTATGTATTCTTATGTAATAGATTACCTAGACTAAACAGAGGAGCATTGTTGTTGACTTGCTTTTGTTAATGGTTGTTGTTGTTTTTAGTACATTTTTGTTGTTGTTGTTGTTAGTGTTTTTTTTTATTTTTAAATTACTTTAGTGTTAGTGTTTGACTGTTTGTGCCATGTTTGTAAAAAAAGGTTTAATAAAAAATATTGTGGAAAAAAATTGAGGTGGAATAAATCAGAAGACAAATGTGAGAGTTTCTGGATGTGGAAGAGAAAGTGAAAATTACCAGCAGAAGACGAAATAAGGAACCAGGATGAAGAATTGGACGCATGAAGACTCATGATGTGCAGTAGGTCTGATGTTTGTATTTGTTTACATTCTACTGATTTTCTGGTTCATGTATTTTGAAGATAAGTTAACAAAAAACAAACAAAAAAAAAGCAAAGACAAAGACAGAAAAAACATCCTGTGTGTAAATATGTCCAAAGTCCACTTTTGACCAAAAGTTATGTAATCCGATATGGCTGCCATTGCATTATGCAAATTAGATGTATAAAGTTACTCCTATCATAAACTTTGGATCATATTCTACATCTTTCTCATTGACAGTAAGCCATTATCTCTTACCACTTTCAAGTTACAGCCTTTGGAATTTGTGATATCTAAACTGAATATTTTCTTGAAAAAAAACCTTGATGACCAGAGGGTGGTTAGCTGACCGGCACAGCGGCACGCCGTTCACAGCTAGACAATTAAGACTGTATATCTGAGAGAACAAAAAGGAAAGGTTACTTCAGGTGAGCCTTTGCATGGGTTTAGAGGAATGGGAGATGAAACAAAAGAGATTGTCAGGAATAGGAGATTGCACTGGGGTTGAAAGCGCAAAATCAGATCTGCTGAGTTGTTGATACTCCTCAGTTAGCCATGTGGAGACAACTCCTGAGAAATGACCACCCCAGCTAACCACCGAAGTGTTTCATAATCTATCACCTGCAGCCAAGTCCTGGCTCCTTCAGGAATTGGCTTGAGAAGCCAGATTCTGTCAAGGTAAATACTTCACTGACAGGATTTTATTTTGGCAGAGTGTGTTGTGTATATAGAGAAACAAGCAAAAACATGCTTAGTCATTTGTTGCAGATGTTCTTTAAAACTGTGTCAAAATGATGGTTTAGTTCACACAATAAAGGTTCTTCAGTTGCTTTTGAGTTCAGGTCTCACTTCACTACAATGGACAAGCAAGCACAGGGTCTATATCACTACCCAAGGAAGTCAGCAACACATCATCCATAAAAAGACAGGGATGAAATTCTGAGACCACCAACATGACACCTCCCATTCCTTCATTTAGAAATTCTGTCCATAACAACTACAAACAAAACTGGTGACAAAGAAAAGCAGTGTTAGATATCGACTTCTGAGTTTTACTAATTGCTGGTCATTCTCTCAAGGAACTGAATAGTCTGTAGCAAGGGACCAATACCAATTCTTCTAAAAGCAGCCTCCACAAGGCACCCTGGCAATGTGAATGAATGTCATGTCCAAATCAACAAATCACACGTAAACTGGTTGGGCAAATTTCCATGCACCTTTCTGTAACCAAAGTTAGGGCCCCGCTCCTCCCAGGAGTGGGACCTGTGTTTTTTCTGTGTTGTAGGTGGAGCTGTGAAGGACTGCCCCTGGCTGAGAGGTGCTCTATCAAAGCCACCTTTGCGCACCTGTCAGTAGCGCTTCTGCTCCTGTTGGAGGCCGGTCACCTTCTGTGTGTTTGCACTCTGCCTACTGCCCTTAGTTTTGTCATCTGGTCGGGGTTGTGCTGGCGGCCGCTGTCTATGTTATTTGTGGCCTGTGGGCTTCCGGTTTTGGTTTTGCCACTAGGCATAATTGCAGCCCTGACAGAGGTGTGTGGTCGCTTGGTTGGCCAGTGACTAGTTTGTTGTTTTGTCTGTTTCATGCATCCAATACTCACTCACCACTGATTATTACAGACACCTTTATTTGCTTTTCTTTAAAAATAAAATTGTGTTTAAATTGGTACTTCCGTGTGGTCTCCCTTTTTTGTCCAAGCCTCGAGCCGGGCTTGTGACAAATGGGGGCTCGTCCACTCATCTGAACCCGTCTGTTCATCTGAACCGGGTCCATTTGAGCCTTAAAACCATTTGTAATAGGATGCAGTGATCTTCCTCCTACATTGTTCCCTGTCCCACCTGGAGAAGCCTGTGAGCACTGTGAGGATCATGTTCTTTGATTTCTCCAGTGCTTTCAACACCTGATCCTGAGAGACAAGCTGCTGTGTGCAGGGGTGAACCAGTATCTATCATCGTGGAGCCTGGACTACCTCACAAACCAACTACAGTTTGTGAGAACCTAGGACTGTGTGTCTGATACCATCATCTGCAGTACTTCCCCCCCCCCCCCCCAGGGAACAGTTCTATCCTCGCTACACTTCTGACTTTTCACACAACACACCACAGTGCCATCTACAGAAGTTCTCTGATGACTCTGCGATTGTTGACCTCATCTCTGATGGGGCGATGTGGAGTACAGAGGACTTATCCAGGACTTTGTGAACTGGTGCCTGTGGAACTGCTTCCAGATCAGTGCGAGGAAAACCAAGGAACTGGTGGTGGACTGCTGCAGGTGAGAACAACCCCCCGCAGCACCGGTAAACATCCAGGAAACAGACATTGAGATGGTGACATCTTACAAGTATCTGGGTGTTCACCTGAACAATAAATTGGACTGGTCACACAACACCAATGCACTCCACAAGAAGGGGCAGCACAGGCTGTTCCTCCTGAGAAAACTCAGGTCTTTTGGAGTGCAAGGGCACTCCTGAAAACCTTCTACGATTCAGTGGTGGCATCAGCCATCACATTTGGAGTGGTCAGCTGAGGCAGTGGCATCACGGCAGCCGACAGTAAAAGACTGAACAGGCTGATCAAAAAAGCTAGCTCTGTTCTAGGGTGATGCCTCAACCCAGTGGAGGAGATAGGAGAGAAGAGGATGGTGGCTAAGCTGTCATCTCTGCTGAACGCACTGAGGAGCATATTTAGCAGTAGGCTGTGCCATCCTAGGTGCACAACGGAAAGGTTCCTCAGGTCCTTCCTAGCTACAGCTGTCAGACTTTATAACCTAACCAGGGCTGCTCCTAGAGGTCGTATTAAATGTACTAAACATAACAACTTTGCACAATAGAGATTGTCTCCTCCACTACACAACTAGGACAGTAACAACCATTATTGAGGGTGGCAACAACACTGTTGATTCAAATGCGAAATATACTGTCTGGGTACATATTCATATTCTGTAGGGTAATTTAACAAACCGTAATGCTGTTTATATCATCTAGCTGCAATGCTCTTGCACTGTGTATATAACTGTGCACATATGTATATTCATTAACTGCTTTGGCTAACCAGTTCTTGTCTTATTATCTTATTTACTATTGCTCTGAGTGTTGCTATCCCTTTGCTGCTGTAATCCTGGAATTTCCCCATTTTGGGACTAATAAAGGTTTCTCTTCTCGTCTCTTCTCTTCTCTTGTTTCCGCTTCCGGTGGGTGCGAGTGAGAGCGTGAGTGAGGAGGTGTTGGGTGTGTGAGTGAGGAGTTTTGGATAATACTTTTTCACAACGTTTGGACTTTTCCTTTATCCTTTGTTATTGGCTGCATATTCAGGTAAGTTTATTTCAATCCTCTGAGTGCGTTTGTGTTTTTGTTTTGCTTTTTGGCGTTTTGCTGGAGGATGGCGTCCTTTGAGACGCCACCTCCGTCTATCCGGCAGGGAGTGAGGATAGTCCGGCCGGATAGCAGCGTTACTGTGGAGGAGGTCCTTCTTGCTGTGGGTGAGAAGGTGGGACATGATATGATCTGCTTTGCCTCACGAATGAATAAAGCTGTCGTTGTGTTTTTGACTGGTGAGGAATATGTCCACAGTCTAATTGGGAGCGGTGTTGTAATCGGGGACACGTATGTACAGGTGTCCCTATTATCTGTTCCATCAACGCGCATCACCGTCTCAGGTGTTCCTCCCTTCATCACTGATGACCAGTTGGAGACGGAGCTTCGCAGATTTGGGAAATTTGCGGGCCCGTTTAGAACTGTGAGTTTGGGATGTAAGGATAGCAAATTAAAACATGTCAAATCACTCAGGCGCCAGGTGTTCATGTTTTTGGACTCGCCCACTCAAATGCTAGAAGTGTCCTTCCGGGTCAAACCTGGGGACGGCTCTTACATGGTGTATGCGAGCTCAGGACAAATGAAGTGTTTTGAATGTGGAGACATGGGCCATAAACGGTTTGCTTGTCCGCATAAGCAACGGGCGGGAGGCTCTAGTGAAGCCGCAGCTAAAACCAGTGGTGCAGCCTCCGCTCATGCCGCTACTACAGACGATGTTGCGGGGCCTTCCGCCGGTCCTGTTCCGGAACCTGCTGCTGTGTCTGTGGACAGCCCAGCTGTGGCGCCCGCAGCCCAGCTTACGGTTGGGAGCGTGGCTGGTGGTGAGGCTCAAACAGTCACTGATGGTGCGTCACAATCTGGCTGTGAGAAAGAGCTTGTAAAATCAGCAGCTGTGGTTCCGGTGGCTGCTAACGTTTCTGAACAGCTAACGGAACAACACCAGTCAGCTGCTGTAAGTGGCGTTCAGGAAACTGCAGATCACGATCAATCAGCTGGGACAACTGTATCAAACAGCCAATTAAGTTGTGATGAGGAAATGGATTCTGATTCTGATACTGTGTCTATTGGAGAAACTTGCAGTAAAAGCAAAAGCTTGTATTCACTGGATGAAATAAATGTTTTCCTGGATGAAACCTACAAAAGAGCCGTTAAAGTCACTGATTATTTCAGTGACGCCGATAAATTTATTAGATCTGTTAATGTGCTAAAAAGGCAGGTTGGCCTTGACCTCCTGGATGAAAGAAAACGTTTTCGCCTTATAAAACACCTAACAGCCCTGCGCAAATCAGCAGGAGGAAAAAAGGTCACACGCACCCGACAGATGAAATAACTTACATGGGTATGCACAGCACGGTATTCCTATATATTTACTGCTCTTTGCTGTCTCTCTCTGCCTTCTATCTTCTCTATCTCTCTATGCAAAACATAAAATTAGGAACCTTAAACATCAATGGTGGGAGGGGCAATCATAAGAGGGGATTAGTTAGTGAATTGTTTAAACAAAAAAATCTTAACATTTTGTTTTTGCAAGAAACTCATACCACTTCAGCAGATGAAGTGGACTGGGGCTTGTGGTGGGAGGGTCCTTTTTCACTCAGTCATGGTACAAATTTTAGTGCAGGAGTAGCCATTTTGTTTGGGGAATCTGTGAATGCAACAGTTTTATCTGTAGTGGAGGTAGTGAAGGGCAGGCTGCTCTTTGTTAGGGCAGAAATAGAGAATTCCGTGTTTTGTCTGATCAACGTCTATGCTCCAAATCAGAGTTCTGAAAGAATTGCCTTTTTCAATAAACTGAAAAATGAGTTGCAGAGCTATCACCAAGATCAACTTATTGTTGCTGGTGATTTCAACTGTACCTTAGATTTTACTGTGGATCGAACTAATGCAGAGCACCATCTTCAGTCATCACAAGTTTTAAAAAATATCACTGTACAGTTTGACCTATTGGATACATGGAGAATTAAACATGCAAACACTAGACAGTATACCTGGGTCAGAGTCGTAGATAATATGGTCAATGCTGCTAGATTAGACAGGATATATGTTTCTCAAAGTTTTGGCCCAGGAATTCTTCACAGTGACATAAGTCCCGTCGGTTTTACAGATCATCATCTAGCCTCTGTGATGTAAATCATTTCACCAGGGGAAAGAACTAAATCCTATTGGCATTTCAACAATAAGCTCCTTCAAGACAATGCTTTTTGTCATTATTTTGTGTGTTTCTGGGAACACTGGAGGGCTACAAAGCCTCGTTTTAGTTCCTTAAGACAGTGGTGGGAGGTTGGCAAGGTGCAAATTCGCATTTTTTGTCAGCAGTATACTGCAAACTCGACTGCTATCATCAAAACCAAAGTTTGTGAACTTGAGGACACTGTCAAGAGGCTGGAGGAGAGTTTGATTAGGGATCAGGATTCTACCTCGGGTCCTTTGTTGCAGGAGAAGAGAGCAGCCCTGAGCTCTTTGCTGCAGGAAAGAGTGAAGGGAGCACTTGTTAGATCCCGGTTTACTCAGCTGAAGGACATGGATGCCCCAACGTCTTTTTTTTCAATCTGGAGAAGTCTGCCGCAAAAAAGAAGTTGATGACTTGTTTAAAACTCCCACATGATCAAATAACTACAAATCCATCTGAGATGAGGAGCCATGCAGTGGATTTTTATGGGGCCCTGTTTGGTGCAGAACCATGTTGCATAGAATCTCGAAATCAACTCTTTGAGGGTCTTCCCAAGCTCAGCCCAGAGGAAAGGGCTGCTCTGGACTGCGAACTGACCTTGGATGAGTTAACTGTAGCAGTTAATCAAATGGCTCTGGGACATGCACCTGGACTTGACGGTCTCTCTTCTGACTTTTTTAAGCATTTTTGGGACATTATTGGATCAGATTTTTATGACGTTCTAATTGACTGTTACAGAACTGGATCTTTACCTGTCTCCTGTCGGCGTGCAGTACTATCCCTGCTGCCTAAGAAAGGGGACTTGGCCTTGCTTAAAAACTGGAGGCCCGTTGCTCTTCTTTGCACAGACTACAAGGTGCTTTCTAAAGCCCTATCAAACAGACTGAAAAATGTTTTGGATGTAATCATAGATAGAGATCAAACATATTGTATTCCTGATCGAACCATTATGGACAATATTTTTCTCATACTTGATGTTCTTAATCTTAGTAAATGTTATGATTTAAAGTTTGGTATTGTGTCTCTGGACCAGGAAAAAGCTTTTGATAGGGTTGACCATTCCTATTTGTTTTCCACACTTAAGGGGTTTGGTTTTGGCAATATGTTTTTGACATGGGTCAATCTGCTATATACTGGAGCTGAGTGTTTGGTAAAGTTGGGGGCAGGGCTGAGTCGGCCAATCCCTGTACATCGGGGAATAAGGCAGGGTTGTCCGATCTCGGGTCAACTGTGTAGCTTGGCTATTGAGCCTTTGCTGTGCAGGTTGCGCACTCAGCTAGGTGGTTTGACCATGCCGGGACCCTCCAGTAGTTGTCATCCACTCGTCTTGTCTGCTTATGCAGACGATGTCAACATTTTCATCACATCCCAAAGGGATGTACAGTGTTTGGTGGACACTTTATCTATTTATGAAAAAGCATCTTCTGCACGGGTAAACTGGGGCAAAAGTGAGGGTTTGTTGGTGGGGCAGTGGACACATCAAAACATTCCTCATCTACTTGGAGGTCTTCTGTGGGGGAAAGCCGGTCTTAAAGTGTTGGGGGTGTTTTTGGGTTCTGAGGACTTTGAAAGCAAGAACTGGGAGGGATTTAAGGAGAAGGTGTGTGCTCGTTTTTCTAAATGGAATTGGTTGCTACCACAGCTGTCATATAGGGGAAGAGTTCTGGTCACCAATAATCTGTTCGCTTCGGCTCTTTGGCATAGGCTTATCGCTTTGACACCGCCTAGGAGCCTGGTGGAGGAGGTCCAGAAGATCATCATGGACTTCTTTTGGTCTGGTCGACACTGGGTGCGTGCGGCTGTTCTCTACCTGCCTGTTGCCGAGGGAGGACAGGGCCTGGTTGACATACAGTCCAAGATCACCTGTTTTAGGCTTCAGACTGCGCAACGGCTCCTCTATGGATGTGGCCCCTGCTGGATGGACACTGCAAAACTGCTCCTGAGGAGAGTTGGCCGCTTGGGCTACGATAAGCAGCTTTTCCTCGTGAAATCCGGGGAGGTGGACTTTACTGGACTTTCTGCTTTTTATGCTTCTGTCTTGCATGCATGGCAAGTCTTCACTGTAGCCTGTATTCCTGAGGAGACACCAGGTGTGTGGCTGTTTGAGGAGCCACTGTTTTTCAATGAATTCATGGACTCTCAAATGCTGCAGTCTGTCAGTCTGCGAACTTGTTTAAGAGAGGCGGGCTGCACCAAGCTTGGTCATCTGATGAAGATGTCAACCACGTCCATAGAAACGCTGAGGCGGAGAGCCAATATTACATCTGTCAGACTGGTGCATAGGGTGGTGGAGGAAGTGTGTGCTGCCCTGCCACGACCACTGAGAGCCTTTGTGGAAAACCGCACTCTTTCTGATCATTGGGATGAGGACACTGTGTTCAGCTTTCCTGCCCTTTCCATAAGTCCAGCAGTGGGAGAGTGGCAGGAGGAAGAAGACCACCTGCTGTCTTTCAGAACTCCTCGTCTGGGCAAGTTCCAGGCTGTAGGGAAGAAGGCGGTGTATCACATCTGTGTGAAAGTTCTAAATCTGCGCTCTCTGACAGGGGTGAAAGAGTCAAAGTGGGCGGGGTTTTGGGGGCCGGTGTTCTCCCCAAAGGGCAGCTGGCGCTCCATGTACAAGCTCCCTATAGAGAAACGTACAGCAGATCTCCAGTGGAGGATTGTACATGGGGCAATAGCTACAAATAACTGGGCAGCGCCACCGTGGGCTGCACGGTGGCGCAGTGGTTTAGCACTGTGGCAGCACAGTTTTACCCTCGGCCGGGGGATCGCGGGGATCATGAGATCGTGGGTTCGATCCCAGCCCCCGACCAACAGTGAGCTGTGTGGAGTTTGCATGTTCTCCCCGTGTTGCGCGGGTTTACTCCGGGATTTCTCCGGTTTCCTCCCGCTTACCAAAAACATGTAGGTTTAGGGCGCTCGCGCACGCAGCGACCAGCAGCCGGTGGCTTGTCACCAGACGGCAAACCAAGTCTACCTACGGGTACAAATAAGTAACAAAAAAAAATAAAAATAAATAAATAAATAAATACAGAGCACACCTGGATCCTAGTGTTGGGGAGGAATGTTTGTTTTGTTCTCAAGTTGAGACCCTGGAGCATTTGTTTGTTAAATGTTTTCATTTATCTGAGCTTTTTGATCTTTTGAAAGTGTGGTTTCATGATTTTGGTGAATGTTTTTCTTTTGGTTTGTTTATTTATGGTCCGAAGTACAAAGTGGCAAAGAAGTCTGTGCATATTTTGATAAACTTCCTGTCTGGTACCGCTAAACTTGCCATTTGGCTGACAAGAAAAAATCAGACTATTAACACTGGCAATGTGGACCCTGTTTTTGTTTTTAAGGCCCTGTTAAAAGTCAGACTCCGCGTGGAGTATTCTTATTATAAAATGGTGGACAATTTGGAGGTATTCACCAATAAATGGACTGTAGGGAGTGTTTTGTGTTCTGTGGGAGAGGAGGATGAGTTATGTTTGAATTTTTGAAATGTGGAGCACTTGGGTGGAATGATGGTATGATGGTGATTTTATATTTTTGAATTGTACAATAAAGGGACTTTTTAAACGTCTCTTCTCTTCTCTTATCTTAAAAGGACAAATGGGGGCTTGTCCGCTCATCTGAACCCGGTCTGCCTGTTTGTTTGAATTTGCATCTGGTTGAGTCTTAAAACCATTTGTAATAGGACAAAATGGGAGCTCATCCGGATGTTTTGAGCTCGGAACCATCTGTTTCCACTGTGGTCCGTTTGTGATGGGATGGGAGCTTATCCGTCCGGTTGAACCTGGTTCGTCTGTTTGAGCATTAGACCTGTTTGTAAAAGGACAAAGTGAGGGGCTCATCTGTTCGTCTGTTTGAGCTTGGACCCATTTGTGAGACAATGGGAGCTCATCTGTTTGTCTGAACACGGTTCATCTGTTAGATCCATTTGTGAATCCGGACTCAGTTACTCATCTGTCTGTGTTAGAGTGGACCTGTGTGTGGGAATAGGACCTCTTTTGTTTGTTTAGCGGATTTGTCCATTTGTGTGTTAACTGGGTTAAATCAGGTAAGTGTGTTCCATTTATTTGGTTTGTGATATCACTGGAAATTTCTCCTGTTAGGCTTAACAGTAAGTTCCATTAGGGTGTTCACTGTCTTTGGTTTATTACAGTGGTGAACATGGTCTGGGGCCACTTCCATGGGATTCCGGCAACTCGCTGTGTAGCAGTTGCTCGGCAGCCCAGTGGGCTCGTGAGTAAAGACCCTCCCGCCAGTGAAGACTAGGGCCTACGTTAAGTTGATAGGCTTTTGTGACTAGTTAGTCAGGGAGGAGAGTTTCCAGTGTGTCATTTTTTTGTATGGAAACACTTCCTTCTGTCTGTTGCCCAGTTTTCTTTGGTCTGGTCGTGCAATCTACTCACATGTGTGAGTAGAAGCATTGATGGCATTTTTTGTGAATAAGCGAGTGGCTGTGATGTTCGTGTGATGCCAGCGCTGTGTTGTGCAGTGTTTGCTGAGACGCGCGCACCTGATGGGGAGACACAGAGGTTGGTGAGTGTCTGTTAATTTGGAAAATCTGTTTGTGGTATTTTTTATGTTGGAGCGTGAATAAATTGTTTTGGGTTGTTGGGCAGAGTGTTGCATTTGTGAAGTATTATTGCACAACAGTCTGAATCGTTTTACGTGTTGACAGTGGTGTAACACAAGGGCATGATGTCAGCTGTAGAGGATTTTCTACATTTTCCTTCTGAGGAGGGGTTGGAACGGTGTTTGTGAGAGCAGCTTGTTAAAATAGCAGAGCGGTTTGAGTTGGATGTGGGGGACAAACGGTCAAAAGAAAACATGAAGCAGATTATAAAAGTATATCTGTTGGCCAAGAATGTCCTCACATTTACAGCTCAAGCCGAGGCTTCTGCTCACCACCCTGATGGTACGTCTGTGCCAGGTTTAACCAGAGATGTTGCCAGATTATCTTTTGAACAGCGTGAAAGGCTGTTATTTTTGGAACTGGAAGTAAAATGGGCACAGCTGGAGGACAGTAGATTGCGTGTTAGTATGGCTGGCGGTGATGGGTTAGGTTCAAAAGGTGCTTCTAATCATGCACACTTATTTGATTTTTCTTCCAATTTGTGTCTAGTTCCTTGGTTTTCTGAACAGGATTCAACACTTTTTTTGTGTTGTTTGTGCAGGTTGGTGATAGTCGGGTCTGGTCTGACTTGGAGCGCACACTGTTGTTGCAGTGTAAATTAACCGGTAAAGCGCAGGAAGCTTATACTGCACTTACTGTGGCAGACAGTCAGGTTTATGCATCCGTGAAAGCTGTTGTGTTGAGAGCATATGAGCTGGTGCTGGAGGCATACTGTCAGAGGTTTTGCTCGTGGAAAAAATCGTTTAAACAGACACACATGGAATTCGCCAGAGAGCTTGTTACTTTCTTCAATCAGTGGTGTAATTCGTTGCAAGTTCATTCATATGAAGCTTTGTGTGAGCTTGTAATTATGGAGCAATTTAAAAACTCTGTTCCTGCCCATATTACACTATACAGTAATGAACATAAAGTAAAAACTGTCAGTGAAACAGCCACTCTGGCAGATGAATACTGTATGTGTTAATTCATCGTTGAAGACACGAGTATGCTGAGCCTAACTTCTCTGGGTACAGAGGAAATGTTTTTTCATCAGGTAAGAGAGGAAAGCAAAATTTTCAGCAGAGTCTGTTTTGATTCAAGTAAAATCTGCAATTACTGTAAAACTAAGGGACACTGGAAAGCAGAGTGTCTGGTTAAACCTAAGGGCGGATTTGGTGACACGCAGGTTAAACCTGTGGCATTGGCGGCACTGATTAATTATGGTAACTCTAAAAACCTGTGTTGAACCTCCTCCTGTACAGTCTCTCTGTGATGGGCCAGTAACATCAGTTAATGTACCAGATTAACTGTCTTCTGTGACAAACTGCCTGTTGGAGCAGTCAGAGTTCTCTGCCTTTGTCTCTGCTGGTCATATATGTAGCTCTGGGTGGTGCTGCTAAAGTACCTGTGAAAAATTTAAGGGATACTGGTGCATCAAATTCATTTATTTTGGAGTCTGTTTTGCCCTTTTCTGGTGCTACAGCTACTGGTGGTTATGTCCTGGTGAGGGGTATGGCGCTGTCAGTGTTTCCTGCTCCAGTGCATAAGTTTCAGCTGGACTGTGGTTTGGTTCAGGGAGACGTGGCCATGGCTGTGTATCCCATGTTGCTTGCTCCTGATGTGCATGTCATCTTGAGGAATGATTTTGCAGGGGGTTGGGTTTGGGCAGAATTGCCTCCGCCTCCCATTGTGGCGTCTGTTCTCTCTGTTTTAGAGATGGTGCACGATCAGCCAGTTTGTGAGTTGTTTCCAGCATGTGCAGTGATGCGCACCAAGAGCCATAATCAGGTTGAAACTGATGATTCTGGTTTATGTGACATTATAAAAATACCCAATTCACTCATGTCTGTGCCTCGCATTGATTTAATAGGAGAACATCGTGCTGATCCATCACTGAGTGTGCTTTTGGTTCGTAAATGGATGCCGCACAGTGATTTCATTGGCCCGCCGGTGTATCAGGTGGTAGTGCCATTAAAGTCCCATGAGAAGGTGTTGCGGACCTCCCATAATGTATTGGGACATTTGGGGGTTTGTAAAACTTATAATTACATCCTTAAGTATTTTTTTGGGCCTCGTTTAAAGAAGGATGTATCCACTTTTATTAAAACATGTCACAACTGTGACATGTTTTAATAAACTGACCTGAGTAGTGGCTCAGGTGGTAGAACATCTGCCCCACACCTGGGAGGCAGGGGTTCAAATCCTGGCCGGGTCATGCCAAAGACCATATAAAAAAAAGCAGAACTTCCTGCTGTCCAGCTTGGTGCTCAGCAATAATGGAACGAAGGAGGGAAATTTGTGGTGGCGCCTTGCATGGCAGCGGCTCCTCTGATTTTAGATGTGATTAACATTGTAGACAGGAGAAACGTAATTTTGTTCTACTGTACATGATTGACTGTATGGATTGAATGACAATAAAGTTGGCTTTACCTTTAACTGTGTTTTCCGGTTCCGGTTCCGCCGGACCGGCGGCGCCACACGAGTGGGCTGCCTGTTGCAACAGCCTTTTTTTTTTATCTTCCTTCTTCTTTCTACACCTTTCACTCTGTATATATATCACGGACGCACGGATCGCCCCGGGGGTCTCCCGGGTCGGCGGACGGAGCCACGGTTTGCAGCTGGAGACGTTACAGCGGGGAGGAGCTAGTGCTAGCTAGCACTTGGCTGCCGCCCGGTGCTAATGGGAAACTCGACATACCGGGAGCTGTAGCGAAAACGACGCGGTGCCGGGCTGGAGTTTAGGCGGCGTGAAAGAAATATAAGACAGAATAATAAAGAGCGATGGCAAGAACCAAGCAGACCGCCCGTAAAATCTACTGGAGGAAGAAGCCCCCACCCCCCCACCAGGGCTGCTCGGAGAGGCGCTCCGGCCACCGGCAGAGTGAAGAAGCCTCGCCGTCACAGGCCCGTGGCTCTGAGAGAGATCCGTCGCTGCCAGAGATCCACGGAGCTGCTCATCCGTAAGCTGCCCGTCCAGCGCCTGGTGAGGGAGATCGCTCAGGACTTCAAGACCGTCCTGCGTTTCCTGAGCTTCGCCGTCGTGGCTCTGCAGGAGACCAGCGAGGCCCACCTGATGGTCTCTTCTTCGCTAAGGGGGTCACCATCATGCCCAAAGACTTCCAGCTGGCCCGCTGCATCCGCGGAGAGAGAACTTAGACTTTCTGCTGCACATTCACCAGCCATAATGCTCTGCACTGTGTGTCTATATATATACATTTATAGTAATATGGACATATGTTTACTAGATGTTGTTTTTTCTTGCCTTCTGATTGTTGCTCTGAGTGTTGCTATCCCTATGCTGTTGCAATCCTGGAATTTCCCCATTGTGGGACTAATAAAGGCTTATCTTATCTTAACTGTCAGGTCAGGGGTAAGCCTAATCAGGTGATTAAACCAGCTTCTATTGCTGAATTAGTTCGAGCATGCACAATGACACCTGTGGTGTTGGCCGCTCCAATTAATTGTTAATTCTGAAAACCTGTGTGTGGAGCCTCCACGTGTGCTTTCTGACTGTGACTCATCAGTAACACCAGTTGATGTTGTTATGCCTCCAGAAAACATGTTCAATGTGTGTTTTCGATTAGGAGATGTGTTATTATCACAGTTTGGTATGTTTATTCATTCTTGCAGTTAAAAAAAACTACAAAACTACAAACATGGCAGTGGTGCATGCTGGGAGTCAGGAAGCAACTTGCCATGTGGTGATCAGTGTAGCTAGCTGCAGCTTCAGAGCTACACACACAGTTGTCAGCTCCTCAGACGCTGTTCTCTGATTCTTCCTCTGCTCAGGCAATGTCTGTGCGTATCACACGTCCCACATCACAAGTCCCAGCAGAGAGAAACAGCAAATGGGAGAGACCCACAAAGACATCTGTGTACGTCCAGAAGACACAAGTCTCAGGAAGCACAAAGTTTGAGTCTAAGGAAGCCAAAGAATGAATTAGCCCAAATAAGTTCTTCCCCCTGCATAAGAAGCCCCATCCTCTGAGGAAATGCAGAGGCTTCCGCGAAAAGAGCATAGGGGATCGAAAACAGCTCTTGAGAGAACATTTCATCTGCTTCCACTGTTGCTCCTCCACAGAACATCTGGTACAGAACTGCACCGCCAAGATAAAATGTTCGGAGTGTGAGAGTACTGCATATGCATGAGCGCTTCACCACAGCACACCTACCTGGAAATCCAAGTCGACCCCTCCCTCTTCAGAGGACGGCAGGGAGGAGGAAAAAGCAGACAACCAGGAAGTCGAGTTAGTATGCACACAAGTCTGCGGAGGTTTGAGCGCCAGAGCATGTGCTAAGATCTGTCTCGTCAGCGTGTTCCCAAACAGACACAGGGAGGAGTCTCAGAGAATGTGTGCCATACTGGACGAAAAGAGCAATCATTCCCTTGCACTGTTGGAGTTCTTTGATGTCTTCAGGATCTTCAGCAGTTCCTACTCCTACATGCTCAAGACCTGCGTGGGGTGCACAGAGGAAGCTGGGAGGAGAGCCAGTGGCTACACCGTACGATCAGTGGACTGGAAAGTAAGCATTCCCCTGCCCATACTTCTTGAGTGCAATCAAATCTAAACGTCCGCACTGAAATCCCTACACGAGATGCAGCTCACCACTATGCTCACCTGAAACGCATCACTGACCAGATACCACCTCTAGATTCAAACACCAAGATACTCCTTCTACTAGGCAGAGACATCTTACAGGTCCACAAGGTCCAAGAGTAGATAAATAGTCCAGGAAATGCACCGTTTGCTCAAAGGCTTGAACTAGGATGGGTCATCAGTGGTGATGTGTGTCTTGGAGGTGCTCACAAACCACCGGAGATGAGAAGCTACAAAGCCATGCGACAACCAGATCAAAGTGAAAGAGGTGTTCGGTCAAGCACTTAAACCTCTGCACCATCTAACACCAAACCTCATGCTCATCTCGATGACACTCACTGGGGACAGCTTGGGACAAACCAACTTTGCTTGTACTCCCGACGACCACAGATTTGCTACATCCATAGAAGATGTAGAATTCCTGAAGATAATGGAAGGTGAATACTATCAGGACGTCTCCAAAAGCTGGGTTGCACCTCCTTCGTTGTACCTTTCGCTCACCAAGACAGCGGCTACCAAAAAACAGAAAACAGGCCATCGGCCGCCTCATCTCACTTCGACGCTCACTAGAAAAAAGGCCACAGATGAAAGCTGACTTCCTAGAGTTTGTGGAGAATATGTTCAAGAAGGTACACACGGAGGCTGCACCGTCGATGTAACCTGGACAAGAGTGCTGGTACCTGCCCCTGTTCAGCATGTATCACCCCAGAAAATCGCATAAGATCCGTATGGTCTTCGACAGTAGTGCCTCATGGGAAGGAGTGTGAAGGAAGTGGAAAGAGTGTCCTTCCCAATCAAGTATGAGTACAGACAAGGCACATCCCATCATCATCCTTGGAAGGCATCATTTTGAAAACCTTTCCAAGAGAAGATGGACTTGTTCGGAAGGTCGAAGTGGAAATTATCAAGGATGGAACTGAGGAAGTTTTTTCTCGTCCCATTACAGAAGTAGTTTTGCTTCGCTCTGCTAAGTCTGATTCTATTCATTAGTGTGGGCTCTTTAAAGACCCCAAGTGGGGAGTGTTATGCCCCCAGAAAACGTATTCAATGTGCAGTTTTTATTAGGAGATGTGCTATTATCACAGTTTGGTACGCTTATTCATTCTTGCAGTTAAAAAACTACAAAACTACAAACATGGCGGCGGTGCATGCTGGGAGTCAGGAAGTGACTTGCCATGTGGTGATCAGTGTAGCTAGCTGCAGTTTCAGAGCACACACACACAGTTGTCAGCTCCTCAGATGCTGTTCTCTGATTCTCCCTCTGCTCAAGCAACGTCTGTGAGTATCAGAATTGTTAAAATAATGAGTTAACTACGTACATGTTTTATCGCCACTTGTTGTCAGTTAAAAAACAATTTAATGCATAAATGTGTAGTTTGTTTAACTAGGCTGTCACATTTTATTTGAACGTCATCCTGTTTGACGTGTGTACTAATTCAGTGTTGTATTGTGTTAGTTTTACAAAGATTCCAGTTAAACTCTGTGGAATTTAATCATCTGTTTCCTCGAGTTTTTTGGGAGTGTTTAAACTGATTGGAAATGGTCCATGACAGATGTGTCAGAGGATTTAGATTCGGAGACAAACTGTCAGCAGGAACCGTCAATTTTTCCAACTGCTTTTGATGGTCAGTGGTTTCCGGGTGACACTGTCAAAGAGCCTGTCATACTGGTTTCTGAAATTTGTTTGTTTACATCTGAGCATAAGGAGGAAATGCAGCTTTTCCAGGTTAATCTACTGAAATCAGATTTCTCCCGGGGAAAGCTGGTTTGTGAACCGGGGGTCAGTGTTTTTCAGCAGACTGCTAGCTCAGCAGCTGCAGGGTCTGTGAACAAGCATGTGTCAGATGCTCCTGATCAGTGTAGGTTGCAGGGCGAGCTGAAAAAGTTTGAGTCACTGCAAAACCGGCATGAACTGTGATTGTTTTGTTCCTGGGCTGTGCCTCCTTGCTCCAAGGCTGAAACCTCTGTTTGTCTGTTTCGGTTTTGGTGGTGGCTGTCCTCCTGATGGGCACCTCTATTTTGTCTGGTTGGCTGTGGATGTGGATCAGCCTCCTGGCAGAGTTTTTCTTCCTGTCCAGTTGACTCTGGATTTTGGTTGTCCTCCTGAAGGACATCTGTTTACCATTAGTCTATGGACTATAGGTTACTGCAGGGGTCACCAACTAAAACTGCAAGAGGTCTGATAAGTCAGTCCTCCTCCCCAGCCGAGGTTTGAACTAGGTGTGGGAATCTTTAGGCACTTCATGATTCGATTATGATTCAGAACTCTGATTTGATTCTAAAACCATTCCCAATGCATCTTGATGCATTTTTTTTTTCTATTCAGGATGTTCCCCTCCCACTGTGTGACAACTTGGTCCTTTTAAAGCAAAGTATTTGCTGTCATAATGAGAGAATGGTCAGCTCACGTGCAGGGTGCTACACCAGAGAAAGCACGCATGATACAGGGAAGCTACGTTTAACCGCAATTTATTAATCCCAAAAAGGAACCCGCAATTAGGGAAAGATGCCACTCGCCAGAGGAGGACTCAGCCTGTAAGAAGGAGATGAGAGCTGGTTAGTAGGAGGAGGGCAACCGAAAAAGGGGAATGACAAAATATTACTTATTACTGAGAAGAGAACCCGACAGAGAAACCCAGCAGGAATAGACGAACCAGTGGGATGAAGCTTGCATTGAGTAGGGAAGGAGTGGAGCTGGGTGAGGTGTCTGACCGGGTGGAGATAAACAGCTGAAGCGGTGATGAGTGATGGAACAAGTGAGCGCATAAGGAGCCCCGGAGACGCACTGCAAAGATGGCAGCAACCTGGAGAAAAAGGAGGAGAAAAGAATTAAATATGATTCCCCAGATTACTAATATAAACATACTTGCTTGCTTTTGAAGGCAGTATACCCAACAAGCCAGCGCTGAAGCATTCACAAATTGGTCCTTATAAGCGCTGGCAAGGCAGAGACAGCAGGTGTGTCCACTCATGCAGGTGTGATGATTACCTGCGAAGGCGGGGAACCTCTCACAGGAATGGAGGGGGGCTCGCGCTCACCTGATCATGACAATTTGCAATGACCTATGAATTTACTTCCATCATCTTTTATTGAAACAAATGGAAGATAAATCTGACACATGGACAAATTTATCTCAAAATGTGCTTTTTAAAACTGCAATCACTTCATGGACATTCTTTCAGAAGACCACAGCTGTCTACAGACAAGCCAGTATCATTTAACTTGCTTTCACACATTATTTTATTAAGCTCATGTTTTAGCTACGTTTAGCGCTATATTAATTATTTTTAAACAAAAAATTAAAATGAGTTCTTTGTTCAATTTCAAACAAAATATGTAATTTAAAATTGTGTAATACAGGAGAACACTAAATGTGTTTGTTGACTCTAAATAAATAGGTCTAAAATTCTAAAATCCACAGCTAAAATCCTAAAAGTGTTTTTCATGAGAACACAAATTAAATTGTATTGTTTTTTTAAAAAAAGATTAACATCTAAAAAAACCAAAATTTAACAAAAAGTCCACCTCTATACAATATTTTTAGTGCAGAAAAACTGTTTCAAACTAAAACAGAAAAAACCCCAAAGAAAAACAGACACAAAATATAATTCCATACTACAGAATTACGCCAACATTTTTTTTAAATCTCAAAAGTAAGCTCTGTTATAATATGCATGGAGCTGTAACTCCATTATTACATGCAAAGGGGAGGTGGAACTTTTCATGTTCAGTAACACATGGAGCATTTACTGAGTTTTTACGTGATATCGGAGGCTATGAAAAGGACCTCCATACCAGCGACCTCACCTCTGCATCCCAGCACGGACCACTCTCAGCAGAATAGAGGAAGAAGTACCCTGTAGCCCCGGTAAATACACTTAATTTCACAACAGCGCTTCATTTCGTGGCTACAGCCCTGAAACGAAGTGTGCCTGTCTGGGGTGGATGTCCTGGCTGTCAGCCTTGGTGTGTGTGTGTGGCACCCGCAGCGAACTGTGGTTTTGTGACCCGCTGCATACTCTGGAGCAGTTGAAGCCACAGAATTAGTGGCATTCGTGGGACAGCGGAGAAGGAGAGTGCCTAAGGGCTCGTGCCACAATCTGTCCATGCGGTCACCAATACAGCAGTTCAGTTCCGCCTTTTTATAACCCACTTTTTCCAATCAAAACAAGAGTCTCCCTTTTTCCCAAATTGTATCAAACAGCTTCGGGGTCTGGACAGAGGACTCTCGGAGTCCAGATCTGGACCAGAGTTCACCAGTTGGTGACCCCTGGGTTACTGTTTCCAACTGATGTGTAGCACCCAACCCATGTAGCTATTTAATTAAAAGGTAATAAACCTGTATTAAAGTTGTAGTACTGTCAGTGGGGCCCTGGGTTCTTTAAATTTAGACTAGAATTTTTGGTGCCTCTGCTTATTGAGAAATTAATCAATGAAGATGTATATATTTTCCCAACAAAGATGAAAAAACGTAATTTACAGCAAGACACAATTTAACTAAATTATATGGAAAGACTTAAAACAAAATGACTTAAAACAGACACAAAACAGCAGTTTTAAAGTCAGTTGAACTGATTTAGTATAGATTTCAACGTTTAAAAAATATTTACAGCAGTTTTAAATTAAAATCACTCATTCGCACACGTCAATCACACACATCAGCCCTATTTTCCTAAAAGTCTCAAAACACTAAAGTTAATTTAAAAAAAAATCCCTCCCATCGTTACAAGCCTGATAGTCTTCAAACGGAAATGTTGGAGTAGCTACTCAATTTTATTGAAGGTCAGAAACAGAAGAATTGGTGGGGAAAAACATCACCTGGAATGTTAGCTGAGGAGAACCGTTGGTTGGGAAAACATTGATGCTGAGAATGACCATTGGTGGAGTACAGCCGTTGATGGGGAAGGAGCGCATCATTGGAGAGTCAAACCGGTGGACTCAGCCGTTGCTGTGGAGAAGAGCAGTGGGTGATGACAGAGCTGTTGCTGGGAAAAAGAGATGGGGGTCTAGGGGCCCTAGACAAGCGGTGAAGTCTGCCTTCTTGAAAAAAAAAAACGGTCCGGTCGGGATCCAGATCGGTCTCTTTTATTTCCATTCTTTTCTGAAAAAAATACATTTGTCTCTCCAGTCAGCTAAAAACTTACTGAATGATAGCTAGAGTCCATTTCTATTTGAACTAGGCTCACTTTAAACATTTCAATGTTAACACGGTATGCTAACATTAAAAACTGTCAAGAAAAAAAATAAAATGACAAATGTAATATTTCCTATTGACATTTTGTTAGAAAATGAAATCAGTTACTTATTAGCAATTAAAAGAATTTACCAGGCTGTCAGCAATCAAGCCTTTCTAATCAGGTTGTAACTCTGCGTTATCCCGATGACACAGAAAGACCAAATCACCTTCAGCCTTCTGTGACCAACTACTGCATCTCCCTGTGACTCCAGCCTTTTAAGGTGCAAAACTTGTAACCGTTATTAATTGCTCTGCCCATCTGCCTTCTGGACAAAAACTGATTGCTTCCCCAAAACTTACATTCCAAAGCACTTATCAATCAGAAGACCAGGTTACATCGTAAATAAATTATTAACAGCTTTTTGTACAGACACATCACTCAGACTCTTTAGAAAATTACTGCAAAATACAATAACAGCTTTTTCAAAAAAAAAGGAAAAATAAAAATAAAACAACCTTTTTCAATTTCACACTTTGAATTAAAATAAATTAAACCCTTTACAAAGACTATATTTACACAATAAACACTCTTGTGTCTATAAATAATTATCGACAGAGCTACATCCTCCCTCTTCTAAAAGTCTAGATGTCCTCATCAGACTCTAGGTTTTTCTTTCTTTAAGTGGATAGGTGTTTCTTTTTAGTCTTATGTGATGACTTCTTGGGAAAGTTGTGGCTTTGAACGGTCTGGTTCACATCTTTACCCTGTGCACCGAGGTTCAACTGAATAACTATGCCCTGATGTACTATGGTTACAGGCTCCTCAGTCTGACTACCAGGTTGGTCATATGTTAGACAAATAACAGGTTTTATTCTCTTTGTGACTTTCTAATCAGTGGTGCTTCTTTCTGTTTTACAGAAGTTCTGGGAGTCACAGGAATGTTGGGGTCTAATTCAGCTGCAGTTTCTGAAACTGTTCTGATTCAGAGGGACTGGCTATATTCTGCTTTAATTCTTCTTCAGATGACTGAACTTTCAGTGACAGAATCTGTAACATTTTCAGAATAGTGAGCTGGACTAGAAAGATATCTCCTGACATCCTCCACATCAATGGATGGATTTTCATGTTCAAACTCAAGCTCCAGTTGGGATGAGTCTGTTTCACTTTGTACTATTTGTTGAGTTTTAGAGTGTCTGTGGCTTTTCTTTTTGTGTTGCAACCTTGTGACAGGGGGCTTTGTAAGAGGTTCTGGCTCATCATAAGATTTAGGTAACCTTACAAGATACCCAGTAGGTAAAAGATGATCTCTGTGCATAGTCTTGATAATTCCATTCCCATATTCAGGTTTAACCCGACAGACAGGTAAGTGGGGCAACTTTTTGACTATGATGTATGGAGTAGACCTCCAGCGAGCATGTAGTTTGTGTTTGCCTGTCAAACCAATATTTCTTAGCAAAACTCTGTCACCTTATGCCGGTGGCAGTTCTTTCACATGTACAGTCATGTGAAAGAATTAGGACACCCTTTATAAGCCTGTGTGTTTTGTTTAACATATTTGGACATGGCTAAAATAAATGTTAAAAAATGCAAATAAAAACAAAAACAAGGTTAGACATAGATATGTGAACATTTATTAATAAAGAACTGAATATTTAATGGGGTGTCCTAATCTTTTCACATGACTGTATCAGAATCAGAATCAGAATGAGATTTATTGCCATTGTTCACGTAGTACACAAACTAGGAATTTGTCTCGGTGCAATGCTGCAACATTAAACATGGAGTAGCACTAAAGATAAAAATAAAAAACTATGCATGCAATAAAAGGTAGGATATGAATAAGTAATACTAATCTATGCAATTTTTAAATATATTAACAAGCAGCAGATATTGTGGAGTTCCACATAGTGCAGTCGGTAGTGCAAAAAGAAAACAGTGATAATTGTCATGAGTCCGGTTGAGCTGCTGTACGTAGTGCACGAGAGTCTAATAAGTCACTTAGTGTTCAGCAGTCTGATGGCAGAGGGAAAGAAGCTGTTCATGTAGCGGGAGGTTTTAGTCTGAATGGACTGAAGTCTTCTGCCTGAGGGGAGGGGGGCAAACAGTGCGTGTCCAGGGTGTGAAGGGTCGGCTATGATCTGACCTGCACGCCTCCGGGTCCTGGAGATGTACAGGTCCTGGAGGGATGGGAGCTTGCAGCCGATCACCTTCTCAGCAGCGCGCACAACGCGCTGCAGTCTTAGTCTGTCCCTGGCGGTGGCTCCTGCGTACCACACGGTGATGGAGGTGGTGAGGATGGACTCGATGATGGCCGTGTAGAACTGCACCAACATCTTGGTGGGTAGCTTGAGCTTCCTCAGCTGCCGCAGAAAGAACATCCTCTGCTGGGCCTTTTTGATGAGGGAGCTGATGGTCGGCTCCCACTTGAGGTCCCGGGTGATGGTGGTGCCCAGGAAGCAGAAGGAATCCGCAGTGGTGATGGGAGAGTCTGTGAGGGTAAGGGGGGGCAGAGGGGCTGTGACTTTTCTGAAGTCCACGATCATCTCCACTGTCTTCAAAGCGTTCAGCTGCAGGTTGTTGTGGCTGCACCAGGACGCCAGCTGGGCCACCTCTCTCCTGTAGACGGACTCGTCGCCGTTGGAGATGAGCCCGATGAGGGTGGTGTCGTCCGCAAACTTGATCAGCTTGACAGACTGGTGGCTGGAGGTGCAGGAGTTGGTGTACAGGAAGAAGAGCATGGGGGAAAGTACACAGCCCTGGGGTGATCCAGTGCTGATGCTAACAGAGTCTGAGACAGTCTTTCCCAGCCGCACATGCTGCCTCCGGTCCGTCAGGAAGTCGGTGATCCACCTGCAGAGGGAGTCAGGTACGTTGAGCAGGGACAGCTTGTCCTGGAGCAGAGCGGGGCAGATGGTATTGAAAGGTATTGAGGTATTGTATGGTATTGACTGTAGATCATAACGTGACTTGTTCCTCTTGTGGCTTTTGTCTGCTGTCTCTGTTGTTAATTCGTTCTCTCCATCAAGTGAGGTGCCAAAACAAATGTCAACTGGTAACCTAGAATTTCTCCCAAACATTAGGAAGTATGGGGAGTAGCCTGTAGCTTTATTTTTTAGTGCAGTTGTAGGCATGTACTAACTGACTGATATGTTGGCTCCAGTTACTTTTTTTTTTTTTTTACAGTGTCCAGGGTACCAAGCATTGATAGAAGCGTTCGGTTGAAACGCTCTGGTTGGGCGTCATCTTGGGGATGGTAAGGAGAGGTACAGGATTTACGAATCCCAAGCATGGAGAGAAGTTCCTTAGTTAAACGGCTCTCAAAATCTCTTCCTTGGTCTGAGTGTATTCTTGCTGGTAATCCATAATGCACAAAGTATTTGTCCCACAAAATTTTAGCAACTGTTACGGCCTTTTGATCTATGGTAGGGAAAGCTTGTGCATGCCTTGTGAAATGGTCAGTCACAACTAAAAGATTTCTGATTCCTTTGGAGTCTGGTTCAATCTTCAAGAAATCAATACAGACTAAATCCAGAGGACCATTGCTAGTTATTTGGTTTATTGAGGCTGCTCGCTGTGGAATTGTTTTCCTGGAAATACATCTCCCACAATTTCTGATGTATTCTTCAATCTCAGCAGTCATGCATGGCCAATTAAACCTATCTTTGATCAGCTCAGAAGTTGTTTCAACTCCTAAATGACCACACTCATCATGAAGGGATCTCATCACAATGGGTCATATGGCTCTGGTAACACAAACTGTCTAATCTCTTTACTAGACATTGTTTTCATCACTCTGTACAGAAGTCCATTTGTTGACTCTAGTTTAGTGCACTCTGATCAGGACTTTAACATCATGAGATGCATTTTTATCGTGAACAAGTGTTTGATCAGATTCAATGTCATGTTTTACTGACCCTATGATTGGATCTAACACTTGAGCTGTTTTTAGATCTTTGGGGCTCATCTGTGTGGTGGTTTGGGCTGGGTCAGACCGGGCCACACCTTGTGATCTTCAGTGTTTATTATTTTGTCTTCATTATTATCATCCTTGGGTCTTTATTTCCATCCTGGTCTCATTATTGTTATTGTTATTGTTATTATTGTCATTGTTTATCATCCATCACAGTTACTTTTGTATGTTTGGTTTTCCTGTTAATCATTTGTTTCTGATTGGACTTTTATTTTGACAGTGCTTGTTTACTTCCGTTTGAGCACAGCTTCTCCCTTTGTCAGTCATTATTGGTTAGGGCTGTTGCTCATTAGTCTGACTGTGTAAATCCCTATTTATTGGGTTTCACCCCCTCATTCCCTTGTTGGGTCCTCGTCGTGTTCATCGTCGTGATTATGGTCTTCATTCCTCCATCGTTTATCATCGTTATTATTTCCCTGTCTTTTCCTCCGGTTGTGAGTATCATTGTCTCTGCTATGCTACAGTTTCCTTTATTAAATCATGCTTCAGCTTCACCCCGCGAGTGAGTCTGTGCTTCTGCCCGTGAGGGCCAACCATGACAGTAGGACCCAACCCAAACAAGACTCAGCGGGAGAAGTGAAGTGAAGCAGGACCCAGAGGAGGCAGAGGGGAGGAGTGTGACTGGCTGTCAACAGACTGAAGTTTCGTTTCATCGGGCTGCAGTTCCCTGGGGGCTCGCCTACATCTGTACTCTCTTCCCTGGCCGGAGGAGCTTCCTTACCCCGCCGTATTATCATCGCCAGCCTTCTTCTCGTCACCGGCCGGTCTGAGGACTACAGGGGTGGAGGAGGAATTCACCTAGGACTCCGGAGGTTGTGCCGACGATGTCAGCGTCCCCTGCCTCCGTTTGTCATCGTGCCTCCTCGCCAGCCCGGGCACCTCGGAACCCTGAGCCGACGAGTCAGCGTCCCCTGGCTTCCGTGTGCCTCCTCACCAGTCCCGGCACCCCGGAAGCTTGTGCCGACGTCCCAGCGTCCCGTGGCTTCCACATTTCCCCTCCTCTTCACACCAGCACCTCGCCGCCATTCAACGGCCCTCAGCTAGACGGACACCGCTGCCCCGGAAGCATTCATCTGGTTCACCAGCGGGGGGTTCTTCAGCAGCTTCAGCGACGATGGAGCTGAGAGCAAGGCAAGTGCTTTCTTTCTCATTTCTGGGTTTATTTTATAATGAGGGGTGCTGCCTTGTCCCCGGGGAGGGGACTCAGCAGCCATTTCTTTTGCTGCTGAACTTTTTCTGTTTCCTGCTGTTTGAGGTGGTGTGGCCTTCCCTGCAGTATCATCTGCAGCTACCCTTTCCCTTATGCCGAGCTGTGGATTACGGGTGGACGAGGATTTTACTTCGGGACTCCGGAGACTGTGCCGACGATTTCAGCGTCCCCTGTCTCCATTGTTCATCGTGCTTCCTCGCCAGCCCCGGTACCTCGGAGACCTGCGCCGACGGTTCAGCGTCCCCTGGCTCCCATGTGCCTCCTCGCCAGTCCCGGTACCCTGGAGGCTTGTGCCGACGATTCAGCGTCCCCTGGCTTCCACGCTTTCCCTTCCTTCTTCATCCACTCCCCGCCGCCGTGCTGGACGGTCACCGCGGGTCCGGGAACATTCGTCTGGTCCTCCGGCTGTGGACCTGTTTAGCGGCTTCAGCAACGACGGAGCGGGGGCAAGGCGAGTACTCTCTTTTCCGTTTTTTCCCCTTTAATAATGAGAGGTGCTGCCTTGTCCCCAGTGAAGGAACTCGGCAGTGTTTTTTACGGCTAAGTTTTCATGTACTGTTTTTTTTTTTTTACTGACTGGTCCTCTCCTCCCTGTCCGGGGCACGGGAGTGGAGAGGGATTCCTGGGCATCTGGGTCGGATGCGTTCCAGCCGTCTCTTCGAGAGTTCTGCACGCTCTTACTTCCAGCGCTCAAAGTCATCACACCCCAGTCTTCGACGGCCAGAGGTTGGCGCTCTCCCGCCGTTCCCTTTCGGGGGTCAGTGCGCCTCAATGGTTTTTTTCTTCATCAGACTTAAGTTTTGGATGCATTTCCCTCCTCGTAGGTCCAGCTTGGCTGGGATTTCGTAGTTTGTATTTCTCCCTCCTCGTATGTCCAGCTCAGCTGGCAATTTGTAGTTTACTTGCCTGTTCTGTATGATTTATATGTGTGTCATTTATCAGAGTATAGGTATTTGTTTCACTGTTATGTGTACCGTTATGTTTCAAGTGCTCACCTTGTCTTTTGTATTTTTTTTTTTTAAATGTACTTTTTTGAGGTTTCCCTACCCGCTCAGTCTAGTGTTTTCATGCCGTTTTTCCTGAGTTTGGAGCATATGGGTGGTTTTTTTTTTTCTGAGTAAGGAGCTCCTGGCATATTCTGCTCTATGAGCTCTTATTTACATTACTTTTTATGGGGGGCGGGGGGGGGGGGTTCTCCATCTCCCTAGGCTGTAGGTTGGTGTGCTATTTCTCTCCTGAGGTTGGAACACGTTATTTTTAGTCCTGCGGTTCTATTGTGAATTTTGTTTTTCGTTCCTAGGCTGTGGGTTTTCATATTTCTCCCCTAAGGTTGGGGCTCCTGTATTTTCAATCCTAGGTTCTGGTCTGTTTCGGCCCGCCTGGCCTATTTCCCCCCACTCCCCACCCTGTTAGGATTTGTTTTTTTTGTTGTTGTTGTTTTGTTTTGTTTTTTCTCTTTCCTCTCCTTTTCTTTTTTCCCCTTTTCTGATGTTACTTGGGGTCGTCTAGAATCTGACCTTAAAGGGGGGTTACTGTGGTGGTTTGGGCTGGGTCAGACCGGGCCACACCTTGTGATCTTCAGTGTTTATTATTTTGACTTCATTATTATCATCCTTGGGTCTTTATTTCCATCCTGGTCTCATTATTGTTATTGTTATTATTATCATTGTTTATCATCCATCACAGTTACTTTTGTATGTTTGGTTTTCCTGTTAATCATTTGTTTCTGATTGGACTTTTATTTTGACAGTGCTTGTTTACTTCCGTTTGAGCACAGCTTCTCCCTATGTCAGTCATTATTGGTTAGGGCTGTTGCTCATTAGTCTGACTGTGTAAATCCCTATTTATTGGGTTTCAACCCCTCATTCCCTTGTTGGGTCCTTGTTGTGTTCATCGTCGTGATTATGGTCTTCATTCGTTCATCGTTTATCATTGTTATTATTTCCCTGTCTTTTCCTCCGGTTGTGAGTATCATTGTCTCTGCCATGCTGCAGTTTCCTTTATTAAATCATGCTTCAGCTTCACCCCGCAAGTGAGTCTGTGCTTCTGCCCGTGAGGGCCAACCATGACAGTCTGATCTACTGGCTTTGTGCCAAGGCTTACAGGACTAGCATAGGCGTCAGGGATCGCTGTTGGCGGTGTTCCTAACTGGTCCACAAGTCTAATTGGAGCACTAGGGATTTCAAGGGCACAGGCTTGTTTGCAAATAGCTTTAATGCCTGAATGTGAAATATCCGTCCAGGGCAGGGTGTCTTCCCTGTCATTCTGTCTTGACAGCAGGTCTGCATCAAAGTTGTGACATCCAGGATGATACTGAATGTTGACGTCATAGGTGGCAGCTAACCATCGATGGCCTGTAGCATTCAGTTTTGCGGAGGTAAGTACATATGTCAAAGGGTTATTATCAGTTCTTACTGTGAACTTTGCTCCATACAGGTAGTTGTGAAACTTGTCCACCCCAGCCCATTTTAATGCTAGGAATTCTAGCTGATAGACAGGATATCTCTGTTCAGAGGTGCTAAGCTTTTGACTCGCAAAGGCGACAGGTCTAAAGCCTTCTGGATACTCTTGATTTAGTACAGCACCTAAACCATGCATGGTGGCATCAACATGTAGTATGTATGGTTTTGTTGGGTCAGAAAAAGCCAACACAGGAGCATTTATTGTTTTTTGTGGAACAGTCTGGAGCTGGAACTGAAACTATGTACAAACAGAAATCAATTCAAAAATAGGTATAAACATTATTTGCTGAAAGAATATATGTTAGAAGGGTAGTATTTATATGTACGATTCACTATGCTCACTCTGGGACACTATGGAATGGTAGGTGGGACAGTACTGTGTATATCTGTGTTGTTTGGGGCTGGTTTTGATGTATGGACTGTGTGGGGAGCCTTGAATAACGAAACTGAATTGCATTTAATTCAAGTTTATTTCAAGCAACCATTCCCACAGTCTGCTCTCATTCTTGAGCAGCGAACAAAGAGGGGGAAACACACCAAAGTCCTCACCTTTAAACATTCTCACATAAAGGAATCTCCCTCGCAGGGGAGGTCACACATCTCCATCATAATCCCTTTATTCACATTCATAATCCCTTTATTTACATTACTCCCCCCTCTCTCTTCTCGAGTCTCAGAGGTCAGGGAGTCTTCTGTCCACACCTATTGTCTTCTCTCGCTGTCCTCCGCAGGTGTCCTAGACTCTGCGTCTCCTTCATCGTGAGGTTAAATCACATATGTGCTGTCAGCATATCTCTCATATGTCCAACATGTACATGCACAACTACACAGCCATAGACTGTATGTATGTTGGGATGGATGGGTGTTAATGTTGATATGTACAAAATATAGTTAATTGTTTATTTGGGGTCTTAAATGTGGTAATTTGTATATATTTCACATGAGTTGTATTTATGGAAAAAAGGAGTTGGAGTTAATAAGTGTTCACTTCTTCCTTCTCCCTTTCAAGCACTGTATACTGTCACTTTATCGCACTTGTCATTTGTTTTGTTTTTTTACTTTTTTGTTCGAAATAAAGTATGTATCTATCTATTTATGAGACAGTCGATGATTTTATGGAATGCATCTTTACAGCTTTCATTCCAACCATCTCCAAATGGCTCCAATGTTTTGAAGTAGCTCTTGACTGAACCTCTACTTTGTAATTTCTTTTTCTGCTGAGTAGGGGGATAGCCTTTTGTGAGTTCTGTCAGTGGACGCACAATGGAGGAATAGTTAGCAATGAATCTCCTATAATATCCACAAAATCCAAAGAATGACTTCAATGACTTTAGATCTGTGGGCCCTTTCCAGTTTTTCACAACTTCGACTTTTTCTGGATCAGTGACAATTCCCGACTCTGACACAATGTGACCTATGTACTTGACTCTGGGCTGATAGAATTGACACTTGTTGATGGACACTTTGAGACCCACTTCTTCCAGTCAATCGAGAACTTTCAGTAGGTGGTGTTCATGCTCTTCAAGACTTCTTCTGAATACAGTAAACTCTGAATGGTTTTGGGTCAATTAGCTTTATGTGATGTTGCACACCTTCTGCTAACCCTACATCCCACTCATGTAAGGAGAACACCTTTTTCTTTTCAGTTAACTTTTGACGTAATCTGTTCTTCCAGTGTTCAGGTACTGGGGAGTCTCCAAAATCAAATAGCTCCAGATCTAAGCTCTTGCAGGGATGGCTGTTTGGCTGTGGGAGAGTAACTGTTTCAACAGCATACATTTTCTGCAATGACGGTGCCAGCTGGTATAGAGGCAGATTTTTGGGGCTCATTCTGTAGTAGCACTGTGAAATTATCAGCATCTATTTCATTGCTGGGGAGTATACTGGTCTGCAATAGTAAACCACCAGGAAGTGACTGCACTGCAGGTCTATCTACAAGAATAATTTCTTTGGGCAAAGGCATTTGTGGTTCTACTTTACAGATGACATAATACCTCTCACCTGGGGCCATTGAAAGGTTAACAGGACCTTGCCACTTGACATGTCCAATAATTTCATCCACTCTTTCTGACTGAATTTTGGCTTGGATTTGGTCATACACAGCCTGTATTCTCATGGAGCACAGTTTAGCTTGGTTATTATTTTCATTTGAAAGTTCCCATAATCTATGGAACAAAAAAGCATTTGTTCCCACAATGACAAGTACTTGGTGGCAATGTTGTGGCTGTGGGCAAACGGGAACTGTAACATTAACTGGTCCTTTAACTCCTGCCATGTCTTCTGGGAATTCCATCTCCACTATAACATAGCCTCAGTAGGGGTATGCACTTTCTGCTAATCCCCAAATTGCTAAAGATGCAATAGGTTAAGTGCGTTTTGTCGCAGTCTTCAAAGATTATAGTCACATTTGACCCTGAATCTATAAGAGCTTCACATGGCATTTCATTGACTTTGATGGCAAAAACTGATAAAGGACCCACCAAGCCTTCAGGTATGTTTGTATTTTGTTGATTCTACCAATAACTTCTTTTTCTGAAGTGTCTTTAGGACTTTCTTTTGTTCCTTCAGAGGCTCCTCATACTTGGTGAATTTGGTTTTTATAACTTTCTGAACATTCTCTGGGGCTGAGCACGTTGGTGCAATATGACCACTTTCTCCACATCTGTAGCAGAAGTATTTATCTGCATCTTTGCTCATCCAAGCTTTAAATGAAGCATTTTTTGATTTGCAGTGGCTTTGGGTATAGGAAACTGGTTGGAGATCTCTTGTGAAAGATGCGATGGATGCACAGTCATAACACTAATTTACTCTTGTAAAGCTTTCATTTGCTTTTTGAGTGACTGCATTTCATTAACTGACTCTTTTTAGCCTTGAACCCAGGGAAGAAATAAACATTGGCTGCTGGCTGAAGCTGTATATTTGTGTCATTCTCTTCTTCCACTTTGAAATAATTTTGCTGGATTTCAACTATTTCTCTCTCAGTGTGTGCTTGGACTACACGCACATGCTGGTGGGGAACATGTGTACTTAACTTGTGTCTAGTTGCTTCACGTTCTTCTAATTCTCAGATCTCCTTTAGTAACAGAAGAAAAGTAGGTGGATCAGATTTCCTTTCTCTTAATTTCAACTGGAGTAGCATTAGGTCTGATTCTGTAGCTCCTTTGAGAAGTTGCTTGACCCTTGCTTGGTTCACTGCACTTGCAGGAAGACCACCTCTCTGCACTACTTTACTAAGGGACCTCTCTATTCTGTGCAAAAACTGACAATTTTTCACCAGGCTGCTGTCTAATCTGAATGACAAATACAGGTCTTCATCAGACTCTAAGCTTCCAAATGTGCTTTCTATAGCCTCAATGTATTCTAAATGGCAAGCATCTGGATTTGCCATGCGTACAGCCTGAAAATTTTTGAGAGCAGGGCCTTTCAAACTTTTTACTATTCTTCTTCTCTTCTCTTGGTCTGAAAAATCACATTCTTCTAACATGATTTTTGCCTCCTCAATCCAAGATTTTCTTCTCCTAGTGGAGTGGGGTATACCCCTGAAAATGTCCTCAGATGCCTATAAGCATGACTTTCTGGCTGTTTTGAATTTTTACATAAAACCTCCCCAGCTGCACAAATGATAGACTCAGGACTATAGTTAACATGTACATTGGGTGTGTACAATTTTTGAACATCATCCATACCTGCCAACTTTTCAAACCTGAAAAGCCTAGTAGCTAGCCGGGGTCCAGGGGCCGCAGTGTCAAACAAATATTAGCATTTGACATAGAAGTTACATATTAATTATATTAAAGGTAAAATATCTAAATCAATTGCAATACTACACAGAGCGAAATGTTTGCTGAATCAAACCACATTATATACTTTGTATCATTCATTAATACTCCCATACATGACATATTCTCTGCATCAGACTCTAGACTTGGTGGCCCCCTTAAAAAAGAAAAAGTCTAATCAGAGATTTCTAACTCCTTGGTTCAACACAGAAACTTGTAGCTTAAAACAGAAGACTTGTCAATTAGAAAGAAAATGGCGCTCCACTAATTTAGATGAAATCTATTTAGCTCGGAGAAATCATCTTTTAATTTATAAAAAATCTCTTAGAAAAGCTAGAACGAGTTATTACTCTGCATTAATAGAAGAGAACAAGAATAATCCCAGGTTTCTT
This sequence comes from Pholidichthys leucotaenia, assembly GCA_020510985.1. Taxonomy (NCBI): domain Eukaryota; kingdom Metazoa; phylum Chordata; class Actinopteri; order Cichliformes; family Pholidichthyidae; genus Pholidichthys; species Pholidichthys leucotaenia. Next base: position 75,947,127 of record CM035847.1, read on the forward strand.
TTCAGTACTGTAGCCAGGTTGACAAAGAGTCAGGACTCTGTCAATCCTAGCATTCTCTTAGAGCTTACTAGTCAGGACTTTATGGACTTTTTCAATAATAAAATTTCATCCATCAGAGATAAAATCAATCAGATTCTTCCCACAGTTAACTTAAATACTGTAACTACTACAACTCCTTCTATTGATGTCTGTCTTGATGAGTTTACTCCAATCGACCTTTGTGAGTTAGACAAAATAGTTTTCTCATCCAAACCTTCAACTTGTCTTTTAGACCCTATTCCTACCAGGTTATTTAAAGAAGTCTTACCACTTATTGGTAGCCTTATTCTTCATATAATCAATTCTTCATTAACTTTAGGCCATGTACCGCAGGCTTTTAAAACGGCTGTAATTAAACCCTTACTCAAAAAGCCAACGCTAGATCCAGGAGCTTAAGCTAACTATAGACCAATCTCTAATCTCCCTTTCATTTCAAAAATCTTAGAGTTGTTGCTACGCAATTATTTGACCACCTACAGGGAAATGGTTTACTTGAAGAGTTTCAGTCTGGGTTTAGAATCCATCATAGTACTGAAACAGCCTTAGCGAAGGTCACTAACAACCTCCTCATTGCATCTGATAATGGACTAGTTTCTGTACTTGTCCTTTTAGACCTTAGTGCAGTTTTTGATACTATCGATCATAATATTCTACTTGATAGATTAGAACACTATGTTGGACTTAATGGAACTTCGTTGCAGTGGTTTAGATCTTATTTATCTGATAGGTTCCAGTTTGTTCATGTAAATAATGAGTTTTCTTTCAACTCAAAGCTCAGTCATGGAGTTCCACAGGGATCTGTGCTAGGCCCTACTCTTTTTAGTTTATATATGCTTCCGTTAGGCAACATTATTAGAAAGCACTGTATACATTTTCATTGTTATGCTGATGACATACAATTATACCTGTCAATGAAGCCAGATGATAGTAATCAATTAGCCAAGTTAGAAGCCTGTCTTAAGGAAATCAAAGCTTGGATGACTTGTAATTTTCTGCTATTAAATTCAGATAAGACTGAAGTCATTCTTGCTGGTCCAAAAAACCTTAAAATTCCTTTCCAAATCAAACTTTCAGTTTGGATGTGGTTACTCTTTCTCTTAATAGCTCTGTGAGGAACCTTGGAGTTATTTTTGATCAGGATTTGTCCTTCAATTCACATATTAAATTTGTTTCTAAGACTGCCTCCTATCATTTGCGTAATATTGCCAAGATTAGGAGCATCTTGTCTCAGAGTGATGCTGAGAAACTGATTCACGCTTTTGTTAGCTCGAGATTAGATTATTGTAATTCTTTATTATCAGGCTGTCCTAAAACATCTTTAAAAAATCTTCAGCTGATCCAAAATGCTGCAGCAAGAGTTTTAACAGGTACTAGAAAGAGAGATCATATCGCTCCGGTTCTGGCCTCCCTTCATTGGCTTCCCATAGAGTTTAGAATTAAGTTTAAAATCCTTCTTCTTACTTACAAAGCTCTAAACAATCAGGCTCCTTTTTATTTAAAAGATCTGATACTACCGTATTATCCTAACAGAGCACTACGCTCCCAAAATGCAGGATTACTTGTAATACCTAGAATCTCCAAAAGTACAATGGGAGGCAGAGCCTTCAGTTATCAAGCTCCTCTCCTGTGGAATCAGCTGCCAATCTGGATTCGGGAGTCAGACTCGATCTCTGTTTTTAAGAATAGGGCTAAAACCTACCTTTTTGATATAGCCTACAATTAGGGAGGGATCATGTGTTTCTGAACCCTCCCTTAGTTATGCTGCTAATAGGTTTAGTCAGCCGGGGGACCTCCAGTAATGCACTGGGCCTCACTCCTTTCCTCACTCTCTATGAAATATTTTTTTTGCTGGTCATTAACATTTGTTTGTTCTCTCCCATAGATTGAGCCCCCATTGTGCTGTTTGCTCTCTACATGTCTGTTCTTTTCTTCTTCTCTATCCCCTCACCCCCCAGCCAGTCACAGCAGATGACTGCCCCTCCCTGAGACTGGTTCTGCTGGAGGTTTCTTCCTGTTAAAAGGGAGTTTTTCCTCTCCACCGTCGCCAAGTGCTTGCTCACAGGGGATCGCCTGATTGCTGGGGTCTTTCTGCAACTGTGGGGGTTCCCCCTACAGTTGATAGTGCTATGAGATGACTGTTGTTGTGAAATGGCGCTATATAAATAAAGTTGAATTGAACTGAATTGAATATTGTACTGAAGTATGGGGAAATACATATAAAACAAACATATATCCAGTCTTTATGCTTCAGAAGAGAGCTATTAGAATAATAAACAAAGCTGCTTACAGGGAACCAACAAATCCACTTTTTCTTAAATTAAAAGCTCTCAAGTTGAAAGATCTGGTTGACTTTAAAACTGCAGTAATAATGTTTAAAGCTAAGAATCTATCACTACCCGCAAATATTCAATTCAATTCAATTCAACTTTATTTATATAGCGCCATTTCACAACAACAGTCATCTCATAGCACTATCAACTGTAACTGTAATAAAGAATTACAATAATCTAATCTCGAGCTAACAAAAGCGTGGATCAGCTTCTCAGCATCACTCTGAGACAAGATGCTCCTAATCTTGGCAATATTACGCAAATGATAGAAGGCAGTCTTAGAAACAAATTTAATATGTGAATTGATGGACAAATCCTGATCAAAAATAACCCCAAGGTTCCTCACAGAGCTATTAAGAGAGAGTAACTGCGTCCAAACTGAAAGTTTGATTTGGAAAGGAATTTCTAAGGTTTTTTGGACCAACAAGAATGACTTCAGTCTTATCTGAATTTAATAGCAGGAAATTACAAGTCATCCAAGCTTTGATTTCCTTAAGACAGGCTTCTAACTTGGCTAATTGATTACTATCATCTGGCTTCATTGACAGGTATAATTGTGTGTCATCTGCATAACAATGAAAATGTATACAGTGCTTTCTAATAATGTTGCCTAACGGAAGCATATATAAACTAAAAAGAGTAGGGCCTAGCACAGATCCCTGTGGAACTCCATGACTAAGCTTTGAGCTGAAAGAAAACTCATCATTTACATGAACAAACTGGAACCTATCAGATAAATAAGATCTAAACCACTGCAACGAAGTTCCATTAAGTCCAACATAGTGTTCTAATCTATCAAGTAGAATATTATGATCAATAGTATCAAAAGCTGCACTAAGATCTAAAAGGACAAGTACAGAAACTAGTCCATTATCAGATGCAATGAGGAGGTCGTTAGTGACCTTCGCTAAGGCTGTTTCAGTACTATGATGGATTCTAAACCCAGATTGAAACTCTTCAAGTAAACCATTTCCCTGCAGGTGGTCAAATAATTGCGTAGCAACAACTCTTTCTAAGATTTTTGAAATGAAAGGGAGATTAGAGATTGTTCTATAGTTAGCTAAAGCTCCTGGATCTAGTGTTGGCTTTTTGAGTAAGGGTTTAATTACAGCCGTTTTAAAAGCCTGCGGTACATGGCCTAAAGTTAATGAAGAATTGATTATATGAAGAATAAAGCTACCAATAAGTGGGAAGACTTCTTTAAATAACCTGGTAGGAATAGGATCTAAAAGTCAAGTTGAAGGTTTGGATGAGGAAACTACTTTGTTTAACTCACAAAGGTCGATTGGAGTAAACTCATCAAGACAGACATCAATAGAAGGAGTTGTAGTAGTTACAGTATTTAAGTTAACTGTGGGAAGAATCTGATTGATTTTATCTCTGATGGATGAAATTTTATTATTGAAAAAGTTCATAAAGTCCTGACTAGTAAGCTCTAAGGGGATGCTAGGATTGACAGAGTCCTGACTCTTTGTCAACCTGGCTACAGTACTGAAAAGAAACCTGGGATTATTCTTGTTCTCTTCTATTAATGCAGAGTAATAACTCGTTCTAGCTTTTCTAAGAGATTTTTTATAAATTAAAAGATGATTTCTCCAAGCTAAATAGATTTCATCTAAATTAGTAGAGCGCCATTTTCTTTCTAATTGACGAGTCTTCTGTTTTAAGCTACGAGTTTCTGTGTTGAACCAAGGAGTTAGAAATCTCTGATTAGACTTTTTCTTTTTTAAGGGGGCCACCAAGTCTAGAGCCTGATGCAGAGAAGCTGAAACACTATCCACCATGTTATCAATTACAGAAGGAGCAAGCTGTCTATAGCTTATTTCCGTTGTGTTGACACATGGCATAGAGGAAACAATCTGCATAAATTTGGAAACGGCATCATCTGAGAGGCATCTACTGTGATAATATTTTTCTTTAGGAGCCAAATAGTCAGAAATAGTAAAATCAAAGGTTAACAGACAATGGTCTGACAGTACAGGGTTATGAGGAGACACTACAAGATTTTCTATTTCTATGCCATATGTCAGAACAAGGTCCAATGTATGGTGGAGGTAATGAGTAGAATTTCCTACTTTCTGAGAAAACCCAATCGAGTCTAATATTGAATTAAAAGCCACATTAAGGCAGTCACTATCTACATCCACATGTATATTAAAGTCCCCTACTATAATTATTCTATCAGATTTCAACACTAAATCAGCTAAGAAATCAGCAAATTCGGATAAAAATTCTGAATAGGTTGATGGGGGACGATAAACAATGGCAAATAAAATTGGGTTTAACCTGAAATTGCTAAAGTGCCCAATACTGAGGACCAGGCCCTCAAAGGAATTATAACATGTTTTTTGCTTTACATTAACTAGTAATTTGGAATGGTAAATTGTTGCTACTCCTCCTCCACGACCAGAACTTCTGGGATTTTGACAGTTTAAATAACCAGAGGGGGTTGATTCATTTAAACCAACATAATCCTCTTGCCCTAACCAAGTCTCTGTAAGGGAAATTAAATCAATCTGATGATCAATTAACAGATCATGGACTAACAGAGACTTGGGAGTTAGAGACCTAATATTTAACAAACCACATTTAATTTTTAAATTATGAGGAGGAACAGAGGCCAAATCATTCAATTTAGAGGCTTTATGTTTAATTTGAGTTTTACCAATATTTTGCTTTATCACTTTGGGATGCTTATACATTATATTTTTATTCACTTTGGAGGGAGCAGACAACGATTCTCTGATGGGGAAGACAGGGGCTAAGCTGAGGGGTGGCGGATGAAGAGGAGCTGCAGAGAGGCGTGTAAGACTGCGACTCTGCTTCCTGGTCCCAACTCTGAGTAGTCATGGTTTTGGAAATTTGGATAAAAAAGATGCCAGATTGTTAGATAAATGAGAAGCACCATCCAAAGTGGGATGAATGCTGTCTCGTCTCATAAGACCAGGTTTTCCCCAAAAAGAGCTCCAATTGTCAATGTAGCCCACGTCATTTTTAGGACACCACACAGACAGCCAGCGGTTCAAGGATGACGAGCGACTAAACATGTCATCACTGGTCAGATTGGGGAGGGGCCCAGAGAATACTACAGTGGCAGACATCGTTTTGGCAAACTCACACACCGATTCTATATTAAGTTTCGTGACTTCCGACTGCCGGAGACGGATGTCATTAATGCCGGCGTGAATAACAATTGTGGAATATTTACAGTTACTTTTAGCCAGCATTTTCAAATTTGACTCGATGTCGCCTGCTCTGGCCCCAGGAATACATTGGACTATGACCGCTGGAGTCTCTAGGTTCACGTTTCTGACTACAGAGTCGCCAATGATCAGAGTTTTTTCCTCAGCGGGTGTGTCGCTGAGCGGGGAAAAACGATTAGAAACGTGAACAGGTTGGTGGTGTACCGGGGCTTTGCGACTAGGCTTCCTTCTCACCGTCACCCACCCAGTCTCCTCGCTGCTGAGGAGAGCCGGGGAACCGCTGACAGGGGGGCCTAAGCTAGCTAGCTCCGCTGCAACTAATGGGCGTCCGTCGAGATTAACTGGCGCAGACGGTGTTTCAATGCAGCGGAGCCGGGATTCCAAATCAGACAACCTCGCCTCGAGCGCCTCAAAAAGACAACATTTATTACATTTACCGTTATCACTAAAAGAGGCAGAGGTGTAGCTAAACATCTGACAGAGAGAGCACAGCAGAGGAGAGGAAAGAGAGGTAGTAGCCATAGCTAGTGGCTAGAGAGCTGGAGAGCAAACCACACAGGCAGACAGCAAAACAGGAAGTGACGATACGTTACCACAAGGAAGTGACGATCCCTTCCAAAAGTTGTTCCAAATAAGGGAGAAACAATATCATTTCAGAGGAACATGTATATTTCAAAAACCTTCAGTGAGAACTACCACCAAGCAACACTGTGTTTCAGTGCAAGGAGTCAGATTATGGAACGATTTTGGACCTGAATTAAAATCATGTACAACGCTTGGACAATTTAAACAAAAACTAAAGGAAGAAATACTCCAAACATATATACAAGATGACATGTAAAATCACATAAGGATTGTCATATCCAGTCTGTGTTGTGTTGTTACTTAGGTTTTTTTTGTCACATTTTGTCTTAGCTTTGTTCCGAATTGTAATCGCTCTTGTTTGGTTTTTCTTTTGAATTCTTGGATGGAATATGGGTGGGCAATATAAGCTGCGGCTTCAGCCATCACCCATTTCAGATAACTTATGTTGAACTGTATAATCAGAGGAGTTCTTGTTTAATTTGACCTTGTTGGATTTTTTCGCCTTTGTTATACAGTGGGGCAAAAAAGTATTTAGTCAGCCACCAATTGTGCAAGTTCTCCCACTTAAAAGATGAGAGAGGTCTCCAATTTTCATCATAGGTATACCTCAACTATGAGAGACAAAATGAGAAAAAAAAATCCAGAAAATCACATTGAAGGATTTTTAATGAATTAATTGGTAAATTCCTCAGTAAAATAAGTATTTGGTCACCTACAAACAAGCAAGATTTCTGGCTCTCACAGACCTGTAACTTCTTCTTTGAGAGGCTCCTCTGTCCTCCACTCGTTACCTGTATTAATGGCACCTGTTTGAACTCATTATCAGCATAAAAGACACCTGTCCACAACCTCAAACAGTCAGACTCCAAACTCCACTATGGCCAAGACCAAAGAGCTGTCAAAGGACACCAGAAATAAAATTGTAGACCTGCACCAGGCTGGGAAGACTGAATCTGCAATAGGTAAGCAGCTTGGTGTGAAGAAATCAAGTGTGGGAGCAATTATTAGAAAATGGAAGACATACAAGACCACTGATAATCTCCCTCCATCTGGGGCTCCACACAAGATCTCACCCCGTGGGGTCAAAATGATCACGAGAACGGTGAGCAAAAATCCCAGAACCACACGGGGGGACCTAGTGAATGACCTGCAGAGAGCTGGGACCAAAGTAACAAAGGCTACATCAGTAACACACTACGCCGCCAGGGACTCAAATCCTGCAGCGCCAGACGTGTCCCCCTGCTTAAGCCAGTACATGTCCAGGCCCGTCTGAAGTTTGCTAGAGAGCATTTGGATGATCCAGAAGAGGATTGGGAGAATATCATATGGTCAGATGAAACCAAAATAGAACTTTTTTGATGAAAACTCAACTTGTCGTGTTTGGAGGAGAAAGAACACCATACCTACTTTGAAGCAAGGGGGTGGAACATGTCCCATGACTGGGACATGTTTAAAGGAGCCACACATGATCTTAATGAGTACACAGACACTGTGAACTCATATATCAACTTTTGTGAGGAGAGCATTCTCCCATCGTGCACCAGGGTGAGGTACTCTAATGATAAGCCCTGGTTCACTGCCAAGCTCAGACAGCTCAGGAAGGAGAAGGAAGCAGCGTTGAAAAGTGGAGACAGGGACTGCTACAGGGAGGTTAAATATCGGTTTAACAGAGAGCTGAGGAGAGCTAAATCTGTGTATTCTGAGAGACTCCAGCAGCAGTTCACTGCTAATGACTCGGCTTCTGTTTGGAGAGGACTGAGGCAAATCACCAACTATCAGCCTCAGGCTTCTAAAGGTCAGGATGACAAAGCCCTTTGTCAAAAACTGTCCCAACATTACGCCCGTTTTGACACCTCGTCAGCTGTGTCCAACTCCCCCACTCCACCCAGCTCCACTGCCTCCTCGGCCCCTAATTCATCAAAAGCGGTCCCCCCCTCCTCCTCCTCTCCCCCTGCCCTTGTCATCAGTGAGCAGGACGTGCACAGACAATTCTCCAGACTGAACCCGCGCAAGGCCCCCGGGCCGGACGGTGTGTCTCCCTCCACCCTGAGACACTGTGCGAAAGAGCTGGCTCCTGTCTTCACAGACATTTTTAACACCTCCCTTAAGCAATGCCACGTGCCGACCTGCCTCAAATCCTCCACCATCATCCCTGTCCCCAAGAAGCCACGGATTACTGGACTTAACGACTACAGACCTGTAGCGCTCACCTCTGTAGTCACGAAGTCCTTTGAGCGCCTGGTCCTGTCTCACCTCAAGTCCATCACCACTCCCCTCCTGGACCCGCTGCAGTTTGCCTACCGTGCCAACAGGTCTGTGGACGACGCAGTCAACCTGGCCCTCCACTCCATCCTGCAGCACCTGGACTTCCCGGGAACCTACGCCAGGATCCTGTTTGTGGACTTCAGCTCTGCATTCAACACCATCCGCCCCGCTCTGCTCCAGGACAAGCTGTCCCTGCTCGGCGTGCCTGACTCCCTCTGCAGGTGGATCACCGACTTCCTGACGGACCGGAGGCAGCATGTGCGGCTGGGGAAGTCTGTCTCGGACTCTGTTAGCATCAGCATCGGATCACCCCAGGGCTGTGTACTTTCCCCCCTACTCTTCTCCCTTTATACCAACTCCTGCATCTCCTCCCACCAGTCTGTTAAGCTGATCAAGTTTGCGGACGACACCACCCTCATCGGGCTCATCTCCAACGGCGACGAGTCCGTCTACAGGAAAGAGGTGGCCCAGCTGGTATCCTGGTGCAGCCACAACCTGCAGCTGAACGCTCTGAAGACAGCGGAGATGATTGTGGACTTCAGGAAAGTTACAACCCCCCTGCCACCCCTCACCATCACAGGCTCTCCCATCACCATTGCAGATTCCTTCCGCTTCTTGGGCACCACCATCACCCGGGACCTCAAATGGGAGCCAACCATCAGCTCCCTCATCAAAAAGGCCCAGCAGAGGATGTTCTTTCTGCGGCAGCTGAGGAAGCTCAAGCTACCCACCAAGATGTTAGTGCAGTTCTACACGGCCATCATCGAGTCCATCCTCACCTCCTCCATAACCGTGTGGTACGCAGGAGCCACTGCCAGGGACAGACTAAGGCTGCAGCGCGTCGTGCGCACTGCTGAGAAGGTGATCGGCTGCAAGCTCCCATCTCTCCAGGACCTGTACATCTCCAGGACCCGGAGGCGTGCAGGCCGGATCATAGCCGATCCTTCACACCCTGGTCACGTACTGTTTGCCCCCCTCCCCTCAGGTAGAAGACTTCGGTCCATTCAGACTAAAACCTCCCGGCACATGAACAGCTTTTTCCCCTCTGCCATCAGACTGCTGAACACTAAGTGACTTATTGACTCTTGTGCACTATATACAGCAGCTCATGTCATTCATCACTGTTTTTCTGTTGCATTATCGACTGCACTGTGGTACCCCATATTATCTGCTACTTGCTAATTTATTTAAAACTGCCTTGACTAGTATTACTCATTATTATTATTATTATTACTTATTATTCTACACTTATTGCATGTTTTTAGTCTTTTAGTTTTTTAGTTTATCTCTTTATCTCATCATGTTTTTAATGTTGCAGCATGGCACTGAGACAAATTCCTAGTTTGTGTACTACATGAACAATGGCAATAAATCTGATTCTGATTCTGGAAACATCATACTTTGGGGCTGTTTTTCTGCAAAGGGACCAGGACGACTGATCCGTGTAAAGGAAAGAATGAATGGGGCCATGTATCGTGAGATTTTGAGTGAAAACCTTCTTCCATCAGCAAGGGCATTGAAGATGAAACGTGGCTGGGTCTTTCAGCATGACAATGATCCCAAACACACCGCCCGGGCAAGGAGGGAGTGGCTTCGTAAGAAGCATTTCAAGGTCCTGGAGTTGCCTAGCCAGTCTCCAGATCTCAACCGCATAGAAAATCTTTGGAGGGAGTTGAAAGTCCGTATTGCCCAGCGACAGCCCCAAAACATCACTGCTCTAGAGGAGATCTGCATGGAGGAATGGGCCAAAATACCAGCAACAGTGTGTGAAAACCTTGTGAAGACTTACAGAAAACGTCTGACCTCTGTCATTGCCAACAAAGGGTATATAACAAAGTATTGAGATGAACTTTTGGGATTGACCAAATACTTATTTTACTGAGGAATATACCAATTAATTCATTAAAAATCCTTCAATGTGATTTTCTGAATTTTTTTTTCTCATTTTGTCTCTCATAGTTGAGGTATACCTATGATGAAAACTGGAGACCTCTCTCATCTTTTAAGTGGGAGAACTTGCACAATTGGTGGCTGACTAAATACTTTTTTGCCCCACTGTATATTATTCTGTTTCTTTTTAATCTTTACTTTTAATCTATCCGAAATAAAGATTCATTCATTCATTAAATTTGCATTCAAAAGACTATCTTAACACTGCATAGAACTTCGAATAGGCCAGATGTGATGTATTATGAATACTAGAAAAGCACTCGGAGAGCGCAGACCTCCGCCAAGCGCCAGAGTTCCCCCATACAGTGTTTAACATCATAAATAAAATATTGAAAATGGCCCTATCTCGCAATGTTAAATAAATTTAAAAAAAAAAAAAGAATCCTTTAAAAAATTCCTGGATCCAGACGGTGATCTGGATCACCACCAAAATCTAATCATCTGTAGGATACCCCATTTCTGACAATCTGTGAAAATTTCATGAAAATCCGTCCATAACTTTTTGAGTTATCTTGCTAACAAAGAAACAGACAAACAGACAAACCAACGCTGATGATCACATAACCTCCTTGGCGGAGGTAACTAGAAGACTAGAAATATCAGCAGGGTATACTAGCACTGTATAACAGACACGTGCGTAAAAGACGGCAAAATCACTCTGATATTTTATGTGTTTACATGATACACCAAGCATGACAAGGCTTGCAATTACACAGCACATGTTCTTCAGAATCTTAGGCATTATATAAAATGTATTCTCCCTTTAGATGTCGAATCTAATATAATCAGAGGAGTTATTGTCTAATTTGACCTTGTTGGATTTTCTTTCCCCCTTTGTTATATTATTCAGTTTCTTTTAACCTGTACTATCCGAAATAAAGATTCATTCATTCATTCATTCATTCAATCCATGGTCCATTTGCCAGGGTTGAAGTGCAGTCGTGTGAACGTCTGCAGCAGTTTACATCGTGTTTACATCTCGTCATGTACGCACGCCTCTCCGGGATTTCGCGCGAGAATAGAAACCTCAATACCCTCAATAGCGATAGCGCTAGCTTAGCAAACGCTTCAGGTAAAGCGTAGCAGCGAACCACGAAAAGAAACGCTACTCAGTTTACTCACAGAGTCTGGTGAAAGGCGAATAAAGGGGTATTTCTACTTCAAAAGCTGGTTCAACCAAGGTGGAAATTCAGCCTGTGTGTGTGCGTCACAAATGTTGATCCGATATTCACTGTTGTTAGTTATTTTAGTGGCAAAATCAGCAACTTTGTCTCAGCACTGAAAAAGTGTGACCATCCCGGCCGCCATCACGTGTTGCTCTATTCTAAATTTAGATACGATTCCTAACGATCTTGTGTTTGGAATTGCTTTCGTGTTTTTTTTACGATTTAAAATTTTTGACTGAATTTTTAGTGAAAAACCGTAATTTTGATTAATAAAACCGTAACCCGGAATGGGGTCTTGAAAACCGTAACCATTACAGCAAAACCGGAGTAGTTGGCAGGTATGCATCATCTAGTGTTTTTCCCTCTTCCCGGAGAAATTTGAGGAATTTCTCTGATTCACTGTTATCCATGGACTTCCACCCATAATAGGTATTACCTCTGGTGGGATTTTTGAGGGGTTTATCACTTCACGACACTCGCATAACACTTTTAATAACTGGTGTTTAGTGTCAAAAATTTTTCTTCGAACCCTCACTTTACCAACAGCTTTAACAGTTTCAACAATTTCTTCAATTTCCCCTGTTTCTGTATTCTCAGGTACACCACATGGCATAAGGGCATGGGGTATTTCAACACCTTCTCCTCTGCACCAATTAATCAACTCAAATTTCAAAGGACTGCTCATTTTTCTTGCAATGGGTTGAAAATAAAATAAATCGTATCTATTGCCTGTCAATAAGAAGCAAAAAAATATATATATGCCATTCAAGGCCTGAAATTACAAAAAATAGATCCTAGCGTTGTCTCCAAATTTGTGTAGCACCCAACCCATGTAGCTATTTAATTAAAAGGTACTAAACCTGTATTAAAGTTGTAGTTCTGTGGGTGGGGCCCTGGGTTCTTTAAATTTAGACTAATATTTTCGGTGCCTCCACTTATTGAGAAATAAATCAGTGAAGATGTATATATTTTCCCAATAAGATGAAAAAACATAATTTACAGCAAGACACCATTTAACTAAATTATATGGAAAGACTTAAAACAAAATGACTTAAAACAGACATAAAACAGCAATTTTAAAGTCAATTGAACAGATTTAGTGTAGATTTCAACATTTAAAAAATATTTACAGTAGTTTTAAATTAAAATCACTCATCCACACACATCAATCACACACATCAGCCCTATTTTACTAAAAGTCTCAAAATACTAAAATATTTTTTTTAAATCCCTCCCACCGTTGCAGGTCTGATAGTCTTCAAACGTAAATATTGGAGTAGCTACTAAATTTTGTTGAAGGTCAGAAACAGAATGATCGGTGGGGAAAAACATGACCTGGAATGTTAGCTGAGGAGAACTGTTGGTTGGGAAAACACTGATGTTGAGAATGACCATTGGTGGAGTACAGCCATTGATGGGGAAGGAGCGCATCATTGGAAAGTCAAACCGCCGGACTCAGCCGTTGCTGTGGAGAAGAGCAGTGGGTGATGACAGAGCTGCTGCTGGGGAAAAGACATGGGGATCCAGGGGCCCTAGACAAGCAGTGAAGTCTGTCTTCTTGAAAAAAACGGTCCAGTCGGGGTCCAGATCAGTCTCTTTTATCTCCCTTCCTTTCTGAAAAAAAATACATTTGCCTCTCCAGTCGGCTAAAAACTTACTGAATGATAGCTAGAGTCCATTTCTATTTGAACTAGGCTCACTTTAAACATTTCAGTGTTAACACAGTATGCTATCATTACAAACTGATAAGAAAAAAAATGACAAATGTAATATTTCCTATTGACATTTTGTTATAAAATGAAATCAATTACTCATTAGCAATTAAAAGAATTTACCAGGCTGTCAACAGTCAAACCTTTCTAATCAGGTTGTAGTTCTGCATTATCCCGATGACACAGAAAGGCAAAATCACCTTCAGCCTTCTGTGACAAACTGCTTCATCTCCCTGAGACTTCCCCAAAACTTACATTCCAAAGCACTTGTCAACCAAGAGACCAGGTTACATCATAAATAAATTAACAGCTTTTTGTACAGAAAGATCTCTCAGACTCATCAGAAAATTGTTGTTCGTCCGTCATTCTTGACAATGACCAAGGACATCACAGGGAAGAGGGCTAGGTGCGGTGTGTCTGGCTGTGGCTGATCAGTCCAATGCGGGCACAGAAGGCTCTACCACAGGCTGGGCACAGGTGTTCTGTGTGGGCAGAAGATACAGGGGTGGCTCTGGACTTGCAAAGTTCACGTTTTCTCTGGGCCTTGGCAGTCCTGTTCAGCTCAAAGGAAGCAGCACCTTTGCTGGTACAGCTACGCCAGTCTGGTCGGTCTAGCGCGAGGGTCTTCCAGGTGTCAGGACTGATGTCAAAGCTCTTCAGGGAGGCCTTAAGAGTGTCTTTGTAGCACTTCTTCTGACCACCTTGTGAGTGCTTGCCCTCTGCTAGTTCACCGTAGAAGAGTCTGTTTAGTAAGCGTGAGTCAGGCATATGAACAAGGTGGCCAGCCCACCTAATCTGGGCTCTCTTGAGCAGGGTGTGGATGATAGGCAGCTCAGCTCAGAAGAGGACCTCTGTGTCAGGGATTTTGTCGTGCCAGGTGATCTTCAGGAGCTTTCTGAGGCAGTTCAGGTGGAAGCGGTTTAGCTTTCTGGCATGGCGCTCATAGACCGTCCAGGTGTCACAGGCATACAGTAGGGAAGGCAGGACAACTGCCTTGTACACCTTCAGTTTTGTGGTCAGCCTGATGACACTCCTTTCCCACACTGTTGCACGTAGATGTCCGAATGCTGAGCTTGCTTTTGCAATGCACAAATTGACCTTGTCGTCAATGTTGACAGACCTGGAGAGTGTGCTGCCGAGGTACATGAACTTATCAACAGCCTTGAGGGTCTTCCCATTGACAGTGATGGCTGGTTCCACGTAAGTCTTCTGCGGTGCGGGTTGGTGCAAGACCTCAGTTTTCTTCGTACTGATTGTGAGCCCAAAGTTGTCGCAAGCAGTGGAGAAGCAGTTCATGCTCTGCTGCATCTGGGCCTCTGTAGCGGTGTTGAGTGTGCAGTCATCTTTGAACAGGAAGTCATGCACTGAGTCCCCTTCCACCTTGGTTTTGGCTTGGAGCCTCTGCAGGTTGAAGAGCCTGCCGTCCATCCTGTACCTGATCCTGATGGCACTTTCTTCATCGTCGCAGAAGGCATCAGACAGCATGGCTGTGAACATCATGCTGAAAAGTGTGGGCACGAGTACACAGCTCTGCTTGACCTCGTTGATGACTGGGAAAACTTTGGAGGAGTCTCCATTGTCCTATACTTGAGCAAGCATGTCGTCATGGAACTGGCGCACCATGCTGATGAACTTCTCTGGACAGCCAAACTTTGCTATGATCTTCCACAGCCCCTCACGACTTACGGTATCAAAAGCCTTGGCCAGATCTACAAATGTTGTGTAGAGGTCCCTGTTCTGTTCTTGACATTTCTCCTGAAGTTGGCGTGTGGCGAAAATCATATCAGCAGATCCATGACCCTCTCTGAAGCCACACTGGCTCTCCGACAGGTGACCGCCTTCCATGTGCTGAATGAGGCAGTTGAGAAGGACTCTTGCAAGGATCTTGCCGACGATAGCAAGGAGAGAGATCCCACGGTGGTTGTCGCAGGACTGCCTGTTTCCTTTTCTCTTGTAGAGATGGACAATGGAGGTGTCCTTGAGCTCCTGGGGGATAACTCCTTGCTGCCACATGGTCTGAAAGAGCTCAGTGAGTTTCTGTATTAGAACTGGTCCTGTTGCCTTTTACAGTTCAGCTGGGATGGAGTCAGAGCCTGGTGCTTTACCATTCGAAAGGAGTTTGATCACTTTTTGGACTTCTGATTCCGTTGGAGGTTCTGCCAGAGACGTATTCACCTCTACTTGGGGCATGGGAGTGATGGCTTCTGCATTGATGGACAAAGGTCTGTTCAGGACGCTGCTGAAATGTTCTGCCCATCTTTCCAGGATTGCATTCTTCTCGGTGAGGAGAATGGACGTGTCAGCACTGAGTAATGGTGATGTTCCAGAAGACTGAGGCCCGTAGATGGTCTAAGGGCATCGTAGAAGTGCTTGGAGTTGTTGTTGTCAGCGTACTGCTGTATTTCATCTGCCTTTTTGCTGAGCCAAAAGTCTTGCATCTCTCTGAGCTTTGCCTGCACTTTTCCTTTTATGGAGTTAAAGGTGTACCAGCTGTCTTGCTGGTACACTCTGTAGGCTTCACGCTTCTCGTCAAGCAGCTTTTGAATGTCTTCATCATTTTCATTGAACCAGTCTTGGTGTTTGTGCGTGTTCTGGCCCAGATGAGTGAGTGAGGTGTTGTATACCATGTCTCTGAAAGCTGCCCAGTCTTCTGCTCCGTACGCCCCGAGGTTGAGCTGACTAAGCTTGCTGTCCAGGTCCTCACTGAGGTTCTGTCATATAGAGTGCTCTTCCAGCTTGCTGACATTGAGTTGTTTGTTTGCCTTTTTCCCCCGTTGACGCCGTTTGGGCTGTATGTGCATGTTGAGCTTTGAGAGAATGAGTCTGTGATCCGTCCAGCAGTCTGCGCCACACATCACCTTTGTCACTCTAACGTCCTGCCTATATCTCTTTCTCATAATGATGTAATTGATCAGATGCCAGTGCTTGCTGTGTGGATGCATCCAGGAGGTCTTGTTGCCATTAGGCAAGCAGTAGACGGTATTAGTGATCAGAAGGTCATGAGAGGCGCACATCTTCAACAGGAGAAGACCGTTGCGTTTGCACTTTCCAACTCCATTTCTCCCAAGGACTCCCTCCCATATCTGGTAGTGTGTACCAACTCTGGTGTTAAAGTCTCCAAGAACAATGAGTTTGTCCTCCTTCGGTACGTCTTCAATGAGAGTCTCTAAGACCTCATAAAACTTATCTTTGATCTCATCTGAGTGGGGGCATATGCATCTCATGGTGGGGGCATATGCACTGATGAATGTGGCATGGCGTTTTCCTTGGAGGGGGAGCCACAGGGTCATAAGGCGGCTGTTGGTTCCTTTGGGGAGGCTGGTAAGCTTGCTGATCAGATTGGATCTGATCATGAAGCCCACTCCTGCTTCATGCCATTCTTCGCTGCCTCGGCGACTCCAGAAAAAGGTGTAGCCAGCTTTGACTTCTGTCAGCTGATCTTCATCTGCAAAAATGGTCTCGCTCAGAACTGCAATGTGGATGTTGTACCTGCTGAGTTCTCTTGCGACAAGTGCTGTCCGTCTCTCAGGTCTGTCCATTTTGGAGCTGTCCATGACCGTTCGCACATTCCAAGTGCCAATGGTGAGTGATGTCACCTTAGTCAATTTCTTCTGAGAATTTCGATCGCTAGGGTGGGATCCCCGCCAGCCATGGCTTGCTGGCCAGGATGTAGCGAAGCAGGCTATGTTTAGGGCACCTTTTCTAGCCCCTTCCTCAGGCCATGGAGGTGAGTTGAGCGAATCCTAAAGAGGGCTGCTCAGACACCCAAGGGGCTGCCGAACTCCACTGCTGCTTCGGTCCAGTAGAGAGCGACCCTATGCCCTGGGCCGCCTGTGTGTGTCATTGTGGCTACAGCTTCCAGTGTATCCGCACCTGCTGCTTCGTCACTTGCCCATTGCCACAGGTCTTGGAGGGAGAAGGGGGAAATGAGAAGGAAATTGGGGGGAGGGGTGATGTCTTGACTTGTGCGTGAATTTGATTTAAGTGAGGGAGAGCTGCGCAGGGTCATCACCCTCACTCTCTCGTCCCAGCCTATCTGGATCCAGTGGCAATACGTAGTCAAGATGGCTGGAGATAGGTTAGGATGCAGTGGGTGGCAAGCAGTGTCCTACATGTTTCACTGTGCCGTAGTTGCTCTCCACAATGCTTTGCTGGGTCTGCCTTCCTGCCCATTAAGTCAATCTGGTGGTTTCCTCTGTGCAGTCTGCCAGGTCCAGTCTACACATGTGTAGGTAGACAAGCTCTACCTCACCGAGGGTTTCAAACCCGTCAGCTAACCCCACCTGGTTTCGCCGGCCAGTCGAAGTAGTTTACCGGGGTGTGGCCGCTGTTGCATGCAAACAGCTACTTGGAGCCACAGGTGAGAGTAGAGTGTCAAGTGGGAACCAAATGGGACCAACCACCCGGAGGTGCGACTGTTGCCCCGTCAGAGGTGCTATCCCTCCCTGACACTCCATACACCCCTTAGAAAATTATTGCAAAATACAATAACAACTTTTTTTAAATTCAATTCAACTTTATTTATATAGCGCCATTTCACAACAGTCATCTCATAGCACTTTCAACTGTAGGGGGGGCCCCCACAGTTGCAGAAAGACCCCAGCAATCAGGCGATCCCCTGTGAGCAAGCACTTGGTGACGGTGGAGAGGAAAAACTCCCTTTTAACAGGAAGAAACCTCCAGCAGAACCAGGGTCAGGGAGGGGCAGTCATCTACTGTGACTGGATGGGGGGGGTGAGGGGACAGAGAAGATGAAAAGAACAGACATGTAGAGAGCAAACAGCACGATGAGGACTCAATCTATGGGAGAGAACAAACAGATGTTAATGACCAGCAAAAAAAAAAAAAAATATTTCATTGAGTGAAGAAAGGAGTCAGGCCCAGTGCATTATTGGAGGTCCCCTGGCTGACTAAACCTATTAGCAGCATAACTAAGGGAGGGTTCAGAAACACATGATCCCTCCCTAATTGTAGGCTATATCAAAAAGGTAGGTTTTAACCCTATTCTTAAAAACAGAGATCGACTCTGACTCCCGAATCCAGATTGGCAGCTGGTTCCACAGGAGAGGAGCTTGATAACTGAAGGCTCTGCCTCCCAATGTACTTTTGAAGATTCTAGGTATTACAAGTAATCGTGCATTTTGAGAGCGTAGTGTTCCGTTAGGATAATACGGTAGTATCAGATCTTTTAAATAAAAAGGAGCCTGATTGTTTAGAGCTTTGTAAGTACGAAGAAGGATTTTAAACTTAATTCTAAACTCTATGGGAAGCCAATGAAGGGAGGCCAGAACCGGAGAGATATGATCTCTCTTTCTAGTACCTGTTAAAACTCTTGCTGCAGAATTTTGGATCAGCTGAAGTGAAAGGGAGATTAGAGATTGGTCTATAGTTAGCTAAAGCTCCTGGATCTAGCGTTGGCTTTTTGAGTAAGGGTTTAATTACAGCCGTTTTAAAAGCCTGCAGTACATGGCCTAAAGTTAATGAAGAATTGATTATATGAAGAATAAAGCTACCAATAAGTGGGAAGACTTCTTTAAATAACCTGGTAGGAATAGGGTCTAAAAGACAAGTTGAAG
The DNA here is from genome assembly GCA_020510985.1 of Pholidichthys leucotaenia. Lineage (NCBI taxonomy): Eukaryota > Metazoa > Chordata > Actinopteri > Cichliformes > Pholidichthyidae > Pholidichthys > Pholidichthys leucotaenia. The sequence continues at coordinate 75,965,953 of CM035847.1, forward strand.
GTCCGGATGAGGAAACTATTTTGTCTAACTCACAGAGGTCGATTGGAGTAAACTCATCAAGACAGATATCAGTTGAAGGAGTTATAGTAGTTACTGTATTTAAGTTAACTGTGGGAAGAATCTGATTTTATCTCTGATGGATGAAATTTTATTATTGAAAAAGGTCATAAAGTCCTGACTCGTAAGCTCTAAGGGAATGCTAGGATTGACAGAGTCCTGACTCTTTGTCAACCTGGCTACAGTACTGAAAAGAAACCTGGGGTTATTCTTGTTCTCTTCTATTAATGCAGAATAATAACTCGTTCTAGCTTTTCTAAGAGATTTTTTTTTATAAATTAAAAGATGATTTCTCCAAGCTAAATAGATTTCATCTAAATTAGTGGAGCACCATTTTCTTTCTAACTGACGAGTCTTATGTTTTAAGCTACAAGTTTCTGTGTTGAACCAAGGTGTTAGAAATCTCTGATTAGACTTTTTCTTTTTTAAGGGGGCCACCAAGTCTAGAGTCTGATGCAGAGAAGCTGTAACACTATCCACCATGTTATCAATTACAGAAGGAGCAAGCTGTCTATAACTTATTTCCGTTGTGTTGACACATGGCATAGAGGAAACAATCTGCATAAATTTGGTAACAGCACCATCTGAGAGGCATCTACTGTAGTAATATTTTTCTTTAGGAGCCAAATAGTCAGAAATAGTAAAATCAAAGGTTAACAGACAATGGTCTGACAGTACAGGGTTATGAGGAGACACTACAAGATTTTCTATTTCTATGCCATATGTCAGAACAAGGTCCAACATATGGTGGAGATAATGAGTAGAATTTCCTACTTTCTGAGAAAACCCAGTTGAGTCTAATATTGAATTAAATGCCACATTAAGGCAGTCACTATCTACATCTACATGTACACTACCATTGAAAAGTTTGGGGTCACCCAGACAAGTTTGTGTTTTCCATAAAAAGTCACACTTTTATTTACCACCATGAGTTGTAAAATGAATAGAAAATATAGTCAAGACATTGACAAGGTTAGAAATAATGATTTGTATTTCAAATAATAATTTTTTCCTTCAGACTTTGCTTTCGTCAAAGAATCCTCCATTTGCAGCAATTACAACATTGCAGACCTTTGGCATTCTAGCTGTTAATTTGTTGAGGTAATCTGGAGAATTCTGACGCAATGAGCAAACACATTGTACCATTAGAACACTGGAGTGATAGTTGCTGGAAATGGGCCTCTATACACCTATGTAGATATTGCACCAAAAACCAGACATTTGCAGCTAGAATAGTCATTTACCACATTAGCAATGTATATTAGATATTAGAGTGTATTTCTGATTAGTTTAAAGTTATCTTCATTGAAAAAAACAGTGCTTTTCTTTCAAAAATAAGGAAATTTCTGAGTGACCCCAAACTTTTGAACGGTAGTGTATATTAAAGTCCCCTACTATAATTATTCTATCTGATTTCAGCACTAAATCAGCTAAGAAATCAGCAAATTCGGATAAAAATTCTGAGTAGATTGATGGAGGACGATAAACTATGGCAAATAAAATTGGGTTTAGCCTAAAATTGCTAAAGTGCCCAATACTGAGGATCAGGCCCTCAAAGGAATTATAACATGTTTTTTGCTTTACATTAACTAGTAATTTGGAATAGTAAATTGTTGCTACTCCTCCTCCACAACCAGAACTTCTGGGATGTTGACAGTTTAAATAACCAGAGGGAGTTGATTCATTTAAACCAACATAATCCTCTTGCCCTAACCAAGTCTCTGTAAGGGATATTAAATCAATCTGATGATCAATTAACAGATCATGGACTAACAGAGACTTGGGAGTTAGAGACCTAATATTTAACAAACCGCATTTAATTTTTAAATTATGAGGAGGAACAGAGGCCAAATCATTCAATTTAGAGGCTTCATGTTTAATTTGAGTTTTACCAACTTTTTGCTTAACCACTTGCACTCCGGGCAATTTTCCTAAAAATGCCAAAAAATAACATGCCCGAACTAAATTGAAAGCTGTTCTTCAACCCTTTGCAGCATCTTCATGGGGTTGGTCTCATTTAAAAGAAAACACTTAGAAGTTTTTGGCAAAAAAAAACATAATCTCTCTACGTGCTCCGGCCACTGAGTTACAGTCATCTAAACATACTGAACTTGAAGAAAAAAAATTTGGACACGGTGTTTTTTTGGATACAAATGCTTGCAAATAACACACAGCTGTCCGATTCGGCTGGAAAATGCAACAGAAATGTAGAACCAAGTGTTATCCAGCTGAGATCCAAATTTGGTAACAATACCACAAAAAATGAATATTTTACACAGCTTTGTTCTCAGGCTGTTCCCAGGCGTTTTGGAACTGTGCCAAATTGTGCCAAATGGCACAGTTTGGAAAAACGTCTGTAACTTTTGAATAATTCAACGTAGAAGCTTCATTTTAGGCTCAAAGGAAAGGTCACACTCAGGGCTGTGTCTGTGTGTGTGTGTGGGGGGGGTCGTCCCCCCCCCGCTACCAAGGACGGAGTTCTGCCCTCACTACATGACGGATTACACTCGTTGCATGTTTCCACAGCAACGCTGTCACAGCGGCTTCCCCCCCCCCTCGCTACTGTGTGTGTGTGTGTGGGGGGGGGGTTGCCCCCCCTCCTCGCTCGCTACAGAGGATGGACTTCGGCCATCGCTACACAACGGATTAGCCTCATGTGGTGATGTGGGACAGCAGTGCAATCATCGCGCCCCCCCCCTTCGCTGCAGAAGAATAGCGGGGGTGGGGGGGCGTTCACAGCCTGTACACTGCGAGCAACCCCTTGTACCACGGCGCACGAACTTCAGACTTCGTGAACCGCACAGCTGTAATTTACCGATCGGTCAAAAGTCATTTTTGATTACAATTTTCAGGGATAGAGAATAATTTAGCTTATAACACCTTACCTCTTCACAGCAGAGTCTTAGCGAACTTGTCTTCCTCATTGTCAGACGAACGCGACGCTGGTCCGCTCTGGTTCTGGTCTCGCGACTCGATCAAAACATAATTCCATTATTGCGGTTTTGTGCTTCCATGATTGCGGTTTTTGGCAAACGATTTTTCAAAACAAATAACAGTAGTAATTAAAAAAAGACTGGCGAAGGCGTGTGTGTCACTCAGCCTTCGTGGTCAGCCTCCGTCGGTCTATGATCACCATGGAAGAAATCACAACGTCTACTCTGCTGGAACCAATACAAAATAAGCACCGCCTGTGGCCGAACATGCCGATCCATGAATGGCACTTCCTGTCGCACAGGTTGCATTTGTGGATGGTCTCCATGCTGCTGGGTCTGTGGGGCTCTTCCTGTGTCCTTTTTTGATCCGCTCCAGCAGCCAGTCTTCACCCAGCCTTAAAAAAAAAACAGCTCACGAACTTCTCTGCTTCAATTGGCTCACTGCATTCAAAGCGTTGGGAGGCGGGTCCTCCTTCCTAGGTTTTCTTTCATTGGCTCTTCATGGTTTCAGAAACCCAATTCAAAGCTCTTATTAGTCGAATGAGAGGTCAATCAGATGAACTAATCTGTTCTGTGTCTGCAGCATTTTTTTCCCAGTGGCGCTTGGAGGCCAGCACCATCTCCATCTGCACCATCATCAGTATATCATGCGTTATGCGTCCGAGCGCGCACAAGTGCGCTCTTGTGCGCCCTCATGCGTCCTAGGACGCAGAGACTTGCCCGCCCGCGGAACAACAGAGTGCAAGTGGTTAATCACTTTGGGATGCTTATATATTATATTTTTATTTACTTTGGAGGGAGCAGACAATGATTCTCTGATGGGGAAGACAGGGGCTAAGTTGAGGGGTGGCGGATGAAGAGGAGCTGCAGAGAGGCGTGTAAGACTGCGACTCTGCTTCCTGGTCCCAACTCTGAGTAGTCAAGGTTTTGGAAATTTGGATAAAAAGGATGCCAGATTGTTAGATAAATGAGACACGCCATCCAAAGTGGGATGGACGCTGTCTCGTCTAATAAGACCAGGTTTTCCCCAAAATGAGCTCCAATTATCAATGTAGCCCACGTCATTTGCAGGACACCACACAGACAGCCAGCGGTTCAAGGATGACGAGCGGCTAAATATGTCATCACTGGTCAGATTGGGGAGGGGCCCAGAGAATACTACAGAGTCCGACATTGTTTTGGCAAAGTCACACACCGATTCTACATTAAGTTTCGTGACTTCCGACTGCCGGAGACGGATGTCATTAATGCCAGCGTGAATAACAATTGTGGAGTGTTTACAGTTACCTTTTAGCCAGCATTTTCAAATTTGACTCGATGTCGCCTGCTCTGGCCCCAGGAATGCATTTGACTATGGCCGCTGGAGTCTCTAGGTTCACGTTTCTGACTACAGAGTCGCCAATGATCAGAATTTTTTCCTCAGCAGGTGTGTCGCTGAGTGGGGAAAAACGATTAGAAACGTGAACAGGTTGGTGGAGTACCGGGGCTTTGCGACTAGGCTTCCTTCTCACAGTCACCCACCCAGTCTCCTCGCTGCTGAGGAGAGCCGGAGGACCGCTAACGGGGCCTATGCTAGCGAGCTCCGCTGCAGCTAGGGGTCGTCCGTCGAGAGTAACTGGTGCAGACGGTGTTTCAATGCAGCGGAGCCGGGATTCCAAGTCAGTCAACCTCGCCTCGAGCGCCTCAAAAAGACAACATTTATTACATTTACCGTTATCACTAAAAGAGGCAGAGGTGTAGCTAAACATCTGACAGAGAGCACACCAGAGGAGGAGAGGAAGGAGAGCTAGTAGCCATAGCTAGTGGCTAACCCGAAGCTAACAAAAACACCGATGAAAGGTGAACAGAAGGTTAAAGAGGGTGATTAGGTGACATGGAGTGTGCACACAGGTGCAAGAGGCTTTTTTTTTTTTTTTTAAAAAAAGAATAACAAAAAAATAAAACAACCATTTTCAATTTCACACTTTGAATTAAAATAAATTAAACCCTTTACAAAGACTATATTTACACAATAAACACTGTTGTGTCTATAAATAATTATAGATAGGGCTACAGATGTATTTGGGTTTTATTGCAAACCTAATGTTTGGATATCCACCACACTAAGAGCTCGGAATATTGTGGTGGAGGCCTTGTTCAGAGCACCAAGCTTAAGGGCTAAGACTTAAAAAAATCTTGTCTGTTGTTACCTAGGCCATCTATTCTGCTTTTGGCTCTCTTAAATTGCATCTCTAGGTGCCAGAGTTGCTGGGTAGCTAAGGGTCGGGATGGGTTTTTTTGGGTGCCTACATTAAAACTTGGTGAGCGCATAGTAGATCTGTAGCTGTGGTGTCTTTAATTGTATATAGAAAACTGTAAAAAAAAAATGAAAACTAGGGATATTTATTATTGAATGATGAATTTCTGTAGGCTGTTTGTAAATCGGTTTGTACTGGTCTTCCCAATGGAAAGTCCATTTGTGTGTGTGTGTGTGGGGGGGGGGGGCGTTACAGCCCCGCTCCTCTTCGGAGTGGGACCTCTGTGTGTTTTTTCTGTGTTGTAGGTGGAGTTGCGAAAGACAGCCCTGGGTGAGAGGTGCTCTATAAAAGCCACCTTTGCGCACCTGTCAGTAATGCTTCTGCTCCCGTTAGAGGCCAGTCACCTTCTGTATGTTTGCACTCTGCCTACTGCCCATTGCTTTGTCATCTGGTCGGGGTTGTGCTGGCGGCCCTTGTCTGTGTTATTTGTGGCCTGTGGGCTTCCGGTTTTGGGTTTGCCGCTGGGCATATTTGCAGCCCTGGCAGAGGCATGTCGTCGCTGGGTTGGCCAGTGACTAGTTTGTTGTTTTGTTTGTTTCACACATCCAATACTCACACTTACCACTGATTATTACAGACACCTTTTATTTGCTTTTCTTTAAAAATAAACTTGTGTTGTATTGTTTGTATTTTGTTAGGAGGTTCCATATATAAATTCTCAAAGTATAAACTTTTAAACAAAAGTATTATCCATATCATTTGGAATAATGGCTAGCAGTGCAGAAATTAAATTGTGTTCTTGGAATGTACATGGGATCCAGACCCCTATTAAACGTAAAAAAAATTCTTAACTATTTAAAAAAGAGGGTACAGATAGCATTCCTCCAAGAGACCCATCTAAACAATGATGAACACCTAAAGTTAAGAAGGGAACGGGTGGGCCAGATCTACTATTCCTCCTTCACTACTAACAGCAGAAGGGTAGCCATTTTGGTTCATAAATCCCTTCCTTTGACAGAGGTGGAGATTAAGGCCGATACTGCAGGAAGGTATGTCATGATTAGAGGGACACTCTTTGGGGACCCTGTGTCCTATTTAAATGTATATGCCCCCCCGATTCACTCAACTGATTTTTATACTAAGGTATTCTCTCTGTTTTCTGAGTGGACTGTTGAATCCTCTGTGATAGCGGGCGATTTCAACTGTTGTCTATATCCACGTCTAGATAGGTCCTCAAAAACAGCAGAGTCTATTGTTGGACAAGCTCGCTCGTTACTTGGTTTCTGTGCTGATATTCACTTCATTGATACTTGGAGGACCCTTCACCCCACTGATCGGCAGTATGCATTTTACTCAAAAGTGCATAAAACATCTTCTAGAATTGATTATTTTTTTACTCCTAAATATGCCCTTCAAAGAGTACTCTCCTGCTCCATTGGCAATATTTACCTCCGCCAAAGGGGGAGGTTATGTGATCATCGGCGTTGGTTTGTCTGTTTGTTTGTTTGTTTGTCTGTCTGTTTGTCTGTTTGTTTGTCTGTTAGCAAGATAACTCAAGAACTTATGGACGGATTTTCATGAAATTTTCACAGATTGTCAGAAATGGGGTATCCTACAGATGATTAGATTTTGGGGATGATCCGGATCACCGTCCACAAGAAAACCGCCATTACGCAAAATGCCATTTTCGTGAATAACTACTGAACCACTAATCCTATCATTGTCAATCCAATTGCTAGTCATATGTTTTCAGGGCCAAGGAATCTGAAAACGTACACACAAACACTGTATGGGGGGAACTGTAGCGCTAAACCGCCATTACGCAAAAGGCCATTTTCGTGAATAACTACTGAACCACTAATCTTATCATTGTCAAACCAATAGATTGTCATATGTTTTCAGGGTCAACGAATCTGAAAACATACACACAAACACTGTATGGGGGGAACTGTAGCGCTACACCGCCATTACGGAAAATGCCATTTTCCTCAATAACTACTCAACCACTAATCCTATCATTGTGAATCCAATTGCTTGTCATATGTTTTCATGGTCAAGGAATCTGAAAACGTACACACAAACACTGTACGGGGGGAACTGTGGCCACCATTACAGAAAATGTCATTTTCGTGAATAACTACTGAACCACTAATCCTATCATTGTCAATCCAATTGCTACTCATATGTTTTCATGGTCAAGGAATCTGAAAACGCACACACAAATACTGTATGGGAGGAACTCTGGCCGCCATTATGGAAAATCCCATTTTCCACAATAACTACTGAACCACTAATCCTATCATTGTGAATCCAATTGCTTGTCATATGTTTTCATGGTCAAGGAATCTGAAAACGTACACACAAACACTGTATGGGGGGAACTGTGGCCACCATTACGGAAAATGTCATTTTCGTGAATAACTACTGAACCACTAATCCTATCATTGTCAATCCAATTGCTACTCATATGTTTTCATGGTCAAGGAATCTGAAAACGCACACACATGTTGTGTTGGGTTCTTTTATAAATAAAGACTGCTGCTTTGGGTGAACACGGAGCCTCCTTTATTAACTGGCTGCAACAACATTAACACACGAACTCCGCCATATTATTCTCTATCATGCTGTACTCCTGACAACATCCGGTCTGTGTCGCCCCCTAGTGGCTCCACATATGTAATACTTAGATTACACCACATCCCCCTTACTGAAGCCAAGTTGACCCCTTTAGCTGAAAAACAAAATACATTTCCACATGAAATCATTCCTGCTCACCTTGGTCAACTAACTATGATGGGCGATCTAACTTTTTCTAACCCTTTTCTTTTTAAACACTTGTACCATGCGTGAGAACATTTTTATGCAGAAGCCTCTTATATCACATTTTTTCAACATTTCAAGAACTCAAACTCTGCATCTCAGAAATAGCAATACATAATTTTTACAGATCCAGTCTTTGTGGTTTCTTCACTTCTCTGCCTGATCTTGTTCTCATGATGGCAGGTGTGCATTCCTGAGTCTGAGTTTCTGTGGAGGTTTCCTCAGACTGGACGTCCTGTGGAGTCTCCATTTGGCTCTCTGGAGAAGGCATAGGCACTAAATGGCTGCGATTCCTCCTCAGTGTTCCTTGTGGTCCACTGATGACATAAGACCGTGGAGTTTTGTGGACAGATGTCACTGTGCCCTGTGCTTTTGCATCTGTAATCCAAACAGAGTTTCCGGGTAACAGTTTATCCAAATCTCTCGTTCTGTGTCTTTTGTTGAAACATTCTGTTTGCCTCATCCGTCTCTCCTTTTCCACGTGACGAATTTGTTGCAGATTCGGCACGCATGGCTGCAAGGCCTCTGGAAGCATTGGCAGGGTGGTACGAAGCCTACGCCCCATGAGAAGCTGTGCTGGGCTGTAGCCGTTTGCCAACGCTGTGGTTCTGTAGGCTAACAGTGCTCAGTATGGATCACTGGCTTTCTTAATTAGGTTTTTGACTGTTCTGACAGCTCTTTCTGCCTCACCGTTACTTTGGGGGTACCTGGGACTACTGGTCACGTGCTCAAAACAGTACTCCTTTGCAAAGTCTTCTATTTCCTGACTTGCGAACTGCGGGCCGTTATCCGTGATCAGTATCTCTGGTATTCCGTGACGTGCAAACATAGACTTTAAATGCACAATGACATTGGCAGAGCGAGTTGGGCTGAGCTGGGCAATCTCTATATACCTAGAGAAGTAGTCCACTAATAACAGGTAGTTTTTGTCTTGTAGCGTGAACAAATCAGCTCCCAACTTCTGCCATGGCCTTTCTGGTAAATCTGTGGGCATTAAAGGCTCTCTCACATTAACTCTTTCCTGTATGCACTTTCTGCATTTGAGTACAACTTCACTGATCTGGTTGCTTAAACCTGGCCACCATACAGCCTGACGGGCGCGCTCTCTGCATTTAACCACCCCCTGGTGGCCCTCATGTATCTTATCCAAAACTGCATTTCTCATGTTAGCAGGGATAACTAACCTCGTGCCTCTCAGTAGTAGTCCGTTATGCACACTCAAAACGGCTCTCTCAGACCAGTAGTGCTTCACCGCTCCCTGTAGCTGGTTACGATCCGGCCAGCCTTCTGTGCAGTATTTCATGACTTGTGAACAGACGCTGTCGGACTGCAGTTGCTCTTGGAGATCTGCAAGGTATTTGCTGCTTGTAGGGAGTCCCTCTAGCACAGAGTCAACATAAATGTTAGTGTCCTCCATAAGATCTGTGTCTGTGTGAGTAACACTGTTTGTGAGCGGTAAGCGTGAGAGCGTGTCGGCAGTGGTGAGACTTTTGCCCGGGATGTGCTTTATAGTGTATGAGTACCTCATTAGGCGCATACGAAATCTCTGTATACGCGGTGGAAGCGCATCCAAAGCTTGTCCTCCCAGTAGACTCACTAGTGGCTTATGATCAGTTTCTAGTTCAAAGTGCAGACCCAGGATAAAGTCATTGAATCTTTCGCAGGCCCATGTGAGAGCCAGCGCTTCTTTTTCCAGCTGGGCGTAGCGCTGCTCTGTAGGTGTCAATGATCGGGAAGCATAAGCAACTGGTGACCACATGTCTCTCTCCTTCTGTAGCATGACTGCCCCCAATCCGTATGAAGAGGCATCTGCAGATATTTTCTGTCGTTTGTTTGGGTCATAGAGCTGCAATACAGGAGCAGAGGACAGTTCTTGTTTGAGATTACAAAACGCATTTTGTTGTTCATGCCCCCAGTACCACATGTTCTTTGTTGAAAGCAAGTCTCTCAATGGTTTGTCCTTTTCAGAAAGGTTCGGAATGAACTTCCCCAGCTGGTTCACCATTCCGAGAAAGCTCCTGAGCTCACTCACGTTGCTTGGCTCTTTCATGTCCTGAACAGCTTTGGTTTTGTCTGGATCAGGCCTCATTCCTTCTGCTGAAACAATAAACCCAAGAAATTTAACCTCTCTTTTGCCAAACTCACATTTTGACATATTCAACGTAACGCCGGCTTTCTCCGCGCGCTTCAAGACAGCGTGCAGTCTTGCGTCATGCTGCTCCTTGGTGGATCCCCAGACCAGGATATCGTCCATGTGACAGACGACTCCGTCGAGACCCGCTGTAACCTCTGTTACCATCATGTTTTGGAAATGTTCAGGAGCACTGGAAATACCAAATGGCAAACGGTTGAAGTGGTATCTGCCAAATGGCGTAATGAATGTGGTGAGAAAGGCCGACTCTTTAGACAGTGGTATTTGCCAAAATCCCATATTTGCATCAAGCTTTGAAAAATACTGAGCACCTGTGAGCATGCCTAGTGTTTGGTCCACAGACGGGAAGATGTATCTTTCGCGACACACTGACTCATTTAAAGGTGTCATGTCCACACAGATACGTACCTTTTCTTTGTCCTTTTTGGGAGCTACAACCATGCCACAGCACCAATCTGTTGGCTGCTCCACGCGACTGATGACTCCCAACTTTTCCATCCTCTCGAGCTCTTCTTTCACTTTACCCATGAGCGGCAGTGGCACACGCCTTGGCACCTTGAGCGAAAAGGGCTTAGCATCAGGTTTCAGTTTAATTGTGTATGGCTTTTGAACAAGCCCAAGTCCATCGCATAACTTGGGGTACGCTTTTCTCACTGTCTCTTGGTCTATAGTGTCAATTCTGGCAATTAGTTTCAGTCTCACGGAAGCTGTTCTACTCAGTAGTGCCATGTGCAGATTTTTGACAACATAGATTTTCTCAGTAGCGCTCTTGTCACCGTATGTAATAGTCTCTGTCATAGACTCCAACACGGTTAATGCAGTTCCACCCGGTCCGTAGAGTGGTTTTTGTGCCTTTTCCAACTGTTCATTTTTCTTCTTGAAGATTTCAAATGTTTGGTCAGAAACCGCTGTGACGTCCGCTCCGGAATCTAACTTAAAAGTCACTTTATTTCCTCTCACATTTATGTCTGCCAGCCATGGATCCTCTCCTAGATCCACTTCACCCAGAAAAAGTCTGTCTGCATTGTCAGTGACCTCATTCACAGTTGGGTTGGACCTACAGACTCTAATATAGTGTCCACGTTTTTTACAGTTATGGCATTCCGCGTTTTTAGCTGGGCACTGTACTGCTGCATGTGCTGGTGCTTTGCCACACTTGGAACAAGCTTTACTGTCTTGTTTTGTCTGCTGAGGCCTTGAGGACTTAATCTGTTTTTGTTCCTTAATTATGAACTTATTTGGCTTGGCTTTTCTGATGTGTACCGCATCCACGGCTGTTCTGTTAATGCTAGTTTCACCTCTTAGGTCAGTTTGTTGTCGTTTTATTTCTTCAGATTGTCTTGCCATTGTTATAGCTTTAGCTAGGGTAAGATCTTTGTCAAGCTGCATTCTTTCTGACAGCGACGAATCTTTTAGACCCACTACAAGCCTGTCTCTCAAAAGGTCATCATGAAGTGCACCGTACTCACAGTTTTCTGCCAGCGCATAGAGTGCTGTTATGAACGAGTCTACTGGTTCTGCCGGCTGTTGCACTCGCTTGTTGAATTTTGCTCGTTCGTAAATCACGTTCTTTCTGGGAACGAAATGTCTATCAAAAGCTGTTTTAACGGCATCGTACTGCTGGCGCTGCACACTCGTTAGCTCGAGCCCTCTTAGCACGTCGTCAGCCTCATCTCCCATGCAATAAACCAGCGTATTTACTTGGTTCGCCTCAGCTGAGTTATTCAGGTTACTTGCCAGTCTAAAACGCTCAAAACGTCTTATCCACTTTTCCCACTCTTGGGGTCTCGCAAAGTCGAAGGGCTCCGGTGGTTTAATGGTGAAGGTTGCCGCTGGAGTAGCCGCCGCCATTACTGGATCAATTGGCGCAGCTGCAGCTCTTTGAACTTCGTCTGGCATAGCCGCTAGCCGGTTGCAAAGCTGACTTTTCTCACCTCAAAGCGCACCAACTTCTGACACCATGTTGTGTTGGGTTCTTTTATAAATAAAGACTGCTGCTTTGGGTGAACACGGAGCCTCCTTTATTAACTGGCTGCAACAACATTAACACACGAACTCCGCCATATTATTCTCTATCATGCTGTACTCCTGACAACATCCGGTCTGTGTCGCCCCCTAGTGGCTCCACATATGTAATACTTAGATTACACCACAACACAAACACTGTATGGGAGGAACTCTGGCCGCCATTATGGAAAATCCCATTTTCCACAATAACTACTGAACCACTAATCCTATCATTGTCAATCCAATTGCTAGTCATATGTTTTCATGGTCAAGGAATCTGAAAACGCACACACAAACACTGTATGGGGGGAACTGTGGCCGCCATTACCGAAAAGGCCATTTTCAAGAATAACTACTGAAACACTAATCCTATCATTGTCAATCCAATTGCTAGTCATATGTTTTCATGGTCAAGGAATCTGAAAACGTACACACAAACACTGTATGGGGGGAACTGTAGCGCTAAACTGCCATTACGCAAAAGGCCATTTTCGTGAACGACTACTGAACCACTAATCTTATCATTGTCAAACCAATTGCTTGTCATATGTTTTCAGTTGTCAAGGAATCTGAAAACGTACACACAAACACTGTATGGGGGGAACTGTAGCGCTACACCGCCATTACGGAAAATGCCATTTTCCTCAATAACTACTCAACCACTAATCCTATCATTGTGAATCCAATTGCTTGTCATATGTTTTCATGGTCAAGGAATCTGAAAACGTACACACAAACACTGTATGGGGGGAACTGTGGCCGCCATTACGCAAAATCCCATTTTCGTGAATAACTACTGAACCACTAATCCTATCATTGTCAATCCAATTGCTACTCATATGTTTTCATGGTCAAGGAATCTGAAAACGTACACACAAACACTGTATGGGAGGAACTGTGGCCCCCATTATGGAAAATCCCATTTTCCACAATAACTACTGAACCACTAATCCTATCCTTGTCAATCCAGTTGCTAGTCATATGTTTTCATGGTCAAGGAATCTGAAAACGTACACACAAACACTGTATGGGAGGAACTGTGGCCGCCATTACGCAAAAGGCCATTTTCGTGAACAACTACTGAACCACTAATCTTATCATTGTCAAACCAATTGCTTGTCATATGTTTTCAGTTGTCAAGGAATCTGAAAACGTACACACAAACACTGTATGGGGGGAACTGTGGCCGCCATTACGCAAAATCCCATTTTCGTGAATAACTACTGAACCACTAATCCTATCATTGTCAATCCAATTGCTACTCATATGTTTTCATGGTCAAGGAATCTGAAAACGTACACACAAACACTGTATGGGAGGAACTGTGGCCGCCATTATGGAAAATCCCATTTTCCACAATAACTACTGAACCACTAATCCTATCATTGTCAATCCAATTGCTAGTCATATGTTTTCATGGTCAAGGAATCTGAAAACGTACACACAAACACTGTATGGGAGGAACTGTGGCCGCCATTACGGAAAATGCCATTTTCGTGAATAACTACTGAACCACTGCTTCTCATATGTTTTCATGATCAAGGAATCTCAAGACTGTATGGGCGGAACTGCGGCGCTTGGCGGAGGTCTGCGCTCTCTGAGTGCTTTTCTAGTATTATCAGTGATCACTCACCCATATTTTTGGTCATGTCCGGCAAGACTCAAAGCACTAGAGGGCAATGGCGCTTTCCAAATTACCTTCTTAAAAATCCCAATTTCAAAACATATCTATCAGAACAGTTTAATCATTTTATTGCTGAAAATAATATTTCTGATGTATCACCTAATTTACTCTGGGAAACTGGTAAAGCTGTTATTCGAGGCTTTACTATGTCATTCTTGGCAAATCTTGAGAAAAAACAGAGGACAGAGCAACAGTTTCTTGAAGGTAAATTAAGTGAACTACAACGTGAATTTAATCTTAAACCTTCAGATAACCTGAGATCTCAAACTGATGCCACCATAGCAGCTCTAGATGCACTTTTATCTAAAAAAGCTCAGAGATCTATACTGCTTGGTAAGCATAAGTTATATGAATTCGGCAATAAGCCAAGCAAGTATCTGGTAAATTAAATAAAAGCAATACTGGCTCCCAGGCTATTCCAGGCATAAAGGATAGTTCTGGTAAAAGAGTTTATAACAACAAAGATATTAACAACTCTTTCCTTTCCTTCTATGAAGGCTTATACACTTCTGAGTCAAATCACAACTCGGAGACTTTGATGCATAATTTTTTATCATTAGTCAAACTACCTCAAGCATCCAATACACAAAAAGAGCTGTTGAATAGGGCTATTTCCCGTGAAGAAGTTATAGAGGCGATTAATAGCTTACAAAGTAATAAGGCTCCGGGGCCTGATGATCTGACCTCAGAATTTTATAAGGCTTTTAAGGATTTGCTAATTTTAGATTTAGATTTTTAGATTTAGTATACTTTATTGATCCCCAGAGGGGAAATTGAGGGCATCCACCACCTGGATGGATGAAGCAGCCACGATACGGCGCTATCCCTTAACCATTCACACACACATTCACACCTAGGGCCACTTTAGAGTCTCCAATTAACCTAACCTGCATGTTTTTTGGCATGTGGGAGGAAACCGGAGAAATCCCGGAGTAAACCCACGCAAACACGGGGAGAACATGCAAACTCCACACAGATCACTGTTGGTCGGGGGCTGGGATCGAACCCACGATCCCACGATCCCCCGGCCAAGGGTAAACTGTGCTGCCGCAGTGCTAACCACTGCGCCACCGTAATTGATCCCCTTCTCAATATGCTGTCTTACTCCTTTGACTCTGGGACTCTTCCTGACACTATGATGGATGCAAATATTTCTCTAATCCTAAAGAAGGGCAAACCTGCAGATGAATGCACATCCTACAGGCCGATTGCCTTCCTGGACGTTGACCGAAAATTATTGGCCAAAATATTGGCGAAGAGACTTGAAGGTGTCCTGCCAGATTTAATTTCAACAGACCAAACTGGATTTATATTGGGTCGTAATTCCCTTCATAATGTAAGGAGACTATTAAATCTTATTCAGAATGGATCAAGGTCAAAGGTCAAATCTCTTGTTGTCTCCTTTGATGCAGAAAAGGCCTTTGATAGGATTGAATGGCCTTATCTTCTAGGTGTCCTTTCAAAATTCAATCTTGGTGACAATTTTATTAGGTGGATATCCTTGCTATATGCTGCCTCCCCGTGCCTCTGTTATTACAAATGGCTTGAGGTCCTCCACATTCACAGTGAGACGTGGTTCTAGACAGGGCTGCCCAGTCTCACCAATTCTGTTTGCCCTTGCTATGGAGCCCTTAGCGGAGGCCATTAAATGTGATTCCTTGGTAACAGGTATAGATGTGGGTCCCACAAATCATAAAATTTCCCTTTAATGTGATGATGTCCTCCTCTATCTAAGTAACCCAGAATCTTCTATTACAAGAGTTGTTGAAATAATTAATTCTTTTGGTCATTTTTCAGGTTATAAGATTAACTACTCTAAATCTGAAGCCATGCCCCTTACCCCTCAGGAATCTTGGTCTCCACTGTGCTCTACCCCCTTCCGCTGGTCTCCATCAGGTTTTGTTTATTTGGGCATACACATTACTCCCTCTCTTTCTGGCTTATATAAAGCCAACTTTGTTCCTGTAATTCGTAGAATCAAGGAGGACTTGGCCTGCTGGACGGCCTTGCCTCTATCTCTCTTAGGAAGGGTCAACCTTGTCAAAATGGTTATACTTCCTCGGTTATTGTACCCCTTCCAGATGATACCAGCTCTTTTAACAAGAAAAACACTTGCTACTCTTAATAGCTCTTTGACATCTTTTCTCTGGAGGAACAAGCGAGCCAGATTAAAACTTAGCACATTACAGCGCCCACTGGATGAAGGAGGCTTGGCAGTGCCAGATTTTAGGCGCTATCAAATTGCTTCCCTCTCTATTTACATTTGGCACTGGTTTAAAAATGATCCCACATCCACCTGGCTTAATATAGAGGCGACTCCGGTGGCCCCTATCCCTCTTAGTCACATATTATACGCGTCTAAGAAATGGGTTTGTCTCAAATTAAAGGGGAATTTTATTTTACAGAATACTTTAAAAGTTTGGAGGATGGTGAAGAAGCTTGGATATCAGGATGGCTCCTTTTCCCCCCTCACACCTATTTATTTAAACCCGGATTTTCCCCCTGGTCTGGCTGACCAAGCTTTCTCCTTGTGGTCTGATAGGGGAGTAAAAACTGTAGGTGACTTGATGACAGGGGGCACTTTGCTGTCTTTTGAGCAGCTCAGAGAGAAGTATAATCTCCCACAGAATATTTTTTTTAGGTATCTGCAAATTCGTAGTTTTATTTCTTCATCTATTAAGCTGCACCCTAATGAGTTCTTTCTTTCACCTATGGAAGAGGTGATTCAGAAACCAGACACTAGAAGACTAATCACTAGGTTCTACAAGACCCTCTCAGTCCCATCCAGTGATTGCACAGCTCATGTCAGATCTCTTTGGGAAGAGGACTTTAGAGAATCATTTTCACCTGATATATGGGATGAGTGACATAACGCACGGCTCAGGAGACGCACACACACAGGCTCAGAGTAGTTCAAATAGTTTATTAACAACAGGAGTGTATGAATGTGTGTCTGCGGGATGTAAATGTATTGGTGGCGGCGTCTGCTTCGGGCACAGAGGCAGGAGACCGTACAGCCGGACAACCCTATGGGAAAAGCACAAGGAGAAGGGTGACGGGCACACACCAACACAGGAGATATATGATCGAGAGAGGAGCTTACTTGGATAGGACAGATGACTGGCACAGCGAGGGACGAGGTCCGGTAGACAGCCACCTGGAGAGCCCGGTGCAGCAGCGAGGAACAGGCGATGGAGAGGCGTTATCCGCCGCCGGGAAATCCACCTGTGCACAGGGGAGCAGACTTGGAAGGAAAAGGAGGTAAGGTCTTCTTACCAAAATGATTAGCTGAGGATGATAGGAATTCACAGCGATGAGTAGGGAAGTCTGACGGCTTCAGGCCGAAGCTCAGGGCGAGGCGGCTTATATCCCTCGCCGCTGATGATGTGCAGGTGTGTGTGCAGGTGGCGCCGCTGATGAGCGGCGCGGCGTGACAGTACTCCCCCCTCTAGCAGCGCCTCCTGGCGATGGCTTCTCTGGGTGCGCTCGGTGGAAATCAGCGATGAGCGACGGGTCCAACACAAACGACGAGGGTACCCACTGTCGATGTTCAGGCCCATAGCCCTCCCAGTCCACCAAGTACTGCAACCCACGACCCCGGCGCCGGGAGTCCAGGATGGAGGCGATGGACCAGGCCGGATGGACACCAATCATCCGGGGCGCGGGTTGCGCAGCAGGAGGAGGGCAAAGGGGATCGGAGACTGCCAGCTTCACCTTGGACACGTGGAAGGTGGGATGGATGCGGAGGGAGGGGGGAATAGCTACACGCACAGCCACCGGGTTGACGATCCTGGTGATGGGGTAAGGACCCATAAAGCGCTGTGCCAGCTTCCTCCTCTCGCCCTTTAATGTCACGTCCTGGGTCGACACGTAGACTTGCTGACCAACTCTGTACGCCGGGGCAGGTCTTCTGTGACGGTCCGCCACGGCTCTGTTGCGCTCCGCCATGCGTAAAAGCGCATTGCGCGCTGACGCCCAGATGGAGCGGAACTGCCTGAGATGCGCCCGTACTGAGGGGACAGTTACCTCACTCTCCTGCGCTGGGAACAGCGGGGGGTCGTAACCCAGGGACGCCTTAAAGGGGGACATCCCTGTAGCAGAAGAGCGAGCGGTGTTATGGGCGTATTCAACCCAGGCGAGGTGGTTACTCCAGGACGTAGGTTTGGACGCCGTTACACAGCGGAGCGCAGCCTCCAGCTCCTGGTTGGTCCGCTCACACTGCCCGTTGGATTGGGGGTGATGGCCGTAGGAGAGACTCACCCTGGCTCCTAAGGCGTTGCAGAACGACCTCCAAACCTCTGAAGAAAATTGGGGCCCCCGGTCCGAGACCACATCCACCGGAATCCCATGCAGCCTGACCACGTGTTGGATGAGGAGGTCAGCCGTCTCCAGGGCAGTTGGGAGACCTCGTAGGGGGACGAAGTGTACCGCCTTGGAGAAGCGGTCCACGATGGTCAGGATGGTGTCGTAGGTGTTCGAGACTGGGAGTCCGGTGACGAAATCCAGGGCGATATGCGACCAGGGCCTGCCAGGAACGGGTAGAGGCTGGAGCAAACCCGCTGGAGGGGCATTACCCGATTTGTTGGTGGCACAAACTGGACAGGCCCGGGCGTAGCGGGCAGCGTCCCTCCGCAGGCCCGGCCACCAAAAGGACCGCTGGAGGAGGTCAATCATCCGGGAGGAGCCAGGGTGACAGGTGAGCTTGGATGTGTGCAACCAGTGGATGACCTCCCCTCGAACCGTGGATGGCACAAACAGCCTCCCCTCCGGTCCGCCGCCAGGGTCAGGTTCCACTTCCTGCGCCTTCCGGATCTCGCTCTCGATGTCCCAGGTGACGGCTCCCACGACGCACGACCTGGGTAGGATGGTGTGGACCGTGTCCTCTGACTCCTCAGGGGCGAATTGCCTAGAGAGGGCGTCGGGCAGGCCGTTCTTGGAGCCAGGCCTGAAGGTGATGGTAAATTGAAACCTGGCGAAGAACAAGGACCAGCGCGCCTGGCGGGCGTTCAGGCGCCTGGCAGATCTAAGGTACTCCAAGTTCTTGTGGTCCGTCAGGACCACGAACGGCAGGTCCGCCCCCTCTAGCCAGTGACGCCACTCCTGTAGCGCGAGCTTGATGGCGAGGAGCTCTCTGTCACCCACGTCGTAATTCCTCTCCGCCGGGGACAAGCGCCGGGAGAAGAAGGCGCAGGGCCGTTTGATACCGTCGTCTGGCAACCGCTGGGATAGCACCGCCCCCACTCCTGTGTCCGAAGCGTCCACTTCCACGATGCACTGCAGCGCAGGGTTGACTTGGCTAAGGACCCGGGAGGAGGAGAACTCCGCCTTCAGTGCCTGAAAAGCAGCTGCGGCCTCTTCAGTCCACCGAAACGGGACCTTAGGGGATGTGAGGCGGGTCAGCGGACCGACGATGGTGCCAAAATTTGGGACGAAGCGGCGGTAGAAGTTCGCAAACCCAACGAACTGTTGCACCTGCTTCCTTGATGCAGGTGTAGGCCATTCCACCACCGCCTTCACCTTCTCTGGGTCCGGAAGCACCTGGTCGTGTGAGATGATGAACCCAAGGAAGGATGTTGTCTTAGCGTAAAATTCACACTTCTCGGCCTTCATGTATAACCGGTTCTCCAGCAGTCTTTGGAGGACCCGCCTCACGTGAACCTGGTGCTCGTCCCTGGACTTGGAGAAGATGAGTGTCATCCAGTTAGACGAACACAAAAAGGCCGATGAAATCCCGGAGGACGTCGTTGATGAGGCGCTGAAAGACGGCTGGAGCGTTGGTCAACCCGAACGGCATCACCAGGTACTCGAAGTGGCCGTTCGGGGTACGGAAGGCTGTTTTCCACTCGTCTCCCTCCCGGATCCGGACGAGGTGGTATGCGCTGCGTAGATCCAGCTTGGTGAACCAAGTCGCCCCCTGGAGGGAGTGGAAAGCGGTGTCCATGAGGGGCAGGGTGTAACGATCCTTCTCCGTTATGTCATTAAGGGCACGGTAGTCAATGCAAGGACGGAGGGACCCGTCCTTCTTACCAACGAAGAAGAATCCTGCCCCCACAGGTGATGACGATGGGCGGATAATCCCAGCACTCAGCGACTCCTTGAGGTATGAGTTCATTGTCTCCTTCTCCGGCGCCGATAGACTGTAGAGTCGTCCAGAAGGTAAGGGTGCCCCCTGGCGGAGATTGATTGCGCAGTCATAAGGCCGATGAGGAGGGAGAGACATCGCCTTGGATTTGCTGAATACCATACCCAGGTCGTGAAATTCCAGTGGCACCAGGGACAGGTCCGGGGGTGCAGCGTCTGTAGGAGGGGGAGAAGCGGACGGAGAGCAGGCAGCGGACTGAAGACAGGTGCTCATGCAGAACGTACTCCATGCCAACACCCCGGCGGACTTCCAATCCAAAACGGGGTTGTGGATGCGTAGCCAGGGATGCCCCAGGATGACGGGCGACACAGAGTTGGGCAGGACGTAAAAGGTTATCTCCTCCCGGTGGTTTCCAGAGATAATAACCAGGACGGGGATGGTCTGGTGTGTAACTCTCCCAAGGGAGACACGAGAGAGGTTGACCAGGGAGATGGGGTTCTTTAGTGCCTGACAGCGGATGCCCAATCGGGTTGCCAGGCTTTGAGAAATAAAGCTGCCTTCCACGCCCGAATCCACCAGTGTGTGAGTGAGATGCCCAGTGGAGTTATGACAGAAACGGATGGGCAGCTTCAATTGTGTGAGAGAACTTAACCGATTGACGTCCGTGAGGCCCCCTACAGTGACTCGCGGACCCCGCCGACTGGCTTTCCGTGGGCAAAGCTTCACCGTGTGTTGGTCATCTCCGCAATACATGCAGAGATCCAACTCACGGCGGCGTTGTCTCTCCGCAGGTGAAAGCTTTGTCCAGCCCGTCACCATCGGCTCCGACTCCTCGGGGCACGATGGTGGCGGCGTCGCCAGGGGGCGAGCTTGGAACAGGCGCGGCGAGACTCCACGAGGGCGAGAAGAAGACGACTTCCGTCCCGAGGAGCGCTCGCGCAGCCTGTTGTCCAAACTGATCGCTAGGGATGTTAGCTCCGCTAGCGTCTCAGGGATATCCCGCCCAGCCAGTTCATCCCTCAGATCATCATTGAGACTGCGGAGGAAAAGGCCACAGAGGGAGCGTTCCTCCCAGCCTAATTCCTCCGCCGCTACCCGGAAGTTGACCGCGTAGTCCGCTGCCAACCGGCTTCCCTGCTGGAGGGCGAGAAGCCGATCGACCTGGACCGTCTCGGTAAGAGAATGGTCAAAGACCTCCAGGAAGCGTCTCATGAATTGGTCATATGTGAGGGTGGCATAACTGGGCCTCGCCATTACGGCGTAGGTCCAGGTTAATGCTCGCCCCTCCAGGAGATTCCCGATATAACCAATTCGGCTGTGATCTGAGGGAAAGTCCCCGGGCACCCGGTGGAAAACGGACTCACACTGCATTATAAACCCCCGCGCTCCGCCGAGCTTACCGCTAAAGCGGGCGGGGGTTGGAATGGGCGTGAGCCGAACCAGTGCACCCGGAGCCTGCTGGACGGCCACTGGAGCAGCAGGAGCCGCGCCACCCTGACGAGCCAGGGGGAACGGCTGTTGGGGGTCCAAGCGGCCCAATCGGTTAGTTATGTTTATCAACTGATTAAAAATCACCTGTTGCTGATAAGCTATCTGATCCACTCGAGCCTCGAGAGTGGAAAACCGGTGTGCGAGCCCGCCGTCTGCCGAGCCGCTCTGCTGAAGCCGTACTGACATAACGCACGGCTCAGGAGACGCACACACACAGGCTCAGAGTAGTTCAAATAGTTTATTAACAACAGGAGTGTATGAATGTGTGTCTGCGGGATGTAAATGTATTGGTGGTGGCGTCTGCTTCGGGCACAGAGGCAGGAGACCGTACAGCCGGACAACCCTATGGGAAAAGCACAAGGAGAAGGGTGACGGGCACACACCAACACAGGAGATATATGATCGAGAGAGGAGCTTACTTGGATAGGACAGATGACTGGCACAGCGAGGGACGAGGTCCGGTAGACAGCCACCTGGAGAGCCCGGTGCAGCAGTGAGGAACAGGCGATGGAGAGGCGTTATCCGCCGCCGGGAAATCCACCTGTGCACAGGGGAGCAGACTTGGAAGGAAAAGGAGGTAAGGTCTTCTTACCAAAATGATTAGCTGAGGATGATAGGAATTCACAGCGATGAGTAGGGAAGTCTGACGGCTTCAGGCCGAAGCTCAGGGCGAGGCGGCTTATATCCCTCGCCGCTGATGATGTGCAGGTGTGTGTGCAGGTGGCGCCGCTGATGAGCGGCGCGGCGTGACAATGAGGTGCGGTTAGGTATTGCAAACTACCTTTTTACTAACAAAGCTAGAGAGTTACAATTCAAGATCATATACAGGCTTCATATTACTCCAGTGAAACGCAATAAGTTTAACCCTCTATTTTCAAAATTTTGTAATAAGTGTAAAATTTCTGAAGGTTCATATTTTCATTGTTTATTTAAATGTCCTCCTATTAATGACTTCTGGGTAAAAATTTGTAAAGAAATTGATATTATATTCAAGAAAAATCTAGCCCTCACTCCTCTCAGCTGCATTCTAGGAGTAAATCCTACCCCACTGAATCTTCACTCCTCCGCACTCAAACTGTTGCAGGTGCTTCTCTTTTGTGCAAGAAGATGCATTTTTCTTTTATGGACCTCAGACTTTGCTCCTACAGTTACACATTGGATTTGTGGTGTGCTAGAACTTATCCCATTAGAAGCTATTAGCTTCTGGTTCAAAGACAAACCTTTTCGTTTTTTTGATATATGGGACCCCTTTTTGAGTTATATAGGAGGAGATGGTGCCCAGGCCCTCCGGAGTGGCCTCTATGGTCTTGCTTGGACTGAGAGGTCAAAGTGCATTGCCAAATAGACCACCATTATTTCCAATTGTGTTTTCAGGATGCAATTCTTCTGCTTCTGACAAATTTGTATTGTATTGTGGTATTTATTATTACTATTTTTTATTTTTTTTTTGTGGAGATGGGATGATGGTGTGGGAGTTTGGGGGCTGAAAAAGAGGGTTCTTGCTGTTTGCTTTTTCTGTATTGCTTGTGGCCCTCAAAAGCTCAATAAACATATATAAAAGAAAAAAAATAAACTTGTGTTTAATTTGGCACCTCTGTGTGGTCTCCCTTTTTTGTCCAAGCCTGGAGCCGGGCTTATGACACCAAGCATGTGGGCCAAGCCCTCGTTGTATCTCCAGCTAATCTCTTCAACAGGCAATTTCAATGAATTTCTTCCCACTGATTGCTGATCAGTGATAAGACCTGCTGAAGAGACTTGATGAAAGAGAAAACCCGCAGGGTCTTGGCCCTCCATTGCACATGATTCAACGCCTTTGCCTCAGAGGTTCAAGTGCTGGATCCCTGTTCCATATTAGGGATAAAAACCACACTGTTCCTCTTTGATCCAAGGTTTGAATAACAACTGGGTTGTCTTCTCTAAGACTGTGTCATAAAGTCTATGGCACACTCATAGAGATTTTGAACCCTTTAGTATCTGAAGCACACTATCTTAAAATACTTAAAAAGGAGAACCACCACCCCAGTTTGTCATGTGAGATGCACTGTTCATGATCTTCATTCATTGTTTCTGTGATGTGTCAACCTGGAAAGCCCTAAAACATTAAGCGCTGTAAGGTTCTCAGTTAAATCTCATCAATTCCTGGGCCGTTGCCACTAGGGCTGTGTGATATGACGATATATAATGGATGACGATATAATATAAAAACGTCTATCATTTTATAGAAAGCTCTATTTAAAATGCTCTTTATATTGTTATTTAAAATGCACATACCCCCATTTCTTGAGCAAAGCTCTTCACACTACTTGTCAGCTCCCCGCCTCTCCGCTGCACTGCATGCGGCGTATGTGGTGTGTGGCTAGGCTCTCCGGTGGTTGCTAACTCTGAACTCCCAGTTTGGTCAAATAGCCGCTAGCCCACTACTCCTGTTTGCCAGAGAGGATGTGGGACTGTAGCGTTAACACCATGTCTAATTATAAAACGGAAAATGCTAAATGGCGGTGTTAAGTTGTGCTAATTGGAAACATAATAGTGTATCAGATCCTCGTTTCTTTGGTTTAAATTACTGCTGAGTTTCTTAGTTTTGTCTGAAAAACATTTATTAAACTTGTAAAAGTACATGATGGTGGCACATACAGTACATGCAAAATAAATAAATTAATTACAAGGGGTCAGAGAAGCCACTTGGCTCTTAATGTAATTTATTTGATTTCTAATCATTTTAATTAGTCAAGTAGCGATAATGAATAAAGTTAGTGTTGTGGCACATATGTGGGTTACATATTTCTCCACAAGTGTATTGCTGTATGTTTATTGTGTGTTACACGTCTCATGGAACAAAAGGGACTGAGCCTCTGAGAGACAACAGGAAGAGTGTGAGATTCAGCCTTTGTTGCAGGGAGACGACCGGAGGGGGGTTCCGGGCCATGGAGACTAAAGGACAATGGTGTGAGATCAAAGGGGTTACTTTGTGGTTGGGATTAAGTACCATGTGACTGTATGTTTGATTAAACACCATGTGACTGCTGTTTCATGCTCGGGGTATAAAACCCCAGGTGTAGGATGAAAACTTCCTCTTTCTTGCTTGAGATGGTTGGAGTATGTGATCTGTTAATAAAGCTGAATCTGAGGAATAAACTCAGCCTCATCCTTGACCACGTTCTCCACACTGGTGACCTTACAACGGAAAATGAGCAGAAATAATTCTCCCGAGCAGGGCTCGGCAGAAGCCAGCCTGATGGCTGCCTCCACACTCCGACTGCCCGACTTCTGGCAGCATAGCCCGCGCTCCTGGTTTAACGTGGTCGAGGCACAGTTCAACCTCCGGAGGATCTCGAGGGACGACACGAAATTCTACCATGTGGTGGCGAAGCTGGACAGCCACACAGTCCAGAGGGTGGAAGACCTGGTCAATCACCCACCGGACAGTGACAAATATGGCGCATTGAAAGCTGCGCTTATCAGCCATTTCACCCCCTCGGTGCAACAGCGAGCAGAGGGGCTTCTGGCATTGACAGAGTCGGAGAACGACAGCCCCGTAGACCTGATGGTCAAAATGCTGAGGCTGAAAGACTCCGAGGACTGCGAATTTATCTTCGCCCACCTTTTCCTCCGGACCCTGCCGCCAGTGGTGAGAGTTACACTGGCAGATTCACCCCGGTTGGCAGAGCGATACTACCATGGGCTGAGCAAGGAGGCACAGCGACTCATTGACGCCCACAAGCGGAGCGCAGTTTCGGCTGCAGCAACGGAGCGAGGAGCGACGCCCGGAGACGGCAGGGGGCCAGCGGTTGCAGCACCAGGCTCACCGGCGACGGTAGCAGTCAGCACCAAGCGACACGGAACGGATGACGTCCTGTGCTTCTATCATCGCCGCTTTGCAGAGAGGGCACACAGGTGCCTCCCACCGTGCCACTTCAAGCGTCCGGGAAACGCCAAGACCGGGGGTCGGTAGCGGCTGCGACCCTCGGGGAGGAGAACAAGCTGCTCTACTTGACGGATGCACGTTCGGGGAGACAATTCCTCGTGGACACAGGCTCCCAGATGAGTTTCATCACGCCTTCCTATGCGGACCGGCTGATGCCGTCCAAGGTTCCCTGGGTGTCAGTGTCAGCAGCGAACGGCTCAGCTATTAAGACCTTCGGTGAGAGGACTCTGCTTCTGTTCTTGCAAGGGCGTTCATTTGAGTGGACTTTTATTGTAGCTGCAGTCAGTTTCAACATGTTAGGGGCTGATTTCTTGTGCTCACATGGTTTATTGGTTGATTTTGCTAACAGACGTCTGGTTAATGCACTGTCTTTTCACTCTACTCCCTGCACAGCACGAGTGGCACCGCCAACTGCACATGCCAGCGTCACAGCTGCGGGTGGTAAGTTCCACACACTCCTCACTCAGTTTCCAGCGCTAACAGTCCCAGCGTTTTCGGCAACAGTGGCCAAACATGGGGTGGAGCATTATATCACTACCACTGGGCCGCCCGTTTTTGCAAAAGCTCTGCGCCTGGACTCAGCTAAACTGACCATAGCGCGCGAGGAATTTGCCAACCTGGAAAAACTGGGCATCATCAGACGTTCGAAAAGCCCCTGGGCTTCACCATTGCACATGGTCCCAAAGTCTGATGGCTCGTGGCGACCTTGTGGTGATTTCCGCAGGTTGAATAACGCCACTGCACACGACCGCTACCCGATCCCACACATCCAGGACTTTTCAGTTCATTTGGCGGGGGTGCGCATTTTTTCTAAAATAGATTTAGTGCGCGGCTACCATCAGGTTCCAGTGCGCGCCCAGGACATACCCAAAACAGCGGTAATAACTCCTTTCGGGCTTTTTGAGTTTTTGCGCATGCCTTTTGGACTCAAGGGGGCCGCGCAGACGTTCCAGTGCATGATGGACGCGGTGCTGCGCGACCTCCCTTTCGTGTTCGTCTACTTGGATGACATTTTAGTAGCTAGCACGTCCGAAGACGAACATGAAAGCCACCTCACGGCAGTTTTCCGGAGGCTGGCAGAGCACGGGTTAATAATTAACCCAGCAAAGTGTCAGTTTGGGGTAGCGCAGATCGATTTTTTGGGGCATCGCGTTTCGCCAGAAGGAGCGGTCCCCCTGCCCGATAAAGTGCGCGCAATAACAAATTTTCCCCAGCCTCAAACGGTCAAAGCGTTGCAGGAGTTTTTGGGAATGGTTAATTTTTATAACCGTTTCCTCCCAAGCGCAGCGCAGCTCATGCAGCCATTGTACACGGCACTAAAAAAACAAAAACCCACAAATAAAATCGAATGGTCTCTTGAGCGGGAGCGCGCATTCTCTCAAGTCAAAACAGCCCTGGCAAACGCGGCTCTGTTGGCATATCCAGTTCCAACAGCCCGCATGGCGCTCACCACTGATGCGTCCGATTTAGTGGTAGGGGCAGTCGTTGAACAGTTTGTAGCGGGGACCTGGCAACCGCTCGTGTTTTTCAGTAAAACCTTGCGCGATAGCGAGCGAAAATACAGCGCGTTCGACAGGGAGTTGTTGGCCCTATACTTGGCCATCCGCCATTTCCAGTTCTGGCTGGAAGGGTGCCGTTTCACCGCGTTCATGGACCACAAACCGCTGACTTTTGCGATGGCCAAGATTTCGGAACCTTGGTCGGGCCGGCAGCAAAGACAGCTGGCCGCGATATCAGAGTTCACCACCGATATCCAGCATGTCGCAGGTAAACATAATGTAGTGGCAGACTGCCTCTCGCGTGCTGTGCCGGCGCCAGACCACGTGAGGGCAGACTCTGCAGCCATGGCCGCGGGCCAGGGCAGCGACGCGGAAGCGCACCCGGCCCCGGTCCGCGTAGGGTTAGATTATGCAGCCATGGCCGCGGAGCAGGTCAGCGATGCAGACGTGCACGCGCTCCAGTCTGGACCAACAGGGTTAAGGCTGGAACACAGGGGGCTGCAAATAGGTATGCCTCCCCTAATCTGCGATGTCTCCACGGGACGGCCGCGTTCCGTGGTACCAGCTGCGTGGCGCCGCCGCGTTTTTGACTCGATCCATTCTCTGGCGCACCCGGGGGTGCGCGCATCGATAAAAATGGTGGGGGAGAAATTTGTTTGGCCGGGGTTGCACAGACAGGTCAAAGAATGGGCGACAGCCTGCGTAGCGTGTCAGCGAGCCAAAATACACAAACACACTAGAGCTCCTTTGGAGCCTTTTCACATTGCGGCTAAGCGCTTTGATCATGTGCATGTCGACTTGGTGGGTCCCCTTCCGTCGTCACAGGGGTGCACACACCTTTTGACGATGGTGGATCGCACCACACGTTGGCCGGAAGCGGTTCCTCTGGCATCAACCACAGCGGAGGAAGTGGCACGCGCGTTTTTAACGGCTTGGGTAGCACGTTTTGGAGTTCCGTCGGACATAACTTCTGACAGAGGTCCTCAATTTGTTTCCGAACTCTGGTCATCGATGGCCCGCAGTCTAGGGGTAAAGATCCACCGCACCACCGCATACAACTCCCAGGCTAACGGTTTATGCAAACGTTTTCACAGGTCATTGAAAACGGCCCTCAGAGCGTCGCTTACGGATACAAATTGGGTTGACAAACTACCATGGGTCTTAGTCGGGTTGCGTTCTGCACCTAAGGAGGATTTACAGGCCTCCCCAGCTGAGTTAGTTTTTGCACAGCCTCTCTGTCTGCCCGGGGATTTTCTCCCCGATAATCCTGCGCCAGATTGCCCCCCCCCCCCCCGCTCAGCTGTTGCAGAGCGGCACAGGATCAAACATGCTTCCTGGCCTGGTTCATCACAGTTTCTCACACGTTTTTGTGCCGAAGGCTTTAAAAAATGCGGAGTTTGTTTTTGTGAGACATGATGCTTCTCGCCCCAACTTGCGCCCGCCTTACGATGGGCCGTTCAAGGTGCTGGAAACAGGAGAGAGGCATTTTTTGCTAGATTTGGGAGACAGACAAGAGTTGATTTGTATAAACAGACTCAAACCTGCCTTTGTTTTGGCGGATGAGGCAGTGCAGTTGGCGAGAGCCCCCCGTCGCGGCAGACCCCCTAGAAGGCATTCTACAGACCACCCACTGAGATTGACTAACGGTTCTAATCCACAGGAGGACGCTGCAGAAACAGCAAAGCCGGCTTTCAGCAGAGACGGCAGGAGACTTAGAACTAGACAACTGGTGGATTGATATGTAGTAATGTTATTATGTCATGTATCTCTGGTTATATTTGTCCCATTTTAGACGTTTGGGGGGGGGTCATGTGGCACATATGTGGGTTACATATTTCTCCACAAGTGTATTGCTGTATGTTTATTGTGTGTTACACGTCTCATGGAACAAAAGGGACTGAGCCTCTGAGAGACAACAGGAAGAGTGTGAGATTCGGCCTTTGTTGCAGGGAGACGACCGGAGGGGGGTTCCGGGCCATGGAGACTAAAGGACAATGGCGTGAGATCAAAGGGGTTACTTTGTGGTTGGGATTAAGTACCATGTGACTGTATGTTTGATTAAACACCATGTGACTGCTGTTTCATGCTCGGGGTATAAAACCCCAGGTGTAGGATGAAAACTTCCTCTTTCTTGCTTGAGATGGTTGGAGTATGTGATCTGTTAATAAAGCTGAATCTGAGGAATAAACTCAGCCTCATCCTTGACCACATTCTCCACAG
The DNA here is from genome assembly GCA_020510985.1 of Pholidichthys leucotaenia. Lineage (NCBI taxonomy): Eukaryota > Metazoa > Chordata > Actinopteri > Cichliformes > Pholidichthyidae > Pholidichthys > Pholidichthys leucotaenia. The sequence goes on from CM035847.1 coordinate 75,995,060, forward strand.
TGTCTTTGATTTTCAGATCATGACCAATCTGAAATATTTTCACTAAGAAGCCAACAGGTTAAATCAGGCCAGAATTGCAGTCATCAGGTTGTGGATCTACACTTAAATTTGGCTTGATTTAAACTATCAGCTAATTTATATCTGTAGATGGCATCAATGGGTAATTTTCTCATTTTCAGCCTTTTTTTTTTTTTTTTTTTTTTTTTTTTTTTTTGCTATTCTCCTCTGGCTCAGGAAATATTTAACTGATTGATGACTTCATCCATCACTTGCTAAAGCCATTGGTTGCTTAAAAAGCGCCTTCAATGATGTCCAAAAAAAGTTTTCTCAACTAAAACTCAGTTTTTATTTTATAAACAAGTTGTGTTTCTCATCCAATGTAAGAAAAAAGACTTGTAGCGGACACATTTCTACTAGTGCTGGATTATGGAAACCTTTTATACATGCATGCCCCTGTATAGGCATTGCATATGCTTGACTCAGTTTACCATGCTGTCATGTACTCTGCGTAATTGCGCAGCGCACAAATGAGTTAATGCGAGCCCAAAATGCAGGTGAAGTAAACGTGTTTATTAACAAAGGAACACAACACAAAAATGTCCAATGAAATGTAGTCTGACACACAAAGTAACGGATGACCAAGCTCAGTTGGTTGGAGGAGGAAGCCTACGTCACGCCCCAGGGTAGACACTGGCCACTGGGGGAAAACAGAAATGTAAACCATGGAGAAAAAGAGGAAGACTTACATAAGGTGTCGGAGCACAACTGACTCTGGAAACAACACCTGAGTAGCCCAAAAACAGGAATAACCAACAAGCTCCAGGACCTCAACGTTGACCAGTGTAGACATAGACTTGGAAAGAGTTGACTTTGACTATTGACTAACCTCGCCACAACGAGTGCTCCCACTGCCACACTAAAGGCACTTTTCCACTAGCCCAGCTCACCTCGCCACGTCTTGATTCGCAACGACACGGTTCGGCCTTGGTTGTGTTTCCATAGCAGCCGGGTAAAGCGGGGTTAAGCTAGGATGGGCGGGATTTTTTTTTACAGCAAGGCGGTGCCACACTCCCGTGACGTAAAACACGTGACCCAAGCAAAACATAACACATGCATCATGGCGGCTGTACAAGGCGACTCCTCGGTCTGTGGCTTTTTTCACCATAAATGCCAAAAAGGACCACCAGACAAGGGTACAGGCAGCGAGACGAAACACTCTGGAATAGTTCTGCAGCTTCTCGGAGAGCCGAAGACGTGAGGATACAAACTAGGTCATATATGACGGTAAGCTAATGGTTGATAATGCTAGTTTGCTATAAGTACGGCGTACTACACTGTAATGTCTCCAACTTATCGCTGTTAGGTACTAAAATATGTACGCTGTGTGTGTGTGTTTCAGATGGCTCTGTTGTGGGGAAATTACTGCTTCAAACGGTCGGTCTGGGCGTTCAACACAGCCTGTCACTGATGTCACCCCAGCTTCACAAACGATCAGTGGTTGTAGAGCTTAAGAATGTCTGTAGAAACGTTTATTTCCTGTGCAAAAAACTGCTCTGATCTGCGTGAAAACCATGGAGAGACTGTTGAGACATCATGGATGTACCTGCTGCAGCAGCACTGAGTCTGAGGTGGTGTCATAGCAAAAAATGATCAGCTGACACAACTTGATCGCCATGTTAATAACTATATTAGCCACAAAATATATATTCAAAAAGTAAACAGTACTGAGTTACATATAATAAGATATATTTGACAGTTATGATGCATTTTAGGCCAAAACAAACTTGATCTAGGATTAAAAGCAATTAAAATAATGCAGTCACAAGGTTACATGGAAAATATTTGATTTACTAGATACATGTACAGTATAAATATATATTCTCTGCATCAACAATGTACTATACATGCATTCATGTAGTATTGCACTGGGAACTGCATTGACAATAAACCTCTGAAGTTTTTGCAGATGTCTCTTTTTTATATGTGAAGGTTACCACCATGTGGCACAAATTAAATACTGACAGATTGGAAAAGCTGTCTAAGAACAATCCAGCAGTTTGAGAAATCACTTTTGGTTTGGTGTAAGTCTGTCAACAGAATTATGAACCATAAAGCAGTTTGTGTTAAAATGTTAAATCCCATTAAACCCTAATCCGGGGGCTTCCAATCATGTGTCATGGGGGCCCAAGACCCTGCAGGTTCTCTTCTACCCAGTCTCTTCAGCAGGTGTTCTCACTGATCAGCAGTCAGTGGAAGAAGTTCCGTGGAATCTGCTGTTGAAGACACTGGTTGGAGGTAAAGCCTGCAGGGTCTTGGCCCTCCATGGCACATGATTAGACACCCCCGCCCAAACCCATTATGATGAAGAGCAGATGCTAATATGACCCAGAATTCCTCCATATACTGGTACTGTCACTGAAGTATGCAGGGTCTTCTGTGGTGGCACATCCAACAATGCAGTCTTCAGTTAATAAAATAATTGTTTTGGTTACTTTTTTCTTAAAAATGAGCCATTATTTTCAAGGTCACTGATAAATCCATTGTACAGTTTACTCTTTTCCCACCGGTGTCTTAACAGACAAAATAGAAAATCATGATGCAAACACATAAGTCACTAAATTGTTTATTACAATCAGCAGCTAATTCCAGATTATTAAGAATGAGCAAAATTCAAACTGTAAAAAAAAAAAAAAAAGAAACTGGAATGGGTCACACACGCCAGCCACGCTGCCCCACTGAGAAGCAACTGGATCGGCCCCTCGTACTGGTCCTGGTTCAGCAGATCTTCAGCCTGCATCTCTGTAAATAGTGAGGCAAGGTCCAGTTGGGGTGGACAGTTTCCCTCTTGCCTAGACAAAAGACAAATGGGTGGTGGTTAATTAAAGCAAGTTTAAAACATATTTGGGAAATACACTTGTTGCTAAAAGCCAGTGGTGGAATGTGAATGAATGAATGAATCTTTATTTTGGATTGATTAAAAGTAAAGATTAAAAGAAAATAGAATAATATAACAAAGGGGAAAAAATCTAACAAGGTCAAATTAAACAATAACTCCTCTGATTATACAGTTCAACATAGGTTATCTGACATGGGTGAAGGCTGAAGCTGCAGCTTATATTGCCCACCATATTCCATCCAAGAATTCAAAAGAAAAACAAAACAGGAGGGATTACAATTTGAATGTGACAATAAAGTACTTCGTTGTTGTATTTAACCACAATCTTACACAATGGTCCCCTCCGGCATACAACTAGGAACATACCGGTCGCTATGGAGGGTGAGAATATGTATGGGCACATAATCATACCATGTAGGATAACTAAGTAGACGGTTATGCTGTTTCATCCCACCTAGCAACAATGCTCTGTACTGTGTGTGTTTATATATTTACATATTTATTCCATCTAGCTACAATGCTCTGCACTGTGTTTTTATATATCTACATATTATTCCATCTAGCTACATTGCTCCGCACTGTGTGTGTTTATATACTTGCATATTTATTCCACCTAGCTGCAATGCTCCGTACTGTGGGTGTTTATATATTTACATATTTATTCCATCTAGCTACAATGCTCTGCACTGTGTGTTCATATATTCATATATTTATTCCATCCAGCTACAATGCTCTGCACTGTGTGTCTGTGTGTGTGTGTGTATATATATATTTTATAGTAATATGTACATATGTATATTAGCTGCTCTTGCTTGCTTGTTTTTTTTTGTTTTTTTTTTCTTGCCTTCTGATTGTTGCTCTGAGTGTTGCTATCCCTGTGCTGTTGCAATCCTGGAATTCCCCGTTGTGGGACTAATAAAGGCTTATCTTATCTTATCTTATCTTAATTTTCATGTAGCTGCACTTCAGTAGATTTTACAAGGGCTGGGTTACATTTAAAATCATCTGTTTTTACTGTGGCCTCAGCAATCAGAATGAATTAATACATTCACTTGAATGGAATCTAGTACTTTAACTGAAGGTGTTCATCACCGAGTATGGAGTCGCTCAGTCAAAATATGAAGTTTTTATCAATAAAAGTTTGTCTTGTCTGTAAAAGTGTCTCTTCTTGCCCTGGCTTCAAGTGTGGACGGTGTTTTGTACTTGTATTGCTAAAATATAAAAGGAAGCACTACAATGGGTCTCAAATATTTGTAATGTGTCCTGTTACTGCATGAGTTTATTGATGATAGACTATAAACTACACATATAAAGTAAATTATATTGACGACTGAACATCTCACATTTGCCAAAACATACAGTTATAAACATAACTCACAAAGGATCACACAAGTAATCTGACAAAATAATAAATACATTAACAAGCGGTTTATTTTACAGTTTATGTGCCAGTCATTTTCAATTATTCTGTAATTAATATTCACACAATCAAATAAATCTCAGTTCAGTCCCTTTTATATTAAGTGGAAATTGTGCTACTTTAGTTTTGACACTTTACCTATAAAAGCAAAGGATTTCAGTACGTTCCACAGTGGCGAGGTCCGTTGTGGGGCGGCTGATTTCCTCTTGCCTAGACGAACGACAGAAATGGATGATGGTTAGGTTCAAGCAAGTTCAACACTTATACAGGCACATCTCAAAAATTAGAATACCATGAAAAAATTCAATATTTTTGTCACTCATTTCAGAAAGTGAAACCCATATATAGATTCATTACAGGGACAGTGATATATTGAAAGTGTTTATTTTAATATTGATGATTACGGCTACAGCCCATATTAACCAACACCTCAGCGGCCAACATTTATATTTAAAAACTATTTATATATAGTTAATTTTATGTAAAATTCTAATTTTTTGCCAAATTGAATTTGGGGTTTTCAGGGGCTATAAGCCATAATCATCAAAATTAAAATAAATAAATGCTTGAAATACGTATATCACTGTCTGTGTAATGAATCTATATAATATACGGATTTCTCTTTCTGAAATGAGTGACAAAAAATATTGAAGTTTTTCATGACATTCTAATTTTTGGAGATGTACCTGTATTAGGGAAATACACCTGTGAAAGTCAGTGGTGTTATGTGACAAAAATGCTTCATTTCTCTGACAAGCACCGCAGGATCCACAGAATAGGTGTGTGGGTCTGTTCTGATGCTTTAGAAAATTATATGAATGACTTTATAAATCACTGGTTTGAAAAAGCACTTTTAATATATCGAGATTTCAGCTCCTGTGGTCCACTTCACCTGTATCCACAATATAAACACTGAGGGAGGCTAACCCCTGGCATGTGGAAATACATTCTAGCATTAAATTGCACACAATTTAATGCGCAGCACCAAAGTGCAATACGTACACAAACCAGGACTTTAACCAGGATTAATATATTTCATCGTTTTGCTCTCACAAGCGAATACTTAGGAGAAAACAAGTGCGAATCAGCAGTTGGCTACTAGCTAGCTAGCTAGCTACTAGTTAACACTCGATAGCCAGCGCAGGACGGCACTGCATGGCTCAAAAAAAGTGAGCTTACCACCAACAGGACAAATAAGCGAACAGATGCACATTATTACAAATCACTCACCATCGATGGTTCTCTCACGTTCGTCTTCAGCTTGTCCATAGTCCAGTTCTATGCTGCGCTGCATCTGTATTGGTGCGGGTCGCTCCTCACTGTGGATCTGCCACCAAGCAGAGAAAACTCCGCACCTCTTCGTTGGACCACGGTGTAGAGTTCCGCAAAACCTACAACACTGTCTGTATTAATATCGTATTTACTCCGTGACCGAGTTAGTCCGTGAAATATTGCAAATGGAGGTCGTGTAGATTCATCAGAAGACGGTCGCTTTCGTGACGTTACGACCTGACCAATCAGCGGCGACCAGTCTGTTGACGTCACATCTCGGCACGACTCAGTATGGTTGTACCCTGCCCTCGATCAGGCATGAAAATAGCGCCTGTTAAACCGTGCTGGGGCTAGTGGAAAAAGCTACAAACGCGGGCTGAGGCGTAACGTGTTGGGCTAAGCGGGGCTAGTGGAAAAGGCCCTTTAAATACCCCATAGACTGAGTGGCAAGTGGAAGCAGGTGCGCGGTGGCAGCCGGTGCGTGAATGAGTGAGTGAGGATGTGAGTAGGAGTGTGTGTGTGTGTGTGTGTGTGTGTGTGAACACAAAAGGTGATGGCAAACAGCTGGTGAATGCCTGGCAGAGAGAGGATGAGGCGTGGCTGTAGACCAGCAGGGAGCCCAGGCTCAGAGGCTCCAATAACTTGCCAGCTGGGAATAATTAACAACAATCAGGAAACTACAGCCACAGATCATGGAACAGGGTTGAAACAACAACCCAGTTCATGACACATGCCTCCCTTCGATTTATTACAAATTGTAAACCTCAAATTCATCACTGTGAGTTATATTTTCGGGCTGGATGGTCTGCTCTAGAAACTCAATGCAAATGCACTGGTACAGACTTATATAGCCTACTGTATAAAGGTGTACTTGGCCTGCTTCATCCCTACCTCTGTGCCTATCTTCAGCAGAAGTCAGATGGACCTTATGGGCTACGATCACAGGACTTTTATATTCTGATTGTCCCCAGTGTTCACACAGAGAGTGGGAAAATGGCGTTTCAGCATTGTGCTCCTTCTGACTGGAACAAATTACAAGGCACTTTAAAACTTAGGAATCTTGTTTCTCTGGATCATTTCTATTTTTTCTGAAGGACCTGGAAATACAATTAATGACTTGTCATTGTTTTTAAATATTTCATTCTATTTCTTTTCATTTGTTTTTATGATTTTCTTAGCTGTTTTAACTATAGTCTCTTTGCTTTGTGATGTGGGTTGTGAAGTTGCCGCTTGGCCAGGACTCCCTTGCAAAAGAGATATGCGATCTCAATGGGATCTTTCCTGGTTAAATAATGGTAAAATAAAATAAATAATTGATGTTTACTTTTTATTCATATAATATAATTTAGAAGAAAAACCTGAAATTTATGAGAATCAAGTCTCCAATTCACATTAAACTATTTTATAACAACACTGCAAAACTATGAGGGAGATGGTCCTTTTTAATGTGATTAACTAAACCGTAAAATTCACAGAAAATGTATATCTAACTAACTACTAACTAACCTGCACTTATATAGCGCTTTTCTAGTCACAAAGACCACTCAAAGCGCTTTCATTAATACTAACCCTCTATTCTAAGGGCCTATAGGAAACAAATATCTAGGGACAATTTAGAACAGCCAGTTAACCTAACATGCATGTTTTTGGCATGTGGGAGGAAACCGGAGAAATCCCGGAGTAAACCCACGCAACACGGGGAGAACATGCAAACTCCACACAGATCACTGTTGGTCGGGGGCTGGGATCGAACCCACGATCCCCACAATCCCCCGGCCAAGGGTAAACTGTGCTGCCGCAGTGCTAACCACTGCGCCACCGTGCAGCCCCAGGGGGGGCTGTTACAATATACTGTTACAATCTACAGTATATTGTGATATACTGTAGATTGTTATTATGATATAAGATGACTTATATGGTGACATGAAATTTTTGTCATATCGCACAGCCCTACTTGCCACTGAAATGATGTCATCTTCTTTTGCACATTCTACTTCTGTGTAGAATGGTTGCCCGTGAGATTTAGGGGCTCCTGGAACTATTCCTTCCAGCATTCAATGATGACCCATTTGGGACACCGGTGGTGGCGTAGTTAACAGAGCGTCTGCCCCACAACCGGGAGGTTGGGGGTTCAAGTCCCAGCCAGGTCATACCAAAGACCATATAAAAATGGTACTTCCCACTTTCTAGCTTGGTGCTCAGCGTAACAGAATGGGGGAAGGAGAAGTTGTTTGTGGTAGCGCCTTGCATGGCAGTGACCCCTGTGATTAACATTGTAGATAGGAGAAAAGTAATTTTGTTCTACTGTACATGATTGGCTGTACAGACTGAATGACAGTAGAGATGGCTTCTTCTTGATGTCAGCAGCACCCAGCTCCCACTGTAGTGCTGGTGAAGTGTTGCTGTCCTTTAATGAATCTCTGTGTGTTTGCCAAAATCTCTTCAAGTCAACCAAAGGTTTTACCCTGTAACCTCACCAAACTCCTCCTAGACACGGTATTTTGCTATGGCAACTATCAAAGCTGTCTGGTCTGCCAGTACCAGACAGTAAAACATGACTCTAAATCTGTTGGGCCCCCACCATCAATTAGCTAATGAAAACAAAAGCCCACCAGTGACTGTACCATGCCACTCTCCATTGCGTGAACAACACTACGTTCTAGTGGCTACAGCATAGTTGGCAGAAATCTGTCCTGTTCCAGTGCCCACAGATAAAATGAAAAAGATTAACATTACCAACAGGAATGGTACCTTTCGGACACCAATGAGAGCTACCCTTTCAAACTATACCTCCAAAAGGACTTGTTCAAGAGCCACTTCCCAAAAACACATAGTTGCACCCCGTCAGCATACATAAGTGGAGGACAGACAAGCATTGTTGGACAGGAGAGAGTGGTACAGAAGGAAAATCCAGTTGCTGCAAAATGGGTGCAACAAAGAATGATTATTTTTTTTTTTTTTGTACTTATTTTGTACCCGTAGGTAGATTTGTTTTGCAGTCTGGTGACAAGCCACCAGCTGCCGGTCGCTGCGTGCGCAAGCGCCCCGTATCCCTAACCTGCATGTTTTTAGCATGTGGGAGGAAACCGGAGAAATCCCGGAGTAAACCCATGCAACACAAGGAGAACATGCAAACTCCAGACAGATCACTTTTGGCCAGGGGCAGGGATCGAACCCACGATCTCATGATCCCCGCGATCCCCCAGCCGAGGGTAAAACTGTGCTGCCGCAGTGCTAACCACTGCGCCACCGTGCAGCCCCTTGCTCCAGCGCTCAGCTGGAGCAATTAGCAGAACAATGAGATGTGTGTATTGAGATCAATAGGCAGCTTCTCTTTGTCTAGCTCCTTCCTGCCAGTATCCTGCTGCTGATATGTGTGACTCAAATGCAGGTGTTCATGACTTCCTGCTCTGTACTGTGATGCAAATGTCCCATGCCTTCCTGCAGTTACTGTGATGTTAATGTGCCATTCATGCATTGTCTGTAGTGGGGTATTTAAACTGCATATCGCTCTGTAACTCTGTAAATTGTGGAGATTGTGTGGAAAAGATGAGGCAGAGTTATTTCTCAGGTTCCATTTTTATTCACAACACACTCTCCAACATTCCAAAAGCAGAAGAAGGAAAAAACCCCAACATCTGCCAGTCTTATACCCCTGACATCAAAGTACAAAATCCCATTGTCTTTAAATCCCAAACACAATGCATCCCCCCTGCAGTCCCTCTCGCTTCCACCCCAACCTGGGTGGTCAGGAAATCATTCATGTCCATCTCTTTGCATATCAAAAGGCCAACTCTCTCGTCCTCCTCTAATCCCTAGGAGGTCCAGACCTTTTGTTCCTCTTCAGACGTGAAGCCAAAATAAGCACACAGGAATATACATGAGAGCATATGAACAGTCATACACATGTGAGCCCGTGAAACTACATACTATGTGCACCACATATAACCCCCCCCCCCAAACGTCTAAGATGGAACAAACTAACACAGATTGCATGTCATAATAAAATCGCCATACATCAGTCCACATGCTGTCTTGGTCTCAACCGTCTGCCGTATCTGCTGCAAGCGGGCTTAACCTCTTCCGCGGCGTCCTCCTGCTGTGGAGCTGCTGTCTGGGGATTAAAACTGTTAGTCAATCTCTGTGGGTGTACTGGGGAATGCTCCCTAGGGGGTCTACTCCGTCGCGGGGCCCTTGCCAACTGCACAGTTTCGTCAGCCATCACAAAAGCAGGTTTGAGTCTGTCTATGCCAATCATCTCCTTTCTGCCCCCCAAATCTAGCAAAAAATGCTTATCACCTGTTTCTAGCACTCTAAATGGTCCATCGTAAGGCGGTCGCAGAGCTGTGCGGTGGGCATCATGTCTGACAAAAACAAACTCCGCATTTTTTAAAGCTTTAGGCACAAAAACACGTGGAAAACTGTGGTGAACGGGGCCTGGTAGGACACTCGGGCCCATGCTATTCTGCAACCACTGAGCCGAGGAGAACTCTGGCACTGGGTTGTCAGGGAGAAATTCTCCAGGCAGCCGAAGTGGCTGTGCGAACACTAGCTCCGCTGGGGAGGCGTCTAAATCCTCTTTAGGTGCAGAACGCAACCCCAATAGAACCCATGGTAGTTTGTCAACCCAATTTGCATCCGTAAGCAACGCTCTGAGAGCCGCCTTCAGCGACCTGTGAAAACGTTCGCATAACCCGTTAGCCTGCGGGTGATACGCGGTCGTGCGGTGGATTGTTGCCCCCAGGCTGCGGGCCATCGCTGACCAAAGTTCGGAAACAAATTGTGGGCCTCTGTCAGACGTAATATCCGACGGAACTCCAAAACGCGCTACCCATGCAGTTAAAAAAGCACGCGCCACCTCCTCGGCTGTGGTTGATGACAGGGGAACCACTTCTGGCCAGCGCGTGGTGCGGTCAACCATTGTCAGAAGATGTGTGCACCCTTGTGAGGGCGGTAGGGGGCCTACGAGGTCCACATGGACATGATCAAACCTTTTAGGTGGAATATGAAACGGCTCCAAAGGAGCTCTCGTGTGTCTATGTACTTTGACCCGCTGACAGGCCATGCAGGCTGCCGCCCACTCTCTAACTTGCTTGCGCAGGCCCGGCCATACAAATTTCTCCCCTACCATTTTGACTGAAGCGCGCACCCCCGGGTGCGCCAGCGAATGGATTGAGTCAAAAACGCGGCGGCGCCACGAGGCCGGAACCACCGGACGGGGTCGCCCAGTGGAAACATCGCAGATTAGGGGGGGCATACCGTTTTGCAGCACCCTGTCCTCCAGCCTTAACCCTGTTGGTCCAGACTGGAGCGCGCGCACGTCCGCGTCGCCGCCGTGCTCCGCGGCCATGGCTGCGTAATCTATCCCAACGCCGACTGGGGCCGCGCGCACTTCTGCGCCGCTACCCTGGTCCGTGGCAACAGCTGCGAAATCTACCTCTACGCGGGCTGGAGAAGCCACGGCACGCGAGAGGCAGTCTGCCACTACGTTAAGTTTACCCGCTACATGCTGGATATCGGTAGTGAACTCCGAAATTGCGGCCAGCTGTCTGTGCTGCCGGCCTGACCAAGGTTCCGAAATCTTGGCCATCGCAAAAGTCAGCGGCTTGTGGTCAATGAACGCGGTGAAACGGCGTCCCTCCAGCCAAAACTGGAAGTGACGAATAGCCAAATGGAGAGCTAACAACTCCCTGTCTAATGCGCTGTATTTTCGCTCACTATCGCGCAAAGTCTTGCTGAAAAACGTGAGCAGCTGCCAGGCTCCAGCCACATACTGTTCGACAACCGCTCCTATGGCCACATCTGACGCGTCAGTAGTGAGCGCCATGCGGGCCGTTGGGACTGGATGCGCTAACAACGCAGCGTTTGCCAAGGCTGTTTTGACTTCAGAGAATGCGCGCTCCCGCTCGGGAGACCATTTGATTTTATTTGCGGGTTTTTGTTTTTTAAGCGCAGCGTACAATGGTTGCATGAGCTGCGCCGCGCGAGGGAGGAAACGGTTATAAAAATTCACCATTACCCAAAACTCCTGTAACGCTTTGACTGTTTGTGGCTGGGGAAAATTTGCCACCGCGCACACCTTGTCAGGCAGAGGGACTGCTCCTTCGGGAGAGACGCAATACCCCAAAAAATCAATCTGGGCCACCCCGAACTGACACTTCGCTGGGTTGATTATTAGCCCGTGCTCTGCCAACCTCCGGAAAACTGCCGTGAGGTGGTTTTCGTGTTCGTCCTCGGACGCACTGGCTACCAAAATGTCGTCCAGGCAGACAAACACGAAAGGGAGATCGCGCAACACCGCGTCCATCATGCTTTGGAAAGTCTGCGCTGCGCCTTTAAGCCCAAATGGCATGCGCAAAAACTCAAAAAGCCCGAAAGGAGTTATTACCGCTGTTTTGGGTATGTCCTCAGCGCGGACTGGGACCTGATGATAACCGCGTACCAGGTCTATCTTAGAAAAAATGCGCGTCCCCGCAAAATGAACTGAAAAATCCTGGATATGTGGGATTGGGTAGCGGTCATGTGCTGTAGCATTGTTCAGCCTGTGAAAATCACCGCACGGCCGCCACGAGCCATCAGTTTTAGGGACCATGTGAAGCAGTGAAGCCCAAGGGCTCTTTGAACGTCGGATGATGCCCAATTTTTCCAGGTTGGCGAACTCCTCGCGCGCTATGGCCAGTTTAGCTGAATCCAAGTGCCGAGCTTTTGCAAAAACGGGCGGTCCGGTGGTTGTAATAAAATGCTCCACCCCGTGTTTAGCCACGGTCGCCAAAAACGTTGGCACCGTGAGTGCTGGAAACTGAGTGAGGAGTGTGTGGAACTTATCACCTGCAGCTGTGACGTTGGCTTGTGCTGTTGGCGGGGCCACTCGCGCTGTGCAGGGAATAGAAGAAAAAGAGAGTGCATTAACCAGGCGTCTGTTAGCAAGGTCAACCAACAAACCATGTGAGCACAAAAAATCAGCACCTAACATGTTGAAATTGACTGCCGCTATGACGAAAGTCCACTCAAATGTGCGGCCGTGTAAAGACAGAGACAGGGTCTTCTCTCCGAAGGTCTTAATCGCCGAGCCGTTCGCTGCTGACACCACAGGGCCACTGGAAGACGCCAGCCGGTCAGCATAGGAAGGTGTGATGAAACTCAGCTGGGAGCCTGTGTCCACGAGGAAGTGCCTCCCCGATCGAGCGTCCCTCAAGTAGAGCAACTTGTTCTCCTCACCGAGAGCCGCAGCTGCTACCGACTCCCGGTCTTGACGTTTCCCGAGCGCTTGAATTGGCACGGTGGAATGCACTTGCGTGCCCTCTCGGCGAAACGACGATGGTAAAAGCAAAGGACGTCGTCCGCTCCGCGCCACCTGGCCTCCGCCGCTGCCGTCGTCGGTGAGTCTGGTGCTGCAGCCTCTGGCCCCCTGCCATCTCCGGATGTTGTGCCCAGCTCCGCTGCTGCGGTCGTAGCCGTGTGTCTTCTATGGGCGTCGACGAGTCGTTGCGCCTCCTGGCCCAGCTCGTGGTAGTCTCGGTGGGCCAGCAGCTGTGAACTGGCCAGGGTAACTCTCACTGCTGGCGGTAGTGTCCTGAGGAAAAGGTGGGCGAAAATAAAGCCATCATCTTCGGCGTTTCTCAAACTCAGCATCATCGCCATCAGGTCTGCAGGTCTGTCAGCTTCACACTCAGTCAACACCAGGAGCTTCTCTGCTCGCTCTCCCAGCGAGGGGGTGAAAAAACGGATGAGAGCAGCCTTCAAAGTGCCGTACTTGTCGTCGTCTGGCGGGTAGTTGATCAGGCTCTCTACACGCTGGGCTGTGTGGCTGTCCAGCTTTGCAACTACATGGTAGAACTTCGTGGCGTCTGCCGAAACCTTCTGAAGATGGAACTGTGCCTTGACTGTGTTAAACCAGGAGCGCGGACTGTTCTGCCAGAAGTCCGGAAGCTGGACTGTGGTAGCTGCATTAGCTTGGCTGGCTCCTGATGAGTCCGGTGCAGGAGAATCGTCTCCGGCCATAATACGTCTTAAGGTCACCAGTGTGGAGATTATGTGGAAAGGATGAGGCAGAGTTATTTCTCAGGTTCCATTTTTATTCACAACACACTCTCCAACATTCAAAAGCAGAAGAAGGAAAAAAACCCAACATCTGCCAGTCTTATACCCCTGACATCAAAGTACAAAATCCCATTGTCTTTAAATCCCAAACACAATGCATCCCCCCCCCCCCGCAGTCCCTCTCGCTTCCACCCCAACTTGGGTGGTCAGGAAATCATTCATGTCCATCTCTTTGCATATCAAAAGGCCAACTCTCTTGTCCTCCTCTAATCCCTAGGAGGTCCAGACCTTTTGTTCCTCTTCAGACGTGAAGCCAAAATAAGCACACAGGAATATACATGAGAGCATATGAACAGTCATACACATGTGAGCCCATGAAACTACATATGTGCACCACAAAATGAGCTTTTTTGCACGATGGCTAAGGAACCCTTTTTTTATTTTTTCTTTTAAATAAAAACACTTGATTTTTTTGATAGTAGAATACCCTCTGTTGCCATTTTTCAGACAGGGCCACCCTTGCTTGCTGACTCCACTTGTACTGCCATTCTTGTCTGTGTGGGGCTAAGTCTCCAGTCTCCATATCACTGATCCCATAATTCAGGAAATGCACCTATCAAGGCTGTTTACAGCAATTCAAGTAGTGCATAAGGACTCAATGATGTGAAACTGAACAACTTAGGTGGGCAAATAGTGTGTGAATCTGATAGTGTGGCCAGGTCTGCATGTGTGGAAGTAGTTTACTTAGCAGGGATAAAAAAAACCAAACTGCTGTGAGTGTATTCACAAATGCAAAACCTTTTTGCCAGTCTTTAACTTTTTTCCCTCTTGACTTAAACCTTTGTTGGCATGCAGGCATAATTCATTAAGAACAAAGCCCTATCTTTGGACTGAAGAATTCACAGTCAGAGCCAAATCTTACTATGCCCCGGGATAGATAGTAATTAATGATTGATACTTTGTTTTGGCACAGAGGAATGCTGCTTGAGTTATGGTCCCCCCCCCTTTTTTTCTCATTTCAGCAGGATTCCAAAAGCATGCAACAGCAAACGGAAGAACATTTTTTGAGGATGGCACATTTTATTCGAGAGGTTTGTGTGTTAATTCAACAAGGGAGTCAAGAGATCCCAAAGAGTCAAATCTTCAGACACCACCCTTCCTCTGATATCTTTAGTACTCACTCTAAATAAAATATGATTTTGCAACATAGCTTGCAGAGAATTTAGTATTCCTGTAACATCTTTTTATGGAAATCAGAGCCAAATTGAAGTTTTTTTATGTATGTGTTGAAACGATTATGCAATTCAAACCACACAGTAAAGGTTAAGAGAGGATTACCCTCTCCAAGAAAGCCGCACCGATCTGAAATTCAAAGAGTGTAGTTCCTCTCAGAACGATGGGGCTATACAGCATGTCTGAGCACACCATTTTACTCTTTGACCCCGAAGGTGTAGTTACAAAAAAAGAAAGAAAAAGTTGATATAGTTAAGAAACCTGGAACAATTAATCTAAATTATATAAGGCTAAATTATTAGTATTTCTTTGTAACACTATCCACACTTCTGTTATAATTTGAAGATAGTTTCATGAGATTATAACAAAAACTGTAATATGAGGAAAATAGTTCATTGTGGTGTCAGTCTGCTTTGAGATTTGGTATAAAAATTAGGCATGAACCTGTTAAATTCTTTATAAAAAGGTGGCTCTGAGAGTTCAGTGCTCTGCAACCTAAGTAAACAGCTGCAAATCCACAAATCAAATTAAGAAAACATCTTCACCAAAAGGGCAACACACAGGTGCTGCCAGAATGTCACAACAGTTGCGAATACTGAATACTCACAATACAACAGAAAAGACTAGGAATTCAATAAAGTGAGAAACCACAACTGTCAAGTTGTGGGTTGGAGTCACGTCCTCGCTTTAAGTTCTGTATGTTGGGATCTTCTGTATTTGTTATTATTATCATTATCATTAGTATTATCATGCTCTTGTTTTATGTATCCATGCTTTGTCCTCAGTTTCTAGTTTCATAGCATTATCATTATTATTATCATCATGGTTAATGTCTTGTAGTTTATTCCTGTCATCATTTTGTTATGGACTTTTATTTTGAAAGCATCTGTTGTTTTCTTCCGTTTTTCACCTAGCTTGCTTGTGTCTTGTTAAGTTCTTGATCATTCACAGCTGTTTAGAATTTAGTTAATTTCCTTTGCCTTATTTATGGGACCGTGCCCCGTAGCTCGGGGCAATGTCCTTAATTGTCATTCGGTGTGATTGCATGCTTCTGTTTTGCCTGTTCTGCCGTCCTAGTTTTGCCTGTTTTTGCCAGTCTTTGTGTTTGCTGTTTATGGGCCCTTGAGTTGCATCAGTGGTACCAGCTCTTAAAATAAATCTTAAAAACTTGAAGTCCAGTGTTTGGGCCTCAATTCTGCCCCCGGAGGAGCACAGTGTGACAGAAGGGTGTCGCCAGTATGGACCCAGCGGACACCAAGTTTTTTCTCATGGGCTTTGATGAAGAGGAAGTCTGGGCAGCTTCCCTCATCGAGGAATGCATCGAGGAGACCCACTCCTCCCACACACTGGAGACAGCCCACTTTTTTCTTGAAACTGCAGTGGGACGAATAGAGGGTTTTCCAACTTTGTGGCAGTTTCCCCAGCTGGATGGACTCTGGCGTTCTTTGCTTAATCTGCAGTGGATACTCCGTACATTGGAGAAACCGCTGCCAACGATCAGGGAGGAGCAGGGGGAGGAGATCTTGCATTGAGCCGGTTGGAGACGCAGCTCACGCCGGCGCCAGCAAACACAGTGGCCCAGCTTCACATCATCAGCAGAGGCACTCCAGACCCCCATTTCCTCCTCCCTTGACCCTGTTCCAGCACCACACCGTCGTGCAGCATCTCCTCTTAAGACGGGTTCCATCATCTCCCGGGAGAACCTGCCTGACTCTTGAGTGGCAGCAGCAGGGCAAATACCTTTTCATTTTCTAATGTCATGTAATGGAAGGTCTTGCCCTGTTCCCGGTGAACATGCTCAGCGGCAGCCACCTACCTTCACTGAGCTCTTTCTCTGGGTCTCTGCTGGTACCTCTGTTGCTGCTTCCATCCACTCATCCTCACCTGCATCTTCTGTGCCCCCGCTTGTTTTTTCGGAGAGTTTGGCCATATTGGGTGGTAACCAGCTGGTCAGGGAAGAACCTGCTGTCCGTGAGGACCCAGTGGTTTACCTGATTGGGGCTTCGGCATTGGAACTCCTGTGTGAGGATGACTAGTACAAGCAAGAGGAACGCCAGCAGGCAGTGCCCGCTCAGAAGGAGCTTATGCTGGACTATAAACCCTGGCTTCTCCCCAAGCATGTGTCCCTGCCAGGTTGGAACCAGCCACCGTCAGATGACCCAGCTGCCCCAGCTCCATTACCAGCTTCACGTCACTCCCCAGCTCCAGAACCAGCCCCACGCCGCTCCCCAGTTCCAGTTCCTACTCCACGGCGCCCCCCCAAATCCAGTACCTGCGCTATGCCCCCCCCCCCCCAGTGCCAGTACCTGCTCCATGGCGCCCCCAGTTCCAGTACCTGTGCTATGGCGCCCCCCCAGTTCCAGTTCCTGCTCCACGGAGCCCTCCAGTTCCAGTACCTGCTCCACCCCACCCCCATTCCAGTACCTGCTCCACAGCACCTCCCAGCTCCAGTACCTGCTCCACAGCACCTCCCAGCTCCAGTACCCATTTCACCTGTAGCTCACCCAGAGCCCACCACTCCAACTTCTGATCCTGAGGTCGTCACCCCAGTAGCAGGAGACCAGTAGTTAAAGCAAGTACTTTTTCATTCATTTTCAACCATCATTTTTGAAAAGACTTGCCTTGCTGCTGGTGGAGGGACCCAAGCACACATTCCACCAGCTGCTGAGTCCAACCCACTAGTCTCTGCTGCTTATGACAGTGGTGTCACCTCACTGACCTCCTGTTTCCCTCCATCATCCAAGGTGGCCACGTTGAGGATGGGGCCGCAGGAGGACCCCGCTCCAGCCATTGTCCCAGGGATCAGGGGACCGCCAGCCTTTGTCACAGAGGCCAGGGGCCCTCCAGTCATCCCAGAGGTCCGGGGACCTCGAGCTGTTGTCCCAGAGGTCAGGGAACCTCCAGTCGTTGTTTCCAAAGTTAGGGGACCACCATCCGTTGTTTCACCCTGTTGTCTTGTTAAGGACAGCGGCAGGCCACTAGACCGGCCCTGCATTCTGGTCTGGGGTTTCATGGACTGGAACAAGCCCCCCGAGCCATGCTGTTCTCCAGTTCAAGGCCCTTCGGACTTTGGTAGGCCTCCTTGTTATTTCCACAAACCTGGTATTAAAGGAGATGGACGAGGGGGTTGCACTGGAACACAGCTTTAATATAAAGTAGGTTGCACTACAGGGAATGCACAGTATGCAGAGTCGTCCTGGGCAAAGAGGAAGCCCGAAGGGTGGACGCCCTGTATTATAGGGTGGTGTGATGGCGTAACCAGAAGGCGGCGTCATCACACCACACTTCACAATAAACCCCCCATCACATTCTCCCCCTCTTTACAAAAAATAAAAACACATCCAATTAGAACCCACCCAAATGTGGAAACGTAGAACCCCAAACAAACACACTAAACTAAAAGCAAACATAAAATCACACAACTCAAAACACAAAGGCAAACTAAAATAGGACTTGTGGGTAGACTGCCACACAGCCCGCATGGCAAAGTAGATTATTCTGCCGCTTCATTTTGGAACAGCCGTGCTCCTAACTAAACAGTTTTCAGTCTTTTATTTACAGTCCCCCACGGTAATGGTGGGCCAGGCGGGGGGTGGGGGTGGGGTGGGGGCTGTGGCATCCTTGCAGCAGAAGCGCCCCTGGAGGCAGCAGGCCCCTGGGACAAGGACCGATCTTCAAGACACAGGAGCCTGGATCCCACACCGCTCCTGCATAGCCTTGCCACCTGGGGCATCCACCTGGACACACTGCAGCTGGTTAGCATGCCAAAGCGAGCCGTCTGTCAGCCGGAAACACACCACGCCCAACTTTGCCACAATCATCAGCAGTGCCCGATGTTTCGCAGGCTGTGGTCTGGCCGGTTGTTGCCCTGGTCTCTGGTCAGCCTGAACCCGAACCCAGTCCAAGACCTGGAGCAGTACCTTACTCAGTCTGATGTGCTGCTGTGTACGCGGTAGCACCATGCTCTCATATCATCTGGCCCCATTGTTACTCTGTGGCGATGCAGTAGTCATAGTAATTGCAGCAGATCCCCCACCTATCTTCGGCCGAAACCCAACACGGGTGCTGAAGGCGTCCAGTGCCTCCCTGGTGTCATTCGTCAGAACGGGCACTCCACCTGCCAACTCGTCCACCCCTTCTACCTCTGGCTGAGCATGGGCACTGAAGCCATCCTGCTCCTCCATTGAGCTGGAAGTGGGTGCCTTGGTGTCAGTACTGTCCAAAAGCACCTTGTCCCAAACCCCGACGTCATCATCCACCGGAACCGGCAAGCTCCAATGACCACACCCAGACCATTCAGTCCCAGCGCTGTCTCTGATGGCGAAACCCAGTCCGTAGAGCAGGTCACACCCCATGATGTTGTCGCCATGCGTCACCACCTGGAACATGAAGTCATGCACCGCTTCAGTTTTGTAGTGAACCGTCAACTCCACAGTCCCGACATTACACAGTCTGTTACCGCCATAGCCGTACAATGGCACTGGGTTACTTCTGATCCTGTGATATGGGAAAAACTTTTTCACCATGGCCCAATTCAGCATCAACCGCACCGCCATCGTGTCGAGCAGTAATGGCAAAGCAACGCCATCCAATTCCACCATGCAATAAGAATACCTGTTAGTGTTGGGACTCACTGAGTGGATGGTCATTGCAGGCGGATGGGCTGGCTTCTTTGGCGGGCTCCACGGCACTTGAAATCAGCACACTCTGGCAAAATGATTCAAGTGCCCACACTTACGGCATCACTTTCCTCTTGCCGGGCACACTCATGCTTTAAACTGGTGCATTGGGGACCCACAACCCCCGCAAATGGGGTCTCTCGGGGCAGACCTTCGGCTCACCATGTTAGCCTCGTAGTCCTCATCCATACTGTCTTCATTCTCCGAGTCCACCATATTTGCCGACGTAGCCGTCTCCGGCGGCTTCTGTGACTGGCACCAGTTTAGCTCCAAAGCTAGCTTACCTGTGGCCTCCAAATGGAGAGCTAGCTCAACAGCCCTAGCCAATGTCAAGTCATTAGGCACCGTTAGCAACCTAGTACGTAGCCCAGCGTTACTCGTGTGCTCAGCCAATTAATCCCGCACCATCTCGTCCTCCAACAATCCAAAACAGCACTCACTAGCCAACTGTCTAAGGTCAGCAACTAACTGTTGAATTGGCTCACCGACCCTTTGGCATCTCTGGTGAAAACGAATCTGTCGTACCGTCACGCTGTCCGGTGTGGTAAAGTGGTTAGCTAGCAGTTCCACGACATGTTTGTATGAGTCTGTCGCGCTGAGCATCCGCAGAATCCTTTGACCTTCGATACCCAGGTTGTGGACAAGGAGCGCTCGCGTCCTCACCTTATCTAGCTTCCCGAGGTCCAAGGCCATGATGTAGGTCTCAAAGGCCTCTAACCAGCGAGGCCATGGCACCGGTGGTTCGCCGGGAAGCTCCAGGAAGGACTGCATTGATGTAACGCACGCCTCCATGGTTTAATCCTCAGTCGCCAAATGTTATGTTCACAAATCTGGTATTAAAGGAGATGGACAAAGAGGCTGCACTGGAACACAGCTTTAATATAAACTAGGTTGCACTACAGGGAATGCACAGTATGCACAGTTGTACTGGGCAAAGAGGAAGCCCGAATGGTGGATGCCCCGTATTATAGGGTGGTGTGATGACGTAACCGGAAGGTGGCGTCTTCACACCACACTTCACAATAAACCCCCATCACACTCCTGATCCACCATGATATATATTGGGACCTTGGACTTTGTTTGGCCCATGATCTGTACTGTACTGTACTGTAAGTTCTTGATTATTTAGGGCTGTTTATAATTTAGTTAATTTCCTTTGCTTTATTTATGGGACGGTACCCTGCAACTTGGGGTGACGTTCATAATTGTCATTCGGCGTGATTACATGCTTCTGTTTTGCCTGTTCTGCCATGCTAGTTTTGCCTGTTTTTGCCAGTCTTTCTGTTGGCTGTTTTTGTGCCCTTGAGCCGCACCAGTGGTACCAGCTCTTAAAATAAATCTTAAAAACTTAAGAGTCCAGCGTTTGGGTCCTCAATTCAGCTCCCAGAGGGGCACAGTGTGACAGCAACGGTCTGTCACTTCCATGCTGACCGGTTGTCTGAGTTCGTTTTACTTAGAAAAGCAGCGGTCAAACCAAAACTTTTGTGTGTTTCAACAAATGATGGATTTGCAGACTAAATATACTGGGTAAAATAAAAAAGGCCAATTGTGGCATGTGCAGCAGTATGCCCTCCTTTCTTACAGCTGCTTAGAATAACCCATGACTGCTGAATTTGTACAAGGTTTGAAGAGCCAGAGAATATAAAAGATTTGACACACTAGCTGACGCATTGCAATGACAATTGATGCATTGCATTTTTAGGTGATTGAGATCTGAGTTTGTGAAAACAATCTAGGAAAAGTCTTTTTTTTTTCTTTCAGTTTATGAAATAAAAAGGAAGTTTGCACTAAAGGTTGCTGGTGTTGTCCCTTTTACTGATATCCTACAAAGACTGTGTTTATATATTTTAATTAAAAACAAAACAAAACACCAAAACTGCTATTTATCAAGACACAGTAGGTAAGGCCAAACAGCAGCATGCAGCTTCAGGACTACAGGTGTGTAACCCTTGGTGTCGTGATCTTGGCACATTACCCCAAGCAGTTTCATTTTTGGAGTTACAACATGCACATGCATGCATCCTGAGATGGATAAGAAGTTGAGCAAGAAAATAGATGTAAAAATTCGGCCATCACTACTAAGGATGAGCCGAACCGCCATATTGCTATCTGGTTTGATCCAGGCAAAATGGCTGGATTGGTATTGGTAAGGAATAAAAGTAATTTACCGATCTGATACATTATTAATATTAAAATGAAGGCACAATCACATTCTCAGTCATGCTGTGCGTGGCTTCTGTATACAGAAGCAACAAGTGTCACATGTCACTGGAGCCTGTCTGTGGGGCTTGCTTCAGTATGTTTGCTGTGTGGTACCAACGTTTACAATTTTAACACCACTAACTTGATAAAACACTTGCAAAAGTATCACGGTAAAGGAGCATGCTGAATTCTGTCAAGAGCTGAGCAGAAGGAAGCGTGTTGCACATCAGCAGCTGCTGCTTTTCCAGCTCGGAGGCTGGAAGATGCTAAAAGTGAAACATAAACAAAAGAACGAAATTGAAAGTACAAACCAGGCGGGAGCATGGACAATGACAGAAATGAAGACATAACATGGGTTTACCTTTCGGCAGAGAGTTACAGCTGATGAGAGGTAGTTAACAAACATAAATAGCAAATCATGACAGTGAACTGAAGGCAAGGACTACAACAATAAGGCTACATGAAATGAAACAGGAATAACTTCAAAATAAGAGCAAACCTTAAAACTATGAATGGACAGAGAATAATATCAGAAACACTACTAAATAAACCCAGGACCAGGAGATAATAATAATAATAATAATAATAATAATAATAATAATGGATGACAAAAATACAGCTTAAATGGTTAGTTCCTTTATTTTTCAGCTCTACAGCATTTTTTACCTCATGCATAAAGTGGCACTTTGAATTTCATCTGAATGTTTACTTAAATACTCAGCTTTAAAGTTTTGCATAAACTTGCACTTAAAACTTCAGAATGCATGCTTACATGGTGCTGACCAGTGAAATGCTGCCAATGTTACAAAGTTTAAAATAAAAAAAGCAGCAGTGTTGCGGAACTGAGTCAAATTTGTAATATACTTTTTGACTTTTAGATTTATGTTTGTATATGTGTGCATAATGTAACCAGTCTTTGCCAAAGTATGTTCTGTACTTTTGTTGTTTAAAATAAAAATGGAAAATGGTAAATGGCGTTCACTTATATAACGCTTTTCTTCTCATCTAGGATGACCAAAGCGCTTAACAGATCCTGCTATCCACCCATTCACGCACACATTCACACACTAGTATCGGGAGACGGTATCGGGTTTGGATTGGTATCGGCTGATACTCAAAGTCACAGTATCTGTATCGGTATCAGACTTGAAAAAGTGGTATTGACTCATCCCTAATCACTACATCATCATGTAAAAATAGGGAGAAAGCATTTACATGCATGTGTAGTGAAACATCTCATCCACACTGCATGTTGACCGTTCTCCAGTTTAAGAGGAGTGAATTGTTTGACAAAGAGCTATCTAAAACTTAAATCAAATAAAGCGTAATGAGAACAAAATGTGATGTTAAGATTTTCCCTCTCTTTGGTATTGACTTTATACCCTCTGTCTGAGACTGTTGTATGTGGTATATGCAAACAATAGACGGCACCAGCTCTGTACAGACAGCAACACTGTTTCTCCCCAGTGTATCTGAGATCCATAGTAACCCTCCATGGGGGTACTGATGACTGCAGCCCTGGCAGACAGCAGAACTCTGTCTGATGACAGATACTGTTGTGCTGAGGATGTTGTGAGGGCTGGGGGCTGATAGAGGATTCAGTACGGGCAGGACAGTGGCTGTTCCCACATGTGCATACACTTACCTGCTCACTTTCCAAGGGAAAATTATCCAGTGACTGTCCATGTCAAAGCAAAATACAATGCTTTGAAAAAGTGTTTGCCCTCTTCTTGATTTCTTATATTTTTGCATATTTGTCACACTTAAATATTTCAGATTGTCAAACAAAATGTAATGTTGGACAAAGATAACCAGTAAATACAAAACGCAGTTTTGAAATGAAAATGTTATTTGTTAAGGGGAAAAAAAGCTATCCAAACCTAACTGGCCTTATGTGAAAAAGTAATAGCCCCTAAACCTAATAACTGGTTGTGCTACCCTTGGCGGCAATAACTGCAATCAAGTGTTTGTGATTACTGGCATCGAGTCTTTTACATGGCTGGTGAGGAATTTTGGCTCATGCTTGAGCTTGAGGTCATGAACTGATGGCTGAGCATTCTCCTTCAGAATAGAATAGAATAAACCTTTACTGTCATTGTTACATGAACAACAAAAATTGGTTTAGCAGCTCTGTTCTGTTTAGCAGCAGATTCTTAAGGTAAATAAAAACTATATACAAACACTACTGTATGTAAAACAACGATCACACAATATAAGAACACATGACAATTAAAAACACGGTATATGAGTCAATGAATATTGTATTGCCCATTACACTGAGGGTGGATGGTTGTTCAGTTAGTAGGGGGGCTGGGGGTGAGGGTGGTGGGGTGGGGTGGATGCATTTAACAGCTTGTGGGTAAAAGCTGTTCTTGAGTCTGTTTGTCTTTGTCCTGAGCATCCTGTATCTTCTACTGACAGGGAGAAGAGAGAAAAGGGAATGTCCAGGATGTGAGGGGTTTCTGATTATACTACCGGATTTCCTCTGGAGTCCTGACAGTGTAAATATCCATGTTCAGGATTTTCTCGTAGAGAGCAGAATTCATGGTTTCATTAGTTATGGCAAGACGTCCAGGTCCTGAAGCAGCAAAGCAGCCCCAGACCATCACACTGCCACCACATTTGATTGTTGGTATTACGTTCTTTTTATGAAATGCTGTGTGATGTTTTATAGATGTAACAGAATGCATGCATTAAAAAACATCAACTTTTGTCTCTTCAATCCCCAGAATATTTTTCCAAAAGTCTTGGGCATCATCAAGATGTTTTTTGGCAAATGTGAGACAATACTTGTGTGTATATAATAATGTTAATATTTATTTATTTTTGTAGGTTTTTTATTTGGGTTTTAAATCTTTTATTGGGTTTTAGACTTTTATTGAGTTTTTAATCTCTTTGATTTAGCTTTTAACTTCTTTACTATGACCCTTCTCTCTTATTTCTTTTTTTTCTCTTATCTCTTTGTCTTATGTCCTGATTGGTGGAGTCTTGAGTACTTTTATCGTGTTTAAAGTCAGCTTCATGTGTGCCTGTGTTTGTGTTCATGTTGAATGTAATTGTGGTTTGTAAATATGTGTCTAAAAGGATGTCACCTGACTGCAAAACAAATCTACCTATGGGTACAAATAAAGTAACCTGAGCCCAAACCTGATACTTTATGTTCTTTTTGGTCAGCAGTGGTTTTCGATTGGGAACTCTCCTATGAATGCCATTTTTGTCCAGTCGCTTTCTTATTATTGAATCATGGACCAGTGTCCAAACTGAGGCAAGTGAGGCCTGCAGTTCTTTAGATGTTCTTCTGAGTTTCTGTTTCTCATTTGTTCTTTAATTTCTTTAGATCATGGTGTGATTTGTTGCTTTTTGAGATCTTTTAGCCTACATCACTTTGTAAGACAGGTTCTATATAAGTGATTTCTTAATTCATTTGGTCAGGCTACATCAGGCCTGGATATAGCTAGTAAAACTGAACTCAGCTTTCCAAAAAAAAAGTGGTTTATCACAATTAATTCATGAAGTATCAAGGGCAATTACTGTTTCACATATAGGGTCAGGTAGGTTTGGATAAGTTTTGGTCCCTTAATGCATGAAATCATCATTTAAAAACTGCCTTTTGTATTTACTGAGGTTATCTTTGTCTTAAATTGAAATTTGACTTAGGAACTGAAACATTTAAGTGTGACAAATATGCAAAAATATAAGAAATCAGCAAGGGGCAAATACTTTTTCACCGCACTGTACATGTGGGAAGGTTTCAGAAATTAGAAACTACTAGAGTTCAATCAGTAACACCTGTATTAATGATGGCGAGAAAACACCAGCTACATATATTCCTACAACACAGATCAGAAAGCGTTTCTTAGACTGCGCTATGCCACTCAGAATTTAAACCTGAGGCAGTGCTATGTGACTTTCCTGGTTCTTTTTAAGATAAGATAATGTCACGTCCATTTATTAAACACAAAAAACTGATGACAAACAGTTCCCAAAAAGGTGAAGACTCACAAAAATACACAAACACATACGGTTGGCATTCAGGGGCCGGAATCGCCCCGGGAACGCATGAGGAGAAATGTGTACCCATGCTGGCGTCCCACAGCCGGTATCACTGAGTGGGCGCCAGAGAACCACGAAGTGCGGAGAGTGGATACACGTCGTTGAAGTCCTGACACAGACTATACACTGACAATACAATGCAATGACCCAGCAATGTGTGACTGGCAAAAAGCTGCTTAAATACACACATTGCTGGTGATGGTGAAATGAGGAGCACCTGGGTGAGGCGCGGGAAGATGGCACATGGGAAAAGGAAAAGCTGGCAATGATGAGAGAGGGGGCATGGCTGGACTGGTGAGCTGTCAGCAGCGCTCACAGAAAGTAGGTCACAGCAGCTGTCTAATAGCTGCCGGTCAGACAGTGGCTATGGGTAAGGAAGGAAGACTGAAATAAACAATATACACATAAACAGCCGCACTTAACCCCACAGGGAGGTCAGGACCGAGCCGGGGGGGAACCAAGCCAGCTTGGCTCCTGACAGAGCCCCCCTCTCATGGGATGGATTCCCAGACACCCAAGGTAACATCCCGAGGACCCCCCCCCCCCTCCAGCAGAAACAACAACACAAACCCGGGTGGGAGGTAGGGGGAACAGGAAGGAGGGAACACAACACCCCGCCCAGGGCTCATAATTACCCCCCCCCCCCCAAGTCCAACAGCGAGTAGGCTTGGGAGGCTGCCCAGAGTCCCAGGCCCAGCAGGCAGACCAGCGAACAAAGTCCGGTGGCTGAGGAGTAACGGCCTCGGCGTCCTCAGGCTGACCGGCAGCACCCTTGATAGTCCCGGCCTGGGACACAGCTGCACCCGTGGTGGACCCTGACCGGGTCAATGCTGCACCCGCGGCGGACTCCGGCTGGAGCCGTGTAGCACCTGCGCCGGACTCCAGCTAGAGCCGTGTAGCACCCGCAGTGGACACCGGCTGGAGCCATGTAGCCCCTGCAGCAGACTCTGGCTGGAGCCGTGTAGCACCCGCAGCAAGCGGGCCAACCCACAGGAGCACCAGGCTGAGGAGGCACTCAATGGGGGAAACCCTGATGACCTTGGCAGGAGGAGCTGGAGCAGCGGTGTCCGCCTCTGGCTGGACCGGACCCTCAGCGACCTCTGACGATGACACACCCTCCCCGGCAACCCTAGATGGAGGCTCAGAGGAAGCAGGAGAAGAAAGGTGGTTAGGGTCGCCAGCAGCGGCCTAACCCGGCGAAGTGAGTTCAGGTGCAGCCCTCTCCTCTCCAAGAGCCAGGCAAGATCTCTCTATTACAGACATAGGGAAAACAAGGGAGAGAACTTGCCTCAGCTGGAACTCCACCGCCGTCCAGGACTTCGTCGAACTTGGCGATGTAATCCCAGGCCCGGCCTCCAGGAGGTCCATCTCTGGCTCCCACTCCGCTGCAGATGCCTCCACAGCAGGCGAGATGGTCGTAGCAGTCCTATTGTCCTCCTGCAGTGGCTCCAGTGCTGGGGATTCCTCCAGCGTGGCTGCGGGGACACACCTCTGTGCAGGCCCCTGGGCAGGATCATCCAGAGCCCCAAACTCCTCCAACATCTGGCAGCTCGGTTCTGGGACCAACGGACACTCAGGGATAAACGGAGGAAACACAGAAGACATAGGGGATGAGTTTTTAACTGCAGCAGGAGAGGACCCAGCGGACTGCTGAGGCTGAGCCTCTCCCTCCGGAGACAGACAAGGTTTATCATAGCTTAATTGAGTAGAATGAACAAACACTTACCTGTCCTCCCGGTGTGTGATATTCATGGCTGCAGCAGGTTGGTTGTCGTCTCTCTCCGAGTCCATGGTGATCTTGGCCCCTCCTGAAGATTGAGGAGGAGCTGTCTCCCTGGCGACGGAGGTGGGCGTTCCCGGGGCTGGCCTGGCAGGCTTCCCAGCAGCTCGAGGAATGATTCTCCCATCGTTTCCCTACAGGACAACAGCGATTGCTGGATGCTGGAGCCGGATGAGCCGGAACGGGAGCGGGCGTCACACTCTGGCGGGAAGCAGGAAGAACGGGGACCCAGGAGTGCTTCCTCTTCGGCGTGAGCCCGGTCTTCTTGGGGGGTTTCCTTTCCCTCTTGCCGTATTCGCGCCGCAGCGCTGCCACCAGGGAAATCCTCTCAACCCCCTCAGTGTGTTCAGAGAGTTGAAGGCATCTGCGAACTGCTGCTTCCGCCAGATACACATACCACAGCACGTCCTCCGGGCTGGAATACATGCTTGCCAAAGAAATGAGCCCGTCTAGCTCCATCAACGTTCGGCAGCATTCCCAGCCCAAGCTCAGTGGATAACTTCGACTCGTCAAAGCCATCTCCAACCAGGTGAGCCAACAGCACAGTTCAAAAAGAAAAAAATGATGTGAGGGTGTAACCCGCTAGATCCTTTTTTCCGGCTGAGTCATTCTGTCATGACTCCCCATTCGCTTTTACGCAGCGCACGGAGAGAGGAGAAATAATGAGGATCTAAGTGCAGGGTTACACCACAACACATTTTTTAAACACAAAAAACTGATGACAAACAGTTCTCAAAAAGGTGAAGACTCACAAAAATACACAAACACTTACGGTTGGCGTTCAGAGGCCGGCATCGCCCCGTGAACACATGAGGAGAAACGGGTACCCACACTGGCATCCCACAGCCGGTATCGCTGAGTGGGTGCCAGAGAACCACGAAGTGCTGTGGAGTGGATACACATCGTTGAAGTCCTGACACAGACTATACACTGACAATACAATACAATGACCCAGCAGTGTGTTTAATTGTGCAATGTGTGTATTTAAGCAGCAAAAGGCTGCTTAAATACACGCATTGCTGGTGATGGTGAAATGAGAAGCACCTGGGCGAGGCGTGGGAAGATGGCACACGGGAAAGGGAACAGCTGGCGATGATGAGAGAGGGGGCGTGGCCGGACCAGCGAGCTGTCAGCAGCGCTCACAGAAAGTAGGTCACAGCGGCTGTCTAATAGCTGCCGGTCAGACAGTGGCTATGGGTAAAGAAGGCAGACTGAAATACATAATATACACATAAACAGTGTCACTTAACCCCACAGGGAGGTCAGGACCAAGCTGGGGGGAACCAAGCCAGCTCGGCTCCTGACAAGATAAGATAAGATAAGCCTTTATTAGTCCCACAACAAAAGGGAGTTTTCCTCTGCACCATCACCAAATGCTTGTTCACAGTAGACTGCCTGATTTTGGGGATCTTTCTGCAGTTGTGGGGTATGTGCCCTACAGTTGAAAGTATGACTGCAACGATTACTCGAATAATTTGAGTAATTTAATTACAAAAATTCCTCGATTCAAAAATCAATGATTTGAAACTTCATTTAATGTAGCACTTCTGGTCTATATGACTTTCTTCCAGTATTACCTTCTTCCAGTCATGCTATGTAAACAAGAGGCAGGTTTGTTTAATGGCGCGATATCATGGATCCAACAGAGCAGAGAGAAAAACGACAGTGTGACGGCAAAAAGGAAAAAAGTCAGAGAAAACAACAAAACGTAAGTAAGGAAAACAATGTGCAGTGTGTACATTGTAAAGCCAAGCAGCGAGCTAGCAACCACAACATCGATGTTACAGCCACATCACGCACAAGCAGCAGACTGAGACAAGGTACGTGACTGAGATTTTAAGCTAAGATGAATAGAATTTAGTCAGCTACACTAATTATGCTTATATGGCCAAAGAGCATACAGTGGTGTAAAAAAGTGTTTGCCCCCTTCCTGATTTCTCTTTTTTTTGTTTGTCACTCTTAAATATTTCAGATCATCAAACAAATTTAAATATTAGACAAAGATAACACAAGTAAACACAAAATGCAGTTTTTAAATGAAGGTGTTTATTATTAAGGGTTAAAAAAATCAAAAAACCTACATTGCCCTGTGTGAAAAAGTGATTGCCCCCCCAATTAAAACATAAATTAACTGTGGTTTATCACATCTTTAGAAAGCTGAGTTCAGTTCCCTAGCCACACCCCGACCTGATTACTGCCACACCTGTTCTCAATCAACAAATCACTTAAATAAGACCTGCCTGTCAAACTGAAGTAGACCAAAAGATCCTTAAAAGCTAGACATCATGCTGCGATCCAAAGAAATTCAGGAACAAATGAGAAACAAAGTAATTGAGATCTATCAGTCCGAAAAAGACTATAAAGCCATTTCTAAAGCTTTGGGACTGCAGCAAACCACAGTGAGAGCCATTATTCACAAATGGCGAAAACATGGAACAGTGGTGAACCGGCCGGCCGACCAAAATTACCCCAAGACCCAGCAACGACTCGTCCAAGAGGTCACAAAAGACCCCACAATAACATCCAAAAAACTGCAGGCCTCTCTTGCCTCAGTTAAGGTCAGTGCCGTTGACTCCACCATAAGAAAGAGACTGGTCAAAAATGGCCTGCATGGCAGAGTTCCAAGATGAAAACCACTGTTGAGCAAAAAGAACATAAAGGCTTGTCTCAGTTTTGCCAGAAAACATCTTGATAATCCTCAAGAATTTTGGGAAAATACTCTGTGGACTGATGAGACAAAAGTTGAACTTTTTGGAAGATGTGTGTCCCATTACACCCGGCATAAAACTAACACAGCATTTCAGAAAAGGAACATCATACCAACATTAAAATATGGTGGTGGTAGTGTGATGATCTGGGGCTGTTTTGCTGCTTCAGGACCTGGAAGACTTGCTGTGGTAAATGGAACCATGAATTCTGCTGTCTACCAAAAAATCCTGAAGGAGAATGTCCAGCCAGCTGTTCATGTCCTCAAACTGAAGCACACTTGGGTTCTGCAGCAGGACAATGACACACCAGCAAATCCACCTCTAAATGGCTGAAGAAAAACAAAATGAAGACTTTGGAGTGGCCTAGTCAAAGTCCTGACCTGAATCTGACTGAGATGCTGTGGCATGACCTTAAAAAGGCGGTTCATGCTCGAAAACTCTCCAATGTGGCTGAAATACAACAATTCTACAAAGATAAGTGGGCCAAAATTCCTCCACAGCGCTGTAAAAGACTCATTGCCAGTTATCCCAAACGCTTGATTGCAGTTGTTGCTGCTAAGGGTGACCCAACCAGTTATTAGGTTTAGGGGGCAATCACTTTTTCACACAGGGCCATGTAGGTTTGGATTTTTTTCTCCTTAATAATGAACACCTTCATTTAAAAACTGAACTTTGTGTTTACTTCTGTTATCTTTGACCAATATTTAAATTTGTTTGATGATCTGAAACATTTAAGTGTGACAAACATACAAAAAAAAAAGAGAAATCAGGAAGGGGGCAAACACTTTTTCACACCACTGTAGTAGATACCACTGATAGTGGTAGCTGCTATATGTTAGCTATGTTGTAAGTTCAAGCTAACGCTACAAAATGGAACTTTATGGTGCAATATATTGGTATACCACCATGCACATCACAGACGTGGGGACCCACGCACAACGTGACATCATCACGCCGTGACTATATTAGGGGACTAACGGCAGGAAACACTCTCTTTGGCACTCCAGTTCTAGCCTGCTACCTCCTGTACCACACCTCCATTAGCTTGCTATTAGCTTATGTTTGCCTGTTCCACATGTGAGTTAGCAGTCCATTAAAGCTAACCCTCACCACAGATGACGAGTCCGCTGGTCTCATTTGCAGACATAATATTAGCGACAAGGTAAACTTCATCTTCTGGAGGAAAATAAGTCATTTTCCTGAAGATGAAAGCATACAATATATGAAAGTGCATCTGGAAGCTTGTCTGACACACTGGCTGGAGAGTGTGTCGGCTAGGCGAATCCGGTTTTGCCAGCGCCAACAGCAAGCGGGAAAGTCAGTCCAGCAATTTGTCACCGACGTCCGCCATTTGGCAATTAAATGCAAGTTTGGATGCTTAGAAGAGGAGTTTGTGTGACATAATTTGGCAAAGCACACCATGAATATGAAGCTGTGGGAGAAGTTATTGACAATGCTGGGCAGCATGCCACTGGCCAAAGCACTGGAGTTAGTGTCCCAGCTAGAGCTGAAAGAGACTGCCCAGCTAGCTTCGCAGCTAGCGGGCCCTGGCCCGCACTCCCCACAGTCAGCCCTGCTGGTACAGATGGTTGCCCCAGTTGCTGAGCCTGTCAACTCCATGTCTTCTTAGGAGGGTCCAGAGGTAGATGTCGCGGGACAGCAGGGCACCACAGTGCACCAACCCAGTGGTAAACTCAGTTTGGCCGTCAAAGGCTCAAGTCTGCTGCACTTGGACGTGGACGCGGCCACTCTTTGTTTCACACTGCATGGCGAGCAGAGCACAGGAGACTGGGAATCGATCCTCGCACAGCGTAAGTCTCCTTGACTGCACGGTGGTGCAGTGGTTAGCACTGCGGCAGCACAGTTTACCCTTGGCCGGGGGATTGTGGGGATCGTGGGATCGTGGGTTCGATCCCAGCCCCCGACCAACAGTGATCTGTGTGGAGTTTGCATGTTCTCCCCGTGTTGCGTGGGTTTACTCCGGGATTTCTCCGGTTTCCTCCCACATGCCAAAGACATGCATGTTAGGTTAATTGGCTGTTCTAAATTGTCCCTAGATATCTGTTTCCTATAGGCCCTTAGAATAGAGGGTTAGTATTAATGAAAGCGCTTTGAGTGGTCTTTGTGACTAGAAAAGCGCTATATAAGTGCAGGTTAGTTAGTTAGTTAGTTAGTTGACCCGCCACTCCACCGCAGGAGTTCCAGTCTGTATCTTCGCAGGACCCGGAGCCACCACAGGAGCTCAAGACAGCATCCATACAGGACCCGGAGCTGGTCCTCACACAGCACGAGCATTGTCGAGCTGCCGCCTCATCGCAACAACAAACCCCGGTAACTCATACAGTTACCCCAGCAGAAGAGCCCGTTGACACCGCAGCCTTTTTTGGAGGACGCCAACGTAAACACCATGGGACAACAGGATATCATGGGACACTGAATGTGTGGTAACTGTGGTTCTCCTATGCACCAAATGTGCACACACTCCTGCCCAGCCAGGGAGCAGTGATGCCAGCACTGTGGTAAGCTTAACCATTTTGCCAAAGTGTGCTGTTCAACATGGTTAACGACGAGCTTGCCACTCACCTCAATTGAACTGCCTTCACTAACAACCCTTCATTCAATGGATTCGAGTAATTCGCCGTACAAGTGGTGCACAGTGAGACTCGATATCACTCTGCCATTCACTGGACACCGCCACTACAAGATTGCTGATGAACTGGGTCACAGTGAAGAGGTTCTTCCCTCGGCATCCAATCAAGCTGTGGATGTGGGGATGCATGCACGACGTGATGTCATCACACTGTGACTATATAAGGGGACTAACGGCGGGAGACACTCTCTTTGGCGCTCTGCCTCTAGCCTGCTACCTCCTGTACCATACTTCCATTAGCTTGTTATTAGCATATTGTTTGCCTGTTCCACGTGTGAGTTAGCAGTTCATTAAAGCTAACCCTCAACACAGACAACATGTCTGCTGGTCTCATTTCCAGACATAACAGTAACATTTAAAGTTACGTTATAGGCAATAAAAATTGCAATAAGTATTGCAATAAATGTGTACCGGTGTTATTGAGTGTTTGGTACAATTACTACTGGTTCCAAGGTTGTCATAGCCAGGAGCGGCACTGGGGTTAAGCTCCCAGTGCTCATAAAATGCTCCTTTTGGCGTGCGTCTCGAAAAGCCTCTGACAACTAACTCCAACTTCTAGCCTGCCCGTGTGGTTTAGTCTCTAAGCCCGGCGGAACTGCTTTTACTAATAGGAGAAGGGGCAAGGGCGGATCTCTGGCGCCTTAAAGGGTACCTGTGGTGGTCGTGAAAACGCATTCAATTTGAAAACATTAGGCAAAGTATTCGTTATTTGGGTAAATAATTGTTGCCAGCCATCTACCACCAGAGATATATGCAAATATGGCCGCCGGCATGGCCAGTCAATGAAAACTATGCGCGCCGCCCTGACACATGCGTATGTGACGTCACATCGTTGATACTGAAAAGTCAATACTCAGCATGTACCAGCGATGGACAGGTTTCACTGTACAGTCCATTTCTCGCAGTGATGCAATCCGTTGCCAGTACAGTGGCAGTACTACATACAATAATACACCTGTATTTGATTCCACATTATGCCATTAATACACACACACATACAGACACATAGACGGACAGATGCACACACACACAGGCGATCACAATATGCCCTTATATGCCTCCGACTTATATCGGCAGGTGCAAAAGTGTCAAAAATATTGTATTTTCATCTATTATCGTTCAGATCACAGTTTACCTTGTGATTGTTTCGCTTTTCCAGCCTGTCTTGCCATCCACATCTTCCTCATAACACGAGGCTTCGAAGTGGTCCTCACACACAACGGAATTTCGTCCGAAAGGAAACGTCTTCAGTGTGTGCCCTGTTCCGAGATTGTGCAACCACTTTTCCGCGACGATCTTCCAACAAGGTGTGCTGGGTTTGGGTACACAAAAGAAGTGTTTATCTTTGTTTTTTTGCTTATTATTGAGACATCCAAAGGCTTTACATTGCCATGTAGCGATATCCATATCCCAACAGCCACTGCTCAGCCGGGCACTCCAGGCTCAGCCAATATTGATCCAGATCGCGGTATCAACGATACTACGTCACAGGAAGCGTCCTGGCAGGCCATGTAGCCGCCAGTATGGCTGTGCGCATGTTTTGCTGCCATAGCTGAACAAGCACATCGGCAATGGATTGATATCGCATTGCCGGCGCTCTGTTCAGAATAAAAACTTGAACTAGAAAGTGAGACGTAGGGCTCAATATAATATCTTTATTTCATGTACGACCATAGGTCCCCTTTAAAACCAGATGCTTTGGGTAGATGGTGGCTCGTCAACCTGGGAAGGTAGCCCATCTAGGTGAAGGTAAACCCTGATTTCAAACCTCCGCTGCCTTGTGGCACACCCGGTCACAGGAAAGGCTTCGGGAGTCAACCCTGAGAAAAAATCCGGAGTCGGAGTCCCTAAGGCAGTTCTCTGTTGTGCTCAACATCGTTCTGGCAGCTCCTGCGACGGCGCTGGTTCCAAACTGTAGCAGCCCTGCTGTTCCTTTGGATTCATCAGTGATGTGGAGAGGGGGGACATGCTGCATGGGCAACATCTTGTCCTCCATATCTTCCTGCCCAGGCTTGAATCCTACCAACGCCCAACGCTGGAAGGTAGAACACCAGATCACTGGAGAGGACACTCCAGCTTCGCCTTTGGCATAGACAAAACACGGGGAATGACAGTTACCAGTTATAAGCCACCGCTCAATTGGCGTAGAGCGCGGCGCCAGGGGTTGTTCCCGACGGTGGGAGGGATCATCGGATCTCACTGGACAGCTACCGCCTGCCTCAAGCTGGGCAGCCCCCAGCCAATAAGGTGTTGTCCCGCCACAGCTTGCTTTCCTCATTGGGTGCATGGGGATGAGAAGTCCGAACAGCAGGCTGAGAACCTTCGCACCAGGCAAGACAAAAAAACAAAAGAGACCAACTCTAAAACTGGGAACTTGGAACGTCCGCACTATGATGACAGGACTCGCTGCTAACCTCAAGGACATCAACAACACCAGGAAGACTGCCATCATCAATAATGAGCTGAAGAGACTGGGAGTGGATATCGCCACTCTCCAGGAAACACGGTTGGCTGACGCAGGCACACTGAGAGAGAAGGACTACACGTTCTACTGGCAGGGAAAGGGCAGTAACAAACACAGGGAACACGGAGTGGGCTTCGCAGTGAAGAACACCTTGCTGAAGATGGTGGAACCGGGTAGCAATGGCTCTGTACGACTCCTCACCCTCTGCCTGAACACCACTCAAGGCCCAGTCACCCTCGTCAGTGTGTATGCCCCAACACTGACAGCCACACCAGAGGCAAAAGACGAGTTCTACGAGAATCTCGCAACAACTGTCAGGATCATCCCCAACTCTGAACAACTCATTCTCCTTGGAGACTTCAATGCCAGAGTGGGTGCTGACCATGACTCCTGGCCCTCCTGTCTTGGACCATTTGGCGTGGGCAGAATGAACGACAACGGACAGCGGCTGCTCGAGTTCTGCACATATCACGGTCTGTGCATCACAAACTCGTTCTTCAAAACCAAGCCCCTACACAAGGTCTCCTGGTGACATCCGCGCTCAGAGCACTGGCACCAGCTGGACTTGATCCTGACCAGGCGCACCTCACTGAAGAACGTGCTAATCACCCGTTCGTTCCAGAGTGCAGATTGTGACACAGACCATTCATTGGTGTGTTGCAAGGTCAAGCTGCAGCTGAAGAAATTCCATTGTGCTAGACAGCCTGGAAAGGCACGGATTGACACCAGCAAGATGGCCCAACCAGAACTTGTTAAGCAGTTTGCCTCCACCTTTGAGAAGGAACTTGGTGTACCACAAGAAGGAGAATCTGCAAAGCAGAAGTGGGAAGAGCTGCAAAACACCATCCACCGCACAGCCTTGGCTACCTTTGAGAGGAAGACCTCAAAGTCACAGGACTGGTTTGATGCCAAGTTGACCGAGATGAGCCCCGTCATTGAAGCCAAGCGCTCAGCACTTGCTAAGTACAAGAAGCACCCAAATGAGAAGAATCTCCAGATTCTCAGGGCTGCGAGAAGCAAAGTTCAGCAGATTGCTCGGCGCTGTGCCAACGAGCACTGAACTCAGCTCAGCCAAGACATTCAAACCGCTGCCATAACAGGGAACATCCGTGGTATGTACGATGGCATCAAGAAAGCACTTGGTCCGGCTCAGAGCAAGACGGCCCCCCTCAAATCCTCCACTGGGGAGATGATCACAGAAAAGAACAAGCAGATGGAGAGATGGGTGGAACACTACTCCGACCTCTACTCCAGACAGAACACCGTGACACCGTCAGCCCTTGATGCCATCGACTGCCTGCCATCCATGGGCGAACTTGACGCCGAGCCAACCATCGACGAACTCAGCAAGGCCATTGATAGCTTGGCCGCTGGCAAGGCACCCGGCAACGACGGCATACCCCCCGACCTGATCAAGCACTGCAAGACCGCCCTACTGCTGCCATTGCATGACATCCTCTGCCAGTGCTGGAAGGAAGGTGCCGTACCACAGGACATGAGGGACGCCAAGCTCATCACCTTCTACAAAAACAAAGGGGAGAGAAGCAACTGCAACAACTACAGGGGCATCTCCCTCCTCAGCGTTGTTGGCAAAGTCTATGCACGAGTTGTTCTCGTTCGTCTACAGAAGCTTGCCGAACGTGTCTACCCCGAGTCTCAGTGTGGCTTCCGAGGTGAGCGATCGACGGTAGACATGATATTCTCCATCCGCCAACTCCGGGAGAAATGCAGAGAACAGAACATGCCCCTGTACATCACCTTCATCGACCTCACCAAAGCGTTCGATCTGGTCAGCAGAGAGGGCCTTTTCAACATCCTGCCAAAGATAGGATGCCCACCAAAGTTGCAAAGCCTCATCGAATCATTTCACACCAACATGCAGGGGATAGTGCAGCACAACGGCAACGTCTCAGAGCCATTCAACATACGCAGCGGAGTGAAACAGGGCTGTGTACTTGCACCAACCCTCTTTGGGATTTTCTTTGCTATGCTCCTGAGGCATGCCTTCAGCACAGCAACAGAGGGAATCTACCTGCACACGAGATCTGACGGCAGGCTTTTCAACCTCGCCCGCCTGAAAGCCAGAACCAAAGTACGCGAGGCTCTAATCAGAGACATGCTGTTCGCAGACGATGCTGCAGTCGCAACCCACACACAGCAGGAGCTTCAGACCCTGATGGACCGCTTCTCCCAGGCATGCAAGGACTTCGGGCTTACCATCAGCCTGAAGAAGACTAACGTCTTGGCGCAAGGCACGGAAGCACCACCAACCATCACCATCGACGACTACGAGCTGGAGGTCGTGAATCAGTTCACGTACCTGGGGTCCATGATCAGCAACAACCTCTCCCTTGATACAGAGATCGACAAGAGGATTGGAAAATCAGCCTTCACACTCGCTCGCCTGACCACACGAGTGTGGGAGAATCCCAAACTCTCTGTCAAGAAGACGAAGATGGCAGTGTACAATGTCTGCATCATCAGCACACTGCTCTATGGGAGTGAGACGTGGACAACATACGCCCGGCAGGAAAAGAGACTGAACTCCTTCCACTTGCGCTGCATTCGCCACATCCTGGACATATCCTGGCAGGACAAAGTGCCCAACACAGAAGTTCTGTCCCGCGCCGGCCTTCCCTCCATGTTCACTCTATTCAGGCAGCGCAGGCTCTGCTGGCTAGGCCACGTTCACCGTATGGAGGATGGCAGAATCCCCAAAGATGTCCTCTATGGAGAACTGGCGACTGGCAGGAGAGACGTTGGCCGCCCACAGCTGCACTTTAGAGACGTCTGCAAGAGAGACATGAAGACCCTGGAGATCAACACAGAGCGCTGGGAGGACCTTGCAACGGACCCTCCTGACCAGACAGCTCAAAGAGGGTGAAGAGAGACTGACTGCTGCAGCAGATGAAAAAAGGACCCGCAGGAAGAACCGCCACAGACCCAGCAGCACGGAGACCACCCACAAGTGTGACCTGTATGACAGGGACTGCCATTCGCGCATCGGCCTGTTCAGCCATAGGCGGTGCTGTTCCAGCAGAGTAGACGTTTAGGATTCTCTTCCATGGTCATCATAGACCGACGGAGGCCGACGACGACGATAAGGAAAGAAAGCTCCACACATGTTGGTCAATGCAAGGTTCTTCAATACAAAAAAAAAAAAATAATAAGTATCCAATTATTCGAGTAATTGTTCAATTACAGTGACAAATTACTCGATTACTAAAATAATTGATAGCTGCAGCCCTAGTTGAAAATGCTATTGTTGTGAAACGGCTCTATATAAATAAAGGTTAATTCAATTGAATTGAACAATGAAAAGACTGCAACTGGTTCATTTTATGGTTGGAGTGCCAACAGCTAATCACAGCGTGCTTTGTTGTCAAGTTAACATTAAAAAGTGTAGTTAGCTATTTACACCTTTAGACAGTAGTTAGCGCTGCATGTTACAGCCTGTTGCAGCATGTGTAATCACTATGCTACCCATTAACTCATTAGCATTAGCTCTTTCAAATTTGGTATTTTAAAACAAAAACAGTCACAGTTTTTCTACTATGCACCTCTGTCAAAACTCCAAATAACTGGACAGACCTCATATTAAAGTAAACCACTGCTGTCTGTTGAGGTAATGAAAATGGTCAAGTGAAAATAACTGTTTGTTGGTTAGAAAGCTCTGAAATTAATAGTTGGTGCATGTTATTCAACTGGTTGTTGTACTATAATACTGTAACTGTTGAAGTCAGTGTACTCTTTCTATGTTTTTTTACTCATCTTTCTGTTTTGACCAACACCTGAGAGTCACAGAGGCTACTGTACAATGCAGGGGCAGTTCTAGGTTCAGAGCTTTAGGAGTACTGAGCCCCCAATGAGCTCCACCACACACCTACTTTTACACACCCCCACGTGATGATACATAAAAACAGTGACAGCTTGGATTTAATATTTTCCTTAAACCAAAACAACAACAGCTTCTTTCTCTCGAATTCAAACAGCGCACAATGGTTGATTGACAATGCATCCATTAAAGAAAAATGTCTGCTACTAGCTGTCTTAGCCAGGGCTGGACTGGGACAAAAAAAAAAATAATCCCCGGAATTTTTGGTCCAATTTGTTAAGTAGCAACATTCAACCATCACACTTAATGGTCTAACAGAGGTCAAAATTATCCCACTTTTGTCATTCACAAGTGAATCCATGTGGTTTTGAAGAAAGAAAGAAAGAAAGAAAGAAAGAAAGAAAGAAAGAAAGAAAGAAAATAAGTTACTTTATTATCTATTTTGCATAAATATTCTGTCATAATTTTAAAGTTTCAAACTTTTCCAAAGGTGCAAAACTTTGAGAAGAAGCTATACAGTTACACAGGAAAAAAATATCACAAACATATATACAATAGAAAACAAATTTATTATTTTTATTTAACCTTTATTTATACAGGGTAGTTCCATTGAGAGGAAACCTCTCTTTTTCAAGAACACCCTGTTCACATTCACACCAGGAAGCTGCCCAGTACAACCACAGACTGACCTGTGGCCATTGAGCAGCTCCACTGGAGCAGTTGGGGTTAAGGGCATTGCTCAAGGACACCATAGTGGGGTAAAAATGAGTGGGGCAAACTCTGCTGTTATCTGTCTCACCCAGACCTAATCCTGCCGGTCCAGGGATCAAACCCGCGACCGTCCGCATCCCTAACCATTAGGCCCCCACTGTCCACCCATTTACTAGAATAACATATCAAATTTATAGGGACGACTGCCCATTTATTTAATATATGTACTAAATTCATGAGAGAAAAAAATGCAGCATTACAAGAAAAACAAACTTGAATTTAAAAGATAAAAGCTATAAATTCATGGCAAAAGTTGCAAATTTATGAGGAAAAATTCACATATGTACAGTACAATTATGGAGAATGTAAACACAGGAAGTTACAGTCGTGAAAAAATTTGTACATCATCCATCATAGCAGTCTGTCAGGGGTGACAATGACTGTTTCATTTAGGTCTGATCAGATTCCTCCACGCAGCTCTGTCCTTCACCTTCCGCTGCCAGGAACTCCTGTCTATATCCAACTTCGTCAGGTTTCTTTTTACAGTGCCTTTAAATCTGAGCCTTGGTCTACCCTGATTGTGTTTGCCCTCGCATAACTGTGAGTAGAGTAACTGCTGAGGGAGACGCTGGTGATCCATCCTCTCAACATGTCCGAGCCACTTCCGGTTCATCTGTATTAGCATGTCCTCCATTAATGGTAAACCAGCTCGTTTCAGCACTTCTATGTTGGTTATCTTGTCTTTCCATGAGATATTCATTATGGCTCGAAGGTGTCTCATCATGTATGTGTGGAGTTTCGTTACCTGCGCCCTGTAGACAGTCAAAGTTTCAGCACCGTACAATACAGTAGCCAGTACTGTCGCCCTGTATACTTTGCATTTCACATGGATAGACACATGTCGATTGTTCCACAGTCTCTCCCTCAAGTTTCCAAACACAGCGCTCACTCTTCCCATTCTGAGAGATAGTTCATCCTCCAGCCTAGCATCCTCTGAAATAGTACTCCCGAGATACTTGAAAGTCTTACACTTGACTAGTGGCTCTGTACCAATGCTGATCTCTTCTGGTAGTGATGTTTATAACTGGAACTTTGGCGGTTGATAGAGGCACTCTGTCTTCTTGATGTTGATTTTGAGCTGAATTGGCTAGCTGCTCATGCAAATTTCTCCACTAAAGATTGCATATCTTCCACACTGTGAGCAACTAGAGCACTGTCATTGGCAAAGAGCATTTCTCTTATTACCTTTATCGATGTCTTACTCTTGGCTTTAAACTGTGCCACACTGAACAAGTCTGCTTCTTTCCTTGTTTGAATGTATACTCCTTCTGAAGTGTCTTTGAAGGCCACCTCAAGCATGGCTGACAGATATAGTGAGAACAGTGTAGCGCCAGCACACACCCTTGTTTCACCTCATTACTTACTGAAAAGTCTTTAGACACTGAACCACTCATTGCCACGTTTGCTTGCATTCTTGTATGGAGTGCCTCGATCAGGTTGACAAATTTC
Source organism: Pholidichthys leucotaenia (assembly GCA_020510985.1). Classification (NCBI taxonomy): domain Eukaryota; kingdom Metazoa; phylum Chordata; class Actinopteri; order Cichliformes; family Pholidichthyidae; genus Pholidichthys; species Pholidichthys leucotaenia. The sequence goes on from CM035847.1 coordinate 76,036,512, forward strand.
TCTGGACAGCCATTTTTCTTGAGTACCTGCCAGAGTCATTGTCGTGAAACAGTATCGAAGGCTTTACTGAAGTCTATGAAGACTACATGAAGTGGCATGTTCTGTTCGATACACTTTTCTTGAACCTGTTTCAAGCAGAAAATCATGTCCATTGTGCTTCTTCCACTTCTAAAGCCGCACTGGGTTTCCGGTAGTACATTCTACGAGATGTGTTCATTGAGTCTGTTCAGTAGTACACGTGAGAGAATCTTACCAACAGTGGCTAGCAGTGATATACCTCGGTAAGTTCCACAATCTTTCCTGTCACTTTTCTTGAACAAAGACACAAAACTTGCATCCTTCCAATCTTGAGGTACTTTCTGGGCATCCCATATCTCTTGGATGAGCTTGTGCAGGCAGTTGGTCAGCTGAACACCATCAAATTTCCACACTTCTGCTGGAATTCTATCCCTTCCTGGAGCTTTACCATCCTGTGTTGTCCTGATAGCTGCCATTAGTTCATCAAGATTTGGTGGTTCATCCAGACTTGATACAACTGGTCACTGCACTAGAGCTTCTTTTGCCTCTTCAACAAGATCTCCAGGATTGTTTAGTAGTTGGTTAAAGTGGTCTGCAAATCTGTCCAGGATCTTGTCTTTCTCCTGCAAAACCGTTTCACTATCTGTAGCCTTTAGTTGGATCAGTCCTCTTGGGTTAGAGCCGTAGATTTCTCTCAAACCTTTGAAGAATGTTTTCATGTCCTTCATGTCTGCTGCAGTTTGAAGTTCCTCCACTTTTTCATTCCACCAGTTGGACTTCATCTCTCAGGTGTACTTCTGTAGCTCACTCTGAGCCTTTGAGTATTTCTTCTTCTTCGACCTTGTGTTACACTGTAGGTTTTCCTGCCTAGCTGTGTTCCTCACTTCTAGTAGTTTCTTCAGATGTTCATCATGCTCATCAAATCAGTCTTGATGTTTCCTCTCAGGGTGGCCTAAAACATCACTCGCAGTCTGATACACCATATCCTTCAATGTTTCCCATTTCTCTTCTATGTCATTCTCTGAGTTGTTGCTGTCCCAGTCTTCCAAGTTTTCATCCATTTCCTGTGTGAGTTCTTCCTGCTTCTTTTGGCCTTTCAGTGCACTAGTTTAGCTTCCTGCAGTGCTGTTTTCATCTGCAAATCCTTAATCTAGATCTCAGCATAACATGATCAGTACCACAGTCCGCACCTCTCATTACTCTGGTGTCCAATACATCCCTTATGTCTCTCTGTCTTACTATGATGTAGTCTAATAAGTGCCAGTGCTTGGATCTTGGGTGCATCCATGTCTTCTTGTGTGTGTCCTTGTGCTTACATAGGATGTTGGCTATCACAAGGTTGTACTCTGAACATAGTGCAAGTAGAGGTTCTCCATTAACATTGCACTTGTCTACTCCATGACTGTCTAGCACTCTTCCATTTCTCAGTGTCTGAACCAACTCTAGCATTAAAATCTCCAGTGAGTATCAGCCTGTCATCAGATGGTACACGCCTGATAGTCTCACGTAAATCACTGTAGAACTCTTCCTTCACCTCCTCTGTGTTGGTCATTGTTGGGGCACACACACTGATGAGCGTGGCATACATCTTCCACTGTAGTGGGAGTCTCATAGTCATTATCCTGTCGTTGACTGGCACCGGTTCCTCATCAAGCATTGCTGCTATCTCCTTTCTAACTGCAAAGCCTACTCCTGCTTCTCTCCATCCGTGAGTTGACTTCCCACTCCAAAACAAGATGTACCTATGATCTTCCAAACTGTCATATCCAGGCAATTTTGTTTTACTAAGTGCAGTTATGTCTACATTGTACCTGTTCATTTCCAAGGCCACAAGCGCGGTCTGTCTTTCTGGGTGCTGTGATGATGATTTGTCCATCAGAGTGCATACATTTCATTCTGCTATACATAAGGCTGCTGTTTTCCTTTTCTTTTCTCTTCCAGCTCCTAACATATTTTTCGCTGCCTGTCAGAGTGTGAACAGATCAGCGCAGACCTTGTTAGCCCGGGCAATGTCCGAGCCGATATGAGTTGCTTTCTGACTGACTATTTCATGAAACTGCTTGCAAAGTGTTTGAGTACCACTAGCTTTTGCTGGACTAGCGGCACATTCTTGGCAGACAGATGTATAATCAGTGGCAAGGACAGACCAAGACAAACTGACTCCAGTATCTGTTACAGTGACTGACCACATGATAAGTTTGTTTATCTCTGCTCTTTGTGTAGTGCATATCACAATGCACTGACTGGCAAAAGTCCACCACAGACCTTGCAACAGATCTACAACAGATCCTTCTTCTTCCGGCTTTCAGAGAGAGCAGACGCTTTTCTCTTCTCTCCTCCTATCCTCCTCCCTGATACTGATTCACTGCTTGTGATGTACTGTCTGTGTCTCGCTCTTCTTCTGCTGCATTGACCCAAATGGAAATTATGGAATTGGAGTTGTGGCTTAATGCTATTGACACCACTTTAATAGGAAATTGGGCCAGGAGGGAGCCCAAGAATTGGAACTCGCGTGATTCGACTGAAGATTGGCATGATCACAGGATTTTCTGTTTGGCCCTGGAGTTTTCCTGGTGTATCGAAATTATAGTTGGATGAGCTAATCAAAATGCGGTCCCGGCGTAGCTCCCTCAAATTCATCCAGCTGGGGGGGAGCACTGATAGCGGCAAATGGGATTAACATGGAATTTACCATCTGGCATGCATTGAAGAGAGATGGACTCTCTTGGGAGAGAGATGGACTCTCTTGGACATGTTACCTATGTTTCGGTAGGTGGATAACATCTGGAGTCGCTGAGTGCTCTCCAGGGAATGATTCTAAAGCCTGTAAATTGTGATGCACAGAATCGCATGAGAGGGGAAATTTTTCTCTAAGTGAACTGTGCTTATTGACCTTGATTCGGCGCCCTGAAGACATCCATTCCTCCTGGGAAGATAAGGCTGGAAGGAGTTTGGCTTCTCTTTAACCCAAACAATTAACATCAGTTGCTGTTGTTTCAGCAGACCGGACTCTTCAAGGACAGCGCTATCATGTGTCTAATACAGAACTTTGCCATCTGGCATGCACGGAGAGTGACTCTGGGACATGCTTATCTGTGTTTTGAAAACATGATCATTACAACTATCCATTGCCAGGAGGCGCCCCCTCTGTTGTACATCAACAAATGATACATTCAACACTGCACTCACACTGATTATATATGCTGACTACACACACACTGGTCTCTCATCGCTCTTTGTCAACGTGTGCATCGTTTGTCTGCTAAATGTGCATTGAGGGTTTTTTTTCTTGTAATCATAATCTCACTCACTGAGCGCTATTCTGAAAACTATGTTTTTTTCTCTCGCCTACTGTGTCATTCCCTACCCCTTCCCTCTTTTACCCCCACTGTATGACTGGCGCCTCAAGGCTGCCGCGGCTTTGGGATGCGCTTATAGAGCGCGCCCAATGTCAAGTCAAATTTCAATTCTCCTGTATGTATTGCACATATGGTAGTATTGACAATAAACCTTTCATTCATTCATTCATTCATGTGTTGCTTATCTGCCAGGATGTCCAGTCTCACCCCGTGTAACTGGGAGTGGTCCACCACAGACTTGTGACAGATATTGTTTTTAGTTCTTCCAGGATGCCCACTTTCACCCTCCATGCCTTCAGAAGGGTGGGGTTGCCGGTTGAGTAGCCGACGGCCCGACCCATGAGACAGGTAGTATCGGTTTTCATGGTTATCTGGTAGCAAGCAAACCAATGCCTGACCTGACAAGGAGTCAGATTCAGGTCTGACTGTCACAACTCGCCTTCGCCAGTCATCTACCTCAGCTGCGCGCACACCTGCGCCTCATCAGCCACCGGCTATTTAGCCCGTTCTGCCCAGGGCTTCGGCCTGGAGTCGTCTGTTCACCAACGCTCTCTAACCCCAGCACTAGATCGTCTCTTCCTGACCTGCGCCTCTCATCAAGTAAACTGTATTTCTTCCTCACCTTTTCTACAGTTTCTCCCCTGTGCACAGGTGGACCCCTCAGGAGGTGGATTTCTCCCCTCCTCGCCTCATCCTCGTCTTCCTCTCCCGCTAGTCGCCGAGTGCGCAGCTGGGCGCTGTCCTCCAGGCAGGAGCTCCACCTGCCAACGCCAGCCACCGCATCACCTGCAAGTAAGCAACACCTGAACATTAACCCAGCCTTGTGTAGCCTGCTCTCATCCCTGTCTGTTCTCTGCCCTCAGGGTTGCCTGGTTGCACGGCGTGCCATTCTGCCCCCGGCGCATCCTGTTCACCAGCAGACCACTCACATTCCACACACATGCATCCATACATGCACAATTGTTGAATAAAGCTTTCAAGTCTCGCTCGAGCCTGTGTACGTGTTCCCTGGGCCCGTTATTATGTCAGTACAGCTCCAGCAGGGCGGCCCAGCGGACAGCGGGCTTGCACACCGACTCTCCACCCTCGAGGCTCGAGTGGATTTGATTGCCCATCAACAACAAGTCATTTTAAGTCAATTAACCAACATCACTCACCGTTTGGATCGCCTGGATCCCCAGCAGGCGTTTCCCCCGGCGCGACCTAGCGGGTCAGCTTCCCTTGCTCCTCCAGCTAGCCAGGCTAGCTCGGGGCCGCCAACCCGGCTCACACCCATCCCCACACCCTCGCGCTTCAGCGGAAAGCTCAGCGAGGTGCGTGGGTTCCTCTTGCAGTGTGAGTCGGTATTCCAGCGCGTCCCGGGTGATTTTCCCTTGGACCACAGCCGGATTGGGTACATTGCCAATTTCCTGGAAGGGCGAGCGTTAGCCTGGGCTTACGCCGTTATGGCGAAGCCCAGCTACGCGAACCTTTCCTATGCCCAATTCCTGCATGATTTCTTTGAGGTTTTTGACCACTCGGATCGTGACAGCGTGCTAACCGATCGGCTGCTGAATCTTCGCCAGGGTAGCAGAACGGCGGCTGACTACGCTGTCGACTTCCGGGTGGCAGTGGAGGAGGTAGGCTGGGGCGAGGCTTCTCTCTGCAGCATCTTCCTCCGCAGCCTAAACTCTAGCTTGCGGGACGAGCTGGCCTGCCGGGATCAGCCGGAACGGTTGTCTGAATTAATCTCCCTGACAATCAGTTTGGATAATAGGCTGAGAGAGCGGGCCGCTGAGCGGAAGTCCAACAGCCACTCATGCGGAGCTCCTGCCAGCGTCTCTCAGCCTCGCCCCCTGGCGTTACCCGCTCCGGAGTCCACGATGAACCAGAGGCAATGCTGATCGGGCAGACCAAGCTCCCTCTAGCGGAGAAACAGCGCCGCAGGGAGCTGGGTCTCTGCATGTATTGCGGAGACGACCAGCACTCCGTGGAGCTCTGCCCGGTCAAGCCAAAAGGGGGAGTCCGCGAGTCACTGTAGGGGGCCTCGCGGACGTAACCCAGTCAAGTCCCCTCTCCAAATGTCAGCTGCTCATTAGGTTCTGTCACAACTCCATCAGGCTTATCACTCTGTGAATAAAAATATTTCCAAAGCAGATAAAAAATATTTCCAAAATCAATCAATCACGATATGCAAAATAAATGAGAGCCTGGCATGTCCTTCCGTAGTTGATATGTAAGCTTCTGTAGCAGCAGCCATTTCAAATAACATTTCAATCTGTAGGCTTGCATTGTGGACCACCTCCTGGTTCGGGGAACCGGTGTTATGCCGAGAACTGCTCTGTCATGGGGTTCTACTTCAACTTCTTCAAATCCAAAAAAATGATGGCAAAGTCAAACAGATGGTGACGAGCCTTTTATTTTGCTGGCCTCCCAAGTGCAAAATTATATACAGTGCATCCGGGAAATATTCACAGCGCTTCACTTTTTCCACACTTTGTATTGTTACAGCCTTATTCCAAAATGGATTAAATTAATTTTATCCTCAAAATTCTCCACACAATACCCCACGATGACAATGTGAAAAAGTTTTTTTGAGATTTTTGCAAATTTATTAAAAATAAAAAAATTAAGAAATCACATAAGTTTTTTATTCACAGCCTTTTATTTTATTCACAGCCTTTGCTCAATACTTTGTTGATGCACCTTTGGCAGCAATTACAGCCTCAAGTGTTTTTTAATATGATGCCACAAGCTTGTGTAACCAAGAGGTTAATAAAGCTATCAGAAAAAAGCCTGTTAATAAAAACAGCAATAAATGCTTTGAATGTAAAAAGCCAATAAATAAGGTCATATGGTTAAATATTACTAAAAACATCTACAAAGTTATATTTCATGTTACTACATTTTATTTGGGTAAATAAAAACATGTTAAAACCTGCCAATTCATTGTCATTTACATTTTTAAGATAGCTGAAATGCATTTAGACTTTATTTTGAAGGATACATTGATGCGTAGCCCATATGACAAGCAACAGCCAATCGGATTGCTGCAGGCTTTTCCTGTGCGAAACAAGGGAAATACGCAAACACACACACAAGGTGCTGCAGAGAGAAAAAGAGTTAAAGAAAGCAGAAAATTAGTCTAAACTAATCTAAAAGCTATTTTTGTACTCTGAAGAAGGTATTTTTTTGTTTGTTTTCTGACCTGTCTTGGTTGTACCTGAAGTAACGGGACTTGGTATTGTTGGCTTTCCAACCAGTCATGATTTCTGGAGATTTGTGTACGTGGGTTTATCGGGACTTAGCCAACTTAGGTTGGGATGAAGATAAGTCGAATTAGGACTGGATTTGAACATTTGAAGAACACATGCTTGAACCGTGATGGCGAGCCAGACAAGGGACCTTGTGTGAACTGTGCATGAGCCAGGAAGCTAGAGGGCATACCACTCCTCTACTGGACATTGCATGATTTTCATCTGAACTGGTATGATCCAGCCACATTTCCATCAAAACCCAGTGGATTCAGGGTAAAAACATTGGACTGTTAATTCAGAAGAACTAAACGATTAGTAAACTTGAAAGAAAAAAAACTTTTATTCCATGGTTAACAGATTTGTTCAGTCTTTTGCTGAATTATTTTGAGCTTTGTACATTTTTACAATTTTTATTTGATTGACCATACACGATTATACTGTAAAGGTATTGTTTACAGTACAATATTAATTGTTTGGTTGTAAACAACAAAACAATGGTAATGGTTAAACTTAAAGGGTACCTATATGGCGCACATTTAGGGTGCATATATGGCATGCTTGTATGGTACGCATTTTCTCTCACATGTATTTAGTAGGCATGACGGTGCATACTCTACAGACTTCAAACGTCCAAAAAGGACCTGACCCGGCAGAGACCTCGGCAGGTGTGAAGTGGTTTCTGGAGAGACGGGAAGTCAGAGAGAATGTCCCAGCAGGAGCCCCTGAGGCGGAAGAGACAATAGAGACGCCAATGAGCCTATATGTTTACTGAAGGACTGTGGGTTCATATGTTTACTGAAGGACTGTGGGTTGAGGGTGTGATATTTGATGTGGGGGGGGGTTGTGTCTCTGGGGGTATAAGAGCTGTGAGGAAAGATTGTCCTCTCTCTTTTGTTGAGATACTTGCTGTTAGAGGATGAGACTGCAAATAAATCTTTCCTGAGAAATAAACTCAGTCTCGTTTGTGAAGGCATCCTCTACACCTATACTAAACTTGAAAGGAACTCAAAACGAAATAGAACTAATTTAAACAGAACAGAGTTAACTAAAGTAGATTAAAGAACTATCTTGAACTGAAACTAAAAGAAACTAAAGGTTTCTTTTAAAATAAAACTATTAAAATAAAACTAAACTAAATCCTTTTAAACCTAACTAAAAGGTCTAAACAAAAAGGGGGTTTATTCCATGTTAATGTATGTCATTGTCCTCTTGTCCATTTAATAAGCCGGCACTTTAAACATACTTTCTGGTCTGTGGTCTCTTCTTTATTGAAAGTCTATTACTGCTCCTGTAGTCGAATCTAGGTGACTCTGATACTGGTCCATCGTCGTCCTATTACACTGTGTTGTATGCTAGTACGTACTATACAGCCCATTCCCTGTAATTAACCCCGTAGGTGTTACAAAAGTGGTGAGCCAGCAGCCAGGGGCAGTTAAAACTTTGTTTGACCCAGACCCTAAAATAGACCAAGCCCAGCAAAAACAAAATGGACATTGTTGACAAAGAGAACATCAAAATCTCAAACTCAGTTATCATTAGTGGGTTCACTGACACAAGCCTTGATGAAGATTTAACTGATTTCTTGAACAAGTATGGGCGCATATCGAGAACCATAAAGATTGATGATCCACATTGTCCACATCACAACAATGCTATTGTTGAGTATAAGAGTGGAGCTGCCTTGACAGCCCTTGAACCCTTGCTGCCCTATACTCATGAAAGTCAAAATGTGAAATACCAAATCAGAGCCCTCTAAACTGAGTACATGGAAACAGTTACCAAGAGTGCCACCTTCAGTTTCTTCTTTGAACTGCAGAAAATAGCCAAACTAACAGGCCAACCTTTCAAAGCAGTTTTACAAGAGCACCTTTCCAAATGCAGTCAGACAATAACAAATGACACTGATCAATCTGAAAATGAAGATTCCACCCAAGAAATGCAAAGTCACAATGCAACTGAAGTTCAAACTGAAAATGAGAAAATGACTGAAACCAACCTAAGTACAAATCAAACTGAACATGTCCCGCTGACACAACAAACTCAAGCATCTAACATTTCTCAGAGCTTCATAACTCATCCAGAGGTGCAAAAAGTTGTTGTAGAGCACATAGTCCGAAGTGAGTCCTCAGTCTCTCAAACAAACGCTTCTTTGTCACCACTTATCCTAGTCACGAGGTAGACTTTGACACATGGCGCAATAGTGTTGAGCTTGTACTCCAAGACCCAGATCTGCCCGTTTTACAGCGCTCTCAAAAGATTTTAGACAGTCCTGTGCCACCTGCAGCAAATGTAGTCAAACCTTTAGATCCTAAAGCTTTGCCTTCTGCTTCTGAAACTAAAAGAAACTAAAGGTTGCAACCTATTAAAATAAAATTAAACTAATTCCTTTTAAACCTAACTAAAAGGTCTTAACAAAAAGGGGATTTATTCCATGTTAATGTAAGTCATTGCCCTCTTGTCCATTTAATAATAAGCCGGCACAACATACTTCCTGGTCTGTGGTCTCTTCTTTATCTAAAATCTATTACTGCTCCTGTAGTCGAATGTAGGTGACTCTGATACTGGTCCATCGTCGTCCTATTACACTGTGTTGTATGCTAGTACATACTATACAGCCCATTCCCTGTAATTAACCCTCGTAGGTGTTATACTTGGCACACCTATCTTTGGGCAGTTTTACTCATTCCTCTTTGCAGCACCTCTCAACCTCCATCAGGTTGGATGAGAAGCGTCAGTGCACATCCATTTTCAGATCTCTCCAGAGATTTTCAATAGGATTCAAGTCTAGGCTCTGGCTGGGCCACTCAAGGACATTCACAGAGTTGTCCTAAAGCCACTCCTTTGATATCTTGGCTGTGTGCTTAGGGTCATTGTCCTGCTGAAAGATGAACCGTCACCCCAGTCTGAGGTCAAGAGCGCTCTGGAGCAGGTTTTCATCCTGATGAATCGGCTGCAAGCTCGGCTGATCGGCTGCAAGCTCCCATCTCTCCAGGATCTGTACATCTCCAGGACCCGGAGGCGTGCTGGCCGGATCATAGCCGATCCCTCACACCCTGGTCACGTACTGTTTGCCCCCCTCCCCTCTGGTAGAAGACTTCGGTCCATCCAGACTAAAACCTCCCGTCACATGAACAGCTTCTTCCCCTCTGCCATTAGACTGCTGAACACTAAGTGACTCTCGTGCACCATGTACAGCAGCTCAACCAGACTCATGTCAATCATCACTGTTTTCTTCCTGCATTACCGACTGCACTATATAGTTCTCCACAGTATCTGCTGCTGGCTAATATATATTTTAACTGTTGACCAGTATCACTTAATCTTATCCTACACTTTATTACATGTATAGTTTATTTCTCTTATCTTATCATGTTTAATGTTGCAGCATTGTACCGAGACAAATTCCTAGTTTGTGTACTACATGAACAATGGCAATAAACCTGATTCTGATTCTGATTCTGATCCAGAATCTTTCTGTACATTGCTGCATTCATCTTTCCCTCTATCCTGACGAGTCTCCCAGTTCCTGCCACTGAAAAACATCCAACAGCATGATGCTGCCATCCCCATGCGTCACTGATGGGATGATATTAGCCTGGTGATGAGTGGTGCCTGGTTTCCTCCAAACACAAAGCCTGGCATTGACGCCAGAGTTCAATCTTTGTCTCATCAGACCAGAGAATTCTGTTTCTCATGGTCTAAGAGTCCTTCAGGTGCCTTTTGGCAAACTCCAGGTGGGCTGCCATGTGCCTTTTACTCAGGAGTACCTTCCGTCTGGTCACTCTAACATACAGGCATGATTGGTGGATTGCTGCAGAGATGGTTGTCCTTCTGGAAGGCTCTCCTCTCTCCACAGAGGAACGCTGGTGCGCTGACAGAGTGACCATAGGGTTCTTGGTCACCTCCCTGACTAAGGCCCTTCTCCCCCAATCGCTCAGTTTAGATGGCCGGCCAGCTCTAGGAAGAGTCCTGGTGGTTCCGAACTTCTTCCATTTACAGATGATGGAGGCCACTGTGCTCATTAGGACCTTCAAAGCAGCAGAAATTTTTCTGTACCCTTCCCCAGATTTGTGCCTCGAGACAATCCTGTCTCCGGAGGTCTACAGACAATTCCTTTGACTTCATGCTTGGTTTGTGCTCTGAAATGCACTGTCAACTGTGGGATCTTATATAGACAGGTGTGTGCCTGTCCAAATCATGCCCAATGAGCTGAATTTCCCACAGGTGGACTCCAGTTAAGCTGTAGAAACATCTCAAGGATGATCAGTGGAAACAGGATGCACCTGAGCTCAATTTTAAGCTTCAAGGCAAAGGCTGTGAATACTTATGTGCATGTGAGTTCTTAGTTTTTTTATTAATTTGCAAAAATCTCAAACTTTTTTTCACATTATCATTATGGGGTATTGTGTGTAGAATTTTGAGGAAAAAAATGAATTTAATCCATTTTGGAATAAGGCTGTAACATAAAATGTGGAAAAAGTGAAGCACTGTGAATACTTTCTGCATGCACTGTATAAGTGAAGAGGAAGAAAATGGTGAAACAAATGAAAAGAAGGACTAATAGTCTCTATACCCAGTTGTCTCTTTTTAAAATGGAGTCATCCATTAACTCCTTCAAAATGGGAGAAAATAGGACAACCTCTCATTTGCAGATGACAGAACATACTTGTCACCTCCTCTGTAACAAAATTCAAACTGACTCCTCAGCTCTACATCAACCCCATTTTAAAGACCAAGCCCCTCCCACTGGGCGTATTATTCATGGAAAATCATACTTCAATAAATATTTCTATTAAAACCAGTTTACAATACACTATCGTCCAATATATATTTTACCCATAAATATTTAATTACAAAGACAAGTTTTTTCCCCCCACACAAAATCAGTTCATTTACAAAAAAATATTTATTAAAATACATGACCACAACCCCCTGGGTCATCTGACCACCAAGCACCCGAGAAAACCATATTTAATCTGCTTAATTGACTCAATCTGTTTAGCTCATTAAACATCTGAATCATGACTGGAGGCAGCTGGGCAGACGTGCATCGGAACAACCCAGAAATGAATTTGTTATGGTATGGAAGTATGAGTGTATGTTTCCCAATGTGGCAGAACAACCAAGTGGGCACCCTTGGCTGTGCTACAAAACAGGTAAGGGATGAAAGAGATGAACATTAGATATTTTAATATAATTTACAAACATGGAAGTAAATGAGAAAAATGTATGGCGGGTGTGTGTGCACGTGTGTGTGTATGCACGCTGCTTAAGCCAGCAAACCATTCACAGTACATAGCCGTGTGTAGGTGAGTATGCATATAGCTGTGTGTATGAGTGTCTGTGTGCCTGCAGTCAGCAACGAGGCTGCTCCGTCACATGCTCGCTTGCCGAGAATTACATTCCTTCCGCCAAAACTATAAAATATAACAGTACAGCCAGGCTTGTAACCATCCATCCATCCATCTTCTTCCGCTTAATCCTTTTCGGGTCACGGGGGGGCTGGAGCCTATCTAACCATTTGTGCATTTTTAGAAGTACCCATTTTACATTTTTAGATGTAAAAATTATTACCTTTTGTAAATTATCTTTAAACTGTGTTTATTCGCCAGACGTTTGTGTTTCAAAGGGGGTTAGAAATCCTATTGATCCAACTCCACGCTTTACAATCTTCATAGTTGAGATTTTGCATTTATGCATTGTCGGTAAAAAGTGTAATCACATTTTCAAAGTATTTTCAAAGTATATAGTTGTATTCACCATATTTGTAGGCCCTATGATGCCTTGCGTCAATTATGGTAGCAACTTCTGGTACTAGTTTAGAACGTATGGTTGTCACTGAAACGGGACACTTTTCCTTGTTAAAAAACAATGATTTCAGTATCAGAAATGTGGGAACACGGCCTTTTGCACCTCAGCAACAGTAATATAATCATACCACTTCCCACGACTATCTAGGAATAGGAAGATGACCTTAAAAGGTGGCCTCGCAGACAGTAGCTCCATTTGTTTGCACCGTTGCTAAGCTGCTAATGCTGTAAACAAATAAAAGCTCTGCAATATATCAATGTTTCCACCGCAATAAAGTCAGCTGCATTTTGTTAAAATATGTTGGACATAATCAAATTTACCTCAGAGCAGACGTACAATCTAGTCAGAGCAACAAAGAACCACAACACCGTGCTTGGCTGTTTTAATGTTGGGGTAAATACAGACAGCTGCAGCTGTTTGTTCTACCCTGAAATTAAAATGCTCATGCTGCTGTCATGCCATGAATGCTTGTTATTTAACTTAACCTTTAAGCTGTGTGATTTCTTTTGCCCCTAGTGACACAGTGCAGTGCTGCACCTGTCAACTGGTATGATGTGCAGAAACACTGCCCAGCTGTACTGAGGATTTGCAGTGATCATGACAGTTCACAAGGTGGCAGACACGCGTTGGTGGACTCATGGATGACACATAATACACCAAAGAGGAAGAAATCCTTCTTCTTCTTCGTCTTTGCGATTACAAAGCAAAATGGACAGCACCCATCTTTGTGAACATACGCGATTGCAGACGGTGGAGCAAATTCTGAGGATTTGGTCCCAAATTTGCCAAATATGATTCTAAAAAGAGATTATTTGGCTTATGAAGGTAGATGTTTACATGTTCTTATAACACAGGGAGCGTGAAGCTCGTTGATTTCACCTGCCAGCACCCGGAGCGCCATGTACTGTAACTATAGAGTAATCCCCAGTTGCATGTCATCATATAACACAAATTGCCGTGGAATAAAAGCAAAATTAAGGTGGAATAATCAATAGCAGTTTCTGGATGAAGGAAAGAAAACTAAAATAACCGGGAGAGGACAAAATTACGACCAGAATGCCACAAAAGGACGCCGCCTTGCCAGCGGTAAGTAACAAATGTCTTTGTTTGTTTGTATGCAAATTAGATGCGTAAATTTACTCCTATCTGAAACTTTGGATCATATTCTACATCTTTCTAATTGACAGTAAGCCATTATCTCTTATCACTTGCAAGTTATAGCCTTGGAAAGTTCTGACATCTGATCAGAATATTTTCTTGAAAAAAAATTCTTTACCACTGTTGACCACTAGGGGTTATGTTGCAGTTTGGCAACATATACAGTTAAGAGGTTTACATGTACAAACATTTTCTGACAATTGTTCAGAATTGTATCGATCTATATTTTGTGATAATTTAAAAATTAATGCATGCTGAAGCATGCTGAAGTTCATACCATTCCAAGGCAGTGCAACAAATGCAAAAAAAAAACAAAAAAAAAAACTATTTGATATCTTTCTTAAATCGTTAAGCCTTAGGAAGCAAACTGTTACTATTTTTTCTTTATTATTCTACTTCATGCAGCCTTCATTCTTGTGACATATACAGTATAACGCATAAACATAAGATCTGTGGCATTCATACAAGTGAAAACATACCTGCTGTGCTCTTGCGTCTGTCCTGTGTCTGTACCACCAATCACACCAACAGTCCTTGTTAGTATTCAGTGCATGATCTACGCATTGCCGGTGAGAAGCCTCCATTTATACAGTCTATGGCACAACCACAAATACCAGCAACAAGTACCAGAACTATACCAAAACATTCAAAAAATACAAAAACTACAAGTGGTGAAATTATCTGCTACTTGAGTGCAAAACACATATGTGGACTATACATTAAAATGAATTTGAAAAACTTTTAAAAATGCTATTTTAAATGGCCCTGCTACTCCACTTTTAGTGACTGATTTAACACTACTGCAGCAGAAACCGGAAGCTCTGCCCATAATCGTTCCTACAGCGGCACCCCCAGGAATAAGGTGGATAAACTTAATTAGTTAACAAAATTTAATACTTTGATTCAAGTAATAATTAAAATTAAAATAATTACAAATAATCAAAAGCTATATAATTTCATTAATGTCCAAATTATACCATGCAAATATAAGGTTCTATGTGTGTGTCTTCATGCCGGTCACTAACAGGACCATCTGAAATATCTCCTAGAATCTGATGGATTCTTTCATTTTTGCCAGTCCTTTGAGTCCACTGCTGATGCTACTTAAATTATATTTTTTTTTTTTACTTTTTGGATCTCAGACAGGAGAGCTCCACTTTCCCTCCAGATTTTTTTCTTACACTTTGAAACCATTTTTGTGAATGAAACTTCTGGCCAGAGGATGGGAAGCAGGGCCTTATATGGCAGTTTTAGGGCCTCAATTATGCAAATCTTCAATACTAGTGAATGTGCACTCACTTATACAGGGGTGTGATTCACCATATTTACCTGGACTGTTTACCCACTTTTGTAGGACGTATGAGCGTTTAATTAAATCACCCTTTATTGTCATTCAACCAATCAGGTACAGTAGAACGAAATTGTGTTTTTCCTATCTACAGTGTTAATCACACACACCCCATATGTAGAATCAGAGGGCCGCTGCCATGCAAGGCATCGCCACAGATTTCCCTCCTCCATTCCGTTTATTGCTGAGCACCAAGCTGGACGGCAGGAAGTTCTACTTTTATATGGTCTTCGGCATGACCCGGCCGGGATTTGAACCCCTGCCTCCCGGGTGTGGGGCGGATGCTCTACCAACTGAGCCACGACTCTGGTTTGTTGAATCTGAAGTAGTTTGTTTGTACTAACGTGGCTTACTAATAAAAGTATGTGGGATTTTCACATACTAACACATTTTTGCATGAGGCCCAACATATCAGATGATATGGATTTGTTCTTATTAAAATTTACAACTACACTACCGTTCAGAAGTTTGGGGTCACTTAGAAATTTCCCTATTTTTGAAAGAAAAGCACTGTTTTTTTCAATGAAGACAACTTTAAACTAATCAGAAATACACTCTAATATCTAATATACATTGCTAATGTGGTAAATGACTATTCTAGCTGCAAATGTCTGGTTTTTGGTGCAATATCTACATAGGTGTATAGAGGCCCATTTCCAGCAACTATCACTCCAGTGTTCTAATGGTACAATGTGTTTGCTCATTGCGTCAGAAGGCTAATGGATGATTAGAAAACCCCTTGTGCAATCATGTTAGCACAGCTGAAAACAGTTTAGCTGGTTAGAGAAGCTATAAAACTGACCTTCCTTTGAGCAGGTTGAGTATCTGGAAAAAATTATTATTTCAAATACAAATCATTATTTCTAACCTTGTCAATGTCTTGACTATATTTTCTATTCATTTTACAACTCATGGTGGTAAATAAGTGTGACTTTTCATGGAAAACACAAAATAATTGTCTGGGTGACCCCAAACTTTTGAACGGTAGTGTACCTTAACACATCTGACAGCAAAGTACTTTAGTTTTCATTAAAGTGTTCTGCTTTCTGAATTTATTCTTTTCTAAGCCTCTTGATTTTATATTTGTGTTTTGCCCTGGTCTGTGAGGGTCCTTAGATAATTTCACTCATCACATCCAAGTGCCCCCCCCCATTTTTTATCACCCACCGCCACTGGTGTTGAGTTTAAATTTAGGTGTGCTGCAGCACCCCTAAATAAGGCCTAACGCCGCCCATGTTAAAATGCAGACAGCACACTGTGAAATAAGTAATTTCATGTCACATTATCTCTGTGACATATAGAATTAGACACAGTAAAATATTTTTGTGGTGTGTCCATCAGAGAATTTTCTGTGGTTTGATTCCACTGTATATCCTGGTAAGTGCTTCTGAAGAGTGGCTTGTGTTCCTTTAAACACTGAGGAGAAAAACATCAATCAGGGTCATTTCACTTGATCGTCCATGTAGGCTTCTATTTGCCCACAACATATGAACACACAGACATATTGGCCCTCATTTATTAAAAATGCAGAAATCAGCACACATAAGGGCATAGAAATGATTGTACACAGAGGTTCACATGGCATCTGGTCAGTTTCATCGTATAATGACCACTCATTGATAAATCTGGTTGATGAAAATGGTCATAATTTACACCACGCCTCATCCACAGAATTTACAAAACAGCAGAACCCAAGATGGTAAAAAAAAGAAATGTCTCAAGTGGAAATTGACAGTACTATGAGAGGTTAAAAATAATATATTAGTGTTGTATGGCAAGCACAAAAGTGGCATTAAAGGCAGGAGGACCACAGCTGGAATGAGATCTGTGATGTGCAAAAACTTGACATGAACTCAGGCTGAGTGTTATGATTTAACTATACAGCCATGATGTAAATTGTGCAGCCTCAGATACTGCCCCGGATTACCAAGAGGGCTTACCGGGGCAGGAGCAGCAGGGCTCCGAAAGAAACACTTTTTTTTTTTTTTTTGGCTAATTCTGCCATATTTATTATATTATTTGGTCGCCTATGAGATGAGCGACCACATCTCGGTTGCTTTACGAAGCTAATACAGGACAGGGGCCGCCACTCCTCACTGCCCGCCTTTCCCTGTTCTATTATGCTGAGCACCAAGCTAGAGGGTGGAAAGTACTATTTTTACCTGATCTTTGGTATGACCCGGCCAGGATTTGAACCCCAGCCTCCCGGTTGTGGGGCGGATGCTCTATCAACTAGGCCACCACTCCAATTCTGCCATGCCCAACGTTTATTGGAGGGTTTGTTTTGACGTATCAACTTTTTATTTGTTGAGGTGTGCGTCTGTCCTGCCTGCTTAATTTAATTGGTTAAGAGTTGACATTTGACCTGATTAAGGTTGGTTGTGGGCTGGTAGTGAATCCATGGACGAATGAATGAATGAATGTACCATAACTGCGTCCAAACGAGAAAAAAGAAGAAAGAAAAAGAGGAACGTGAAAAGGAGGTTTTTAAAGAATCCTAAATTGACAGGATTTTTAAAGATGCAATACAGACAGACAGTGTCAACTTTACAGTCACAAGATGTTTGTCAAACTGTTAGCATTACAAATGCCAACACAGGACACACCGGTGGAGCCACTCTCTGAAGATCTGTCAGTCATACACACCGTTGATACTGATCCAGAAAAGGACCAAAGAGCTGCTAGAATAAGAATGCTGATATCAGCATCTGAACGTTCCTACAAACAGCAGAAACATTTTTCTCCAAGTGCCATTTCAATCGCAAACTTCCAAATGGTGAGTACCTTTCAAGACAGTGGCTTCTATTTTCTCCTTCCACGGCTGTTCGTATTGTTTTGCCTGCTGCATATACAGCGATTCCCCCCACCAAGCTGGGTCCACACTATAGCATTTGAAGTGACTTTTACAGATGTTTTGAAAAATCTGAGAAATTAGTCCAAATGTTGTGAAATTATATTCGGGAGCTGTTTTTTTTTAAATCCAGCACACACCAACTTTCACGAACTTTAAAGGAGCTTTTTAACTCCACAGCCTTGTTTGGCCATGGATGAGAGCTGTCCGCTACAATTCAGAGATGATGCCTTTCTCTTTGTTCAGTAGTTGTAAAATTTACTTCAGTTATATTATCGTTCATCTCGGCCAGAGTTTCATTAATCTGCTCTGGTGAACAAAACATTGTAGTTTTAATTCAAAACAACTGTCGGGATATTTTCATTTTGAATCATTCTTTTAAAAGAATGACAGTGAATGAGATTATCATCGTAAAAACTGTCATCATTAGATAACGAATATTGGGTTTGTGCACATAACCTGCTTTTCTTTTTGAATAGCAAAAAAATTCAAGCTAAACCTAGAACTTTGTGGGCATTCTATTTATTTAGTAATTGGCAGTGGCTATGGATATGGAAGCTGTATCCCTATACAGAATGTCTATTGTTGAGTTGACAATCCCACAAAACCTTTCAGATCAACACCAAGCCAACTGCTGCTGTGGCTTAGGTAGATAGTACGTTGGGCCTGTGATCAGAAGGTTGCTGGTTTGCGTCCTGCTATCGGCACCTTGTGCAAACTATTTTACCATGAGATAAAATTTAGATTTAAAATTAAGAGGTTGGCTTTCAGATTTGGGAGTTGGTACGGTTAAAAAGGTAGTAAATAAATATTGATTAAAATTTTGAAACAAATAAATGCCTCAGATTTCTGTACCTGTAGCCTGCTGCTTTTAAGAGATGCATTAATCAGTCCCTCCAGTATTTCGCAATGTTGCAATTCTACCAATTTCCGGCGAATTTAGCAGGTCCTGCATAATTTGAATTTTGTCCAATCACCGCAACTTCCCTGCAGTTTTGCCCAAGGTCATCAACTTCCGCCAGTTTCGCCAGTCAAATTTGTCCACAAGTAGCGCGCAAACATGTACGTCACGTCTGACCAATCAAATGCGGCGCTGCACCGTGCTCACATCTGTGTTTACAGTGAGTATGTACAGAACACATCAGCAAAAAACAGTGTGAGATTAAAAAAACACACTCACCTGCAAGTTTTCCCACATCGTTCCTTCCACCGTCTCCTCCAGCCCACCGGTAAGTCTCCTTGAGTCTCCATAATGACCACGTGTATGAAGTGCCAGGTTTGTGTTGGAAAACATCCGCCTGCCTGAACAAACCCCCAACTCGGGAACGCGCATGAGGAGAGACGCCGTAAAACCACAAACAAACGAGCAAATCTAATGCCATAGCTAGTGTTGTAACATTTCATACATCTTTAGAGGTAAAAATCACTATTACATCTTGTCAATGAGTTTTAAAGCTGTGAATCTCCAGTCTGGACAAGGGCTACTGCTCGATTCAGGCAAATCCCCAAGGAGAGCCCCGCAACTTAGCCAACAATAAAAACAAACCCTGCAAAATCCTGGAGCGACTGATTAATAGAACATACAGGCCAATCAGATTCGAGCCATATCTGTAACAAGAATTCTATGGGTACGGTTCCGTATCCAGAGCCACTGCCTTAGTAATTTAGGGCCTTGAAGGTCAAGCTGATCCATCAGTGACCCTGGCTACATGGCCACAATAATTTGATAACTAGGAATAATCAGATAATGGTAATCAGATTTGACATGTTTACATGCACTGAATAAATGGATTATTGGACAATAAACTGTGTATGTTAATGTAATTTCACTTTATGTATCACAATAATTGCCTTTTATCCGATTATTGTTTTTACATGGCTACTTTAATAATCGTATAACTCCAGAAATCCAATAATAAATGGTTTATTACCATGCATGTAAACATGGCCATTTTACATATCATATTCTCATAAATATGTGGGAGGGCCCTAAAAATTGCTCTAGCCCAGGGGCCCACAACCTCCTCGTGGTCTCTTGTGTGTGTGTGGGGGGGGGGGCTGCGGGAATATGGGGCATTGGGCTTGTTGTTATGAGCTGTCTGGTCCCTATACGACTGTTGTAAGAGTTTTTTTCATATTGCCAACACCCATTTGAACTCGTTTCCAGTGAGAGTTGGACTCCGCCAGGGCTGCCCTTTGTCACTGATCCTGTTCATAATTTTTATGGACAGGATGTCTAGGCACAAACAAAAAATGGAGGGTGTCATGTTCGATGACCAAAGGACCTCATCTCTGTTGTTTGCAGATGACGTTGCCCTGTTGGCTTCATTGAGCAATGACCTACAGGTCTTGCTGTGACGGTTTGCTACCGAGTGTGAAGCGGCTGTGTTACAGCCCAAGTGCTGGTTCCGTCCGCACTCGGATCTTGTATCATTTCCAGGCTTTGACAGCAGAGGGTTCCTTCTAGCTCCTCGGGCTCTTATTGTGACAGTGCCCGGTGGAGCTCCCTGCTGTCAGAGTCAACAGCTGTGCTGCATTCGGGGTCATTAGTGACCGGGGTTAAAAGCAGGTGCCGAATGCTCCCCGATGCAGCAGTCTCTGTTAATCCTCCTGTTAACCTTCCCGTTAAGCTACCTGTTATGATACGCTCTGTTGAAGTTCCTGTTATACTTCCCTGTTAAGGTACGTCCTGTGATTGTCTTACCCGCACTATTGTGTGTATCATTCTCTGTACCTGCACCTCTTAATAAACATCACTGCAACTCACTGGTGACTGCTGGCGTCTTATGGTGGCTCGTGAGGGCCACCGTGACAGTAGACTGCTGCCAGTACGTCCGGAGAGGGGCGTCGCGCCGAGACGCCATTCACCGTGAGTTTAGCAGTATTGGACTGTTGCTTTTACCTGTCTGGGTACCGTTGCTGAAGCATGCCGTTGCGGAGGTCCCGCACTCAGAGTCCGAGTGATGTCCTCGCAGACGCCCTCGTGTGCGTGGACGAAATCCTCAACACCGCTTCCCTCCTCGACTTCAGCAGCGACATGCACCGGTACCTGGACCAAGCTGAGGAGGTCCTCGACTATCTCCCCCGCTTCGCCTGTCATCCTGAGGTGAGCGCGAGGAGGTTGGACATTGCCGCACAGCGAGAAATACTCCGTGGGTTGGAGGGAAATCCCGGCAGGAAGCCGAAGAGGAGGAGACGTCACCCTTCGCTTCGGGATCCCGCTCCTGCCTCCGCTCCGGCCCGGGAGTTCGCGCCATCCAGAGGTCTTTCCCCATCCTGCACGACGTCACTCAGGATTCCCCCGGAGGAGCTGCAGCTGACTGCAATCAAGGTCCAGGACCAAGTGGCTGCTGCTCACTCCGCTGTGCACCCGTCCATAGTCATTAAGCATGTGGCGGCGGCAGTCAGACTGGTGGAAAGGAATCCAGAGCTGCGTGATTTCCCCGAGTTCGACGCCCTCCTCGCCTCTGTCTCCGCACAGGAGCGGCGGTTCCCGGGCCTCACCTTCGCTTCGCCTTCCACCAGAGACCATCGTAACCTCCATAACCCTCCTCAGCATGAACCCCGTCCGGATCCAGCTCCGGGTCGCCGCAAGGGCTCTATCCCTCGCACAGCTGCCTCACCTGCGTCTCATCAGAG
The DNA here is from genome assembly GCA_020510985.1 of Pholidichthys leucotaenia. Lineage (NCBI taxonomy): Eukaryota > Metazoa > Chordata > Actinopteri > Cichliformes > Pholidichthyidae > Pholidichthys > Pholidichthys leucotaenia. The sequence continues at coordinate 76,057,932 of CM035847.1, forward strand.
GGGATTTCCCGCAGCCTCATCTCCCCCTGGGCAATCTCCCGCTCTCTCGTCAGCGTCCCATGCCCAGCTCATTTCGGCTGTCGCCCCCTCCTCCTTGACGCATTCCCCGGCCGCTGTGTGTACTCCGAGTCCAGTCCTGGCGAGTCCCGTCCCGGAATCCCTCTCCAGCGGCTCCACCTCGTCCTTTCAGGAGGCCCGCTGTCACCATCCAGCGGGGAAAGGGAGGAGCAACGTCCGCTACAGCAGGCACCACTCAACCTTCAGGACACAGGCAAGTCCAAATTCATTCACACACACGTTATTGTGATTTGCTCTGTCAGACTCCTGGAGGTGGACTTTGGGGTTCGCAGCTCCCCGAGCTCCCACCACCTGCTGTGGCTGTAATGATTAACCCTGCATCCTCTATGTCTCCCTCCGCTGAGTGGTCCTCGAGGCCAGGCCAACGTCGCTGGATGAGGAGGGGGTCTGCGGTTCTGGAGAGCCTGGTTCCAGTTCCGCAGCCACGTCGTGGGCAGAGGAGGAGGGCGGACTGCAGCGTGGAGCCTGCGCTGACGAGGAAGCGACCCCGGGGCTCCACGGATGAACGGTCCGGACCAGCGGGTCAAGGGTCCCCTGCCACCACGCCGTGCGGGCCGTCGGCGTGGGCTTCGGTGCCGGAGGGTCCAGGAGCTGCACATACCATCATGCCAGCTGCGGAGCCCGCCGTAGCTGAGTGGGAGCCTGAAGACGACCTCCTGCCGTCAGAGCCCGGATCGCCGAAGTCCTGGACGGCGTCAGAACTCGAGATCAGGCAAGTGCTCTGTTTTGTCTTTCTTTACTCCATCTTAGAGCACTTTTGCCTGTCCCTTGGGGAGGCAAGCTGGGTGCGGCCACCCGCTACATCCGAGCTTGTCTCGCCGGGTTCTGGCGCTGCCGGTGATCCTGATCCCGGTTCTTTTCTCTCTCCTGAGCCTTCTCCCAGGGTCGCCGGCACGGATCTGAAGTCGCCCGCTGTGCCAGAGGTTCCGGGTTCTGGGTTGGAGGTCGGTCCTGGTGCGGCGCCTACCCAATCGGGGTCCAACGCGGACGCGACCGCGACCCAATCGGGGTCCGACGAGGACGCAGCACCAGCTGTTTCCAGGTTCGGTGGGGAAGCTGCAGATCCCCTGCCGCCGGATACTGGACGGGCTCATCTCCCTCATCTTCATCATCACCATCATCATTCTCCCCGCTTCGCCCGGTTCTCCCTCGTCTCTCCCTTCGTCAGCGAGACCGCCGGCTACTTCTCCCCTACGGTTCTGGTGGGCAAGCGATGCGGGTCGGCCGCCTGAAGGACTGCCGGGCCCATTTGGCTCTCTGGGTCGGCCTCCCCACCCATTGGAGCCCCTGTTTGGCGACCTGGTCCGGCCGCCTGAAATGTACTGTTTCCGAGCATGGGACCGGGGTAGGCCGCCCGAACTGTCCTTTTCCCCCTGCCTGCATTGTGGCCGCTTGATGCCGGACGGCCCCCCGAACTTTCAGCCTCCATCCCTCAGAGCCAGGACTGCATTCATCCCGGGTTTTTTCATTATGTCTGTGTCTGTAAACTTTTGGGGTGTGCGGGGGGGCCTGATATGTGATTTTGTATCTCACTCATTTTTCGTAGCTGTGTTTGGTGTTTTTTTTTCTCCCTCCTCTGCCTAATGTCCATTTATTGCTTTAAACCGATATATGTATTGCCTGTTGGGTTCTGTCCCGGTTACCCACACATAAGGGAGTATTGGGGGTTTTTTTTCTCCCTCAACTCGTCTCTGTGTTTGCTTTGTTGGCTTCCGGTTATCATTTTGTTCTTTTTGACTCTCTCCCTCCTACCGGCGCCCCATCCGCCCACCCTAGGGGGGTGGGGTGGGGGGGGCTTGGGTGTTACTTGGGCCGCTCAGGTGCTCGGCCTTAAGGGGGAGGTACTGTTACAGCCCGAGTGCTGGTTCCGTCCGCACTCGGATCTTGTATCATTTCCAGGTTTTGACAGCAGAGGGTTCCTTCTAGCTCCTCGGGCTCTTATTGTGACAGCGCCCGGTGGAGCTCCCTGCTGTCAGAGTCAACAGCTGTGCTGCATTTGGGGTCATTAGTGACCAGGGTTAAAAGCAGGCACTGAATGCTCCCCGATGCAGCAGTCTCTGATAATCCTCCTGTTAACCTTCCCGTTAAGCTACCTGTTATGATACGCTCTGTTGAAGTTCCTGTTATACTTCCCTGTTAAGGTACGTCCTGTGATTGTCTTACCCGCACTATTGTGTGTGTCATTCTCTGTTCCTGCACCTCTTAATAAACATCACTGCAACTCACTGGTGACTGCTGGCGTCTTATGGTGGCTCGTGAGGGCCACCGTGACAGGCTAGGATGAGAATCAGCACCTCCACGTCCATGGTGCTCAGCTGGAAAACGGTGGATTGTCCTCTTCGTGTTGGGGACAAGCTCCTGCCCTAAGTGGAGGAGTTTAAGTATCTCGGGGTCTCATTCACGAGTGAGGAGAGAATGGAGCGAGAGATTGACAGACAGATCAGGGCAGCATCTGCAGTGATGCTGATGTTATAGCTGTCTGTTGTGGTAAACAGGGAGCTGAGCTCTAAAGCAAAGCTGTTGATTTACCGGTCAGTCTATGTTCCTACCCTCACCTATGGTCATGAGCTGTGGGTAATGACCGAAAGAATGAGATCGCGGATACAAGCGACTGAAATGAGCTTTCTCTGTAGGATTGCTGGACTCACCCTTAGACATAGTGTGAAGAGCTTAGTCATCTATGAGAGGCTCAGAGTAGAACCGCTGCTCCTCCACATCAAAAGGAGCCAGGTGAGGTGGTTTGGGCATCTGATCAGGATGCCTCCTGGATGCTTTCCATTTGAGGTGTTTTGGGCACATCCCACTGAGAGGAGACCCCGGGGCAGACCCAGGACACGCTGGAGAGACTACATCTCCCAGGTGTCCTGGGAACATCTTGGTATCCTCTCTGAAGAGCAGGTGGCGGGGGAGAGGGAAGTCTGGGATTCTCTGCTTGAGCTACTGCCTCCGTGACACAGACCTCCAGAAAAGTCGTAGAAAATGGATGGATGGACAGTTTTACTGTATGGAGCAGGTTACTGTGGTTATACACTTGGTGGCAATGTAGATCTGAATGTTGTTGGCGTAGCAATGGAAGTTAAGGCCATGTCAGCGGATGGTGTTACCAAGCGGGAGTATATAGAGCACAGGTGTCAAACTCATTCCACGGAGGGCCAAGACCCTGCAGGTTTTACCTCCACCCAGTGTCTTCAGCAGGTGATCTCACTGAATTTCTTCCCACTGATTGCTGATCAGTGAAAACACCTGCTGAAGACACTGGGTAAAAGCAAAACATGCAGGGTCTTGGCCCTCCATGGAATGAGTTTGACACCCCTGATATAGAGGATAAAGTGGAGAGGACCAAGCACAGAACCCTGGGGAACACCATGGGAGAGGGGGGCTGTGAGGAAGGTGCAGTTGTTGACGTGGATGAATTGCTCTGTTGGTGAGATATGAGTGGAACCAAGAAAGAGCTGTACCACTGATGTTGAGACAGGTTTCCAGATGGGAGAGGAGAATGGAGTGGTTGACTGTATTGAAGGCAGCTGTGAGGTCGAACATGATGAGAATGTTCAGGAGTCCAGAGTCAGCTGAGGGAAGGAGGTCATTTGTCACTTTGAGTAGGGCTGTTTCGGTGCTATGTTGTGAATGGAATCCATATTGGAATGTCTGAAAGAGGGCATTGGAGGTGAGGTGGGTTTTGAGATGGGTGACAACACGTTCTAGGATATTTTGGACAGGAAGGGCAGGTTGGAGATGGGACGTAAGTTATTCATTATGTTGGGTTTAGTCCAGGTTTTTTGAGGATTGGGGTGATGGCGGTTCTTGCTCATGGTGGTCATTTCAAAAATGGCCAATACACATGAATTTATCACATCCTTTTTCATGTAAATTAGAAACATTCTGCTGTAAATGTGAGTATTTTTCTCATAAATTGGCAGGATTTTCCTACAGAGTTACAACCATTTTACTCAGAAATGTGCAGCTTCTTACTTGAAAATTTGCAGCTTTTTATTATTCATAATTTTGCAGCTTTTTCCTCATGAATTTAGAACTTTTCTTACTCTTGAATTTGCAGTATAAAAAACAAAAAATGCTTAAATTTGCAGCATTTTTGCTCGTAAATTTGCAGCATTTTAGGTCATAAACAGTTGGAAGTTTACACATTTTGTTGTCTTTTTGCTAAAGTTGCAGCTTTTTACCCATAAAATTCCACTTTTTCGGGCAGAAATTCACAGCTTTTAACTGAGACTTACATCTGCTTTTTTTTTTTTTTTTTTTTCAGGTCAGGCATTGGCTTGCCTGCTACTGGATAACCATGAAAACTGGTACTACCTGTCTCATGGGTTGGGCCATCGGCAACTCAACCGGCATCCCTGCCCTTCCGAGGGCATGGTGGGTGAAACGGAGCATCCTGGCAGAACTACAAACAATATCTGCCACAGGTCTGTGGTGGACCACTCCCAGTTACAAGGGGTGAGACTGGACATCCTGGCAGATAAACACATCTGTGACAAGATCTGTGGTGGACGGTGCCAGTTGGTGCATCGTGACATGCACTACACGAAGAGCAGAGATAAACAAACCTATCATCTGGTCAGTCACTGCAACAGATACTGGAGTCAGTTTGGCTTGGCTTGTCCTTGCCACTGATGATACCTTTATCTGCCAAAAATGTGCTGCTAGTCCAGCAAAAGCTAGCGGTACTCAAATACTTTGCAAGCAGTTTCATGAAATTGTCAGTCAAAAAGCAACTCATACCGGCTCGGATGTTGTCCGGGCTAACAAGGTCCGCGCTGATCTATTCACATTCCAACAGGCAGTGAAAAGTAAGTTAGGGGCAGGAAGACAAAAGAAGAGGAAAACAGCAGCCTTGTGTGTAGCAGTATGGAATGTACGCACTCTGTTGGACAGATCAACATCACAGTGCCCAGAAAGACAGACCGTGCTTGTGGCCCTGGAAATGAACAGGTACAATGTAGATGTAGCTGCACTTAGTGAAACAAGATTGCCTGGATATGACAGCTTAGAAGGCCATGGGTACATCTTCTTTTGGAGTGGAAAATCAACTCAAGAAAGGAGAGAAGCAGGAGTAGGCTTTGCAGTTAGAAAGGAGATATCAGCAATGTTTGATGAGGAACTGGTGCCAGTCAACGACAGGATAATGACTATGAGACTCCCACTACAGTGGAAGATGTATGCCACACTCCTCAGTGTATATGCCCCAACAATGACCAACACAGAGGAGGTGAAGGAAGAGTTCTACAGTGATTTACGTGAGACTATCAGGCGTGTACCGACTGATGACAGGATGATACTCGTGGGAGATTTTAATGCCAGAGTTGGTTCGGACACTGAGAAATGGAAAAGAGTGCTAGGCAGTCATGGAGTAGGCAAGTGCAATGCTAATGGAGAACTTCTACTTGCACTATATGTTCAGAGTACAACCTTGTGATAACAAACACTCTATTTAAGCACAAGGACACACACAAGAAGACATGGATGCACCCAAGATCCAAGCACTGGCACTTGTTAGACTACATCATAGTAAGGCAGAGAGACATAAGGGATATATTGGACACCAGAGCAATGAGAGGTGCGGACTGTGGTACTGATCATGTTATGCTGAGATCTAGATTAAGGATTTGCAGATGAAAACAGCACTGCAGGATGGGTGCGAAGCCACCATAGATGCTAAACACTAGTGCACTGAAAGGCCAAAAGAAGCAGGAAGAACTTACACAGGAGATGGATGAAAACTTGAAAGAATGGGACAGCAACAACTCAGAGAATGACATAGAAGAGAAATGGGCAACATTGAAGGATATGGTGTATCAGACTGCGAGTGACGTATTAGGCCACCCTGAGAGGAAACATCAAGATTGATTTGATGAGCATGATGAACATTTGAAGAAACTACTAGAAGCAAGGAATACAGCTAGGCAGGAGAACCTACAGTGTAACACAAGGTCGAAGAAGAAGAAATACTCAAAGGCTCAGAGTGAGCTACAGAAGTACACCTGAGAGATGAAGTCCAACTGGTGGGATGAAAAAGCAGAGGAACTTCAAACTGCAGCAGACATGAAGGACATGAAAACATTCTTCACAGGTTTGAGAAAAATCTACGGCCCTAAAGCAAGAGGATTGATCCAACTAAAGGCTACGGATAGTGAAACGGTTTTGCAGGAGAAAGACAAGATCCTGGACAGATTTGCAGACCACTTTGACCAACTACTAAACAACCCTGGAGATCTCACTGAAGAGGCTAAAAATGCTCTAGTGCTGCGACCAGCTGTATCAAGTCTGGATGAACCACCAAATCTTGATGAACTAATGGCAGCTATCAGGACCACACAGGATGGTAAAGCTCCAGGAAGGGATGGAATTCCAGCAGAAGTGTGGAAATTTGGTGGTGTTCAGCTGACCAACTGCCTGCACAAGCTCATCCAAGAGATATGGGATGCCCAGAAAGTACCTCAAGACTGGAAGGATGCAAGTATTGTGCCTTTGTTCAAGAAAGGTGACAGGAAAGATTGTGGAAATTACTGAGGTACAGTATATCACTGCTAGCCACTGTTGGTAAGATTCTCTCACGTGTACTACTGAACAGACTCAACGAACACATCTCGCAGAATGTACTACCAGAAACCCAGTGCGGCTTTAGAAGTGGAAGAAGCACAATGGACATGATTTTCTGCTTGAAACAGGTTCAAGAAAAGTGCATCAAACAGAACATGCCACTTTATGTAGTCTTCATAGACTTCAGTAAAGCCTTCAATACTGTTTTGTGACAAGGACTTTGGCGGGTACTCAAGAAATATGGCTGTACAGAGAAGTTTGTCAACCTGATCGAGGCACTCCATACAGGTATGCAAGCAAATGTGGCAATGAGTGGTTCAGTATCTAAAGACTTTTCAGTAAGCAACGGGGTGAAACAAGGGTGTGTGCTGGTGCCTACACTCTTCTCGCTATATCTGTCAGCCATGCTTGAGGTGGCCTTCAAAGACACTTCAGAAGGAGTATACATTCAGACAAGGAAAGAAGCAGACTTGTTCAATGTGACACAGTTTAAAGTCAAGAGTAAGACATCAATAAAGGTATTTAGAGAAATGCTCTTTGCCGATGACAGTGCTCTAGTTTCACACAGTGCGGAAGATATGCAATCTTTAGTGGAGAAATTTGCATGAACAGCTAGCCAATTCAGCCTCCAAACATCAACAAGACAGAGTGCCTTTATCAACCACCAAAGTTCCAGTTATCATCATCACTACCAGAAGAGATCAGCATTGGTACAGAGTCAAGTGCAAGACTTTCAAGTATCTAGGGAGTACTGTTTCAGAGAATGCTAGGCTGGAGGATGAACTATTTCTCAGAATGGGAAGAGAGAGCGCTGTGTTTGGAAACTTGAGAGAGAGACTGTGGAACAATCAACATGTGTCTATCCGTGTGAAATGCAAAGTGTACAGAGTGACAGTACTGGCTACTCTATTGTATGGTGCTGAAACTTGGACTGTCTACAGAGTGCAGGTGAAGAAACTCCACGCGTACATGAGACACCTTCGAGCCATAATGAACATCTCATGGAAAGACAAGATAACCAACATAGAAGTGTTGAAACGAGCTGGTCTACCATCAATGGAGGACATGCTAATACAGATGAACCTGAGGTGGCTCAGATATGTTAAGAGGATGGACCACCAGCGTCTCCCTCGGCAGTTACTCTACTCACAGTTATGCAAGGGCAAACGCAATCAGGGTAGACCAAGGCTCAGATTTAAAGACACTGTAAAAAGAAACTTGAAGAAGTTGGATATAGACAGCAGTTCCTGGCAGCGGAAGGCTAAGGACAGAGCTGCGTGGAGGAATCTGATCAGACCTAAATGAAATGGTCATTGTCACCCATGACAGACTGCTATGATGATGATGATGGGGTGATGGCGGCGAGTTTCAGGGGGTCAGGAACTAACCTGGAGCTGAGGGAGTCGTTGATTATGCTGGAGATGAGTGGGGAGAGAGATGGGAGGCAGGACTTTATAAGTGCGGAGGGAATGGGGTCCAGTACAGATGTGGGTCTTCTCATGCCCTTGATAATTTTAGTGAGCTCCAGAGGGGTCAGTGGGGGGAAATGAGACAGTGGCTGAATAGAGGTGGGGGGAGGAGCTGTTGGAGAGGTCAGGATCAGCAGGGAGGTGGTCAGGTTGCTGTGGATGGTGGTGATCTTTGTTTGGTGATTTTGTGCTGGTCTCCATCTCTCAGCTGGTATTCTCCACTGGCCTGCCCTCTTTCAGCTGGATCTGGTGATGCCTAGTCTTCTCCCCCAGGTGAGTTCTGTAATGGCCCATCTGTCTCCTCGGTGAAGTAATTAGCAGCTCCACCTCCACTTGATGCTCCAGCATAGAAAAATTCTTTACGCCTTGGGATTTTTTGAGCAATTCATTTTCCCTAAGCTCTTTTCCTCTCAATAATTTTATGAGCGCCACTCTCAATCTTTTTTCCGGACATTTTGACCTAGCTAATTACTTCTTACCTCTCACTGGTGCTTGTATAGTCACATGTCAAAACACTTCCTCTGATAGGCTATTGTTATGTGGTACTCACATGGGGCACTTGTATTGGACCAATCTGCAGCAACACACAAATGTCAAGTGATGTACATAGAATTTGGCCAATTAACTACAATGTGATCTTTTTTTATTGGCTTATGATATGGAAATGGGAAGCCAAAATGGCCCTACTTGCCAGGACAGTCATCTACCATTCACCGCGACACCTCATATCATGATGGTGTGCGTTATTTTTCTAAAACCTTGTCATAAATTTGGTGCCCTAGGCAAATTTAGGATATATATATATATATATATATATATATATATATATATATATATATATATATATATATATATATATATATATATATATATATATATATATACTGGATAAGATAAGATAAGCCTTTATTAGTCCCACAATGGGGAAATTCCAGGATTGCAACAGCACAGGGATAGCAACACTCAGAGCAATAATTTAGAAGATAATAAAATAAGAGCAGTGAATATACATATATACACATAAATATATTAATATATATACACAGTGCGGAGCATTGTAGCTAGATGGAATAAACAGCATAACCGTCTATTTCGTTACCCTACATGGTATGAATATGTACCCATACATATTGTCACCCTCCATAGCGACTGATATTGTCCTAGTTGTATACTGGAGGGGACCATTTGTGTAAGTCTGTTGTGTCTTTTGCATTCAATACTATTAGGTCGTCACGTTTTTTTGCCATCTCTGCAAGCAGCCCTGCTTAGGTTATACAGTCTGACAGCCGTAGGTAAGCTGGACCTGCGAAACCTCTCGGTTGCGCACCTAGGATGATGTAGTCTACTGCTAAACGAGCTCCTCAGTGCGTTCAGTATGTCCTGCATGGAGTGGGACTCGGACTCCAGCAGAGATGACAGTTTAGCCACCATCCTTCTCTCTCCCATCTCCTCCACTGGGTCAAGGTGTTGCTCCAGAACAGAGCTAGCTTTCTTGATTAGCTTGTTCAGTCTCTTCCTATCGGCTGCTGTAATGTCGTTAACCCAGCAGATCACTCCAAAAGTGATGGCTGATGCCACCACCATGTCATTTCATATATATATGAAAGTAAACATTAAGTATACTGTAACTTGGACTGTGTTATAAAGTATTACTAGGGAGTATTACCAGGAGTGATTCTTAGTGCTAGGACACTTTGTGAATACAGGTTATGAAGTCTTGGCTTGTCTGATCACAATATACGTTATCAATACATGATGGTGCCTGATATCTCTAAGCACAAAGTTCAATCATTTCTGGACATGGTTAACATAAGGCTTCTTTTTTGGATGATAAAGATTTAAAGGTGAACAGGGCTTCATTTTCAGGAAAACAAATATTTTTTAAAAATAATGCATCAAAAATGTGAACTGGGCAGAAGTCTGGGCTACTCTGCCTGGACTGATGCCCCCGTGACCTAGATCCCCAGTTAAGCGGTAGAAGATGGCTAAATGGATGGATGGATCAAAAATGTTTAGAAAGGTGCAGAATTAGTCTTTTTATTCTTAAAAAAATTATATGAGCAGCAATATGGGTTCAGACACAAGAGGACAACTGAATATGCTCTAATGGAATTTATAGAAAAAATATCAACAGCCATCGAAAATAAAGAGTATTCAGTTGGAGTATTCCTGGATCTTAAAAAAGTATTTGATACAGTGGATCATAATTTATTATTAAAGAAACTACAAAATTGTGGTATTAGAGGGGTAGCACTGTCCTGGTTAAGTAGTTACTTAAAGAATAGATATCAGTATGTATGTGTTAGTAACAAAAACTCACAGTTACTGAAGGTTACTTGTGGAGTCCCACAGGGTTCAGTTTTGGGGCCATTACTATTCAATATGTATATACACTACCGTTCAAAAGTTTGGGGTCACTTAGAAATTTCCTTATTTTTGAAAGAAGAGCACTTTTTTTCAATGAAGATAACTTTAAACTAATCAGAAATACACTCTATACATTGCTAATGTGGTAAATGACTATTCTAGCTGCAAATGTCTGGTTTTTGGTGCAATATCTAGATAGGTGTATAAAGGCCCTTTTCCAACAACTATCACTTCAGTGTTCTAATTCAATTCAATTCAACTTTATTTATATAGCGCCATTTCACAACAACAGTCATCTCATAGCACTATCAACTGTAGGGGGGAACCCCCACAGTTGCAGAAAGACCCCAGCAATCAGGCGATCCCCTGTGAGCAAGCACTTGGCGATGGTGGAGAGGAAAAACTCCCTTTTAACAGGAAGAAACCTCCAGCAGAACCAGGCTCAGGGAGGGGCAGTCATCTGCTGCGACTGGCTGGGGGGTGAGGGGATAGAGAAGAAGAAAAGAACTGACATGTAGAGAGCAAACAGCACGATGGGGACTCAATCTATGGAAGAGAACAAACAGATGTTAATGACCAGCAAAAAAAAACATTTCATAGAGAGTGAGGAAAGGAGTGAGGCCCAGTGCATTACTGGAGGTCCCCCGGCTGACTAAACCTATTAGCAGCATAACTAAGGGAGGGTTCAGAAACACATGATCCTTCCCTAATTGTAGGCTATATCAAAAAGGTAGGTTTTAGCCCTATTCTTAAAAACAGAGATCGAGTCTGACTCCCGAATCCAGAGTGGCAGCTGATTCCACAGGAGAGGAGCTTGATAACTGAAGGCTCTGCCTCCCATTGTACTTTTGGAGATTCTAGGTATTACAAGTAATCCTGCATTTTGGGAGTGTAGTGCTCTGTTAGGATAATACGGTAGTATCAGATCTTTTAAAAAGGAGCCTGATTGTTTAGAGCTTTGTAAGTAAGAAGAAGGATTTTAAACTTAATTCTAAACTCTATGGGAAGCCAATGAAGGGAGGCCAGAACCGGAGAGATATGATCTCTCTTTCTAGTACCTGTTAAAACTCTTGCTGCAGCATTTTGGATCAGCTGAAGACTTTTTAAAGATGTTTTAGGACAGCCTGATAATAAAGAATTACAATAATCTAATTTCGAGCTAACAAAAGCGTGGATCACTTTCTCAGCATCACTCTGAGACAAGATGCTCCTAATCTTGGCAATATTACGCAAATGATAGAAGGCAGTCTTAGAAACAAATTTAATATGTGAATTGAAGGACAAATCCTGATCAAAAATAACTCCAAGGTTCCTCACAGAGCTATTAAGAGAAAGAGTAACCGCATCCAAACTGAAAGTTTGATTTGGAAAGGAATTTCTAAGGTTTTTTGGACCAACAAACATCAGTCTTATCTGAATTTAATAGCAGGAAATTACAAGTCATCCATGCTTTGATTTCCTTAAGACAGGCTTCTAACTTGGCTAATTGATTACTATCATCTGGCTTCATTGACAGGTATAATTGTGTGTCATCTGCATAACAAAGAAAATGTATACAGTGCTTTCTAATAATGTTGCCTAACAGAAGCATATATAAACTAAAAAGAGTAGGGCCTAGCACAGATCCCTGTGGAACTCCATGACTAAGCTTTGAGTTGAAAGAAAACTCATTATTTACATGAACAAACTGGAACCTATCAGATAAATAAGATCTAAACCATTGCAACGAAGTTCCATTAAGTCCAACATAGTGTTCTAATCTATCAAGTAGAATATTATGATCGATAGTATCAAAAGCTGCACTAAGGTCTAAAAGGACAAGTACAGAAACTAGTCCATTATCAGATGCAATGAGGAGGTCGTTAGTGACCTTTGCTAAGGCTGTTTCAGTACTATGATGGATTCTAAACCCAGATTGAAACTCTTCAAGTAAACCATTTCCCTGCAGGTGGTCAAATAATTGCGTAGCAACAACTCTTTCTAAGATTTTTGAAATGAAAGGGAGATTAGAGATTGGTCTATAGTTAGCTAAAGCTCCTGGATCTAGCGTTGGCTTTTTGAGTAAGGGTTTAATTACAGCCGTTTTAAAAGCCTGCGGTACATGGCCTAAAGTTAATGAAGAATTGATTATATGAAGAATAAAGCTACCAATAAGTGGGAAGACTTCTTTAAATAACCTGGTAGGAATAGGGTCTAAAAGACAAGTTGAAGGTTTGGATGAGGAAACTATTTTGTCTAACTCACAAAGGTCGATTGGAGTAAACTCATCAAGACAGAGATTAATAGAAGGAGTTGTAGTAGTTACAGTATTTAAGTTAACTGTGGGAAGAATCTGATTGATTTTATCTCTGATGGATGAAATTTTATTATTGAAAAAGTTCATAAAGTCCTGACTAGTAAGCTCTAAGGGAATGCTAGGATTGACAGAGTCCTGATTCTTTGTCAACCTGGCTACAGTACTGAAAAGAAACCTGGGATTATTCTTGTTCTCTTCTATTAATGCAGAGTAATAACTCGTTCTAGCTTTTCTAAGAGATTTTTTATAAATTAAAAGATGATTTCTCCAAGCTAAATAGATTTCATCTAAATTAGTAGAGCGCCATTTTCTTTCTAATTGATGAGTCTTCTGTTTTAAGGTACGAGTTTCTGTGTTGAACCAAGGAGTTAGAAATCTCTGATTAGACTTTTTCTTTTTTAAGGGGGCCACCAAGTCTAGAGTCTGATGCAGAGAAGCTGAAACACTATCCACCATGTTATCAATTACAGAAGGAGCAAGCTGTCTATAGCTTATTTCCGTTGTGTTGACACATGGCATAGAGGAAACAATCTGCATAAATTTGGAAACAGCATCATCTGAGAGGCATCTACTGTAATAATATTTTTCTTTAGGAGCCAAATAGTCAGAAATAGTAAAATCAAAGGTTAACAGACAATGGTCTGACAGTACAGGGTTATGAGGAGACACTACAAGATTTTCTATTTTTATGCCATATGTCAGAACAAGGTCCAATGTATGGTGGAGGTAATGAGTAGAATTTCCTACTTTCTGAGAAAACCCAATCGAGTCTAATATTGAATTGAATGCCACATTAAGGCAGTCACTGTCTACATCCACATGTATATTAAAGTCCCCTACTATAATTATTCTATCAGATTTCAGCACTAAATCAGCTAAGAAATCAGCAAATTCGGATAAAAATTCTGAGTAGGTTGATGGGGGACGATAAACTATGGCAAATAAAATTGGGTTTAACCTAAAATTGCTAAAGTGCCCAATACTGAGGACCAGGCCCTCAAAGGAATTATAACATGTTTTTTGCTTTACATTAACTAGTAATTTGGAATGGTAAATTGTTGCTACTCCTCCTCCACGACCAGAACTTCTGGGATTTTGACAGTTTAAATAACCAGAGGGAGTTGATTCATTTAAACCAACATAATCCTCTTGCCCTAACCAAGTCTCTGTAAGGGAAATTAAATCAACCTGATGATCAATTAACAAATCATGGACTAACAGAGACTTGGGAGTTAGAGACCTAATATTTAATAAACCACATTTAATTTTTAAATTATGAGGAGGAACAGAGGCCAAATCATTCAATTTAGAGGCTTTATGTTTAATTTGAGTTTTACCAATATTTTGCTTTATCACTTTGGGATGCTTATACATTATATTTTTATTTACTTTGGAGGGAGCAGACAACGATTCTCTGATGGGGAAGTCAGGGGCTAAGCTGACGGGTGGCGGATGAAGAGGAGCTGCAGAGAGGCATGTTCTAATGGTACAATGTGTTTGCTCATGGCGTCAGAAGGCTAATGGATGATTAGAAAACCCTTGTGCAATCATGTTAGGTCTGCAATGCTGTAATTGCTGCAAATGGAGGATTCTTTGATGAAAGCAAAGTTTGAAGGAAAAAATTATTATTTCAAATACAAATCATTATTTCTAACCTTGTCAATGTCTTGACTATATTTTTTATTCATTTTACAACTCATGGTGGTAAATAAGTGTGACTTTTCATGGAAAACATAAAATAATTGTCTGGGTGACCCCAAACTTTTGAACAGTAGTGTAAATGATACATGTAAAGTTTCAGAAAAAATGGACTTAATATTGTTTGCCGATGACACTAATCTATTATGCAGTGGAAACAATTTGGAACAACTTCTGGATACACTCGGAGAGGAATTAGGAAAGCTTAAACTGTGGTTTGACTCAAATAAATTAACGCTCAATTTAACTAAGACAAAATTTATAGTCTTTAACAACCATCACAACAACCCAGTACCTAAACTCAGTGTAAATGGTGTAGAGATTGAAAGGGTATCTGAAACTAAAATTCTTGGAGTAATAACTGATAATAAACTATGTTGGAAGTCACATATTAACTATATCAAAGGTAAAGTATCCAAATCTATTGCAATATTACACAGAGTGAAATATTTGCTGAATCAACCCACACTATACACCTTGTATCATTCATTAATACTCCCATACATGACATATTGTAATGAAGTATGGAGAAATACATATAAAACAAACATATATCCACTCTTTATGCTTCAAAAGAGAGCTATTAGAATAATAAACAAAGCAGCTTACAGGGAACCAACAAACCCACTTTTTCTTAAACTAAAAGCTGTCAAGTTGACTTCCAGTTATGGCGGCCACGTGAGAAGGACACGTATCACTCTGCTCTGCTCCTAGAGAAAAAAAATTGGCAAATAACTCTCTCATTTGGGACAGAACGTATCCCAGCGTTTGGGCGACGATATGTCGGTGAAGCCTAAGGCTGGAAAATCAGGTAGAGGAAAAAGCGAGCCGCCGAAACAGTCCAAATTAACCGACTTTCACGTCTGTGACGCAGCAGATAAAGCTCCATATATGGCAGAGGAAGCTAGCAGCGGTGCGGTAACTGCGGGCAACGGCACAGGTGCAGTGCTAGCTGCCATTAGTTCAATGAGAGCAGACTTTTCCGCTAAATTTGATGGGATTATGGCAGCGTTGGAAGGAATGAGAAAAGAATTGGGTGACTGTGTAGAGCGAATGGCGCAGGTGGAGCTTCGTGTCTCCAGTGCTGAGGATGACGTCACTGGTCTTCAATTAAAGGTGCGCACTTTGGAAAAAAAAATAAATGTCTGGAAGATAATGTCCTGGATTTGGAGTCCCAGTCGAGACGGAACAACTTGAGGCTGGTGGGTCTATCGGAGGGAACCGAAGGTCGGGACCCATGCTCCTTTTTGGAAAAGTGGATTCCGGAGGCGCTGGGCAGCGCGGAGCTGCAATCATCAGTCGTCCTAGAAAGCGCACACCGAATCGGCCCATCGAGAGATAAGGGACCACCGAGGACGCTTATTATGAAGTTCCTCAGCAACAGAGACAGGATGAAGAGCTCCAACGCTGCGCGAGCTAAAGGAGAGATTAAACACCAGGACCAGCAGGTGCGGTTCTACCCAGATTTGGCCACAGGAATCCAACAATTGAGGAAGCAGTTTGACCCCGTATGTAAAGAGCTGCGCAACCTTGGGATTCGTCATGGAGTGATTCATCCTGCAAGACTGTTGACCACGTATGGGGACAGAACACACATCTTCAAGACCCCAGAGGAGGCGCAGGAGTTCATCAAGAAGATTCAAGAAGAGACTGGTGGGAGCTAAGCATGAACAAAATATAAGATAGAATATTTAAACATTTGCACAGGCATCTGACTGATTTGAAGCAAATAGCAAGTTTATAAAATATAGATTGTATTATATATTAAAAAAAAACTCTATGATGTACAAAGTTGCTAAAAATTTTGGAGTTAAGTTGGAAAACTACAGAAGAGAGTTAATGTTATGTCATTAAAAGCAGTAGAGTTAGGGTGATTGGGAGGATGAAGAGGAGTGGCTTTGGCTGATCCTCGTGGGTGTGGAGCGGTCAATGGCTATATCGGGAGACTGAATTTTTCTTTTGATTTTGGGGGGATCACCACAAATGTGGGAAGGGGGAATTTGTTTGTGTGAAGTTTGTAGGATGAATGTTCAACCACTCATGTTTTTGCTTCTCTGTATGAGCATGTTTACACTGCAAGGTAATCCCAAACTCCCTATTGATCATAAACCAAAGCGTTAATCTTAATTTAACTTCATGGAAATGCAGAGGTCTACAAAATTTAAAAAAAACTTAAACAAGTTATGAATAAAATAAAAGACATGGGTTCAAAAATTGTGTTTTTACAAGAAACTCATCTAATAGAGGAGGATGTAAAAAGAATTAGGAGTAGATGGCAAGGAAGTGTTTTCACCTCATCATTTTCATCCCGAGCCAGGGGAGTTATGACTCTCATACATAAATCAGTTCCATTTCAAGTGAAAAATGTAATTGGAGACAAATTTGGAAGATATTTAATCATTCAAGGATCTTTGCTATTAGAAAATATAAATTTGGTGAACTTATATGGTCCCAATATAGATGATCAAAAGTTCTTTGCTAATTTATTTCTTATCTTATCATCACTTACAGGGCAACATATAATAGCAGGGGATTTTAATTGTACATTGAATCCCGGTATAGATAGATCAACAGGACTAGACTGTACGCACAATGGATGTAGGATGACCATTAATCATTTTATGAAAGAATTGAGATTGCTAGATATATGGAGAGAAATGAAACCACAAGTTAAAGCCTACTCTTGTTATTCCAATACCTACAAGACATTCTCACGTATTGATTATTTTTTGATCTCCACAGAATTAAGGTCCAAGATTCAAAACTGCTTTTATGATAACATCGTGATCTCTGATCATGCACCCTGCTGTCTAATATATGTAAGATAAGATAAGCCTTTATTAGTCCCACAACGGGGAAATTCCAGGATTGCAACAGCACAGGGATAGCAACACTCAGAGCAACAATCAGAAGGCAAGAAAAAAAAACAAGCAAGCAAGAGCAGCTAATATACATATGTACGTATTACTATAAAATATATATATATATATACACACACACACAGACACACAGTGCAGAGCATTGTAGCTGGATGGAATAAATATATGAATATATGAACACACAGTGCAGAGCATTGTAGCTAGATGGAATAAATATGTAAATATATAAACACCCACAGTACGGAGCATTGCAGCTAGGTGGAATAAATATGCAAGTATATAAACACACACAGTGCGGAGCAATGTAGCTAGATGGAATAATATGTAGATATATAAATATATAAACACACCCAGTGCTGAGCATTGTAGCTAGATGGAATAAATATGTAAATATATAAACACACACAGTGCAGAGCATTGTTGCTAGATGGAATGAAACAGCATAACCGTCTACTTAGTTATCCTACATGGTATGATTATGTGCCCATACATATTCTCACCCTCCATAGCGACCGGTATGTTCCTAGTTGTATGCCGGAGGGGACCATTGTGTAAGTCTATTGCATCTTTTGCATTCAAAAAAAACTATTAGTTTGTTACGTCTTTTTGCTATCTCTGCGAGCAGCCCTGCTTAGGTTGTACAGTCTGACAGCCGTTGGTAGGAAGGACCTACGAAACCTCTCGGTTGTGCACCTGGGATGATGTAGTCTGCTGCATGTAGATAAGAAATTGACAAAGGAATCAGGTAGATGGCAATTTCAGCATAAATGGCTTCAGGATGAGGAATTTAAGTACATAGAAAAACAGATAGATGAGTTCTTTGATATCAATACTACACAAACATCAGCATGTGTAAAGTGGGAGGCTTTCAAAGCTTTTATTAGGGGACATATTATTAGTTATACAGGTTCAAAATCTAAGAAGAGGAGAGAGGAGAGAGTCCAATTGGAACATAAAATAAAAATTCTTCAAGAAAAAGTGTATGCAGGAAGTGATCCAAGGTTGGAGAACGAATTACTGATTTTGAGAGCTGAATATGACAAAAATCAGCGAATAGAGCTGCCTCGAGTCTTCTAAGATTGAAACAATCTTTTTATGAACAAGGTGAAAAATCAGGAAAATTATTGGCATGGCAGATTAAACAATTAGAATTTAAAACACCAATTACCAGTATTATAAGTAACGGACAGGTAGTTATAGATCCTTTAGAAATTAATAGAGCCTTTAGAGATTACTATGAAAAATTATATGATACCAAAAATGAATCTGACTTAACAAAACTAAATGGGTTTTTGAACGGACTATCTATACCGTGTATTCCAAATGAAAACAGGGAGATACTGGAGTCTAAAATTAGTCAAGAAGAAGTTGGGCTAGCCATTGATAATATGAAATCAGGAAAAAGTGCAGGACCAGATGGTCTTCCAGTTGACCTTTATAAAAAATTTAAGAATAAATTAATAAAACCTTTTTTGGAAATGGTTTTAGAAGCATTTCAAAATAGTAATTTACCATCATACATGAATAATGCCTTAATTATACTGTTGCCAAAACCAGGTAAACCCTCTAATAAATGTGAAAATATGAGACCAATAAGCCTATTAAATGCCGACCTTAAGATAATCTGTAAAATTTTAGCAAGACGAATACAAGAAATTTTACCAAATATTATTAATCGAGATCAGAATGGTTTTATAAAGGGAAGACAAGGCTTCCATAATGTAAGAAGTCTATTTAATATTATTTATTCTAATAAAGAAGCACCGGATACAGCTCTCCTATCATTGGACGCCGAAAAGGCCTTTGATAGAGTCGAATGGCCCTTTCTTTTTGAAGTCTTACAAAGGTTTGGACTTGGAAATAATTTCATAAAATGGGTTCAGATAATATACAATAATGCTACAGCAGAAATCCTAACAAATAGCAATATTTCAAAATCAATAAAAATCAATAGAGGATGTCGACAAGGCTGTCCACTTTCACCTTTACTGTTTACTATGGCAATTGAACCTTTAGCGATGGCGATACGTTTACATTCACAAATATATGGAATTAAAGTTGGACCAACAGAACATAAAATCTCCCTGTATGCCGATGACATAATTTTGTTTATGTCGAACCTTAAAAAATCAATTCTGACCTTGTTGAATTTAATAAAGAATTTTGGGGAAATATCAGGATATAAAATAAATAAAACTAAATCTTCAATATTAATGCTAAATGAGACCCAGAGAAATCACCCAGCCCCTGAGGTAAATCAATTCAATGTTGTAAATCAGTTTAAATATTTAGGAATCCAAATTGTGCCTAAGTTAGAATCAGTCGCCAGTGTCAACTACGAAGCCTTAATGACAGATATTAATGAGTTACTTCAGAGATGGATGTCACTACCAATGTCGATGATCGGGAGAATCAATATACTTAAAAGTAATATCTTACCTAAAATACTTTATTTATTTCAATACATTCCCTTACCACCACCTTTAGATTTATTCTCAAGAATTAAAAAAAAGTTAGTGGAATTTATATGGAACAACAGGAGGGCTAGATTACGTCTGTCTTTATTATATTTACCATTTGATCGTGGAGGTCTGAAATGTCCAAATTTTATGTTGTATTATTGGTCGGCACAACTGAGGTCTGTGACATATTATTTTTCATCAAATGATCTCCCTCACTGGACTGAAATGGAATCATACAATTTACCTTCACCTCTTCCCATATTCATATACTCAGATTCGGCAAAAAAATTACAAAAACAAGTTAAAAATCCATTTGTAAAGCATATGATCAAAATATGGTGTGAAACTAAAAACTATTTAAAAGAACCACACTTATTGTCACAATTTAGCCCAATATGGGGTAATCAATATTTTAAACCAAGGAGAGCGGATGCTGTATTTAAAGTATGGAATTTAAAAGGGATTCAAAAGATTCAAGATTTATATCTGTCATGTGCAGATAACATAATGTCTTTTGAAGAGCTGAAGATCAAATTTAATCTCAATAGAACACATTTTTTTAAATATCTTCAACTTAGGAACTTTATTCGATCAAATCAAAATAAAGCTCTCACTCGACCTATTTACTCATCCTTGGAAAAAATGTTGATGAAAGATAGTAAAAGAAAGGGTATTATTTCAGAGTTTTATAACTCATTGACACTATCCTCAAGTGAAAACTCACAGAAAAGATTAAACTACTGGAAAGAAGATCTGCAAACTGAAATTTCAGAGGAACAATGGGAATTGGCTTGTACAAAAGCTCAAACCAAATCAATAAATGTACGTCTTAAATTGATACATTTTAAATGGTTAATGCGGATGTATGTTACACCGGTGGAGTTAAATAGATATAACAAAAACATACCAGATACGTGCACAAAATGCATGGAAAGTAAAGGAACCCTATTTCATTGTGTATGGGAATGTAGAATAATTAGAATGTTTTGGGAAGAGGTGAGGGTAACAATTGAAAAAATAATTTCAAAACAAATCATATTGAATCCTAAACTGTTTTTGTTGGGTCTGTACCCAGAAAAACATAACTTTAATAAAAGTGAAAGAACATTCATAGACCTCAGTTTGCTTAATGCCAAAAAATGTATTGCACTACTGTGGAAAAAGACTCATAGACCAGATGTGACTCCATGGTTAGGACAGATGTTAACAAACCTTCCACTAGAAAGAATAACATACATACTGAAATCAAAGGAAATTGTGTTTGAGAATATATGGAGACCTTTTATTGATTATGTAAAAAATTTTAACATAACTTTTGAAGAAGAAGGTGAATGATGTGTGTGGACCTTGTAAATTCCAAACTGGTGAATATAATATGTATACTTATGTAATGGATTGTCTAGACTAAACAGAGGAGCATTGTTGAAGACTTGATTTTGTTGGTGGTTGTTGGTGTTTTTAGTGCATTTTTTTTTGTAGTACTTTAGTGTTAGTGTTTGATTGTTTGTGTCTTGTAAAAAAAAAAAAAGGTTCAATAAAGATATTGTGGAAAAAAAAAAGCTCTCAAGTTGAAAGATCTGGTTGACTTTAAAACTGCAATAATAATGTTTAAAGTGAAGAATCTATCACTGCCTGCAAATATCCAAAAGTTGTTCCAAATAAGGGAGAAACGATATCACTTCAGAGGAACATGTATATTTCAAAAGCCTACAGTGAGAACTACCACCAAGCAACACTGTGTTTCAGTGCAAGGAGACAGATTATGGAACGATTTTGGACCTGAATTAAAATCATGTACAACGCTTGGACAATTTAAGCAAAAACTAAAGGAAGAAATACTCCAAACATATATACAAGATGACATGTAAAATCACATAAGGACTGTCATATCCAGCCTGTGCTGTGTTGTTGCCTAGTTTTTTTTTTTGGTTTTTTTTACTTTTTTCTGTCACACTTGGTCTTAGCTTTGTTCTGAATTGTAATCGCTCTTGTTTTGTTTTGTTTTTTTCTTTTGAATTCTTGGATGGAATATGGGTGGGCAATATAAGCTGCAGCGTCAGCCATCACCCATTTCGGATAACTTTTGTTGAACTGTATAATCAGAGGAGTTATTGCCTAATTTGACCTTGTTGGATTTTATTTCCCCCTTTTGCTATACTATTCAGTTCCTTTTAACCTGTACTATCCGAAATAAAGATTCATTCATTCATTCATTCATATATTAATGAAAAAATATTTTAATAATTTTTACGGATCATGACATTTACATCTGAGCAGTTGGATGATGAGACTCCAGGCTGTGCTCCAGTGGTCGGTGACAGATATGATACACTAGATAGGACATGGCTAGCATTTTTACAGCAAACGAAGGCACCAGTAGGTAATTATTATGGTTGTCAGTACTTTCAGCATTATGATAACAGGATACACAAACAATTCTTCATCTTATTTATTTTAATCATATAAGTAAGCTGTGTATATGGAACATGACTAGCCATGAACTAATGTTTACATATCTATAGCCAGTAACAATGTCAAAGCCAGTCACAGCCAATAGCATGACTGAGTTTATGTCACGTGTCTCTACCAACCAGTAGCGCAAGAGTTAGTGCGATGCCTACTGGCCAAGAGGTCAGAATGTTGTCTCTCTCACCTTTAAGTGGAATTTGTGAATATAACTCCATATTGTTGTGCTTTACAGTGATGTTTTAAGGTAATCCTTTGCTTGTGTGGTTATGTCAGTTAGTAATGAATGAAGGTTCTTGATGCACTGCCATCTGAGGGATCAGAGGTCATGGGTATTCCACTTAGGTTTGCATATAGAAACTCCTGGAATCCCTATTGTCCAATCAAATTTCTCGGTCTTAACTAACTGTTGTATAATGTGGGATAATCCCTGCCTTTGGTGCACGCTGCATTTGTACCAAATTATGATTACAATCTCCTGTTAACATTTTTTTCAGTAATGAAATATAGGAGTGGATACACTGAATTGAATTAAGTTGGCCAGGGAAAAAAATTGTGCAAATACCATACTGTCCCTGATGTTGTCTGATTTTGCACTGTATTCTGTAGTCAGGTCTAATATTGAAAATATATGGCTGCATATGGGAAAGAATAAATAAGTTCAGATTCTCAACAATTCACAAAAACAACACAGGGAATCTTATTTTTTCCTGAGCTGACTTCACCAAAATAGTATGTTGTTTTTTATAATGAGATGCACAATTTTGCAGGCCACCTTGACTTGGTATGGGACTCAACTCCTCCTGTCACCTGATATCCTATGAAACATTGTATAAATGTTTTTCAGAAACATGCAGTGAAGTGCTAACAAGTCCCTGGAGGAGACAATATAATGCTTATATGGTTATGCCATTTGGGACACATTAGCTCCAAATGTTAGATTGACAGCACGAACGAGAATACAATGTGCTGTATGTTCTGTATTATGTGTGTAATGATACACCGGCCATTACTCATCCAGCCAGAAGGTCATCAAAACCTAATACTACCTCAAATCCCAGTGTGAAAGACATAAACTCAGTGGGTTCCAAAGCAAATGATGTATCAAGCTTCATTATTTCACTTGTGTAAATTTGCACATTTGTAGATCACTGTATAGTCAAATATTTATTTTAAACATGCAGAGAAAAAGCCTGTCTAGCAATCTATTGGAAGAAATATTAGGAAATGCACCTCAACACCTTATCCAATTCGAGACCCATAATAACGGTTTGAGATGTTTCTTTAGCTGCACCACTATATTGCTTGTAGGGTGATGCTGTCATCATCTTTGGGGTCCATTTTCAGCCAGAATACTTTTGGCCAGATGAACATAAAATTTTCCTTTATCTTTTTTCTTTTCTTACTTTTCTTTTTCAAGCATAAGGCTTTGTAGGTTCTGTTTTGTTTTGTTTGCCTTTGTCAGCTACATGAATTTTACAACTTTATCCTACAAGAATAGTTTGTGATTAACTTTTTGATACTAGATCAGCTTCTAGGTTTCTAGAAAATATAAATGTTTTTTATCATTTTATTGCCTTTGGGGGGGGGGGGGGTTTGCAACCAGTAAAAATCCAAACACCATTATACAGTGGGGAAAATAAATATTGAACACATCAGCATTTTTCTCATTAAGCATATTTCTGATGGAGCCATTGACCTGAGATTTTCACCAGATATCAGTAACAACCCATGTAATCCATACATACAAAGAAGCCAAGGCAACTGTGTTCACAAAACAAGTTACAGTGGTGTGAAAAAGTATTTGCCCCCTTCCTGATTTCTCATTTTTTTTGTATGTTTGTCACACAAATGTTTCAGATCATCAAACAAATTTAAATATTATACAAAGATAACACAAGTAAACACAAAATGCAGTTTTTAAAAGAAGGTGTTTATTATTAAGGGGCAAAAAATCCAAATCTACATGGCCCTGTGTGAAAAAGTGATTGCCCCTAAACCTAATAACTGGTTGGGCCACCCTTAGCGGCAACAACTGCAATCAAGCGTTTGGGATAACTGGCAATGAGTCTTTTACAGTGCTGTTGAAGAATTTTGGCCCACTCGTCTTTGTAGAATTGTTGTATTTCAGCCACATTGGAGAGTTTTCGAGCATGAACCGCCTTTTTAAGGTCATGCCACAGCATCTCAATCAGATTCAGGTCAGGACTTTGACTAGGCCACTCCAAAGTCTTCATTTTGTTTTTCTTCAGCCATTCAGAGGTGGACTTGCTGGTGTGTTTTGGATCATTGTCCTGCTGCAGAACCCAAGTGTGCTTCAGCTCAAGGTCACAAACAGATGGCCGGACATTCTCCTTCAGGATTTTTTGGTAGACGGCAGAATTCATGGTTCCATTTACCACAGCAAGTCTTCCAGGTCCTGAAGCACCATCACACTACCACCACCATATTTTACTGCTGGTATTTTTTTTTTTTTGTTACTTATTTGTACCCGTAGGTAGATTCGGTTTGCAGTCTGGTGACAAGCCACCGGCTGCTGGTCGCTGCGTGCGCGAGCGCCCTAAACCTACATGTTTTTGGTGTGCGGGAGGAAACCGGAGAAATCCCGGAGTAAACCCGCGCAACACGGGGAGAACATGCAAACTCCACACAGCTCACTGTTGGTCGGGGGCTGGGATCGAACCCACGATCTCATGATCCCCGCGATCCCCCGGCCGAGGGTAAAACTGTGCTGCCACAGTGCTAAACCACTGCGCCACCGTGCAGCCTACGTATGGTGGCGCCTAGGTATGATGTTCCTTTTCTGAAATGCTGTGTTACTTTTATGCCAGATGTAATGGGACACACACCTTCCAAAAAGTTCAACTTTTGTCTTGTCAGTCCACAGAGTATTTTCCCAAAAATCTTGGGGATCATCTAGATGTTTTCTGGCAAAACTGAGACAAACCTTTGTTCTGTTTGCGCAGCGGTGGTTTTCATCTTGGAAATCTGCTATGCAAGCCATTTTTGCCCAGTCTCTTTCTTATGGTGGAGTCATGAGCACTGACTTTATCTTAGACAAGTGAGGCCTGCAGTTCTTTGGATATTATTGTGGGTCTTTTGTGACCTCTTGGATGAGTCGTCACTGCACTCTTGGGGTAATTTTGGTCGGCCGGCCACTCCTGGGAAGGTTCACCACTGTTCCATGTTTTTGTCATTTGTGGATAATGGCTCTCACTGTGGTTCGCTGGAGTCCCAAAGCTTTAGAAATGGCTTTATAACCTTTTGCAGATTGATAGATCTCAATTACTTTGTTTCTCATTTGTTTCTGAATTTCTTTGGATCGTAGCATGATGTGTAGCTTTTGAGAATCTTTTGGTCTACTTCAGTTTGTCCTATTTAAGTGATTTGTTGATTGAGAACAGATGTGGCAGTAATCAGGCCTGGGTGTGGCTAGATAAATTGAATTGAGCTTTCCAAAGATGTGATAAACTACAGTTAATTTATGTTTTACGGGGGAATCACTTTGGCGATCAGTTTGGATTTTTTCCCCTTAATGATAAACATCTTCATGTAAAAACTGCATTTTGTGTTTACTTGTTATTTTTGTCTATTTAAATTTGTTTGATAATCTGAAACATTTAAGTGTGACAAACATACAAAAAAAGAGAAATTAGGAAGGGGGCAAACACTTTTTCAGACCCCTGTATATTTTTTTTTAAAAATGGAATGACACAGGGAATAAGTACTGGACACTGTCAGAAGTAACTGCTTTGGAAGGCAGCTATGTTTTCTTTAGTGGGACCCAAGAGCGCAGGCAAGACTCAGTGCAGTAATGATTTATTAACAAAATGAAAATGAACAAACAAGAAGCAGCTCACGGGCTATCAAACACAAATTACGTAGGTAGCGCTAGACGCTCAGAAGCAAACAGATGAAGAGTGTAAATCCACAGATGACGCCACAACAGCACAAACTCAGACTGACATATATATAGAAAACTGATAATGACCAAACACAAGACCTCCTCCTAATTCCCTTCCACAGCATGTGGAACACCATTTGGTGTATGGGGCGGCGCCTATCTCAGTTTCTCTGACCCTAGGCCACACAGCTACTGTAAGTAGTGAAAGCTACAGTGGGGGGTCAGTCCTCTGGTAGCTCTGTGCGTAACTTTACTTTCCCCGTTCCATTATGCTGAGCACCACGCTAGAAGGCAGAAAGTACCATTTTTATATGGTCTTTGGTATGACCCGGCCGGGATTTGAACCCCTGCCTCCCGGGTGTGGGGCGGATGCTGTACCAAACACAAGACAGCTGGGACTAATTAAGAAGTAACAGGGGAGCAGCTACAAACAGGACAGGTGGGGCTGTGCAGACAAAGGACACTGGAGAACACAAAGGGCAAATATAGGAAACAATCATAAATAATCACAGAACAATAATGAACATAAAGTGTGGGACCAGACCATGACAGAATACATGAAGGAGAAAGAGGTGCACAAAGGCATAGAAAGCCAAGAAACCAGCTGAAATCCATCAGAATATAGGAAGCCATCCCATCTCCCATCCGTGCAAATTAATTTCAGCTGGTTAAGTCCTGACTGATAGCCTTTATAAAGATCTGTGAAAAAAACATTGTCACACCATAAGTAACTCATGTTGGGTAGAAGCAAAGAGCTCTCTCTAGACGTTTGCAACCTTATTGTTGCAAAACATAATGATGGCATTGGTTACAGGCGCTTTTCTAAACTGGTGAATGTTCCAGTGAGGACTGTTGCAGCCATTATTCGAAAGTGGAAAGAACATCATTTTAGACTTTATTGTCCCTGAGGGGAAATTCTTTTTCACAGACCTGTACATTAGAACTCTACATAATAGACAGGCAATAACAACTCATAACAAAGCTAGACAAACACTTTGCAGGACAAAACAGAATAACACAATGAACCAGGACACACTGTCATTTTACCATAAACCAACCACGACAAGGAGCACCTCGCAAGATTTCTGAGAGAGGAGTCAAAGGAATTATCAGAAAAGACAACCAAGAGCCAAAGACCACTTGTGGAGAGCTCCAGAAAGACCTGGAGTTAGCAGGTACTGCTGTTTCAAAGAAAACGATAAGTAATGCACTCAGTCAACAGAAGCTCTATACCCGCTCACCTCGCAAGACTCCATCTGGTCAGAGCAGGTCTGGTCAGATGGTCTGATTAACTCAGGTCTGGTCAGATGAGCCCAAAATTGAACTTTTTGGATGCCACAACACACAGCATGTTTGGAGGGGAAATGGCACTGCACATCAGCCCCCAAACATCATACCAACAGTGAAGTTTGGAGGTGGGAGCATCATGGTGTGGGGGTGTTTTCAGCACATGGTACAGGCAGACTTCATATAATTGAAGGAAAGATGAATGGATAAATGTACAGAGACATCCTTGATAGGAACCTGTTGCCATCTGTCAAGATGCTGCAGATGAAATGAGGGTGGACATTTTAGCAAGACAATTATCTCAAACACAGTCAAGGAAACTCTCACCCGGCTCCAGAGAAGGAAAATAAAGCTGCTAGAATGGCCCAGTCAGTCACCTGACTTGAATTCAATTGAAAATCTATGGAATGAACTGAACATCAGAGTTCATAGAAGACACCCACGGAACCATCAAGATTTGAAGACAGTTTGTGTGGAAGAATGGGCTAAAATCACTCCTGAGCAATGGCTGCACCTAGTTTCTCCGTACAGGAGGTGTCTGGAAGCTTTTATTACCAACAAAGGTTTTTCTACTAAATATTAAATGAATTTCTCCTAACGTTTCCCTGTGTCATTCCACTTTATTAAATATAACTTGTTTTGTGAACACAGTTGCCTTGGTTTCTTTGTATGTATGGATTACTTGGGTTGTTACTGATATCTGGTGAAAATCTTAGGTCAATGGTTCCATCAGAAATATGTTTGAGAAAAATGTTGACGTGTTCAATACTTATTTTCCCCGCTGTATGCTGCTTCACCTGCATTGCTGAGAGTAATTTCCAGACTATTGCTGAAAAAAAAAACATTTGTGATAAGGGATATGTTGATCGGCTGATTAAATATTTTATTAACAAGTAGTTGAGCAAGTATAACTACTGTATTAAAGTTGTCGGTGAGTGTAGTAGCTGTTCGAAGTAGAGATTGGGTGCAGCTGTTTCCCAGCCCATCACAGGGCCAACCATTCTGTTCAGGGTGTACCCTGCCTCTCGACCAAAGATGCTGGGATAGGCTCCAGCCCCCCCCCCCCCCCCGCAAACTGAAAAGAATTAAGTGGAAGAAGATGGATGGATGGATGTTTCCCAGCCAGCAGGATGCTGGGAAACTCTGGGTGCACCAGTTTTTCTCCTCCTTTGGGACTAGAAAAGTGTTATATACTACATGTCCAGGTCCTTATCCCTTATCCTTAAATCAGTGAGCACTTGTTTGCAGTTCTGGATCTTGATGAAGGAGCAAGAAGCAAGTAGCTCATAGGTTGGGATACAAGGCAGAACATGGCTCCTGCTGAAGCCTATGGAGTAGGCATGAAGAGGAGGAATCTTCCTGAGGAAACTGAGATTCTTCAACGTGTGCAACAGGATGCTGGAGCTTTTCTACCAGGCCATTGTCGCCAGCACCATCTTCTTTGGTGCTGTCTGTTGGGGTAGCAGTGTCAGAGCCAGCAACAACAACAGACTTGACAAGATTATCAAGAGGGCTGGCTCTGTGACTGGTCTCAGACCAGAGACTTTTGAGACTGTGATGAAGAGGAAGACACTGAAACTGCGATCCATCATGGACAATCCTGATCACCTCGTACACCACACACTGGACAGACAGCGGAGCACTTTCTCCAGCAGACTGCTACAGTTTCGCTGCCGAACAGTTAGGTACAGGAAATCTTTCCTGCCACATACCATTTCACTGTACAATAACTCACTCTATTGTAGTATTCTGGTCATAACTATGCTACCATACTGCACCTTACAGTCTAATTGGTGCCTCACATTTCACTCTGCACCTGATAGTCCAGCATTGTCAGAATCAGAATCAGAATCAGGTTTATTGCCATTGTTCATGTAGTACACAAACTAGGAATTTGTCTCGGTACAATGCTGCAACATTAAACATGATAAGATAAGAGAAATAAACTATACATGTAATAAAGTGTAGGATAAGATTAAGTGATACTGGTCAACAGTTAAAATATATATTAGCCAGCAGCAGATACTGTGGAGAACCATATAGTGCAGTCGGTAATGCAGGAAGAAAACAGTGATGATTGACATGAGTCTGGTTGAGCTGCTGTACATGGTGCACGAGAGTCAATAAGTCACTTAGTGTTCAGCAGTCTAATGGCAGAGGGGAAGAAGCTGTTCATGTGACGGGAGGTTTTAGTCTGGATGGACCGAAGTCTTCTACCAGAGGGGAGGGGGGCAAACAGTACGTGACCATGGTGTGAGGGATCGGCTATGATCCGGCCAGCACGCCTCCGGGTCCTGGAGATGTACAGATCCTGGAGAGATGGGAGCTTGCAGCCGATCACCTTCTCAGCAGTGCGCACGACGCGCTGCAGCCTTAGTCTGTCCCTGGCAGTGGCTCCTGCGTACCACACGGTTATGGAGGTGGTGAGGATGGACTCGATGATGGCTGTGTAGAACTGCACTAACATCTTGGTGGGTAGCTTGAGCTTCCTCAGCTGCCGCAGGAAGAACATCCTCTGCTGGGCTTTTTTGATGAGTGAGCTGATGGTCAGCTCCCATTTGAGGTCCCTGGTGATGGTAGTGCCTAGGAAGCGGAAGGAATCAGCAGTGGTGATGGGAGAGCCTGAGAGGGTGAGGGGGGGCAGAGGAGTAGTGACTTTCCTGAAGTCTACAATCATCTCCACTGTCTTCAGAGCGTTCAGCTGCAGGTTGTTATTGCTGCACCAGGACGCCAGCTGGGCCACCTCTCTCCTGTAGGCGGACTCGTCGCCGTTGGAGATGAGCCCGATGAGGGTGGTGTCGTCCGCAAACTTGATCAACTTGACAGACTGGTGGCTGGAGGTGCAGGAGTTGGTGTAAAGGGAGAAGAGTAGGGGGGAAAGTACACAGCCCTGGGGTGATCCGGTGCTGATGCTAGTATAGTCTGAGACAGTCTTTCCCAGCCGCACATGCTGCCTCCGGTCCGTCAGGAAGTCGATGATCCACCTGCAGAGGGAGTCAGGCACGTTGAGCAGGGACAGCTTGTCCCGGAGCAGAGCGGGGCGGATGGTGTTGAATGCGGAGCTGAAGTCCACAAACAGGATCCTGGCGTAGGTTCCCGGGGAGTCCAGGTGCTGCAGGATGGAGTGGAGGGCCAGGTTGACTGCATCGTCTACAGACCTGTTGGCTCGGTAGGCAAACTGCAGTGGGTCCAGGAGAGGGGTGGTGATGGACTTGAGGTGGGACAGGACCAGGCGCTCAAAGGACTTCATGACTACAGAGGTGAGCGCTACAGGTCTGTAGTCATTAAGTCCAGTGATCCGTGGCTTCTCGGGGACAGGGATGATGGTGGAGGATTTGAGGCAGGACGGCACGTGGCATAACTTAAGGGAGGTGTTAAAAATGTCTGTGAATACAGGAGCCAGCTGTTTCGCACAGAGTCTCAGGGTGGAGGGAGACATGCCGTCTGGGCCGGGGGCCTTGCGCGGGTTCAGTCTGGAGAACTGTTTGAGCACATCCTGCTCACTGATGATAAGGGGAGGGGGGGGAGGAGGGGGGGGGGTGCCTTAAATGAAGTAGGGAATGTGGAGGCTGTGGAGCTGGAGGGAGGGGGGGAGTTGGACACAGATGACGAGGTGTCAAAACGGGCATAGTGTTGGGACAGTCTTTGACAAAGGGCTTTGTCATCCTGACCTTTAGGAGCCTTAGGTCGATAGTTGGTGATTTGCCTCAGTCCTCTCCACACAGAAGCCGAATCATTAGCAGTAAACTGCTGCTGGAGTCTCTCTGAGTATAGAGATTTAGCCCTCTTCAGCTCTCTGTTAAACCGGTATTTAACCTCCCTGTAGCAGTCCCTGTCTCCACTTTTCAGCGCTGCTTCCTTCTCCTTCCTGATCTGTCTGAGCTTAGCTGTGAACCAGGGTTTGTCATTAGAGTAACTCACCCTGGTGCGTGATGGAAGAATGTTCTCTTCACAAAAGTGGATATATGAGTTCACAGTGTCCGTGTACTCATCCAGATCATGCGTGGCTCCTTTAAGCATGCCCCAGTCAGATATTTCCATGCACGTTTCCAGCTTCTCCTCAGCATCACTGGTCCGTATCTTCGTAGTGCTCACAACAGGTTTAGTGAGCTTCAATCTCTGTCTGTATGTGGGAATGAGGTGAACCATCACGTGATCAGATAATCCCAGCGCAGCTCGAGGGACAGCGCGATATGCGTCTTTCACTGTGGTGTAACAGTGATCCAGTGTGTTTAATCCTCTGGTGGGGCATTTAATAAACTGTTTGTAGCGGGGGAGATCGTGGCTCAGATTGCACTGATTAAAGTCGCCAGCCACAATAATCAGCGAGTCTGGAAAACTCCGCTCTGTGTGTTGAATGTGATCCGCGAGCACGCGCTGAGCTTCGCGCGTGTCCGCGTCGGGAGGGGCGTACACAGCGATCATTATGAAAGAAGCAAACTCCCGCGGGGAATAGAAGGGCTTGCAATTGATAACAAGAAATTCCAAGGCAGGAGAACAGTGTTTGGAAATTACCGTTACATCAGAGCACCAGCTGCAGTTGATGTAGAAGCAGACACCGCCTCCTGTGGTCTTGCCGGAAAGCTCTGTGTCACGATCAGCACGGAAGAGCTGAAAGCCGTCGAGGCGCAGCGCGCTGTCCGGTATATTTTCCCGGAGCCAGGTCTCAGTAAAGCAGAGGACAGCTGAGGAGGCGAGGTCCTTAAAACGCATCAGCAGTCTCAGTTCATCTACCTTGTTAGAGAGAGAGTTGGTATTGGACAGAAATATGCCAGGCAGCGCCGTTCGCGAGCCTCTCCTGCGAAGTCGTACGAGAGCGCCCGCTCGTCTTCCTCTCTTCCGCCGTCTCACTTTCCGAGCCAAACAATAAACCAGATCGGCGGCAGGGGCGAGAAAAACTGGGAGGAGGTCCGTGGGGTTGAAAGTCCTGATATTTAGAAGTTCTTCACGGGTATAAGATAAGATAAGATAAGATAAGATAAGATAAGCCTTTATTAGTCCCACAACGGGGAAATTCCAGGATTGCAACAGCACAGGGATAGCAACACTCAGAGCAACAATCAGAAGGCAAGAAAAAACAAGCAAGCAAGAGCAGCTAATATACATATGTACATATTACTATAAAATATATATATACACACACACACACACAGACACACAGTGCAGAGCATTGTAGCTGGATGGAATAAATATATGAACACACAGTGCAGAGCATTGTAGCTAGATGGAATAAATATGTAAATATATAAACACCCACAGTATGGAGCATTGCAGCTAGGTGGAATAAATATGCAAGTATATAAACACACACAGTGCGGAGCAATGTAGCTAGATGGAATAATATGTAGATATATAAAAACACAGTGCGGAGCATTGTAGCTAGATGGAATAAATATATAGACATATAAATATAAACACACCCAGTGCAGAGCATTGTAGCTAGATGGAATAAATATGTAAATATATAAACACACACAGTGCAGAGCATTGTTGCTAGATGGAATAAATATGTAAATATATAAACACACACAGTGCAGAGCATTGTTGCTAGGTGGGATGAAACAGCATAACCGTCTATTTAGTTATCCTACATGGTATGATTATGTGCCCATACATATTCTCACCCTCCATAGCGACCGGTATGTTCCTAGTTGTATGCCGGAGAGGACCATTGTGTAAGTCTATTGCATCTTTTGCATTCAAAAAAAAAAAAAAAAAAGAAACTATTAGTTTGTTACGTCTTTTTGCTATCTCTGCGAGCAGCCCTGCTTAGGTTGTACAGTCTGACAGCCGTTGGTAGGAAGGACCTACGAAACCTCTCGGTTGTGCACCTGGGATGATGTAGTCTGCTGCTAAATGAGCTCCTCAGTGCATCCAGTATGTCCTGCATAGGGTGGAACTCGGACTCCAGCAGAGATGACAGTTTAGCCACCGTCCTTCTCTCTCCTATCTCCTCCATCGGATCAAGGCGTTGCCCCAGGACAGAGCTAGCTTTCTTAATCAGTTTGTTCAGTCTCTTCCTATCGGCTGCAGTAATGCCACTGCCCCAGCAGACCACTCCAAAAGTGATGGCTGATGCCACCACCGTGTCATAGAATGACTTCAGCAGCGCCCCTTGTACACCAAAAGACCTGAGTCTCCTCAGCAGGAACAGCCTGCGCTGTCCCTTCTTGTAGAGTGCGTCAGTATTGTGTGACCAGTCTAGTTTATTGTTCAGATGAATACCCAGGTACTTGTAGGATGTCACCATCTCGATGTCTGTTCCCTGTATATTTACTGGTGCTGTGAGGGGCTGCCCATGCCTGCGGCAGTCCACCACCAGCTCCTTAGTTTTCCTCGCGTTGATCTGGAGGCAGTTCCGATGGCACCAGTCCACAAAGTCCTGGATAAGCCCTCTGTACTCAGCTTCATCTCCGCTGGAGATGAGACCAACGATCGCAGAGTCATCAGAGAACTTCTGTAGATGGCAATGTGTTGTGTTGTGTGAGAAGTCCGCAGTATAAAGAGTGAACAAGAAGGGAGCCAGCACCGTTCCCTGGGGGGCCCCCGTGCTACTGATGATCGTGTCGGAAACACAGTCCCGGGTTCTCACAAACTGAGGCCGGTTCGTGAGGTAGTCCAGGATCCATGATGACAGGTGCTGGTCCACCCCTGCGCGCAGCAGCTTGTCCTTCAGGATCATCGGTTGGATGGTGTTGAAAGCACTGGAGAAGTCAAAGAACATGATCCTCACCATATTCCCGGGCTTCTCCAGGTGGGACAGAGAACGGTGAAGGAGGAAGATCACCGCATCCTCCACCCCAATGCCATGCTGGTAGGCGAACTGGAGTGGATCCATCGCTGGTTCCACCAGGGGGCGGAGATGAGCAAGGAGCAGTCTCTCCAGGGTCTTCATCAAGTGGGACGTCAAGGCCACCGGTCTGAAGCTGTTCAGGTCTTTGGGGTGGGAAGTTTTTGGTACAGGTACCACACAAGATGTTTTCCACAGCTGTGGTACCCTCCCCAGTTTCAGGCTCATGTTGAAGATATACGTCACAATCCCACATATAAGTGCAAGCAGACACACAATTGACAAACAAAAACGAACAAAGAGCGCAGCGAAGCACCATGTCGACCGCTGTGGGCGCCATCTTGGATGCCAGGATCCATTGTACAGTGGATATGATTCATGTACCTATATGGGTCACCATCTATTCATCTATGATGTATATAAGTTTTTAGCAGTTTTAGTTTCTATAGTTAATCCCTTTGTTTATTATGCTGTGTGTGTTTCTGTCGTTTGGTCGTCTACTGTCATGCTGCTGTTACACTGTAATTTCCCAGTTTGGGATCAATAAAGTACATCTATCTATACACGGTGATCTGGCCAAAACCGCCAGCCCACTAAACCACAGAGTTGTGGTTAAGGATAAAAAGAGTTATGGGGCAGTAGTGGCTTAGGAGGTAGAGCAAGTCCTCCAATAACTGGAGGGTTGTCGGTTGGAATCCTGCTCCCCCCACCCTGCCGTTGTGTTCTAGGGCAAGACACTTTACCCACCTTGCCTCCAGTGTCTGTGACACTGGTGTATGAATGTGAATATATGTTTGGTGGTGGTCGGAGAAGCCTTTGGTGTGGATTGGCAGCCATGTTTCTGTCAGTCTGCTCCAGGGCAGCTGTGGCTACAGAAGTAGCTTACCACCATTGTCTGTCTGTGGAGTGAATGAATAATAGGCTCATTATAAAGTGTCTTTGGGTGTCATGAAAAGTTCTATATACTGTAAATGCAATCCATTATTATGTCTGGACACTATCTGATGATATCTGCATCTGGCTCAAGGGCACGACTACCTTGTAAGGCAGGGGTCACCGATAGATGGACTATGGTTCAAATCATACTCAGATGAAGCCCTATCCAGACCCACAGCTGTAGGAAACAAATATTTAGGTTTTGTTAAAACTTAGCAGAGTTAACATTTTAATCAGCGCCTCTTTTCTAGCATTTATGGCAGCCTGCACTAGCTTGTGCACTGCTGTGACAGTGAGGAGAAAACACCAAGACATGGCTGGAGCAGCAGAGATGAAAGAGACAGTAGTCAGAGAAATACTGCCAGAGAGTCAAAGTGAATATACTGTATGTCACAAGGTGTCCTAAAAGCCCAGAAAAGAACAAAAAATATGTTTTTAACCTGCAGTGGACAGACTGTGATATGTTGATCCTACAGCTCTGTCTCTAAGCATAATGAGACATAACGGCTCAAAGCTGTTAATGTGGGTCTCATATTCTCAGAGGTAGGGGCAATAGTAAAAAGTGAAAATGTGAAATACCTCTCTGAAACTTCTAAAACAGCATTTGAGAAAAGTTACCCCCTCAAATCTGAATGGAGGGTATAGAAAATTCTTCTTTCTTCCGCCTCCATGTCACCCTATCCCTTGCATCTTTCTCGGTAACACCAACCCTCTCTGTCCTTCTTCACTACATCCATGAATCTTTTCTGTGGTCTGACAGCTCCATTTTCAACATCATTTGTCCAATATATCCACTATCCCTCCTCTGCACATGTCCAAACCATCTCAGCCTTGCCTTCCTTACTTTGTCTTCAAACCACTCAACCTGAGTTGTCCCTCTGATATACTCATCTCTAATCTGATCCCTCCTAGTCACTCCCAATGAGAATCTTTAACTCTGTCACCTCCAGGTCCGCCTCCTGTCTTTTTGTCAGTGCCACCATCACCAAACCATACACTAGAGCAGGTCCCCCAACTGTCTTGTAAATCTTCCCTCTCACTCTAGCTGCTATCCTTCTGTCACAAAGCACTACATATCATCAACCATAGCGCCCTATAAGTCAAATATAACCCCCATCGAGACATGAAAAGTTAATGCATACAGCTTTGTTTTTCTTTTAGCCAGCACTTAAATCTTTGCTGTAAGCAGTTTTATATCTGGAATTAATTTAATTCCAGTTGGCAATATGTTCTAGAGTTGACAGCCCTTAATGGAGAAAGTGGACTGTCCAATTGTAGATTTACAATGTAGTATTTTACAGTTACCAGTCACCATGCCCCTGGTTATTTTATTATATCTTTGGATGTGCCTGTAAAGAGGCTCTGGGGCTAAACTATGTTAACATTTGAAAATTAATTTGAGAAAACAATGATTAGTGAAGCTCTCAAAGTTAAGTAAATTTTATCTTTTTAGTATTTGATAGTGATGCCAAAGGATTGGATTCTTATCCATGATTTTAGACACCTGGTTGTACAGGGATACACTTGTGCCTGGTTGCAGATGGCAATGCTTGACCCCAAATTTTTATACAATAGCAAAATGTAAAAAAAAAAAAAATCAGTGTGAATAAACATCAGAGCTGCCTGAGTAGGTATATAATTTCTTATTAGTTTAAAACAGTTGAGGTTAGTTTTTAACTGCTTTTGAAATTTCCATTATGTGTTTATCAAATTTAAATTGTGGGTCTAGGACTACTCTCTAGAAACTTAAACTTAGTAACATCCTGTATTTTGTCATTCACCACTGCACAGTGGCGCAGTGGTTTAGCACTGTGGCAGCACAGTTTTACCCTCGGCCGGGGGATCGCGGGGATCATGAGATCGTGGGTTCGATCCCAGCCCCTGACCAACAGTGAGCTGTGTGGAGTTTGCATGTTCTCCCCATGTTGCGCGGGTTTACTCCGGGATTTCTCCGGTTTCCTCCCGCACACCAAAAACATGTAGGTTTAGGGCACTCGCGCACGCAGCGACCAGCAGCCAGTGGCTTGTCACCAGACTGCAAACCAAATCTACCCACGGGTACAAATAAGTAAAAAAAAAAAAAAAAAAAAAAAAATTTGCAAAATGATTTTAATTGTCCCAGTATACTGTCTTCTGAACGAGAAACATAGAAAGTCTTTTTCAAATTCAGTCCAAGATGATTATGTTGCAGCCATCAATGGACATCATCCATGCATATCATTAGCACCTCAGCAGGCTTGCTAGGTGACTTGGTAGCTGTATATGCAACTTAGACAAGTCATTTATAGAAAAAAAAGACTAAATAAAAGTGGACCAAGTATTGAACCTTGGGTTAGTATCATTTTGTTGTTCAAAATAGAAGACTTTTCTTCATTAACTTTAACACACTGTTCTGTTTGATGATCCAAATCAATCAACTGTTTGTTTAGAAAAATTTACAGTGGACAGCTTAGATAGGAGAATGCTATGGTTGACGGTGTCAAATGCCTTTACGTCAAAAAACACTACAACCCACAGCATTGCCCCATCCAAGGAATGCTTAATGTTTTCAATAAAATGGCAATTTGCCATTTCTGTGGAATACTTAGGTGGAATACTTTGGTCTAAAGCCACATTGTCCTGGATCAAGGAGCTGATTGGTTTCAAGATGTTCGATCATCTGTGCTGCCACAGTTTTCTCTGGTACCCTTGGGTAAAATAAGTAAAATAGAGATATGACAATAATTAACAAGTTCTTCATGATTTCCTGCTTTGAAAACGTGTATATAATGGCTTTTTTGTGGTGGCCTAGTTGATAGAGCATCCGCCCAACAACCAGGAGGTTGGCCGTTCAAGTCCCGGCCAGGTCATATCAAAGACCATATAAAAATGGTACTTCCCTCCTTCTAGCTTGGTGTTCAGTATAACAGAATGGGGGAAGGAGAAGTTGTTTATGGCAGCGACCCCTCTGATTTTACATGTGATTAACATTGTAGATAGGAGAAATGTAATTTCGTTCTACTGTACATGATTGGCTGTATGGACTGAATGACAACAGAGATGGCTTCTTTTTCTTCCATCCATCCATCTTAGACCGCTTTTCCAGAGGTGCGGGTCACGGAGGCAGCAGTTCAAGCAGAGAAGCCCAGACTTCCCTCTCCCCAGCCACCTGCTACAGCTCTTCAGAGAGGATACCAAGGCATTCCCAGACCAGCTGGGAGACAGTCTCTCCAGCGAGTCCTGGCTCTGCCCCGGGGTCTCCTCCCAGTGGGACGTGCCGAAACACCTCAAGTGTGAGGCGTCCAGGAGGCATCCTGATCAGATGCCCGTACCGCCTCAACTGGCTCCTTTCAATGTGGAGGAGCAGCGGTTCTACTCTGAGCCTCTCCCGGATGACTGAGCTCCTCACCCTATCTCTGAGGGTGAGTCCAGTGATCCTACGAAGAAAGCTCATTTCATCCGCTTGTATCCGCGATCTCGTTCTTTTTTTTTATTTGATTTTGTATACTTCATTGATCCCCAGAGGGGAAATTGAGGGCATCCACCTTTCGGTCATTACCCAAAGCTCGTGACCATAGGTGAGGGTAGGAACATAGATTGATAAATGGACAGCTTTGTCCTAAAGCTCAGCTCCCTCTTCACCGCAACAGACCAGTACAACATCCGCATCACTACAGATGCTGATCCAATCCGTCTGTCAATCTCTCGCTCCATTTTCCCCTCACTCGTGAATAAGACCCCAAGATACTTAAACTCCTCCACTTGGGGCAGGAGTTTGTCCCCAACCCGGAGAGGACAATCCACCTTTTTCCGGCTGAGGACCATGGACACAGACTTGGAGGTACTGATTCTCATCCCAGCCGCTTCACACTCAGCGGCAAACCATCCCAGTAAGAACTGTAGGTCATTGCTGGATGAAGCCAGAAGGACAACATCATCTGCAAACAACAGAGATGAGATCCTGTGGTCACCAAGCATGACACCCTCCGTTCCCTGGCTGTGCCTAGAAATCCTGTCCATAAAAATTATGAACAGGATCGGTGACAAAGGGCAGCCCTGGCGGAGTCCAACTCTCAATGGGAATGAGTCTGATCGAGTGTTGGCAATATGAACCAAACTCTCACAACGGTCGTACAGAGACCGAATAGCTCGTAACAACAAGCCCAATACCCCATACTCCCGAAGCACCCCCCACAAAAAACCACGAGGGACGTTGTCAAATGCCTTCTCCAAGTCCACAAAACAAATGTAAACTGGTTGGGCAAACTCCCACGAACCCTCGAGGATTCTCGAGAGGGTAAAGAGCTGATCTGATGTGCTACGGGACGAAAACCACATTGCTCCTCCTGAATCCGAGGTTCAACCAACAGCCGAACTCTCTTCTCCAGTACCTTGGCATATACCTTCCCAGGGAGGCTGAGGAGTGTGATCGCTCTAAAGTTGAAGCACACCCTCTGGTCCCCTTTTTTGAAGAGAGGAACCACCACCCCGGTTTGCCATGCCAAAGGCACTGCCCCGACCTCCACGCAGTGTTGCAGAGGCGTGTCAACAATGGCAGCCCTACAACATCCAGGGCCTTGAGGTACTCGGGGCGAATCTCATCCACCCCCAGGGCCCAGCCACCAAAGAGATTTTTAGCCACCTTGGCGACCTCAGCCCCTGTGATAGGTGAGTCATCCCCCTCATCCACAAGCCCTGCTTCCTCTGTGGAAGGCGTATCAGTGGGATTGAGGAGATCCTCGAAGTATTCCTTCCACCGCCCGACGATATCCCCAGTCGAAGTCAACGGTGCCCCCATCCGCACCATACACAGTGTGGACAGAGAGCTGCTCCCCCCATCCTGAGCCACCGGACAGTTTGCCAGAATCTCTTCGAGGCCGACCGAAAGTCTTGTTCCATTGCCTCACCGAACTCCTCCCATACCCGAGTTTTTGCTTCAGCAACCACCCGAGCTGCACTCCGCTTGGCCTGCCGGTACACCTCAGCTGCTTTGGGAGTCCCACAAGCCAACCAAGCTTGATAGCACTCCTTCTTCAGCTTAATGGCCCCCCTCACCACTGGTGTCCACCACGTGGTTCGGGGGTTGCCACCATGAGATGCCCCAATGACCTTGCGGCCACAGCTCTGGGCCGCTGCTTCAACAATGGAGGTGGAGAACATGGCCCATTCAGACTCCATGTCTCCAGACTCCCTCGAAATGTGGTTGAAGTTCTTTCGGAGGTGGGAGTTGAAGACCTCCCAGACAGGGGCCTCAGCCAGACATTCCCAGCACACCCTCACTATACGTTTGGGTCTACCACACAGGTGTCAAACTCATTCCATGGAGGGCCAAGACCCTGCAGGTTTTACCTCCACCCAGTGTCTTCAACAGGTGATTTCTCTGAATTTCTTCCTACTGATTGCTGATCAGTGAAAACACCTGCTGAA
This sequence comes from Pholidichthys leucotaenia, assembly GCA_020510985.1. Lineage (NCBI taxonomy): Eukaryota > Metazoa > Chordata > Actinopteri > Cichliformes > Pholidichthyidae > Pholidichthys > Pholidichthys leucotaenia. The sequence goes on from CM035847.1 coordinate 76,098,528, forward strand.
GAGACTGGGTGGAAGTAAAACCTGCAGGGTCTTGGCCCTCCATGGAATGAGTTTGACACCCCTGGTCTACCAGGTCTGAATGGCATCCTCCCCTGCCATCGGATCCAACTCACCACCAAGTGGTGATCAGTTGACAGCTTTGCACCTCTCTTTACCCGAGTGTCCAAGACATACGGTCGCAGGTCTGATGACATGATAACAAAATCGATCATCGACCTGCGACCTAGGGTGTCCTGGTGCCAGGTGCACATATGGACACCCTTATGCTTGAACATGGTGTTCGTTATGGACAAACTGTGGTTAACACAGAAGTCCAATAACTGAACACCACTCGGGTTTGGATCGGGCAGGTCATTCCTCCCAATCACCCCCTTCCAGGTTTCACTGTCGTCCCCCAGTAGGACAATGGAGTCTCCAAGAGGAGCACTCTCCAGCACCCCAGTCAGAGATTCCAAAAAGGGTGGGTACTCTGAAACATCATTTGGTGCATAGGCACAAATGATGGTCAGGAACCATTTCCCAACTCGAAGGCGCAGGGAAACAACCCTTTCGTCCACCAGGGAAAACTCCAATATAGAGGCAGCAAGGTGGGGGGAATACAAGAATACCCCATCCCTGCTCGTCACCTCTCGCCAGGGCAACTCCAGAGTAGGCCAAGCTCCGCCCCTCTCCAGGAGACTGGTTCCGTAACTGGATCTGTGTGTTGAGTGATGCCGACTATATCTAGCCGTATCTCTCAACCTCATGCACCAGCTCAGGCTCCCTTCCCCACCAGAGAGGTGACATTCCACGTCCCAAAAGCCAGTTTAGGAAGCTTGAGATCAGACCGCCTTTGACCGCTACCTGATCCACATTGCACCGGACCCCATGATCCCTCCTACAGGTGGTGAGCCCACTGGAGGGCGGACCCATGTAACTCCTTCGGGCTGAGCCCTGGCCGGTCCCATAGACGGAAACCTGGCCACCAGACGCTAGCCATCGAGGCCCCTCCCCCAGGCCTGCTCCAGGGTGGAAGCCCCGGTAACCCCATACCAGGCGGGGGTACACTGAATCCTTGTTCTAGTATTTATCATGAGAGTCTGTTGGATCGTCTTAGGTCTGGCCCCTCACCCAGGACCAGTTTGTCTTGGGTGACCCTACCAGAGGCAAATTGCCATGAACAACATACAGTAGCTCCTGGGATCACTAGGGCACGCAAACCCCCCACCACGATAAGGTGACGATCCATGAGGGGCTTCTTTTTCTTCTTCTTCTTTTTTCCAAATATTAGGGAATTTACTGGTCCTAATGAGAAGAGTCAGTTTTTGTTCATATGGTGCTGTATTTCTTTATGAACATGTAAAATTTTGCATCAATTCTTCTACTGACTGTGTAAAATATGTATTAAATTTATGTGCCATGGTGGCATTATCTATGACATTTGCATTATTTATTTTCAGCTCCTTAATCTGTTTTTGACTATATGACTTATTAGTTAAATTTTTTAAGTGTTTCCACAAGGAAACATCATTACCCTTAGTATTTCCTATCAGTTGTGTATAGTATGAGACTTTCATTTTGTGTAACTCCAGAACAATTTTATTCCTTAAACATTAGTAGATTAACCAACCAGTATTAAGTTTTTAGGTTTTGTTTTTAAAGCCATATCCCATTTCTTCATAAGTGTGTGTATTTCATTATTTAATCATGATAAACTTGCCTTCTTTTGTTTATTTTAAATGTTTTGATATATGTATTTTTCTGTTAAATTTACAATAGCATTCATCATGGATTTACAGCACCTATCCAAATCATCAATTTCCGTAAGCTGATTCCAATGAATATTTTTAAGGTCATGTTCAAATTGCATAAGTTTTGATTTGGGGATGATCCTCTTTATTTTGTCAGGGTTGCTGCTACCTAAACTAACTAAACATCCAGCAATAAGATATCTGGAGTTTGCAGCCAAGAGGTTTTTGCTATAGCAAGCAAGATTTTCTTTATTAGCAGTAGCAACCTATTTTTTCTGTGTGACATGAAGCTGTGTCAACAAAATGTGGATTTTGTCAAACCATTTTTTATCAATAATCTCTCTAAACAGGCCCAATAACAGTCAGTGGGCGCTATATTAGCTAGCCAAAGTCTGTTGAGTCCATTCAGTAAAAAAGAATGTGCACAGCAATATTTGGAGCACTTTGTAATCGATTATATGACGTCATGCAGGAGGAAGGGAAGGAGCGAGGTGTCTAAATTAAGTCAGCTGTCCAAACACGAGTTAATGGTGTGACTCACATCTCATCCACATGCTGCTCAATGAGAAATATAAGCCCTTTTAACGATGCCCTCTATTAAAACACTTCACAAATCACACACATGCGTGCAACAACACAGATGCACAGTGAAAGCACGTTGTGTGTATGCAAGCTTGAACAATTTTTTTAAAAGCCCAAGAAGGGCAGTAATTGCCAAAATATTCACTCTGGGAATGAGCCATAGTGTGAAGTATTTACATTACAATCAGCTCAGTTCAATTTCATCCACACACCCTCATCAAATAAACAACCAATAATTCATTGCCAATCAGTGGAAAGAACACTTTTTGGCACTGCTGAGACCACATCCCAAGAAATGAAGTGCACCACTTGATTCAAAACGGTTCACCCTTAAATAGTTCTGCTGTTTAAAAAGAGTGTCAAAATGTCATATACTGTATTAAGACGGCATTTCTAGAAGGCACATAATAAAGCCCCACATAAAGAAATAACAACATGAGATTTCACTTAGTCAAATGATTCTTTTACAATTTTTTAAAAATACAGGTAGCTGTGAGTGGTACCTATCAGCCTTATACTTTGTTGTTGAGATAGTTTATATGGCATTTTGATCTTGGTCTTTGACCTTGTGATCCCAAAACAGTCACAGTTCAGGGTCACAGGGTGAACCTGTGTACAAAGCTTGGTGACCCTAGCTTTACTTGTTCTATAGTAATAGGGTATAGGGAGCCTTGACCTTTGGACCCCAAGCACATAGTCAGAAGTAAGGGTCTAACCTGTCAAATACTCATCTTAGATACAACTATGGCATTGATTTGAAAAGCCTACATCATTTCTTTCTCTAGTTGTGTTCAGATGATGTTGAAGAAAACTCTAACTTGAACTCAAACTCATCTGAGTTTTTCTTAGCTACAGCTATTGTATAGATTTGGAAAGCCTACATCATTTCTTAATCTAGTTATTGCAGTCACAAGGCAAGTGTTGATGCCGCTGATACTGCTGCTGGTGGTGATGTCGATACCCCTTCAGCCTTTTGAGGCTGAGGGGTAAACAGCTAATGTTTCCTATGTGTTAACAAGCTAATCCAGTTAAAGTACTTCCTAATACACATAGGAATAGAATCGTCCTGTATTTATATACTCCTTTTCACTAAGTCAGAACGCCATGGGGGTGGCTGTGGCACAGGTGTAGTGTGGCCGACTACTGATCAGATGATCAGTGGTTTGAGTCTTGCTTTGTCTGCAGTCTGCATGTAGAAGTGTCCTTGAGCAAGATACTGAACCCCCAGTTGCTCCTGGTGGGTCAGGCCAGCGCCTGTTCATGGCAGCTCTGCCACCATCAGTGTGTGAATGTGTGTGTGTGTGAATGGGTGGATAGCAGGATCTGTAAAGTGCTTTGGTCATCCAGAGATGAGTGAAAAAAGTGCAATATAAGTGAACACCATTTACCATCTACTACCTATACTGATGAGATGGACAGCTATGCCACCTATATGAACACTGAATAACCAAACATGGTTGACTTTCGACTGTGAGAAGAAACTCAAGTATTGGGGGGGGGGGGGGGCTGAAAAGTTCATAGTGGTCAAATTTGACCAAATGTGGTTTATTTTTCAACATACAGTAGTCTTCCCTTCAGTCCACACACTTCTTCCATCAGTGTTGCAGCGCTAGGATCCCTGCGATTGAAAAATAAACCACATTTGGTCAAATTTGACCACTATGAACTTTTCAGCCTATGACCTTTTCCACACACCCCTCATAGATTATGATGCAATTGTGCAAACTAAACACAGAAAGGTCCCTACTGACCAGAATGTTAAAGCAGGAAACCTTGTGGGCATGGGATGGCAGTGCTCATAACCATTTCCTCCATAGGGCAATTTGCACAAATGCTGGGGGCCCCTCAAGCTATAGGATTAAACACAGAGCAAACACTATTAGTCATTACAATATTGAATTCGTTAATTATGTGTTATTCTATAGTATGACAACCTATTATGATCCACCAGAGGGCACACATCCCCAGAAGGTTGGTCTATCTACAACATCTCATGCTCACTAATGGTGGTGACAAAGATAAGTTATAAATACCCCAACAGAAACAGCTTTGACATATGCACAGCACTAACATGCATTAAACTGACAGTCTAACCAAGGACAACATACCTTTTTTCTGATATTTACTATTTCCCATCAGCCCTTGTGGCTGCATTCACGCAGAAGGCTACAATATTTTTTAGAGAATTAAAAGCATCTGTCTACATTTGTACCAACTAAGCTCCTCATATGTTTATTGTCATGCTTAAAAACTAAATGTAAAGTATAACCATTACTAAACTGCAGTGACAACGAAGTCTTATCAGGGTAATCAATTATATACAGGTGGATCTCAATAAATTTAAATATCGAAAAGTTAATTTATTTCAGTAATTCACTTCAAGAAGTGAAACGCATATATTGTATAGATTCATTACACACAGCGATATATTTCAAGCGTTTATTTCTTTTCATTTTGATGATTATGGCTTACAGCTAATAAAAATCCCAAATTCAGTTTCTCAAAAAAATAGATTACAAAAGATCAGTTTAAAAAGTGGAAATTTTGGCCAACTGAAAAGTATGTCCATGTACACACTCAATACTTGGTCAGGGCTCCTTTTTCATGAATTACTGCATTCAATGTGGCGTGGTATGAAGGTGATCAGTCTGTGATACTGCTGAGGTGTTATGGAAGCCCAGGTTGCTTTGATAGTGGCCTTCCCTTCCATAGCGGCTCATCTGCATTGTTGGGTCTGGTGTCTCTCATCTTCCTCTTGACAATACCTCATAGATTCTTTATGAGGTTTAGATCAGGACAGTTTACTGGCCAATAAAGCACAGTGAAACCATGGTCATTAAAGCAGGTATTGGTACTTTTGGAAGTGCGGGCAGGTGCCAAATCCTGCAGCATCTCCATAAAACTTTCAACAGCATGGAGCGCTCTAAAATTTCCTGGTAGACAGCTGCATTGACTTTGGACTTGATAAAACACAGTGGACCAACATCAGCCTATGACATGGCTCCCCATATTAGGTGCAAAGTTCTGTCATTTAGAAATCAAGGTCCCAGAGTCTAGAAGAAGCATGAAGAAGTACAAAATCCAAGTTGCTTGAGGTCCAGTCTGAAATTTCCACAGTCAGTGATGATTTTAGGTATGGAAATATAATATATTCCAAGTAAGTACAGTAAAAATTTGTGCTACTGTATGTAACTTTACTTTTTTCAGTATTTAGGAGTGCCCCTTTTTCTTGGTTGAGCACCTGCCCCCATAATGTCTCTGCATGTCACTGGTTCCACCATTCTTGATTGCGATGACAAAACCAACCTCAGCTCATCCATCCTGTCAGTTAACGACTCTTGCAACAAAGAAGCTGTGACTAATGGCCTATGTGGAGCCTTTTTAGCCTAGCAATTGGCATCCCTGTATTCACTTTACAATCTTCTTGCTGGTTTCTTCTTGGCATCTTTAGAAGAAGCAGAGTCAGTCACATGCATTACGCTGTGAGGCCTTAATAAAAATGATTCACTGTGAAACTTGAATTGAAACTGTAATGTAACTTATTTTAAACTAGAAAAGCACTCGGAGAGCGCAGACCTCCGCCAAGCGCCACAGTTCCCCCCATACAGTGTTTGTGTGTACGTTTTCAGATTCCTTGACCATGAAAACATATGACAAGCAATTGGATTGACAATGATAGGATTAGTGGTTTAGTAGTTATTCACGAAAATGGCATTTTGCGTAATGACGGTTTTCTTGTGGACGGTGATCCGGATCACCACCAAAATCTAATCATCTGTAGGATACCCCATTTCTGACAATCTTTGAAAATTTCATGAAAATCCCTCCATAACTTTTTTGAGTTATCTTGCTAACAAACAGACAGACAGACAGACAGACAGACAAACAAACAGACAGACAAACCAACGCCGATGAAAACATAACCTCCTTGGCGGAGGTAATAAGTACCAAAACATAGTTATGTGGGCTAACTTTTGACATGAACAAAGGAAAATAAAACAAGCAGACATGTCCTGTTTGTGAAGTCTGTCTTTAGCACTGTTTTTAGCTTTTTTCTCAAACTATAAAAAGTAACCAAACATCTACTGCAATTAACAATTATTAGAAAACTACTGAAGCAGAGCTAACATATACTGTACCATTGAAATATCAGTGTGTTGCTATCAGGGACTATTGTAACTCCCGGAACCCCTGTTGTTGGAACTGTTGTATAATAATGTGTAAATAAATTTTGTAAGTTATTGTATTCTTTTAGTTTTAAATTAAAAACACTTTTGAGACTATGCATACATCAATAAAAAGACTTTAAAAGGCAATAAGGCAATGATCATTCCCAGGCACTATACACTTCAGCTGACAGAATAACACTGGCTTCCCCTCTCACTTCAGCTCTACTCTGTTCGCATGTCTTTTCAGGTCCCTGGAGTGCAAGAGACTGGAGCAGGTTGTTACCTTACCCTGTCCACGCCTCTGTCCCCACACAGCTGCAAAAACCTGCTGCAGCCTCACCATCTGGGAACATCAGTTGGGTGCCAAGCTGCAGCAGCGCCACCCACTGTGAGGTCACTGCTGCTGTCACCAAGAGTCACCCACCACCCGGCCCTCAATGCCAGGCCAGGTGTGTGGGGAAACTGTGTATGTGAGTGCACCCTTGATGAGTGGATATAGGTCAAAGCAGTTATTATTACAATTATTGAAAATACTTTACTCCTGAAACAGAGCTTTAAAAAAAAATGTCACCATTTCCTGTATTTTATTTGGTCATATTACGCCTTTTAGGCCATGAGCCAGATAGGGTCACCGCTTGAAATATTTTCTTGTGTGTGTAATGAATATTGAACTTATAAAAGTTCATACTTTTGGAGTATACAGTCATGTGAAAAAATTAGGACACCCTGTGTGTTTTTTAACATATTTGGACATATGGATATTTAATATCAATGTTAAAAATACTGGGAGATTCACGTAGTGATCTGTGTGGAGTTTGCATGTTCTCCCCGTGTTGCGTGGGTTTACTCCGGGATTTCTCCGGTTTCCTCCCACATGCCAAAAACATGCATGTTAGGTTAATTGGCTGTTCTAAATTGTCCCTAGATATCTGTTTCCTATAGGCCCTTAGAATAGAGGGTTAGTATTAATGAAAGCGCTTTGAGTGGTCTTTGTGACTAGAAAAGCGCTATATAAGTGCAGGTTAGTTAGTTAGTTAGTTAGTAATAAAATAAACAATTAAAAATGAATTAAAGACGTTTTTCAAATTTTCTGTAAAATGTAATTCTTAACAAATAGTGAGGAATAAATTAGCCCCCCCCCTCTTTTTTAGGACACCCCCACATTTCTTCCCACTTACAATGGCTAAAATAAATTTTTAAAAATGCAAATGAAAACAAAAACAAAGTTAGAACTAGATACATGGAATATTTAAAGAGGTGTCCAAATTTTTTCACTTGACTGTATGTCAACTCAAAGTTTAGATGTTTTTATTTTGAGCTGGTCAAACCCAGACCAGCTCGAGGGCTTGACAAAATAAAACAAAAAGCACAGCAAGACAAATTTCACAAGGCTCAGCAAGGCAAGACGAGGCTTGGCAAGGAGAGTGTCAAACATGCAATATGACAAATAAGGACCCCGTACAGCACAAAGGGGCCATGGACCTTAAATAAGGTAAAACATAATTGACACAATACACAACAGCCGTGGATAATTAGTAACCAAGGATCACACTAGACAAAAATGGAAAGCAACAAGAGACACTGTCAAAATAAAAGCCAACCACAAAAAATCGAGGCAGGAATGAACTACAAGAAGTATGTGGCGGTAATGCACCTGTAAGCTGGATGCCAACCACCAATCAAATAATAATAATAAGAAGAAGAAGAAGACAATAATAATAAAGACAACCAAGGATACAGAACATAGAAGCCATGATACTAATACTAATAACAAACAACTAAGAATGGGGCAGGGACAAAACCTACAGAACCTAAGAAGAGACATGTTATAATACACACAAGGACCAAACAACACTACAACTAAGGCACAGATAAATATAAACAAGAACAAGATAATACTAGTGACCAAACAGAACAGAAGCTAAAGCAGAAAAAAATAACACAGAGACCCAGATAATAATAATAATAATAATAATAATAATAATAATAATAATAATAATAAGGAGCCAAGAACAAAACACAGAAAAATCATACAATAATGAACTCAAGGCAAGGACGTGGGATGAGCCCATGTCCTGGTGACAAGAAATTATAAACTACAAAACAAGGCAAGGACATGGGCGCAACCCACACTCTGACATTATATTGCAAAAAAACAAAAAGTCCCCATTGTGGGACTAATAAAGGCTTACTGTATCTTATCTTAAAAAACTAACCCTAACCTTTTACAATATTCTAATTTACTGGGATGCACTAGTAACTGAAAAGTCAGAAATCTGCGAGAAAGAAAGTTGCAATGTGACCTGCTTTAATTCTGTTGGTCAGGCCTTTTTTTTCTGCTCCCGGCATTCAGCTGGAACAGGCGTGTGAGACGTTCTCTGTGAGCAGTAGTTTGGGGTGTTGGGATGGTGGATCAACTGCTGCCTCGCAAATGAATGTCATAAAGCATTAATAACATAAAATACTAGAAAGCGTGAATATGCAAAAGAAGTAGAAATGGTACACACCCACTGTACAATACTGGGCCCCTCCAGTGTGTAAAAATCTGGGATGCATTATGCTTAATGCTGAAATGAAACTGAGACTCAGGTTCGTGTAAAAGGTAAAAAGTATATTCGCTATGATAAAACACATTGAACTACAGCATAAACAAATGTTTTTGTTTTCTTCACTAACAGCTCCAAGGTTTCCCTTAAAATGTGTTTTAGAATGTAGAGACATTTCTGTTCACCGTTAGAGGAACATCTAAATGGACATCTCATCGTGTTTTCTCACCACAAGAGAAGTCTAAACAGCTATGAATCCCATTTTCACAACTGGAAAGAGCAACCTTGACGCTCTTGACCCGTGACAGTCATTAGGGGAAGCATTGAGATCACTTCATAACCACACTGTTTTCCATTAGAAGGGCACTTACAGGGCACCATATATGGTACAGCATCAGATTTTCTCCACTAGAATGGTATTTATTAAGACATATCATCAGATATTCCTACTTTAAATAGCACACCATCGTAATTTATTGCACAAAGGGCCCACAATCCTTTTCTCTCATGAGAAGGAGAGCCAATATGGTAAATGGTGTTCACTTATATGGCACTTTTTTTGACAAAAGCTCTTTACAGATTTGATTATCTACCCATTCACACACTGACAGCACCAGAGCTGCCATGGAAGGCGCTCTCCTGACTCACCAGGAGTAACTCGGGGTTCAATGTCTTGCTTAAGGACACTTCGACATGCAGACCACACTAAAAGGGGTGTTAACCCCCTTGACCACCTTCTGAGTCAGCCAGTCTTCAAAAAGCAATAGTAAAAATTGCACTGATAATTTCTGTCCGACTTAAAGAAACACTAGAGTGAATATGGTTAATTTACTTTAGCAACACTTTAATCTCTTCTTTTTCCTCTCGACCTGTGATCTTTGTGTGTTGTACCATGTGTGTAGCATGTGTATGATTGGGTTGGGTGGGAGGTGAGTGAGGGACAAGGAGAGAGAAAGTAAATGCCCCACGCCCACCACCACCCCAGAGGCCAGACCCACCACAAGTTAGTAACCACAGAACTTGTTGGCCAACACTAACAGCTGAAACGCCTCAGTGAGTTTAATGCTCAGTCACCACACCCAGATCCAGAGCAGCCCCAAAATCCCCCATTTTCCCCGGCTTCTCCTCACTCACATTGTCCACCTGCAGGTAAATGCTACGCTAACAGAATGCACGTTTCCAGCGTGAGCGTCATCCTCATTTACCCTGACAGGGATGAAGCCCTCCAGATATAGATGGAACTCTCTCACAACCACGGTTTGCACGTTGGCGCTTGTGAAGTCATTGACGTCACGATAGCGTTGCCTCCAATCTTTCTGGCACTGAGCACATGGCCAGATGTTTTGCATTAGCATCATGCTAGTGCTCCCAGTGGAGGAAAATGTACTCTGATTCACATTGTCCACATATTTGTAAACACAAAAGTACAAATATATAAACATATAAGTATGTATATATATATATATATATATATATATATATATATATATATATATATATATATATGCTCTCCCCGTGTCTGCGTGGGTTTTGCCAGGTTCTCCAAAGACAACTGTGGATAAATTATCCTCTAGTATAAATGTGAGAATGAATAGTTGTCTGTCTCTCTGTGATGAACTGGTGATCTGTTCACGGTGTACCCTGCTTCTCACCAAAGATACTGGGATAGCGCCCCCCCCCCCCCCCCCCGGCCCCGTGATCCCAAAAAGGATTAAGCTGTTAAAAAGATGAATTAACTTAATTTCTACATGATCTAAAAGACATTATAGGTTACTATTTCAAAAGTTCACACACCATCCTGCAAGGATGTGTGTGTGTGTGTGTGGGGGGGGGGGGGGGGGGGTTGTGTTAGGTAGAGTATTTTCTAGAACCAGAGCCAATGGCATTTAGAACCCCTGTATTACAAGTAAAAAAAGTTCAAATTTCTGTGGAAGAGAACACTCTCTAATGTTTTAAATTTAGATTGCAGTATAATTTTAAAACCCTACTTGTCAGGATAACATCATATTTCTTTAAATTAACCAGCCTACTTTAAATGAGGCCTATAATAAAACTGCAGGTCTTAGCGTAGCTGTTGTGACAGAATATTAGAAAAATTTTAAGTTTTATCCATCACATTAATTAAAGTTCTGTGCCTAAATAATCTAGACCTATTCTTATTTTGTTGTATACTGTATCTAAAAGGCCTCTGTAAAGTAGGCCAGTTCCAGAATGTGTTTTCCACATTGCGTAACCATAGACATGATACATTTCATATCCAATTCAATCACAGCCATATGTGATCAGTGAAGTATAAAATGAGCATCTGTATTGCTTCAGGTTCATTATTAAAGTATGGGTAAATTTACATATGCAGTTGCGTTACATAATTCTCATACACATGCCACAGAATGTCCAACATGGCTTAATGGTTTCTAACAGTGACAACAGAACCCCGATGGGCACTTCCTTGTCATTGTGAGAAATATCTCTGCACTATGTCCAATGTATTGACCAGAATCAATGGTGACAATCAAGTCAAACAGAAGAGGAATGTTAATCTCATGAGGGAAATACTACAATGACCAATCAGATAATCGGATTAATAGGGGGGAAGGAAGGTGCTGCCCCGCATTAGCCCCCTCAGTCTGAGTATTAACAAACGAACAACTGTTTAGAGATGTTATCATCAAAATTATATGCCTCTGCTCTTCCTCCTTTGGCTTGTTTTGTGGACTGAGCCCAAGCAAAGAGTTAAAAAAGCATCCTTGGCCACAATCTCTGAATATTTTTTCCAACACATCAAATGGGCGACTGGACGATGCACTCAAGCTATGTCATGCATGTGCTGAAACTGGGCTGTAGCACAGTTTCGGCGCTAACAGTTTCCAAATGTGCTGTGACACATTAAAATATGACATCATGAATGCATAAACCATTTTGTGTTGGAGCCCCTCTGCAGTGGAAAGTCCCTCTGTTTCTGCTAAGATGTGAAAGCCGTGATCACAACTCTGCATAAGACTCGCCTCTGACCTGAGCTACCTCCAGAGAGACCAACCAATCATAAAAGTTTGTTCCCACCAATGACTGGATGTGTCAGTGTGTGCAAATGCCTACATGTATGTGTGTGCGTCTTCCCACCGAGCGGTCCCAGAGTTGGGAACAGGTGCAGCTGATTAACTAATCTCCGTCTCTCTTGGAGGAATTTTGCAAGAGGAAAAACTCCTCTCCGTTCCTCTCCCAGTGGGAACATTTGCTTTTCGTCTGTTTGGCCCCAGTCCAGATAGGATGGAGAGATCTCAGCTGCTCTTGGGATAGACTGTCCTTATCCGTCACCCCACAGAATCCTACTCACAAAACAACTTGGTTTTAGTGTGATTGACACAAAGGGAATAAAATGCTAAATGTGGGTTATTGCATTGGATCTGTGATCGCACACAGTGTGATGTGTCAGCTCCAGTTAACTTGGTCAGTGTTTAAACCTACAGTTACTGGTGTCAAATGAAAACAGATTCAGCAAATACTTATTTCTTCCTTCAGATGTTTTCAGAAAGACTTTTTGCTGCCTTTATATATCTCTGATATAGATAAAGACATAGATGTCTTTCTCTGATATCTATATCAGAGAAAGATAACTGCAAGGGTGCCATGTTGGGCACATTTGGAAATCCTCTATCAGCCTGCCCATGAGTGCAGGCATTGTCCAATCAGGAGCAATTCTGGCTGTAGGAACCTGAAGATAGGCTGGAAGAGTTGCAAATAATTTAATTAAACTAGTATAAATGTTGGTTCTCCATAAAACACCAGGGTTCTGAGGCTCCAGAATACAACCAGAGCCAGAATCATGTAGAAGTGCAACCCTGTTTTCCCTATTCATTGGTGGTGGGAATACAGTAAGAGACAAGAACGACTCCCAACCATAGCTGGAATCTTTTCATTCTTCATAAAGAGCTGCTCATCAGAATTGCATCAGTTGTGAAAGACGCAACACTACTATTCATTTCTAAGAAGGTATGCCAAAGCAGCTAAGGCCATGACATATACATACAGTGAATAGAGCTGAAGTCCACTTCATGTCCACTAGGTATCACTAAACTTTAAGCACTTAAATGTTCAAATCAGTAACTTTTAAAGCTCCTAAATAGTCAAAGTAAATTATATACATTTGTTTACTGAGTGATAAACTATATGCAAATGTATTGTTGTTATATTCCAATATCAAATATTTTGCTGCTGAATATCTTTGAAATTCATTATACAAAACCCATCTTCAGTTAAGTTAGAAGGTTGTGTAAAATATAAATAAAAACCGTACACAATGATCTGTAAATCCTTTTCAACCTACATTCAATTGAATACACTACCAAGACAAGATATTTAATGTTCAGACTGATAGACATTTTTTTTTTCAAATATTCACTCATTTTGAATTTGATGCCTGCAACATGTTCCAAAAAAGCTGAGACGGGCAAGAAAAGACTGGGAAAGTTGAGGAATGCTCAAAAAGCACTAAGGATGCAATAGTAGAATTTTTGCAGACAGCGAAAATGCCGATAATTTTGTCGATTGCCAATATCAATATATGCTCATATTTTTTCCCATTTACATCTCTTTTGTCTTACAGCAAGGGTCAGCAACCCACGGCTCTGGAGCCGCACACAACTCTTTAACCCCATTGTTGTGGCTCTCTGCAGTTATATTACAAAATGAAACTGAAATAATGGTCATTTTAATTATTTGGATTGGATAAATTTTTCAACTGAAACACATGCTTTTGTAAATGTTATATATATTAAATGTTTTATTATGTTGTCAACTAAAATATGCCCCACTTCCGACTAAACTTAATAGCAGGCTTATACGGAGAGGTGCACTATCCACACCAGCTGGCTGCATATCCTCCTGCCCTAGGTAAGATAGCCTATAGACCAGTGGTGGACCCTCGCGGCCAGCAAAGCCTTCTTTGCTGGCCTAAACACTATCAGAATTACATTTACAACATATTCTTGTATTTGTTCCACGAGGATGTACTAAATTATTCCCAATAGTCTATTCTCTTCATTTTGTAGCTTTTTCTCTTGGTTGCGCTCCTTCCAGTAGTGGAATGCATGTTATTTTTTTTTTGTCCAATCATATTTCAGCCATCTGTGTTGCCAGGGTCAAGCAAATCTGCCTTGGGCCTTCAAGAATTAACAGTGCGGCTCTGCAGGTTAAATTAACTGTTAAACTTATCCTGTCACTTTAACCCGTCAGATGTCTTCTGTACATCCAGGGGTACGCATAGAAGACATTCGAGAACGTCAGCATTTTTATGTCTTTTGATTGGATGGTTAGACTCCTCCACCCACAATGCAGAGGGTCCTACCTAGCAAAATGCCAGTGCAAGGACTTGCTTAAGCAGCTACAATATACTGTATATGTTTAAATATGATAGCTGTTTTTCCACCCACAATGGCTGACAGGGGAGAGGGAAATGATTTGGTCGCTGATGTTTTAAAAAAATCAATTTTCCAGATGGACTTTTCAAGAAAAGCTGGTGGTCATTGTGAAGAGAGGTCGGCCAACCCTTAAGCTAGCAGGCCCGTCTCAGCCGAGGAAAGGATTTGTCAGTCACTTCCATATTAGCAACGAGCGGTATCCTTGGATTACAGGCTCCGAGAAGTGCAAATTATCTTGCTGGGAATGCCTGTTGTTTGCAACTGATCGAGTAGATATTGGAGCCAGACAGGGTTTGCAAACTTGAGCCATGTGCTGTCACATCATGACAATTTAGGCAACGTTCGCCAAATGTATAAAAATTAAATGCTGAGATACGTCAAAATTTTCACTTTTGGCCATATGCATCGCATATCCATAATGACTTGGACATATACATGATGTATTAGTAACTTATATTGAATATTTCCATAACTTGTAAGTAACTTAAACCAACTAATGCTTGGCGTGTTGCCAACATTCGCAACTTATGTACAACAATAGTCTAAATTCTGCATAGTGCAGTCATGCCAAACTGCTGTTGCCTCCCAATCCATGGAATCCTAAGTGTGGGAGAGATTATCTCTGTTCAGTCGACATGATTCTCCCCTCCACACACCATAGTGGGGGGCGTGACCGACCTGGCAGAGCTGTCAAGTCTGTCAGGTCAGTTGTGCCTAAAACAGCTGATGTGATACGTCAGGAACATCAGATAACAGTTGTCACAACCTGGCTCAAAGGTGCATGAACTGACGGCGATAAAAAGGTTTATTTTCAATAAAGTGAAAAAATAAAACCAAGATAATACATAGTGTGCTTTTACTGGGAAGTGCAGCCAACAGCAAAGTAAACAGCTCGGCTCTGCACTTCAGGAGATCAGCTGATTCCTCCTCCTCCGGTGTTCTGACATTCTGCCATATCTATCACAACAACAGTGGACAGATGATCGTATAGACTTCAGTTAAATGTAAAAAACCCAGACAGGTCCCGTTAGACGAATATGTACGTGTGTTTAGTTCTCTCCCTCTGTGTGTGTGTCTATGTATGCGCTGCAGGCAGAGCTCTGAACGGGTTTTTCCTGTGAACCAATGCTGCAGATATTTCATACATTTTCCAAACACTGCCTAAATCGTCTAGGTGTGATAGGGCCTTAACCAAGGCCACAGCGAGACACCGAAGCATAGCTGCCAGCTGGACAAGCAACAGTACTTTTAAACCTTTGGGGAAACAAGAGTGGATCTGCAGCTCAACGAACAAGTGTGCAGGGAAATGGAGCTCTACAATGAAATGATAAAGATTTTACAAACATGCTTTGTGTGGACAGCTATTTTCACTTAAATCAGGTCAGTCACCACTGAAGGCCTAGTTGTAAAATACATGGTCCACCACTGGTACAGACAAATCCAGAAAAACTAAAATCACTAAAAATATATAAAAAATACAAACTTTTCCAGAACACAGCCTTTGCCAAAAAGTAAAATGCTGGAAATGAGCAAAAAAGAGCAATTTCTAAGCTTCCAAAACTGACAGATGCAAACTGACTAGAAAAGTTTCACTTCATGGTGGACATACAAATCATCTAAACTTATTGAATAAATGTCTCCAAGGTAAGGGAAATACAGTTGTTTCTGCTGCTTTTCAAGGGAAAAGCAGAAACACGTCACTCGAGATTGTCTACTATAATATTTTATCGGCTGTAAATATACATTTTTGCCAATAGATAATTTTAAATGCTTTATCGGCCAATACTGATAGCATGTTGATATATAGTATATATATTGTGCATCCCTAAAAAAAAAAAAAATACACATTTTTGGAACATCCCGCAGGTGAACAAGTTAATTGGAAACAGGTGAGTGTCATGATTGGGTATAAAGGGATCATCCCTGAAAGGCTGAATCATTCACAAGCAAGGATGGGGCGAGGTTCACCACTTTGTCAACAACTGTGCGGGCAAGTAGTCCAACAGTTTACAGTTGCTAGGAATTTAGGGATTTTATCATCTGCAGGTCATAAGGTCATCAAAGGCTTTAGAAAATCATGAGAAATTTTTGCATGTAAGTGGCAAGACCGAAAACCAACATTTAACTGCCATGACCTTCTATCCCTCAGGATCAAGAACAAGTTTAAACTCTACCATGTAAAGTGAAAGCCATATATCAACAACACCTAGAAACGCCACCGATTGCTGTGGGCCTGAGCTTATCTGAGATCAATTGACGCAAAGTGGAAAAGTGTGCTGTGGTCTGATGAGTCCCACATTTCAGATTGTTTCTGGAAATCATGGACGTTGTGTCCTCCTGGCTAAAGAGGTAAAAGACCATCCAGACTGTTATCAGTGCAAAGTTCAACAGTCAGTATCTGTGATGGTACTGGGGTGTGTTAATGCCCATGGTGTGGGTAACTTGCACATCCGTTAAGGCACCATTAATGCTGAATGGTACAGCCAGGTTTTGGAGCAACATATGCTGCCAACCAAGCAGCTTTTTTTTTTCAGGGACATCCCTGCTTATTTCAGCAAGACAATGCCAAGCCACATTTTGTACGTATTACAACAGCATGGCTTTGTTTTGAAAGAGTGTGGCCTGTCCAGACCTGTCTCCCACTGACAATGTGTGGCGCATTATGAAGTGCAAACTGTGCCAGTGGAGACCCCAGACTGTTGAGCAACTGAAGTCGTACATCAAGCTAGAATGGGAAAGAATTCCACCTACAAACCTTTAACAATTAGTGTCCTCAGTTGCTTACTGAGTGTTGTTAAAAGACAAGGTGATGTAACACAGTGATAAACATGCCCTTGTCCCAGCTTTTTTGGAACATGCTGCAGACTTCAAAATCAAAATGAGTGAATATTGAGAAAAAAACATAGTTTAAAAGTTTGAACAATAAATGTCTTGTCTTTGTAGTATTTAATTGAATATAGGTTGGAAAAAGATGTGCAAATCATTGCATTCTGTTTTTATTTACATTTTACACAACGTCCCAACTTCACTGGAATTGGGGTTTGTAGAAAAAATGATAGCTGATTAATTTTTTTTAAATCAGCCATAATTGCCTTAAAGGTCACAGCCACCTAAACATTTTGTTTTCATATTTGTTTTCATATTTATTTATTACTCTTTACCTAGAAAGATATACAGTGATCCCTCACTTATCGCGGTTAATGGGTTCCAGAACTGACCGCGAAAAGTGAAAAACCACGAAGTAGCGTCACCCCTAATGACGTCACCCATAAATAATACGTACGTTCATTCTCTCACGCTCTCTCTCATATGATACGTGTGTGTGTGTGTGTGTGTGTAAGTATACATACATACGTAGATGTAAATAAAGTGTACATAAATATGTTTTTAGAACTCTTTTATTCTTATAACAAGATACGTAACTCAAGATGAAGATGATTTACTGCACAGGTTAATGAGAGCTTTACTGCTCCTCAGGTGACGCCTCATCGTCAGGTGCTAGAGGCGCAGGATCGTCGAGGGCAGCTTCCGATAGAGCTGGAGAAGTTGCAGGAGGCGGCGTAGTGGCTCGACGGGAAGACTATTTTGCACAAAAAGGCACAAGAGAACAGCGAACAATGAATGCGGTCTTCCTTCGCTGGGTATGGGCGCTCGGCAGGGAGAGACGCTGGGTAAAACGTCTCGGCCAATCAGCTTGCGAGATTCCCGAGCGGTGAAGAGGTGGGCGGAGAGGAGTGGAGCGGTGGTCAGAGAGGTGGATTTTGAGTTGTGCGGCTCTCCGTGTTGATACCTGATGTTCTAATGTAGTCTCCCTGCCTTCTGCTAGCGCCCGCCCATTTTTTCTCAATTTTGAATTTTTGATGAATACTTTTGAAAAATCCGCGATGCACTGAGGGCGTGAAAGGTGAAGCGCGAAGTAGCGAGGGATCACTGTATATTTATACACTCTGGCAGAAGCTGGTACATCTCTTCCGGTTACATTACCTTATGTTACAAAATGGAAATCCTCCTTAAATTAGTCCCCAGTGTGAGCCACTCAACACCCATGATCCCACACAAGATGGGTATCGTAGCCATTAGCATCAGAGTGAACAATAATTACCCACACTCACACAATTAGTGCGTGGATAGGTAGCGCTTCTGTACTGTATGTATATTTGTCTGTGCAATAAGAAAAAAATAGCTGAAGATGCAGTCGCCAGACTTGCTACAGGGGTAGACCTACACACATTCTGGAAACCCAGTGCTCAAAAGGTCAAAATCTCAAGGTCAAAAAATGGTCACACTGCTAATCTGTTTCTCTAAAAGTGATTGGGCATTCAGGGCCCAATGGGGTCTGCAGTGGGTCTGCATCTCTACTGAGTCCCTCTGGTTATGCCTCAGTGAAAATGGAGACATACGGTAAATCAGTCGGTATGTGTCTATCTGTCTGTTAGTTCAGCTCACCCAGTCAGAATTAAGTGCAACTAAAGGCTTGCATCACTGTATCACCATATTTTCTCGACTTTTAATTTGCTGTATGTTAAGGGACACAGCCACTCTCCAAGAGACCAGCAATCAACTAGGAACCTGGCTTGGAGAGATAGACAAGTCAGGGTTGCCAGGAAAATTCAAGGCTTGGATTTACCAGCATGGCATCCTACCACGACTCCTCTGGCCACTGCTTATCTATGGCATTCCACTGAGCACCGTTGAAGGTTTTGAGAAGAAGATCAGCCACTTCTTGCGTAGGTGGTTGGGCCTGCCTCACAGCCTCAGCAGCATCGCCTTGTATGGGAGAAACAACAAGCTTCAACTCGCATTCAGTAGTCTGTCAGAGGAATTAATTTCCCGGGCAAGAGAAGTGATGCTGTACAGAGACTCTAGTGACAACAAAGTCTCAGTGGCTGGTATTCAGGTGAAGACGGGCAGGAAATTTAAAGCCTATGAAGTCGTTGAACAGGCTGAGGCACAGCTGCAGTTTAAAGAGTTGGTGGGGACAGTTGTAGCAGGGCGGGCAGGCCTTGGGAGCAACTCAAGACCTCAGTACAGCAAGGTCCAGGGAAAGCAAAGACGTCAGTTGGTTCAGGATAAAATCAGAGTGGGAGTGGAGGAAACACGAACCAGCAGGATAGTTGGAATGTGCCAGGAGGGGGCATGGACCAGGTGGGAGGAGGCAATGGAACGTAAAGTCTCCTGGTCAGAGCTCTGGAGAGCAGAGCCACACCAGATCAAATTTTTGATCCAGTCGGTGTGCGATGTTCTTCCAAGCCCAACCAACCTCTTCTCTTGGGGCCTGATAGAAGCCCCTTCATGCTCTCTATGCCAGCAAAGAGGTTCCCTGGAACACATCCTAAGTAGCTGCCCGAGAGCCCCCAGTGAGGGGTGCTATCGGTGGAGGCATGACCAGGTACTGAAGGCTGTAGCAGAGTCAGTCAGTGCAGGGATCTCTTTCAGCAGGCAGCAACACCCAGCAAAGCATCCCATACCCTTCATCAAAGCTGGTGAGAAGCCACAGCATTGTACAAACCCATTGGGGGGGCTTCTGGCAACTGCACGAGACTGGCAACTGAAGGCTGACCTGGGAAGACAGCTGAGATTCCCTGACAACATCATAATGACCACACTTAGACCAGACATGGTTCTTGTGTCGGAATCTTCCAAGCAGGTGATCTTGTTGAAACTGACTGTGCCCTGGGAAGACCGGATGGAAGAGGCCTTTGAAAGGAAGAGGGCCAAGTACAGTGATCCCTCGCTACTTCGCGCTTCACCTTTCGCGTCCTCAGTGCATCGCGGATTTTTCAAAAATATTCATCAAAAATTCAAAATTGAGAAATAATGGGCGGGCGCTAGCAGAAGGCAGGGAGACTACATTACAACATCAGGTATCAACATGGAGAGCCCGCACAACTCAAAATCCACCTCTCTGTTCGCTGTTCTCGTGTTGGCTCGGCTCGGGAATCTCGCAAGCTGATTGGCCGAGACGTTTCACCCTGCAAGCTGATTGGCCAAGACGTTTTACCCAGCTTCTCTCCCTGCCAAGCGCCCACCCAGCGAAGGAAGACCGCATTCATTGCTCTTTATCACTCGTGTTGCTTAGTCTCGCCGCGTGGAACTTTTTGCTGTTCTCTTGTGCCATTTTGTGCGAAATAGTCTTCCCGTCGAGCCACTACGCTGCCTCCTGCAGCTTCTCCAGCTCTATCGGAAGCTGCCCTCGACGATCCTGCGCCTCTAGCACCTGACGATGAGGCGTCACCTGAGGAGCAGTAAAGCTCTCATTAACCTGTGCAGTAAATCATCTTCATCTTGAGTTACGTATCATGTTATAAGAATAAAAGAGTTCTAAAAACATATTTATGTACACTTTATTTACATCTACGTATGTATGTACACTTACACACACACACACACGTATCATATGAGAGAGAGAGTGAGAGAATGAACGTACGTATTATTTATGGGTGACGTCATTAGGGGTGACGCTACTTCGCGGTTTTTCACTTTTCGCGGTCGGTTCTGGAACCCATTAACCGCGATAAGTGAGGGATCACTGTATGGGGAGCTTGCTGATGATTGCCTTAGTAGGGGATGGAAGACCTGGCTCTACCCCATAGAGGCTGGCTGTCGAGGTTTTGCCTGTCAGTCACTCTGCAGGGCCCTCAAGCAGTTGGGGATCAGAGGAAGACTCAACAAGAAAGCCATCGAGAACATCACTGATACTGCTGAATGAGCATCAAGATAGCTGTGGATCAGAAGGAGTGATACGTGGACATCTCGAGCCACCTAGACACAAGTCAGGGCTTGAGCAACCCTGGCTGGGTCACCTGTGAGAGGGTGTATGACGTATAATGACCCGAAACACCTGATGACCACAGGTTACGTCAGTGATGATGTGTCTAGGCAGCACCATAAGGTGTGTGTTAGAATCATGCCAGAATTCCAAGATAAGGCTTTGTTTTCAAAATAAACACAAATTAAACTCACCTTTAATGTCAATGGAACTGATGAAAAGGTATTGTAATAACTGTGCTGGGCCACTAGAGGCAGCAGTGCGACTTTTTTACAGCACAACAGCACATTTTTCTACAGCACGTCATGCTGAACTGTTATAAAATAGCAGTTGCTGAAAAAAAAACACATATTCAGCAACTACACAATTTATTCACCACATCAATTGTTTTCACACTGGTTTTGCTCTTTTGCTGTTTGCTGTCCGCCATTTAAAATGTCTGCCACCGTGCTCTTCTTTGTGTTTGGATTGCAGCTGTTCAAATCAGTTTGGTGGCCCTTGGCTGCCGCCGACAGTGCGGGCATGTGAACTGCAGATTATTTTCACTGCATGCGTGTACTCCAAAACTACTGGATGGATTTGGATGAAATTTTCACCAGAGGTGGTCCTTGGGCTAGAGAGGAACCCATAGCAGTTTGGTGATGATCTGAGAATGCATACCTCCACCAAGGCTCTTATCTTCTCACAGTGTGTTAGCAAAAATACTCCAAAACTACTGGATAAATTTGGATGAAATTGTTACCAGAGGTGTGTTATGTCGGAATAACATGAGACCAAAGCCGCATTCACCTGAGCACTGAACTAACATCATCAGTAGCACGGGGGCCCCCCCAGGGAACGGTGCTGGCTCCCTTCCTGTTCACTCTTTATACTGCGGACTTCTCACACAACACAACACACTGCCATCTACAGAAGTTCTCTGATGACTCTGCGATCGTTGGTCTCATCTCCAACGGAGATGAAGCTGAGTACAGAGGGCTTATCCAGGACTTCGTGGACTGGTGCCATCGGAACTGCCTCCAGATCAACGCGAGGAAAACTAAGGAGCTGGTGGTGGACTGCCGCAGGCATGGGCAGCCCCTCACAGCACCAGTTAATATACAGGGAACAGACATCGAGATGGTGACATCCTATAAGTACCTGGGTGTTCATCTGAACAATAAACTAGACTGGTCACACAATACTGACGCACTCTACAAGAAGGGACAGCACAGGCTGTTCCTGCTGAGGAGACTCAGGTCTTTTGGTGTACAAGGGGCACTGCTGAAGTCGTTCTATGACACGGTGGTGGCATCAGCCATCACTTTTGGAGTGGTCTGCTGGGGCAGTGGCATTACTGCAGCCGATAGGAAGAGACTGAACAAACTGATTAAGAAAGCTAGCTCTGTCCTGGGGCAGCGCCTTGATCCGATGGAGGAGATAGGAGAGAGAAGGACGGTGGCTAAACTGTCATCTCTGCTGGAGTCCGAGTTCCACCCTATGCAGGACATACTGGATGCACTGAGGAGCTCATTTAGCAGCAGACTACATCATCCCAGGTGCACAACCGAGAGGTTTCGTAGGTCCTTCCTACCAACGGCTGTCAGACTGTACAACCTAAGCAGGGCTGCTCGCAGAGATAGCAAAAAGACGTAACAAACTAATAGTTTTTTTTGAATGCAAAAGATGCAATAGACTTACACAATGGTCCTCTCCGGCATACAACTAGGAACATACCGGTCGCTATGGAGGGTGAGAATATGTATGGGCACATAATCATACCATGTAGGATAACTAAGTAGACGGTTATGCTGTTTCATCCCATCTAGCAACAATGCTCTGCACTGTGTGTGTTTATATATTTACATATTTATTCCATCTAGCTACAATGCTCAGCACTGGGTGTGTTTATATTTATATATCTATATATTTATTCCATCTAGCTACAATGCTCCACACTGTGTTTTTATATATCTACATATTATTCCATCTAGCTACATTGCTCCGCACTGTGTGTGTTTATATACTTGCATATTTATTCCACCTAGCTACAATGCTCTGTACTGTGGGGGTTTATATATTTACATATTTATTCCATCTAGCTACAATGCTCTGCACTGTGTTCATATATTCATATATTTATTCCATCCAGCTACAATGCTCTGCACTGTGTGTCTGTGTGTGTGTGTGTGTGTATATATATATATTTTATAGTAATATGTACATATGTATATTAGCTGCTCTTGCTTGCTTGTTTTTTTTTTCTTGCCTTCTGATTGTTGCTCTGAGTGTTGCTATCCCTGTGCTGTTGCAATCCTGGAATTTCCCCGTTGTGGGACTAATAAAGGCTTATCTTATCTTATCTTATCTTATCTTATTATGGAAAAAAGAGCTTAATATATTCCAGCCGTAGCCCGCCTGACGTCATCACCCACAACCCCCCGGCCAGGCTACGGCAAGCCCCAAATATCAAATCTCCACACAACACCCCCCCCCCCACACACACACACACAAAACACGAAGAACCCCCAGAACATGAGTAACAAACATTGTTTCCCTTTTTTTTTTTTTTAACTGAACACTCAAAACAGTCAACTACAGTAAGTGGGCGTCTGGGTAGACTACCAGAACGCCCCTTCGTGTTGGGGTGGATTATTCTGCCGCCCATTCCCAACACACTTTCGCCAATGCTGTCTTTAAAACATAGTCCTCCAGGTACCTGGGCCTATGATGTAGTCTAGCCAAGCACCCCCTAGAAGGGGAACCTGTTCCAGGTGCCATCGGCTGCACCTGCAAATCTCCGACCCCCTCATCCAATAAGTCCCAACCCACACTAGTCCGTTCTTCTGTAGCTCCTGGACTCCGGGCAGGCAAGGACTTCCTGAGTCAGCTGGAGTGCTCTTAGCCCGTTTTTCAGAGTCTTGTTGAAGCACTCCACACCCCATTGGCTTGGGGGTGATAGAATGTGGTTTTGATGTGCTCCACTCCTAATGCCCAAAAACTCTTCAAACGCCCCAGAGGTGAATTGTGGGCCATTGTCTGTAGTGATGGCATCCGGGACCCCCCATCTAGTGAACAGTGACGAGAGGAAACCCGTAACCACATCTGCCATGACTGAATTAGCAGGCAATGCCTCCAGCCATTTAGAGAACAGATCGTAGACCACAAGCAGAAACCGGCTGTTCGGTGGCGCTGCATGCAGTTCACCGCAGATGTTTAATTGGACGTGCTTCCAAGGGCCCTCCAGGTATGGTAATGGTCACAGGGGTGGGGGGGGGGGGGGTCTGACGGTCTTCCCACTCTCCAGGCACGGGACACAGTTCTTTACCATAGTTTCAATGTCCTTATCAATACCAGTCCACCAAACTGAATCCCTACAATGCTGCTTCATCCTGACCACACCCAGGTGACCCTCATGGAGCATCGCCAGAACTCATGATCTCAGAGACACCAGGATCAAAGTGCAGTGCTCCCTCGCTAAACATACACCGTTCCAACAGTTCATTTCATCCCTAAACCGGTGAAAATGTGCCAGCTCGCCCTGCACTTTCACAGGCCAACCCTCCCTGATGACCGAGCACAGTTGTGACAACGTGGGGTCCCATTCAGATTCTGTCCGGAGCTCCTGGAGGGATACCATGTCCCGTAGGGGTCCATGCAGCATGTTAACCAGATCCACCTCCGTGGGATCGTCACAGTCATTGTCTGGTTGCGCGCTGTTGGCCATGGCACGGGACAGGAGGTCCGCCACTATGTTCTCTTTTTCAGGAGTGAACTGGGTAGTAAAGTTGTAGGCCCTCAGCCGCTCCGTCCACCTGTGGATCCGTAGGGGCTGTGTTCCTAGCCCATCGTCTCCAGTGGCATTGTCAGTGCCCGGTGGTCCGTCCACAGTGTGAAGTGGCGCCCATTGAGGTAGATGTGCCACTGTTCACATGCCCAGACACAGGCGAGCGCTTCCCTCTCACCCACGGTATATTTCTGTTCAGCCGCTGAAAGAGACCTCGACGCGAATGCCACTGGGCGCTCGGTACCATCTTGCACCTGAGACATAACCACCCCCACCACCAAATCAGACACATCACAGGTCACAAAAGCCGGCCATTTTGGATCAAAGTGAGCCAGCACTTCAGGGGAGGTGAGTTGGGACTTCAGCCTAGC
Source organism: Pholidichthys leucotaenia (assembly GCA_020510985.1). Taxonomy (NCBI): domain Eukaryota; kingdom Metazoa; phylum Chordata; class Actinopteri; order Cichliformes; family Pholidichthyidae; genus Pholidichthys; species Pholidichthys leucotaenia. The sequence continues at coordinate 76,123,878 of CM035847.1, forward strand.
GACCACCGCTGAGCAGGCCGGGGTCCACTGCCACAGTGCATCCTGTTTCAGAAGAGCTCGGAGCGGTTCGATTGTCTCTGAATAATGGGGAATAAAACGTCCGTAAACGTTCACCCTGCCCAAAAACGAGGAAATTCGTGCAGGTGTCATGGGATCTGGGAGACGCAGGACCGCCTCCACGTTCAAGTGCAGGGGCCTCAGACGCTCGGCTGCCAGTCGGAATCCCACAAACTCGATGGAGTCTGCCACAAAATGCACTTTTCCCTGTTCAATGTGACTCCGTGCTCCTGTAGCACCTCCATCACTCATCCCAAACGACCATCATGCTCCTCCCGCGATGCGCCACGGACCACAGTGTCATCCAGGTACGCCACCACACCCTTGACGCCGGCCAGAATCATAGCCATGACCTTCTGAAAGCAGCGCTGAGCTCAGACCAAAAGGCATGCGGGCGTACCTGAAAATGCCCATGTGGGTCACGAACGCTGCCAGGTTCCTGCTGGCTGAGTGAAGAGGCACTTGCAGGTAACCCTAACGGAGATCCAGTTTTGTGAATACCCTTGAGCCGCTGAATGTTGTGGTGAGTTCTTCCATCGTAGGGAGTGGGTATTTGTCTAGCATAATTGCCTTATTCACCATCCCAAGGTCAATACACGGCTGGATGCCACCCGTCTTCTTCCTGGCCATCACGATGTTTGATATCCAGGGCGAAGCGTCCACCCTCTCGATGACTCCAGCTTTGAGCAGTCTATTCAGTTTCACTGTAACATCATCCCGCAGAGCGAGGGGAAGCCGCCGTAATGGTTGGATTTTCGGCGTCACGCTTGGGTTGATGAGCGGGTGTTGGTAGAACACCTTGATGCATCCAAGGCCCACAAACAACACCGGACAGCGGACATGCCATTCGGGGAACACTGACAGCACCGTTGAGCCCTCTGGGTCCGTGATGGAGAATCCCAGTTCCCCCAGCAAGTCGATTCCCAGCAAGTCGGCCCCCTGGCGTGAAACCTGGAAGGTGAACATGGAAACAATCTTTAACCCACATTTCACTGAGGAGCTGACTGTGCCTGACATTTTAATTTCAGCGTGACCATACCCAAACATTTTCACCACCCCTGGATTGGTGAATTTGCCGGGGAAAAGTCTTTTCAATGTAGCCATACTTGATATGGACTTACTGGCTCCTGAGTCCACCATAAGCGGCACATCAACTCTATTCAGCTGCAGGATATACCACTTTAACTTTCCCTTCTTTGTGCCCGCTACACACACCTGTGTCATACTCTCGGGCTCCGCCGCCAATAGTTTAGTAGTGATGGTACAGGCCCTGTCCCGTGCAACAGTCCACCACCTTTTGGGGTCCACCCTGAAGAGTTAGCTACGTTGCTAATGGCTAGACTTGGAGGGAAAACTTCAGTAGCTTTGTTCATCCGCAGTCAGCATCAGCTACAGAGTACCATAATGAAGGATTGGGTGGACTCTCCAGCTCGCTGTTGGCTGTCAAAAAAATTTATATCTTCATGGCATGATGTTGGAATGGTCCCTGAAGAAATAGTCCATTAAGTCCAAACCTTCCTTCAGCGAGCCGTTGCTACCCAGCCCAAAAAATATCCGTTGGCCCTCCTCACCGAGGCAGTGAACAAGTAAGCTCCTCTGCCTCTCTTCATCGGCACCGCTCAGACTGGCCACGGCCACATACACCTCGAATGTCTCCCGCCAGCGGCCCCATGGTATAGCTGGCATGCCCGGAAACTGCAAAAATGGAGGTGGCAGTCTATTGCACGCTCCCATGGTTTATTCTCGTCCCCAAATGTTATGTCGGAATAACATGAGACTGGAGCCACATTCAACTGAGCACTAAACTAACTTTATTATAGAAAAAAACGCTCAATATATTCCAACCGTAGCCCGCCTGATGTCATCACACACAACCCCCCGGCCAGGCTACGGCAAGCCCCAAATATCAAATCCCCACACAACAATGTGGTCCTTGGGCTAGAGAGGAAACCCGTAACATTTTGGTGATGATCCAAGAGCGCATACCTCCACCAAGGCTCTGGCACGAGGCATCAGCACCTTGGTGTTTTCATTACAACAGTGATTGGACCAAAAAAATAAATATGCTATATGGTGGACAAAATTCTTCGTTATCCACCTCTGTGGAGTTATTCATTGATAAACAAGGAAACTACCTGATCCAAGGAAATCCTTGAATCAGGTAGTTAGATGGTCCAGTCGTTTGCTTGGTGAGTCACAGCTGAGCCTGACATCCCTGTACACCAGACAGGTACAGAGGATGGCTACCTCCATTTTAAATGATGACTCCCACCCTTTGCACTGCCACTTTCAGCTTCTTCCCTCCAGACGGAGGTTTGCTGTCCCAAAAAGTAAAACCCAGCGCTACAAAAACAGCTTTGTTCCTGCTGCTGTCAGAGAGTTGAACAAGTTGAAACAATATATTGCACATAATTTAGTTACCTATTTATTAACTCCATTTTATATTTACTTATTTTTGTAGGATTTTTATTTGGGCTCTAAATCTTTTATTGGGTTCTAGACCTTTGAGTTTTTAACCTCTTTGACTAGTCTTTAACTTTTTAATATGACCCTTCCCTCTTATCTCTGGTTTTTCTCCCATCTCTTTGTCTTTATATCCTGATTGATGGAGCTTTGAGTATTTTTATCATGTTTATAGTCAGCTTCATGTGTGCCTGTGTTTGAGATTATGTTGAATGTAATTGTGGTTTGTAAATATGGATGTCACCAGACTGCAAAACAAATCTACCTACCGGTACAAATAAAGTAACCTGAAACTGAACCTGAAACACAGCGATTCTTAACACGGTTATTAGTTATTGTTAGACAAACACTGAAGAGGCTGCTGTTCCACCACTGCGATCGACACTTCTCCACACACGCTGTGGGCTCATCAGGCCACTGGAAAGCCTCCATTCAAGGCCTTGGATTAGCTTGTTAGCATCACAACTGACATCACTGCCAGGGGATTGACTAAAAAGAGAGTTTGTGTTTTGCCATGACTCTACTTCTTAGTGACTGTCGCCACACTAATGAGCTGTACATTTCAAGCAGAACCTGTAAGTAAATAATTTAAATATTTTATCAGTGAAGCTGAATAACCAGATGTTTTTTTGTGGCTGGTAGCTATTATGTGGTTATTGTTCATATTGTTGGAGCTCTTATTTGTGTGTCATGGGGTGGTGGCTCCGCCTTCTGGTCCCGCCAACCCCGTGGGCATATTAGGGGCTGCGGGTAAAGGGACGCTCTCTTCCGCCTTACCTCTGCCAGCGGCTGCATGCACGGCTGTAGCACTGAGATCAGCATTATTAAAAAAATAAATAAATAAAAAATGGGGTGGGGCGGTGGCGCAATGGTTAGCACTGCGAAAGCACAGCAACTCACCCTTGGCCATGGGATCCCTGGTTCGATCCCAGCCCCTGACCAACAATGATCTGTGTGGAATTTGCATGTTCTCCCCATGTCTGCATGGATTTACTCCGGGAGTTCTCCGGTTTCCTCCCACAGGCCAAAAACATGCAGGTTAGGTTAATTGGAGACTCTAAAAGTGGCCCTAGGTGTGAATGTGTGTGTGAATGGTAAAGGGATAGCGCCGTAACGTGGCTGCTTCATCCATCCGGGTGGATGCCCTCAATTTCCCCTCTGGGGATTAATAAAGTATACAAAATCAAAAAAAAAAAAATATATATATATATATAGTAAAAAAGTGTTCAGCTCACTCCTGGTGTCATCTCTGTCTACAAGTTACGACATAACATTTGGCGACGAGAGGTAAAGTCATGGAGGCATGTGGAACACCTATTCGACCATTCCTGGAGCTCCTGGGGGAGCCGCCTGTGCCGTGGCCTTGTTGGTACGAGGCTTTCCAGACAGTACATGGTGGTGTTGGACCTGGGACGAATGGAGAAGCTGAGGGCTTGTGTGTTGTTGGTACACAACTGAGGAATGGAGGGACAGAGAATTTTGGGCACGCTTGGAGATGCGGACAATTATTTTTTTTTTATTTTATTTGTTTATTTGACAGGGACAGTGCAATAAACATAGACAATTAATCAAATGACAATCAATCTAATGTGTTGCACAAAGAGTGTATAGCTATTAGCTAATTTGCAACTCTTGTCCCTGAACGAGTGGTCGAGTTATGAACGAGTGGTCGAGTTAATGGCCCGCCATTTTAGGGCACCGGATAACGTCATTGTCAGATGGATTAAGTTCAGACAGTGCAGCCAACAGGTAGGCGAACTGACCCAGTGGTTCGTTTTGGACTTAAGACAGTTTGCTACTGATTGCCGGTATGGGCCGTTGGAGGAAGAAATGGTTCGTGACCAGTTGGCGGAGCACACCAACTGTGCTGCAGTCCGCTCCAAGCTGCTTTCACTCTCCGGTGAGTTGACACTGACTAGGACCGTCGAGTTGGCGCTACAGCTGGAAGCAGTGGACAAGCTAACTCGGGAGCTAAGCGAGCGCCTTTCACTGGAAAATTCAAGATCCCCCATGGCTGCGCAGGTATTGGACCCGGACAGCGGTGGGAGCGTCAAGGACAACGTGGAGGAGGCCAACACTGCACAGATGAGGTCTGCCCCGGGAAAGCCCAGGTGTATGGGTTGTGGGTCCACAAAGCACCGCTATAAGGCTAGAGAGTGTGCGGCAAGAGGGCAGCGCTGCGGGAAAATGTGGCCGTCTGATCTACAGATGGTCAGGGCAGGACTGAATGACACTGGAGGAGCAAGTGCCAGGCGGAAATACCGCAGGCCGTGCAAGACCCCGGTTGGAGTCGCAGACTGGGTTTGGGCTTGGGCGGAGGCGAGGTCCAGGCGGGTGAGGGAGAAGCAGAAGATGGAGCGGTACCAGGGTCGGCTGCAGGTGACGGATGTGTGCCATGATGGTTATGATGGCGCCATGATGGCTCATGGCACCATCCTAATGAGCTACGACGTGCCCCAAGGAAGACAGAAAGGCACGGCCACAGACGGTTGGAACGCTCGGAGGTGTGGAGAAGACGACACTTCGGGATTGAGGCGACCAGCTGTGGTCCAGGAAGCAGACTGCCTCCAGGGGCAGACTGATGGTGATGGGTCTGGGGGAGGCTACAGGTCATCCTCACAGAGTCATGGGAGGGTTGTGAATTGTTATGTTGTGTTTTATTGTTAGTGGTTATTATGCATTTATCGTTCTGGGATCACTTTGTATTTTGTAGTTAGGAGACACGGCAGCATTTTCTTTTAGTTGATATCTGGACTTTTATGTAACATAGGCGGCAGAATAATCCGCCTCACCATGTGGGGGGTAGGACAGCAGTCAACCCATCCCCCCTAATTTTAGTTCTTTTGGTATGAATGTCATAGGCCCCTTTTGGTGATTTTGGTTTAATCATGTTTAGCGGATGATTTGGGTTTCAAATTGGGATGGGCTAATTGTGTGTGTGTTTTGGATTTTTCTACCGGTGGGGGGGGGGGGGAGGTATTATGTAGTTATTGTTCATATATATTGTTGGAGCTCTTATTTGTGTGGCATGGGGTGGTGGCTCCGCCTCCCGGTTCCGCCAACCCCGTGGGCATATAAGGGGCTGCGGGTAGAGGGATGCTCTCTTCTGCCTTACCTCTGCCAGCAGCTGCATGCACGGTTGTAGCTCTGAGATCAGCGCTATAATAATGAAGTGTTCAGCTCCACTCCTGGTGTCATCTCTGTCTACAAGTTACAACATAACGGTAGCCACCACTGATACGTTGTTCAAATAAAGGAAGCTTTTAGGATGCTGTATTATACACAGTTGGCTTAGTAGTGCTTTCAGTTTTGGTTGCTGAATTTGCTGCCATCTTGCTTTCTGTACAAACATCAACTATAGCTGTGAGACAACCCATTAAAGTATAGTAGGCCGTGAGCAGCTCCCTCAAAATGTGGCTAGAAAATGATTTTCGTGGCACCCAACTGGGAACTACGGGATCTTTGATGATTTCTATGTAAAAAATCCTGCTGAATCCAAAAATCGATGTTCCCATTGTCAAAGGTGTGGATAGCTATGTCAAATTTGCATAAATCCAAGATGGCTGCCACGACTAACCAAGGGAATGAATGGCCTAACATTTCAACCAGTCTACCTAGAAACACGTTTGAGGCCTCTTTTTCGGATAATGTTGAGCCGAGGAATCGATTTCTGAGGTTGACTGTGTGATTGAGGGTCAAAGAACCACGCTAATTTGCATAAATCCAAGATGGCTGCCATGGATGGACTAACTTTTTAGCCATTCTACCTAGAATCACATTGGAGACGTCCTTTTCGGCTAATGTTAACCCGAGGAATCGATTTCCGAGGTCATTAGTGTGACTGAGGGTCAAAGAACCCCGCTAATTTGCATAAATCCAAGATGCCCACCATGGGTGTGGATGGACTATATTTTGAACCACTCTACCTATAATCACGTTTGAGACGTCTTTTTCGGATAATGTTGACCCGAGGAATCGATTTCTGAGGTCAGATATGTGATTGAGGGCTCCACTAATTTTCATAAATCCAAGATGGCTGCCATGAATGGCCTAACTTTTTTATCAGTACAACTAGAATCACGTTTGAGACATCATTTTCTGATAATGTTATGCCCAGGAATCGATTTCTGAGGTCACTTTTGTGATTGAGGCTCAAAGAACTCCACTCATTTCTGGTCAAGTTCTCTGGTCAAGTTCTGGTCCGCTTTGCTCCTGAGGCTCAGGAATGTGGGCTTCGGCCAGTCGTTTTTTATGAGCTTCAGCACGTTCCACTCTTGTTTTGTCTGTAAAACGGCTATAGCACACACGATGGTAGCCAAATATTGGATCAAGGTTGTTTAGATCTGAAAACATATTATATGGACCATAGGGTATTATAACATTAGGCCTACCTTGTACCCATATAGATATAAAACATATATAGATTGCAGATAATTTTCACATTAACAGTGAGCTTATAATAGAGACCTTGTGCAACCTAGTCACTGCTCAATGTAAACTTGCAAAATGGCAAGCACAGACCGTGTGCCCATATTTATTAAGAGCATAAAGTATGCAGGCGACTGCTGCTGCCATGAGTTTAACCTTTCTTGGGTGACACATCACAAACATATGGGCTTTCCTTAACAGGCCATTTTCCATCCGCCTAAGGCTTGATAGTATGGGTGTGACTATGTGCAAACTATATAAATGTATGCCCAAACTTGTTCCTCCCTCACCTACTAGTACACTGCACCCCTTGGGCTTGGGCTGAGAAGTACATCCAACCCTCAGACTCAGAGTTAAGCTCATTAGGATTGCTACCCTTTTCCCATTTGAGCTACTTTGTGGTAGTGGTATATTTTGACTATAATTCAGGCCCAGGGTGGGTTCTGGGGATAGATGCATCATCAGAGTGAGTCGATCTCCATCATCTAGATCTATACTAGGACTATGTTATCTGGTACCCAGAGTCCCTTGGTTATTAGCCTCCACACCCCCAGATCGGCCTACTCAGAGTCTTAGACCAGGACTAGGTCACCCTGTGAGCGGTTGACAAAGGTTTTAGACATCTAGGGTTCCATTTTAGTTCATATTTAGAGTTACAAATGATCGAAGCCAAACGACTCCAGGGCACACGCAGTACAACCATAAACAATGGCTGCCACTCACCTTTCTCGAACAAGTCGCGACGTTGTTCTGCTACTTTCTGTTGGGGTCCGTCAAGTACAAGCCATTTTTGGGCACACTCACGTACTTTTGCCCACGATGCTTCAGTAAAACGAGTGATACTGCCCGAAAACTTATCGGAAATGTGAATAACACAGGAGAGGCTTTCAGTGCATGCTACCCCTGTGGGCGCTGCCATTTTGTTGTCACATGACCAAAGGGACAACGCTGATTGGTTAAAACGTCCCGGACTGGGCCATGTTTAAGGTAGCCAGACAATTATTACCAAATGACTTCAATCGCATTTTTCATACAGCTATCCACACCTGTAGAAGTGGGAACATCAATATTTTGTCTTACAATAATGTAATCTTAATTTAGAAACACTAAAATTTTAGTTCCCCGTTGGGTGCCTCGAAACTGAACAAAAAGTGGCAGCTGCTCACAGCCTATAGCTGTTATGACCCGAGCGCCGGCCTTGTCAGTGCTCGGGCTACGTATAGCTCACTGCCGGCTTTGACAGCTGTGGGTGATATTCTGGCTTCACCGGGCTCTTATTGTGAAGGCGCTCGGTGGGGCTTCCGTCTGTCAAAGTCGGTCAGCTGTCTGTCATTACTGCTCGTTAGCATTCCGCTTTATTAGGCGGGCGCTGACGGCAGTTAGATGGCAGGAGTATCGTCAGACATCGTCTAAACCTTGTCAGACATTCACCGTTCTGGTCATGCCAGGTTCGTGTGTATATTCTCGTGCTTTTGCTCGTTCATGTCATGTCATGTTTTAGACCGTAAGTGGCTGGGGTTAGCCTTATGGTCCCAAGCTCTATGTTCAGTGTATCTTCGCCACAGTCATAGTCTTGTATGTGTGTCTTGTGTCTTGTAAATAAATCAACATCATTGCAAAACTCATCGGTGGACTCTTGTCGTCTTATGGTGATCCGCGAGGATCACCGCATGACAATAGCAGTTACATAGCCCCCAAGCTATGAAAGAAACTCTTATGTGGCTCCATTAATATAACACTGCAAACATGGAATGGTTGTCATGGTTGACAACCATGATAAACATGCACTGTTTATCAAAACATGGAAAGCCTAATGGTCCACATAAACCACTGTCTAAATCCTTTTGGAAATTAATGGCACATTGTTACTGTTTAGATATTCCCATATTAAGAATGAGCAGCACGGATGTGATGGTGCAGCCACAGATGACGTCATCACGCCATGCCTATATTAGGGGGCTGACAGTGGGAGACGGCCTCTCTTTGGCGCTCCACCTCTTCTCAACACCAGCCTGTACCTACTCCCAATTAGCATAGCGGCAATATTACTGTCACACGTACTGATAGCAGTGTTATTAAATAAAGTCATCATTCAGTACAGCTACTGCCCCTGCTGTCATAATTCCCAGACATAACAATGGCGACGAGGATAAACCTTTATAACATCGACATCGAAGCGTGTTTGACACCCCCACCACCATTCCTCGCGACCCCAGGTGAGCCGCCCATCACATGGCCTCGTTGGTTTGAGTCATTTCGGATATATGTGGCAGCTATGGACCTAGCGAAGGTTAGCAAGTCTTAACTGCGTGCCATCCTATTTTATTGCCTGGGTACCAAAGGACAGCGGGTGTTCGAAGCACTGGGCCCTGCGGACACCTACAGCAAATTATTGCCTTATTGACCGAGCATGTCACTGCTCCACAGAGTATAATGGCCCGAAGATAGGAGTTTTACCAGTGCAAACAGCGACTGAACGAGTCGGTCCTACAGTACGTGGCTACCCTCCGCTGTTTGGCTAACACATGCGAGTTTGGACACATGGAAGGCAGGTTGGTGTGAGAGCAGTTGGAGATGTATGCCATGGATTTGGCAATACAGGAGTTGGTGTGGATGGCACCGGACGACCTACCAGTGGCAGACACAGTGGAAATGCTACGGTAGTCGGTGCTGGTGGCGCTGGACATCCTGTCAGAGATGGAAGCGATGGAACTGGCATCCCAGCTAGAGATAACGGCCCAGGTTGCATCGCAGCTAACAGGCCCCGGCCTATGCTGCCAATAATTGGCTCCGCTGGTACAGACGGTTGCTCCAGTTGCTGAGCCCGTCGACCCCACGTCTTTTCAGGAGGGCCCCGAGGTAGACGCCGCGGGACAGCAGGGCACCATAGTGCACCGACCCAGCAGTAAACTCAGTTTGGCCAACGACGGCTCAAGTCCGCTGCACTCAGATATGGATGCAGCCACTCCCTGTCTCACACTGCACACTGAGCAGAACCCAGTAGAACCAGAGCAGCTACAGGATCCCTAGACCGCAGCCACATGGGACCCGGAGCTGGTCCTCGTGCAGCATGAGCATTCTCGAGCTGCTGCCTCATCGCAGGAGAGAAAGCATAAACCGGACTCGCCTCTAATCCTCGCCCAGCATAAGCCTCAGGGAGCTGCCGCAGGAGAGGGAGTTCATGGCCAAGAGGGACCCCGGTGGACGACGACAACCCAGCACATGTCCTGTCGCCAGTGACAGCAACACATCATCGCAAGCACAATCAGCACCAGGAGAGAGGGGGCAGAAGCCAGACTCATCTTGCATTCTCGCCCAGCAGCAGCCTCAGGGAGCTGCCACAGCCCTACAGGATAGAGAGTTTGTGGCCCAGCAGGACCCAGCAGAGCAACACCAATCGAGGACACATTCTGCCTCCAGCATGAAAGGAACGCCACCACAACAACAACGCCAAGTGCAGCCAAACCCATCGCTGCTCGCAGTGCTGGAATGGGTTTGGGTCCAACGATCGAAATGCCTGGACCCACAAATGGTCCCATCATCGCCGATGAGAATCACAGCGCAGTTGGGGCCAGCCACCTTCCAGATGGCCAGTAGATTGAGATGGCACGCCAGCCGTCTGCGAAAGGTAAGAGCAGCTGACCAAGCAGACCAAGCCGTGACGCTGGAGCAGACACAGCCAGTGTGGGACCTGGACTGGGACTTCGCCGACGAGAGCGCACACCCAGGTCCGCTGCAGCTGGCGCCTCCAGGGGCATGCTCACTGTGGGATTGCCTGAGGCCCCTCAAGTTGAACACTCACAATGGCTGTGTCTCAATTCAGGTGTTGCAGCCTCGTAGACCGCAGCCCTGGAGGCCAGAGCACTCAAAGGCCAGGTAGGCTGCATCTACAGGCTGATTTATGATCGTTAAATGAGACGGTCTAATCTTTGGAGGACATATGTCTGTGTGACCACGCACTACCCTGTTGCCTAGCAACCATGACAGCATCAGTTGATTTTTGTTGCTGACATTTTTAACAGATAGAACTTTATTTTTATCTTTTTTTATAATTGTATTTTCTTTACCTTTTGCTTGAGAATCATCACTAGACAGAGGACCATGACAGATAAAATAAGACTTTAAAAATGGCGTTCACTTATATAGCGCTTTTCTTCTCATCTAGGATGACCAAAGCGCTTTACAGATTCTGCAATTCACACACTGATGGTGGCAGAGCTGTCATACACACAGGCACTAACCAGGCCACCAGGAGCAACTGGGGGTTCAGTGTCTTGCTCAAAGACACTTTGACAAGCGGACAGCAGATAGAGTGGGAATCAAACCCATGACCCTCCGATCAGTAGTCGGTCACACTACACCTGAGCCACCGCTGCCTTTAACTCACTCATGCTTTAAGTCACATTAAAGTCAGCAGGTAAAATTAAGGTAAATTAAAACCACAAAATGGATAAATTAATTTTTATTACTTTAAATATGTATACCAGTTAGATTGAATTCTAAAATATATTCTTAATTACATGACCAGTAGAAAATATAACGGTTTACCATTTATGACCATTATGTAGCTAAATAATTAGATAGTCTGCCTTGTATCAGCTCTGACATTTAGTTTTTAATGTTCTAAAGCAGACCGCAGTCCTGTACTGTAGGATGATGACCTTCAATGATTTTCAGCAGCAGTAGAACAGATTCCATCTTTACCTTCATCTCAGGTGTACCAGTGCATCTCAGTAAATTCAAAAATCAAAACTATAATCATTATCATCAATATTAAATCCAGTTTAAAATGTTTCACTCTGTGTGTAATAAATATATGAAAGTCCCTTTTAGAATTATCTTGCAAAAAAATCATCTTTTTCAAAAATCTACTTCATTGAAATGCAGTTTTTCTAACTATTAACAGTAAACATTCAATATTTTTATTTAGCTTGTTTCAGTTTGCAAAGTAACCTGCTAAAAAATAACAATCAATAAAACAATTGATTAAATCTCTTCTATTGTGGTTATTGCAGTCAAATATCCATTTTATAAATCTTGAGTCGAGCCCGTTCCCTCGACAGCTGACCCTCGGATCCTGCTGGTTCTCTACCATGTACCTCAGAAATAAACCAGAAAAAAGGAAAAATATCAGAAAACTCTGATTATCACTTTTTTCAACATTTTTAAGATTAGCATAATCAAATTATTACAGATGTCCTGTCCCTCCTCAGCTTCATAAACTGCTCCGTTTTCTATAAAAATAACCTTAGGTGTTTTTTTACAGCACTACATAAGCAAATAACATCAACTTCCCGATGTCTCTACGGGACTTTAAAAGTTATCTTAAAGCAAGTTATTTCAATCACATCATACTGTATTTTTGACTGTAGGTTTGACTTCAGAAAAAATAACAGTTCAACATGTTTATTTAACCTGTTGCACTTCTGTGTACCACGGGCAGGCACGTCTCTGCGTCCTAGAGCGCACGAGGGTGCTGCATCTTAGGGCGCACTGAAAAAAAAAGCTGCATTTCCGTTCTTCCACTACAGACACAGCCGCGAACAGATTAGATATGATTGACCTCTCATTCGAGTAATAAGAGCCTTGAATTGGGTTTCTGAAACCTTGAAGAACCAATGACTGAAAACCTAGCAAGAAGGACCTGCCTACCAATGGCTGCGAATTCAGCCAGCCAGTTGAAGCACAGAAGTTCAAAAGCTGTTTTGTGTAAGGCTGGGTGAAGAGAGACTAACTGCTGCAGCAGATGAAAAAAGGACCTGCAGGAAGAACCGCCACAGACCCAGTAGCACGGAGACCACCCACAAGTGCGGCCTGTGTGACAGGGACTGCCATTCGCGCATCGGCCTGTTCAGCCACAGGCGGTGCTGTCCCAGCAGAGGAGATGTTTAGGATTCTCTTCCATGGTCATCATAGACCGATGGAGGCCGACGACGAAGGCTGGGTGACACACACGCGTTCGCCAGTCTTTTTTTATTACTACTGTTCTTATTTGTTTTGAAAAATCGTTCGCAAAAACTGCAATCATGGAAGCGCAAAACCGCAATAATGGAATTATGTTTTGACCGGGTCACGAGACCAGAACCACGAGTCCGTAATAAGCGGACCAGCTTCATGTTCGTCTGACAATGAGGAAGAGAAGCTCGCCAGCTACGCTGCTGTTGTGAACAGGTAAGTGTTATAAGCTAAATTATTCTTTATTCCTGAAAATTGTAATCAAAAATGACTTTTGACCGATCGGTAAATTACAACTGTGCGTCATCGCTACATGACGGACCGCGGCGCACGAACAATGTCCGTCCTCTGTAGCGGGGGGGGGGGACAACCCCCCCCACACACACACACACACACACAGCCCTGAGTGTCACCCGTCATTAGAGCCCAAGGTGAAGCTTCTATATTGAATCATTCAAAAGTTAGACGTTTTTCCAAACTATGCCATTTGGCACAATTTGGCACAGTTCAAAAACGCCTGGAAACAACCTGAGAACAAAGCTGTGTAATATATTCATTTTTTGTGGTATTGTTACAAAATTTTGACCTCAGCTGGATAACACTTGGTTCTACATTTCTGTTGCATCTTCCAGCCCGGATCTGAAGCTGTGTGTTATTTGCAAGCATTTGTATCCAAAAAAAACACCCAGGCGAAATTTATTTTCTTCAAGTTCACTATGTTTAGATGACTGTTACTCAGTGGCCGGAGCACTTAGAGAGATTATGACTGTTTTGCCAAAAAATTCAAAGTATTTTCTTTTAAATGAGAGCAACCCCATGAAGATGCTGCAAAGGGTTGAAGAACAGCTTTTGATTTACTTTGGGCACGTTATTTTTTGGCGTTTTTAGGGAAATTGACCAAAGTGCAAGGGGTTAATACATTAAATGAAGCCTACAGCACATCAGAAAAAATGTCACGTAAACATGAGCTTAAATAATCAGATGTTGCTGTTTTCTGGATTATTGTTTTTTTTTATGTTCAAACTGCTGCATAATTCAAGCAAAAAAACTTACTTTGAACTGTTTCTGACTTCGTTCTGCTTCTGCCTGAGCCGAGAAAAAAAAGCCAGGCTGAGCCATGCACTGAATGCTGGGATATGTTAGGGCCACAAGGATACTCTTCATGGATCCTCCGTTTTTGAGGTTTTGAAGGCTGCATTTGTCGGCCGCATGTGAAGGAGTCCATGGAATGGGACAGCCTTGGTCGCAGCACAGTGACGTATCTGGCCTAGAAATGCGTACTTGGAGGAAGCAGAACCTGAATTGAGACACAGCCAATGACTCTGTTTTAAAATGTTTAGACAGAGCACGGTTGACTACAGCAGCAGAATAACCCACTCAGCCCTGCAGGATCTACTGGCAGTCCACCTGGTGGCCCAGGTTCAGGTTTAAATGGTTTTGAGTTCATATGCCTGCCTTAACGTTAATGATGTTTTTGGGCTTTCCCGGTGTGTGGGGGGGGGGGGTGATGAATGTTAGATATTCCCATATTAAGAATGAGCAGCACGGACATGATAGTGCAGCCACGGATGACATCACCACGTCATGCCTATATTAGGGGACTGACGGCGGGAAACAGCCTCTCTTTGGTGCTTCGCCTCTACTCAATCCCAGCCTGTACCTACTCCCAGTTAGCATAGCGGCTATATTACTGCCACACATACTGTTAGCAGTGCACATATGCTGTGCTGCCTCCGCTGTCTAATTCCGAGACATAACAGTTAAATCATAAGTTGGACGAGAAAATTGGTTTAATGGACAAACTTCCTAGAGATACAGTTGAAACCAGAAGTTTATGCACACAATATAAAAAAAAATTTTTTTTTTTTTACTTTCTGACATTAAATCAGACTTAAAACTTTTCTTGTTTTAGGTCAGTTAGGATTACCAAAATTATTTCTATTTGCTAAATAATTTTTATTAATTTCTTCAAAGTCAGAGGTTTACAAACATTTCCTTAGTATTTGGTAGCATTACCTTTAAACTGTATGACTTTGGTCAAACATTTTGGGCATCCTTCCACAAGCTTCTCACAATAGTTTGCTGGAATTTTGGACCATTCTTCCTAACAGAACTGGTATAACTGAGTCAGGTTTGTAGGTCGCTTTGCTCACACACGTCTTTTCAGCTCTGCCCACAAATTTTTTATGGGCTTGAGATCAGGGCGGTATGCTTGATGGTATGCTTCGGGTCATTGTCCATTTGGAAGACCTTTTTGTGCCCAAGCTTTAACTTCCTGGCTGATATTTAATAATAATAATAATAATAATAATAATAATGCATCGATTTTATATAGCGCTTTATCATATATACTCAAAGACGCTTTACAAATAGGTACATTTTGAGATATTGCTTCAATATTTACACATAATGTTCTTTCCTCATGATGCCATCTATTTTGTGAAGTGCATCAGTCCCTCCTGGAGCAAAACACTCCACAGCATGATGCTGCCACCCCTGTACTTCACAGATGGGATAGTGTTCTCTGGCTTGCAAGTTTCTCCCTTTTTTTAGCAAATGTAATGATGGTCATTATGGCCAAAGACCACAGGACATGTTTCTAAAAATTGAGGTGTTTGTCCCTGTGCGCATTTGCAAACTAGAATCTACCTTTTTAATGTTGCTTTTGGAGTAATGCCTTTTTCTTCGCTGAGGGGCCTTTCAGCCCATGTTGGCACAGGACTCGCTTCACTGTGGATAATGACACTCTTTTTTACAAGCTTCAGGCAGCAACTTCACAAGGTCTTTTGCTTTTGTTCTGGGGTTGATGTGCACAATTCACACCAAAACACGTTCATCTCTGGGACACAGAACCCGTCTCCTTCCTGAGCAGTATGATGGCTGGACATTCCCATGTTGTTTATACTTGTGTATAATTGTTTGAACAGATGAATGTGACACCTTCAGGCATCTGGAAATTGCACCCAAGGATGAACCAGACTTGTGGAGGTCCACAGTTCTCTTCTTGATATCTTGGGTGATTTCTTTTGATTTTCTCATGATGCCATACAAGGAAGTGTGTTTGAAGTGTGCCTTAAATGCATCTTCATGTGTGCCTCCAGTTAACTCAGATGTTGTGAGTTAACCGATCAGAAGATTCTCAAAGCCATGACATCATCACCTGGGCCTTCTGAAATTGTTTAAAAGCATAGTAATCTTACTGTGTGTAAACTTCTGACTTTGACGATGGTAAGAAAAAATTCTCTAAAAAATAATTTCCATCCATTCTCTACTGCTTTTCCGGAGGTGTGGGTCACGGATGTGGCAGCTCAAGCAGAGAAGCCCAAACTTCCCTCTCCCCAGCCACCTGCTCCAGCTCTTCAGAGAGAATACCAAGATGTTCCCAGGTCAGCTGGGAGACATAGTCTCTCCAGCATGTCCTGGGTCTGCCCCGGGGTCTCCTCCCCATTGGATGTGCTCGAAACACCTCAAGTGGGAGGCGTCTAGGAGGCATCCTGATCAGATACCCAAACCACCTCAACTGGCTCCTTTTGATGTGGAGGAGCAGCGGTTCTACTCTGAGCCTCTCCCTGATGACTGGGCTCCTCACCCTATCTCTAAGGGTGAGTCTAGCAATCCCACAGAGAAAGCTCATTTCAGCTCCTGAAGCAGCTGAAGTGTACCGGCAGGCCAAGTGGAGTGCAGCTCGGGTGGTTGTGGAAGCAAAAACTCGGGTGTGGGAGGAGTTTGGTGAGGCCATGGAACAAGACTTTTGGTTGGCCTCGAAGAGGTTCTGGCAAACTATCCAGCGACTCAGGAAGGGGAAGCAGCTCCCTGTCCACATTGTGTATGGTGCGGATGGGGCGCTGCTGACTTTGACTGGGCATATCGTCGAGTGGTGGATGGAATACTTAATCCCACTGACATGCCTTCCATAGAGGAAGCAGGACTTGAGGACAAGGGGGATAACTCGCACATCACAGGGACTGAGGTCGCTGAAGTGGTTAAAAAACTCTTTGGTGGCCGGGCCCCGATGGTGGACGAGATTCGCCCCAAGTACCTCAAGGCCCTGGATGTTGTAGGGCTGCCATGGTCGACACACCTCTGCAATGTTCAATTCAATTCAACTTTATTTATATAACGCCATTTCACAACAACAGTCATCTCATAGTACTATCAACTGTAGGGGGAACCCCCACAGTTGCAGAAAGACCCCAGCAATCAGGCGATCCCCTGTGAGCAAGCACTTGGCGACGGTGGAGAGGAAAAACTCCCTTTTAACAGGAAGAAACCTCCAGCAGAACCAGGCTCAGGGAGGGGCAGTCATCTGCTGCGACTGGCTGGGGGGTGAGGGGACAGAGAAGATGAAAAGAACAGACATGTAGAGAGCAAACAGCACGATGGGAACTCAGTCTATGGGAGAGAACAAACAGATGTTAATGACCAGCAAAAAAAAAAAATTTCATTGAGAGTGAAGAAAGGAGTGAGGCCCAGTGCATTATTGGAGGTCCCCCGGCTGACTAAACCTATTAGCAGCATAACTAAGGGAGGGTTCAGAAACACATGATCCCTCCCTAATTGTAGGCTATATCAAAAAGGTAGGTTTTAGCCCTATTCTTAAAAACAGAAATCGAGTCTGACTCCCGAATCCAGATTGGCAGCTGGTTCCACAGGAGAGGAGCTTGATAACTGAAGGCTCTGCCTCCCATTGTACTTTTGGAGATTCTAGGTATTACAAGTAATCCTGCATTTTGGGAGCGTAGTGCTCTATTAGGATAATACGGTAGTATCAGATCTTTTAAATAAAAAGGAGCCTGATTGTTTAGAGCTTTGTAAGTAAGAAGAAGGATTTTAAACTTAATTCTAAACTCTATGGGAAGCCAATGAAGGGAGGCCAGAACCGGAGAGATATGATCTCTCTTTCTAGTACCTGTTAAAACTCTTGCTGCAGCATTTTGGATCAGCTGAAGACTTTTTAAAGATGTTGTGTGGAAGTCGGGGACAATGCCTTTGGCATGGCAAACCAGGGTGGTGGTTCCTCTTTTTAAAAAAGGGGGACCGGAGGGTGTGTTCCAACTTTAGGGGGATCACACTTCGCAGCCTCCCTGGGAAGGTCTATGCCAGGGTACTGGAAAGGAGAGTCCGACCGCTGGTCGAACCTCGGATTCAGAAGGAGCAATGTGGTTTTCGTCTTGGCCGTGGCACATTGGACGAGCTCTTTACCCTCTTGAGAATCCTCAAGGGTTTGTGGGAGTTTGCCCAGCCAGTCCACATGTTTTTTGTGGACTTGGAGAAAGCATTTGACCACATCCCTTGTGGTCTCTTGTGGTGGTTGCTGTGGGAGTATGGAGTATCGGGCTCATTGTTACAAGCTATCTGGTCCCTTGCAAGAGTTTGGTTCATATTGCCAACACCCAGTCAAACACGCTTCCAGTGAGAGTTGGACTCTACCAGGGCTGCCCTTTGTCACTGATCCTGTTCATAATTTTTATGGACAGAATATCTAGGCACACCCAAGGATTGGAGGATGTCATGCTCGGTCACCACAGGATTTCATCTCTGCTGTTTGCAGATGACGTTGTCCTGTTGGCTTCATCAAGCAATGACCTACAGGTCTTACTGTGATGGTTTGCTGCTGAGTGAAATGGCTGGGATGAGAATCAGCACCTCCAAGACCGAGTCCATGGGCCTCAGCCAGAAAAAGGTGGATTGTCCTCTCCGGGTTGGGGACAAGCTCCTGCCCCAAGTGGAGGAGTTTAAGTATCTTGGAGTCTCATTCACGAGTGAGGGGAGAATGGAGCGAGAGACTGACAGACAGATCAGAGCAGCTTCTGCAGTGATGCCAATGTTGTCCTGGTCTGTTGTAGTGAAGAGGGAGCTGAGCTCTAAAGCAAAGCTGTTGGTTTACCGGTCAATCTATGTTCCTACCCTCACCTATGGTCATGAGCTTTGGGTAATGACCGAAAGAATGAGATCGCAGATACAAGTGGTGGTGGCGGCTGAAAATAATTTAGAAAATCTAAAAATTATTTTGCAAATAGAAATAATTTTTGTAATCCCAACTGACCTAAAACAGGAACATTTTTGTCTAATTTAATGTCAGACAGTGAGGAAAAAAGGTTGTGTTTTTATTTTTATATGTACAGCATTTGAAAACTTTCAACTGTTGGTGATCAATACTATACTACTCTAATTATTGTAAAAACAGCAAATCATCAATCTGCTTGTTTCTTTACATGGTTGTTTCGTATGTTATAAGTGGACAAACAGTAACTTCCTGGACTTGATAGAATTATTATGCAAATAAACACAAACATAGTTTTAGGTGTCTGGATTGCACTGGCTGTTGTAAAAAGGGTTAAAGCATCTTGTTCTTTACTGTGATCGCTATAGTTTGCCTGATTGATTCTGTTCAGCACTACCAGTTTGAGCTGTGGGTGAGGGTGATGACAGCTTGTAGCAAAATAAAGGTAAGGGTCATTATGTAGGGTCAAGTGATAGTGGGGAAAGGTATGGGAAACATTCACTTTCTTTTAAGTGTTAAAGCCCACTACTTAGTGTTTGGACATGAAAATCTTTAAAAAAAATCTTTTACCCTCTGAGAGTCAAAGAAGAATAACAAAAGGTAAGGTAGGAGACAGTTAAATGGATGACTGCTGATAAGCGTGGGCCTGGGAATCAGCAGCCAAACATGACACCTGAGCATGCAAATGAGTGTTAAATCAACCTTCACGCTTCTCATTCATCAAAGCCCATGTTTCAGTAGAGAATTTTGTCCATATTCTCTTCACTATTCCAGCCTTCATCTTATGTCACAGCCACACCTCTTCTTGTTCCTTCACCCCCCTTTCTTCTGAACAGCTGGGGATGAAATTACCTGGCAGCAGCTGTGACTCAAGAACAGAACCTCCCAAAATCATAATAAACATGTATTTTTGATTAGAACATTGGCTTCAAATCAAGAGGAGTGCCATTCAGTTCTTCCATGGTGATTAGGGCAAACAAGAGCTCAGATGAAGTGGTCTTGCTGGGAAAATATCCAGTGCTGATATGTGGTAATATGTCTGAACTGTTTAGATATTGTTACTCTCCCACCAAAACTATGCACTAAGGTTTCATCAGCTCATTTACTGGAAAAAAAAAATGATGCACGAGAGGGTTACATCTGTCTGGTTCAATCAGTATCAGATGTATTTTTTGGTAGCTTCACATGAAGGACAGCATATCATCAGCACATTATCATTTGTCTGACTGAGATAAATTAAAAAGTGTGACGTCAGCACATGCTTTGATGGCAAAAATTAAATGGTAAGCAAAAACTGCATAAATCTTTATCATTTTTCTTCTGAAAGCAGATGAACAAACAACAGAGGTAATCATGACTATGGTGTGTTCACTGTTGACATCAATCTTTGCCCATTCTTGCATATTAGGAACACAGAAACCTCTGACTGATCCAACCAGGAAAGTGCAGTTTTTCTAGATAGTCATAAAACTGTTTCCAAAAACGATTCACTCCCCATAGAATTTCATGTTAACAAAGACAAGCCATTTTTACAAGAATTTTTTTTTTCATTCTTTTTTGCAACAAATGTGCTAACACTGGAAGCTGTAGTGAATCACTGGTAGATTACAGCCAGTTAATTAGAGCCACTCACCC
The DNA here is from genome assembly GCA_020510985.1 of Pholidichthys leucotaenia. Taxonomy (NCBI): domain Eukaryota; kingdom Metazoa; phylum Chordata; class Actinopteri; order Cichliformes; family Pholidichthyidae; genus Pholidichthys; species Pholidichthys leucotaenia. The sequence continues at coordinate 76,144,420 of CM035847.1, forward strand.
AGAACTAATTGTGCTTGTGTTGCTGTGAAAGGATACATTGTGGGTTGGCCTCAAAATTAATGTGTGTATAGAACTCTACATGCATCTTTTCTGTATAAAGTTTGTTACTGATATCTACCTTGTTGTAGAGTCTGGAGAAACAACCAGATGCTTAAAAAAAAAAAATGTATCCACACCTCAACAACTGTTGTAGATAATTATCTGACAAGTTATGTGGGCTACTTTGAAGTACTGTTTGTATAGCAAATCTTCTATCCACATATGCATGTTCCTGCACAGGGGCAGACTGAGTTACTATCCCCCACCAGTCGAAGCCCAAAGGGGGGTTAGGTTATGGGTCAGTCCATCCGTCCGTCTGTCCCACTTTTGTGAAATCAACTCCTCCTGCAGTTTTGTTCCAATTGTTTTGAAACTTGGTTCCATGGTTTGATGTACTTTGATGATAGGCATATTGCAATTTCACTCTCATCAGATGACCTTGAGGTCAAAGGTCAGGTCAGATTTTCCCTAAATCTTTTAAACACAATAACAACTGAAAGAAATGATGTAGGCTTTTCAAATCAATACAGTAGTTGTATCTAATACACATCTTGGACAGTTTACACCATGACCTAATTATGGGTTTAGGGTCAAAAGGTCAAGGTTAACATTCCCTATGCCTCATTACTGTACAACAAGTAAAGTTAGGGTCACCAAACCTGGTACACAAGTTCACTCTGAGACCATGACCTCTGACTTCAGGTTTGGGGTCAGAGGTCAAGGTTGGCACTCCCTATGCTCTCTTACTATAGAACGTGTAAAGTCCTTGTTAGTCCTCTAGGGTCACCAAACTTGCTACACAGGTTCACCTTGGGATCCTGCCCTACAACTATGGGTTGTATCCTTTGTTATATATTCATGGATGATGGATTTATCATAATTTGGTTCTGCCAAAGTAATTATATTGAAAAGTTGAAAACTGCTCTCCATCAATAAGTATTGGGATCTTCAAAGAAAACAGAGGCAGGGAATATTGTACTCACCTCAGAGTGCTCTTGTTAAAAATCTGTCATCATCATCACCTGACCCGACATTTTAATTTTCATGTGATAAGACTGAATGGCTTTTGTTCTTATTTACATTTTCAGTTTTAATTGTGAACTTACAGAAGAAGCATACACAATAAGCATGTATTTATTGTCTTTATTCTAATCTCTTCTTAAGTGTACTAATGAACAGAGACACGTTTCTAAATGACACTGGAGATGTGGGTCCACTATGACAGATCAGAAGACACAGCTGTATATTTTACTTAATTTTTATTTTATAAAACACAGTTGGGGACAGCTCAGTGGAGAAGTGGTTAGCACTGTAACCTCATAGTGAGAAGGTCCTGGGTTGGAACCCAAGACCTCTCCAGCTGGGGACCTACAGTTGCAATCAAAATCATTCAACCCCCACTGCAAATTATGTTTATTGGCAAAATGTACAAACTAGCAGCTGTTTGATAGATAGATAGATAGATAGATACTTTATTTTGAACAAAAAAGTAAAAAAAACCAAACAAATGACAAGTGCGATAAAGTGATAGTATACAGTGCTTGAAAGGGAGAAGGAAGAAGTGAACACTTATTAACCCCTTGCACTCCGGGCAATTTTCCTAAAAATGCCAAAAAATAACATGCCCAAAGTAAATCGAAAGCTGTTATTCAACCCTTTGCAGCATCTTCATGGGGTTGGTCTCATTTAAAAGAAAACACTTTGAATTTTTTGGCAAAAAAAAAAACATAATCTCTCTACGTGCTCCGGCCACTGAGTTACAGTCATCTAAACATACTGAACTTGAAGAAAATAAATTTGGACACAGTGTTTTTTTGGATACAAATGCTTGCAAATAACACACAGCTGTCCGATCCGGCTGGAAAATGCAACAGAAATGTAGAACCAAGTGTTATCAAGCTGAGATCCAAATTTGGTAACAATACCACAAAAAATGAATATTTTACACAGCTTTGTTCTCAGACTGTTCCCAGGCGTTTTGGAACTGTGCCAAATTGTGCCAAATGGCACAGTTTGGAAAAACATCTGTAACTTTTGAATAATTCAATGTAGAAGCTTCATTTTGGGCTCTAATGAAAGGTCACATTCAGGGCTGTGTCTGTGTGTGTGTGGGGGGGGGGGGGGGTTGTCCCCCCCCCGCTACAAAAGACGGGAGTTCGGCCATCGCTACATGATGGATTACACTCCTTGCATGTTTTCACAGCGGCTCCCCCCCCCTCGCTACAGTGTGTGTGTGGGGGGGGGTTGTCCCCCCCCCCGCTACAGAACACGGCCATCACTACATGAAGGAATAGACTCATATGCTTCCCCCGCAGACCGGGGGGCGTTCGGACCGTGAACGCCCCCCCCGCTCCTCTTCTGCAGCGGGGGGGGGGGGGGCGTTCACGGTCCGAACACGGCAAATGAACCGTTTATCGCGGCGCACGCACTTCGTACTTCGTGCGCAGTACAGTTGTAATTTACCGATCGGTCAAAAGTCATTTTTGGATTACAGTTTTCAGGGAGAAATAATAATTTAGCTTATAACACCTTACCTCTTCACAGCAGCAGAGTCCTGGCGAACTTCTCTTCCCCATTGTCAGACGAACGCGACGCTGCTCCGCTCGTGGATCCCAATCAAAACATAATTCCAATATTGCGGTTTTGGTGAATGATTTACGACCTTTGTCGTCGGCCTCCGTCGGTCTATGATGACGGAAGAGAATCCTAAACGTCTATTCTGCTGGAATGAGTGCAGGTCCCACTTGTGGGTGTTCTCCATGCTGCTGGGTGAGCCTGGGTCTGTAGCGGATTCGTCCAGCGTCCTTTGTTTTCATCTGCTGCAGCAGTAAATCTCTCTTCACCCAGCCTGAATTTCTGTGCTTCAATTGGCTCCTGCATTCACAGTAGGCGGGTCCTCCTTCCTAGGTTTTCATTCATTGGCTCTTCAAGGTTTCAGAAACCCAATTCAAGGCTCTTATTAGTCGAATGAGAGGTCAATCAGATGAACTAATCTGTTCGCGGCTGTGTCTGCAGTTTTTTTTTTAGTGGCGCTTGAACGCCACTACATCACCATCACCACCTACATCACCACAATCTGGACTATGCGTCCTAGGACGCAGAGACTTGCCCGCCGGCGGAACAACGGAACGCAAGTGGTTAACTCCAACTCCTTTTTTCCATAAATACAATCTATGTGAAATATATACAAATTACCACATTTAAGACCCCAAATAAACAATTAACTATATTTTGTACATATCAACATTAACACCCATCCATCCCAACATACATACAGTCCATACATCAAAACCAGACCCAAACAACACAGATATACACAGTACTGTCCCACCTACAATTCCATAGTATCCCAGAGTGAGCATAGTGAATTGTACATATAAATGCTACCCTTCTAACATATATTCTTTCAGCAAATAATGTTTATACCTATTTTTGAATTGATTTACACTACCGTTCAAAAGTTTGGGGTCACTTAGAAATTTCCTTATTTTTGAAAGAAAAGCACTGTTTTTTTCAATGAAGATAACTTTAAACTAATCAGAAATACACTCTAATTTTCGCCGGACCGGCGGCGCCACATGAATCGGCTGCCTGTTGCAACAGCCTTTTTTTTTATCTTCCTTCTCCTTTCTACACCTTTCACTCTGTATATATATCACGGATGCACGGATCGCCCCGGGGGTCTCCCGGGTCGGCGGACGGAGCCACGGTTTGCAGCGGGAGACGTTACAGCGGGGAGGAGCTAGTGCTAGCTAGCACTTGGCCGCCGCCCGGTGCTAATGGGAAACTCGACATACCGGGAGCTGTAGTGAAAAGGACGCGGGTGCCGGGCTGGAGTTTAGGCGGCGTGAAAGAAATATAAGACAGAATAATAAAGAGCGATGGCAAGAACCAAGCAGACCGCCCGTAAAATCTACTGGAGGAAGAAGCCCCCCAGGAGACAGCTAGCCACCAGGGCTGCTCGGAGAGGCGCTCTGGCCACCGGCAGATTGAAGAGGCCTCGCCGTCACAGGCCCGTGGCTCTGAGAGAGATCCGTCGCTACCAGAAATCCACGGAGCTGCTCATCCGTAAGCTGCCCGTCCAGCGCCTGGTGAGGGAGATCGCTCAGGACTTCAAGACCGTCCTGCGTTTCCTGAGCTTCGCCGTCATGGCTCTGCAGGAGACCAGCGAGGCCCACCTGGTGGGTCTCTTCTTCGCTAAGGGGGTCACCATCATGCCCAAAGACTTCCAGCTGGCCCGCTGCATCCGCGGAGAGAGAGCTTAGACTTTCTGCTGCACATTCACCAGCCATAATGCTCTGCACTGTGTGTCTATATATATACATTTATAGTAATATGGACATATGTTTACTAGATGTTGTTTTTTCTTGCCTTCTGATTGTTGCTCTGAGTGTTGCTATCCCTATGCTGTTGCAATCCTGGAATTTCCCCATTGTGGGACTAATAAAGGCTTATCTTATCTTATCTTATCTTAATATCTAATATACATTACTAATGTGGTAAATGACTATTCTAGCTGCAAGTGTCTGGTTTTTGGTGCAATATCTACATAGGTGTATAGAGGCCCATTTCCAGCAACTATCACTCCAGTGTTCTAATGGTACAATGTGTTTGCTCATTGCGTCAGAAGGCTAATGGATGATTAGAAAACCCTTGTGCAATCATGTTAGCACAGCTGAAAACAGTTTAGCTGGTTAGAGAAGCTATAAAACTGACCTTCCTTTGAGCAGGTTGAGTATCTGTAAAAATTATTATTTCAAATACAAATCATTATTTCTAACCTTGTCAATGTCTTGACTATATTTTCTATTCATTTTACAACTCATGGTGGTAAATAAGTGTGACTTTTCATGGAAAACACAAAATAATTGTCTGGGTGACCCCAAACTTTTGAACGGTAGTGTATGTTTGTACATAGTTTCAGTTCCAGCTCCAGACTGTTCCACAAATCCACCCCACAGACAGATATGCACACACTTTTCTTGGTTGTTCGTATCTTAGGTTTTGTAAAGTTTAAGTCTCCTCTCAAATTATAACCATTGTCACTTTTTTTGAATATTTTTTGTATATTAGTTGGGAGTTGATTATTAATTGCCCTGTACACGACTTGTGCTGTCTTAAATTTAACTAAATCCATGAACTTTATGACATGTGACTTTAAAAACAACGAACTGGTATGGTCTCTATATCCTACATTATTTATTATCCTTATAGCTTTTTTTTTGTAATGTGCATATTGGCTTTAGGTTGGTCTTGTAGGTGTTTCCCCAGACTTCTACACAGTAGTTAAGATAAGGTAGAAACAGTGAATTGTACAGTAAGAACAATGATTTATAGTCCAAGATGTGTCTTGTCTTCCCCAGTATGCCTATACATTTTGCCAACTTGACCCGGATGTGACTGATGTGAGGTTTCCAGCAGATTTTATTGTCTAGCGTCACCCTCAGAAACTTATTTTCCTGTACTGTTTCTATTCTGGTATCATCTATCTTTATCATTATTTCATGATTTATTTTATAATTTCCAAACAACATAATCTTTGGGGTTTTTTTTTCAGATTTAGAGATAATTTATTTTTGTTGAACCACTGCGTTAACCTTTTCATTTCAGTTGTGACCACCTCTAAAACCTGCTGCAGATTCTCACCAGTGCAAAGGATATTTGTGTCATCCGCAAACAAAATAAATTTCAGAATTTTTTATACTTGGCATATGTCATTTATATACAAGACAAAGAGTTTGGGTCCCAAAACTGACCCCTGGGGCACACCACAAGTGATATCCATGAAGGGTGATTTGTGCTCACCAATTTGTACAAATTGCTGTCTGTTACTTAAATAACTTTCCACCCAACTCAGTCCAACCCCTCTTATCCCATACCTTTCCAATTTCCGCAGTAGAATTCTGTGGTCAATGGTGACAAAAGCTTTCTTTAAATCTATAAATACTCCTACAGCAAACTTTTTTTTATCTACGCAACTAATAATTTCTTCTATAAGTTTGATCAGTGCCAAAGATGTAGATTTACTGTATCTGCTCTAAAACCATACTGGCTGTCTGTAAGGAGGTTGTGTTTTTCAATGAAATCATCCAGTCTCTTAGTGAAGATTTTTTTCAAGTATTTTGGAGAATTGTGAGAGTAAAGAGACCGGCCTGTAATTTGTGAAATAATGACTGTCTCCTGTTTTGTATAGTGGTATTACTTTTGCTATTTTCATTTTGTTTGGAAATTTACCAGTTTGAAATGACAGGTTACAGATGTGGGTGAGAGGTTTAACAATTCCTTCAGTTACTTTTTTCACTATTGTCATGTCAGTTTCATTCCAGTCCGTTGATTTTTTGTTCTTAAATTTACTCACAGTCTCGATAATTTCCTTTTCAGTAACTGCACCCAAAAAGATTGTGTTTGGATTTCTATCTTCTATTTCATTTACAGGACCACTGTTTGTTTGTGTTGTCACTATTGATTTTGCTAATTCAGGACCAACGTTTACAAAAAATTTATTGAAACCACTAACCACATCCTCCATATTATTTATCAAATTGCCATTTTCAATAAAATATTCTGGATAATTAACATTCTTAGGTCAGTTACTAATAATCCTATTGAATACTTGCCATATTCCTCTTAAGTTATTTTTATTATCCTCTAATATTCTGTTGAAGTATTCTTTCTTACAAGTCCTCATTATATTAGTAAGCTTATTTTTATATCTTTTATATTTGATCTCAGCCTCTTCAGTTCTGCACTTAATGAACTGTTTATATAATGTATTCTTCTTTTTACATGCATTTAGTAACCCCTTGGTGGCCCAAGGAATATTTTTGTTTTGTTGTCTGTCAATGTATTGTTTTATAGGACAGTTTTTATTGTACAATGATTGAAATATTTGTAAAAAATATATCATATGCTTTATTTATATCATTTTCATCACAAACTATCTTCCAGTCTTGTATTAATAATTCCTTTGCCAGTAAATGCATAGATTCTTCAGTTCTTATTCTTTTATATTTAATATTTTTGGTATACTTTTTCTTCCTATAATCACATTGATAGACAACAAAAATCGGCAGGTGGTCACTGATATTATTCAATAAAAGCCCACTCATGATATTATTTTCCATAATGTTTGTGAATATGATATCTATTAATGTGGCACTGTGTGACATGATTCTGCTAGGTCTGGTAATTGTTGGATGTAAGCCCATACATTGTGTTGATAAATTCTTCTGTCAAACTATGTTGTTTTGAATTCATAAGATCTATATTGAAATCCCCACAGATGAACATAACTTTATGAGTTAGTTTTGCATACATTTTTTCCATCCAGTCCTTAAGTAAGTCAATGTTTGATCCAGGTGTTCTATATACACAGCTCACGACCATATTCTTCACATTGTCCAGACAGATTTCTATTGTAATACATTCAAATAAATCATCCACAGTTACTGACAAATTTTCAACAACCTTGTATTGCAAGCTCTTGTCAACATAAATTGCAACTCCTCCTCCTTTTTTCACTTTTCTATTTATATAATTTAATTCATAGCCATCCATGGTAAAATCCACTCCTTTCTCTTCACAGAGCCATGTCTCTGATATTGCCATAATATTGAATGGCTCTTTAAACTGATGTAAATAATCTTTAATGTTATTAAAGTTGCCACAGAGACTTCTGCTGTTGAAGGGGATCATAGACATATTGAAATCAGATGTGACTATTGTGTTAAACTGTTCATCCGTGTAGTAACTACAGTTATTATTGATGGAGCTGACATGTTTTAGGATCCAGGAGACCGACACTGACACGGGCAGATTGTGACAATAATCCTTTTATTTAATAGTGAGAGTGTGTAGTGCATGAGTGAGTGCGTGGATCGTGTTCTGGTCACTGGAGCTGAGCAGTCTGGACGGAGACCCGGCAACCCTGGAACATACAAGCAGAAATAATTACTTTTGCTCCACACTCGTGAAGAGCTGCAGGTGGAGAAGCTTACTTGGGAGAAGCACAGGTTTCGTCCTGCTGAGTTCCAGCGGCCGTGCAGCGTGGAGGTGAAGGTGTCCGTGAACGTGCTGGAGATACCACCCGTGGCTGTGACGAGGGCTGTCCTTGTGATGACACCGGCTGTGACTCCACAGACCAGGATGACAATAGTCCTGACGATGACGAGGTTAGTGATTCCACAGAACGTGGTGATGATGATATAGCTGATAACGATGACAGAGACTCCACTGATAGCGGTGGCGAATACTCCTGCAACTGAGATAACAATAGTTCTTGAAGCTGAGGAGCAAGACGTACCGGTAGTCGTGGTGGTAGCGAAGCGCTACGTGTGCGAGATGGCATTGCCCCGTCAGCTGGGGACGCAGGTCCGCCGCCTAGGAGGTCCACCTGTGCACAGGGGTTAAGACAAGGGGTTGAGTAACAAATTGTTCTCTTACTTGGTTGAACTTGACGAGAGGTTCTTGACGAGGCAAGAGAGGTTCCTGATGAGACACGAGAGCGGAGTTCAGGCTCATACTCCGACAAGGAGGACAGACGACTCCGTGACGGGCTGTCAGCGACGCTGGCTTTTAACAGCCGTTGATTGGCACCTGTTGGTCTGTGCGCAGGTGGAGTTGATGACGCCAATGACGGCCCAGAGGCCACCATGACAGTACTCCCCCCTCTAGCAGTGCCTCCAGGCACCTGCCCAATTCTACCTGGATTCGCCCGATGGAAATCGCGGATCAGCTGTTTATCCAGGATCAATGCTGGGCGAATCCAAGAACGATCCACCGGTCCAAAACCCTCCCAGTCCACCAAATACTGAAGACCACGACCCCGCTTGCGGACATCCAGGATGGCAGTCACCCCCCAGGCCGGATGGCCATCGATCATCCTCGGGGGTGCGGGAGCCGCGGGAGCAGGGCACAGGGGATCAGAGACGTACGGTTTAACCTGGGAGACATGAAAGGTGGGGCAGATACGCATCGAAGAGGGGAGAGACAGGCGCACAGACACAGGGTTAATAACACGACTGATGGTGTAGGGGCCAATGAAGCGCTTAGTGAGCTTACGCTTTTCGGCCGGTACACCAATATTCCGGGTTGACAACCAAACTTTCTGACCCACCTTATAGTCCGGGGCGGGTCTCCTATGCCAGTTGGCCACCTGGATATTGCATTTGGTAGTCTTAAGCAAGGCTTGGCGGGTGATGAGCCAAACTCGCCGGCAGCGCTTGATGTGTGCCTGGACTGAGGGAACCGCTACCTCCCTTTCCTCCTCCGGGAACAGCGGTGGATCAAACCCGAATGATGCCTTGAAAGGGGAGACGCCCGTAGCCGTGGAGATCGTGGCGTTGTGAGCGTACTCAATCCAAGGAAGGAACTTGCTCCAGGAGGATGAGCAGGAGGAGATGACACGGCGTAGGGCGGCCTCAAGCTCCTGATTAGCCCGCTCGCACTGGCCATTGCTCTGAGGGTGATAACCAGAGGAGAGGCTGGCTGTGGCTCCCAGTGCCGCGCAGAAAGCCTTCCAAACTTGTGAGACAAACTGAGGTCCCCGATCCGACACTATGTCAGCAGGGATGCCATGAAGACGGACCACATGTTGCACAAGAAGGTCCGCTGTTTCCTGGGCCGAAGGCAAACCCCGAAGTGGCACAAAATAGGCTGCCTTCGAAAACCGGTCCACGATGGTTAAAACCGTGGTGAAGTCATCTGAAGTGGGTAAACCAGTCACAAAGTCCATAGCTACGTGAGACCAGGGGCGTGAAGGAACCGGCAACGGGTGTAGCAGGCCCGCCGGGGGGGATGATGTCGTCTTCCCGGTGGCGCACTGAGCGCAGGCCCAGATATAACCTACAACATCCTTCCGTAGCCCTGGCCACCAGAAGGTCCTTTGGAGGAGCTCCACGGTCCGACCCACTCCAGGATGGCAAGCCAACTTGGAAGCGTGACCCCACTCGATCACCTTGCCCCGGATAGTGCGTGGAACAAACAAGCCCCCCCCCCCCCCCCCGGGGTCCGGCTCGGTCTTCTGAGCCCGGCGAACCGTCTTGCAGATCCCCCAGGACAGGGTGCCCACGACGCAGGAAGGTGGCAGGATAGGGGTCTCCTGGTCTTCAGAGGATGGTGCGTCAAACTGCCGTGAGAGGGCATCCGGCTTACCGTTCTTGCTTCCCGGCTGGTAAGTGATGGAAAAGTTAAAACGGCCGAAGAAGAGGGACCAGCGAGCCTGGCGTGCATTCAGGTGCTTCGCCGTCCTGAGGTACTCCAGGTTGCGATGATCAGTCCAAACCACGAACGGCTGAGCAGCCCCCTCCAGCCAGTGTCTCCATTCCTCCAAAGCGAGTTTCACTGCCAGCAACTCCCTGTCTCCTATGCTGTAATTCCTTTCTGCAGGGGTGAGACGGTGAGAGAAATAAGCACATGGGCGAATCTTACCGTCCTCAGGAGAGCGTTGGGAGAGTACTGCTCCAACTCCCGAATCAGAGGCGTCCACCTCCACCAAGCACTGCAGCTTCGGGTCCACCTGAGTAAGGACTCGGGCCGAGGCGAACTCCCTCTTGAGCTTCTCAAATGCTCCAGCTGCCTCCTTACTCCAGCAAAACGGGGTCTTAGGGGAGGTGAGAGCAGTCAGAGGACGGGCAATATTACCAAAATTTGGCACAAACCTCCTATAAAAATTAGCAAACCCCAGGAACCCTTGAAGCTGCTTTCTGGAGGTGGGTGCAGGCCAGTCCACTACCGCCTTGACCTTGGCCGGGTCAGGGAGCACCTGGTTCCGAGCTATAATAAACCCAAGGAAAGAGGTTTGATCAGTGTGGAACTCACATTTCTCAGCCTTGACGAATAGTTGATTCTCCAGGAGGCGCTGTAGTACCCTGCGGACATGCACCTGATGTTCTTCTAGTGTGCGGGAGAAGATGAGAATGTCGTCAAGATAAACAAACACAAACGAGTTCAGAAAATCCCGTAATACATCGTTTATCAATCGCTGGAAAACGGCTGGAGCGTTAGTCAACCCAAACGGCATCACCAGATACTCAAAATGTCCGCTAGGGGTCCGAAAAGCCATCTTCCACTCATCTCCTTCCCTTATGCGCACTAGATGGTAGGCATTCCTAAGGTCCAGTTTGGTAAACTAGGATGCCCCCTGGAGGGAATCAAAAGCAGTGTTCATCAGAGGCAAAGTATATTTGTCTTTTACTGTTATTTCATTCAGTCCCCGGAAGTCGATGCAGGGGCGTAGTGAGCCGTCCTTCTTCCCAACGAAAAAAAACCCGGCTCCCACTGCCGCCGACGACGGGCGGATGATACCAGAGGCCAAGGACTCCTTAATATACGTATCCATGGCCTCGCGCTCCGGGGCTGATAGGCTGTAAAGGCGGCTTGCAGGAAGAGGGGCCCCAGCCTTCAGGTTGATCGCGCAGTCATAAGGACGATGGGGGGGTAAAGACAACGCCCGAGACTTGCTAAACACTAGCCCCAGATCGTGGTAAACCTCTGGCACCTTGGACAGGTCCGGTGGAGATGAATGAGGCAGAGGCACCTTGACGGATGGGGCACACGCCACTGATTGGAGGCAGGCACTAAGGCAGAACGTACTCCATGCCGTTACTCTCCCGGATTGCCAGTCAATGGTGGGGTTATGTAGGCGCAGCCAGGGGTACCCCAGGATAACGGGTGAAGAAGAAACGGGCAGAACTAGAAACTGAACTTCCTCCCTGTGATTTCCTGATACAATGATTGACACGGGGGCCGTCTGATAGGCAACGGTGGTCAAAGACGCTTTAGACAAGGTGATCAGTTTGACAGGGGGGTCTAGAGTCTGACAGTTGAGGCCCATCCGGGTTGCCAGGTCTCTAGAAATAAAATTTTGCTCAGCTCCAGAATCTACTAACGCTAATGTGGAGTGTTCTGTATGTGTATGGATTAGTCTGAGGGGTAATCGACAACAAGTAAGGGGTTCTTCTGAATTCTTGCCCGTGAATCCCCCTACTGCGATCCACGGGCCTTCCCTTTTAACTTACTGGGACATTCGAACACCCCATGTGACTCCTTCCCACAGTAGAAACAAAGACCCTGATCCCTGCGGCGTTGCTTCTCAGCTGCTGACACTTTAGACCGGCCAATAGTCATACCCTCTTGATCCAGGGATTCCTCTGACGCGGGCAAAGCGAGAAGAGGAGAGTTAGGGACGCGGGGCCGGAGTCTAATTGAACGGGAAGTAGTACGCCGTCCAGCCGCCCGCTCCCTTAATCTGCTATCCAGACTAACCGCTAAGGCGATCAAATCCCGCAAATTGTCCGGTTTATCCCGTGCCGCTAACTCATCCTTTAACTCATCGTTAAGACTACGTAGGAAAATACCACACAGTGATGGCTCCCCCCACCCAATCTCTGCAGCCAGGACCCGGAAGTCAATAGCGTAGTCAGCAGCTGATCTCTTTCCCTGCTGTAGGCTCAACAGCCGTTCTGTCAACACCTCACCCCTATCAGTATGGTCAAACACGGACATAAATTCTGTCACAAACTCCTGGTAAGTAAGCAGGGAATAGTTTGGTTTCGCCATGACAGAATATGCCCAGTCTAAGGCTCTTCCTGCCAGCACATTTATGACATAACCAATCCGACTTGAATCAAGGGTGAAATCTCCCGGAACGCGGAGAAAAACAGATTCACATTGTAATAGGAACCCTCAAGCTTCCCCGAGTTTTCCGCTGAACCGGGCAGGTGTGGGAATAGGGGTGAGGCGAGAGGACGAAGAGGTGTTAGCTTGTCCGGAAGCTAAGCCTGCAGGGGCAGAGATATTTGCGGCCGGGGAAAACGTCCGGTGTCCTTCCAGACGATCCAGCCGACCATTAATTAAGGTTAACTGGTTTAAGATTACTGTCTGTTGGTGTGCTAATAAATCTACCCGGGCGCTAAGAGTGTTGAGTTGGCGTGACAGTGAACTGTCCGCTGGGTCAACGTGTCGTACTGACATGTTTTAGGACCCAGGAGACAGACACTGACACGGGCAGATTGTGACAATAATCCTTTTATTTAATAGTGAGAGTGTGTAGTGCGTGAGTGAGTGCGTGGATCGTGTTCTGGTCACTGGAGCTGAGCAGTCTGGACGGAGACCCGGCAACCCTGGAACATACAAGCAGAAGTAATTACTTTTGCTCCACACTCGTGAAGAGCTGCAGGTGGAGAAGCTTACTTGGGAGAAGCACAGGTTTCGTCCTGCTGAGTTCCAGCGGCCGTGCAGCGTGGAGGTGAAGGTGTCCGTGAACGTGCTGGAGATACCACCCGTGGCTGTGACGAGGGCTGTCCTTGTGATGACACCAGCTGTGACTCCACAGACCGGGATGACAATAGTCCTGACGATGACGAGGTTAGTGATTCCACAGAACGTGGTGATGATGATATAGCTGATAACGATGACAGAGACTCCACTGATAGCGGTGGCAAATACTCCTGCAACTGAGATAACAATAGTTCTTGAAGCTGAGGAGCAAGACGTACCGGTAGTCGTGGTGGTAGCGAAGCGCTACGTGTGCGAGATGGCGTTGCCCCGTCAGCTGGGGACACAGGTCCGCCGCCTAGGAGGTCCACTTGTGCACAGGGGTTAAGACAAGGGGTTGAGTAACAAATTGTTCTCTTACTTGGTTGAACTTGACGAGAGGTTCTTGACGAGGCAAGAGAGGTTCTTGACGAGGCAAGAGAGGTTCCTGACGAGACACGAGAGCGGAGTTCAGGCTCATACTCCGACAAGGAGGACAGACGACTCCGTGACGGGCTGTCAGCGACGCTGGCTTTTAACAGCCGTTGATTGGCACCTGTTGGTCTGTGCGCAGCTGGAGTTGATGACGCCAATGACGGCCCAGAGGCCGCCATGACAGGAGCTAAATAAATTATTATCAGGGTCTATGTTATATTCTACATCCTGTGGGTTGTGATCCGTATATTCAAAAACTTTCAGTTCCTGTTGTTCCTGTTTGTTGATCCTTTGTTTCATGTACTGTAATTAATTGTCCTGATGCAGATGAGTATAATCCTTCAGAGTCCTACAGTTGTCTCTTGTTGCTGTCGACTCCAGTTCATAATGTTCATTGATATTTATCCAGTTCCATAATATTACGGATGTTAATGACCTTGGCTTCTTCAGGTGATCCATTTAATTTGATGTATATTTTACAGGTTGATGTCCAGGTGTTTTGAATGGTTTTCTGCTTTCTCAGGTATCTTGCTTTTCTGGCTATTTCTGCGTTTTCTTTTGTAAGGTGCTCGTTTATATAGATCAGAATCAGAATCAGAATCAGGTTTATTGCCATTGTTCATGTAGTACACAAACTAGGAATTTGTCTCGGTACAATGCTGCAACATTAAACATGATAAGATAAGAGAAATAAACTATACATGTAATAAAGTGTAGGATAAGATTAAGTGATACTGGTCAACAGTTAAAATATATATTAGCCAGCAGCAGATACTGTGGAGAACTATATAGTGCAGTCGGTAATGCAGGAAGAAAACAGTGATGATTGACATGAGTCTGGTTGAGCTGCTGTACATGGTGCACGAGAGTCACTTAGTGTTCAGCAGTCTAATGGCAGAGGGGAAGAAGCTGTTCATGTGACGGGAGGTTTTAGTCTGGATGGACCGAAGTCTTCTACCAGAGGGGAGGGGGGCAAACAGTACATGACCAGGGTGTGAGGGATCGGCTATGATCCGGCCAGCACGCCTCCGGGTCCTGGAGATGTACAGATCCTGGAGAGATGGGAGCTTGCAGCCGATCACCTTCTCAGCAGTGCGCACGACGCGCTGCAGCCTGAGTCTGTCCCTGGCAGTGGCTCCTGCGTACCACACGGTTATGGAGGTGGTGAGGATGGACTCGATGATGGCTGTGTAGAACTGCACTAACATCTTGGTGGGTAGCTTGAGCTTCCTCAGCTGCCGCAGGAAGAACATCCTCTGCTGGGCTTTTTTGATGAGTGAGCTGATGGTCAGCTCCCATTTGAGGTCCCTGGTGATGGTAGTGCCTAGGAAGCGGAAGGAATCAGCAGTGGTGATGGGAGAGCCTGAGAGGGTGAGGGGGGGCAGAGGAGTAGTGACTTTCCTGAAGTCTACAATCATCTCCACTGTCTTCAGAGCGTTCAGCTGCAGGTTGTTATTGCTGCACCAGGACGCCAGCTGGGCCACCTCTCTCCTGTAGGCGGACTCGTCGCCGTTGGAGATGAGCCCGATGAGGGTGGTGTCGTCCGCAAACTTGATCAACTTGACAGACTGGTGGCTGGAGGTGCAGGAGTTGGTGTAAAGGGAGAAGAGTAGGGGGGAAAGTACACAGCCCTGGGGTGATCCGGTGCTGATGCTAGTATAGTCTGAGACAGTCTTTCCCAGCCGCACATGCTGCCTCCGGTCCGTCAGGAAGTCGATGATCCACCTGCAGAGGGAGTCAGGCACGTTGAGCAGGGACAGCTTGTCCCGGAGCAGAGCGGGGCGGATGGTGTTGAATGCGGAGCTGAAGTCCACAAACAGGATCCTGGCGTAGGTTCCCGGGGAGTCCAGGTGCTGCAGGATGGAGTGGAGGGCCAGGTTGACTGCATCGTCTACAGACCTGTTGGCTCGGTAGGCAAACTGCAGCGGGTCCAGGAGAGGGGTGGTGATGGACTTGAGGTGGGACAGGACCAGGCGCTCAAAGGACTTCATGACTACAGAGGTGAGCGCTACAGGTCTGTAGTCATTAAGTCCAGTGATCCGTGGCTTCTTGGGGACAGGGATGATGGTGGAGGATTTGAGGCAGGATGGCACGTGGCATAACTTAAGGGAGGTGTTAAAAATGTCTGTGAATACAGGAGCCAGCTGTTTCGCACAGAGTCTCAGGGTGGAGGGAGACACGCCGTCTGGGCCGGGGGCCTTGCGCGGGTTCAGTCTGGAGAACTGTTTGAGCACATCCTGCTCACTGATGATAAGGGGAGGGGGGGAGGTGGGGGGGGTGCCTTAAATGAAGTAGGGAATGTGGAGGCTGTGGAGCTGGAGGGAGGGGGGGAGTTGGACACAGATGACGAGGTGTCAAAACGGGCATAGTGTTGGGACAGTCTCTGACAAAGGGCTTTGTCATCCTGACCTTTAGGAGCCTGAGGCCGATAGTTGGTGATCTGCCTCAGTCCTCTCCACACGGAAGCCGAATCATTAGCAGTGAACTGCTGCTGGAGTCTCTCTGAGTATAGAGATTTAGCCCTCTTCAGCTCTCTGTTAAACCGGTATTTAACCTCCCTGTAGCAGTCCCTGTCTCCACTTTTCAGCGCTGCTTCCTTCTCCTTCCTGATCTGTCTGAGCTTAGCTGTGAACCAGGGTTTGTCATTAGAGTAACTCACCCTGGTGCGTGATGGAAGAATGTTCTCTTCACAAAAGTGGATATATGAGTTCACAGTGTCCGTGTACTCATCCAGATCATGCGTGGCTCCTTTAAGCATGCCCCAGTCAGATATTTCCATGCACGTTTCCAGCTTCTCCTCAGCATCACTGGTCCGTATCTTCGTAGTGCTCACAACAGGTTTAGTGAGCTTCAATCTCTGTCTGTATGTGGGAATGAGGTGAACCATCACGTGATCAGATAATCCCAGCGCAGCTCGAGGGACAGCGCGATATGCGTCTTTCACTGTGGTGTAACAGTGATCCAGTGTGTTTAATCCTCTGGTGGGGCATTTAATAAACTGTTTGTAGCGGGGGAGATCGTGGCTCAGATTGCACTGATTAAAGTCGCCAGCCACAATAATCAGCGAGTCTGGAAAACTCCGCTCTGTGTGTTGAATGTGATCCGCGAGCACGCGCTGAGCTTCGCGCGTGTCCGCGTCGGGAGGGGCGTACACAGCGATCAGTATAAAAGAAGCAAACTCCCGTGGGGAATAAAAAGGCTTGCAGTTGATAACAAGAAATTCCAAGGCAGGAGAACAGTGTTTGGAAATTTCCGTTACATCAGAGCACCAGTTGCAGTTGATGTAGAAGCAGACTCCGCCTCCTGTGGTCTTGCCGGAAAGCTCTGTGTCACGATCAGCACGGAAGAGCTGGAAGCCGTCGAGGCGCAGCGCGCTGTCCGGTATATTTTCCCGGAGCCAGGTCTCAGTAAAGCAGAGGACAGCTGAGGAGGCGAGGTCCTTAAAACGCATCAGCAGTCTCAGTTCATCCACCTTGTTAGAGAGAGAGTTGGTATTGGACAGAAATATGCCAGGCAGCGCCGTTCGCGAGCCTCTCCTGCGAAGTCGTACGAGAGCGCCCGCTCGTCTTCCTCTCTTCCGCCGTCTCACTTTCCGAGCCAAACAATAAACCAGATCGGCGGCAGGGGCTAGAAAAACTGGGAGGAGGTCCGTGGGGGTCAAAG
The DNA here is from genome assembly GCA_020510985.1 of Pholidichthys leucotaenia. Classification (NCBI taxonomy): domain Eukaryota; kingdom Metazoa; phylum Chordata; class Actinopteri; order Cichliformes; family Pholidichthyidae; genus Pholidichthys; species Pholidichthys leucotaenia. The sequence continues at coordinate 76,161,811 of CM035847.1, forward strand.
TCCTGATATTTAAAAGTTCTTCACGGGTATAAGTGCAAGCAGACACACAATTGACAAACAAAAACAAACAAAGAGCGCAGCGAAGCACCATGTCGACCGCTGTGGGCGCCATCTTGGATGTTCGTTCCTTTCAGTTTCCTCCCTTGTTTTAGCAGCGCAGTCTTGTGTTTTCTATTCACAAACCTCATGACAGCCGGTTTGTTGCTGTTTTTCCTGGGCAGAGGGTGGCAGGCCTCAATGGTGTTACAGTCCAGCTGGATTCTGTTTTCTTCCTGCATTACCGACTGCACTATATAGTTCTCCACAGTATCTGCTGCTGGCTAATATATATTTTAACTGTTGACCAGTATCACTTAATCTTATCCTACACTTTATTACATGTATAGTTTATTTCTCTTATCTTATCATGTTTAATGTTGCAGCATTGTACCGAGACAAATTCCTAGTTTGTGTACTACATGAACAATGGCAATAAACCTGATTCTGATTCTGATTCTGATTCTGATTCCTTTGGACTGCAGGAAGGCCGCCACCTGTTGTTCCGTGGATTCGGCTTCCAGCGCGTTGAGCCTCCCTCCGCTGTCCGCGGCCACCGCCCGAGCATATGATCGGGGTTTAATGTAGAGCCCTGTGATGATCACGTCGTTCACCCGGGTGTATTGTTCCAGGTCAGCCACTCTGCTCTCCAGATACGCCAGCCTCTTGTCCTTCTCGGCATTCTGGATCCGCAGTGCTTTCACCTCCTCGAGCAAGCCCAGGGTGTTTTTTTGCTGCAGCTTAACAGCAGAAATCTCTTCAGCCAAGAAGTCGAGCAATCTTTTAACATCTTCCACCTCCTCAGTCTGCTGAGCTTTCGTAGGACCCATGATCCCGGACGATGTATGTTGACTAAACAGCTAATGAACAGCTGTTTAGCTAGCTGAATGGCAGGCCGCTCCGCTCCGCTCTCGTTTCCCAGTCCGCAGACGCCGTTATTGGTGTCTTAAGTCAGACAGGGGTCAAAATTAAGATGTCCAGTCCGTAATCCAAATTCAGTTCTCAAAAGCCAAAAAAGTAGTCAAAAACCGAGCACCAAAACACAGAAATCCACCGAAATCCACCGACTGACAGGATCTGACAGCAGGTTGACAGGAACCAACAGGAAACGGACAGGAACCGTTTGCAATCAGCAAGAACAATTTAAATAGCTGAACACAACTAAGTACAAGTGGTTTCTTCAAATTTTACACAAAATGCCAGTTTTAATGACTTCTGCAGTTTCAAAATTATTCAACCCCTTAATGACAAGCAACTTTTGTACTTGGTAGAGCACCGTTTTGCTGTTATGACCTGCTGCAAATGTGATGCCTAGCCCAGACACCAGCTTCTGCCAGCATTCATGAAGAATCTTAGCCCATTTCTCATGGGCAAAGGCATCCAGTTCACTAATATTCTTGGGTTTGCGTGCTGCAACCGCCTTTTTCAGATTCCACCATAATTACAATCACATATTTGTCTCAAATTGCGCAGCCCTTGTTCGTAAAATTTCTATGAGGCACACTGATCTATAACCTTGGTTAAATGTAGGGAAATACAGTGCATTAGTGACATTCCACGTACCAAAAGCCAGTTTAGAAAGCTTGGGATCAGTCCGCCAAGGTCTCCGCCTTTGACCGCCACCTAATCCACATAGCACCGGACCCCCATGATCCCTCCTGCAGGTGGTGAGCCCACTGGAGGGCGGACCCATGTAACTCCTTCGGGCTGAGCCCAGCCGGGTCCCATGGGTGGAAACCCGGCTACCAGATGCAAGCCTTCGAGCCCCTCCCCCAGGCCTGGCTCCAGGGTGGGGCCCTGGTAACCCCATACCGGGCGGGGTACACTGAATCCTTGATATAGAATTTATCATGAGAGTCTGTTGCATCGTTCTTAGTCTGGCCCTTCACCCAGGACCAGTTTGTCTTGGGTGACCCTATCAGAGGCAAATTGCCCCGGACAACATAGCTCCTGGGATCACTGGGGCATGCAAACCCCGCCACCACGATAAGGTGACGATCCATGAGGGGGATGGGTGGGTCTTAAATTTCTGAATAATATGTGCAACTGTAGTCACAGGAACATCAAGCTGCTTGGAGATGGTCTTATAGCCTTTACCTTTAACATGCTTGTCTATAAGCTCTCCTTTGCTTCCTCTGGTCCATGTTAAGTGTGATACACACCATGTCACCAAGCACAAGATTGCGGATACAAACGGCTGAAATGAGCTTTCTCCGTAGGATTGCTGGACTCACCCTCAGAGATAGGGTGAGGAGCTCAGTCATCCGGGAGAGGCTCAGAGTAGAACCGCTGCTCCTCCACATTGAAAGGAGTCACTTGGGGTGGTATGGGCATCTGATTAGGATGCCTCTTGGATGCCTCCCACTTGAGGTGTTTCAGGCACGTCCCACTGGGAGGAGACCCCGGGGCAGACCCAGGACTCGGTGGAGAGACTGTGTCTCCCAGCTGGTCTGGGAACACCTTGGTATCCTCTCTGAAGAGCTGGAGCAGGTGGCTGGGGAGAGGGAAGTCTGGGCTTCTCTGCTTGAACTGCTGCCTCCGTGACCCGGACCTCCGGAAAAGCAGTAGAAGAGGGATGGATGGATGGACAGTGCATTAGTTGTAATACATTTTCTTTTGTAAGGATAAGGATCTGTACTTATATAGCACTTTTGTAGTCACAAAGACCACTCAAAGCACTTACCTAGTAGGTACACTAACCCTCTATTCTAAGGGCCTATCAGAGGCAGACACAGACGTGGACAAAATTGTTGGTACTCCTCTGTTAATGAAAGAAAAACCCACAATGGTCACAGAAATAACTTGAATCTGACAGAAGTGGTAATAAATAAAAATTCTATGAAAATTAACCAATGAAAATCAGACAATGCTTTTGAATTGTGGTTCAACAGAATTATTTAAAAAAAAACAAACTCATGAAACAGGCCTGGACAAAAATGATGGTACCCTTTACTTAATATTTTGTTGCACAACCTTTTGAGGCAATCACTTGCAATCCAACAATTTCTGTAACTGTCAATGAGACTTCTGCACCTCTCAGCAGGTATTTTGGCCCACTCCTCATGAGCAAACTGCTCCAGTTGTTCCGGGTTTGAAGGGTGCCTTCTCCAGACAGCATGTGTCAGCTCCTTCCACAGATGTTTAATAGGATTTAGATCAGGGCTCGTAGAAGGCCACTTTAGAATAATCCAATGTTTTGCTCTTAGCCATTCTTGGGTGTTTTTAGCTGTGTGTTTTGGGTCATTATCCTGTTGCAAGACCCATGACCTGCGACTGAGACCAAGCTGTCTGACACTGGGCAGCACATTTCTCTCTAGAATACCTTGATAGTCTTGAGATTTCATTGTACCCTGCACAGATTCAAGACACCCTGTGCCAGATGCAGCAATGCAGCCCCAGAACATAACAGAACCTCCTCCATGTTTCACAGTAGGGACAGTGTTCTTTTCTTGGTATGCTTCATTTTTGCGTCTGTGAACATAGAGCTGATGTGCCTTGCCAAAAAGTTGCAGTTTTGTCTCATCTGTCCATAGGACATTCTCCCAGAAGCTTTGTGGCTTGTCAACATGCAGTTTGGCAAATTCCAGTCTGGTTTTTTTATGATTTGTTTTCAACAGTGGTGTCCTCCTTGGTCGTCTCCCATGAAGTCCACTTTGGCTCAAACAACGACGGATGGTGCGATCTGACACTGATGTACCTTGACCGTGGAGTTCACCATGAATGTGTTTAGAGGTTGTTCTGGGCTCTTTTGTTACCATTCGTATTATCCATCTCTTCCATTTTTCATCAAGTTTCCTCCTGCGGCCACGTCCAGGGAGGTTGGCTACAGTCCCGTGGGTCTTAAATTTCTGAATAATATGTGCAACTGTAGTCACAGGAGCATCAAGCTGCTTGGAGATGATCTTATAGCCTTTACCTTTAACATGCTTGTCTATAATTTTCTTTCTAATCTCCTGAGACAACTCTCTCCTTTGCTTCCTCTGGTCCACGTTAAGTGTGATACACACCATGTCACCAAACAGCACAGTGACTACTTGTCACCCTTTAAATAGGCCGACTGACTGATTACAAGTTTGTAGGCACCTGTGATGTTAATTAGAGGACACATCTTGGTTGAATATGTCCCTATGGTCACATTATTTTCAATCTTTTCTAGGGGTACCATCATTTTTGTCCAGGCCTGTTTCATGAGTTTGTTTTTTAAAATAATTCTGTTGAACCACAATTCAAAAGCACTGTCTGATTTTCACTGGTTAATTTTCATAGAATTTTTATTTATTACCACTTTTGTCAGATTCAAGTTATTTCTGTGACCATTGTGGGTTTTTCTTTCATTAACAGAGGGGTGCCAACAATTTTGTCCATGTCTGTACCTAGGGACAATTTAGAGTCACCAATTAACCTAACATACATGTCTTTGGATTGTGGGAGGAAACCACAGCCCCCGGAATAAACCCCCAAAGCACAGGGAGAACATGCAGACTCCACGCAGAAAGGCTTCCACCCCTGCCAGCAGGGATTCAAACCTGGAACTATTGAGCTGTGAGGCAACAGTGCTAACCACTGTACTACTGCGCTGCCAACCGCCCTTTTCAGATTCCACCATAATCACAATTATACATTTGTCTCAAATTGCGCAGCCCTCATTAGTGAAATTTCTGAGGCACATTGATCTATAAACTTTGTTAAATTGAGGGAAATACAGTCCATGAGCTGTAATACATTTTTCTTTGGTCTCTCTTATAAATTAATGACGAAATTGTCATGATCTGGACACCATGTTCACGCTTTCTATTATTTTTGAACTGTTTGCACCATTGTGTTATCATTAGTAGTTTGTGTATCCTTAGTTTCTTGTTTCAGCTATTGTTTTCTAGCCTCTCCTGTTGTTTTTCTATACCTATAGCCACTTCTGCATGTTTCTGTTCAGCTCTTATTACCTCCGCCAAGGAGGTAATGTTTTTACCGGTGTTTGTCTGTCTGTCACCAACATATCTCAAAAAGTTATGAACGGATTTTGACCAAATTTTCAGAAAACGTGTGTAATGGCACGGGGAACAGATGATTAGATTTTGGTGGTGATCTGAGAGTGCATACCTCCACCAAGGACTTTTTTGTATTTGTGCAGCAGGATTACACAAAAACTACTGGATGGATTTGGATGAAATTTTCACCACAGGTGGTTCTTGGCCTACAGAGGAGCCCATTACATTTTGGTGATGATCTGGGAATGCATACCTCAGCCAAGCCTCTTCTTACAGTGTGTCACCCACAATACTCCAAAACTGATAGACTTTGATGCAATTTTCACCACAAGTGCCTCTAGGCCTACATACAAACCCATTACATTTTGGAGGTGATCCATGAGAGACTGAAGGAGCCTTGGCGGAGGTATGCGCTCTCTGAGTGCTTTTCTAGTTTAGTCTCAGCTGTCTTATGTTAATTAGTTTGTCCACTATTTAAGTCATCAGCTTTTGTTTGCCATTGTCAGAACATTACAGAATTTTCCTTCTGGGTTGTTTTCGTCATTTAAGAGTGTTTGTAGCCTAGCCGGCTCTTTTGGTTCTCAGCCCCCGTGCTGTACTGTTTAATTCAGCCTGTTTAATAAGTCATTTTTGCACTTAAAGTCCTACCCACCTGAAGGAGTCATCTTTCCTGTTCAGCTGGAGGTGTTATATGACAAAATGACACGACAAAGGACTCTGCGGGTATGGATTTTAGTATGATCGGTCAGGACAAGGAGTGTTGGGCAGCATGGTTAACTGAAGACCTTATCTCAGACGCCTGAACTTCCCACACTCCTGAGGCTGCCCTGAGAATCCTGGATGGTGTGGAAGAGGTAACTGAGGCATACCCCAGCCTGCTGAGTTATCCAGGACTTACCGGGCTCCTCATCTCCGTTCCCAATTTACAACAGATGCTCCGCGGGCTGGTGAGAAGCTCTTCCCCATCTGTATCTGTACCAAAGAGGACGCATCCCCTGGTGAAGACGCCTCCCACTTCTCACCATTCTTCAGCTCGGGGATCCTCTTCACGCCGCCCTCCAGCTCCAGTCTGTCTCTCCCCAGTTCCACAGCCACTCCATGGACTGAAGGAGAGCTCACCGTCATTGCCAAAGCCTGTGCCAACGAAGAAGCGTCCCCTGGTTCCTCATCACACTGTGCTCCAGCACCCACACCTCCACTCTGCCTCCCATCAGCTCCAGCCTCCGCTCCTCGCCGTTTCCTGATGCCAGCTCCTCGGTGCCTCCCAGCTGCTCCCCACCAGGGGCATTCCGCTGCCACACGGAGCATTTCACCTGGTTTTCCAGTTGCGGTCCCAGTGGCAGTGGCAACTTCAGCAGCAGCGGAGCGGGAATCCAGCCTCACTTCTACAACATGTGCTCCTTCACTGCTCTGCAGAGTTCTAGCAGCAGCCTCCTCATCCTCTAGCTCCTCATTGGCTGTCCCATCAGCTTCTTCGCCCCGAGCGTTAAACCGACCCCCTGCTGGTTCCTCATCTGCTGCTGCTGTTATCCTCTTCTCCCCAGTGTCGGCACCCGCAGCTCGGTAGACTGTCTCTTCTGCTGCTCTGCCAGCATCTTCAGAGGCTGTCACATCAGTTCCACCAGCAATGCTTGAGGCAGTCATCGCTGTACCAGCTGAGCCACCAGGGTCTTCGCCAGCAGTGGAGCGGGAGTTAAGGCAAGTACTCTTTTTAGTATTTTTAACATCTGTACTTAAAAAGTCTTCCCTTACTTCTGGCGAGGGAACCCAGTTGCTGCTCCCATCTGCTTCTGGCCTCCCTCCGCCAGGCTCCACTGCTGGTTCCTGTATAAACCCCACACCTACCTTGTCTCTTGTCCTCCCCGTCTGAGGTGGCTGCATCGGGGATGGAGGTCCAGGCTCCTAAGCATGCCGCTCCCCAGCCGCCTTCATCATCATTGTCTGGGTTTGCCATACCGTGTTCATCTGAGCAGTCCACTCCACCGTGTTCATCCGAGTAGTCTGCTGTACCGTGTTCATCCAAGTAGTCCGCTCCACCGTGTTCATCTGAGCACTCTGCTCCACCTTGTTAGTCTGTACAGTCCCCTCCACCTTGTTCGTCTGAGCAGTCCGCTCCACCTTGTTCGTCTGAGCAGTCCGCTCCACCTTGTTCGTCTGAGCAGTCCGCTCCACCTTGTTCATCTGAGCAATCCGCTCCACCGTGTTCGTCTGACTGGTCCACTCCACCTTGCTCATCTGAGCAGTCTGCTCCACCTTGTTCGTCTGGCAGTCCACTCTACCCGAGTCATCTGAGCAGTCCCCTCCACCTAGGTCATCCAAGCAGTCCGCTCCACCTGGTTTGTCTGAGCAGTTCGCTCCACCTGGGTCATCCGAGCAGTCTGCTACACCCTGGTCATCCAAGCAGTCTGCTACACCACCATCATCTGAGTTTGATGCCCTCCAGTCGTCACCGCCTGAGCTCAAAGCTGTGCAGCTACTGTCTCCTGAGCTCAAAGCTCCCTTGCTGCTGTCACCTGAGCTCAACACTCCTACGGTGCCATGCTCCTCTGTCTGGTGGCCTATGGATTCTGGTAGGCCACCCGATGTGTCATGCTCTTCCGTTTGGTGGTCTGTTGACTCTGGGAGGCTGCCAGTTTCATCGTGTTCTTTGGTCTGGGGGTGCATGGACTCTGGGTGGCCTCCTGACCCACTCTGCTCTTTGGTTGGGGGGGGGGGGGGTCCTTGGACTGTAGTTGATTCCCCACCCTCCCTGTTCTCTGATCTGGGGGTCCTGGGACTCTGGTTGGCCCTCTAACATGCCATGCTTCCCCAGGTGGTTGTCCCTGGACTCCAGCCAACCACCCGATGAACTGTTTTTGTTGGTTTTTTATTCCCTCCACTCCTTTGTCCCCCTCCACCCACCCCATTTGGGGTCCCTTGTTTTTTGTTTTTGAGGTGTCTGGAATCCACACTTGGGGGAAGGGGGGTCCTGTCATGATGTGAACACCATGTCTACACTTTCTATTATTTTGAACTGTTTACACCATTCTATTATCATTAGCAGTTTGTGTATGCTTAGTTTCTTATTTCAGCTATTGTTTTCTAGTCTCTCCCATTGTTTTTCTATACATATAGCCACTTCCGCATATTTCTGTTCATCCCTTAATTAGTCCCAGCTGTCTTATGTTAAGTTAATTAGTTTGTCCACTATTTAAGTCATCATCTTTTGTTTGCCGTTGTCAGAACATTACAGAATTTTCCCTCCAATTTGTTTTTGTCATTTAAAAGTGTTTGTAGCCTAGCCAGCTCTTTATGTTCTCAGCCCCCATGCTGTACTGTTTAATTCAGCCCGTTTAATAAATCATTTTTGCATTTAAAGTCCTACCCGCCTGAAGGAGTCATCTTTTCTGTTCAGCCGGAGGTGCTATCTGACAGAAATCAGTTTTTTATATATTCAGTCCTAGGACAAAAATATTTGACATCATTCAGGTTTATGTGACACCAACCAGAAGTCAGCCAACCAGGAATTCCCAAACATGTATGTGTTGAACCCCAAATATGGTAAATGACTTCAGAGTGTACACACACTGCTATGGAAGAGTTTTTGTTTTTCCTCTCACTGAGCATTCAAAAGAATGAACAGTATTTCATTTTTTTCCTTAATGCATCTGTTGCTCATATATAAATAACTGAAGCATAGCAAAAAAAATGACAGGCTAGATATTTCTTAGCCAGCAGAGATGACAGATAAAGTAAAGATTAAGTAGTATTAAAACAGAATGCAGCTGGATGATATCAATATGGATATTTTGTTGCATTGTTTAGTAGCATTGTAAACCAACTTCCTCTATGCCTTCACATTGTTTGATACAGCTGTGTGCAACTGCTCTAGCAGCTTTATAACACCAGTCTGTAAGCTCACATTGTGACTGGTTATCAGTGTTGTTTTTTGGTGCAATTTTTGGCTGTCTTCTTCCATTTTTTCTCCCTTTAGCTTTTGAGCCAAGTGACAGTTGCATTATCCATTTTTCACTTAAACAGCAACTCTATGGAATATGTTTATCACAATCATCAGCTGCTACTTCTAATAACCCACATTCAGAACCTTACATTCCTTCTCACCTTGACTACTAATAGATAGCCTAAGTCACACCTCTCCACTTCCACATATGGGACCTTAAATTGGAAAAAAAATTCCACTGAAATGAATGGCAAGAGCAAAATTATCTTTTGATCCTGATCAAAATTCTACCATGAGTTACACATATGATGTTTGTCAATTTAAAAGATAATTTTCCATGTAATTAAAGCTGTCGGCCGTCGTATAATAACAGAGTAATATTTAGTCATATTGGCTGGACAAGCCACCTGAGTGCAGCGTGCAATCACCAAGCGAGCACACAAAAAACGTTTGACCTTTTAGAGTTTTTCCTCTTCACCGTCGCCAAGTACTTGCTCACAGTGGATCACCTGATTGCTGGGGTCTTTCTGCAACTTTGGGTTTTCCCCTACATTTGAAAGTGCCATGAGATGACTGTTGTTATGATATGGCGCTATATACACTACCATTCAAATGTTTGGGGTCACCCAGACAATTATTTTGTGTTTTCTATGAAAAGTCACACTTATTTACCACCATGAGTTGTAAAATGAATAGAAAATATAGTCAAGACATTGACAAGGTTAGAAATAATGATTTGTATTTGAAATAATAATTTTTTCCTTCAAACTTTGCTTTCGTCAAAGAATCCTCCATTTGCAGCAATTACAGCATTGTAGACCTAACATGATTGCACAAGGGTTTTCTAATCATCCATTAGCCTTCTGACGCAATGAGCAAACACATTGTACCATTAGAACACTGGAGTGATAGTTGCTGGAAATGGGCCTCTATACACCTATGTAGATATTTCACCAAAAACCAGACATTTGCAGCTAGAATAGTCATTTACCACATTAGCAATGTATAGAGTGTATTTCTGATTAGTTTAAAGTTATTTTCATTGAAAAAAAGTGCTTTTCTTTCAAAAATAAGGAAATTTCTAAGTGACCCCAAACTTTTGAACGGTAGTGTAAATAAAGTTGAATCGAATTGAATTGAATTATTAAAATGTTCAAACACAGCAATCTTGAGGAGAAAACATCAATCACTCACCAGATAAGCAGGAGCACTGAGGAGGACAGACGAGGCTGATTAGAGAGGAATAGAGATTAATCGGGAAAACAGATTAATCCAGTCACGTGGGAGATAGGAAGAGACCAGCACAGAACCAGGAACAAGCAGGAGGAACTGCCGGACAGGTTGGGTGGATGGGTCTGACCGGGTGAAGAAGGAAGGCTGTTTCGAGGCGAAGCAATAGGCTGGCGAGCGCACCAAGTCCCCGCAGACCCACCGCTCCATTGGCAGCAACCTGGAAAAGGTGGAAGAGATAAGGTTATTAGGTGATGTCATAAGACAAGCAACCGCTTACAATAGAATCGTCGGTTGAGCAGTATACCCAAACAAGCCAGCATTGAATCACTGGAGACTGCTTTCTTATAAACGCTGGCAGGCAGGAATCAGCATGTGTGTCTAATGAGAGAGTTGGTGAGCAGGAAGGAGGGGGCGAGCGCTCGCCGCACATGACAGTGCTCCCCTCTCAAGGAATGCCTCCTGGCAGTCACCTGGTCTTCAGGTGAGCACGATGGTAGTCCCGGACCATCCCCTTGTCATGAACCTTGGACCCAGGGACCCATGACTGATGCTCCGGGCCATAGCCCTCCCAGTCGACCAAATACTGAAAACCCCGACCCCGACGTTGTACATCCAAGATCTCCCTTACAGTGTCCAGGACCTTGGGAAGAGGGGGAGAATTTGGGGGAGGGCAGAGAGGGCTGGAAGAGAGAGGCTTCACCTTGGAAACATGGAAGGTAGGGTGCACGCGGAGTGTCCGTGGCAGCTGGAGCCGAACAGCAGAGTCGCCGACGTTACCGTGACAGGAAAGGGACCCACGAACCAGGGGGTGAGTCTGCGACCCTCTGTCCTCAGCGGAACCTGGTCCATGGTTACCCAAACCTGCTGTCTCTTTTTGTAGCTCGCGCCAGAACCCTCTTGCGGTCAGCGTAGCGCTGATTGCGCTCGGTGGCGCACTGAAGTGCCGCTCTGATGGATCTCTAGGCCCGGCAGCAGCGATGGAAGTGAGCTCCCCACAGACAGCACTGCAACCTCTCTCTCAGCCATAGAAAGCGGGGGGGGGGGGGTTGTAGCCCACGGATGCCTCGAATGGTGAACGGCCCGTAGCTGAGGCGACTGTGGAATTTAATGAGTATTCAACCCAAGTGAGGTGAGAGCTCCATGAAGTGGGGTCTTCGGCTGCCACACAACGAAGGGCGGCCTCCACGGACTGGTTGGCACGCTCAGCCTGCCCATTGCTCTGGGGATGATAGCCAGAGGTGAGGCTGACGGTGGTACCAAGACAGTGGCAGAAGGACTTCAAGACCCGTGAAGTGAACTGTGGTCCCCGGTCAGACACAATGTCCATAGGGATGCCGTGTAGCCTGACAACATGGTAGGAAAGGAGCTCTGCTGTTTTGGCAGCGGACGGCAGCTTGGGAAGGGGAACCAGGTGTACGGCCTTGGAAAACCTGTCCACGATAGTCAAAATTACTGTGTTGCCGTGGGAAGGGGGGAGACCAGTGACAAAATCAATAGCAATGTGGGACCAAGGCCGACTGGGAATGGGGAGGGGGTGAAGAAGACCAGCCGGGGGGGGGGGGGGGGTAGAGGAAGACTTGTTCCGAGCACACATCTGACAGGCTTTAACATGCTCCTGCACGTCCCTCCGTAACGTGGGCCACCAAAACACTCGCCTGATGATGTCGATAGTCCGCATCACCCTCGGCTGGCAGGCAAAATGTTCAGTGTGCCGCCTGTACCCAACCACCTGTACGTGCCAGCTGCTCTCCGCAGCGAAACGTACAGGCGGTTGGGAGGGCAGCCCGCTGGTTCGGGGTCAGAAGCCTGGGCCTGGCGGACCCGCTTCTTAATCTCCCAGGTGAGAGCTCCCAGGACGCACGAAGGCGGGAGAATGGACTGGGGGCGGGAAGGAGGGTCAGCCACGTCCTGACTGAACTGCCTGGAGAGAGCATTGGGCTTCCCGTTACGGGAGCTGGGCTTGTAAGTGACAGTAAAGTTAAAGCACTGGAAAAATAGGGACCAGCGAGCCTGCCTAGGATTAAGCTGGTGGGCCGAGCGCAGATACTCTAAGTTCTTGTGGTCGGTCCACACGACTACCGGGTGAGCAGCTCCCTCCAGCCAGTGTCTCCATGGAAGATGTAGAAAATTCACACTTCTCAGCCTTGACGTATAGTTGGTTCTCTAAGAGCCACTCTGACATGGATCTCGTGCTCCTCTGGCGTGCGAGAAGAAATCAGAATGTCGTCTAAATAGACGAAAACAAACCGATTAAGCATGTCGAGGAGGACAACATTGATCAAACGCTGGAAAACAGTGGGGGCATTAGTTAGGCCAAAAGGCATGACTAAATATTCAAAATGCCCCAGATGAGTTTTGAATGCTGTTTTCCACTCATTCCCCTCACGTATTCTAACTAGGTGGTAAGCATTGCGTAGGTCGAGTTTAGAGAATATGCGTGAACGCTGCAGGAGCTCGAAAGCAGAGTTCATCAGGGGTAAAGGGTATTTGTCTTTGACAGTGATGGCATTAAGCTCTCGATAGTCAATGGACGGACGCAAAGACCCGTCCTTTTTGTCTACAAAGACAAACCCCGCCCCTAGGGGAGCCGAGGATGACCGAATGAGGCCGGTGTTCAGTGAATCCTTAATGTACCTTTCCATCACCTCTCTCTCAGGACCAGAAATGCTATAGAGTTTGCTGGACGACAACCTCGCACCCAGAAGGAGGTCAATGGCACAGTCATATGAGCGATGCAGGGGAAGCGCTAACGCTCGCGATGTGCTAAATACCTCCCCGAGGTCATGATAGACCTCGGGTACGAGGCTGAGGTCCGGCAGCTCAACCTGAGGCGAGGAGGCGGAAAGGGACGGGGAACACTCGGCCGAATTTAGGCATGTAGCCAAACAGTTAGCGCTCCAGGAGGTGATAGAATTTTGTGCCCAATTAATTGTATTTTAACCACTTTTTTCCATCTACCGTTAACTCTCACTTCTGTTTATCAAGCCTCTTGCACCTGTGTGCGCATTCAGTGTCACCTAATCACCCTCTTTAGCCTTCTGTTCACCTTTCATCTGTGTTTTTGTTAGCTTCGGGTTAGCCACTAGCTGTGGCTACTAGCTCTCCTTCCTCTCCTCCTCTGGTGTGCTCTCTCTGTCAGATGTTTAGCTATGTGGCGGGTTGATTCAACCCCCCCACAACACACAGAGACAGTCAGCTCGTTACTCCAGGGTTTTTTCCGCTGCATGCTGAGTTTACAGCTGTGTGGTTAAAGTGTCATCCATGCATTGTGTTCATGCATCCTGTCTGTACCTCTGATATGCAAATGCCCAGATCGACTGCTGTGAATGTCTTTGATGTATTGTCTGAGTTGGGTATATATGCTGCACTGTTCTGTAAATCTGCCTCTCATTCTGATTCTGCAACTGCTGCTGCTGGACACAGACTTTGTGTCCCTCTTCTCTGAGAGCCGCTGGGCTCGCTCCCAGCGCACATGCACGGCACTGGGAGCGGAGCTCGTGACGGCGGTATGATTTAATAAACTCTGCTTAAAACCTTCACAACGCTGCCTATTACTTCATGCCGCTTCAGCTACACCTCTGCCTCTTTTAGTGATAACGGTAAATGTAATAAATGTTGTCTTTTTGAGGTGCTCGAGGCGAGGTTGTCTGATTTGGAATCCCGGCTCCGCCGCATTGAAACACCGTCTGCGGCAGTTACTCTTGACGGACATCCCCTAGCTGCAGCAGAGCTCGCTAGCATAGGGCGACCCGTTAGCGGTCCTCCTCAGCAGCGAGGAGACTGGGTGGGTGACGGTGAGAAGGAAGCCTAGCCGCAAAGCCCCGGTTCACCACCAACCTGTTCACGTTTCTAATCGTTTTTCCCCACTCAGCGACACACCCGCTGAGGAAAAAACTCTGATCACTGGCGACTCTGTAGTCAGAAACGTGAACCTAGAGACTCCAGTGGCCATAGTCAAATGCATTCCTGGGGCCAGAGCAGGCGACATCGAGCCAAATTTGAAAATGCTGGCTAAAAGTAACTGTAAATCCTCCACAATTGTTATTCACGTTGGCATTAATGACATCCGTCTCCGGCAGTCAGAAGTCATGAAACTTAATGTTGAATCGGTGTGTGACTTTGCCAAAACAATGTCGGACTCTGTAGTATTCTCTGGGCCCCTCCCCAATCTTACCAGTGATGACATGTTTAGCCACTCGTCATCCTTCAACCGCTAGCTGTCTGTGTAGTGTCCTGCAAACAATGTGGGCTACATTGACAATTGGAGCTCATTTTGGGGAAAACCTGGTCTTATGAGACGAGACAGCGTCCATCCCACTTTGGATGGTGCATCTCATTTATCTAACAATCTGGCATCTTTTTTATCCAAATTTCCAAAATCTTGACAACTCAGAGTTGGGACCACGAAGCAGAGTCGTAGTCTTACACGCCTCTCTGCAGCTCCTCTACATCCGCCACCCCTCAACTTAGCCCCTGTCTTCCCCATCAGAGAATCATTGTCTGCTCCCTCCAAAGTAAATAAAAAATATAATATATAAGTATCCCAAATTGATTAAACAAAAAGTTGGTAAAACTCAAATTAAACATGAAGCCTCTAAACTGAATGACTTGGCCTCTGTTCCTCCTCATAATTTAAAAATTAAATTAAATTAAATTAAATCACCCTTTATTGTCATTCAACTGTACAACCAATCATGTACAGTAGAATGAGATTGTGCTTTACCTATCTACTGTGTTAATCACACACACCCCAAGTGTAGAATCAGAGGGCCGCTGCCATGCAAGGCGCCGCCACAAATTTCCCTCCTCCATTCCATTATTGCTGAGCACCAAGCTGGACGGCAGGAAGTTCCACTTTTATATGGTCTTCGGCATGACCTGGCCGGGATTTGAACCCCTGCCTCCCGGGTGTGGGGCGGATGCTCTACCAACTGAGCCACCACTCCGGTATGAGTGGTGGCTAAACCGGTAAATGCGGTTTGTTAAATATTAGGTCTCTAACTCCCAAGTCTCTGCTAGTCCGTGATCTGTTAATTGATCTTCAGATTGATTTAATATCCCATACAGAGACTTTGTTAGGACAAGAGGATTAGGCTGGTTTAAATGAATCAACTCCCTCTGGTTATTTAAACTGTCAAAATCACAGAAGCTGCTTCATCCATCCAGGTGGATGCTCTCAATTTCCACTGAGGATCAATAAAGTATACAAAATAAAAAATAAAAAAAAAAGTTCTGGTTATGGAGGAGGAGTAGCAACAATTTACCATTCCAAATTACTAGTTAATGTAAAGCAAAAAACATGTTATAATTCCTTTGAGGGCCTGGTCCTCAGTATTGGGCACTTTAGCAATTTTAGGCTAAACCCAATTTTTATTTGCCATAGTTGATCGTCCTCCATCAACCTACTCAGAAATTGTATCCGAATTTGCTGATTTCTTAGCTGATTTAGTGCTGAAATCAGATAGAATAATTTAGTAGGGGACTTTAATATACATGTAGATGTAGATAGTGACTGCCTTAATGTGGCATTTAATTCAATATTAGACTCGATTGGGTTTTCTCAGAAAGTGGGAAATTCTACTCATTATCTCCACCATATGTTGGACCTTGTTCTGACATATGGCATAGAAATAGAAAATCTGGTAGTGTCTCCTCATAACCCTGTACTGTCAGACCATTGTCTGTGAGCCTTTGATTTTACTATTTCTGACTATTTGGCTCCTAAAGAAAAATATTATTACAGTAGATGCCTCTCAGATGATGCTGTTACCAAATTTATGCAGATTGTTTCCTCTATGCCATGTGTCAACACAACGGAAATAAGCTATAGACAGCTTGCTCCTTCTGTAATTGATAGCATTGTAGATAGTGTTACAGCTTCTCTGCATCAGACTCTAGACTTGGTGGCCCCCTTAAAAAAGAAAAAGTCTAATCAGAGATTTCTAACTCCTTGGTTCAACACAGAAACTCGTAGCTTAAAACAGAAGACTCGTCAATTAGAAAGAAAATGGCGCTCCACTAATTTAGATGAAATCTATTTAGCTTGGAGAAATCATCTTTTAATTTATAAAAATTCTCTTAGAAAAGCCAGAACGAGTTATTATTCTGCATTAATAGAAGAGAACAAGAATAATCCCAGGTTTCTTTTCAGTACTGTAGCCAGGTTGACAAAGAGTCAGGACTCTGTCAATCCTAGCATTCCCTTAGAGCTTACTAGTCAGGACTTTATGAACTTTTTCAATAATAAAATTTCATCCATCAGAGATAAAATCAATCAGATTCTTCCCACCGTTAACTTAAATACAGTAACTACTACAACTCCTTCAACTGATATCTGTCTTGATGAGTTTACTCCAATTGACCTTTTAGAGTTAGACAAAATAGTTTCCTCATCCAAGCCTTCAACTTGTCTTTTAGACCCTATTCCTACCAGGTTATTTAAAGAAGTCTTCCCACTTATTGGTAGCTTTATTCTTCATATAATCAATTCTTCATTAACTTTAGGCCATGTACCGCAGGCTTTTAAAACGGCTGTAATTAAACCCTTACTCAAAAAGCCAACGCTAGATCCAGGAGCTTTAACTAACTATAGACCAATCTCTAATCTCCCTTTCATTTCAAAAATCTTAGAAAGAGTTGTTGCTACGCAATTATTTGACCACCTGCAGGGAAATGGTTTACTCGAAGAGTTTCAATCTGGGTTTAGAATCCATCATAGTACTGAAACAGCCTTAGCGAAGGTCACTAACAACCTCCTCATCGCATCTGATAATGGACTTGTTTCTGTACTTGTCCTTTTAGACCTTAGTGCAGCTTTTGACACTATCGATCATAATATTCTACTTGATAGATTAGAACACTATGATGGACTTAATGGAACTTTGTTGCAGTGGCTTAGAGCTTATTTATCTGATAGGTTCCAGTTTGTTCATGTTAATAATGAGTTTTCTTCCAACTCAAAGCTCAGTCATGGAGTTCCACAGGGATCTCTGCTAGGCCCTACTCTTTTTAGTTTATATATGCTTCAGTTAGACAATATTATTAGAAAGCACTTTATACATTTTCATTGTTATGCAGATGACACACAATTATACCTGCCAATGAAGCCAGATGATAGTAATCAATTAGCCAAGTTGGAAGCCTGTCTTAAGGAAATCAAAGCTTGGATGACTTGTAATTTCCTGCTATTAAATTCAGATAAGACTGAAGTCATTCTTGTTGGTCCAAAAAAACTTAGAAATACCTTTCCAAATCAAACTTTCAGCTTGGATGCGGTTACTCTTTCTCTTAATAGCTCTGTGAGGAACCTTGGAATTATTTTTGATCAAGATCTGTCTTTCAATTCACATATCAAATTTGTTTCTAAGACTGCCTTCTATCATTTGTGTAATATTGCCAAGATTAGGAGCATCTTGTCTCAGAGTGATGCTGAGAAACTGATCCATGCTTTTGTTAGCTCGAGATTAGATTATTGTAATTCTTTATTATCAGGTTGTCCTAAAACATCTTTAAAAAGTCTTCAGCTGATCCAAAATGCTGCAGCAAGAGTTTTAACAGGTACTAGAAAGAGAGATCATATCTCTCCGGTTCTGGCCTCCCTTCATTGGCTTCCCATAGAGTTTAGAATTAAGTTTAAAATCCTTCTTCTTACTTACAAAGCTCTAACCAATCAGGCCCCTTTTTATTTAAAAGATCTGATACTACCATATTATCCTAACAGAGCACTACGCTCCCAAAATGCAGGATTACTTGTAATACCAAGAATCTCCAAAAGTACAATGGGAGGCAGAGCCTTCAGTTATCAAGCTCCTCTCCTGTGGAACCAGCTGCCAATCTGGATTTGGGAGTCAGACTCGATCTCTGTTTTTAAGAATAGGATTAAAACCTTCCTTTTTGATATAGCCTACAATTAGGGAGGGATCATGTGTTTCTGAACCCTCCCTTAGTTATGCTGCTAATAGGTTTAGTCAGTCGGGGGACCTCCAATAATGCACTGGGCCTCACTCCTTTCTTCACTCTCAATGAAATACTTTTTTTTTTGCTGGTCATTAACATCTGTTTATTCTCTCCCATAGATTGAGTCCCCATCGTGCTGTTTGCTCTCTACATGTCTGTTCTTTTCATCTTCTCTGTCTCCTCACCCCCCAGCCAGTCGCAGCAGATGACTGCCCCTCCCTGAGCCTGGTTCTGCTAGAGGTTTCTTCCTGTTAAAAGGGAGTTTTTCCTCTCCACCGTCACCAAGTGCTTGCTCACAGGGGATCACCTGATTGCTGGGGTCTTTCTGCAACTGTGGGGGTTCCCCCTACAGTTGAAAGTGCTATGAGATGACTGTTGTTGTGAAATGGCACTATATAAATAAAGCTGAATGTATAGTTTATTTCTCTTATCTTATCATGTTTAATGTTGCAGCATTGTACCGAGACAAATTCCTAGTTTGTGTACTACATGAACAATGGCAATAAACCTGATTCTGATTCTGATTCTGATTCTGATCTGATTCTGAATTGAATTGAATTGAATTAATAATAGGATTATGCCTCCGGAGCCACGAATAACCAAGTACCATTGCATGAGAAGCTCATGGAAACATGTAAAAAGTCTGCTTCTCATGGTGGTTACCTGGCAAAAGGACAGATAACTGCGCCGTGCAATGAGTAAAGGACGCCACCGTCTGGCCAGAAAGAGTATGCGCAGAGCGGAGAGCCGGCAGTTTAACTGTCAGTATCCCCAGCTCATGCACCAGCGTAGAAGAGACAAAATTCCCCTCCGCCCTGGAATCAATCAGGGCGGAGACCCTCCTCTCGACCCCCAGTAGCTGGATGAGGGCCGAAATGGAGAAATTACCGGGGGGATTGGATTGCGTCTCACCCGCCAAACCCCCCCGCAGCTACTGACGGGCTGGTTCTTTTTGGCCGTAGGCGGCATGTGTCCGACTTATGGTTCAAAGAACCGCAGTAGGCACATGCCCCGTTCCGCTGCCACCACTCAACCTCTGCTCACGGGAGACGAGCAGAGCTGACCTCCATTGGCTCGTGGGTGGAGTCAGGCTCGCCTTGGTCAGTAGACGCCGGGAAGGAACGAGTGACGGGCGGGCAAGAAGAGGCACCGCGCTCCCAAGCACGCTCCCAGTATCGATTATGTAACCCGATCGCCTGATCTATCAGGTCGTCCAAGGTGGCAGGAACGGCATGAACTGCCAAGTCATCCCGGAGATGAGGATTCAGACCCTGGAGGAACCCGCTGTGTAACGCGACCTCGTTCTACCCCGAATCCGCTGCCCCAACCCGGAACTCCATCGAGTAGTCGGTCACCGACCGACTGCCCTGACGGAGTGACAATAGGTGACTCATAATGTTCCCTTCACTCTCGGAACGGTCAAAGGTGCGGGTAAACTCAGCCACAAATTGGTCAAACGTTGGTGGCAAAGTTCTCTGACTATCGATAACAGCCCGCGCCCAACTAAGAGCACGGCCCCGAAGCAGAAGAACAAACTGATGAATCTTGGAGATGTCATCTGGGAACTCCTCCTGCACCTGCCCAAAATAAAGCCAAATCTGATATAAAAAGTCCTTGCATTTCCCCACCTCCCCCTTATACGGGGCAGAAGTGGAAATGGCATGGGTGAAGGTGGAGCAACCGGGGCACCAGCATAGTCCAATCGATCAGTGATGACACTCAGCTGCTGCGCAACTGCCTGCAGCAGCTGAGTGTGCTCAGCCACCTGCCCCTATGTAACGTCGAGGCGGTGGAGCGTGGAGTGATTGGTTGATGATGATGCACCTGCCAGGTGGTGACTCTGGCTGGCTCGTTCTGTCATATTGACTGGACAAGCCACCTGAGTGCAGCGTGCAATCACCAAGCAAGCACACAAAAAAACATCTGACCTTTTATTAAAATGTTCAAACACAGCAATCTTGAGGGCAAAATGTCAATTACTCGCCAGATAAGCAGAAGCCCTGCGGAGGACAGACGAGGCTGATTAGAGAGGAATGGCGATTAATCAGGAAAACAGATTATGCCACTCACGTGGGAGATAGGAGACCAGCACAGAACCTAGTGAAGGAGAGGAACAAGCAGGCGGAACTGCCGGACAGGTTGGGTGGATGGGTCTGACCGGGCGAAGAAGGAAGGCTGTTTCGAGGAGGAGCAATAGACTGGCAAGTGCACCAAGTCCCCGCAGACGCACCGCTCCATTGGCAGCAACCTGGAAAAGGTGGAAGAGATAAGGTTATTAGGTGATGTCATAAGACAAGCAACCGCATACAATAGAATCGTTGGTTGAGCAGTATGCCCAAATGAGCCAGCGTTGAATCACTGGAGACTGCTTCCTTATAAACGCTGGCAGGCAGGAATCAGCAGGTGAGTCTGATGAGAGAGCCGGTGAGCAGGAAGGAGGGGGCGAGCGCTCGCTGCACATGACATAGTGTTTGTGAAAACAATTAGCGGACTACATCTCACATCATCCCACATCACCCTTTCGAAGCTCACGTCCTGTTTTCTGACCGATGAAAGAAGGATCCAAAAAGAAAAACAACACAAAGGTATTGTTTTGTATTTTGAGAGCTGCAGCTGATCCAGAGGACTGTTAGTTACTTCATCCTGAGCACGCTTTGAAAAGATGACGTAATTACATGAGATTGTGTTTGTGGTTTTTTAATTTACATATTTTCACAACCTTATACCTTAACAGTTCAGCAACATCCTACACTGTTATTTATGTGGAAAATTATTTTAAATTGACAAACATATGTGTAACACATGGCAAAATTTGATCGGGATCAAAAGATAACTTCGCTCTTGCCATTCATTTCAATGCAGGTTTTTTTTTCCAATTTAAGGCCTCGTGTGGAATTAGAGGGGGCATGACTTAGGCTTTCTATTGCTGCATACGGTGGGGCAAAAAAGTATTTAGTCAGCCACCAATTGTGCAAGTTCTCCCACTTAAAAGATGAGAGAGGTCTCCAATTTTCATCATAGGTATACTTCAACTATGAGAGACAAAAGGAGAAAAAAAAAATCCAGAAAATCACATTGTCTGATTTTTAAAGAATTTATTTGCAAATTATGGAGGAAAATGAGTATTTGGTCACCTACAAACAAGCAAGATTTCTGGCTCTCACAGACCTGTAACTTCTTCTTTTAGAGGCTCCTCTGTCTTCCACTCGATGCCTGTATTAATGGCACCTGCTTGAACTCGTTATCAGTATAAAAGACACCTGTCCACAACCTCAAACAGTCAGACTCCAAACTCCACTATGGCCAAGACCAAAGAGCTGTCAAAGGACACCAGAAACAAAATTGTAGACCTGTACCAGGCTGGGAAGACTGAATCTGCAATAGGTAAGCAGCTTGGTGTGAAGAAATCAAGTGTGGGAGCAATTATTAGAAAATGGAAGACATACAAGACCACTGATAATCTCCCTCGATCTGGGGTCCACGCAAGATCTCACCCTGTGGGGTCAAAATGATCACGAGAACAATGAGCAAAAATCCCAGAACCACATGGGGGGACCTAGTGAATGATCTGCAGACAGCTGGGACCAAAGTAACAAAGGCTACCATCAGTAACACACTACGCCGCCAGGGACTCAAATCCTGCAGTGCCAGATGTGTTCCCCTGCTTAAGCCAGTACATGTCCAGGCCCATCTGAAGTTTGCTAGAGAGCATTTGGATGACCCAGAAGAGGATTGGGAGAATGTCATATGGTCAGATGAAACCAAAATAGAACTTTTTGGTAAAAACTCAACTTGTCGTGTTTGGAGGGGAAAGAATGCTGAGTTGCATCCAAAGAACACCATACCTACTGTGAAGCATGGGGGTGGAAACATCATGCTTTGGGGCTGTTTTTCTGCAAAGGGACCAGGACAACTGATCCGTGTAAAGGAAAGAATGAATGGGGCCATGTATCATGAGATTTTGAGTGAAAACCTTCCATCAGCAAGGGCATTGAAGATGAAATGTGGCTGGGTCTTTCAGCATGACAATGATCCCAAACACACCGCCCGGGCAACGAAGGAGTGGCTTCGTAAGAAGCATTTGAAGGTCCTGGAGTTGCCTAGCCAGTCTCCAGATCTCAACCCCATAGAAAATCTTTGGAGGGAGTTGAAAGTCCATGTTGCCCAGCGACAGCCCCAAAACATCACTGCTCTAGAGGAGATCTGCATGGAGGAATGGGCCAAAATACCAGCAACAGTGTGTGAAAACCTTGTGAAGACTTACAGAAAACGTTTGACTTCTGTCATTGCCAACAAAGGGTATATAACAAAGTACTGAGATGAACTTTTGTTATTGACCAAATACTTATTTTCCACCATAATCTGCAAATAAATTCTTTAAAAATCAGACAATGTGATTTTCTGGAATTTTTTTCTCCTCATTTTGTCTCTCATAGTTGAGGTATACCTATGATGAAAATTGGAGACCTCTCTCATCTTTTAAGTGGGAGAACTTGCACAGTTGGTGGATGACTAAATACTTTTTTGCCCCACTGTAAGCTTTTTTTTTAAATGACTTTTAATATTATAGTTTTTCCCAGAGGCTATTGCAAACCGTGATATGTCTTTCAGTCTATCAGTGTGTTTATTTCCAAATCTGGAGGAAAAAATCAGGGTGCAGCAGGGTCTGATGTGTCTGCCTTGTTTCTTGCTGCTTGCAATTTTTTCTTTATTTTACCTTTATTTTGAATAGCTATACAGTATGTAACTGGAAATGCCTTCTTTCTACTGACACTTTTGTGCTCTGACAAAACTACAGAACCTCCTTTAAGTGTATTTTTGCACAGGTGTGTTGGTCAGATTACCTGTCTTGTGAATAGATTGACCTCAGGAGTCCAACTAAAGCTTTAAAAGTCATATTCACTGAAAAATTGTCTTTTTTGTAGGTTTTAACCTTCTGAAATGTGTCTGTTGGACATGTGATTACAAAAAAAAACAACATCAAAATACTCACTTCTCTTTAAAAAAAAAAAAAAAGCCAGCCTTTATATCGATACTGTCTGTGAAGAGCCAGTGTAACTCTTCTGGGATTGCGACGGAAAATGAAAACCCAGCCTTGATACCCACCCACTGCTTTATTATTGGCCACCCAGACTGATCCAATGAAGCCTTGTTTCCTGCCCTTGTGTTCTCTTGTTCACAACACAGCTCAGCGATTAGGAGCTGTCTGCAAACATGTAGTGGTGATGCACAGTAGAGTGATGTAAGACAACAAGGGATCCTTGTGTTACGTCTGAGAATGATGAGGAGTCGAGGTGCTATTTTGTAGTTTTATTAACACAAACTCAGGAACATACAGGAGTCACTCCTACTAGCACAAGAGCCCACAGCGAAGAGACAGTCTCTTCCGCTGCGTCCTTTTATACTCCCGTGACACCCCCGCCGGAAAGACGGGGCATCACCTCCCACGACACCCAAGGCACCGCCATGTTGGTACACCCCAACTATATACAATATTCCTATCTAACATCCCCCCCTCCGAAGAAAATCGTAACACCAATCAGGTCCTCCCCAATTTGGTAACCCGAGACACTCTCTAAACATATAAACAATAATATAAATATACAACACTATCCATACACACCACACCGGCCCAGCGGACATCTCTGCTATTTTCTTAATACAGTCAATAAACACAAAAGGCCCACTCACAAAACAAAATTAATCCCGATGCAAAATATACCCTATAGATATTTACAAACAATAAGTACACAAACCCAATGGCGGTGCCAAATTCCCCACCCCAGCACTCCCACCCCACAACAAAGGGACATCAAAACAAACAGTGCTGAGGAACATTTACATTACATTCACTCCACTATTTACTCTACTCACATACACACACACAGGGGCGCCACGCATCAAATTAATGGTTTCACTCTTCTCTTACTCTAAGTAGTAATAACAACAATAAGAGGAATGACATGACTATAAATTCACACACCGCTAGCCCCTTATTAACAGTCCTACTAAGGAACCCCCGGAGGCTCCCCTCTGGAACGTCCGTCCCACAGCCCGCTACCAGAGTGTCTCCGTTTTCTTCTCACCGGAGATGGGCTGCACTGACGTTCCCTCTCTCCCAAACGCTGCAGCTCTTTCAGGTGCCGTCTGGATCCATACGTCAGCTCAAGGTAACCATCATCATGAGTCCTCACTACCCACAGTGGACCCTGGTCATCCCACTGTTCTCTTGTTTTGCGGACCCCTCCAAGGTGAGCCTTGACCCTAGGGTGCACATTATCACCCACACCCAGGGGAGTACTCACTGGCTTCCGTGGTCCTCGGCGTCGTGACCTGGTTCCTGTACGATGTCTCAGTGTCCCACTGATCCGGCCTGAACTCTGTCCCTGGTCTTTATTTTGGGCACGCCTAGGGATCGTGCCATGTGGTCTTGCCCTGATCATTTTCATTTTATGCATTGAATCAGCCGCATCAGTGCCCGGCTCAACAGTGGTACTCGGTCGGCCACCAGAGCCACGCTGCGGCTGCTCGCTGGTTCCGTCCGCCCCCATGGGCATCCGACCGTACCATTCGAGCCCCTCGTCCAGGGTACCACGAACACTGGCACCAGACACTCGCCATGGCAACATTCCACAGTGCTGGTCGTGCCCCCCCTCACTCGCTCCCGGCATGTTCAAGTCCCACACTTCACCATCCTTTCCCACGTAGGAGGGTCAGCCCCACAGCCCACCACCGGACCGCTCCTCTCCGACACTGCAGGCAATGGAGAACCCAAGCCCATAGAGCAAGTCACAGCCCATCAGGTTATTCCCTTCATGGGACACCATGAACTCAGTCACACCCATTGAAGCCGACTTATACCTCGCTGAGAGCCATACTGGGCCCACAATGTCCAGGGGGTTGTTGCCGTAGCCATTACAGGCAATGTCCGTTCTACTCACTCTGTAGTGTGGGAAAAAGGTCTTCACCGTCGTCCAATTCAAAATGGAAGTCGCCAACCCCGTATCCACCATCAGCGGGACCGACACTTCGTCCAACATGATGTTGCACAAAATGCACCTGTCAGTGCTGGGCAAAACCGTTTGGACCACTGTGAGTTTCTTCTTCGTTGAAGCGCCTTTTCCTTGCCCCCGGTCTTCCTGTTCAAAATTCCGGCAGACTCTTGTGAAGTGGTGGAACAGACCGCACTTTCCACAATGCTTCCCCTTCGCTGGGCACTCCCTCGCTTTATAGCAGTGCCTACTGGATCTGCAGCCGTAACATTTCGGCGTCCCCGGGGCGGACCTAATCTCCACGATGGCGGCGTATTCATCATCGCTGCCATCATCCGGATTCAAGGCCAGTGCCTTCCACTGTTTCTCGTTCCTGGGCAGGGTTTCTGTGTCACCGAGATTCCTTGTGATCTTTTCTGCTGCCTCGTGTTGTTGTGCTAGCTCTATGGTGGCTAGTAGCATTAGCTCACCAGCATGAGTCAGGAGACGGACCCTTGTGGAGGAATACGACATGTGCTCCGCTAGTTGGTCGCGGATCATCTCCTCCTGCAAGGCTCCGAATCTGCACTCACCCGCCAGCTGCCGAAGGTCCGCCACAAATTGCTGCACTGATTCCCCCGGTCACTGACATCGCTGTCTGAACTGAATGCACCTCATGATGATGTTTTCAGGGGTGCGGAAATAGCCCGCCATGAGCCCCACCACATCATCGAATGTGACACCTCCTCCCAATGTGCTCAGGATCCTCTGGCCCGCCATTCCTAAGTTGTGGACCAGAATTGCCCTTGCACACAACTTCTCGAGGTCGCCGAGGTCCAGAGCTATGAGATAGTTCTCAAAGGCCGCATACCACCTGGCCCAGGAACAGGCGGCTCAACTGGAGCTTCCAGGAATGGCCGAAAAGTGGTAGCTGCCCTCTCCATGCCGTATATCCTCGTTGCCAAATGTTACGTCTGAGAATGATGAGGAGTTGAGGTGCTATTTTGTAGTTTTATTAACACGAACTCAGGAACATACAGGGGTCAGTCCTACTAGCACAAGAGCCTGAAGCAAAGATACAGAGTCTCTTCCGCTGCGTCGTTTTATACTCCCGTGACGCCACCACCGGAAAGACGGGGCGTCACCTCCCACTACACCCGAGGCACCGCCATG
This sequence comes from Pholidichthys leucotaenia, assembly GCA_020510985.1. NCBI lineage: Eukaryota > Metazoa > Chordata > Actinopteri > Cichliformes > Pholidichthyidae > Pholidichthys > Pholidichthys leucotaenia. Next base: position 76,188,105 of record CM035847.1, read on the forward strand.
TTGGTACACCCCAACTATATACAATATTCCTATCTAACACCTTGCACACTGTAAAAAAAGAACCTATAGAATCTACCCAGTAAATGGGAGGGAACAATTTGCATTAATATTTTTTGGGTAAATTTCCTCCCCATGTTTTGAGTAAAGAGTGCTTAACTCAACAGCAATGAAACACAAACAAATTTGGTAAAATTTCCCTAACATTTCTCAGTATATTTAACAACTAATTACCTATAAAAATTGGGTAATATTAACTTGATTGTTAGTGGGCTAATCTACTTAACTATTATTATTAATTTATTAATATGATTAATTAACCATTACTTTATTCCAGAAAGATGAGATTTGAAAATTGGTATTCAGACACAGGAGACAGGGCTGAGGTCAGGTCAACTCAGGTCAACTTTTTTTAATGTAACAAATCCTGAAAGCCCTCTCTACAAAACTGTATGTGGAGTTAACAAACCCTGTTTTGAAATAGCCTTGCAGAAAAAGTCAGGCCAAAAACCTGTAATTTTCACAGAAATTATCCAAACTCAAAATCCCTGTAATATGCACATCATCAATACATGTACAAACACTGAAATGAAAATATCCTACCTTGAAAACTGTAGGAGTTAGCTGGACAAACCATGTAACCTGCACTGAAATAGCCTTGAATAAAAAAGCCCAAGAATCAGTTTTTTGTGTTTTTGGTTTTTTTTTTTACAAAAATGATCCAAACTCAAAATCCCTGTAATATGCACACCTTCAAATCCTGTACAAACATTGTGTGAAATGAAAACAACAGTTCAATCCATTAGCTTGCATTTGAGACTTTGGACTTTTCTGAGCATCGTTGCTCCATCAAGCTCCAGAAGAAGTTTCTGAAATACTTCAAATGTATTCTTGAGCATCTTGGGATACTCGAGGTTGAGGGCATAGATCAGTCCCATCAACAGCATACATGCATTATTTACCGTTTGTTCTTATTAAAGAAGCCTTCTGACGAAGGCTACAGTGCACAGTCGAAACATGTTAAGAAGGTAAAGACATCTCCTTTCTATTTTTGTCTTTAATAAGAACAAAAGGTAAATAATTAAAAGAAGACAAAATGAACCTACTTGAGCGAGCATACATGCATTGGTTCGGTTTCCACACCTGCTCAGCATTTGGTTGCCCTCGATCACAATTGTCACTTCTGCTGGATTCTCATCAGCCATGGGATTATGGATCACCAGCACCTTCATGGTTTGGTCCATGGGGCCCTCAAGGTCAACCTAAAGAAAAAGAAAATGCATATGCATTTTTACTTTACACATGCTAACAAGATGCTGTTCCAAAACAAAATTTTCTTGGTCAAGACATTTATTTCAACACATGCAGGATTTCATTCAGGGCAATCAGTCCACCCCTATGTCCCATAATGCACCATTTAACAATCTAAACCATCTGGAGAGGAGACAGAGGAGAGGGGACAGAGAGGAGAAGAGAGAGGAGAGGAGAGGAGAGATGAGAGATTAAGAAGAGAGATGAGGAAAGAAGAGGAGAGATGAGGAGAGATTAAGAGGAGGAGAGAGAGTTTTGAGTTTTAAAAAATCTCTTTATTGCACAATTCAAAAATGTAAGATCGCCAATATCATTCCACCAAGTGTCTCACATTCCAAAAGTGCAAACATAACTCATCCCTCTCTCCCACAAAACACAAAATATTCCCTACAGTCCATCTATTGGTGAATAGCTCCAAATTGTCCACCATTTTATAGTAAGAGTACTCCACCTGGAGTCTGACTTTTCACAAGCCCTTATGAGGGGAGAGGAGAGGTGAGACAGATGACGAGAGATGTGAAGAGAGGAAAGAGGACAAGGAAGAGATGAGCAGAGAGGACAGATTAGGAGAGAGGAGAAGAGAAGAGAAACAACGTGAGCTTAACCTATAAAAACGTACCTGGCAATCTTGGAAGAGTTTCTCTTGATGTTTGATGTGGCAACAGACAACTGCAACTCCCTTTTTCTGTCAACACTCTATAACTATAAGGAGATGCATTTTAGTGATTACTAAACTCAAAGTTGAAGTCATTAAAACTTGTTTTATTTCCCGTTGACAAACTATAGTTTAAACTGTTTCCAACTGTTGTTTACAGAAAGATTATTTCACTTTAAATTCGGAGTCCCTTCCTTACAGCAAAGCACTCCCTAAACATGTTGACTGACATCCCTGTACTTCACAGTTAATGTTGGGGATATTTCTTCAAAAAGTAATTTCTTTGTCCTGCAATATGCAGGTGAGAAATACAGTTTGATTTTTTGATTTTTTTGCAGTTTTGAAGCAATGACTTCTTCCTTGCCGAATGGCTTTCCGGGTTATGAGAGAGATGACTGTAAACTGAAGAACAGTCCCAGCTGTGAAGCATGGGGTGCCAGGCAGCATCAGGTTGTAGGGTGCTTTGCTACAAGAGGGACTAGTGCACCTTAACACTTCCCCTTAACCCTAATATTAAATATCAATTCAATTCAATTCAACTTTATTTATATAGCGCCATTTCACAACAACAGTCATCTCATAGCACTTTCAACTGTAGGGGGAACCCCCACAGTCGCAGAAAGACCCCAGCAATCAGGCGATCCCCTGTGAGTAAGCACTTGGCGACGGTGGAGAGGAAAAACTCCCTTTTAACAGGAAGGAACCTCCAGCAGAACCAGGCTCAGGGAGGGGCAGTCATCTGCTGTGACTGGCTGGGGGGTGAGGGGATAGAGAAGATGAAAAGAACAGACATGTAGAGAGCAAACAGCACGATGGGGACTCAATCTATGGGAGAGAACAAACAAATGTTAATGACCAGCAAAAAAAATATTTCATTGAGAGTGAGGAAAGGAGTGAGGCCCAGTGCATTACTGGAGGCCCCCCGGCTGACTAAACCTATTAGCAGCATAACTAAGGGAGGGTTCAGAAACACATGATCCCTCCCTAATTGTAGGCTATATCAAAAAGGTAGGTTTTAGCCCTATTCTTAAAAACAGAGATCGAGTCTGACTCCCGAATCCAGATTGGCAGCTGGTTCCACAGGAGAGGAGCTTGATAACTGAAGGCTCTGCCTCCCATTGTACTTTTGGAGATTCTAGGTATTACAAGTAATCCTGCATTTTGGGAGCGTAGTGCTCTGTTAGGATAATACGGTAGTATCAGATCTTTTAATTAAAAAGGAGCCTGATTGTTTAGAGCTTTGTAAGTAAGAAGAAGGATTTTAAACTTAATTCTAAACTCTATGGGAAGCCAATGAAGGGAGGCCAGAACCGGAGAGATATGATCTCTCTTTCTAGTACCTGTTAAAACTGTTGCTGCAGCATTTTGGATCAGCTGAAGACTTTTTAAAGATGTTTTAGGACAGCCTGATAATAAAGAATTACAATAATCTAATCTCGAGCTAACAAAAGCGTGGATCAGTTTCTCAGCATCACTCTGAGACAAGATGCTCCTAATCTTGGCAATATTACGCAAATGATAGAAGGCAGTCTTAGAAACAAATTTAAAATGTGAATTGAAGGACAGATCTTGATCAAAAATAATTCCAAGGTTCCTCACAGAGCTATTAGGAGAAAGAGTAACCACATCCAAACTGAAAATTTGATTTGGAAAGGAATTTCTAAGGTTTTTTGGACCAACAAGAATGACTTCAGTCTTATCTGAATTTAATAGTAGGAAATTACAAGTCATCCAAGCTTTGATTTCCTTAAGACAGGCTTCTAACTTGGCTAATTGATTACTATCATCTGGCTTCATTGACAGGTATAATTGTGTGTCATCTGCATAACAATGAAAATGTATACAGTGCTTTCTAATAATGTTGCCTAACGGAAGCATATATAAACTAAAAAGAGTAGGGCCTAGCACAGATCCCTGTGGAACTCCATGACTAAGCTTTGAGTTGAAAGAAAACTCATTATTTACATGAACAAACTGGAACCTATCAGATAAATAAGATCTAAACCACTGCAACGAAGTTCCATTAAGTCCAACATAGTGTTCTAATCTATCAAGTAGAATATTATGATCGATAGTATCAAAAGCTGCACTAAGGTCTAAAAGGACAAGTACAGAAACCAGTCCATTATCAGATGCGATGAGGAGGTCGTATTTTGTGGAGGTCGTATTTTGTGTCACGTATTAGAGATGTTCCTACAGGATCATCTCCAATACGTGACACAAAATATGTTAAGTATCAGAAGCTTGCAAAGCCTTGAAATCATTCTCAAGTTGATTTGAACATTCAAAGTTGTTTAAAGGAAGTCAATTGTTTATGCCATTGTGATGAAGCAAAATAATGTTTAAACAATTGTTTGAAAAGTGTCGTCCACAAAAGTGGCCCTGCATCTATCGATTATTTTCTTATTAATCTAATGACTTTTTTGAGTAACTGATTAATCTATTAAGTTTTAATTAATTAATATAGCAACAAATTCACTCCAAATAAATTTGAAAATGATTCATTAGTATTTTAAAATTTAATATAATCATCAGTAGCAGTGTTGGGCAAGGAACATAACTGAAATGGGGATAACAACAAATTGTCCCAGGACTACACAAAAGACAACTCCTAACTGACCTACAAAACTATAGTTTAACATGAAATCTGTGGAGCAGAACATTTTAAATACTTCGACTGCACTGTATACAAACTTCCATTTGATTCAAGTGTTTTTCTGCCAATTAATTTTTGCAATTTTGGGAAAAAAGACAATATAACTCATTTACAGTGTCCAGAAGAGGAAGCATCCTGGAACTATGTGGAACTCCACAATATCTGCTACTTGTTAATATATTTAATAATTTTATAGATTAGTATTACTCATTCATAGTTTACATTTTATTGCATGCATAGTTTTTTTATTTTAAAAATGTTTAATGTTTAATGTTGCAGCATTGCACCGAGACAAATTCCTAGTTTATGTACTACATGAACAATGGCAATAAATCTCATTCTGATTCTGATTCCTCCTTTGGCACGCATCAGCTGCAGAAGACATGGTGTGTACCCATCAAGTTTCCGCATAACATTTCTTACAGGGAAATTGTTGTGATGTGACGGAGCTCTTCTTTGATCTAGTAAATGAGTAAAGGAACAGAAGAAACTCTTAATGACAGACATCAAGATAATGTGATGAACAACAGTTCTTGGTGGGAAAAAAAAAAATCTTTCTCAAACATTCTTACCTGAGCCTCAATGAATAATGCAGACCACCTTGTTATATCTGGAAATAATGGTCTGCAGACAGGTCCACGTGTTGAGGTTAACTTTATTGAACAGTTAGCAAGAACAGCTAAAGAGGGAGCACACAGTGAGGTGAACTGGGTTGGTGTCATGGTTTGTGCCCAAGCTGGGCAGAGAGCAGGACTCGGATGTGAAATGAGCGTTAAGCATAATTTCTTAACCCTAAATAAAGCAGCTTGGAAGCTGAAATGAAAACTAAGCTACGGTTTGGCAGGCAAAAACAACAGATGAAAGAAAACACAGGCTAGGCAGGCAGGAGCGTGTGTGAAATGTCAAAATAACAAATGACGCAGCACCCAGGTGAGAGCCTGCATCCCTTAAGTAACAGGTGGACAAATGGAACATACTGTAATTACAAACCAGTGTATGCATTTAGCAAATTAACAAGACCAAATTAGGCAATGCAAAAAGGGAACTGAGAACACTGTCAAAATAAAGCCAAACCAAAACAGGAGATCATGACAGGAATAACCACAATGATGACAACTCAGGATAATGATTATGATGATAAGCACAAGAATAAACTTAAAGCATCAGCCTGGTCCTCCGACCAAGGTCAGACCATAACATAGCTTCCCCCCTTAAGGGGTGGACCCCAGACACCCCAGGACATACAACAAAAAGTTCATCATCATCCCAGGGAGGGTGGTGGGGGCACAGGTCAGGCGGGCTGAAACAAAGTTCTACCCCCCATAGAGAGTCCAAAAACAAGGGTACAGTTCGTGACCCAAACAAAGTCCAAGGCCCCAAACTTTAACCAAAAAATGGGTCGGGTGGTCTACCCAAGTCCATGGACCACCGGACTGAACAACCAGAAGAGACAGGTGGCCTACCCAAGTCCGGTCTTCGGACCGGAATGCAGTTCCGATTCAGTGGCTTACTACTGTCTTTTGGCCACCGAGCCGGTGAACAGGGTGAAACAAAAGGTAGAGGTCTCCTGACCTCTGGGACATCGGCTGGAGGTCTCCTGACCCCTGAAGCCATGGTTGGAGGTCTCCTGACCTCTGGAACATCAGCTGGATGTCTCCCAACCTCTGAAGCTATGGCTGAAGGTCTCATGACCTCTGAGACGATGACTGGAGGTCCTCCGACCTCTGAGACAATGGCTGGAGCATGGTTCTCCTGAGACCCCATTCTGAACATGGCCGCCTCGGACGATGGAGGGAAACAGGAGGTCAGTGAGGCGACACCACCGTCATAAGCAGCAGAGACTTGTGGGGAGGACTCAGTAGCTAGTGGAATGTGCGCTTGGGTCCCCCCATCAGGAGCAAGACAAGTCTTTTCAAAGCTGGTGTTAGAGCATAAATGAAAAGGTACTTGCCTTAATTCAATTCAATTCAACTTTATTTATATAGCACCATTTCACAACAACAGTCAACTCATAGCACTATCAACTGTAGGGGGAACCCCCACAGTTGCAGAAAGACCCCAGCAATCAGGCGATCCCCTGTGAGCAAGCACTTGGCGACGGTGGAGAGGAAAAACTCCCTTTTAACAGGAAGAAACTTCCAGCAGAACCAGGCACAGGGAGGGGCAGTCATCTGCTGCGACTGGCTGGGGGGTGAGGGGACAGAGAAGATGAAAAGAACAGACATGTAGAGAGCAAACAGCACGATGGGGACTCAATCTATGGGAGAGAACAAACAGATGTTAATGACCAGCAAAAAAAAAAATATTTCATTGAGAGTGAAGAAAGGAGTGAGGCCCAGTGCATTATTGGAGGTCCCCCGGCTGACTAAACCTATTAGCAGCATAACTAAGGGAGGGGTCAGAGACACATGATCCCTCCCTAATTGTAGGCTATATCACAAAGGTAGGTTTTAGCCCTATTCTTAAAAACAGAGATCGAGTCTGACTCCCGAATCCAGATTGGCAGCTGGTTCCACAGGAGAGGAGCTTGATAACTGAAGGCTCTGCCTCCCATTGTACTTTTGGAGATTCTAGGTATTACAAGTAATCCTGCATTTTGGGAGCGTAGTGCTCTGTTAGGATAATACGGTAGTATCAGATCTTTTAAATAAAAAGGAGCCTGATTGTTTAGAGCTATGTAAGTAAGAAGAAGGATTTTAAACTTAATTCTAAACTCTATGGGAAGCGAATGAAGGGAGGCCGGAACCGGAGAGATATGATCTCTCTTTCTAGTACCTGTTAAAACTCTTGCTGCAGCATTTTGGATCAGCTGAAGACTTTTTAAAGATGTTTTAGGACAGCCTGATAATAAAGAATTACAATAATCTAATCTCGAGCTAATAAAAAGCGTGGATCAGTTTCTCAGCATCACTCTGTGACAAGATGCTCCTAATCTTGGCAATATTACACAAATGATAGAAGGCAGTCTTAGAAACAAATTTAATATGTGAACTGAAGGACAGATCTTGATCTCCACCCCTTTTCAAACTTCAGGTAGATTGATTGACTCCACCCAAGCTGCAAGCTGCTCTGGCCAGTACCAGGTACTAGGTACTATTTTGGTACCTGCTCCAGTGAGGTTCCAAGCGTGCTGAGTTGAACTGAAAACGTGATGTCAACGGAGTGGTGGATCAGTTGGTAGAGCATCCGTCCCACACCCGGGAGGCAGGGGTTCAAATCCCGGCCGGGTCATGCCGAAGACCATATAAAAGTGGAACTTCCTGCCATCCAGCTTGGTGCTCAGCAATAATGGAATGGAGGAGGGAAATTTTTGGCGGCGCCTTGCATGGCAGCAGCCCTCTGATTCTGCACTTGGGGTGTGTGTGATTAACACATTCATTCGTCGGCCTCCGTCGGTCTATGATGACCATGGAAGAGAATCCTAAACGTCTACTCTGCTGGAACAGCACCGTCTGTGGCTGAACAGGCCGATGCGCGAATGGCAGTCCCTGTCACACAGGTCGCACTTGTGGGTGGTCTCTGTGCTGCTGGGTCTGTGGCAGTTCTTCCTGCGGGTCCTTTTATTATCTGCTGCAGCAGTCAGTCTCTCTTCACCCACCTTGAGCTGTCTGGTCAGGGTGCCTCTCCATTTGGAGCGGTTTGTTGCAAGGTCATCCCAGCGCTCTGTGTTGATCTCCAGGGCCTTCATGTCTCTCTTGCAGACATCTCTAAAGCGCAGCTGTGGGAGGCCAACGTCTCTCCTGCCAGTCGCCAGTTCTCCGTAGAGGACGTCTTTGGGGATTCTGCCATCCTCCATACGGTGAACGTGGCCTAGCCAGCGGAGCCTGTGCTGCCTGAGTAGAGTGAACATGGAGGGAAGGCTGGCGCGGGACAGAACTTCCGTGTTGGGCACTTTGTCCTGCCAGGATATGTCCAGGATGTGGCGAATGCAGCGCAAGTGGAAGGAGTTCAGTCTCTTTTCCTGCCGGGCGTATGTTGTCCACGTCTCACTCCCATAGAGCAGTGTGCTGATGACGCAGGCGTTGTACACTGCCATCTTTGTCTTGACAGAGAGTTTGGGATTCTCCCACACTCGTGTGGTCAGGCGAGCGAGTGTGAAGGCTGATTTTCCAATCCTCTTGTCAATCTCTGTATCAAGGGAGAGGTTGTTACTGATCGTGGACCCCAGGTACATGAACTGATTCACGACCTCCAGCTCATAGTCGTCGATGGTGATGGTTGGTGGTGCTTCTGTGCCTTGCGCCAAGACGTTAGTCTTCTTCAGGCTGATGGTAAGCCCGAAGTCCTTGCATGCCTGGGAGAAGCGGTCCATCAGGGTCTGAAACTCCTGCTGTGTGTGGGTTGCGACTGCAGCGTCGTCTGCAAACAGCATGTCTCTGATTAGAGCCTTGCATACTTTGGTTCTGGCTTTCAGGCGGGTGAGGTTGAAAAGCCTGCTGTCAGATCTTGTGTGCAGGTAGATTCCCTCTGTTGCTGTGCTGAAGGCATGCCTCATGAGTATAACAAAGAAAATCCCAAAGAGGGTTGGCACAAGTACACAGCCCTGTTTCACTCCGCTGCGTATGTTGAATGGCTCTGAGACGTTGCCGTCGTGCTGCACTATCCCCTGCATGTTGGTGTGAAACGATTCGATGAGGCTTTGCAACTTTGGTGGGCATCCTATCTTTGGCAGGATCTTGAAAAGGCCCTCTCTGCTGACCAGATCGAACGCTTTGGTGAGGTCGATGAAGGCGACGTACAGGGGCATGTTCTGTTCTCTGCATTTCTCCTGGAGTTGGCGGATGGAGAATATCATGTCTACCGTTGATCGCTCAGCGCGGAAGCCACACTGAGACTCGGGGTAGACATGTTCGGCAAACTTCTGTAGACGAACGAGAACAACTCGTGTGTAGACTTTGCCAACAACGCTGAGGAGGGAGATGCCCCTGTAGTTGTTGCAGTTGCTTCTCTCCCCTTTGTTTTTGTAGAGGGTGATGATCTTGGCGTCCCTCACGTCCTGTGGTACGGCACCTTCCTTCCAGCACTGGCAGAGGACGTCATGCAATGGCAGCAGTAGGGTGGTCTTGCAGTGCTTGATCAGGTCGGGGGGTATGCCGTCGTTGCCGGGTGCCTTGCCAGCGGCCAAGCTATCAATGGCCTTGCTGAGTTCGTCGATGGTTGGCTCGGCGTCAAGTTCGCCCATGGATGGCAGGCAGTCGATGGCATCAAGGGCTGACGGTGTCACGGTGTTCTGTCTGGAGTAGAGGTCGGAGTAGTGTTCCACCCATCTCTCCATCTCCTTGTTCTTTTCTGTGATCATCTCCCCAGTGGAGGATTTGAGGGGGGCCGTCTTGCTCTGAGCCGGACCAAGTGCTTTCTTGATGCCGTCGTACATACCACGGATGTTCCCTGTTATGGCAGCAGTTTGAATGTCTTGGCTGAGCTGAGTTCAGTACTCGTTGGCACAGCGCCGAGCAGTCTGCTGAACTTTGCTTCTCGCAGCCCTGAGAATCTGGAGATTCTTCTCGTTTGGGTACTTCTTGTACTCAGCAAGTGCTGAGCGCTTGGCTTCAATGACGGGGGTCATCTCGGTCAACTTGGCATCAAACCAGTCCTGTGACTTCAAGGTCTTCCTCCCAAAGGTAACCAAGGCTGTGCGGTGAATGGTGTTTCGCAGCTCTTCCCACTTCTGCTTTGCAGATTCTCCTTCTTGTGGTACACCAAGTTCCTTCTCAAAGGTGGAGGCAAACTGCTCAACAAGTTCTGGTTGGGCCATCTTGCTGGTGTCAATCCGTGCCTTTCCAGGCTGTCTAGCACGATGGAATTTCTTCAGCTGCAGCTTGACCTTGCAACACACCAATGAATGGTCTGTGTCACAATCTGCACTCTGGAACGAACGGGTGATTAGCACGTTCTTCAGTGAGGTGCGCCTGGTCAGGATCAAGTCCAGCTGGTGCCAGTGCTTTGAGCGCGGATGTCGCCAGGAAACCTTGTGTTGGGGCTTGGTCTTGAAGAATGAGTTTGTGATGCACAGATCGTGATATGTGCAGAACTCGAGCAGCCGCTGTCCGTTGTCGTTCATTCTGCCTACACCAAATGGCATTGAAGTCTCCGAGAATGAGTTGTTCAGAGTTGGGGATGGTCCTGACAGTTGTTGCGAGATTCTCATAGAACTCGTCTTTTGCCTCTGGTGTGGCTGTCAGTGTTGGGGCATACACACTGACGAGGGTGACTGGGCCTTGAGTGGTGTTGAGGCAGAGAGTGAGGAGTCGTGCAGAGCCATTGCTGCCCGGTTCCACCATCTTCAGCAAGGTGTTGTTGGTCTCTTTTGTTTTTTTGTCTTGCCTGGTGCGAAGGTTCTCAGCCTGCTGTTCGGACTTCTCCTCATCCCCATGCACCCAATGAGGAAAGCAAGCTGTGGTGGGACAACACCTTATTGGCTGGGGTCTGCCCAGCTTGAGGCGGGCGGTAGCTGTCCAGTGAGATCCGATGATCCCTCCCACCGTCGGGAACAACCGCTGGCGCCGCGCTCTACGCCAATTGAGCAGTGGCTTATAACCGGTAACTGTCATTCCCCGTGTTTTGTCTACGCCAAAGGCGAAGCTGGAGTGTCCTCTCAAGTGATCCGGTGTTCTACCTTCCAGCGTTGGGCGTTGGTAGGATTCAAGCCTGGGCAGGAAGATATGGAGGACAAGATGTTGCCCATACAGCATGTCCCCCCTCTCCACATCACTGATGAATCCAAAGGAACAGCAGGACTGCTACAGTTTGGCACCAGCACCGTTGCAGGAGCTGCCAGAACGATGTTGAGCACAACAGAGAACTGCCTTAGGGGCTCCGACTCCGGATTTTTCCTCAGGGTTGACTCCCGAAGCCTTTCCCGTGACCGGGTGTGCCACAAGGCAGCGGAGGTTTGAAATCAGGGTTTACCTTCCCCTAGATGGGCTACCTTCCCAGGTTGACGAGCCACCATCTACCCGAAGCATCTGGTTTTAAGGCGCCAGAGATCCGCCCTCACCCCTTCTCCTATTAGTAAAAGCAGTTCTGCCGGGCTTAGAGACTAAACCACACGGGCAGGCTAGGAGTTGGACTTAGTTGTCAGAGGCTTTTCGAGACGCATGCCGTAAGGAGCATTTTATGAGCACTGGGAACTTAACCCCAGTGCCGCTCCTGGCTATGACAACCTTGGAACCAGAGGATTAACACAGTAGATAGGTAAAACACAATCTCGTTCTATTGTACATGATTGGTTGTACAGTTGAATGACAATAAAGGGTGATTTAATTGATTTAATTTTTAATTTAATGTCAGCAGATTGCAGGCCACCGATTGGCCAGGACGTAATGTCAGTGGACGAGAGCGAAGTCTTCACAAGATTCAAAACCGCCATGTATAAATTCGGCCGTGAGTTTTTAATATTTCTGTGATAACGAGATAAATGGCTACACACAAATCAACAACATGGTCCAACGATGAGGTGCAGACTCTTCAGTGCTTGGTGGCTGACAAGAGAATCCAGAGGGAGCTACAGGGCTGAAAAGTTCATAGGCTGAAAAGTTCAAATAGTGGTCAAATTTGTCCAGATGTGGTTATTTTTCAACAGGCTCCCCTTCAGTCCACACACTTCTTTCATCAGTGTTGCAGCGCTTGGATCCCTGCGCTAGAAAAATAAACATTTGGTCAAATTTGACCACTACGAACTTTTCAGCCCTATCGCCAGGGGAGCGGTCCAAAATGAAATACCAGGAGGTCTCCAAGCTGATGGCTGCTCATGGGGAAGATGGTGAGTGTTTTTTGATTTTAAGCATCTTTTACATTATTTCAAATCAAAATCAAATCAAATCAACCTTTATTGTCATATTGCTGTACATACAACTGTAGTGCAGGCAAGATGAAATTGCATTTCTCTCGGCATCCATATAAGTAAAAAGAACATAATTTAAGACACACTCACACACACCCTCACCCCCCACCCCAACACAGCCATTCACACTTCTCTGAGACATACTTGAAAACTAACTATAATATGCAAATAATATACATTATGTCCATAGGTGCAGTAGTATGTAAGAGAGATTCCAGCTCAACTGTTCAGCATCCTAACAGCTTGTGGAAGGAACCTGTTAATCAGTGTGGTGGTTCTGCCTCTGATGCTCCGAAATCGTTTGCCAGATGGCAGAAGTTCAAAGTGTTTATGCAGAGGGTGAGAATGGTCCCTGACAATGTTCAGTGCCCTGCTCCTACAATGGTTCTGAAAAAGTTCTTGGACTGAGGGGAGGGAGACTCCAATTACCCTCTCAGCTCCCTTAACTATCCTCTGCAGGGCTTTTTTGTCTGACATACTGCAGCTGGAGTACCATGTTGCAATGCAGTACGTCAGAACACTCTCCACCACACCTCTGTAGAAGGTCCTGAGGATGCAGATGGGGATAGAGGCCTGTTTGAGTTTCCTCAAGAAGTGCAGTCTCTGCTGGGCCCGCTTCCTGATCCCTAAGGAATTCTTGCTGCAGGTCAGGTCCTGCGAGAGCTGCACTCCAAGGAACTTGATGTTCTCCACTCTCTCCACTAAATGGCCGCCGATGCTGAGAGGGATGTGTTCAGGCTGTGACCGCCGGAAGTCGATAATCATCTCCTTCGTTTTGTCCACGTTGAGCACCAGATTGTTCTCCCTGCACCAGCCCTCCAGGTCTCTCACTTCTTCCCTGTACATTGATTCCTCATCCCTCTGAATAAGTCCCACCACTGTGGTGTCGTCTGCAAACTTAATAATCTAGTTCCCCTCGTGTCTGGATACACAGTCATGTGTTAGAAGTGTAAACAACAGTGGACTGAGTACGCAGCCTTGAGGGGATCCGGTGCTCAGCGTGATAGAGTTGGAGATGTTATTTCCAACCCGGACAGACTGAGGTCTCTCAGTCAGGAAATCCAGGATCCAGAGACATGTGGCGGTGTTCAGACCGAGAAGGAGTAATTTCTCCATCAGTCTCTGGGGAATAATGGTGTTGAATGCTGAACTGAAATCAATGTACAGGAGTCTGGCGTAGGTGTCTTTCTGATCGAGGTGGGTGATGACAGAGTGCAGGGTGGTGACTATAGCACCCTCCGTGGAGCGGTTTGAACGATATGCAAACTGGAGTGGGTCATGTGATGCAGGGAGGCGGGCTGTGATGTGTGGCTTGACAAGCCGTTCAAAATGATGCATGACAGATGATGATGATGATGATGATGCATAGATGATAGATGCATTTTACTGCTTTTTTACATCTTGGCCAGGGGACTACAGATGAAAACTAGCCTTCTGGCTAATTCTGGCTTTTTTAACCATGTGTTTTATGAAATTGCATTGTCCCTTTTCAAATAAACTAAACTAAAACACTTCATCACAGTCAGTGCAACAGGACGATTGTCATTCAGACAGGACACAACTGGTTTCTTTGCCACCGGTACTTCCTATCCTATTTATCCTATTGGTGGCAAGCTCACTTTGAACAAACAAGGATATTGGCATTGTCTCCTGTATGCAGACAATGAGCTAGCTAGCCATCAAAGCTAACTCTGTGTTTTGCTTGTATTTTGTGCTTGCTGTATGTATTCGCCTCTGACAGCAAGACGTCAGCATGTCAACAACATAACGGGATAACAGGCCACTTTCCTGTAATGACAGCACATTACAGAACATTGTACAGTAACTGTACAGAGTACAGAGACTGAGACGCTTTCTGTGGTAATGTATCGTCACTTCCTGTATTGCTGGTTGTCCGTGTGGTTTGTTCTGTGGTTAGCTCTCCTCAATCTCCTGAGGATTTTTGCCTTTAATTACTTTTTTCCATCTACCGTCAGCTCTCACTTCTGTTTAACAAACAGTGTCACCTAATCACCCTCTTTAGCCTTCTGTTCACCTTTCATTGGTGTTTGTGTTAGCTTCGGGTTAGCCACTAGCTATGGCTACTAGCTCTCCTTCCCCTTCTCCTCTGGTGTGCTCTCTCTGTCAGATGTTTAGCTACACCTCTGCCTCTTTTAGTGATAATGGTAAATGTAATGAATGTTGTATTTTTGAGGCGCTCGAGGCGAGGTTGTCTGATTTGGAATCCCAGCTCCGCTGCATTGAAACACCGTCTGTGCCAGTTAATAATGACGGACGCCTCTTAGCTGCAGCAGAGCTCCCTAGCATAGGGCGGCCTGCTAGCAGTCCTCCAGTTCTGACCTCTCCTGAGCAGCCGGGAGAGAGTGGGTGGGTGACAGTGAGAAGGAAGCTTACCCACAAGCCCCTGGTACACCACTAACCTGTTCATGTTTCTAATCATTTTTCCCCACTCAGCAACACACCCGCTGAGAAAAAAACTCTGATCATTGGCGACTCTGTAATCAGAAACGTGAACCTAGAGACTCCAGTGGCCATAGTCAAATGCATTCCTGGGGCCAGAGCAGGCGACATTGAGTCAAATTTGAAAATGCTGGCTAAAAGTAACTGTAAATACTCCACAATTGTTATCCACGTCGGCATTAATGACATCCGACTCCGGCAGTCGGAAGTCACAAAACTTAATGTGGAATTGGTGTGTGACTTTGACAAAATGATGTCAGCCTCTATAGTTTCCTCTGGGCCCCTCCCCAATCTGAGCAGTGATGACATGTTTAGCCACTTGTCATCCTTCAACCGCTGGCTGTCTGTGTGGTGTCCTGCAAATGATGTGGGCTACATAAACAATTGGAACTCATTTTGGGGAAAACCTGGTCTTATTAGAACGAGATGGCATCCATCCCACTTTGGATGGTGCGTCTCTTTTATCTAACAATCTGGCATCATTTTTATCCAAATTTCCAAAACATTGACAACTCAGAGTTGGGACCAGGAAGCAGAGTCGCAGTCTTACACGCCTCTCTGCAGCTCCTCTACATCCGCCACCCCTCAACTTAGCCCCTGTCTTCCCCATCAGAGAATCATTGTCTGCTCCCTCCAAAGTAAATAAAAATATAATGTATAAGCATCCCAGAGTGATTAAACAAAAAGTTGCTAAAACTCAAATTAAACATGAAGTTTCTAAATTGAATGATTTGGCCTCTGTACCTCCTCATAATTTAAAAATTAAATGCAGTTTGTTAAATATTAGATCTCTAACTCCCAAGTCTCTGCTAGTCCATGATCTGTTAACTGATCAGCAGATTGATTTAATATCCCTTACAGAGACTTGGTTTGGACAAGAGGATTATGTTTTTTAAAATGAATCAACTCCCTCTGGTTATTTAAACTGTCAAAATCCCAGAAGTTCTGGTCGTGGAGGAGGAGTAGCAACAATTTGCCATTCCAAATTACTAGTTAATGTAAAGCAAAAAACACGTTATAATTCCTTCGAGGGCCTGGTCCTCAGTAGTGGGCATTTTAGCAATTTTAGGCTAAACCCAATTTTATTTGCCATAGTTTATCATCCTCCATCAACCTACTTAGAGTTTTTATCCAAATTTGCTGAATTCTTAGCTGATTTAGTTCTGAAATCAGATAGAATAATTATAGTAGGGGACTTTAATATACATGTAGATCAGGGGTGTCCAATCATGTGCCATGGAGGGCCAAGACCCTGCAGGCTTTACCTCCAACCAGTGTGTTCAGCACCAGATTCCACTGAACTTCTTCCCACTGATTGCTGATCAGTGAAAACACCTGCTGAAGCAACTGGGTAGAAGAGAAAACCTGCAGGGTCTTGGCCCTCCATGGCACATGATTGGACACCCCTGATGTAGATGTAGATAGTGGTTGTCTTAATATGGCATTTAAAGGCCAAATGTCACGTAACAGGGTACTTTAAATATCTTGAAACTAGATATAAAAGGGAACCGATCCGTTCGGGTCTTGGTGCATATGCTTCAGTAACAACGGAATATTTGTTAATTTAAAACTGCCGCGCTTGGCCTGACACGGCCCCTGGAATCGCCTGGGGAAGAAGGCGGAAGTGACGAAATAGATTGTACCCTAGTTTGATGCTTGGGGTATTTCAATTGATTGTTTATATGGAGACTGGAAGGTTGAAGTGAGCAAGAAAGAAAAAATTGGATATTTCACCCATACCTTAAAACGGGACTATCAGGGACAGCTGGGTAATAAGGGACACTTCTCTGGGAAATGTTTTCATACCTGTCAAGTGAGACGTTTTCGCCGTACTTCAACACCGTAAAACGCGGCTATAAGCGATCTGCCTGAGTCCACACTTCTCAATGTAGTGATAATAGCTCCCGCTGAGCGATCTGCCTGAGTCCACACTTCTCAGTGTAGTGATAATAGCTCCCGCTGAACGATCTGCCTGAGTCCACACTTCTCATTGTAGTGATAATAGCTCCCGCTTAGCCATCTGCCCGCCGCGGCCATTAGACTGATTGAGTCCACACTGTAGTGCGAATAGCTCAGGCTGAGCCATCTGCCAGCACCAGCTGTGGGGGATCACACACAGGATGTGCTCCTCAAGACACTCAATTTTTTTTTCCCCGTATTTTCCCTAAAATATTTGACAATAACAACACGAACTACATTTAAAACATTTCCCAGAAAAGTGTCCCCCACCACTCCGCCGTCCCCCACAGCCGCGCTTGGCACCAAAATACAGCGAAAACGTCTCACTTGACAGGTATGAAAACATTTCCCAGAGAAATGTCCATTATTACTCCGCTGTCCCTTATAGCCGTGTTTTACGGTATTAAAATACAGCGAAAACGTCTCACTTGACAGGTATGAAAACATTTCCCAGAGAAATGTCCATTATTACTCCGTTGTCCCTTATAGCCGCGTTTTACGGTATTAAAATACGGCGAAAACGTCTCACTTGACGGGTATGTGCCTCCATTTTCATATTGATCTGGTCAATTTCTTGACAGCAGCGGCTCTCCTCCCCTGTAATAATAATGGCTTCCAAAAAATCAAAATTTATGGGGCGCCCTGGACAGACCCCCTTCGGCTTCGCAATTCTGGAGGCGATTAATGTCCAGTTCAATGACATTTTCCACTGGTTCAGCTCTCTGGTCATCGTTGGAACTGTTGTCATCAGACAAAGCATCTGATTCCGTCTCGGGCGGCTCGAACCGGTAAGGTTCTATGCCTCTGTCACTGTCTGAACCACTGACAAAAAAAAAAACAAAAAAAAAGACAAAACTAAACTAATTTGTTCACAATCGCTGTCACTTTCCGTCATGATTGTCCAATGTTGATAAGTGTGAATGTGGATAGGCAGGGCAGCCAGGGTACAACTGGTGATGTCAAAAACATGGGCGTGGTCTGGACTGGCTGTCACAAGCCAGCAAGCAAGGTGGGGCCTTCACCTGGTGTATTTTGTGCAATTATGTAAATACAGGTGGGTGATATGGTCTCCGGTATGAATATTTGGTTTAAGCTATGTGTATTTTATCTAAATTCGTTGTCATTTAGAAAAAAAAATTACGTGACATTTGGCCTTTAATTCAGTATTAGACTCAATGGGGTTTTCTCAGAAAGTAGGAAATTCTACCCATTATCTCCACCACACGTTGGACCTTGTTCTGACATACGGCATAGAAATAGAAAATCTGGTAATGTCTCCTCATAACCCTGTAATGTCAGACCATTGTCTGTTAACCTTTGATTTTACTATATCTGACTATTTGGCTCCTAAAGAAAAATATTACTACTGTAGATGCCTCTCAGATGATGCTGTTACCAAATTTATGCGGATTGTTTCTTCTATGCCATGTGTCAACACAACAGAAATTAGCTATAGAGAGCTTGTTCCTTCTGTAATTGATAGCATGGTAGATAGTCATACAGCTTCTCTGCATCAGACTCTAGACATGGTGGCCCCTTTGAAAAAGAAATAGTCTAATCAGAGATTTCTAACTCTTTGGTTCAACACAGAAACTCAGCTTAAAACAGAAGACTCGTCAATTGGAAAGAAAATGGTGCTCCCCTAATTTAGATGAAATTTATTTAGCTTGGAGAACTCACCTTTTAATTTATAAAAAACTACTACAACTCCTTCAACTGATATCTGTTTGGATGAGTTTACTCGAATTGACCTTTTAGAGTTAGATAAAATAATTTCCTCATCCAAGCCTTCAACTTGTCTTTTAGACCCTATTCTTACCAGGTTATTTAAAGAAGCCTCCCCATTTATTGGTAGCTCTATTCTTCAAATAATCAATTTTTCATTAACATTAGGCCATGTACCGCAGGCATTTAAAACTGCTGTAATTAAACCCTTACTCAAAAAGCCAACGCTGGATCCAGGAGTTTTAGATAACTATAGACCAATCTGTAATCTCCCTTTCATTTCAAAAATCTTAGAAAGCGTTTGTTATGGCGCCCATAGGGCCTACACCTGCTCCAGCTGCGCACACACCTGTGATTAATCACCAGCAGCCCTTAAAAGCCAGCCTGGTCTGCAGTTCAGCACGGAGACATCTGCCACACTCAAGAAGGCACATCGCCCGTCCTCGTTCAGAGACTACAGCGACGGAGGCTCAACGCAGCAATGCACATAAGCGCTCCTCTGTCTTACCTTGTCAAGATAATCTCCCTTGTGCACAGGTGGACCCCCCAGGCGGTGGGCCCCCTCTTCCCGGCAGAAGCTCAGCATCTTCCCAGTGTCAGAGTCACCTCCCCGCCTCACGGCTCCGAGCAGGACGCTCACTCCCTGGCAGCAGCCAGACAGGCAAGCAGAAGCTCTGTACCGCTACCTGCAGAGGTTTCCAGGCGAAGCTTTGACCTGCTTAGCTCCAGCTCGAGTCCTGCACTGCACTACACACTACATGTTCACACACTACACCCTCACACACGCACACATCACTCACTGGGAAATAAAAGGTTAACTTTATCTCCTCGAGTCTGTCTTTTGTCCCCTGGGTCTTACAAACATGTCAGTACGTCTCCGTCAAAATGACCCAGCGGACAGCGTGCTAGCATGCCGACTCAACACCTTAGATGCTCGAGTCGAACAAATTATTTACCAGCAGAATGTTATCCTAACCCAGTTGACTCAAATTAACAGCCGGTTGGATTGCCTGGAAGGACAGCAGGCAATTCCACCAGCTTCCGGGGCTCCTTCAGCCCTCGCTAGCTCCTCTCTTAGCCTAACTAGCTTAGCACCGTTGCCCCTTCTCACCCCAGTGCCTACGCCCGCTCACTTTACTGATAAGCTCAGGGAGGCCCGGGGGTTTATCCTTCAGTGCGAGACGGTTTTCCAGCGAGTTCCTGGAGACTTCCCAACAGACCATAGCAAGATTGGCTATGTCACTAACTTGTTAGAGGGCAGGGTGCTAGCTTGGGCTTATGTCGTGGCGGCGAAACCTAGCTATGCCACGCTGTCTTACCAACAATTCCTAGCCAATTTCACGGAGGTTTTTGATCATACTGACCGGGATACAGTAGTCACAGAACGGCTGCTTAATCTTCGCCAGGGCGGGAGGTCCGCTGCGGACTACGCTGTGGATTTTCGGGTCATAGCCGCCGAGGTCGGGTGGGAGGACACAGCCCTATGTAGCTTATTCCTTTGTAGCTTAAGTCCTGCTCTAAGGGATGAGTTAGCCACATGGGACAAACCTGAGAGGTTGCATGAACTCATTTCACTCACCATTAGCTTGGACAACAGGCGGAGGGAACGAGCTGCCAAGCGGAGGGCTTCCAGCCACTCGGGTGCGCAGTCTTTCCCCATCCCTCAGACCTCGCAGTTGGCCCTGCACCCCCCCCCCTTTCCCGGAGCAACTTCCGGGGGAAGAGGATATGGTAATTGGCCGCTCAAAGATTCCTCTTGCGGAGAAACAGCGCCGCAAGGAGTTGGGGTTATGCCTTTACTGCGGTAGCAGTTCACATGAATTAGCTGATTGCACGAGGCGGTTAAAAGAAGAGGTCCGTGGGTCACAGTAGGGGGACTCGCGGATGCTTCACAATCAAAACCCCTCACTTGCTGTCTCGTGCCTATTCGTCTTATTCTCAAGCACACAGAACATTCCACGCACGCACTGGTTGACTCGGGAGCTGAGCAGAGCTTCATATCAAGAGACCTGGCAACCCAGCTGGGGCTCCCATGCCAAGCTCTCCAGCCTCCGCTCAAGCTTATTGCCTTATCTAAAGCCCGTTTGACTGCCATCTCCCAACAGACTGTGCCGGTGTCAGTAATCATGTCTGGGAATCATCGGGAGGACCTATGGTTCTTGGTGCTGCCTTCGTCCACCTCCCCGATCATCCTGGGTTACCCCTGGTTACGGCTACACAACCCATCTTTTGATTGGCAGACTGGGAGTATCGCTTCGTGGAGTACGTTCTGTCTCAGTGCGTGTCTGCAGTCTGCAGCTTGTGCTCCATCTGTTGCTATGACCCCGCCCACGTCCCCACCTCCGGATCTGTCCAAGGTACCTGAAGAGTATCATGATCTAGGGAGGGTGTTTAGTAAGTCACGGGCGCTATCCCTTCCCCCCATTCGCCCCTACGACTGTGCAATTAATCTCCGGGCTGGTGCTCCGCTCCTGGCGTCCCGTCTGTATAGCCTGTCGGCTCCGGAGCGGGAAGCGATGGACGCTTACATCAAGGAGTCAATCAGCTCGGGGATCATCCGTCCATCTTCATCAGCAGTGGGGGCAGGATTTTTCTTTGTGGGAAAAAAGGACAGCTCCCTGTGACCCTGCATCGACTTTAGGGGGCTGAATGACATTACTATTAAAGATAAATACACCCTACCCCTTATGGACGCAGCCTTTGATTCTCTCCAGGGGGCCTCGTGGTTCACCAAATTGGACCTTCGGAATGCATATCACCTCATGGGAATCAGGGAAGGAGATGAATGGAAGACGGGCTTCCGGACCCCAAGCGGTCACTTTGAATATGTGGTAATGCCATTTGGGTTGACCAATGCTCCGGCCGTCTTCCAAAGTCTGATCAACGACATTCTCCGGGACTTTCTGGGGGCCTTCATTTTTGTTTATTTAGATGACATCGTCATCTTCTCCCGTTCGCTGGAGGAGCACCGGGCGCATGTGAGGTGGGTCCTTCAGCAGCTTCTGGAGAATCAATTGTTTGTGAAGGAATAAAAATGTGAATTCCACACCCAGACGACGTCCTTCCTCGGGTTCACTGTCGCCCACAATCAGATTCTTCCCGACCCGGCCAAAGTCAGGGTGGTGGTGGAGTGGCCCACCCCCTCGTCCAGGAAGCAGGTGCAGCAATTCCTGGGGTTTGCTAATTTCTACCGCCGCTTCGTGCCCAAGTACAGCCTGGTGGCCCGCCTGCTGACCGATCTCACGTCCCCGAAGGTTCCCTTCTGCTGGACGCAGGAGGCCGCGACGGCATTCGACACCCTCAAGAGGGAATTCTCGTCTTCTCACGTCCTGACACAGGTGGATCCGGCTCTCCAATGCCTGGTTGAGGTGGACGCATCAGACTCCGGGGTGGGGGCAGTTCTCTCCCAGAGCTCCCCAACAGACGGGGTGATCCACCCCTGCGCTTTCTTTTCACGCCGCCTGTCCCCTGCTGAGAGGAACGACAGCATCGGTGACAGGGAGCTGTTGGCTGTGAAGATGGCACTGGAGGAGTGGCGCCACTGGCTGGAGGGTGCTGTCCAGCCGTTTGTGGTCTGGACCGACCACAAGAATCTAGAATACTTAAGGACAGCGAAGATGTTGAATTCCCGCCAGGCTCGTTGGTCCCTCTTCTTCGGTCGGTTTAATTTTACCATCACCTACCGCCCTGGTGATAAGAACACCAAACCAGACGCCCTCTCCAGGCAGTTTTCGGCAGAGACCTCCGGGGACCAGGAGCAAACCATCCTTCCCCCATCGTGTGTCATGGGCGCCCTCCGTTGGGACATTCGGGAGAAGGTTCTGAAGGCGCAGGAAGCTGAGGCCGATCCAGGAGGTGGCCCCCCAGGTCGGTTGTTCGTCCCCACGTCGGTCCGGGGTGAGGTCATCCACTGGGCCCACGCCTCAAAGTTGGCATGCCACCCAGGGATTTCACGCACAGTCGGGCTCCTCCAAAGGGCGTTTTGGTGGCCGGGTCTGCGGAAGGACGTTGGTGACTACGTCCGGGCCTGCGTTCAGTGCACCACTGGGAAGTCCTCCTCCTCTCTGCCGGCCGGTCTGCTCCACCCTCTCCCGGTTCCGGGTCGTCCCTGGTCGCACATCGCGCTGGATTTTGTGACAGGCCTTCCACCATCTAACCAGCAAACGACAATCCTGACCGTGGTTGACCGTTTTTCCAAGGCGGCCCACTTCGTCCCCCTCCAGGGATTGCCAACTGCACGTGAGACAGCAGACTTGCTGGTCCAACACGTCTTTCGCCTCCATGGGATTCCCGCGGACATTGTCTCGGACCGGGGTCCACAGTTCATCTCTCAGGTGTGGAAAGCGTTCTGCCAGGCGTTAGGGACAACGGCGAGCCTGTTCTCTGGGTACCATCCACAAAGTAATGGGCAGTGCGAATGGACTAACCACGAGCTGGAGGCCGCCCTGCGGTGCGTCATCTCATCCAGTCCCTCCTCATGGAGGAGTCACCTGCCCTGGAATGAATACGCCCACCACTGCACAGTCTCATCGGCAATTGGGATGTCTCCTTTCAGGGCGTCCCTGGGGTATGACCCTCCCCTGTTTCCGGAGGTGGAGAGGAAGGTGGCGGTGCCTTCTGTCCTCGCCCATGTCAGGCGCTGCCGCCGGCTCTGGACCATCACCCGCCAGGCTCTCCTCCGGACCTCGGAGCACAATAAGAAGACGGCCAACCGGCATAGGAGACCAGCCCCTAGTTACGAGGTGGGTCAACAAATATGGCTATCTACCCGTAATATTAATTTAAAGGCCGAGAAGTGCAAATTGTCCAAGCGCTTCATCGGTCCATACACCATTGATCGCATTGTGAACCCTGCTGCTGTGCGCCTAGCTCTCCCCCCCTCCCTCCTCATCTGTCCTACTCCCCACATGTCTCAGGTCAAGCCCGTTGTTTCCAGTCCTCTCTGCTCGCCCCCCACGCCTCCCCCCCCCAGGATGATCGATGACCACCCGGCATGGGGAGTCACTGCCATCTTGGATGTCAGACGGCGGGGTCGGGGCCTTCAGTATCTGGTGAATTGGGAAGGTTTCGGCCAGGAGGATAGATCCTGGGTGCGTCCGTCACTGATCCTGGATAAACAA
Organism: Pholidichthys leucotaenia; assembly: GCA_020510985.1. Taxonomy (NCBI): domain Eukaryota; kingdom Metazoa; phylum Chordata; class Actinopteri; order Cichliformes; family Pholidichthyidae; genus Pholidichthys; species Pholidichthys leucotaenia. Next base: position 76,211,831 of record CM035847.1, read on the forward strand.
CTCATCCGTGACTTCCACCGGATGCACCCAGGTAAGATAGGACAGGTGCCAGGAGGCACCTCTAGAGGGGGGAGTACTGCTATGGCGCCCGTAGGGCCTACACCTGCTCCAGCTGCGCACACACCTGTGATTAATCACCAGCAGCCCTTAAAAGCCAGCCTGGTCTGCAGCTCAGCACGGAGACGTCTGCCACACTCAAGGAGGCACATCGCCCGTCCTCGTTTAGAGACTACAGCCACGGAGGCGCAACACAGCAACGCACGTAAGCGCTCCTCTGTCTTACCTTGTCAAGATAATCTCCCCTGTGCACAGGTGGACCCCCCAGGCGGTGGACCCCTCTTCCCAGCAGAAGCTCAGCATCTTCCCGGTGTCAGAGTCACCTCCCCGCCTCACGGCTCCGAGCAGGACGCTCACTCCCTGGCAGCAGCCAGTCAGGCAAGCAGAAGCTCTGTACCGCTACCTGCCAAGGTTGCCAGGCGAAGCTCTGACCTGCCCAGCTCCAGCTCGAGTCCTGCACTGCACTACACACTACATGTTCACACACTACACCCTCACACACGCACACATCACTCACTGGGAAATAAAAGGTTAACTTTATCTCCTCGAGTCTGTCTTTTGTCCCCTGGGTCTTACAAACATGTCAGAGTTGTTGCTACGCAATTATTTGACCACTTGCAGCGAAATGGTTTATTTGAAGAGTTTCAATTTGGGTTTAGAATCCATCATAGTACTGAAACAGCCTTAGTGAAGGTCACTAATGACCTCCTTATCGCATCTGATAATGGACTTGTTTCTGTACTTGTCCTTTTAGACCTTAGCACAGCTTTTGATACTATCCATCATAATATTCTATTTGATAGATTAGAACACTATGTTGGACTTAATGGAACTTTGTTACAGTGGTTTAGATCTTATTTATCTGACAGGTTCCAGTTTGTTCGTCAGTAATGAGTTTTCTTCCGACTCAAAGCTCAGTCATGGAGTTCCACAGGGATCTCTGCTAGGCCCTACTCTTTTTAGTTTATATATGCTTCCGTTAGGCAACATTATTAGAAAGTACTGTATACATTTTCATTGTTATGCAGATGATACACAATTATACCTGTCAATGAAGCCAGATGATAGTAATCAATTAGCCAAGCTGAAAGCCTGTCTTAAGGAAATCAAAGCTTGGATGACTTGTAATTTCTTGCTATTAAATTCAGATAAGACTGAAGTCATTCTTGTTGGTCCAAAAACCTTAGAAATACCTTTCCAAATCAAACTCTTAGTTTGGATGTGGTTACTCTTTACTCGTTATGCTTAGGTCTATCCACGACGGACTCAACGCCCCGCAATGAAGGATTAAGTACTGAATCTACAGAAGAAAATAAAGCTCCTTCTCTGTGATCAGTTCTATTTGGCTCAATTTCCCTATAAAAATTCCTCCTGGCTGTCTGCAGTCTGTTTTTTCAAAACATTGAGCACAAGGCCTTGGACAGCAGCTGCTCAGATAATCGCAAGGACGATTGCGAGTAGCCAGACAAAACATCTCCTGCCAAAGTGTCCTTGTTGTTCTTCTGATACAACACTTGCTTCAACAGTGCACTCATATTGATCCACGAACTGATAAATAAAGATCCACACACTGCTCTCTTTGTGTCCTGTGAAATCTTGGTCCGCTGATGTGCATTGAGGGCTTTTTTTTTCCTTGTAATCATAATATTGATTGATCATGCAACCAGTATTCTGAATCAATGATTTTTTTGCTCCTTCCTATTGTATTATTTCTTATGCTACCTGTACCCTCCTGCTGACAGGCGCGTTTCAGATGCGCCGCGGCACGGAAATGCAGGTTCATTTACTGTGTCAAGTCAAATTCTCTCGTGTGTTATCAGTGATCTGTTAATGTACTTGGCAATAAATCTTTTTCTGATTCTGATTCTGATTCTGACTCTTTCTCTGAATAGTTCTGTGAGGAACCTTGGAGTTATTTTTGATCAAGATGTGTTTTTCAATTCACAGATTAAATTTGTTTCTAAGACTGCCTTCTATCATTTGCATAATATTGCCAAGATTAGGAGCATCTTGTCTCAGAATGATGCTGAGAAACTAATCCACACTTTTGTTAGCTTTAGATTAGATTATTGTAACTCTTTATTATCAGGTTGTCCTAAAACATCTTTAAAAAGTCTTCAGTTGATACAAAATGCTGCAGCAAGAGTTTTAACAGGTACTAGAAAGAGAGATGACATCTCTCCGGTTCTGGCCTCCCTTCATTGACTTCCCATAGAGTTTAGAATTAAGTTGAAAATCCTTCTTCTCACTGACAAAGCTCTAAACAATCAGGCACCTTTTTATTTAAAAGATCTGATACTACCCTATTATCCTAACAGAGCACTACGCTCCCAAAATGCTGGATTACTTGTAACACCTAGAATCTCCAAAAGTACAATGGGAGGCAGAGCCTTCCGTTATCAAGCTCCTCTCCTGTGGACCCTGCTCACAATCTGGATTCAGGAGTCAGACTCGATCTCTGTTTTGAAGAATAGGGTTAAAACCTTCCTTTTCGATACAGCCTACAATTAGGGAGGGATCATGTGTCTCTGACCCCTCCCTTATTTATGCTGCTAATAGGTTTAGACAGCCGGGGGACCTCCAATAATGCACTGGGCTTCACTCCTTTCTTCACTCTTAATGAAATATTTTTGCTGGTCATTAACATCTGTTTTTTTTCTCCCATAGATTGAGTCCCCATCGTGCTGTTTGCTCTCTGCATGTCTGTTCTTTTCATCTTCTCTATCCCCCCCCCCCCCAGCCAGTCAAAGCAGATGACTGCCCCTCCCTGTGCCTGGTTCTGCTGGAGGTTTCTTCCTGTTAATAGGGAGTTTTCCTCTCCACCGTCGCCAAGCGCTTGCTCACAGGGGATCGCCTGATTGCTGGGGTCTTTCTGCAATTGTGGGAGTTTCCCCTACAGTTGAAAGTGCTATGAGATGACTGTTGTTGTGAAATGGTGCTATATAAATAAAGTTGAATTGAATTGAATTAATGAACCTACCCACCTTGAGGTGGTACTCAGATGTAATGGAAAACGACCTAAACCATGTCAGGCCGAGTAGAGTCGGGGCGAATCGAGCTGAGTAGGTGCAAGTGGAGAAGTGGTTATACTTAAGAAAGCAGCTGTTTCCACACCTGTGAGTCATGTTTGAGACCCAAAACTAGGGCTGCATCTAACAACTATTTTTTAAGTGACTAATGTAACAATGATCTTTTTTCAATTAGTCGATAAATTACTATTTTCTCTTTAGATAATTAATACTTTGGTCAAGCATTCCTCCTGTAAGAAATATGCATTTCAAATTAAAATAAACTTCCAAGAATGCAAAAAAAAGGGATTTTAGGGCATCAATACATTCATTCCACATTGTTTTTGTGACCTTTTACTTTAAGGTTCAAGTAAAGCATAAATTCAATTGTGAAAGTGAAAGAACGGGATTTTAAGAATATTTAATACAATTCCCAACTTTCAAAACTCCCAAAAAAATAAATAAAAATACTTATTCAACCCCCACTGAAAATAAGGTTTATTGGTAAAAAGTACAAACTAGGGCAGCACGGTGGCGCAGTGGTTAGCACAGTGGCAGCACAGCAAGAAGGTCATGGGATCGATTCCACCCTTGACCATCGTGGATTCGATCCCACCCCAGACCATCGGTGACCCTTCTGTGTGGAGTTTGCATGTTCTCCCCGTGTCTGCGTGGGTTTACTCCGGGCACTCCGGTTTCCTCCCACATGCCAAAAACATGCAAGTTAGGTTAAATGGCATCAAAAACTGGGGATTCTAAATTGTCCTTAGGTATGGATGTGAGAGTGAATGGTTGTCTGTCTCTCTGTGTTGGCCCTGTGATGGACTGGCGATCTGTCCAGGGTGTACCCTGCCTCTCGCCCAAAGATGCTGGGATAGGCTCCAGCCCCCCCGCGACCCGAAAGGATTAAGCGGTAGAAGATGGATGGATGGATGGATGAAGTACAAACTAGCCAACAATGCTAATTGTATCCGGTCAATTAGCATATGACCAGATACAAGGGATTCTTAGTTGAGTTACTGTTAAGCTAGTTTTAAACACAGCAAATAATTAAACTTTGACAACTTCCAGGCACTAAGACCAAACAACAACACTGACAGTAAGAAATACTTACAGCAAGTTGACTGGTTTGTATATTTCTGTATCCCAGAAGATTCAAAGACGTTGCAGCCCTACCCAGAGCCCTAGGTAAATCATTTGACTATTTTAGCAGCAATACTGACTAACTGAATGTTGTTACTGCTTTTGTCCTAGCTTGGATGCTGTTGAAATAAAGGAAGATCTGTGTGCTTTCCTATGATTGTACTGGTGGCAGTTTCATTTTTTATTGCTTGATTTTCTGCTGTCCCGCCTGTTGTACAATTGCCATTTGTGATAAGGTGGAAAATTAAAATAAAACTTGGGCATTAGTGTTAGCATTTAGCAGTAAATTAGCAGTCGCGTGATACTTTTGATTGGCCTTACTTCACTTGTTTCAGAAAAAAAAAAACCTGCCCAGTCAGATATGGGCTCATTATTGTCCATAAGCAAAAATTAAGTGTTCAAAAAATTAGGGAGAGAGGATGTTTCAGTGAGATATAAAATATCAAATTATTTTGGTCTTTAAATGTACATCTGCCATTGAGGATATCAAAACTTAAAATTAATCCTTGAAAATTAAAATCAGTGGGACTTTTAAAGCTTCTAACCATCATCAGTACATGGGTGAAACAGCAAGAAGCTGAAAAGGCAACAAGGATTTGGGCAAATCAGTCATACAGTGCTGCCTTGTATTTTTGGCACAATACAGTTGTTGTTGAAACATTACTTCCATCATCATGTCCATGACTGCCAAGCAGAAGCCTTAAGCTAACAAGAGCAAGAGACAAAGTCCTGTTTGCAACAGGAAGAGCCAGAGGCAACAGCAGACGTGGAGCTCGTGCAGAGAATCATGGCTGAAACAATGCCTCTGGTGTCTTTAGCTTTTTAGTTATTTGTGTCATGTGATATCTCGCAGCCGTAAAACAACAGCATGTTCCCGTGCTGTTTTAGGCTTGAAGACATTTCATAAATCATCTGTTCATTTCTGTCAGGTCTGTTGAAAGGTGGGAAGACCAGAGACACAGAGCAACCACCCAGGGCTAAACGTTAATCACAGCAGTTTTGTTTTGTCTCATACTGTATCTGTGATCAATTTGAATCAAATTGATGAATATTTTAACTAGGATAAAAAGTGACTTATGCACAAGTAAATTACAACAGTATTATGAATGTTTTTTTCCCTTTGAGTGTCGTATTTTCTCATTTTTACACACACATCACATACCGTCCCCCCCCCCCCCCCAAAAAAAAATAGATTGCCACCACGCCAAAGTCTTTAAGCCAGAGGAAACACTGAACCACTGCTTTACAGGATAGAACATCTGACTTGAAACTTAGGCTGCCTGTCAAGAGGTCATATTCCAGTGTTCCAGGTAAAAGCAAAAAGTTTTTTTTTTTTTTTTAAGTAGCTCAAGTAGGTTAATTTTGTCTTCTAATTATTAGCCTTTTGTTTTCTTATTAAAGACAAGGATGGTCCACGGCAGTCTTCATCAGAAGACTGCAGTGGACAAACATGTAAAGGTAAAAACATCTCCTTTCTATCCTTGTCTTTAATAAGAAAACAAAAGGCCAATTTTTTTTGAAGGTTCTATCCATAAGTAGGAAAATATCTGTTATGTCTGGTGTTACCTGCTGTACAGAAGAGGCGAGGTGGCTTGGAACACAGCTTTACTGGCTTTACTCACACTGACAGCTATTGACAGATCACCGGCTAAGCTCAGGCGAGAGAGAGAGGCCGTGAGATGGTCAACCTCGGCCTTACATAGCACAGCCCGGTGACGTCACCGGAGGTGAGCGTCACCACCCAGCACTCCAAGGTAAAACAACTACAGTATATAACAATATCCTTGTTGGATTGACCCCTGTTGCCAGTAAATGGACTGCAGCCGAAGCAGAAGTCTAACCAAAGACTGGTTCATGAGGACAGATGGGACCATTTAAACCTTGTTAATTTAATTAAACCAGGCAATTAAAACTTCTTTAGCTGAAACATATCAGCTGGGAAGCTGACATTTCAAACTCATGCTTGTTTTTGTGGGCAGTTTGTTTTATGTCCTTCCAAAAGCAGAATTATGATTAAACTCTGAGTGGCTGTCATTAAGTCATAAATTAAACTGTCCAGTTTAAAAGCCTATCTTCGTCACGATGTCCTTGTTTGTTTCATGGTCCTTACACTAATATCTCAGAGCAACTGTTACACTGATTTACTGATGCTGTGAAATGAGGCTAATATGTGTGTGTGACCTATGTGTCTGTGGCTCCTCCTGCTGATGTTATCTTACTTAGGAATGCAACATAAATTCAAATGGTATTTATGAAGAAGAGAGACCTTAAAGCTGTTGAAAGAAGTAAAAACGAAGTGAATGGCAACAGAGAAGGAAATTTCTATGCAGAAATTGCTGCAAATGAGGTATATCATATCCACAAATGTTGGATTCTGCATAACAAAAAATACTAGTAGATACGCCATTACATTGACACCAGATGTAAATAATGACATGATGAGAAAATCAGTGAATCATTTCAAAACATATTGGGAAAAAATTACTGCAGACGGACATCAGCCCACGATCCTGCTAGGTGTGCCAGGGAAGATGAGAAAACGTTCAGTGATGGACTAAACATGCCAGGAAGGTCGTATATTCACCCATCCGGGCTGCATAACCTCTGTAGTGCTGCAGCATATGACAGATTAGTTTGCTGTCAGTGTTGCAAGAAACAAACCCTGTGTCATTTTGAGAAGACTATTTTTCCAAAAAGTCAACTAACAGCTAAGATTCAGTGTTGGGCTAAAAAACTATTGCTATTGGGTAATGACTTGGTAAAGTGTATAAAAACGTGTAGATAATGAAAGTCCTACCTGTCTTTTCTGTCTGGGTAAACCTGGAACATTATGAGTTCAACAGAAGCGCTCTAATCACACTGCCAGTTGAATTCGTTTTTGCTGATACAGAATCATGGGAACTTTGTTATGGAAAATGCAGGTTGATTTGAGACAGACACTGTTAACCCTGATTTCCACTGACTGCAGTTTAGGAAGTGTTGCAGCATCTACTATTTTCACAGATCTGGATGACATAAAAGCACTTGCCAGAATTAAAATTGGCAGGCTCTTTATTAATGCTCAAACAAATCCAGATGAGTCAACAGTAACACATCTGTCTTACAAAGTAAGCTAACTGTTTTGTTGCTGCTTTTTTATCCCTCGGACTCTAAAGGGCTGAAGTAGCGTTGTCGTCACACAGAGGTGTCAGCAACTATCTTGTGAACGTGATAATTAGAGAAAGAAATGAGGTAGGCTTTTCAAAATCAATGCCACAGTTGTATCTTTGAAAAAATCTTGGACAAGTCTGATTTTGGGTGACCTCTGACCTTCAGGTCAAGGTCAGAGGTCTGTTGTGAACACGATAACTACAGAAATAAACAATGTAGGTTTTTCCAATCCATATCATAGTTGTACCTAAGACAATTCTTCAATGGGTTAGACCCTGACCTCTGACTATGGGTTTGGTTTCCAAAGGTCAAGGTTAGCATTCCCTGTGCCCTACCACTACAGAAGGAGTAAAGCCAGTGACATAACGTTCGGCTCAGGAGACGCACACACACAGGCTCAGAGAAGTTCAAACTGTTTATTAACAACAGGGATGTTTGGGTGCGTGTCTGCGGAATGTTAATGTGTTGGTGGTGGCGTCTGCTTCGGACCCAGAGGCAGGAGACCATTCAGCCGGCAACCCTATGGGAGAAATCAGACACAGGGTGATGAGCACACACCAACACAGGAGGAGAATAGGCGAGGGAGAGAAGCTTACTTGTTGGGACAGATGACTGGCGCTTCAAGGATGGAAGCCCGGGAGACAGCCACCTGCAGGGCTCGGTGCAGCAGCGAGGAGAGACGAGGGACGGGATTGTCCGCCGCCGAGGAATCCACCTGTGCACAGGGGAGCAGACTGGAGAGATGAGGTAAGCGATTTTCTTACCGGTGACGAGGATGCTGAAGAGAATGTGGTAGAAGCCCATGAAAGGGGAATGAAGTCTACGGCTTCAGGCCGACGCTCAGGGCGAGGCGGCTTTTATCCTTCGCCGCTGACGAGTAGCAGGTGCGTGAGCAGGTGGCGCCGCTGATGAATGGCGCGGCGTGACAGTACTCCCCCCTCTAGCAGCGCCTCCTGGCGATGGCTTATCCGGGTGCGCTCGGTGGAAGTCCGCGATGAGCGATGGGTCCAACACAAACGACGGGGGCACCCACTGTCGATGCTCGGGCCCATAGCCCTCCCAGTCCACCAAGTATTGCAACCCACGACCCCGGCGCCGGGAGTCCAGGATGGAGGAGGCGGACCAGGCCGGATGGCCACCAATCATCCGGGGCGCGGGTTGCGCTGCAGGAGGAGGGCAAAGGGGGTCAGTAACTGCCAGTTTCACCTTCGACACGTGGAAAGTAGGATGAATGCGGAGGGAGGGGGGAATAGCCACGCGCACAGCCACCGGGTTGATGATCCGGGTGATGGGGTAGGGACCCATGAAGCGCTGTGCCAGCTTTCTCCTCTCGCCTTTTAGAGTGACGTCCTGGGTGGAAATGTAAACAAGCTGCCCAACTCTGTACGCCGGGGCAGGTCTTCTACGCCGGTCCGCCACAGTCCTGTTGCGCTCCGCTGTGCGTAATAGCGCATGGCGCGTGGCAGCCCAGGTGGAGCGGAACTGCCTGAGATGGGCCCTAACTGACGGGACAGTTGCTTCACTCTCCTGCTCCGGAAACAGCAGGGGGTCGTAACCCAGGGACGCTTTGAAGGGGGACATCCCTGTAGCAGAAGAGCGAGCGGTGTTGTGGGCATATTCAACCCAGGCAAGATGGTTGCTCCAGGACGTGGGTTTGGATCTGGACACACAGCGGAGCGCAGCCTCCAGCTCCTGGTTGGTCCTCTCACACTGCCCGTTGGATTGGGGGTGATGGCCGGAGGAGAGGCTCACCTTGGCTCCGATGGCGTTGCAGAAAGACCTCCAAACCTCAGATGAAAACTGGGGGCCCCGGTCTGAGACCACGTCCACCGGAATCCCATGCAGCCTGACCACGTGTTGGACGAGGAGGTCCGCCGTCTCCAGGGCAGTAGGGAGGCCTCGCAGGGGGACGAAGTGCACGGCCTTGGAGAAGCGGTCCACGATGGTCAGGATGGTGTCATAGGAGTTGGAGACAGGGAGTCTGGTGACGAAATCCAGTGCGATGTGCGACCAGGGCCTGCCAGGGACGGGCAGGGGCTGGAGCAGACCCGCTGGAGGGGCATTTCCCGACTTGCAGGTGGCACAGATTGGGCAAGCCCGGGCGTAGCGGGCTGCATCCCTCCGCAGGCCTGGCCACCAAAAGGACCGTTGGAGGAGATCTACCATCCGGGAGGTGCCAGGGTGACAGGTGAGCTTGGAGGTGTGGAGCCAGTGGATGACCTCTCCTCGGACCGCGGATGGCACGAACAGCCTCCCCTCCGGTCCGCCGCCAGGGTCAGGTTCCACCTCCTGTGCCTTCCGGATCTTGCTCTCGATGTCCCACGAGATGGCTCCCACGACGCACGACCTGGGCAGGATGGAGTGGGGCGCCTCCTCCGACTCCACGGGGGCGAACTGCCTGGAGAGGGCGTCAGGCAGGACGTTCCTAGAGCCAGGCCTGAAGGTGATGGAAAATTGGAACCTGGTGAAGAACAGGGACCAGCGCGCCTGGCGGGCGTTCAGGCGCTTGGCAGATCGTAAGTATTCCAAGTTCTTGTGGTCCGTGAGGACCACAAACGGCAGGTTCGCCCCCTCTAACCAGTGGCGCCACTCCTGCAGGGCGAGCTTGATGGCCAAGAGCTCTCTGTCCCCCACATCGTAGTTTCTCTCCGCCGGGGACAAGCGCCGGGAGAAGAAGGCGCACGGTCACTTGGCGCCATCGTCCGGTGACCGCTGGGACAGCACTGCTCCCACTCCCGTGTCCGAAGCGTCTACCTCTACAATGCACTGCAGCGCGGGGTCGACCTGGCGAAGGACCCGGGAGGAGGAGAATTCCGCCTTCAGCGCCTCAAAGGCGGCAGCGACCTCTTCGGTCCACCGGAACGGGACCTTCGGGGACGTGAGGCGGGTCAGTGGTCCAACGATGGCACTGAAGTTGGGGACAAAGCGGCGGTAGAAATTGGCAAAGCCAACAAATTGCTGCACCTGTTTCCGGGATGCAGGTGTGGGCCATTCCACCACCGCCTTTACCTTCTCTGGGTCGGGGAGCACCTTATCGTGGGCGATGATGAACCCCAGGAAGGACGTACTCCTGGCGTAAAATTCACACTTTTCTGCCTTAACGTACAGACGATTCTCCAGCAGCCTTTGGAGGACCCGCCTCACGTGGACCTGGTGCTCATCCCTGGACTTGGAGAAGATGAGAATATCGTCCAGGTAGACGAACACGAAAAGGCCAATGAAGTCCCGGAGGACGTCATTAATGAGGCGCTGGAAGACTGCAGGAGCGTTGGTCAACCCGAACGGCATCACCAGGTATTCAAAGTGGCCGTTCGGGGTATGGAAGGCCGTTTTCCACTCATCTCCCTCCCGGATCCGGACGAGGTGGTAAGCGCTGCGTAGGTCCAGCTTGGTGAACCAGGTCGCCCCCTGGAGGGAGTGGAAAGCAGTGTCCATGAGAGGCAGGGTGTAACGGTCCTTCTCCGTGATATTATTGAGGGCCCGGTAGTCGATACAAGGGCGGAGGGACCCATCCTTCTTTCCCACGAAGAAGAACCCTGCCCCCACGGGTGACGATGATGGGCGGATAATCCCAGCACTTAATGACTCCTTCAGGTAGGCGTTCATCGTCTCTTTCTCCGGCGCAGACAGGCTGTAAAGGCGACCAGAAGGTAAGGGAGCCCCCTGGCGGAGGTTGATGGCGCAGTCATAGGGCCGATGAGGGGGGAGAGATATAGCTTTCGCTTTGCAGAACACCATACCCAGGTCGTGAAATTCTGGGGGCACCAGAGACAGGTCCGGGGGTGCAGCGTCCGTCGCAGGGGGAGGAGCGGACGGAGAGCAGGCAGCGGACTGAAGGCAGGTGCCCATACAGAACGTGCTCCATGCCGATATCCCAGCTGATTTCCAATCCAGGACCGGATTGTGAAGGCGGAGCCAGGGATACCCCAGGATGACGGGCGACACAGAGTTGGGAAGGACGTAAAAGGTCATCTCCTCCCGGTGGTTTCCCGAGATGATGACCGGTAGGGGGACAGTTTGATGTGTCACTCTCCCGAGGGTGGCACGGGAGAGGTGGACTAGGGAGATGGGAGTGTTGAGTGCCTGGCAGCGGATACCCAATCGGGTTGCCAGGCTTTGTGAAATGAAGCTGCCTTCTGCGCCCGAATCCACCAGTGCGTGGGTGAGGTGCCCAGTGGGGTTATGGCAGAAACGGATGGGCAGCTTCAATTGAGTGAGTGATCCTAACCGATTGACATCCGCGAGGCTTCCAACAGTGACTCGCGGACCCCACCGACTGGCTTTCCATGGACAACGCTCCACGGTGTGTTGGTCGCCTCCGCAATACATGCAGAGGCCCAACTCACGGCGGCGTTGTTTCTCCACAGGGGAAAGTTTAGTCCAGCCCGTCACCATCGGCTCCGACTCCTCGGGGCGCGATGCTGGCGGCGCCGCCAGGGGGCGAGCTTGGAACAGGTGCGGCGAGGCTCCACGAGGGCGAGAAGAAGAAGACCTCCGCCCCGAGGAGCGCTCGCGCAGCCTGTTATCCAAACTTATCGCTAAGGATGTCAGCTCCGCTAGCGTCCCAGGGATATCCCGACCAGCCAGTTCATCCCTCAGATCACTATTGAGGCTGCGGAGGAACAGGCCACAGAGGGAGCGTTCCTCCCAGCCCAATTCCTCCGCCGCTACCCGGAAGTCGACCGAGTGGTCCGCTGCCGACCGGCTTCCCTGCTGGAGAGCGAGAAGCCGATCGACCTGGACCGTTTCGGTTTGAGAATGGTCAAAGACCTCCAGAAAGCGCCTCACGAATTGGTCATAGGTGAGGGTGGCATAACTGGGCCTCGCCATTACGGCGTAGGTCCAAGTTAACGCACGCCCCTCCAGAAGATTCCCTATGTAACCAATTCGGCTGTGATCCGAGGGAAAATCTCCGGGCACACGGTGGAACACGGACTCACACTGCATAATGAACCCCCGCGCTCCGCCGAGCTTACCGCTAAAGCGGGCGGGGGTCGGAATCGGCGTGAGCCGAACCGGTGCCACTGGAGCCGGCTGGACGGCCGCTGGAACAGCAGGAGCCGCGCCACCCTGGCGAGTCGGGAGGAACGGCAGTTGGGGGTCCAAGCGGTTCAATCGGTTAGTTAATTCTAATAATTGATTAAGAACCACCTGTTGCTGATAAACAATCTGATCCACCCGAGCCTCGAGGATGGTAAACCGGTGTGCGAGCCCGCCGTCTGCCGAGCCGCTCTGCTGAAGCCGTACTGACATAACGTTCGGCTCAGGAGACGCACACACACAGGCTCAGAGAAGTTCAAACTGTTTATTAACAACAGGGATGTTTGGGTGCGTGTCTGCGGAATGTTAATGTGTTGGTGGTGGCATCTGCTTCGGACCCAGAGGCAGGAGACCGTTCAGCCGGCAACCCTATGGGAGAAATCAGACACAGGGTGATGAGCACACACCAACACAGGAGGAGAATAGGCGAGGGAGAGAAGCTTACTTGTTGGGACAGATGACTGGCGCTTCAAGGATGGAAGCCCGGGAGACAGCCACCTGCAGGGCTCGGTGCAGCAGCGAGGAGAGACGAGGGACGGGATTGTCCGCCGCCGAGGAATCCACCTGTGCACAGGGGAGCAGACTGGAGAGATGAGGTAAGCGATTTTCTTACCGGTGACGAGGATGCTGAAGAGAATGTGGTAGAAGCCCATGAAAGGGGAATGAAGTCTACGGCTTCAGGCCGACGCTCAGGGCGAGGCGGCTTTTATCCTTCGCCGCTGACGAGTAGCAGGTGGCGCCGCTGATGAATGGCGCGGCGTGACAGCCAGGGTCACCAGACTTTGTAAACAGGTTCACCCTGTAACCCTAAACTGTGACTATTGTTTTGGGATTGCATGGTCAAAGGACACGGTCAAAATGCCATATAAACTATATCTCACCAACAAAGAAAGAGGCTGAGGGGTACCACTGGCAGCCACCAATATTTTTGTTGTTGTGATCTCTTGTGTTATCTTGTCATTCTTGCATGATCTTGCCAAGCAAACCTTGTTCTGATCTGTGCCACTTCAAAGCACAAATGCAACTGGTGGGGATTGCTGCAAGGCTCAAACTGCATCGCAGCCACAATTGAGCACAACCATATTCAGTGGAAATGCGCTTTAGTCCTTTAGTTATTCTGACTTTTTTTTTCTTTCCACATAAACATGAAGCTTCAAGCGTTTTTCACCTTTTCAATCTTGCTATCTTACACACAAGGGGTGAGAAGTAAAACTGCACTCTCATAAAGTAGCCATTTGTAAATTAGAAGGTAGGAGCAGAATTACCCTGTTTTATCATCTCAGTGCAGGGTTCTGTAGGACACCTACTCCCAGTGTCTTCCACTGACTTTGGCAAAGAAAAAGTGAAAACAAGACCTCACTCATTCATATGTAGCAAATTTACAAGAGTCTCAAATTTATGAGAAAGGGTGAAGATTCTACAGAAAAAAAAATCATTTACAAGAAGAAATCTGTGAAAAAAGTCATAAATTTCAAAGAATAAAGGGCCAGCCACATCAAGCACAATAAAGATAACTATAAAATTAAAGTTTTAAAAATTGTTCTAACTGAAGTGTCCACAATATACAGTAGTGATAACCATAACAAAAGTGGCAGATGGTATCGTTAGATCACTTTCAGAGGATAAATGATAAAAACACCTTCAGCCGATCAGAAAACATCTGACCATCGCTGTGACCTGTTTTGACAGAAGGGCTGATATAAATGACAGAGGCTGAGAACATTTATCTACCTGCTTTCAACAGGATCTGATTGCACAGTAGAGGAGCGGGAGAAATAATTAGATGCATAAAGCCCTGAAACAGCTCTGTGCATCCAAGCTGAAATTATTATTCACAGATTCACAGCTTTAAAGCTTAATGACAAGATGTAGTAATGATTTTACCTCTAAAGATGTATGAAATGTTCAAACACTGGCTGTAGTGTTAGATTTGCTTGTTTGTTTATGGTTTTACAGCGTCTCTCCTTATGCACGCTCCCGTGACGGGGTGGTTATCAGGCAGGTGGGCGTTTTTCAACACAAACCCTGCACTTCATGCATGTGATCAGGATGGAAAAGTTGGGTAATGTCCACCGGCAGGCAGGGGGAGATGGAGGAAGGGACGGTGTGGGAAAACTCACGGGTGAGTGTTTTTTTAAATCACACACTCTGTTTTTTGCTGTGTTCCATTTATACCCACTGTAAACACGGAAGTGAGCACAGTGCAGCGACTCATTTAATTGGTTAGACTGAGCGTTAGAGAGCTACTTGGGGACAAATTTGATTGGCGAAATTGGCGGAGGTTGACTAGGATTTGCTAAAATTGTGGGAAAGTGGCCATGAATGGACAGCGTTGCAAGGTCATGCAATAGATGCGCTGATTGGCTGATTTTGCATGAAGTGATGTGATTGCAACATCGCGAAACATCGGACCCTTTTCCTGTTCACCACTTCATTACACCCCAGCACTACTCCTCTGTTTTCTGCATACACGTATAGGGATTTTGTTATTATAGAGAAAACTGTTCTTTGAGTAAAGCTTCCTCTGAAGTGAACTTTAATTTTATCTCTGATTTTTGTTTATTTACAGTGTATACTGATATGAAACGTTTTCTTAAGTGGAAATAAACCCTCTAAATATGTACCAATAATTTCATAGTTCTGATCTAGTCTCTCCAGCTGAGACCACTGACTGCACTACATTTTTTTCATGGAGTTTTTTTTTTTTTCTTCTTGTCAACGTACATTTTTTTTCAAAACAAATTTATTATTGGGAGCAGGAGGGCAGGCTGGAAGATGTGCTGTGAGCTCATTGAAGTGGGTTGCAGAGGCTTTGTTGGTCGATCACTATACACTGCTTTGTATCACTGGGGTCATCAAAAGAAAAGCCATCAAATCGATCATGGAGGCAGCAGAAAGGGCCTCCAGATGGCTGTGGCTCAAGAGGAGTGATTCGTGGGCCAGTACGGCTGCTGGGACACAAGCCAGGGCCTGATCAACCCTGTCTGGGACGCCTGAGTGAGGATGTATGATGTTGAAAGACCCAAAACACCTAATGAGCTCAGGTACATCACTGATGATGTGTCCTAGCACATCTATAGGTGTGTCTTAAACATTTTGTGGCTGGCTTAGCCAGTGACACCCAGGAACAGACTGGGTGACAACCAAGAACAGATTGGTGACAACAGGAGAGACAGTTGACAGCTCAGAAAGACGACACCAGGGGCAGGAAGGGTTAGTAGCCCAACCTGTTTCTTCCATGAAGAAGAACCCATCTAAGCTACAGATCCGATTATAGAGCCATACCCCCAGGGGTGCTCGGGGGGGGGCATCCCAATTGCATGGACTAATTGATGATGACCTCTGCAAATGAAACAATAACGATAACAGCAAAATGTATTTGTGGCAAGATCTGCAAAAATGCACACAGTCTTAAAATTCATCAGACCAAGATGAAATGCAAGGGGCAGGAGAGTGCAGCACAGCGTACAGAAGGTACTTCTGGCGAGACGCAGGAGAAGCCCGGCCCGGAGATGCTCCGCAGTGCCCAGAACCTCCAAGTGTAAAACTTTTCAGCTCCATGCGGAGTAGTCTTGTAGCAACGGATCAAGTGGCCAGCAGCAAACCAGAACAGTCTCTGGTCACAGTTTGATGAAGATGTAACACAAATCATCATCACCACTGCAAAGGGCAATGTGCATGAGAGGCTTCAACTTATAACTACCATCATTACCAGTTTTGCGACCGAGCAATTTGGTGTTGAAGAGAGAAAGGCCAGCGGACCAAGGTACACCATGAACCATAGGGTAGAGCAGATCCACCGATCTGCCAAGATATTCGAGCTCTGACAAAGCAGTATAAGAGATCAACTGAGGAGGAGAAGCCGCCACTCGCTGAGCTCCATTATATCTTAAGGATGAAACTGCTGATCCTGCGAAGAGCAGAATGGCATAGAAGGCAACAGAGGGAGAGAGCCAGGAAGAGAACACCATTTATTGCTAACCCCTTTGGGTTTACTAAACAACTCTTACGGCAGAAGCGTAGTGGATGGCTGATTTGCTCAAAGGAGGAAGCTGATAGTTCCTTGCACAATGTACTAAGCAATGCACAGAGGGAAAAAGACATAGGACCTTCCTCCCTTCAAGCTATATTGGATGTACCTTCTCCATCAGTGGAGTTTAACATCAGTGAGCCTTCATGGAAGGAGGTACAAGAGGTGGTGAAAGCAGCCAGCTCTGCACCAGGACCAAGTCATGTACCTTATAAGGTGTATAAGCGCTGTCCAGAACTTCTCAAAGTTCTCTGGAAGATCCTACGGACAGTGTGGCGCAGGGGAAGAGTGGCAGCCCAGTGGAGGCAGACAGAGGGAGTCTGGATTCCGAAGGAGGAAGTCTACCAAGGTAAAGCAGTTCAGAGTCATTTCACTTCTTAGTGTGGAGGGCAAGCTCTTTTTCAGTGTTTTAGCTATGACAGTCTTTCTCTTAAAAACAGCTACATTGACACCTCAGTTCAAAAAGGTGGGATTCCAGGAATTCCAGGGTGTCTGGAACATACTGGGGTCATCACACAAGTCATCAGGGAGGCCTGTGAGGGGAATGGTGATCTTGTGGTGCTTTGGCTTGATTTGGCCAACGTTTATAGTTCCATTCTGCACAAACTCGCGGAAACAACCCTGGACTGACACCATGTACCCAGAAAGATCAAGGATCTCATCCTGAACTACTATGGGAGTTTCAAGCTTAGAGTTACTAATGGGAACTTTATATCAGAATGGCAGTGGCTAGAGAAGGGGATTATAACTGGGTGCACAATCTCAGTTATCCTCTTTGCCCTTGCCATGAACATGGTAGTTAAGTTGGCAGAAATCAATTGCAGAGGCCCGTGGTCCAAATTTGTGACAACCATCCATCAGAGTCTTTATGGGCAACCTCACAGTCACCACAATATCAGTTCCAGGAAACTGGTGGATTCTTCAGGGCCTGGCAAAACTCATATCTTGGGCCAGAATGAGTTTTAATCCGCCCAAATCCACAGCCATGGTGCTGAGAAAGAGAAAGGTGGTTGACAAATTTTGATTTCAGCTGGATGGCATCACAATTCCATCCATCACTGAAAAACCAGTCATGAGCCTTGGTAAGGTTTTTGACTGCAGCCTCATGGATGTAAGCACTATCAGAGCGACCATGAAGGAGCTGGACTCTTAGCTCACCAGTGTTGATAAGTCAGGTCTACCAGGCCGATATAAGGCCTGTATTTACCAATATGGCATCTTACCTCAAGTCCTATGGCCACTTTTAGTGTATGAGGTAACCTTGTCAACCATGGAGAACATGAAGAGGAAGATCGGCAGTTACCTCCGTAGATGGCTGGGCCTCCCATGTAGCTTGAGCAGCACAGCACTCTATGGGAAGAGAAACAAGCTCCAGCTCCCTTTCAGCAGTCTTGAGGAAGAGTTCCAGGTCTCACGCACAAGGGAGGCCTTGTTATACCGGGACTCCAAGGACTCACAAGTAGCATCAGCTGGCATTCTTGTCCAGACAGGTAGGAAGTGGAGTGCTCAGGAAGGTCTGGAAGTGGCTGAGTCACGACTGAAACATGGTAAGCACTGTAGCCATGGGCCGAGCTGGTGTGGGATCCATCATCCAGCCCCAGTATGACAATGTCCATGGCAAAGAAAGATGCCAGCTGGTCTTAAAAGAAGTTCAAGCTGGTGTTGAAGAGGACCACCAAGATGGTGGCCATTGCAGCAACAGGGTGGGAGGGTGCAATTGAGAGAGAGATTTCCTGGACCAAGGTCTGGCAAGCAGAATCGGAACAAATCAAATTTTTGATAAGTGCAGTCTATAATATTCTTCCAGCCCTACAAATCTTTACATCTGGTGGAAGGAGGACTCACCAACTTGTCCTTTGTGCTCAGGAAGGAGTTCCCTAGAGCATATTTTAAGCAGTTGCCCAACAGTCCTGAGTGATTGCCGCTTCTGCTGGTGGCACTACCAGGTCCTTAAGTCCATAGCAAAAACCATCTTAAAAGCTGTGGCTAACAGCAAGCCAGTCCGCCAGTGAGAAAACATCAGCTTTGTCAAAGTCGGAGAGCAGCCACGTAATCAGCCCAAACCTGCACATACATTGCTGAACTTGGTGTTGGACTGGGAGCTTCAAGTAGATCTGGGAAGACAGCTCAAGTTCCCAGACCATGTCAAAATAACTTCATTGAGACCAGACATGGTATTAACATCTATCGCCTCAAAGCAGATTTTGCTGCTAGAGCTTACAATTCCATGGGAGAACCAAATTGAAGAGGCAAATGAGTGCAAGTGGGCCAAGTACTAGGAGCTGGTGGAGCAATGCAGGAGGGCAGGCTGGAAGATGTGCTGTGAGCCCACTGAAGTGGGTTGCAGTGGCTTCACTGGTCGATACGCTGCATAAGGTGTACACACTGCTTGGGATCACTGGGGTTGCCAGAAGAAAAGCCATCAAATCAACCATGGAGACAGCAGAAAGGGCCTCCAGATGGCTGTGGCTCAAGAGGAGTGATTCGTGGACCAGTACTGCTGTTGGGACACAAGCCAGGGCCTGATCAACCCTGTCTGGGTCACCTGAGTGCAGGTATATGATGTTGTATTATTATTATTTTGCAAATCTATGGGTTTACTTCTAGTAAATTTCGGACTTTCTTCCATGTATATTAGGCATTTCTCATGTAAAATTAAGACTTTTTCTTGGAAATATGAGACTTTTTTGTCATCAATTTTCCTTTTCTTTGTCTCCTTTTTTCTGACCAGAATTCATCTATTAATCTTAATGCTATCAGCGACTACTGAGGTAACACAGATGTAACACAGACTGGAAAAAGTTTTCCCTTGCTTTCGAGGAAGTTTTCAACCACTACCCCTTTCTAACTTGATTTCAAGGGCCAAGGGGATTGGGGGGCAACAGCAACCTATGTGAAAAATCAGTTCTCAAAACCGTAAAGTAAATGCCTATATGCTCACCACTATCACCAGGATGCACAGTTTTCTCTCTCTTTTTCTCTCTCTCGCTCTCTCTTGCTCTCTCTCTCTCTCTCTCTCTCTCTCTCTCTCTGTTTACAGTTTCCATCACAATGTGCTGTTGTCCATCGCTATTTAATAAAGAACACATGATGAGCGCAAGTCACTCCACACATTGGCAGAAATACATTTTGGCCACACAACAACGCGTGCAAACCAGTGCACAAATAGAAATGCACGAAGAGTATGGTGTGAGGGACCACAATGGAAATAAGTGTGCATACTTTTTTGTGTCATCCCATTGTTTTTAATTTATGTTGTATCTTTTATACAATGTTATTTCAAACGATGAATAAAATCAATCAATCAAGGGAGCTCCACGGAGGGGCATAAATCAGGTGGTACCTGCAGGCTGCGTTACTCCACTCTCACATGCCAATGGTGATAAGAGCAGAGCCTTCAGCTCTGTCTACCCCCACCCGGTGCCACAAACTCCCGGCGCTCCGTCTCACCCATAGACTGTCTCACCATGTGACGGTGGCTACGCAAATGGCCGGGCCAAACTTGATTTCTCCACAGGTGCACACCTACATTTTCCCATCCGCCAACAACAGCTGTATTGTGGAGAGAGACCGGCAGACCCTAAACCTCACCAACCGTGTCTGGGGTACGCTCGATCCCTCCCCCGGCGTACACTTCCATGGGTAAAGTTCAGTCAAAAAAGGTCACCTCTGACCTCTTTTATGGTCAACAGGTCAAGGTCCAGGTGACTCCATGTCAGGTGCACACTTCAGGTATTGTGGCTTCACCAAGAGATGAGAGCCGGCTGAATCTACAGAGCACGAAGTTTTTGTCACATACATACCCACACATTCAGCCAGCCGGCCAGGTGACAGAATCTCTTTTATGTACAGTGGTGTGAAAAAGTGTTTGCCCCTTCTTGATTTCTCTTTTTTTTTGTACATTTGTCATACTTAAATGTTTCAGATCATCAAACAAATTTAAATATTAGAGAAAGATAACACAAGTAAACACAAAATGCAGTTTTTAAATGAAGGTGTTCATTATTAAGGGAAGAAAAAAATCCAAACCTACATGGCCCTGTGTGAAAAAGTGATTTCCCCCTAAACCTAATAACTGGTTGGGCCACCCTTATGAGCAATAACTGCAATCAAGCGTTTGCGATAAGTGGCAGTGAGTCTTTTACAGCGCTGTGGAGGAATTTGGGGCCACTCATCTTTGCAGAATTGTTGTAATTCAGCCACACTTTTCAAGCATGAACCACCTTTTTAAGGTGATGCCACAGCATCTCAATCGGATTCAGGTCAGGACTTTGACTAGGCCACTTCAAAGTTTTCTTTTTCTTTTTTAAGCCATTCAGAGGTGGACTTGCTGGTGTGTTTTGGATCATTGTCCTGCTGCAGAACCCAAGTGCACTTCAGCTTGCGGTCACGAACAGATGGCTGACATTCTCCTTCAGGATTTTTTGATAGCAGAATTCATGGTTCCATTTGCCACAGCAAGTCTTCCAGGTCCTGAAGCACCAAAACAGCCCCAGACCATGACACTACCACCACCATATTTTACTGTTAGTATGATGTTCCTTTTCTGAAATGCTGTATTACTTTTACGCTGGATATAATGGGACACACACCTTCAAAAAAGTTTAACTTTTGTCTCGTCAATCCACAGAGTATTTTCCCAAACATCTTGGGGATCATCAAGATGTTTTCTAGCAAAACTGAAATGAGCCTTTATGTTCTTTTTGCTCAGCAGTGGTGTAACGTATGCCGAGCGGCCTAGGCATACCAGACCAGAAATGGAGGCTTCCAGACAATTTGCAATCAGCAATTTTTCTATTATTTCTATTATTCCAAAAGTCTTCACAGGCAATAACTTCAACACAACATCCGACACCTTCACACCGACATGACTCGACTTTCATGAACATAAACCAAATAACTAACACCTGTTATATACTGTGTGATAATTAGGGTTAATTAGCACATACCATAACACCAGGTAAGACAATAACATTTTCCATTTTCCACACATACCCAATAACATCTAAAAGAGTCATAAATAATTCCCCACCTATTTACAGAATAAATATAAATAATACAGAATAAATAACACACCATAAATACACCATAAATACTACAATAAATAATTTAAACCCCTATTTACATATTTAAATCACCCCTAAACTCACCATCACATGCTTCCTTCCTGCTGGTATCCTTTAAAAAGCATTCAACCCCTAAAGAGTCTTTTGCCCGGACACCATCAAGAAGCATGCTGGCAAAGGTATGTGGATTTAATAATCACCAGTTGTTTTACCCAGTTAATTAACCATTGAGGCGGCATGCAAAAATAAGCAGCAGTGCTGTGGTTTTAAGCAGGTTTTATTAAATCATACCACCTTCACGGGATCCCCTCTCCGGTGCATAGTGGAGCAGCCCGGAGCGGGATCCCTAGGCTCTCAGAGAAGGAGAGGCGGACACGTGTGTGTCTACCAGTTGCAGGATCAGAGTGAGAGAAGAAGATAGAGATTGCGTTACAGAGTTGCACCTTAAATACTTGATCATAACAATACATCAAAAAGACATACCCCACAGTCTAGAATGATCAAAGGGACAACAGAACAGGCAGGAGGTATTTGCATTTGTAAGCCATACATCACAATGGGCAGATTAGCTAGACCTCGCTCTAAGTGCAAGACAAAGAGGCTAACAAGCACATCTACATATTGATCTGAGTCTCTAGGTCACAGTAAGGACAGGACGCATGAGTACAAAGGATGAAAGGCATCGATTAACATCACATAGGTGAGACAGAAGAAACTCGTCTACCTGTAGACATTAATACACCAAAGCACATCTAAGATGCTCAGAAAAAGCACAGTAAGGACAAGCCATATGCACACTATACCGAATGGCGCATTACATCACAACACATGCATGTTTGCATCACAAATACATGAATGGCACATTGCTTCTCAGTAATGCAGCAGAAAAACAGAGAAAAGAGGGCTGAGTGTCCTTAGTCTGTTGTGGGGTTAAAACGAACCGCCACACACGCTCCCCCCCAGAGGACGCGGCAGGGGGTCGCGACCTCGATAATCCATCTGTGTGAGCGAGCTGTGGGAGAAGCTCGCTGCAGGCGGAGGGGGAGGGAGGGGAGGGGTAGTAAGTGCCGGCAGGAGCTGTGAAATCGTCCTGAGCCGTGCAAAAATTGCTTGCTGCTCCGTGACGTCGAGGGTTTGTCCCGTTGCACGTGCGGAGATCACAAGAAGAAAAATTAGTCTCTGACTCCTCTTGTGGCCATGAAGAAAAGCAGGAGCGGCTGTAAGAGAAAAAGTAAACAAAGCATAGGGACTGTTGGCTTTGGGTGCTGAAGCAACCCCAAAGCTCCTGGGAACAGCTGACGGCTGAAATCCCGTTGTGCCGTGGCTAAGACCATTAAAAAATCCAGTGGCGAGCTGCGTGCTTGCTTCAGGTGAACGAGCAACCCTGAAGGTTCTGTGGGCAGCGGCGGAGGACGATGGCGGTCTGTGGCGTGGCTGAGACTGTTAACAAATCCTTCCAGTATGCTGCATGCGTGCCTCAGGTGAGCGAGCAGCCCTGAAAGGCAGCGGCGAAGGAGGAAGGCAGTCTGTGGAGCCATTACTTGTCCCATGCGTGATGCGCCGTCCTTGTAACTCCCCGATGCGTGCGCGGGGGTTCAGTGCGTGGGTGGGCCGCTGGAGTGGTGAGTCAGGGTGCAGAAACTTGGTGGAGATCAGCGCAGACGGCGCCAATAAAATCCAGGTTGAGCTGTTGCTGTAGATTTGGCCATGGTGCGTTGGAGCGTTGAGAGGAAATAGACGATCTTTAGTCCCTCAGGCCCGTGCAGAGGCGTTGGAGCGGCGGGAGGGAATAGACGATCTTTTGTTCCTCAGGCTCATGCAGCTGCGTTGGAGCGGTGTGAGGAAGTAGACGATCTCCGTCCCTCGGGCTCGTGGAGGCGCGTTGGAGCGGTGCGAGGCAATAGACGATCTTTGTGCCCCGGGCTCGTGCAGCAGCGTTGGAGCGGTGAGAGGGAGGAGACGATCGTTGTCGCTCGTGCGGCCATGGTGCGTTCAGTTCCACGCGCTGCGCTCCCCGTCGGCCCTGGAGGTTGCCGTCGTGGAGAGAGGACGAGGTGCGTGCGCTCTCAGTGAGAGCGGCCGGTCCAGCGTGGTTGTGCAGATCTCAGGCGACGGAGCATTCATGCCCGGGTGTTGCGTTCGCTGGCCGCTCGTTTTTTTCAGCGTCGGTTCGCCAGCGTGGCCATCCAAAACAGAAGGCTGCGTTGCACAAAACGTGTGCGTCTTCAAGGGGCCACCAACGCAGCTGTGTGGCTGTCCAGCTCGGAAGGTTGCTTTCGCACAAAACGTGTGCGTGTTCGAGGGGTCACCAGTGAGGCGGCATGCAAAAATAAGCAGCAGTGCTGTGGTTTTAAGCAGGTTTTATTAAATCATACCACCTTCACGGGATCCCCTCTCCGGTGCATAGTGGAGCAGCCCGGAGCGGGATCCCTAGGCTCTCAGAGAAGGAGAGGCGGACACGTGTGTGTCTACCAGTTGCAGGATCAGAGTGAGAGAAGAAGATAGAGATTGCGTTACAGAGTTGCACCTTAAATACTTGATCATAACAATACATCAAAAAGACATACCCCACAGTCTAGAATGATCAAAGGGACAACAGAACAGGCAGGATGTATTTGCATTTGTAAGCCATACATCACAATGGGCAGATTAGCTAGACCTCGCTCTAAGTGCAAGACAAAGAGGCTAACAAGCACATCTACATATTGATCTGAGTCTCTAGGTCACAGTAAGGACAGGACGCATGAGTACAAAGGATGAAAGGCATCGATTAACATCACATAGGTGAGACAGAAGAAACTCGTCTACCTGTAGACATTAATACACCAAAGCACATCTAAGATGCTCAGAAAAAGCACAGTAAGGACAAGCCATATGCACACTATACCGAATGGCGCATTACATCACAACACATGCATGTTTGCATCACAAATACATGAATGGCACATTGCTTCTCAGTAATGCAGCAGAAAAACAGAGAAAAGAGGGCTGAGTGTCCTTAGTCTGTTGTGGGGTTAAAACGAACCGCCACACCATAACAATTACCTCACAAACGGCATTCAAATTAGTCCAAAACAGATCCTGAAATAATATGTGCACTTTAACAAACAATCATATTGACATTTACAAATACTACACATATAATATAGTCACAAATACAGGAAACCATAGCAGTGGCGACACTCCGTCATCACAAGTGGTTTTTGTCTTGGAAACCTGCCATGCAGGCCATTTTTGCACAGTCTCTTTCTTATGGTGGAGTCATGAACACTGACCTTAACTAAGGCAAGTGAGGCCTACAGTTCTTTGGATGTTGTGGGGTCTTTTGTGACTTCTTGGATGAGTCGTCACTGCGCTCTTGGGGTAATTTTGGTCGGCCGGCCACTCCTGGGAAGGTTCACCACTGTTCCATGTTTTCACCATTTGTGGATAATGGCTCTGAAATGAATGATTTCTTATGTGGCAGTAATCAGGCCTGGGTGTGGCTAGAGAAATTGACCTCAGCTTCCCAAAGATGCGATAAACCACAGTTAATTTATGTTTAACAAGGGAAGTGGGGGGAGGGGGGGATCACGTTTTCACACAGGGCCATGTAGGTTTGGATTTTTTTACCCTTAGTAATAAACACCTTCATTTAAAAACTGCATTTTGTGTTTACTTGTGTTATCTTTGTCTAATATTTAAATTTGTTTGATGATCTGAAACATTTAAATGTGACAAACATACACAAAAATGAGAAATCAGGAAGGGGGCAAACACTTTTTCACACCACTGTATATAGATATATATTTTGTTAATGTGTGAATATTGTGTTGGACCCCAGGAAGAATTTCTGCAGCTTTTTGTTGCAGCTAATGGGAATCCTGATAATAAATTAAACTAAACCTAAGGACAATTTGCCAATGTGGGAGTAAAACGGAGTACCAGATGAAAGCACATGTAGACATGTGGGAGAACATGCACACAGACAGGTGTGCTTCAAACTAGGACCTTCTCACTGTGAGCTGTAACTACTGCTCCAAAGAGCAGCCCAAGCTGTGCTATCAAAAATCTAAATTAAAGGGACAGTAATTCAAGTTTTAGTAACATTCCAGGGTTGCTAAGTGAAATGCAGACCCATTTGCTCCTTTTTGGAGAAAGACTCCATTGTTCTTTTGGTTAGTTTGGCATTTCAGAGGTTCTGTGAGTAAAAATAAAAGGTGAACCTGATCCTGAAGGTTTTAGTTAACGGAACTGCTTATTTAACCTTCAGGAACATGTCTGCTTCCAGGAATTGACTGTTCTTTGGACTGTTTCCCTTTTCTAGCCTATCCCTTTAACCCCATCACACATAGCATACCTGCAACTGAAGAGACGCCACAAAAACAATCAGTGCATTCCCTCCCTTAAATATTGTGTAACTGGACATTCAAATTGTATCCCCAGCAGCTCAGACACACAGATGGACAGAAGTACAGGTGGAGGGATGCGAGATTGGCTGGTCTGTTCTTTCTCCTAAAACTGTCCTTGATTATCTAATCTGCACATTTAAAATTGGGACGTTGACGAGTTGCCTGCATTCTCTCTGAATGATTGAATCTAGGAGACCAGCTGAGGCCTGCAGGCTGGTTATTGTGGCTGAGTAATAAAAGTGCTATTTCAAAGAGAGAAAGAAGATGGGAGGCAAAGATGAATCCTGTTAAAATGCAATAGAACAGATGGAACAGGAAGGCGTGGTTTTGAGTTTTCATGGTGTACTTAAATTGGTCATGAGTTTAACACTGATATTTGTAACAAAAAAATAAGATGGAAAATATCTTGTTAACTAGAATTCATTATTTTTTGGTGACTTAATTAGCTTTGTCCAATTATAAATGAAATTTTCCTGTCCCAAGGATTAATGTTGCTAATAGGTAATTCAGTTATTGAAATGATTGCAATGGACTGGCGTCTGTCCAGGGTGCAACCTGGCACCGGACAACACATCTGGATCACATAGGGGTAGATTCTGGAGAATGTCTCTTTTTAAACCAAACCCACTGTTGAAATTATTGTATACAACACTGCCTTACAGTTGTCACATTGTATGAGAAGCCACCAATACTGACTGGAATTTAGAGATTATTAGAACACCACTGAAGCAGGGTGATACATATTCGGTGAAACATTCGAGTGCAGTTATTCGGGGATTCAGTTAGGGTTGCAGCTAACAACTGTTTTCCGACGCAGGTAATCACCCACTCTAATCAAAGATTACTCAAGTAGTCATACCTTTTTTTTAAATGAAACTTGCACTGACCAACAGCTGTGGAACTTTCTCTGCTAAAGAGCAGTAGTAATTGTACCAAACACTCAATAACACAGGTACACATTTATTGCAATGCTTATTGTATAGAACGTAACTTTAAATGGTACGTTTCACCATAAAGTTCAGTTTGCTAGCCATTAGTCTCTGCTAGCACTAGCCGCAACAGATGCTAATGGTGGTGGCTATATGTTTTTTGGTCATATAAGCATAATTAGTGTAGATGACTACATTCTATTCATCTTAATTTAAAATCTTAATCATGTACCTTGTCTCAGGTGTGTTGGCTGTGCATGATGTGGGATGCTTTCTGCCAAGACACCATATCATCCGATGTTGTATCATGCTAGCTCGCCACTCGGCTTTACCATGTACACACTGCACAGTGTTTTGCTTCAATTTGAGCTTGAAATGATCCCAGACTTGAACTACTTTTGTTGTTGTTTTTTTCTCCATTTTTCTTCTTCTTTGCTTGCCCGTCACTATACAGCTCTGACATGGCACCGTTAAACAAATCTGCATTTGGTTTAGGTAGCATGACTGGAAGAAGGTCATATAGACCGGAAGCGCTACATTAAGCGGCATGCCAAAGCATAAATTTTGAATCGAGAAATTTTTGTTATCAAATTATTGGAATTATTCAAGTAAACATTGGAGCCCTAGATTTGATTCAGATCACGATACTTGGGTTATGATATGATCCTATCATGATTCAACGATAAACACAATATCACAATATCAAGTACCACGATACCATAGCTTTCAATTTTTTTCACCTTATTCAACCTTAAGTCATGTCCTAAAGTAAAACTGTTGACATCTCTTTCATATAATAAAGTGTCATGGGCGGCGAGAGCACGCCCCCCCCCCTTCCCGTTCATCTCTCCTCAGGTCATCAACGCACCTGAGTGAGAGGACACACCCGCGCCTTCTCATCAGTCAGCGTTTATAAGGAAGCACTCTTCAGTGATTCAGCACTGGCTCATCTGGGTATACTGCCTTCACAAAAACAAGCAAGTATATGATTCACACTGGCGAAGAAGTTATTAACCTGTGTGCTTTCTCTTCTCCTAAGGTTGCTGCCATCATGCGGGTGTGTCTCCGGGACTGCGCGCGCTCTCCTGCCATTTCATCCCTCATCAACGGCATTCAACCCCCACCCGGTCAGGTACCACCAGCACCACTCCCCTCACCCTGCTGGTTCTGTCATGGTCTGAGCGCCGATATCATCCGCGTTCCAGTCATGCAGTATTTTCCTCCCGTTCTGTGTTAATTTTCCTTATGGCCTTCCCGGGCTCTTATTCTGACAGTGTCTCTGCGTGACTTCCGGCTGTCAGAGCCGAGCTCCACGGTGACAGCTGATTGTCATTCCACTGATGATGTCCTCATCAGCTGGTTAATCCTCTAGCCCTATTTAAGGGAGCAGCTATGGTTACTCCGGGCTGCAACCTCACACGCTTAACGCTGGTCTCCCCAACGTTCGGCTGGAGTCCCTATTCCCCGGCTCCAGTCACACTCATGTTCTCCTTATTCTCAGTAAGTTACTCCCGTTATCCTGAGTGTATTATTAATGTGCCTTTGCTGTAGCCATTATTTGTGTTTTGCCCCACATGGCTCATTATTTTGTAGTTGTGTATAGTGTGTCTTCCTCTAATAAATATGCAAACTCAATGGCTGCCTATAGCGTCTCATTAGTGGTCCGCAAGGACCACCCATGACAGGTTCGTCTATTCCCCGCTGGGTCCCTGCCAGTTTTCCCCTGGAGGCTCACGTAAGTGGCAATTTGGCCAGCTCATTTTCCCTTACTTCATTCCTCCATTCACGGCTCTTGTCTTCTCTCCACAGGCTGTTTCCTCTGGCGAGTGACTGTTTCTGTAGCTGTGCGTGGATTTTGATATTTAATAAAATTCTCAAACATGTATTGTTGTTTGATTGTTCCTTCTTGTTGCGCACGTGAGCTTATTGCTAATAACAATCATGACAGAACGAGCCAGCCTTGACCTTGGCTCAGCAGGTGCAGCAGCATCGGGACACTCGGCTCTGGATCGCTTAGAGGTGACTGAGCATCAGATAGCTGTGATGTCCCAGCAGCTGCAAACAATGATGCAGCAATTGGGCACCGTCACACAACATTTGGCCAATGCGGCCCCCCTGGCTCCTCCTCCTCAGCCTGCTCCCGTACCACTTTCGTTCCCACACCTGCCCCATACACGGGGGGAGGTGGGGAAGTGAAAGGAGTTCCTTCACCGGGTGCGGATGTATTTGGAGCAGGTCGGGGAGGAGTACCCAGGGGATGTCGCAAAAATTCAGCTTTTTACTCTACTGCTACGGGACCAAGCCCTTAGTTGGGCTCAGGCCATGGCAGATAGCCCTGAAGGGCAGGGTTACACGTTTGAGCAATTTGTGGTCACTTTTTCTCTCGCGTTCAACCATACCAAGAGTCAAGGGAACATCATGAGCCGCCTTATGACTCTCCGCCAAGGTGCTCGGTCAGTGGCCAAGTACTTAGTGGAGTTTCGGGTCGAAGCGGCGGACTCGGGGTGGAACGAAGTTGCCTTACGCATCACGTTCGCCCACAGGTTAAACGTGGAGGAACACGTGTTCTTCAGTGAAGCACAGTCATGACGAGTGCCACCAGGGGCCAAAAGATATGGCCCATCAGTAGCCGTGGGGGGTCTAGCGGGCGGGACCAAATTAACTCCTCTGGGTAATTTCTCTATTTCGGCCCTCGTGCAATTGCCGGGAGTCGAGAGGAGGACGATGACGCTAGTGAATTCAGGGGCAGAGGGCAATTTTGTGTCGGCCTAGTTTGTTCGGGACGTGGGTATTCCCACACTCAAATTGCCCCAACACCAAAGAATTACCACCATATCTGGCTGAGAGGTTGTGGTAGTCACCGAACGCACGGCGCAGATCGCCATACTTCTATCCGGGAATCATTGGGAGGAACTCACGTTCCTAGTTCTCCTAATTTCATCTTCCCTGATGATTCTAGGTTATCCATGGCTCGAGAAGCATAACCCCATTTTAAACTGGGGTCAGAATTACATCTCCTCCTGGAGCCCATTCTGTTTGGCTAATTGTCTTCGTTCAGCAGAGTGCTCGCCGTATCTCCCCGTCTCTCCTCCTCCGGCCGAGCCGCCGGACCTCAGCCTCATTCTCTGGGCTTACCACGATTTGGGAGAGGTCTTCAGCAAGTCGAGAGCACTGTCACTTTTGCCTCATCGCTCTTATGGCTGTGCTGTGGATCTCATCCCGGGGGCGAGGCTGCCGTCCAGCCGGCTCTATAGCATTTCTGGTCCGGAGAGGGAGGCAATGGAGAGATATATTAAAGAATCGCTGAATGCTGGCCTCATTCAGCCATCTTCGAGTTCTTCTTCGTGGGGAAGAAGGATGGCTTGCTGCACCCGTGTATCAACTACCGGCAGCTTAATGCAATTACAGTCAAGGACAAATATCCCCTGCCCTTGATTAACTCCCCGTTTGAACTCCTTCAGCACTCATGGGTGTTCACCAAATTAGACTTGCACAATGCCTACCATCTCATCTGCATTCATGAGGGGGACGAGTGGAAGACAGCGTTTAAAATCCACCAGGGGCAGTTTGAATATTTGGTGATGCCGTTTGGGCTAACCAACACCCCCGCTGTCTTCCAAAGGTTAATTAATGACATCCTCCGTGATATGCTGTATCAATTTGTGTTTGTCTATTTGGATGATATTTTGATTTTCTCCTGCTTGCCAGAGGAACATGAAGTCCATGTGAGAGCTGTTCTGCAATGGCTCTTGGAGAACCAGCTCTACGTTAAGGCCGAGAAGTGTGAGTTCTCCACCAATTCCACCACCTTCTTGGGCTTCATAGTGGCTGAAGGGAGACTGATTGCCGATTCAGCCAAGGTGAGGGCAGTGCTTAATTGGCCAACTCCCCACTCCCGCAGGGAGCTTCAACGCTTCAAACCTGGTCTTATGAGACGAGACAGCATTCATCCCACTTTGGATGGTGCTTCTCATTTATCTAACAATCTGGCATCTTTTCTATCCAAATTTCCAAAACCTTGACTACTCAGAGTTGGGACCAGGAAGCAGAGTCGCAGTCTTACACGCCTCTCTTCATCTGCCACCCCTCAACTTAGCCCCTGTCTTCCCCATCACAGAATCATTGTCTGCTCCCTCCAAAGTAAATAAAAATATAATATATAAGCATCCCAAAGTGATAAGCAAAATATTGGTAAAACTCAAATTAAACATAAAGCCTCTAAATTGAATGATTTGGCCTCTGTTCCTCCTCATAATTTAAAAATTAAATGTGGTTTATTAAATATTAGGTCTCTAACTCCCAAGTCTCTGTTAGTCCATGATCTGTTAATTGATCATCAGATTGATTTAATATCCCTTACAGAGACTTGGTTAGGGCAAGAGGATTTTGTTGGTTTAAATGAATCAGCTCCCTCTGGTTATTTAAACTGTCAAAATCCCAGAAGTTCTGGTCGTGGAGGAGGAGTAGCAACAATTTACCATTCCAAATTACTAGTTAATGTAAAGCAAAAAACATGTTATAATTCCTCTGAGGGCCTGGTCCTCAGTATTGGGCACTTTAGCAATTTTAGGTTAAACCCAATTTTATTTGCCATAGTTTATCGTCCCCCATCAACCTACTCAGAATTTTTATCCGAATTTGCTGATTTCTTAGCTGATTTAATGCTGAAATCTGATAGAATAATGATAGTAGGGGACTTTAATATACATGTGGATGTAGACAGTGACTGCCTTAATGTGGCATTTAATTCAATATTAGACTCAATTGGGTTTTCTCAGAAAGTAGGAAATTCTACTCATTACCTCCACCATACATTGGACCTTGTTCTGACATATGGCATAGAAATAGAAAATTTTGTAGTGTCTCCTCATAACCCTGTACTGTCAGACCATTGTCTGTTAACCTTTGATTTTACTATTTATGACTATTTGGCTCCTAAAGAAAAATATTATTACAGTAGATGCCTCTCAGATGATGCTGTTACCAAATTTATGCAGATTGTTTGCTCTATGCCATGTGTCAACACAATGGAAATAAGCTATAGACAGCTTGCTCCTTCTGTAATTGATAACATTTTGGATAGTGTTACAGCTTCTCTGCATCAGACTCTAGACTTGGTGGCCCCCTTAAAAAAGAAAAAGTCTAATCAGAGATTTCTAACTCCTTGGTTCAACACAGAAACTCGTACCTTAAAACAGAAGACTCATCAATTAGAAAGAAAATGGCGCTCCACTAATTTAGATGAAATCTATTTAGCTTGGAGAAATCATCTTATAATTTATAAAAAATCTCTTAGAAAAGCTAGAACGAGTTATTATTCTGCATTAATAGAAGAGAACAAGAATAATCCCAGGTTTCTTTTCAGCACTGTAGCCAGGTTGACAAAGAGTCAGGACTCTGTCAATACCAGCATTCCCTTAGAGCTTACTAGTCAGGACTTTATGAACTTTTTCAATAACAAAATTTCATCCATCAGAGATAAAATCAATCAGATTCTTCCCACAGTTAACTTAAATACTGTAACTACTACAACTCCTTCTATTGATGTCTGTCTTGATGAGTTTACTCCAATCAACCTTTGTGAGTTAGACCAAATAGTTTCCTCATCCAAACCTTCAACTTGTCTTTTAGACCCTATTCCTACCAGGTTATTTAAAGAAGTCTTCCCACTTATTGGTAGCTTTATTCTTCATATAATCAATTCTTCATTAACTTTAGGCCATGTACCGCAGGCTTTTAAAACGGCTGTAATTAAACCCTTACTCAAAAAGCCAACGCTATATCCAGGAGATTTACCTAACTATAGACCAATCTCTAATCTCCCTTTCATTTCAAAAATCTTAGAAAGAGTTGTTGCTATGCAATTATTTGACCACCTGCAGGGAAATGGTTTACTTGAAGAGTTTCAATCTGGGTTTAGAATCCATCATAGTACTGAAACAGCCTTAGCGAAGGTCACTAACGACCTCCTCATCGCATCTGATAATGGACTTGTTTCTGTACCTTAGTGCAGCTTTTGATACTATCGATCATAATATTCTACTTGATAGATTAGAACACTATGTTGGACTTAATGGAACTTCTTTGCAGTGGTTTAGATCTTATTTATCTGATAGGTTCCAGTTTGTTCATGTAAATAATGAGTTTTCTTTCAACTCAAAGCTCAGTCATGGAGTTCCACAGGGATCTGTGCTAGGCCCTACTCTTTTTAGTTTATATATGCTTCCGTTAGGCAACATTATTAGAAAGCACTGTATACATTTTCATTGTTATGCAGATGACACACAATTATACCTGTCAATGAAGCCAGATGATAGTAATCAATTAGTCAAGTTAGAAGCCTGTCTTAAGGAAATCAAAGCTTGGATGACTTGTAATTTCCTGCTATTAAATTCAGATAAGACTGAAGTCATTCTTGTTGGTCCAAAAAAACCTTAGAAATACCTTTCCAAATCAAACTTTCAGTTGGGATGCGGTTACTCGTTCTCTTAATAGCTCTGTGAGGAACCTTGGAATTATTTTTGATCAAGATCTGTCCTTCAATTCACATATTAAATTTGTTTCTAAGACTGCCTTCTATCATTTGCGTAATATTGCCAAGATTAGGAGCATCTTGTCTCAGAGTGATGCTGAGAAACTGATCCACGCTTTTGTTAGCTCGAGATTAGATTATTGTAATTCTTTATTATCAGGCTGTCCTAAAACATCTTTAAAAAGTCTTCAGCTGATCCAAAATGCTGCAGCAAGAGTTTTAACAGGTACTAGAAAGAGAGATGATATCTCTCCGGTTCTGGCCTCCCTTCATTGGCTTCCCATAGAGTTTAGAATTAAGTTTAAAATCCTTCTTCTTACTTACATAGCTCTAAACAATCAGGCTCCTTTTTTATTTAAAAGATCTGATACTGTGGTCTATATTTATCATATATTCCATAACCTACATATGTTGAAGCATGTGAGAATGTTTGGTGATTACATATGTAAGGCGACTTCACACCTCAGAACAGGACAAAGAGATCTCAACCGCCAGTGAGGATCAAAGAGTTTCCCAGGCACTGCGGTGGAGACCGGAGGAGCTGCCCTGACCCCCCAGGGCCATGAGGAGGAGTACAAAGACAATGGGGGGATTAAGATAAGGAGGGATGTCAGCTTTGGATTTGCATGTCTTTTGTTATGTGCAGGTATAAGTTCATAGAGCCGAAAGTGTTCGGTCTCTTTTTCCTTCTTCTGCTGCTGCACTAGGATGAGACTTGTTAGAAGAGCTGATAATAAACTTTGGTTTATATATCACATTGCCTCGTTCTTCCAAGCTCTTCTACACTGGTGACCCTGACGCGAGTATGGACCAGAGGCGTCCCCCCGCGATCGACTCATCTGTGGCGACCCAGGCAGACGCCGGCGCCCACGCAGACAGGGGAACAGATGGACGACGTCCCCCCCCGGCAGAAGTGATAGAGAGGGCTCAACCGAGCACCAGCGCCACGGAGAGAGCCGAAGCAAGGCACTCTCACCCTGCGGACGCAGCAGTGACGGTCTACACAAACGCCGTCACCGTCAACCTGCCGGACTTCTGGCAGGAAGACCCCGCCTCGTGGTTTCTGCAAGCTGAAGCCCAGTTTGCACTTGCGGGCATCACGGCTGACGATACAAAGTTCTATCACATCGTCGCCAAACTCAACACCGCCACTTCGAGATGTGCGCGGAGCATAATCCAACGGCCGCCGGCCCAGGACAAATATGAAGAACTGAAAGCGATCATCGTGGCAAATTACGTCCCCTCAGCCGAGGAGAGAGCCGAGAGGATCCTGGCGGTTTACGGCCACAGAGGAGGCAGACCCAAGGCCCTCATGGAGGACTTGCTGCAACTTAAAGAAGAGGACAATGACAACTTCCTCTTCCATTTCATATTCCTCAGTACGCTGCTGCCACACATGAGAGGGACGCTGGCCAACATGCGATGCAGCACCCAGCAAGACTTCCGCACGCTAGCTCACGAAGCTCAACGGCTCGTCAACGCCTGCAAGGAGCAGACACCCACAGCAGCATCCGCAGACCTCAACGCTGATGTCCAGAGCCACGAGGAGCCACAAATCACCGAGCAGAATCAGCCCGCGGTGACAGCGACACGGCCAGGACGCAACAGACGGAGCGACGTTTGTTATTACCACCACTGCTTCGCCAAGAAGGCTCACAAATGCGTTCCCCCCTGCAAATTCACAAATTCCGGAAAACGCTGAAGCCAAGAGCCGTTAACAGCGGCGGTTCTCGGCGAAAAAAGCAAGCTTTTATATGTGATGGACGGACACACCGGCAAGCGGTTCCTTATCGACACGGGAGCTCAATTAAGTTTTGTCATGCCCTCCCAAACAGACCGGGCCATGGGCCCCCGGGGCAATGGAGCGGTGGCAGCCAACGGCTCCACTATCGACACTTTTGGCGAAAAGAGCCTGCACCTCTGCATCCACGGCCGCAACTACAGATGGACATTTGTTGTAGCGGCAGTGAGTTTTAACTTGTTGGGCGCAGATTTTTTGTGTGCACATGGGTTATTAGTTGATCTAGCGAACAGACGCTTGGTTAATGCACTGTCCTTTGCTTCTATTCCCTGCTCAGCTCGTATTTCTCCACCACCCGTGCAGGCTAGCGTCACCACAGCAAGAGGTAAGTTTGATCAACTCCTCACCCAATTTCCAGCACTCACAATTCCCAAATTCTCAGCCACAGTGGCTAAGCACGGGGTTGAACATTTTATTCCCACAACGGGCCCACCCGTATTTGCCAAAGCCCGGCGCTTAGACGCGGCCAAGCTCGCCATAGCTCGGGACGAGTTTACCACCCTTGAAAAATTAGGCATTATTAGACGCTCGAAAAGCCCCTGGGCCTCACCACTTCACATGGTTCTGAAATCCGACGGTTCTTGGAGACCGTGCAGCGATTACCGCAGATTAAACAATGCGACAGCGCATGACCGCTACCCAATTCCTCACATTCAGGATTTTTCACTGCATCTGGTGGGTGCGTGCATTTTTTCAAAAATAGACCTGGTCCGCGGTTATCATCAAGTCCCAGTTCGAGCAGAGGACATTCCTAAAACAGCTGTAATAACCCCTTTCGGCCTTTTTGAATTTTTGCGAATGCCTTTCGGCCTCAAAGGCGCGGCTCAAACCTTTCAGCGGATGATGGACGCAGTATTACGCGACCTCCCTTTTGTTTTCGTCTACCTCGACGATATGCTGGTAGCCAGCCCGTCTGAGGAAGAACACGAGCGGCATCTCACTATGGTTTTTCAGAGGCTAGAAGAGCACAGGTTAATAATCAATCCAGCCAAATGCAAATTCGGCGTGTCACAAATTGATTTTTTAGGACACAGAGTTTCTCCGAAGGGGGCAGTCCCACTTCCAGACAAAGTTCACGCGATAAAAAGTTTCCCACGGCCACATACGGTCAAATCGCTGCAGGAATTTTTGGGCATGGTTAATTTTTACAACTGTTTCCTCCCCCACGCAGCTCAGCTCATGCAGCCCCTATATGACGCGCTCAGAAAACAAAAAGCTTCCAACGCGGTCGAATGGACCCCGGAGCGCGAACGCGCCTTCGCAGAAGTAAAAAGCGCCCTAGGTAATGCCACATTGTTGGTTCACCCCGATCCCTCGGCCCGCATTGCGCTAACCACAGACGCTTCGGACCTAGCTATAGGGGCAGTTGTAGAACAACATGTCAGCGGAATCTGGCAACCTTTGGCATTCTTCAGCAAATCGCTAAACCAAACCGAGCGTAAATACAGCACTTTTGACAGGGAGCTGCTAGCGCTTCATTTATCCATCCGCCACTTCCAGTTCTGGTTAGAAGGGCGGAGTTTCACGGCTTTTGTAGACCACAAACCGCTCACCTTTGCTATGGCTAAAATTTCCGAACCGTGGTCAGGCAGGCAACAAAGACAGCTGGCTGCGATTTCAGAGTTCACCACAGACATTCGACATGTGGCAGGCAAACTTAACGTGGTAGCAGACTGCCTCTCTCGCGCTGTGACATCGTCAGAGCACGAGGAGACAGATTATACTACCTCCGCCGCGGAACTCTTCACCAACGCGGACACATACGCGGCCCCAATCCATGCAGGGATAGATTATGCAGCCATGGCAGAGGAACAAAGTAGTGACGCGGACGTGCGCGCACTCTTGTCTGGACCAACAGGGTTAAGGCTGGAGGAAAGGGGTTTACGCGACGGCGTGCCCCCCCTAATATGCGATATCTCAACCGGC
Organism: Pholidichthys leucotaenia; assembly: GCA_020510985.1. NCBI lineage: Eukaryota > Metazoa > Chordata > Actinopteri > Cichliformes > Pholidichthyidae > Pholidichthys > Pholidichthys leucotaenia. The sequence continues at coordinate 76,248,904 of CM035847.1, forward strand.
CGACCTCGCCCGTTAGTCCCAGCTACATGGCGCCGCTGTATTTTCGACTCAATTCACTCCCTCGCGCACCCAGGTGTGCGCGCCTCGGTTAAAATGGTCACCGAAAAGTTTGTGTGGCCAGGCCTGCGCAAAAACGTAAAAGAATGGGCAAAAACTTGCATTTCTTGTCAGCGCGCCAAAATACACAAACACACAAAAGCCCCTCTGGAGCCTTTTCCAATCCCTGCTAGAAGGTTCGACCACGTTCATGTCGACCTCGTGGGACCACTACCTTCCTCCCAAGGTTTCACACACCTGTTAACAATGATAGACCGCACCACGCGCTGGCCAGAGGCAGTCCCTCTGGCATCAACCACAGCGGAGGAAGTCGCTCGCGTTTTTTTGACAAACTGGGTGGCACGTTTCGGCGTCCCATCGGACATCACGTCTGATAGGGGGCCTCAATTTGTCTCGGAGCTTTGGTCAGCCATGTCCAGCAGCTTAGGGGCAACAATTCACCGCACCACCGCTTATCACCCTCAGGCTAATGGGTTATGCGAGCGTTTTCACAGATCTTTAAAGGCCGCCCTCAGAGCCTTACTAACAGATACAAATTGGGTAAATAAACTTCCCTGGGTTTTATTGGGGTTGCGTGCTGCGCCCAAAGAGGATCTAGACGCCTCTCCAGCAGAATTAGTTTTTGCACAACCTCTCAGGCTCCCAGGTGAATTTTTACCAGAGAACCCAGAGCCAGGGCATCTTCCAGCCCCGAGGTTTTTAGGCAGCAGCGGACCGGACTCTCTCCCCGGTCCGGCTCATCACTCTTTTCCACGGGTTTTTGTCCCTCAAGCTTTAAAGAACGCTGAATTCGTTTTTGTTAGGCATGAAGCTTTAAAACCAACTTTCCGCCCACCATACGATGGGCCATTCAGAGTGCTGGAACCTGGTGATAAACACTTTGTGCTTGATTTTGGGGATAGAAAAGAAACAGTCAGCATTGACAGACTTAAACCTGCCTTCTTGTTGAAAGACGAGCCTGCACGGTTGGCGAGAGCACCTCGGAGGGGTAGACCCCCCAAGAGAAAAGACTCAGCCCCCCTGCAGGGAACAAATAATCACTCTCCTCCCCAAGCTGCAGATTCCTTACAGGAAGGTCCCAGCAGGACGCCCAAGCGGACCCACAGCAGTTTCGGGAGAAGATTAAAACCCAGACGGCACAGAGACTGATACAAACTACTCAACAGTTGTTCACTAATTGTGCTGTAACAGTTTAGGACTGACTTGTGATTTTACTATGCTGTTATGATTACCACTGAACTCTCTTCGGGGCATGGCTGCTAGAAAGTTTCTCCTGTGGCAAAAGGTGTAGCAGTTAGTATGTCATAATAATTATCTTAAACTGTGAATTTTTCTATTGTCCTTTTCTTAGTCGTTTGGGGGGGCTGTGGTCTATATTTATCATATATTCCATAACCTACATATGTTGAAGCATGTGAGAATGTTTGGTGATTACATATGTAAGGCGACTTCACACCTCAGAACAGGACAAAGAGATCTCAACCGCCAGTGAGGATCAAAGAGTTTCCCAGGCACTGCGGTGGAGACCGGAGGAGCTGCCCTGACCCCCCAGGGCCATGAGGAGGAGTACAAAGACAATGGGGGGATTAAGATAAGGAGGGATGTCAGCTTTGGATTTGCATGTCTTTTGTTATGTGCAAGTATAAGTTCATAGAGCCGAAAGTGTTCGGTCTCTTTTTCTTTCTTCTGCTGCTGCACTAGGATGAGACTTGTTAGAAGAGCTGATAATAAACTTTGGTTTATATATCACATCGCCTCGTTCTTCCAAGCTCTTCTACAGATACTACCATATTATCCTAACAGAGCACTACACTCCCAAAATGCAGGATTACTTGTAATACCTAGAATCTCCAAAAGTACAATGGGAGGCAGAACCTTCAGTTATCAAGCTCCTCTCCTGTGGAACCAGCTGCCAATCTGGATTCGGGAGTCAGACTCGATCTCTGTTTTGAAGAATAGGGCTAAAACCTACCTTTTTGATATAGCCTACAATTAGGGAGGGATCATGTGTTTCTGAACCCTCCCTTAGTTATGCTGCTAATAGGTTTAGTCAGCCGGGGGACCTCCAATAATGCACTGGGCCTCGCTCCTTTCTTCACTCTCAATGAAATATTTTTTTTTTTGCTGGTCATTAACATCTGTTTGTTCTTTCCCATAGATTGAGTCCTCATCGTGTTGTTTGCTCTCTGCATGTCTGTTCTTTTCATCTTCTCTGTCCCCTTCTCTGTTCTTTTCATCTTCTCTTCCCCCCAGCCAGTCGCAGCAGATGACTGCCCTTCCCTGAGCCTGGTTCTGCTGGAGGTTTCTTCCTGTTAAAAGGGAGTTTTTCCTCTCCACCGTCACCAAGTGCTTGCTCACAGGGGATCGCCTGATTGCTGGGGTCTTTCTGCAACTGTGGGGGTTCCCCCTACAGTTGATAATGCTATGAGATGACTGTTGTTGTGAAATGGCGCTATATAAATAAAGTTGAATTGAATTGAATTGAATTGAATTGAATTGAATTGAATTGAATTCCTCGGGTTCGCAAACTTTTATCGCAGGTTCATTCAGAACTACAGTGGGGTAGCACTGCCCTTGACCCAGCTGATCTCCGTTAAGGTTCCCTTTTGTTGGACTGAGGCAGCTGAACAGACCTTTTCTAAATTAAAAGGTCTGAAAGGTGGACATTTTGCCTAATTAGAATTTGGCTTAATTTTGTGCAAGGAATGCCTCATTTTATAGATTCCTTGGTAAATTATGGGGTGGGCTGTAGTCCCGAGGCCCAGCTCAGCCATGGCTGTGCACCGGGAAAACACATTCCTTATTACTGTCACATTTCTGAAATGTGATATTGTCACACCATTATGTGGTGAGTGGCATCAGATGTATCCTGCAGTGTGAAGTCATATGAGCACTACATTTTTAAAGTCAGAGTCATTTAAATTGCTATGCTTTATGTCATTTGCAATGTTATTTGTTCTACTTAGCTTCAAAAAATGCTTGTCAACTGAGAGGTCCTTCCCCCTATGGCCACTGTTGCCCCCTCCAGCACTCATACATTGTCCGGCCTCCTCACATCTCCCACAAAGATCAAATGTCGGTGCCATCCTGCAAAGAAAAATTTTGGGAAAGCCTTACAGCTTCTCCATCTGCACCTTCAGTATTTACATCAACAGGAGTGCAAATTTTATCACCTCATAAATTGATTTTACTAATGTTCCAGTGATCATCATTATTTTTGTGTCCCTTAAATGTTTACCCCAGTTATTTATTATAATGTGTAATGTTAAGAAACACAAGTGAATTATTGTTTTTTTTATTACATATTGCATATGTCACCAACGATTTATTAAATTGAAAGGTAATGGTGATGTTATAATTCCTTGTTAATTTGGCAACTCTAATTCCTGGTGAAAGCTAAAAAAAAATTTTGTGAATGCTTTCCCTTTCTTGTTGAAAAACGAGGAATGAAGAATAGCAGAAAAACCTTTAAATTATACCTTGTGAAGTGTGTAAATGAAAAGGCATATTCATTTCAGATGACTTATTACACACTCACATCTCACAAGCAAAGAACAGACTGACTCGTCACATCAAGCATTCCTCTCTCTATATCAAGTCACACTTCACAAGGTTCAAGGTACTTCCTCCTACACAGCAAGACATCTACACTACACTTCATTCAACCCCCTCTCACCCACTTGGGCATTGTTCTCCCATGTGTATTCATTGTCTCTGTCTAAGGTGTGAAATAACCTGAAGCCCAGACCCCCCCCCCCCCGCCCCCAGCATCTTAGATAGAACAATAGAACATCAGTCCACATGCTGTTTTGGCTTCAGTCTCCTCCCATATCTGCTGTAACTGGGGTTTACTGCCTCCGTGGCGCTGCTGTGCTGGTGGGAGGCTGCTGGGAGTGTGTCCGACTGCGAGTGAGCCGTGGAGAGGGGGGGGGTTTCACTCTGTCCGTGTGGCTGCTGTAATGAATTGTTCCCCTGGGGAGGTCTCCCTGGGGGTCTTCCACGCCGAGGGGCCCTCGCCAACAGCACTTGCTCATCCGCCACTACAAAGGTAGGTTTGAGTCTGTCTATGCCAATTCTCTCCCGTCTACCCCCCAAGTCTAGCACAAAATGCTTATCCCCTGTTTCCAACACTCTGAACGGTCCATCATAGGGTGGGCGCAATGGAGGGCAGTGGGCGTCGTGTCTGACGAACACGAACTCCGCGTACTTCAAAGTTTTAGGCACGAAGGCACGCGGAAAACTGTGGTGGGCAGGGCCCGGCAGCGTGCCTGTGTTTGTGCTACGCTGCAAAAGCTGAGACAGGGAGCTGCCCGGTGCGGGATTGTCCGGTAGAAATTCCCCGGGCAGCCGTAGGGGCTGCGCAAAAACAAGCTCTCTGCCGGGGAAGCTTCCAAATCCTCTTTTAGCGCAGAGCGCAACCCCAATAAAACCCATGGCAGCCTGTCTACCCAATTTGCATCCATCAGTGAAGCCCTGAGTGCTGCTTTCAGTGATCTATGAAAACGCTCACATAAACCATTGGCCTGTGGGTTGTACGTGGTTGTGCAATGAATTGCAGCACCCAGGCTGCGGGCCATCGCGGACCAGAGGTCAGAAACAAAATGCAGGCCCCTGTCCGGCGTAATGTCCGACAGGACTCCAAAACGCGCCACTCATGTTGTTAAAAAAGCGCGTGCTACATCCGCGGACGTGGTTGCCACCAGCGGGACTGCTTCTGGCCAGCGCATGGTGTGGTCCACCACTGTCAGGAGGTGCGTGCACCCCTGTGATGGTGGGAGGGGGCCCACGAGGTCCACGTGCACATGGTTGAACCTCTTAGCCGGTACCGGAAACGGCTCCAAGGGAGCGTTTGTGTGCCTGTGTACCTTGGCTCGTTGGCACGCCATGCAGGCTGCAGCCCACTCTTTTACTTGTTTGCGTAGGCTCGGCCACACAAACTTCTCTCCCACCATTTTGACAGACGCACGCACTCCTGAGTGCGCCAGAGTGTGAACCGACTCAAACACGCGCCGGCGCCACGCGACTAGGACTACCGGACGTGGGCGTCCCGTGGAGACGTCGCAGATTGGGGGGGGGGGGGCGCCATCTTGCAGTACACTGCTCTCCAGCCTTAACCCTGTTGGTCCAGACTGGAGCGCGTGCACGTCTGCATCGCTAATCTGCTCCGGCCATGGCTGCGTAATCTATCCCCACGTAGACTGGGGCCACCACGGCGCGCGAGAGGCAGTCCGCCACCACATTCAGTTTACCCGACACATGCTGAATATCGGTAGTAAACTCTGAGATCGCAGCCAGCTGTCTCTGCTGCCGGCCCGACCACGGTTCTGAAACCTTGTCCATCACCAACGTTAGTGGCTTGTGGTCTACGAATGCTGTGAAGCTGCGCCCTTCCAGCCAGAACTGGAAGTGGCGTATGGCCAGATGGAGAGCCAGCAACTCTCTGTTGAATGCGCTGTATTTACGTTCGCTGTCGCGCAAAGTTCTGCTGAAAAATGCGAGCGGCTGCCAAGCCCCGGCGACGCACTGCTCCACGACCGCCCCTATGGCCACATCTGAAGCGTTGGTGGTGAGCGCTATCCGGGCCGTTGGGTCCGGATGTGCCGGCAGTGCGGCGTTTGCCAGGGCTGCTTTAACTTCCGAGAACGCCCGCACTCGCTCCGGGGTCCATTCAACTCCATCTGCGGGTTTCTGTCTCTTGAGCGCGGCGTATAATGGTTGCATGAGCCGCGCTGCGCGGGGAAGGAAACTGTTATAAAAATTCACCATCCCCAAAAATTCCTGCAGCACCCTGACCATCTGAGGCTGGGGAAATTCTGCCACGGCGCGCACTTTGTCGGGCAACGGGATCGCTCCTTCCGGAGAGACGCAGTGCCCCAAAAAATCAATCTCCGTCATGCCGAACCGGCATTTCGCCGGGTTGATTATCAACCTGTGCTCCTCCAACCTCCGGAAAACCGTCCTGAGGTGGGTTTCGTGTTCGTCTTCGGACGTACTGGCTACCAGGATATCGTCCAGGTAGACGAACACGAACAGGAGGTCACGCAGCACTGCATCCATCATGCGCTGGAACGTCTGTGCTGCGCCTTTTAACCCGAATGGTATGCGCAGGAACTCGAATAAACCGAACGGAGTTATTACCGCTGTTTTGGGTACATCCTCTGCGCGCACTGGGACCTGGTGGTAACCGCGGACCAGGTCTATTTTAGAAAAAACGCGCGCTCCGGCAAGGTGAACGGAAAAATCCTGTATGTGGGGAACTGGGTAGCGGTCGTGTGCTGTGGCGTTGTTCAACCTGCGGAAATCACCGCACGGTCGCCATGATCCCTCAGCCTTAGGGACCATGTGTAGCGGGGATGCCCATGGGCTGTTTGATCGCCTGATGATGCCCAACCTTTCTAGGTTGGCAAACTCCTCGCGCGCTATGGCCAGTTTAGCTGCGTCCAAGCGCCGAGGTCTTGCAAAAACTGACGGGCCCAGTGGTGGTGATAAAGTGCTCCACCCCGTGTTTAGCGATGGCCGCCGAAAACGTCGGGACCGTGAGTGCTGGGAACTGAGTGAGCACTGCGTGGAACTTACCGCCTGGAGTTGTGACGCTGGCTTGTGCTGTTGGCCGGGTCCCTCGAGCTATACAGGGGAGAGATTCAAAGAACAGTGCATTAACCAGGCGCCTGTTAGCAACATCCACAAGTAAACCATGTGCACACAGAAAATCAGCACCCAGGAGCGGGCAACACAGTGCTGCTATGATAAAAGTCCACTCATACGAGCAGCCATGTAGAGATAAGGTCAGTGTTCTCTCACCGAACGTCTTAATCTCCGAGCCGTTTACTGCCACCATTCCGGGGCCGCTAGGTCCTGCCAGCCGGTCAGCGTAGGACGGCAGGATGACGCTCTTCTGGGCTCCGGTGTCGACGAGGAAGTGTCTCCCCGAGCGCGAGTCCATCACATAGAGCAGCTTGTTCTCTTCACCGGCGGTCGCAGCTGCTACCGACTGCCGGCCTTGGCGTTTCCCGAGCGCTTGAAGTGGCACGGTGGCGCGCATCTGCGGGCGTTCCCTCCGAAGCGGCAGAGGTAGAAGCAGAGCGTGTCTTTCTGGCGCTCCTTGGCTCCCATTGCCGCTACCGTCGGTGGCTCCTCGCCTCCCCTGGTCGTCTCGCTGGGCTCCGCTGCCGACGCGTTGCCTGTGATCACCCTGGTGGTGAGGATGATCCGGTCTGCCTCCTGGGCTAGCGCACAGTAGTCTCGCGCGGCCAGCAACGGCGAATTGGCCAGAACCACTCTTGCTTCTGTTGGCAGGTTCCGGAGGAAAAGGTGGGCAAACAGAAAGTGCCCGTCGCCCGTGCCCATCAACGCCAGCATCTTCTCCATCAAGTCTACGGCCGACCCATCTCCTAACTCGGTCCACGCCAGGAGCCTCTCCGCTCTCTCACATTCCGAGAGCATGTATCGCCGGATGAGCGCAGCCTTGAGCACCTCATATTTGCTGCTGGCTGGTGGCTGATCGAGCAGACTCGCTACCTGCTGGGCTGTGCGGGAGTCCAGCGCTGCTACCACATGGTAGGACTTGGTGTCGTCTGCTGTTACTCCCCGGAGGGCGAACTGGGCCTCGGTGTGGTGGAACCAAGAGCGCGGGTTATGCTGCGAGAAATCCGGTAGCTTGACTGAAACTGCACACGCGTTGCTGGGGGTTCCAGTCCTGGCTGTCTGCGGGTTGGCTTCAGTGTCTCTGAGGCTTCCCGAACGGGCCGGCTCCGGGGTTCTTGCCTCGTGGTCCATAATATGTCTTGGGTCACCAGTGTGGAGTGTGTAAATGAAGAGGCATATTCATTTCAGACGATTTATTACACACTCACATCTCACAAGCAAAGAACAGACTGACTCGTCACATCAAGCATTCCTCTCTCTGTATCAAGTCACACTTCACAAGGTTCAAGGTACTTCCTCCTGCACAGCATGACATCTACACTACACTTCATTCAACCCCCTCTCACTTGGGCATTGTTCTCCCATGTGTATTCATTGTCTCTGTCTAAGGTGTGAAATAACCTGAGGCCTACACCCTAAAGCTTCCACAATTTGAATGTGTTTTTGCTATTTACAGCAAGTATTCGCTAAATACTCTGTGAATCAGTAAATGTTTTACCAGTTGACATGGGTAATCACTAGTTTAGGACAATATCATATGTTAGAAGCCTTAAACCAATGCAGCATTTAGAATTAGTAACTGGAAATGCAGGCCTAATCTCCGTTTTCAGGAATTTATGGCCCAGGACCACAATCCGTGGTATGTGCGTTTTTTTGTTTTTTTTCCCCTTTGAAGGCTGATTCTGTCTGTTTATGTTATCTTATCTAGGTCAGTCTGACGCAACTCCTCTTGGTGCTCCATCCGCCGCTAATCAGTCTGAGTTTACCATTGAAATTAAATTCCCTTTCTCCATTTTACCAGAAATCTTGTGCTATTTCTGTCTCTTTTTTTTTTTTTAACCATCTCCCGATAATAAAAAAAATTCATTCTCATCTTGCTGCGTTCTTTTAGGAGGGAAAAAGTCACAGCATGAACTGTCTCAAATCCTGCTCTTGCATTCTCCCCCCTTCTTTTACATGGACAGGCCTAGGGTCAAAATGTAAATAAGATTGCATATGTCATTTATTAAAAAGTGAGTATAGTGGACTTCCGGTTATGGCTGCCACGTGAGAAGGACACGTCTCACTCTGCTCTGCTCCTGGAGAAAAAAAATCGGCAAATAACTCTCTCATTTGGGACAGAACGTATCCCAGCGTTTGGGCGAGGATATGTCGGTGAAGCCTAAGGCTGGAAAACCAGGTAGAGGAAAAAGCGAGCCGCCGAAACAGTCTAAATTAACGGACTTTCAGGTCTGTGATGCAGCAGATAAAGCTCCATATATGGCGGAGGAAGCTAGCAGCGGTGCGGTATCTGTGGGAAACGGCACAGGTGCGGTGCTAGCTGCCATAAGTTCAATGAGAGCAGACTTTTCCTCTAAATTTGATGGGATTATGGCAGCGTTGGAAGGAATGAGAAAGGAATTGGGTGACTGTGTAGAACAAATGGCGCAGGTGGAGCTTCGTGTCTCTAGTGCTGAAGATGACGTCACCTGTCTTCAATTAAAGGTGCGCACTTTGGAAAAAAAAAATAAATGTCTGGAAGATAATGTCCTGGATTTGGAGTCCCGGTCAAGACGGAACAACTTGAGGTTGGTGGGTCTACCGGAGGAATCCGAAGGTCGGGACTCATGTTCCTTTCTGGAAAAGTGGATTCCGGAGGCGCTGGGTAGCACGGAGCTGCAATCAGCAGTGGTTCTGGAAAGTGCACACCGTATTGGCCCATGGAGAGATAAGGGACCACCGAGGACCCTAATTATGAAGTTCCTCAGCAACAGAGACAGGATGAAGATCTTCAACGCTGCACGAGCTAAAGGAGAGATTAAACACCAGGACCAGCAGGTGCGGTTCTACCCAGATTTGGCCACAGGAATCCAACAATTGAGGAAGCAGTTTGATCCCGTACGTAAAGAGCTGCGCAACCTTGGGATTCATCATGGTGTAATTTATCCTGCGAGACTGTTGACCACGTATGGGGGCAGAACCCACATCTTCAAGACCCCAGAGGAGGCGCAGGAGTTCATCAAGAAGATCCAAGAAGAGACTGGTGGGAGCTAAGCATGAACAAAATATAAGGTAGAATATTTAAGCATTTGCACAGGCATCTGACTGACTTGAAGCAAATAGCAAGTTTACAAAATATAGATTGTATTATATATTAAAAAAAAAACTATGATGTACAAAGTTGCTAAAAATTTTGGAGTTAAGTTGGAAAACTACAGAGGAGAGTTAATGTTACGTCATTAAAAGCAGTAGAGTTAGGGTGATTGGGAGGATGAAGAAGAGTGGCTTTGGCTGTTCCTCGTGGGTGTGGAGCGGTCGATGGCTATATCGGGAGACGGAATTTTTCTTTTGATTTTGGGGGGATCGCCACAAATGTGGGAAGGGGGAATTTGTTTGTGTGTAGTTTGTAGGATGAATGTTCAACCACTCATGTTTTTGCTTCTCTGTATGAGCATGTTTACACTGCAAGGTAATCCCAAACTCCCTATTGATCATAAACCAAAGCGTTAATCTTAATTTAACTTCATGGAATTGCAGAGGTCTCCAAAATTTAAAAAAACTTAAACAAGTTATGAATAAAATAAAAGACATGGGTTCAAAAATTGTGTTTTTACAAGAAACTCATCTAATAGAGGAGGATGTAAAAAGAATTAGGAGTAGATGGCAAGGAAGTGTTTTCACCTCATCATTTTCATCCCGAGCCAGGGGAGTTATGACTCTCATACATAAATCAGTCCCATTTCAAGTGAAAAATGTAATTGGAGACAAATTTGGAAGATATGTAATCATTCAAGGATCTTTGCTATTAGAAAATATAAATTTGGTGAACTTATATGGTCCCAATATAGATGATCAAAAGTTCTTTGCTAATTTATTTCTTATCTTATCATCACTTACAGGACAACATATAATAGCAGGGGATTTTAATTGTACATTGAATCCCGGTATAGATAGATCAACAGGACTGGACTGTACGCACAATGGATGTAGGATGACCATTAATCCTTTTATGAAAGAATTGAGATTGCTAGATATATGGAGAGAAATGAAACCACAAGTTAAAGCCTACCCTTGTTATTCCAGTACCTACAAGACATTCTCACGTATTGATTATTTTTTGATTTCCACAGAATTAAGGTCCAAGATTCAAAACTGCTTTTATGATAACATCGTGATCTCTGATCATGCACCCTGCTGTCTAATATATGTAGAAAAGAAATTGACAAAGGAATCAGGTAGATGGCAATTTCAGCATAAATGGCTTCAGGATGAGGAATTTGTCAAGTACATAGAAAAAAAGATAGATGAGTTCTTTGACATCAATACTACACAAACATCAGCATGTGTAAAGTAGGAGGCTTTCAAAGCTTTTATTAGGGGACATATTATTAGTTATACAGGTTCAAAATCTAAGAAGACTCGAGAGGAGAGAGCCCAATTGGAACATAAAATAAAAAGTCTTCAGGAAAAAGTGTATGCAGGAAGTGATCCAAGGTTGGAGAACGAATTACTGATTTTGAGAGCTGAATATGACAAAAAATCACCGAATAGAGCTGCCTCGAGTCTTCTAAGATTGAAACAATCTTTTTATGAACAAGGTGAAAAATCAGGAAAATTTTTGGCATGGCAGATTAAACAATTAGAATTTAAAACACCAATTACCAGTATTATAAGTAACGGACAGGTAGTTATAGATCCTTTAGAAATTAATAGAGCCTTTAGAGATTACTATGAAAAATTATATGATACCAAAAATGAATCTGATTTAACAAAACTAAATGGGTTTTTGAACGAACTATCTATACCGTGTATTCCAAATGAAAACAGGGAGATATTGGAGTCTAAAATTAGTCAAGAAGAAGTTGGGCTAGCCATTGATAATATGAAATCAGGAAAAAGTGCAGGACCAGATGGTCTTCCAGTTGACCTTTATAAAAAAAATTTAAGAATAAATTAATAAAACCTTTTTTGGAAATGATTTTAGAAGCATTTCAAAATAGTAATTTACCATCATACATGAATAATGCCTTAATTATACTGTTGCCAAAACCAGGTAAACCCTCTAATAAATGTGAAAATATGAGACCAATAAGCCTATTAAATGCCGACCTTAAGATAATCTGTAAAATTTTAGCAAGACGAATACAAGAAATTTTACCAAATATTATTAATCGAGATCAGAATGGCTTTATAAAGGGAAGACAAGGCTTCCATAATGTAAGAAGACTATTTAATATTATTTATTCTAATAAAGAAGCACCGGATACAGCTCTCCTATCACTGGACGCCGAAAAGGCCTTTGATAGAGTCGAATGGCCCTTTCTTTTTGAAGTCTTACAAAGGTTTGGACTTGGAAATAATTTCATAAAATGGGTTCAGATAATATACAATAATGCTACAGCAGAAATCCTAACAAATAACAATATTTCAAAATCAATAAAAATCAATAGAGGATGTCGACAAGGCTGTCCACTTTCACCTTTACTGTTTACTATGGCAATTGAACCTTTAGCATTGGCGATACATTTACATTCACAAATATATGGAATTAAAGTTGGACCAACAGAACATAAAATCTCCCTGTACGCCGATGACATAATTTTGTTTATGTCAAATCTTAAAAAATCAATTCCGACCTTGTTGAATTTAATAAAGAATTTTGGGGAAATATCAGGATATAAAATAAATAAAACTAAATCTTCAATATTAATGCTAAATGAGACCCAGAGAAATTACCCAGCCCCTGAGGTAAATCAATTCAACGTTGTAAATCAGTTTAAATATTTAGGAATCCAAATTGTGCCTAAGCTAGAATCAGTCGCCAGTGTCAACTATGAAGCCTTAATGACAGATATCAGTGAGTTAATTCAGAGATGGATGTCACTACCAATGTCGATGATCGGGAGAATCAATATACTTAAAAGTAATATTTTACCTAAAATACTTTATTTATTTCAATACATTCCCTTACCACCACCTTTAGATTTATTCTTGTCACGACCTGAACGCTATCTTTTCTCTGCGTTCAGGTTGTCCAGTGTCGCTCCTGCTCCGGGGTAGTCCGTGCCGGGTCTTCCATGGCCCGCTCTTTGACAGCGCCCAGCTGATTGCCAGCTGTCTAGTTCAGCTGCGCTGGGACAGCTGTCTCCTATTCCCAATCATCTCCCCATTTAAGCGAGCAGCCGAGAGTTACTCGTTGCTGCGACCTCGCTATGAAAAGACTTCCCTTGTGTTTCCACGACTGTTAGCTCTCACGTCTAGCTACAGTTTGCCGTAACCTCGGCGCTCCACCCAGTGTAAGTGTTGCGACTCGGCGTGTGTTTTTCCCCTCGCCGCCTCTATAGCCTTTCTCCCTGGGTGGTATGTATCCTTAGTTCTGTGTGTGTTTTAGCCCCACGTGGCTCTTTATTTTGCTGTTTGTCATTTAGTGTAGTGTGTGTTTGTTTCAATAAATTACGCCAACTCACTGGTCGCCCTCGAATCTCCTTTCTGGCTCGTGAGAGCCAGAGTTATGACAGTAGGTCGCAGCCATACTGAGACGGCCGCGACCGTGAGTTGGCTGTAAGGACTCGACGCCTTTTTTTCCTTCCTCTGGGTGCAGGCGAGCCAGTATCATGTCTCCTTCCAAGAGACGCATGCGGCACCCAGGCCACGATCTCTCGGAGGCTCTGGACCTTGTGGATGGAACGTTGTTCACCACGGACCTCTACGATGCCCCCAGCGAGATACGCTGGCGCCTGGAGCTCGCCGAGGGTATGCTTAACTGCTTTTCTCACTACTTCCTTCTCCCCAAGGTTAAGGCGAGGAGGGCAGACATCTCTGTGGCCTGGGAGAGGCTCCGTAGGCTGGAGGAGAACTCCGGCAGGAAGCCGAGGACAGGACGCCATCGCTCCTCGCTTCGGAATCCCGCTCCTGCCGCCGATCCAGTCCAGGAGTTTGCCTCACCCAGGGGTGATCCCCAGGATAGAGTGACGTCAACCGGGTTTCCCCCGGAGAAGATGAGAGTGACAGCGATGCGCATTGCGGATCGAGTGGCAGCCGCTTCTTCCGCCGCCGTTCCCCCCGTAGCCATGAAGAACGTGATTGCGGCGGTCAGACTGGTCGAGAAGAACCCGGAGCTGAACGATTATCCGGAATACGCTGACCTGTTGGCTTCGCTCACCGCGCAGGAGCGGCGTTTTCCCGACCTCACGTTCAGAAGACGTCGCTCCCAAATTCCCCGCTCATCTCAGCGAGAGTCCCGTCCGGATCCCGCTCCAGGAAACCACACGAATTCCGCCTCCCAGCCTGCTGTAGCTCCCGTGTCTTGCCGAAGAAGTGAATCAGCTGCTCCCGCTCCTGGGCCCGCTCTCCCCGCTCTTCTGTCAGCTTTGGGCCCCCAGCTCTCCTCAGCTGTTTCACCCCCCTCTTCGTCATTCACTCCGGCTGCTGGGAGAAGCGCAAATTCATCTCCAGGTGTTCCAGGTCCCGATCCGGTGCGGGTAGCACCACCTCATCTGTCCGGGGGGTCCCCCGCTTCTATCCGGTTGGGAGAAGAGAGACTCAAGTCCCTTGTAGCGGGTTCCACCGGCCCTCCGGGAATCAGGCAAGTGTCCTTTCATTCTCCTCCCATTATGAGTGAATTGCCTTGTTTGATTCCTGGGGGAGGAGTTCAGGGTTCACAGTCCCTTGAGCTCTCTCCTCCCGCTGCAAAAACTGAACATGAACCTGCGTCCTCTGTGTCTCTTCCCCTTGAGTGTGCCCCAGTGCCAGGTGTACACCGCTGCGCGAGGAGGAGGCGGCCTGCGGCCCTGGAGGGTTTTGCCCCAGCCCCGCAGCCACGTTATGGGCAGAGAAGGTCGAACTGCCTGTTGGAGCCAGCGCCGACGGTTAAGCGTCCCCGGGTCTCCACGGAGGAATGGTTCGGCCCAGCAGAGTCCAGATCTCCTGCCTCCACGCCAGGCGGGCTGTCGACACGGTCTTCGGCGTTTGGAGGTCGGTTGACTGTGGAAAACATCATGCCGGCTGCGGAGCCATTCGCAGTCGAGTTGGGGTCCACCGGGGGTGCTGCGCCGGCCCGATCGGGGTCCACCGGGGGTGCTGCGCCGGCCCAGGTAACAATTAGTGTGGGAGCTGGAGGATTGTGTTCGCCTGACATCAGGCTGACTTCGTCCCTTGCCTCCATCATTTCTCCTCCTGCCGCTGTTGGGGTTCCTCTCACCCGGGCCAGTTTCCCCCTACCCTTGTTGCCATTAGATGGCAGGCTGACTCTGCCCCTTGCCTCCATCTCTTCTCCCCCTACTACTGTGGGGGTTTTTCTCACCTGGGTCAGTTTCCTCCTGCCTTTTCCCTCAGGGAGGAAGCTGCACCAAGACTTCTCCCTCAGCTCTCCGTGGTCTGAGGTCACGGGACGACCGCCTGGGAAGCCATCTGGCTGGTTCGGTGGTCTGGGTCGGCCTCCGGAGAAACTGTGTCTCCTAGCCTGGGACTCGGGTAGGCCTCCCGAACTGGTGTTGTGGTTCCTGGCCTGGTGGAGTTCAGGCCGCCCGCCGGACAAGCTGTCATCGCCTGCCTCACTCCACCTGCTGTCATTCCTGACAGATTAACTAACTGTTCATAGCCTTGTGTTTTGTATGCCCTCCATTATTTAATTTCATTCAGGACATCAGGGAACTTTCTGTGTTAGAGTCCTTATTGGGATGTCATTTCTACCGAGAATTTTTCTTTAGACAATTTTCTGTGTTTTACGATCCCTGTATGGATCCCTATTCTAATTTCTCCCTTAAGTAGCATTTGCTTCACATTGCCTGGCCTCATTCCGAGTAGTCTTGTTTTTCTGTATTTATATCCTCCTCCAGACTGTTTAGTGACACTTTTTGTGCTAATACGTGTTTGAGGAGTTGTTCCTTTTGTATTTTTATGCCAATTTGCTGTTCCAGGCTCTATTTTTAGGTCTTATGCCCGGACTGCCTCCTTTGTATATTATTCTGTTCTGGCCGGGGTTACATGTGTAAGTCTATTTAAACCATATGTTCAGAGTTTTGTAGTTTTTGGCCTTCGGGACATGAGTTTTTTTTATTGTCCTCACCCTAAGTTATTGTGAACTTTTTCCATGACTATGTCGCTATGTTTCTGCATTTTGGTTCTTGTCGTTTCTCCCCACCTCCTGTGGTCACCTGCACAGACCGTCTGGCCTCTGCAGAGGAGGGGGTGATGTTTTTTTTGGGGGGGTTTAAGATTATTATGGTATCTGACCCTATACTGTATCTAGGTTTTTTTTTTTCTTCCCTGCCTCCTTTTTCTGGTCCCTCCCTTTCTCCCAGATCTGGCCCCCACCGCCCTCCCTGGTCTTCCCTGGGGAGGGGGGGGGGGGGTTAGGCCGCTCCAGGAGGCGCGGCTCGGGGAAGGAGTACTGTCACGACCTGAAAGCTATCTTTTCTCTGCGTTCAGGTTGTCCAGTGTCGCTCCTGCTCCGGGGTAGTCCGTGCCGGGTCTTCCATGGCCCGCTCTTTGACAGCGCCCAGCTGATTGCCAGCTGTCTAGTTCAGCTGCGCTGGGACAGCTGTCTCCTATTCCCAATCATCTCCCCATTTAAGCGAGCAGCCGAGAGTTACTCGTTGCTGCGACCTCGCTATGGAAAGACTTCCCTTGTGTTTCCACGACTGTTAGCTCTCACGTCTAGCTACAGTTTGCCGTAACCTCGGCGCTCCACCCAGTGTAAGTGTTGCGACTCGGCGTGTGTTTTTCCCCTCGCCGCCTCTCTAGCCTTTCTCCCTGGGTGGTATGTATCCTTAGTTCTGTGTGTGTTTTAGCCCCACGTGGCTCTTTATTTTGCTGTTTGTCATTTAGTGTAGTGTGTGTTTGTTTCAATAAATTACGCCAACTCACTGGTCGCCCTCGAATCTCCTTTCTGGCTCGTGAGAGCCAGAGTTATGACAATTCCCAAGAATTAAAAAAAAGTTAGTGGAATTTATATTGAACAACAGGAGGGCTAGATTACGTCTGTCTTTATTATATTTACCATTTGATCGTGGAGGTCTGAAATGCCCAAATTTTATGTTGTATTATTGGTCGGCACAACTGAGGTCTATGACATATTATTTTTCATTAAATGATCTCCCTCACTGGACTGAAATGGAATCATACAATTTACCTTTACCTCTTCCCATATTCATATACTCAGATTCAGCAAAAAAATTACAAAAACAAGTTAAAAATCCATTTGTAAAGCATATGATCAAAATATGATGTGAAGCTGAAAACTATTTAAAAGAACCACACTTATTGTCACAATTTAGCCCAATATGGGGTAATCAATATTTTAAACCAGGGACAGCAGATGCTGTATTTAAAGTATGGAATTTAAAAGGGATTCAAAAGATTCAAGATTTATATTTGCCGTGTGCAGATAACATAATGTCTTTTGAAGAGCTGAGGATCAAATTTAATCTTAATAGAACACATTTTTTTAAATATCTTCAACTTAGAAACTTTATTCGATCAAATCAAAATAAAGCTCTCACTCGACCTATTTATTCATCCTTGGAAAAAATGTTGATGAAAGATAGTAAAAGAAAGGGTATTATTTCAGAGTTTTATAACTCATTGACACTATCCTCAAGTGAAAACTCACAGAAAAGATTAAACTACTGGAAAGAAGATCTGCAAACTGAAATTTTAGAGGAACAATGGGAATTGGCTTGTACAGAAGCTCAAACCAAATCAATAAATGTACGTCTTAAATTGATACATTTTAAATGGTTAATGCAGATGTATGTTACACCGGAGGAGTTAAATAGATATAACAAAAATATACCAGATACGTGCACAAAATGCATGGAAAGTAAAGGAACCCTATTTCATTGTGTATGGGAATGTAGAATAATTAGAATGTTTTGGGAAGAGGTGAGGGTAACAATTGAAAAAATAATCTCAAAACAAATCATATTGAATCCTAAACTGTTTTTGTTGGGTCTGTACCCAGAAAAGCATAACTTTAATAAAAGTGAAAGAACATTCATAGACCTCAGTTTGCTTAATGCCAAAAAATGTATTGCACTACTGTGGAAAAAGACTCATAGACCAGATGTGACTCAGTGGTTAAGACAGATGTTAACAAACCTTCCATTAGAAAGAATAACATACATACTGAAATCAAAGGAAATTGTGTTTGAGAATATATGGAGACCTTTTATTGATTATGTAAAAAATTTAAACATAACTCTTGAAGAAGAAGGTGAATGATGTGTGTGGACCTTGTAAATTCCAAACTGGTGAACATAATATGTATACTTACGTAATGGATTGTCTAGACTAAACAGAGGAGCATTGTTGAAGACTTGATTTTGTTGGTAGTTGTGGGTGTTTTTAGTGCATTTTTTTTGTAGTACTTTAGTGTTAGTGTTTGATTGTTTGTGTCATGTTTGTTAAAAAAAAAAGGTTCAATAAAGATATTGTGGGAAAAAAAAGTGAGTATAGTATTATTTAAGCAAAGCAACAATATGACATACAATTACCAAGACCTCTGTTTGATAATCAGTAGTCTTTGGCAAATCGTATGCACAAACACATTAATTATCAATCTCTTTTAAACCTCTATGCTTTGAATCATGTAATATAGGGTATACATATGCCTTATTTCCACTAGCACGGCTTAGCACGTCATGGTACAGCTCATCACGCTTCGGAAGTCTTTCCACTAGCCCCAACACGGTTTAACAGCAGCGATTCTCAGCCTCGCTCAAGGGCAGGGTCCAGTCGTGCTGAGCTGTACCGTGTTATGGCGTTAAAAGACTGGTCACCGCTGATTGGTCAGGTCTTAAAGTCACGAAAGCGACTGTCTTCACTGTCTTCTGATACACGACCGCCATATGCAATATTTCACGGACTAACTCGGTCACGGAGTAAATACGATATTAATACAGACAGCGTTGTAGGTTTTGCGGAACTCTACACCGTGGTCCAATGAAGAGGTGCGGAGTTTTCTCTGCTTGGTGGCAGTTACACAGTGAGGAGTGACCCGGACCCATATACAGATGGCTGGCCAGCTTAATAGAAACCGGACTATGGGCAAGCTGAAGACGATCGTGAGAGAACCACCGATGGTGAGTGATTTGTAATAATGTGCATCTGTTCGCTTATTTATCCTGTTGGTGGTGAGCTCACTTTTTTTGAGCCATACAGTGCCGTTTTGTGCTGGCTAACAAGTTTTAGCTAATGAGTTTTAGCTAGTGCTAGCTAGTACCAACTGCTGATTCACGCTTGTTTTCTCCTAAATATTCGCTTGTGAGAGCAAAACGATGAAATATGTTAATCCTGGTTAAAGTCCTGGTTTTTGTTTTGTATTGCACTTTTGTGCTGCACATTAAATTGTGTGCAATTTAATGCTAGAATGTTTCCACATGCCAGGGGTTAGCCTCCCTGTTGTGGATACTGGTGAAATGGACCACACCAGCCATATTAAAATTGCTTTTTCAAACCAGTGATTTATAAAGTCATTCATATAATTTTCTAAAGCGTCAGAATAGACACACACACCTATTCTGTGGATCCTGCAGTGCATGTCAGGGAAACAAAGCATTTTTTGTCACATCCCACCACTGAATTTCACAGGTGTATTTCCCGAATACAGGTACATCTCCAAAAATTAGAATGTCATGAAAAACTTCAATATTTTTTGTCACTCATTTCAGAAAGTGAAATCCGTATATTATATAGATTCATTACACAGACAGTGATATATTTCAAGCATTTATTTATTTTAATTTTGATGATTATGGCTTACAGCCCCTGAAAACCCCAAATTCAATTTGGCAAAAAATTTGAATATTACATAAAATTAACTTTAAAAAATAGTTTTTAAATATAAATGTTGGCAGCTGAGGTGTTGGTTAATATGGGCTGTAGCTGTAATCATCAATATTAAAATAAACACTTGCAATATATCACTGTCCCTGTAATGAATCAATATATGGGTTTCACTTTCTGAAATGAGTGAAAAAAATATTGAATTTTTTCATGGTATTCTAATTTTTGAGATGTGCCTGTATAAGTGTTGAACTTGCTTGAAACTAACCATCATCCATTTCTGTCGTTCATCTATGCAGGAGGAAATCAGCCGCCCCACAACCTACCTCGCCACTGTGGAAAGTACTGAAATCCTTTCCTTTTATAGGTAAATTGTCAAAACCATAGTAGAACAATTTCCACTTAATATAAAAGAGACTGAACTGAGATTTATTTGATTGTGTGAATATGGCACATCAACTGTAAAATAAACCACTTGTTAATGTATTTATTTTTTTGTCAGATCACTTTTGTGATCCTTTGTGAGTTATGTTCATAACTGTATGTTTTGGCAAATGTGAGATGTTCAGTTATCAATATAATTTACTTTATATGTGTAGTTTATAGTCTATCATCAATAAACTCATGCAGTAACAGGACACATTATAAATATTTAAGACCAATTGTAGTGCTTCCTTTTATATTTTAGCAGTGATAGTACAAAGCACCGCCCACACATGAAGCCAGGACAACAAGAGACACTTTTACACTTTTACAGACAAGACAAACTTTTATTGATAAAAACTTCATATTTTGACTGACCGACTCCATACTCGGTGATGCACAACTTCAGTTAATGTACTAGATTCCATTCAAGTGAATGTATTAATTCATTCTGATTGCTGAGGCCACAGTAAAAAGAGATGATTTTAAATGTAACCCAGCCCTTGTAAAATCTACTGAAGTGCAGCTACATGAAAATTGTGGTTAAATACAACAACAAAGTACTTTATTGTCACATTCAAATTGTAATCCCTCCTGTTTTGTTTTTCTTTTGACTTCGTGGATGAAATATGGGTGGGCAATATAAGCTGCAGCTTCAGCCATCACCCATTTCAGATAACCTATGTTGAACTGTATAATCAGAGGAGCTATTGTTTAATTTGACCTTGTTAGATTTTTTCCCCTTTGTTATATTATTCTATTTTCTTTTAATCTTTACTTTTAATCAATCCGAAATAAAGATTCATTCATTAATTCACATTCCACCACTGGCTTTTAGCAACAAGTGTATTTCCCAAATAAGTTTTAAACTTGCTTCAATTAACCACCACCCATTTGTCTTTTGTCTAGGCAAGAGGGAAGCTGTCACCCCAACTGGACCTTGCCTCACTATTTACAGAGATGCAGGCTGTAGATCTGTCGAACCAGGACCAGTACGGACCGATCCAGTTGCTTCTCAGTGAGGCAGCGTGTGACCATTCCAGTTTGGGTTTTTTTACAGTTTGAATTTTGCACATTCTGAATAATCTGGAATTTGCTGCTGATTGTAATAAACAATTTAGTGACTTATGTGTTTGCATCATGACTTTCTATCTTGATTTTCTATTTTGTCTGTTAAGACACCGGTGGGAAAAGAGTCAACTGTACAAAGGATTAATCGGTGACCTTGAAAATAATGGCTCATTTTTAAGAAAAAAGTAACCAAAACAATTATTTTATTAACTGAAGACTATATTGTTAGAAGACTGTACAGAAGACCCTGCATACTTTAGTGACAGTACCAGTATATGGAGGAATTCTGGGTCATATTAGCATCTGCTCTTCATCATAATGGGTTTGGGCAGGGGTGTCTAATCATGTGCCATGGAGGGCCAAGACCCTGCAGACTTTACCTCCAACCAGTGTCTTCAACAGCAGATTCCACTGAACTTCTTCCACTGACTGATCAGTGAGATCACCTGCTGAAGAGACTGGGTAGAAGAGAGAACCTGCAGGGTCTTGGCCCCCCATGACACATGATTGGAAGCCCCTGGATTAGGTTTAATGGGATTTAACATTTTAACACAAACTGCTTTATGGTTCATAATTCTGTTGACAGACTTACACCAAACCAAAAGTGATTTCTCAAACTGCTGGATTATTCTTAGCTTTTCCAATCTTTCAGTATTTAATTTATGCCACATGGTGGTAACCTTCACATATAAAAAAAAGAGACATCTGCAAAAACTTCAGAGGTTTATTGTCAGTGAAATTCTCAGTGCAATACGACATGAATGCATGTCTAGTACATTGTTGATGCAGAGAATATATATTTCTACAGTACATGTATCTAGTAAATCAAGTATTTTCCATGTAACCTTGTGACTGCATTATTTTAACTGCTTTTAATCCTAGATCAAGTTTGTTTTGGCCTAAAATGCATGATAACTGTCAAATATATCTTATTATACCTAACTCAGTAAAGTTTACTTTCTGAATATATATTTTGTGGCTAATATAGTTATTAACATGGCGATCAAGTTGTGTCAGCTGATCATTTTTTTCTATGACACATCTCAGACTCAGTGCAGAAGCAGGTACGTGCATGATGTCTCAAACTGTCTCTCAACAGTCTCTCCATGATTTTCAAGCAGATCAGAGCAATTTGTTGCGCAGGAAATAAACGTTTCTACAGACATTCTTAAGCTCTATAACCACTGATCGTTTGTGAAGCTGTGCTGACATCAGTGACAGGCTGATGAAATCCGTGACAGGTCAGGTTCGCCCAGAGCGAATGAAGCAGTAATTTCCCCACAACAGAGCCATCTGAAACACACACAGCGTACATATTTTAGTACCTAACAGCGATAACTTGCAGACATTAAAGTGTAGTACGACGTACTTATAGTAAACTAGCATTAGCAACCATTAGCTTACCGTCATATATGACCTAGTTTGTATCCTCACGTCTTCGGCTCTCCAAGAAGCTGCAGAACTATTTCCAGAGTGTTTCATCTCGCTGCCTGTACCCTTGTCTGGCGATCCTTTTTGGCGTTTACGGTGAAAAAAGCCACAGACCGAGGAGTCGCCTTGTACAGCTGTTTGTGCTATGTTTTGCTTGGGTCGCGTGTTCTACGTCACGGGAGTGTGGCGCCGCCTCGCTGTTATAGAAATCCCACCCACCCCAGCTCAACACAGTTGTAATGGAGACAAAAGCATGCCGAATCATGTCGAAGTGAATCAAGATGTGCCGAAGTATGCTGGGCTAATGGAAAAGTGCCTATAAAGCCTTCAGTGATTAGGCATTATTAAGTGACAGCATGATATTATAATGTTCAGTTAATTTCAACATTGTCATGCTGGTAGCATTGATTAAGATGCAAGCATTTGTACTTAACTTAGATGTTCAGCCGCCTCTTTGATGTCGATGGGAGGAGAGCACGGACGGTGACAAGACTGGGTCTCAGAGGCTGGTTTTGTTTTGGCAGGGGAAAGGAGAACAACAGTCCTGCATCCTTTTTCCCTGTAAAGTGCACTGTTATGCTTCAGTTGTGGCCACACATGTGACCTACTTTTGTGACTTATTTAAGGCCTCACATTTTAGATAAGAACAAAGACAGAGTTTCCTTGGAGATAACAGGAAGCTGTTAAGGTGTTGGCTTTAGTATGCAGGGCCTGAGACTGTGGGGGTGATATTAGGGGATTATAGAGGAGATGCATTGTTACTGGTGATTATAATGCAATGTGACTTGTGATGCAAAGTTACTGGTGATTATAATGCAATGTGACTTGTGATGCAAAGTGACTTGTGAGCTGTGAGAGTCCCGGGTATTTTTTTTTTTTTCCTGTCCTGTCAGGCAGCTAGGCAAACACAACAGGGATCTGTCACCCTACTGTGCCAAAACAGATTTACTTTGCCAAGAGGAGCCTATACAGTGCCTAACTTTGCACTGTATATATACTGTATAATGCAATGTGACTTGTGATGCAAAGTGACTTGTGAGCTGTGAGAGTCCCGGGTATTTAAGGGGCGAGAGTTTCCTGTAATGTCTCTTTCTGCTTGGAGAGGTTGGAGAATGTGTAATAAAGCTGCTTTGAGACAAACATGCCTCATCTATTGCACATTCCCACACTGGTGACCCAGACTACTGACGCGTCAGATGTGGCCATGGGGCAGTCGTGGAGCAGCATGTAGCCGGAGCCTGGCAACCGCTTGCCTTTTTCAGCAGGACCTGAAGCTCACCAGGATAGTGAGCGTAAATACAGCGCGTTCGACAGGGAGTTGCTGGCTCTCCATTTGGCCATCCGCCACTTCCAGTTCTGGCTAGAAGGGCGCTGTTTCACTGCATTCGTTGACCACAAGCCGCTAACATTCGCGATGGCCAAAGTTTCAGAGCCGTGGTCAGGCCAGCAACAGAGGCAGTTAGCTACGATTTCAGAGTTTACTACCAATATTCAGCACATGTCGGGTAAACTGAATGTAGTGGCAGACTGCCTCTCGCGCGCTGTGGCTGCCCCCGTCTGCATGGGGATAGATTACACAGCCATGGCCGCGGAGCAAGGCAGTGACGCGGATGTGCACGCGCTCCAGTCTGGACCAACAGGGTTAAGGCTGGAGAGCAGGGAGCTGCAAGACGGCAGGCCCCCCCTAATCTGCGATGTCTCCACAGGACGACTGCGTCCCGTGGTGCCGGCAGCGTGGTGCCGGCAGCGTGGTGCCGGCAGCGTGGCACCGGCAGCGTGGCACCGCCGCGTTTTCGACTCGATTCATTCTTTGGTGCACCCGGGGGTTCGCGCGTCGGTCAAAATGGTAGCGGAAAAATTCGTGTGGCCCGGCCTTCGCAAACAAGTTAAGGAGTGGGCGGCAGCCTGCATGGCGTGCCAACGGGCCAAGATACACAGGCACACGAAGGCTCCATTGGAGCCATTTCTCATTCCTTCCAAGAGGTTCGACCACGTTCACGTGGACCTCGTGGGCCCCTTCTTGCCATCACAGGGGTACACGCACCTTCTGACCATGGTGGACCGCACCATGCGCTGGCCGGAGGCGGTCCCTTTGGCGTCAACCACAGCCGAGGAGGTAGCGCGCGCGTTTGTAACGGCATGGGTGGCGCGTTTTGGAGTCCCGTCGGACATTACATCCGACAGAGGCCCGCCATTTGTTTCTGAACTTTGGTCAACAATGGCCCGCAGCCTAGATGTCACAATTCACCGTACAACCGCGTACAATCCGCAGGCTAATGGGTTGTGTGAACGTTTTCACAGGTCAATGAAAGCAGCGCTTAGAGCGTCACTGACGGATGCAAACTGGGTGGACAAGCTTCCGTGGGTTTTATTAGGGTTGCGTTCTGCGCCTAAAGAAGACTTAGAGGCTTCCCCAGCGGAACTCGTTTTCGCGCAGCCACTTCGGCTACCCGGGGAGTTTCTCCCGGATAATCCTGCGCCAAGCAGCTCCCCGTCTCAGCTGTTGCAGCGTAGCGTTGAGGCAGGCACGCTGCCGGGCCCCGTCCATCACAGTTTTCCACGCGTTTTTGTGCCTAAAGCTTTGAAAAACGCAGAGTTTGTTTTTGTCAGGCATTACGCGCATCGCACACCACTGCGACCACCTTATGATGGGCCGTTCAGAGTGTTGGAAACAGGGGACAAGCATTTTTTGCTAGATTTGGGGGGTAGGAGGGAAAAGGTTGGCATAAACAGACTCAAACCCACTTTTGTGGTGGCGGACGAGCAAGTGCCGTTGGCAAGGGCCCCTCGACATGGCAGACCACCACGGGGTGTTTCCCAGAGTAATATTTCCCCAGAGCACCCGCAGAGACTGACAAAAGGTTTGCACCCCCAGACAGCAGCTCCCCAGCATGACGGCGTCGTGGAGGCGGTGAAACCTGGTTACAGCAGATACGGGAGAAGACTGAGGCCCAAGCGGCATGTGGATTGATGTGCAATGATGTTATCACAGCATGCAAACTGTTATTCTGTTGTTCGATCTAAATGTTTGGGGGGGGTAGTGTGGCCACACATGTGACCTACTTTGTGACTTATTTAAGGCCTCACATTTTAGATAAGAACAAAGACAGAGTTTCCTTGGAGATAACAGGAAGCTGTTAAGGTGTTGGCTTTGGTATGCGGGGCCTGAGACTGTGGGGGTGATATTAGGGGATTATAGAGGAGATGCATTGTTACTGGTGATTATAATGCAATGTGACTTGTGATGCAAAGTTACTGGTGATTATAATGCAATGTGACTTGTGATGCAAAGTGACTTGTGAGCTGTGAGAGTCCCGGGTATTTAAGGGGCGAGAGTTTCCTGTAATGTCTCTTTCTGCTTGGAGAGGTTGGAGAATGTGTAATAAAGCTGCTTTGAGACAAACCTGCCTCATCTATTGCACATTCCCACACAGTCAAAGAAAAAAAGAAAACTCAGTGATACGTCAAAAAATTGGCTGTAAAAAATATGTAAATAGTTTATCACGTATGCAGCATTAGAGTTAAAAACTCATAAAGTTAGATTGAAAAAGTAAAATCCCCAAACTTTGCAAAAATACCCATATGTAGATTGTTTTTTTTTCTCTCTTCCCTTTTACCAAGTTTTCACACACAAATCAGTAGCTACACAGCCTTTTCTATTTTTTTTCCCAAGTTCTCGTTCTCTCTGTCTGTTTTTTTTTTCCCTTCTCTCTCTCAAGGACACACATACACACACACAAACACAGACAGATATACACACACAGACAAACACACAGGGCCCACAGAACTGTTCTCTTTTGCGTTATCTCCACAAGGTCATACAATAAAGACTTTTAGGTTCATGCCAAAACAGCATGAGAATTATTTCAATTAATCTCCGGAACTGCAACTTTTAGCGGAAAAAAATCGCACATATGGCAACTCTCACACCGCCACTTGCAGCGTGAAGCGCCCTTTCTTTTTTTGCACTGCCGTAAAAACGCCACACCAGTCCACTGTTTTTGCTCAAAGCTATTTCAAAAACCTATAATTTTAAACACTTCTCAAAAGGATAACAATTAACTAGTCCATCCTTTTATGCTCCACAAATATCAGAAAAAAATCACAACCATCAATTTCACACTCTATTCACTCCGTCTCCGTGGGAACCCCAGCCTCTGCTTCACACTAAATGATTTTCATGTAACACTAAGACAAAACAAGTTCAGACTGCAGTAACTTTTATCTAAAACTCACAAAATAAAATATTTCAACGGTCATGTCAACCCCTCCGCTGTGTGCCGAAAGCCCAAAGTAAGGCCTCCTACCCCGGCATCTTTGCAATAGCTCACCATAGCGGGGGAAGTCCCATGGGCGATAAGCAGACCCGGTAAGGGCACGAATTTTCTGTGAAAAAAACCTTTTCCCTTCGGGGATCAGGTAACCTCCCCACGAATGCTGAAGGTCCAAACCCTGGACCATAAACAGAAGAGGTCAAAAAGGCACAAATCTGTCCCCGAAAATTTACTTCTCTGGGATCACATGACTTTTCCACAGGACGTCAAACATCTGCGGTTAAAAGACCACGAATCTTTCCCTTTTTTCTTTGTATGCACTTCCAGACCTCCACTGCACTTACTAGGGCGTAGAGAGCAGCGGATTTCTAAGATTTACCCCGGGTCTTGCGATAACGGTCACTGTTTGCAGAGGAAAAACCTCGTTCCTCCCAAGGGATTATTACAGTACCGCTCACCGTGGGCAAAAATAGCCTAGCAACCAGGCTGCTATTTTCACCCCTTCAGCTTTTCGAATTGTACGATCGGTCCGGGGAATCTCACTATCTTTTATCCATAAACAACAACAAATGTACTTACATTCAAGCTGCCTGTAGGATTCCCAGATCCGTCACCCAGTCAGTTCCAGCACCCCGGTCTGAAATGCCTTCACTGCAGTAACACTGTGACTTTTTTTTTTTTCACTCAGCCTGGGAAGGACTTTTTATCAGCTGTGCACTTGCTGAAATCAAGCAGTGGCGCCGGGAAGATGGAGATATGTGGATCCGCTGTTCAGAGTGCCAAAATGTTAGAATAATTTTGAGCTTAAATTATTCAAAGTCAAAAATCAGGCGGAAAGTTGAATTTATGTACATTTATTACAAAAATATAAGGAGTCACGCCAATGGCCACTTTGGGGGAAGAATTACAAAGCATGGCATTCAGACACGCTTAGAATCCCTAAAGGATCCATTCGTCTAAGTCTGATATATATAGGTAGGAGAAAGCAGGGGGAGGATGGGATGAGAGGAGGAAAGGAGAGGGACAGACAGAAAGTCCTGATAACTGAGCTTATCCAGGCAGACATCACAGACACTCTGGTGACAAGAAAGTAAATCTAACAGAACATCCATAAAACATTAATCTATAAGATGAGGAGTTCCTGTGCATTCTTGTGACCCGAAACAGAACATGTCAAAGAGATTATAATAAATGGCTTATGATGAATAAATGATCTAAGCCTTAGATCATTCCTTACGCATGTACTAACCCTGTACTGATCTTCAGTCTGAACACTCTGAAATTGCTCACAGAAACATGGCAAGAATATATAAACTTATCCTATATGGAATGCACATATAAACATTAAACATGCCATATGAAAGGTATTAGATAAAATTTTATGATTGAAAAAATTCAAAAAGTCCTGACTAGAAAGCTCTGAGGGGATGTGAGGATTGACCGAGTCCTGACTCTTTGTCAGCCTGGCTATAGTGTTGAAAAGAAACCTGGGATTATTCTTATTCTCTTCTATTAATGCAGAGTAATAACTTGTTCTAGCTTTCTGGTTGGCAGACCCAGGAACTTCGGAGTAAGTTAACGCACCAAATTTCAGTCACTGTATTAAAAAACGCTGAATGGAATAGAACAGATTGTCCCTTAAAACACGTGCACCAAGTCTATTTGGATGGATGCCATCTGGCCTCATAAGTGATGGGCGGTTCCAAAACAGGTTGAAATTGTCTACAAAACCAATGTTAAAAGTAGGACATGTAGAACACAACCAAGTATTAAGACTGAGAGTTCTGCTAAAATAATTACAACCTCATCTGAAAGGGGCCAAAGGTCCAGAGATAAACACACGTCTGCCACAGTTCATAAGAGTGGACAGAAGGCTCCTGAAGTCACTCTTTAAGATCGCCGATGCTTCATCAGGGATGTTATTGCATCCAACATGAACTATGACAGTTTTAGCTTGGGGGTATTCATTTAATAGGTCAGGGGTAAGAGCCTCAATATCAGACACTTTAGCCCCCGGAAAAAATTTAGTGATACAGTACCTGCTTCTGACGTTCCTCATAATCGAGTCACCAATTACCAGCATCGTCTGTGGGGGGCTTTGTCCGTGGTTTCGAAGTGGTGGATAATTTTGTCGATGTTGTTGTTGTGATGGCAGGGTGATGCACTCTCAAATCAGTATAAATCCCCAATGCAGGCGATCATGTGAGAGTGAGACAACAGGCGCAGTGCCATGCTCTGTCACTAGGGGCACGCAAATTCACACACTCAAAGGGTTAGGCTCCCACCAACCCTACAGGTGAACCCGATCTTCCACGTATCCCACATCAAACCCCTCTTGGTCAGCCCCCTCTGCCCCCCCCCCCGAAGCCACCTCCTCCTCCGCGGATAATCAACAGCCACACCGCCTACACGGTTCGTTGGGTCCTGGATGTTCGTCGTCAAGGACGGGGCCTCCAATACCTGGTCGATTGGGAGGGCTACAGCCCAGAGGAACGCTCCTGGGTTCCCAAGTCCTGAGTCCTGGACAAGAAGATGCTCCGGGCCTACCACCGTGCCCATCCCGAGAAGCCTTGTGGACCGCCAGGAGGTGCTCCTAGAAGGGGGGGCCTTGTCATGGGCGGCGAGACCGCGCCCCCTCCTTCTCGTGCATCTCTCCTCAGGTCATCAATGCACCTGAGTGAGAGGACACACCTGCGCCCTCTCATCAGCCAGCGTTTATAAGGAAGCACTCTTCAGTGAGTCAATGCTGGCTCGGGTATACTGCCTTCACAAAGACAAGCAAGTATATGATTCACACTGGTGAAGAAGTTATTAACCTGTGTGCTTTCTCTTCTCCTAAGGTTGCTGCCATCATGCGGGTGTGTCTCCGGAACTGCGTGCACTCTCCTGCCATATCATCCATCATCAACAGCATTCAACCACCACCCGGTCAGGTCCCACCAGGTCTATTCCCCTCACCCTGCTAGTTTGTCTTTTGCCCGCTGGGGCCCTACTGGTTCTCCCCTGGAGGCTCACGTAAGTGACAATTTGGCCAGCCCATTTTCCCTTACTCCATTCCTCCATTCACGGCTCTCGTCTTCTCTCCACAGGCTGTTTCCTCTGGTGAGTGACTGTTTCTGTAGCTGTGCGGGGATTTTGATATTTAATAAAATTCTCAAACGTGTATTGTTGTTTGATTGTTCCTTCTTGTTGCTGCATCGTGCACGTGAGCTGATTGCTAATAACAATCATGACAATAAAGTATTCTCGGGGTTTCATTTTCTGCTGACACACATCGCTGCACTCTAGCTGCATTTAGCTGAGTCTATTAAAAAGCAGCTGAAAACTTTTTTGTTTAATGAGGCTTTCCGTTGAGTTTCAATTCAACTCCTTTTTAATAGTAAATCTGATATTTTTAAATTATTTTAATCTTGTGTTTTAACTTGTTTTTGTATTTTTTAAAATTATTTTTATCTATCAGCTTTTTTATTCTACTTTATTGTACAGTACTTTATGACTATATGTCTCTGAAAAGCACTTCATAAATAAACATTACTTTTTCTCCGAGCGCTACTTGCAAGCTTCATGCCAGTGTGCTTTTAGCTTAGCCGTTGCTAACACTGCTTCAAGACGTTTGCTGGCCCACATGTTTTTTTTCATGCAGCACTTCATGTGAGTTGTGTGTCATGTTAAGGTCTTTCTTTCCATCATTGTTATAAAATCCAAAAGGCCCAACTGCACAATGACAGTAAAGCCTATTCTATTCCATCTTTGAGCTAACTGCTTCTTAACTTTCAAAGTTGGCTGCAAGTCTCGCGAGACAACATATGACTTCACTTGACTGGGTGCTTGCTTTCCACCATCTAGTGGACTGAAAACATAATTGATTGAATTCCCAAGAGAGTATGCAACATTTACATGGAATATATACGTACAGTATAAGTAATAAAAGATCAATCCATGTATTTAGGAATCGGTGGATCGTCGTTAGTGTCAAGTATCGTGATCCATCACTGAATCGATGTTTTGTCCCATCCCTAGCAGTTATCAGCAAATGTAGTAACCCCTGGAATCCCTATTGCCCTATCGGATTGCTCAGTTCAATTCAATTCAACTTTATTTATATAGCACCATTTCACAACAACAGTCATCTCATAGCACTTTCAAATATAAGGGAAACCCCCATAATTGAAGAAAGACCCCAGCAATCAGACGATCCCCTGTGAGCAAGCACTTGGTGACGGTGGAGAGGAAAAACTCCCTTTTACCAAGAAGAAACCACTAGCAGAACCAGGCTCAGGGAGGGACAGTCATCTGCTGCTACTGGCTGGGGGGTGAGGGGATAGAGAAGATGAAAAGAACAGACATGTAGAGAGCAAACATTAAAGGAGTGAACAGTTGGATCAGTTGGAACTAAGTGTTGTATAAAATTGCCTATTTGATTAAACCAATAAGAAAAGTGCTCTACATCCCGAGATCTCATGAAGAGCCAGTTATAAACAGCCTATAGATATTTCCACAGTCAAAGCCCCCGCCCCCCTTCCCGGGGGCTGTTGTGGCAACAGGTCAGACCACTTGACAAATTGAAGGTTCGCTGACTGTCAGTTAACCTTCCATTCACCTCCTGCTTGAACCTTCCTCTGCAATTAGGAGACAGAGCAGATACAGGAAATAGCTGACAGGACAGTCCCTGGAGGTGTGTTTGTGTTTGCGTGCATGCATCGTCCAAGTATTACTCATGAGTAAATTATATGTATTGAGACTTGTTTTCTTCTTGAAGGCAAAAGTCAAGCTACTCAACTGTGCATTCTGAAGCTCATGATGAGTAAAAGGGATAGTGGCAGCAGCAGAGGCAAATGTTCATGTAATTCAAAGGCAGGCTAATCGGAGTATGCAGAATCAAGTGATCCAAGAGACTGAGAGTGACTCATACAGCTGACTGAAAAGCTACAGAAGTGTCCACTATCAGCTAGGGATACATCAGTCTGGTATTGAGTGTTAGTATTGGTACGATTCTGGTATAAATTACTGGTTCAGGTATTATGGAGGATTAAAAAATTCATCATCTGATCCATTAAAAAGCCATGAAATGAGAGCTCATTGAGAGACCAGAAGAGATCCCTGGGAGACCAGGAGAGATCGCTGAGGGACAGTTTCTTGGGTGACCAAGGAGATTGAGTGTTTGAAAGGTTTTTAGTGCTGCTCTACCACGTTTACACGGGGGTGGAGATCATTGAGAGATTGTGGAGAAATGATAAAATAGCCATATCTCTCAGCAATCTTTCAGTGATCTTTCAGCAACTGCCAAGATCTCTCAATGATTTCTTAATGATCTTCCGGTGATCTCAACAGTCACCATGGTCTCCTCAAAGTTTTGACTCAGTGCAAAACAATCTCTCAATGATCACCAAAGTAAAGCGATCTCTCAACAAAACTCTCAATGAGCACTCAATGATCTCATCAATATCCCAAAGATCTCTCAGCGATCTTCTTCCAGTGAATTCTATCAGTCTGTCATCAAAGGCTTTGCGATCCCTCACTTATCTCTCAGCCATCTCTACCTTTGGAGTGGAAAAATTTGGAGTTCATTGAAAGACCGCTGAGATATCATTGGGAGATTGAATAAATCATCGAACACTCCTTGAGCACTCCTCACCCAGGCCTCGGCTAGAATATTGGTATCTCACTGGGCTGCAACGACTGGCGACTAGTTGGGGAATGCCATTTGCGAGGCTGATACAGGAACAATGATAACACACCAGCAAGAGCAACACCCTGCAACAGGCTGTAGATGGAGAGATAAAGTGTCCAGATAGAGAGTAATTTTGCATGCTTATCAAGTGCAGCTTGCCTTGCCTTGTGAGGGGAAAAAAATAGCCAAAATGAACGTTTCTCTACAGATATAACAGATATTTTTAGCTCACGCTGCACGTCAGCAGAGGCCGCTGCTTTTCCACTTTTTCTCCTCAACATGATCTCAGTGTCTGTACCAGAGCCTTGATGAGCGTCTCCAAGCCGAGGCTGCACTCAGCAGTCAGTCCAGCAACATTTGAAGAGGTTTTGGTGTGGCCCAACAAACGTACACAGATTTCCTCAGACTCACCCTGTTCTGTGGCGACGAAACAATAACAAACACAAGGGAGTCAGTTACATGGGGGTGGGGTTATTAATGAGGCTGGGGGAGGATTCTGAGAACAAATGCAGCTGTGGCACTTGTTCTTTAACTGCAATAGAACTGGTTAGAAGCAAAACAAATGTATTCATCACTATTAGTCAGTTATCAGCAGACATCAGCTGGAACTTAAGCAGAACATGATAGGAAGTAAGGAACATGCAATAGTATCATTCCAGCCATGTGATGCAGAATGCTACGTTTACCTAGTAGTTCCCTCAAAACCAGTCGGTGATTGGAGGAGACATGAGGGAGGATGCCATCCCCCTTGTTAGCCTGCCAGCCACCCATCCCCGTTACCATTCACAGGTGGAAATCATCCCCCAACCTAGAAAAAAAAACAGACTTAATATTATCATAAACCTTATCATGTTACGTAACTGAATAACATGACTTTGGACAAATAATTTTAAGCAGAAATATAAAAAAAAAAAAAAATTTACATTTTCAACTTTTTCTTGTAGATTTGCAACTTTTCTCATAAATATGCAACTTTTTTCCTGTAAATTCACAACTTTTTTCATAAATTTTGAACTTTTTCATAAAGCAGAAATGTAAAAAAAAATTCTAAGACATTTTCAACTTTTTCTTGTAGATATGCAATTTTTACCTCCGCCAAGGGAGGATGCAGGTAATGTTTTTAAGTGGTATTGGTTTGTCTGTTGATTGGTTTGTCTGTCTGTCTGTTAGCAACATAACTCAAAAAGTTATGAATGGATTTTGACGAAAGTTTCAGGAAAGGTGTGTAATGGCACAGGGAACAGAAGATTAGATTTTGGTGGTGATTTGGATCACGATGTGGATTCAGGAATTTTTTAAATCTCTATCTATAAATGCACCAAATCCCTGTCTGTTTGTGTGTGTGTATGTGTGTGTGTGTGTGTGTGTGTGTGTGTGTTCCTCAGATATTTCCCAAACCGTTCGTCAGACTGACGTCAGAGTTTATCAGTGCTTTGCTGAGGTTACGAAGGGGTGCATCCCCAAGTATGGAGTTGCTCATTCAAAATATGTATTTTTTATCAATAAAAGTTTAGCCACTGTTCCGTTTCCTCATGCTCTGGTTTCTAGAAGTGTGGACGGGGTTTGCGATTGACTTCGTACTGATTGGATAATACGCTGCATCACAGCCAGTCACCAGAGCGCTCCGTAAGCAAAACAAGGAAATGAAAAAGTGACAAATTTGACCAGAAAACAAGAATACTGAAGATTTAATGCTTAAAAATGATACTATAATGTCACTGTGATAGTGTACCTCTAAAGGATAATTTGGCATATGTGGAGAACAAAAGGTGCGCAGATGCGCTGGGAAGGGGGGGTGGGGAGCAGTAGCTGGACCACCTTAGCGCAGTTATTTGCAAGGAGCCAAGCCCAGCCTGCCTAGTTAACAGGAGTCTCGGCTGCTGCCTCACCCATTTGCCACAACTGTCCTGCTCACTGTGGGTTCAATATGGCGCTCCTCCCAGTGCACCTCTAGCTAAAAATTAAAAGTTAATAATAATACCACCATGATTGTGGAGTGGCCAGATCAATTGCATATCATATGCGGACACATATGCATGCTTTGACTAAACAACAACCATGACAAAAACTGCCCAAATAACAAAATAAATCATTTTTTATTTACTGACAAATGGGCAACACTGATGCAGTTGATGCCAAACAGGTCATTCTGCTGTGTATAATAATGTTTGGTGTTTTGTACTTATAATATTGCTAAAATATAAAAGGATGCACTACAATGGGTCTCAAATATTTGTAAAAGTGTCCTGTTATAGTACTGCATGAGTTTATGGATGATAGACTATAAACTACACATATAAACTAAAACAGTTATAATGATGACTGAACAACTCCCATT
Organism: Pholidichthys leucotaenia; assembly: GCA_020510985.1. Classification (NCBI taxonomy): domain Eukaryota; kingdom Metazoa; phylum Chordata; class Actinopteri; order Cichliformes; family Pholidichthyidae; genus Pholidichthys; species Pholidichthys leucotaenia. The sequence goes on from CM035847.1 coordinate 76,283,579, forward strand.
CCCCAAAGTGCAAGATACAACACTTTTATGAATATAACTCATAAAAGATCACACAAATAAGTGGCCTGATAAATAAATAAGGGTTCTTAAACAGTTGCTGATATTGGATGTCCCATTCATTTTCAATAATTCTGTAATTAATATTCACACAATCAAATAAATTTTAGTGTTCAGTCCCTTTCACATTTGTCAAAGTCTAATGTGTGATTGCCTACATATAGGCTACACCTCTTTGTATTCCATTTTTAAACACAGCCTACATTTGGGCCTGTAAAGCCTAATTAGGCTACCTGTTTTCAGACAAGAATACCTGTTATTTTATATATTAATCTGGCGCTTTTCATGTACTACCCCTTTAAGACGTGTCCACTGAGTTACATGTGTGGTCACGCCATAAGACTACAGGCCTCAGCAAACCAGAAGCCAAACGTTGCAGAAAAAGTATTAGGGGGCGTGTCCACCAAACTCATTTTTCCTGCTGTGGGTGACTTTTTTCTATTCATTCTCTACGCAGTCCAGAGTTTACAGCGCTGAGCGCTCTTGGCGCTGAAACACTTTGAGCGGTGGCCGTTTTTTGTTACGGTGCTCAGGGCTGAAAAAAGTTCAACTTGTCAGACTACTGTACACCTGCACTCGTCAATGTCAGACCTTTCCAAGCAGCAGAATTAAGGAAGGGCAGAACATAGAAAGCTGGTACAGGAAAACAAGAACAGGAGGTGACGGTGGAGGAAGAGGAGGCTGAACTTTGCTGCATCAAACAACCCGGTACTCTTTGATCTGACACTAAAAGGATATCATGATCAAAATTTGAAAGCAAACGCTTGGAGGAACATGTCTGCATCTGTTGGCGTGCCAGGTGAACGTTTGTGCCTTTGTCATGGTCATAGTTCTTACATGTTTGTTGTGGTAGATAATATGGATACTATGTGAATTTGTAGTTGATAACTGCAAAAAAATGGTATGATACTGCACTGTTGGGTAATATTGCTTAATAATTGTGAACCTTGTCAGTAAACAGTAAGGGAGAAGAGAGGGGGAAAAAAAAACCAAACACGACCTGTTGGTTTAAGGTGGAATTGCCCAGCCCCAATGTATGGTCAATACAATTATGTAGTCATATAATGTATTCATATTGTTTTTGCTGTTGTTTCTCTGTCTGTTAATAATAATAATAATAATAATAATAATAATAATAATAATAATAATGGATTGCATTTATATAGCTCCTTTCATTAAAATTTTCAGGAAAAGTGTGTAATGGCACACTGAACACATGATTAGATTTTGGTGATACTCTCAAAATGCATACCTCTGCCAAGGCTCTTATCTTCTCACGGTGTGTTAGCAACAATTCTCCAAAACTACTGGATGGATTTGGATGACATTTTCACCAGATGTGGTTCTTGGCTCAAAGATGAACTCATTAGATATTGGAGGTGGCCCATGAGTGCATACCTCTGCCAAGGCCCTATCTCGGAATGTACAGATGGATGGCGATATGGACGGACAAAGGGACGGAGCGGAGGGCAAAGGGAGGGAGGGACGGAGCCTTGGCGGAGATATGCGCTCTCTGAGTGCCCTCTAGTTTCTCATAAACTTGCAAATTGTTGCTGAAAATTTTGTGACTTCTCAAAAATTTACAGATTATTTTTCTTGCAACTTTTTTTCTTGTAAATTCACAACTTTTTTCATGAATTTCCAACTTTTTTCATAAATTTGCAAATTTTTGCTAAAACATTTGCTGGGTGAGGAACAGAGGCAAGTCCGGCTGCTGTTCTTTCTCCATGTCGTATTCACCGTCCATGCTGTATCCACTCTCTATGATACATTCGCTGTCTGAGCTGTGCTCTTTGGCTGCACCCATGTCTGCGAAGCCTGGGTATGATGGACCTGGACCATTGACAGTCTGCCCGGTGACTGTAAGAGTAAAACCCAGCTTGCAGAACAAATCCCACCCCATAACGTTATCACCCTGGCATGTTACCTGGAACTGGAACACCGGAATCTACCTTTCACCGTATTGCACCGCGAAGGTGACATTCCTGTCAGTCATGGAGCACTCATCGTCTGGTAGTTCAATGAAGCCAGATGATACTAATCAATTAGCCAAGTTAGAAGCCTGTCTTAAGGAAATCAAAGCTTGGGTGACTTGTAATTTCCTGCTATTAAATTCAGATAAGACTGAAGTCATTCTTGTTGGTCCAAAAAACCTTAGAAATTCCTTTCCAAATCAAATTTTCAGTTTGGACGCAGTTACTCTTTCTCTTAATAGCTCTGTGAGGAACCTTGGAGTTATTTTTGATCAGGATTTGTCCTTCAATTCACATATTAAATTTGTTTCTAAGACTGCCTTCTATCATTTGCGTAATATTGCCAAGATTAGGAGCATCTTGTCTCAGAGTGATGCTGAGAAGCTGATCCACGCTTTTGTTAGCTCGAGATTAGATTATTGTAATTCTTTATTATCAGGCTGTCCTAAAACATCTTTAAAAAGTCTTCAGCTGATCCAAAATGCTGCAGCAAGAGTTTTAACAGGTACTAGAAAGAGAGATGATATCTCTCCGGTTCTGGCCTCCCTTCATTGGCTTCCCATAGAGTTTAGAATTAAGTTTAAAATCCTTCTTCTCACTTACAAAGCTCTAAACAATCAGGCTCCTTTTTATTTAAAAGATCTGATACTACCGTATTATCCTAACAGAGCACTACGCTCTCAAAATGCAGGATTACTTGTAATACCTAGAATCTCCAAAAGTACAATGGGAGGCAGAGCCTTCAGTTATCAAGCTCCTCTCCTGTGGAATCAGCTGCCAATCTGGATTCGGGAGTCAGACTTGATCTCTGTTTTTAAGAATAGGGCTAAAACCTACCTTTTTGATCTAGCCTACAATTAGGGAGGGATCATGTGTTTCTGAACCCTCCCTTAGTTATGCTGCTAATAGGTTTAGTCAGCCGGGGGACCTCCAGTAATGCACTGGGCCTCACTCCTTTCCTCACTCTCTATGAAATATTTTTTTTTTGCTGGTCATTAACATTTGTTTGTTCTCTCCCATAGATTGAGTCCCCATCGTGCTGTTTGCTCTCTACATGTCTGTTCTTTTCTTCTTCTCTGTCCCCTCACCCCCCAGCCAGTCGCAGCAGATGACTGCCCCTCCCTGAGCCTGGTTCTGCTGGAGGTTTCTTCCTGTTAAAAGGGAGTTTTTCCTCTCCACCGTCGCCAAGTGCTTGCTCACAGGGGATCGCCTGATTGCTGGGGTCTTTCTGCAACTGTGGGGGTTCCCCCTACAGTTGATAGTGCTATGAGATGACTGTTGTTGTGAAATGGCGCTATATAAATAAAGTTGAATTGAATTGAATAGTTCCACCGCATCAGGTTGCTGAGGGGTGAGCCTCCTAACCATGGCTTTGCTCACTATGGCCACCAACATAGGCATGCTCATGCCGTCTAACTTCACCACACGTTAACCAACCTTCGGGGCCCACAATGTTCACGCCGTGTCCGTGGGGTGTGGAGTTAACTAGCTTAGCTTCTCGTTGTTGGTGGTGGGATTTCGTGCACTACGCCATGTTGTCAGATGCAACAAAGTAGCTAGCTAGCAGTTCAACAGCATCCTCATACAAGTCCATCAGACCAAGTGTGTGAAAAATTCACTGGCCTTCTAAGCCCTCGTAGTGGACAAGCAGTGCTCACATCCTTACTGTGTCCAGTTTTCTCAGGTCCAACACTGAAATGTAGGTCTCAAGTGCGTCCAGCCATCGTGGCCACGGGATGGTTGGTTCACCTGGAGACTCGAGCAAAGGCTTTAGTCTGAAGCACGCTTCTGTGGTTTGAAATTCTCGTCGCCAAATGTTATGTCCACAAACCTGGAATGAAGATGCACGAGGATGCTGTGCTCAAACTGAACTTTATTACAAGCCGTTGTAGTAATAAGCACGTGCACACTCAGTCATAACTCTAGACGTGCACACCTGTAGCCAACAGCAACTGTAACTCCCAACTCACTCTCCACAGCCATGAGATGGCAGACCGCCCAATATATACTGGCATGGTGATGTCAGCCGCAGGCTGCGTTCCACTCTGCATATTAACAGCATTCTTACACTACAGTCCCAAGCCTGGTAAATGTAGAGGGTTGCGTCAGGAAGGGCATCCTGCCTAAAATCTATGCTAAATCAAATATTTGGATCATCATGAATGAGAAGAGTGAGATGGAGGCAGATGACCCCTAAAAAAAGGGAGCAGCTGAGCAGAAGAAGAAGGAAAAGAAGAAAAGTTAAAAAATTGGTTGGTGGTGTGCCGCAGGATTTTTTTTTTTTTTCAATGCAAAATTGTGCTCAAGTAACACGACCTTTACCTGGATCCAACTTCTACCTACTCCACCATGCCTGAGCCGGGCCAACCCCTCAGCTACATCCTCTCCTGCACATGCTCCTTTGGTTGTCAGTAGCAGGTGGATTCCTGTTAGTTTATCACATAGCGCCTCCTTGCAGTGACCTGACAGAGTCATCAGTAGGGTCACGGTGCCATCTAGAGGCAGCAGAGCAGATACACCTCACACTTTTAATTAGGTGTTGAGAGTCAGGGAAAGCTGTAAACTCACAGGTAAACAGCTGTAATTAGCAGGTTTAATCTGGGTCTCATTAATAGCTACATGGCTTTGAGTGGCAGAGTGCATATACGCTACATAGTGACCCCATTATGTTTATAAATGTTTTTGATTTGTTACTAATGTGATTTGTATTCCTGAATTTTCAAAACATTTACTTATATGTAAAGGCTATTTAGCTGTGCTTGAAAATGCCACATATATTTTTGCTGTTTAGTTTTCCTTTTGACTGTCGTCTATTTAATTTTTTGATACTGTGAAAAGGAAATCTGCACTTCTCTATGATTAAGAAGTTAATAAACAAATACATAAAGTCATTAAGCTGAGTTGAATATGAACCACTGAGGGGCACAGTGGAGCAACACAACGTGGAGCTCATGATTACATAATACTCTGTGGAACTGATTCTGTATTCTCAGAACAGGATTGAGACTGAATGAGAAGTTACAAGAAAAGAGACAAGCTTCAACTTGTAAAAATATAAAACCTCCAATCCCTATTAGGTTGGGTGTCTGAGCAAGAAAATCTGAAAAAGAAAAGCGCTTAATGGTTTGCTGTTTGGCAAGCCATTTGTGCCATAATTCTGCTTACCTGCACAGTGACTAAGAGCAGAGGTGGGAAGACCAGTGTTTTTCAACGTTTTGGAGCCCTTTATACATTGAAAAAAATCTTGCGGTGCCCCAACAATCTAAATTGTTGTTAGATGTTAGCCTCCACCGTTGCTGCTTGCACTGGAAAGGCTTGATCATAATTATGCATGGATGAGAGCTGTGGGCTACATTTCAAAGATTATGGCAGTCTTTCTCTTTGTCCATAGTTTTTGACATTTGGTGATAGTGGTGAGGGTCTACAGTTACAACAAAAAATAGGTGAACCTGTTGGAATTACCAGGTTTTCTGCATTAATCAGTCAAAATGTGATTTGATATTTGATGCACACGTTATCTCTGGCTGCCAAATTAAGATAAGATAAGATAAGCCTTTATTAGTCCCACAACGGGGAAATTCCAGGATTGCAACAGCACAGGGATAGCAACACTCAGAGCAACAATCAGAAGGCAAGAAAAAAAAAGCAAGCAAGCAAGAGCAGCTAATATAAGTGAGGCGGATGATAAAATAAAGGCAACGATGAGAGGGGGTTTTAAGCAGGTTTATTAAATCACACCGCCATCATAGGAACTCCACCCCAGCCCTTGTGCAGGCGGGCTGGTGTGTGTCCTCAGGCTCTCCAGCAAAGAGACACAAGATGTGTGTGTCAGCAGCAGTTGAAGGAATGAGAGTGAGCATGGATTTCAGTCAGCTTATATACCCAGTTACAAACAATACATGAAAGAGCATTCACAGCAGTTGGTATGGGCATTTGCATATGAGAGACATACATAACAATAAGGAGATTGCTGGCCTCTGCTCCAGCTGCAGGACAAAGAGGTTACAAGGCACATCTACATATTGATATCAGTCCCTAGGTCACAGTAAGGACAGGACGCATGAACACAATGCATGAATGGCACATTAACATCAGAGTAGTGAGCCAGAAGAAGCGGGGCTGCCAGTAGACATTAATACACACATTTCACTGTTCTGTTATTTGCTCTAGCCGAGCGCTGTGTCTGTCCCAGTCTGTTGTGGGGGTTACGCCACACGCTCCCCCCCAGAGGGCTCGGCAGGGAGCCGAGGCCTCGATAGTGCAGCTTTGGCAGCGAGCAGGGAAAGCTCTGTGCAGGCAGAGGTGGAGGGGGGTGGGGGGTAGTAAGTGCCGGCAGGAGACGGTGAAATCGTCTGAGCCGCGCAAAAATTGCTTGTGGGTCCGCGATGTCGAGGGGCTGTCCCGTTGAACGTGCAGAGGTCCACAAGAAGAAAAATTAGTCACTGACTCCTCTCGCGATTAAGTCCTGCAAGGATTAATAGCGGCCGTGATGAAAAAAGAAAAAAAAAAAAAACAGGAGTGACGAGGCTGCGTGGCGGCTGTAATAAAAGCAGAGGGACTGGCGTGTTGACTTTAGGTGTGGGCACAACCTTAAAGCCTTCGGGAACCGCAGACTGCTGAATCCCCGTTGTGCGCCATGGCGAAGACCGTTAGAAAATCCAGTGGGCGAGCTGCGTGCGTGCTTCAGGTGTGAGGGCAGCCCTGAAGGCTCTGTGTGCAGCGGCGAAGGATGCTGGCGGTCTGTGGAGCCGTATTTGTCCCGTGCGTGGTGCGCCGTCCTCGTAACTCCCCGGTGCGTGTGCCGGGGCTCCGTGCGTGGGTGGGCCAGCTGGAGAGGGAGAGCCAGTATCAGCTCATTTCACTGGTGACCCCGAAGACGCACACGCTTTGTGCGACGCAACCTTCTGGCTTGGACAGCCACGCTGCCGGCGAACGCAGCACCCGGCGGTGATGCTCCGTTGACAAGCGAACGCAGCAGCTCCCTTCTGCTTCAGGGAACTCTCCGGACATCACCCACGACCGGGAAAGCCACAGCAAACTTCATGGTGGGATCGGCACGCCTAGATCGGCACATCCACGCTGGACCGGCCGCGCTCACAGCTCCTCCACACGAGAGCGCATGCACCTTGTCCCCTCTCCACGACGGCGACCTCCATGGCCAACGGAGAATGCAGCGCGTGGACCTGAACGCACCATGGCCGAGCGAGTGACAAAGATCGTCTCCTCCCTCTCACCACTCCAACGCATCTGCACGAGCGCAAGGGACAAAGATCGTCTACTTCCTTTCACCGCTCCAACACATCGAACAGGGATGATTACGCTCCCTGACCCTGTCTCCTCTCCAGCTGGCCCAACAACACACGGAGCCCCGGCACACGCACCGGGGAGTTACGAGGATGGCGCACCATGCACGGGACACATACGGCTCCACTGACCGCCTTCCTCCTTCGCCGCTGCACACTGGCCCTTCAGGCTTGCTCGTACACCTGAGGCACGCAGCTTGCTCACTGGATTTTATGGTCTTAGCCATGGCGCTCAACGGGAATTCAGCAGTCTGCGGTCCCCGAAGGCTTTAAGGTTGTGCCAGCACCTAAAGTCAACATGCCAAGTCCCTTTGCTTTTGTTTTTTTTTTTTATTACAGCCACCCCTGTTTTCTTCATGGCCACTGTTAATCCTCGCCGCTTCCTTTTTTCTTCACGGCCGCTATTAATCCTTGTAGGACTTAATCACGAGAGGAGCCAGTGACTAATTTTTCTTCTTGTGGATTTCCGCACGTTCAACGGGACAGCCCCTCGACATTGTGGATCAACAAGCAATTTCTGCGCGGCTCAGAAGATTTCACTGTCCAGGGCCGGCACTTACTACCCCCCACCCCCCTCCACCTTCACCTGCACAGAGCTTTCCCTGCTCGCTGCCAAAGCTGGACTATCGAGGCCTCGGCCCCCTGCCGAGCCCTCTGGGGGGGAGCGTGTGGCGTAACCCCCACAACAGACTGGGACATGCAGAGCGCGCATCTGGAGCAATTAACAGAACAATAGGCAGCCTTCCTGTGTCTAGCTCCTTCCGCTGGTATCATGCTGTTTTGTAGGAATCAAATGCAAACATTCAGGCTTCTTACTGTGATGCAAATGTCCCATGTCTTTCATGTACTGTCTGTAACTGGGTATAAATACTGCACATGTTCTGTAACTCATTCTGTCTTTGACTGCTGCTGCTGACACACACATCTTGTGTCTCTTTGCTGGAGAGCCTGAGGACCCCGCTCCAGTCTGCTCACACTTGGGCTGGAGCGGAGTTCCTATGATGGCGGTGTGATTTAATAAACCTATTTAAAACCTCTCATCGCTGCCTTTATTTTATCTGCCGCCTCAATATGTACATATTACTATAAATATATACTGTATATATACACACAGACACACAGTGCAGAGCATTGTAGCTGGATGGGATAAATATATGAGTATATAAACACACAGTGCGGAGCATTGTAGCTAGATGGAATAAATATGTAGATATATAAACACCCACAGTACAGAGCATTGCAGCTAGGTGGAATAAATATGTAAATACATAAACACACACAGTGCGGAGCAATGTAGCTAGATGGAATAATATGTAGATATATAAACACACAGTGCGGAGCATTGTAGCTAGATGGAATAAATATGTAAATGTATAAACACGCACAGTGCAGAGCATTGTTGCTAGATGGGATGAAACAGCACAACCGTCTACTTAGTTATCCTACATGGTATGATTATGTGCCCATACATATTCTCACCCTCCATAGCGACCGGTATTTTCCTAGTTGTATGCCGGAGGGGACCATTGTGTAAGTCTCTTGCATCTTTTGCATTCAAAAAACTATTAGGTTGTTACGTCTTTTTGCTATCTCTGCGAGCAGCCCTGCTTAGGTTGTACAGTCTGACAGCCGTTGGTAGGAAGGACCTGCGAAACCTCTCGGTTGTGCACCTGGGATGATGTAGTCTGCTGCTAAATGAGCTCCTCAGTGCATTCAGTATGTCCTGCATAGGGTGGGACTCGGACTCCAGCAGAGATGACAGTTTAGCCACCATCCTTCTCTCTCCTATCTCCTCCACCGGATCAAGGCGCTGCCCCAGGACGGAGCTAGCTTTCTTGATCAGTTTGTTCAGTCTCTTCCTATTGGCTGCAGTAATGCCACTGCCCCAGCAGACCACTCCAAAAGTGATGGCTGATGCCACCACCGTGTCATAGAATGTCTTCAGCAGCGCCCCTTGTACACCAAAAGACCTGAGTCTCCTCAGTAGGAACAGCCTGCGCTGTCCCTTCTTGTAGAGTGCATCAGTATTGTGTGACCAGTCTAGTTTATTGTTCAGATGAACACCCAGGTACTTGTAGGATGTCACCATCTCAATGTCTGTTCCCTGTATATTTACTGGTGCTGTGAGGGGTTGTCCTTGCCTGCGGCAGTCCACCACCAGCTTTTCCTCGCGTTGATCTGGAGGCAGTTCCGATGGCACCAGTCCACCAAGTCCTGGATAAGCCCTCTGTACTCAGCTTCATCTCCATTGGAGATGAGGCCAACGAGTCATCAGAGAACTTCTGTAGATGGCAGTGTGTTGTGTTGTGTGAGAAGTCCGCAGTATAAAGAGTGAACAGGAAGGGAGCCAACACCATTCCCTGGGGGGCCCCCGTGCTACCGATGATCGTGTCGGACACACAGTCCCGGGTTCTCACAAACTGAGGCCGGTTCGTGAGGTGGTCCAGGATCCATGATGACAGGTGCTGGTCCACCCCTGCGCGCAGCAGCTTGTCCTTCAGGATCATCGGTTGGATGGTGTTGAAAGCACTGGAGAAGTCAAAGAACATGATCCTCACCACATTCCCAGGCTTCTCCAGGTGGGACAGAGAACAGTGAAGGAGGAAGATCACCGCATCCTCCACCCCAATGCCATGCTGGTAGGCGAACTGGAGTGGATCCATCGCTGATTCCACCAGGGGGCGGAGGTGAGCAAGGAGCAGTCTCTCCAGGGTCTTCATCAAGTGGGACGTCAAGGCCACCGGTCTGTAGCTGTTCAGGTCTTTGGGGTGGGAAGTTTTTGGTACAGGTACCACACAAGATGTTTTCCACAGCTGTGGTACCCTCCCCAGCTTCAGGCTCAGGTTGAAGATGTACGTCACAATCCCACACAGCTGGTCTGCACAGGACTTGAGGAGCTTTGCGCTGATGCCGTCCGGTCCCGACGCCTTCCTCACCTTGATCTTCCTCAGCTCCGTCCTCACCTGGGTCCTGGTCAGGGTCAGGATGGGGGGCTGTGTGTTGGGAGTGGGGGGATGTTGGTGGAGTGGGGAGTGGGCAGCAGGACTTGATGTCTTTAGAGGCAGCAGTGGTTGTTGTGCAGTCAGGGGGGAGGGCGGTTGGTCAAACCTATTGAAAAACAGATTCAGATTCAGATTGAAATTAAAGCTGAAGTTAATAAGCACTGTTTGAATACAAGTGTGTTTTGCAAATTACTCTTTGCATTTTGTCTCTTTGTTGATGCTCACACCTCGGACTCCAGCGGTCCCTAGACTTCTGATTCTGGTCCACCATTACCACCCCTGATCTCATCTGATCTGGGAAGCTAATCAGTGTCTGGTTTGGTTTGTGGTTGTGTGGTAGTTGGCCAATTATAGCTTGAGGCACAGGAGCACAAATGACCAGGAGACAGACAACAGTTTCACAGCGATCCAATTTTTAGTTACAAACTAGTAGCAGCAGCGAACCAGATCTTACTAGCAACATAAAGGTGTAAAATGGCGCCTTTTATTCTGTGTCACTAGATGTAACCCTGTACAAAACCATAAATGGGGCAATTTAAATGGGCAGTTTAGAGTAAAATAACCACAAATGACTGCAATTTCAATATAAATACAATGGTATTCCTTACTGCTTACTTCTCACCCCAAACCAAATAACCCTATATTAACATATAGAAAATATACATATTTTAACGTCTCCACGAAACATCCCCCTTTCTATCCTACTAGTTAGTTTCTCCCAGAACCTTTATTAAGATAGCAGTGTTGCTGGGGGAATCTTTTGGTTGGGTACTTGGAGCAGACAAAGGACCAGACAGGTAAGTGGTGGCTTAGAGACAGAGCATCCGCCCCACAACCGGAAGGTCAGGGTTCATGTCCTGGCCAGGTCATGCCAAAGACCATATAAAAATGAAACTTCTTGCCGTCCAGCTTGGTGGTCAGCAATAATGGAACGGAGGAGGGAATTGTGGGCGACAGTGGCTCAGGAGGTAGTGGGTTGCTTACTAACCAGAGGGTTGGCGGTTTGAATCCCGCTCTCCCCAGCCATCTGTTGTGTTGGAGTTTGGGGCTCTTGTTTGTGTGGTACGGGTGATGGCTCCGCCTTTCCGGTTCCGCCACTATAGCAGGCACGAGGGGCGGTCTCTTGGCCACCTCTCTGCCTGGCAGATGCGCTTTTATTGTGAGAAGTGCCTAATAATAAACGTGTGTTCAATCTTACACTTTGCCTCGTCCTTGGCTCCTATTACGGACATAACATTTGGCAATGAGGATAAAAGCAGGTATGGACGCATGTGTAACTTCTATTCGGCCATTTCTGGAGCTTCCGGGCGAACTGCCTGTCCCTTGGTCAAGGTGATTTGCAGTGTTCCAGACATATTTGGTGGCGCAGGACCTCGGAAAGCTGGAGAAATTGAGGGCACGTGTTTTGCTGGTCCATAACCTGGGAATGGAGGGACAGCGAATTCTGAGTATGTTAGGTGACTGTGATAGCTTTGAGGAAATGGTGGAGCTAATGGCGCGCCATTTTCGCTCCCCGGAAGACATCATCGTCCGTAGAATTCAGTTTCGACAGCACCGCCAATGGGTTGGAGAGTCGGTGCAGCAGTTTGTGGCAGACCTGAGGCTACTGGCCAGCAACTGCCGGTTTGGACCGTTGGAGGAGGAGATGATTCGTGATCAGTTGGCTGAACATACTATCTGCCCTGGTGTCAGGTCGAAACTGACGTAAAGAGGACTCGCCCGCTCCCACGGTTGTCCACACGGTGTCCCCAAGTATCGACGGACGCTCCTACTGTATGATGGAACTGGACAGGGTGATGGTGCCATTACTGACTGACATGGGAGCAGTTGACTCTGTGTTGAATTGGATGACTGTGAGGACTTTTTTCCCACATTATAGGATTGGAGGTGATTCGGCGCCGCTTTGCGGTTATGGTGGAGGAAGACTGGCCATGGTGGGATCGCTGAGACTGACGGCTCGGTACAAGTCGGCGGAGGTGTGTAACCTGAAGTTCATCATTACTGCCCATGTGATTTGTTTTATGGTTTGGGCTTTGCCATTAAAAGTGGTACTGGAGAGGAATGGTCGGGATGTGGTTTGTGGGACCGGCCAGTCCAGTGAACGGAAGACGGAGCTGTGTAGCACGAAACTTTGCCTAGTAATCTGGAAAATGAGCAGGGTCAATACCATCCAGGGCCATTACAGGAGGGTTCTGGTGCCAGAGCTCAAGTGGCCCTAGACGAGGGGACTGGGTGGCACGGTGGGACCCCTGTGACGGCGGGTGGCACCAAGGAGCTGGCCCCATATGTTCCCAGATTTTGGCTGAAAGGGACCAGAGAATGGGGTCACAACGGCGTGGGCAGCAGCGGAGACAAAAGTGGTCGTGGCAGAACCGGCTGGCACAGTAAAACGACATGCCAAGCAGAGACACTGTAAGCCAAGTAGGGCCCCTCTGGGGGTCGCGGATGTGGTCTGGACCAAGGAGGAGGCTCAGTCAAGGAGAATTCGGGCCAAGCGTCAAATGGACAATCATCGGGGCGGCTGCAGGTGGTGGCCACTCGGAAGGATGCCTACCTCCAGTTGTCAGATGGCTCATGGAGGCACCCGAACGTGCCTGGGAGATGACTGGTGGGCTTGGGCCTGAGCATGGAACATCCCCGGTGGTGGCGAAAAGGAAGCACAGTGGGGTCGGTTCAGCCAGCGGCGATCTGGGAAGTTATTCCCCTCCTGGGGGACAGTCCAAGAAAGGGGGGGGGGGGCATGTATGTATTTTTGTGGTGGGTGTGAATTGGTTGTGATGTTCTACGATGTTATGATATATATATATATATATATATATATATATATATATATATATATATATATATATATATACTGTATACTGTATATATATATATATTGTGGGTGACCCCCACAACAGACTGGGACAAGCAGAGCGCTCAGCTGGAGCAATTGGCAGAACAATGAGATGTGTGTATTGATATCAATAGGCAGCCTCCCTTTGTCTAGCTCTTTCCTGCCAGTAATCTTCCTATTGTTATGGGTGACTCTCAAATGCAAATATCTTCCTGTCAGTAATCCTCCTGTTGATGTGGGTGACTCTCAAATGCAAATGTCCATGCCAACTGCTGTGAATGCATTGTCTGTAGTGGGGTATTTAAACTGCATCGCTCTGTAACTCTTTCTCTCTTTCTGACCACTGCTTCTGACTACACGCATTCACTGCTGCTGATGAGAGCCTGAGAACTCGCTTCGGCGCGCCTGCATGGCGCTGGAGTGAGTTCCGTGATGGCGGAATGAAATAAAACCCACTTTTAAACCTCAGTTCGCAGCATATTATTTCATGCCGCCACAATATACAGTGGGGTAAAAAAGTATTTAGTCAGCCACCAATTGTGCAAGCTCTCCCACTTAAAAGATGAGAGAGGTCTCCAATTTTCATCACAGGTATACCTCAACTATGAGAGACAAAATAAGAAAAAACAAATCCAGAAAATCACATTGAAGGATTTTTAATGAATTAATTGGTAAATTCCTCGGTAAAATAAGTATTTGGTCAGTAACAAAAGTTCATCTCAATACTTTGTTATATACCCTTTGTTGGCAATGACAGAGGTCAAACGTTTTCTGTAAGTTTTCACAAGGTTTTCACACACTGTTGCTGGTATTTTGGCCCATTCCTCCATGCAGATCTCCTCTAGAGTAGTGATGTTTTGGGGCTGTCGCTGGGCAACACAGGCTTTCAACTCCCTCCAAAGATTTTCTATTGGGTTGAGATCTGGAGACTGGCCTGGACATGTACTGGCTTAAGCGGGGGACGCGTCTGGCACTGCAAGATTTGAGTCCCTGGTGGCGAAGTGTGTTTCTGATGTCGCCTTTGTTACTTTGGTCCCAACTCTCTGCAGGTCATTCACTAGGTCCCCCCGTGTGGTTCTAGGATTTTTGCTCACCGTTCTTGTGATAATTTTGACCCCATGGGGTGAGATCTTGCGTGGAGCCCCAGATCGGGGGAGATTATCAGTGGTCTTGTATGTCTTCCATTTTCTAATAATTGCTCCCACAGTTGATTTCTTCACACCAAGCTGCTTACCTATTGCAGATTCAGTCTTCCCAGCCTGGTGCAGGTCTACAATTTTGTTTCTGGTGTCATTTGACAGCTCTTTGGTCTTGGCCATAGTGGAGTTTGGAGTCTGACTGTTTGAGGTTGTGGACAGGTGCCTTTTATACTGATAACGAGTTCAAACAGGTGCCATTAATACAGGTAACAAGTGGAGGACAGAGGAGCCTCTTAAAGAAGAAATTACAGGTCTGTGAGAGCCAGAAATCTTGCTTGTTTGTAGGTGACCAAATATTTATTTTACTGAGGAATTTACCAATTAATTCATTAAAAATCCTTCAATGTGATTTTCTGGATTTTTTTTTTCTCATTTTGTCTCTCATAGTTGAGGTATACCTATGATGAAAATTGGAGACCTCTCTCATCTTTTAAGTGGGAGAACTTGCACAATTGGTAGTTGACTAAATACTTTTTTACCCCACTGTATATATATATGCCTGTTGTTTATTCTTGTTCATGGGGATTAATTTCATGTTGTGTTTTGGTTAGGACACGGCGGTGTTTTATATTTGGTGTAGAGTATAAGCGGCAGAATAATCCGCTTCGCCGTGTGGGGTGAGGTGGCAGTCTACCCATCCTCTCCTAATTTAGTTATTTTGAAATGACTGTGCTAGGCCATTTGTGTCGTGTTTTGTTTTAGTGCGTGTTTCGGGTTCCAAATTTGGGTGAGTTCGAATTGTGTGTATGGTTTTGGGGGGGTTTTTGAAGGGAGGAAAGAATGTTGTGTTGGAGTTTGGGGCTCTTGTTTGTGTGGTACGGGTGGTGGCTCCGCCTTTCCGATTCCACGACTACCCGTGGGTATAAGAGGGCAGCGGGGATGAGGGGCGGTCTCTTGGCCACCTCTCTGCCTGGTGGATGCGCTTGTATTGTGAGAAGTGTCTAATAATAAACATGTGTTCAGCCTTACACTTTGCCTCGTCCTTGGCTCCTATTACAGACATAACACCATCCTGCCGTTGTGTCCCTGGGCAAGACACTTTACCCACCTTGCCTCTAGTGTCCATGATACTGGGTTTGAATGTGTGTAAATGTTCTGTAGTAGTCGGAGAGGCCATTGGCGCAGATTGCAGCCACGTTTCCGTCAGTCTGCCCCAGGCAGCTGTGGCTACAGTATAAACTTACCACTATCAATGTCTGTCTGGTGTGAATGAATAATGGACTCACTGTAAACGCTTTGAGATGTCACTTGGCATGTAAAGCGCCATATCATTCTAATCCATTATTATTATAAGTCCTTCTACAAATAAAAAGCACCAAGGAGCAGCTGCCTTTGTACAACCTCTACTGGCCTGACCTAGTTATTACAAAACTTTTTTCGCTGCTCCACTGATGGTATAATGGTGAGATAAATTTATGCTTATTTTGAAAACAAAGCCTTATTCAAAAGTCTGGCAAACTAAAAGTAGAGTAAATATGGCGATATGAGGATACAAGCCTTTAGTTCCACTTCATTTTGACCAGGCATGCTGAAAAGCTGGTAATAGACAGAACCACATGCAGACACATTAAATGATTACCGTATGCCTCTGTTGCACCAAGGCATAACAATTAAAACTAGAAAAGCACTCGGAGAGTGCAGACCTCCGCCAAGCACCACAGTTCCCCCCATACAGTGTTTGTGTGTACGTTTTCAGATTCGTTGAGCATGAAAACATATGACTAGCAATTGGAATGACAATGATAGTGTAACCCAGCTGAGAAAATGACCCTTTTTCTCAGATTTCATTTGTATTAATGAAAGTGTGTGATTTTATTTTGAAAACCGACTATCTTGGGGAAGAGGAAGTGCGATCCTCGTCATCCAACTTTTGAATTTCCGGTTCATGGTCACGTTGGGTGATCTGGGTCTTTCCATTCGTTAAGAGCGATATTAGCCCCGCCTTCCGAGTAGAGGCAGCCAGCGCGCACTCGGAATTCAGTCTTTAACGATACGAGCGCGGACGAGGGAGGTTGTGAAGCGATTCACACAGATACCTCTTCTTGGTGAGTTTCATTCAGAAGATGCTATAAATGGATCTAAACACTCTCCAAACGCTAATTTGCAACCTTTATTATCCTAAGTTGACGGGAGCACGAGCGTGAGGGGCATTGTGGCTGTGCCCTTTGCTGTATTCACACTGAAACCTCATCTTGGTGAGTCAGATACATGTTACTGTTATGCTAATGTTAGCGTTATGCTAATGCTAGTGGATTTTTTTTCTGTTTAAAAGCAATGGAAAAGGCTGTCTTTGTGTCTGTATGGTTTTCCTAAATGTGATTTCAGTTCCCAACAGTATGCTGAAGTACTTTTAGTTCATATGCACTATTTCTGTCGAATGCAATGTGTAGTTGATGCTAAAAGCACATGGTGTTGGTCTACTATGTAAATCCATAGGTTATGCTAAACCCAGTAGCTCAAACAGGGTTTTACTGATTTTAAAAGGGAATATTGGAAGTGATGGGACAGTATATTCCCTGGTTATGTGATAAATTAATTGTATTTCATTTCATGATTTACAGAGACAAGGTTAGAGAGGATTAATCATAATTTCATGGTTAAAGGATATAGAGATGAACAGAGGAATTCATTTAATTGGTTACATGAAAAAAAGGGTATTTCATGTGCTACCAGAGAGATTGTGAGAAAAAAAGAACACATGCATGTAAGATGTAAGACGTGAAATGTAAGATATTACTATATTGCTGGATTGTGATAATAGTAATATGAGAGAAGAATTTAAACACTAAGCTATGGTGTTATATAAGAAGGGATTGGAAGACGAATTACTCTAGCTGTAAACAATAATACCATTATTGTCGTGCAGGCTAGGTTTTTTTGGTTGCCGACCAAAAACCTTCTGGATCCTGGATTCTGTCCGAATGGAGATGGCGAGCCTGACCCAAGACTGAACCGAGATTGATCTGAGATCTAACCAAGATCTCGATTGAAGAGCATCCTTCCTCTCTCCAGTGCCCAACGTTGAAGTGGTAACAACCCAAGGAGCCGCTTTAAAAGAGGAGAGGAAACCTGAGTCTGTAGATACAAGATATCTTGACTGGTCAAACGACTAACCCGAAAGGACAAACACTGAGCTCAGTAGGACACTTTTGGGGTTTTATTTCATGCCGGCCGTTGTTATATTTGTATACTTGTACATTGTTTGTATATTTTGCTCCTTCTATATTTATTAATACAGACATGAATTGCTCATTTCTTGCCTCCAGCTATTTCATTCCACACTCACTCTAATTCCCTATTGTAACCCTTACGAACCTAGCAACTGGTCTACACTTAATTATTTCCCTTACCTAATTAACATAAGGCAAGGGTTACAATAGGATTAGTGGTTCAGTAGTTATTCACGAAAATCGCATTTTCCGTAATGGCGGTTTTCTTGTGGACGGTGATCCGGATCACCACCAAAATCTAATCATCTGTAGGATATGCCATTTCTGACAATCTCTGAAAATTTCATGAAAATCCGTCCATAACTTTTTGAGTTATCTTGCTAACAAACAAACAAACAAACAAACAGACAAACCAACGCCAATGAAAACATAACCTCCTTGGCGGAGGTAATAATAAGCTAACTTGATGCACCAAACATTGTCGCAATAGCTATACACAAATGTTGTAGCTCAGTGAAATAATCTGCCTGTTTTGTTTGCTCTTCATTTATCAACAAACTGAATTAATTTGCACCTTTCTTCTAGGTGGAGCAGATTAATCACATCCACTTGCTGGAAACAACTCACTTTAAAGCCAATGAATATAAAAGGTTCAATACAAACAAGTACAAATATGCAATGTATAAAATGTGTGCAAATCTAATAAAGTGCAAATATCACAACTGAAGTGCAATGTCATTAATTATAATTAAGTTGTTAAAAGAAGTGTATGAAAAAGACCAAATGTGCAAAATTGGTAAATATTAACAGTCTTACATAACAAAATTATCTTCATTGCAGTCTGGCGTAGTTAGTATTTGGATGGGAGACCACCTGTCATGCTGCCCTCACAGATGAGGATTTAAAAGCAGGACCCACGGCGCAGGCAGAAGTAGGTGCAATGATAATTTATTAAATGAAACTCAAATAAACAGCAGCATGGGGGCTGCACACAACGCAGGAGATCTTGAGACAAAATAAACTCACAGGGATTAACTTGGAAACAGCGTAGCACAGGGAGGAACCACAGGGAAACAACTACGAGGACGCCAGACAGAGCACATGCAAAAACTGACATAAATAGGGGAATAGATAATTAACTTAACATCAGACAGCTGGGCAGACAATCAAGGGCAGCAGGTGAGGAAAACAGGATGGGCAGGGCTATACTGACACTCATAAACAGGGGATGCACAGGAGACATGACAATGAACATGCAGTACAACATACAGAGAGGGCAGTGGCAAAACATGACTAAGCATAATCATAAATTATCACAGCAAAAACAGAATAAACACAAGGCATGGGAACTCCCTGCTCTGGAAAAAACAAAATAGGAGCCCTTTGCTCTGGGGAAAACAATGTAGGAGCTCTTAGGTCTGGGAAAAACAATACAGGATCTTCTTGTTCACAAGAAAACAACACAGAGATTTTAAACCCAGGAGATAACCTGGGAGTGGTGGCTCAGTTGGTAGAGCATCCGCCCCACACCCAGGAGGCAGGGGTTCAAATCCCGGCCGGGTCATGCCGAAGACCATATAAAAGTGGAACTTCCTGCCGTCCAGCTTGGTGCTCAGCAAAAATGGAATGGAGGAGGGAAATTTGTGGCGGCGCCTTGCATGGCAGCGGCCCTCTGATTCTACACTTGGAGTGTGTGTGATTAACACAGTAGATAGGTAAAACACAATCTCGTTCTACTGTACATGAATGGTTGTACAGTTGAATGACAATAAAGGGTGATTTAATTTAATTTAACACTGGGGCTCTTTGCTCTGGAGACCACAAAGTAGCCATTTGACTTAGAGACCATAAAGGAGCTCTTTGACTTAGAGACCACAGAGGGATTGTTTGCTCAGGAGAAAATAACATAGAATCTGAGCGCTCAGCAGATAATAACAGTGGAGCTCTTTGCACAGAAAATAATATAGAAGTCTCTTGCTCTAAAAGTAGCAACTGAGAAGTCTTTTGCTCTAGAGACAGTGCCTGAGAGACCTTCGATGCAGGAGCTAACAGCGACTGAGGCGCGGCAACCCCACTGGGAGACGACTGGGGAATGCTGACCACACTGGAAGATGACTGGGGAGCGCTGACCACATTGGGAGATGACTGCTGGGGAACGTTGACCATGGAGATAAGCTGATGCTGAGGAATGTTGACCACGGAGAGCGCTGGAGCTAGGGGTATATCTCGGGGACAGCTGGAGCACACTTGTGCACTTTGAAGACTGCCAGAGCTGCGGCATACACCTCAGGGAAAATGAGGAGACCAGGGTGGGTGGTAGTATCAACACAGGGGTGACAGCAGAAGCAGAAGGTGGGGGGTTAGAAGCAGAAGGGGGCT
This sequence comes from Pholidichthys leucotaenia, assembly GCA_020510985.1. NCBI lineage: Eukaryota > Metazoa > Chordata > Actinopteri > Cichliformes > Pholidichthyidae > Pholidichthys > Pholidichthys leucotaenia. The sequence continues at coordinate 76,303,498 of CM035847.1, forward strand.
GCTGCTGAGACCCCTCACCCAAAACAAGACAATACACCTCATTATATGGTAAAGGAAAACGAGTATGTACTTGCCTGTTCTGCTGCTCTGCTGTCGCTGATGGAGATGAGTCCAGAGTGGAGGCAGGGACTGCTGAAGGGGTAGTGGGTGTGAGCACCTCCGCTGCAGATGATAGAGCCGGCATTGCAGATGGAGGATGGCTGCCGTGAGAATCGGCATTGTAGAAACCGGCATTGCAGCTGTCATGGAAGCCAGTGTTACGGCCGTCATGGGAACTAGTGTTACAACTGTCATGGGAGCCAGTATTACAGCTGTCATGAGAGCCGGCATTACAGCTGTCACGGGAGCTGGCGTTTCAGCTGTCACAGGGACTGACATAGACGGTAAACTCTCCTCCAGCCCATGAGGTGGCTGCAGAGCTGGTGAGAGTTTCGGGGCTGTAGGGTGCGGGGCCAGCTCCGAAAATGTCCAGCGGATGTGGCTGCAGGTGGAGGCAAGCAGCTCCTTCACCTCGGGGCAGAACTGTAGGCTGGGAAACCTCTCCACAACCTTCACGGCAACCTCCAGGCGAGTAATAGCCTCCTTCAATGTGTGGGAGGTGCGAGCATTTGAGACGAGGGACTAGAATGTCCGAACTGCCCACTGCTCTTTCGCGTCGGAACAACCAACTGCCGGCCTGCCTGCTGAGCCCTTGTTTGCTGGTGTCCTACTGTCATGCTCTGAGCACGGGGGCTGCACACAACGCAGGAGATCTTGAGACAAAATAAAATCACAGATAAACTTGGAAACAGCGTAGCATGGGGAGAAGCCACAGGGAAACGACAAGGACACCAGACAGAGCACATGCAAAAACTGACATAAATAGGGGAATAGATAATTAACTTAATGTCAGACAGCTGGGCAGACAATCAAGGGCAACAGGTGAGGAAAACAGGATGGGCGGGGCTACACTGACACTCATAGACAGGGGATGCACAGGAGACGTGACAATGAACATGCAGGACAACATACAGAGAGGGCAATTGCAAAATATGACTAAACATAATCATAAATAATCACAGAGAAAACAGGGAATAAACACAAGGCATGGGCAGGCCATGCCTTGTGTTCATATGACACCACCTGGACCTGCAGGTCCATTGGAACTGCAATGGACCAGCGACCTGTCCTGAGTGTACTCTGCCTCTCGCACAAACGCTGCCCCCAGCCGAAAAGGATTAAGTGGTTGAGAAGATGAATTATATTGATGTAAAAAAAAAAACCTCAGGCTACAGATGTCAATATAAAGACAGCTTTTCATCTTTCACTTTTCAACCAAATCTGGACATTTTTAAATGGTTGAGAAACCCATCTTTTCAGTATTTTTACAACTAATTTGTGCTGGGAGGGACTGCTGAGTGTGTGTTTTTCATTTGTCAGGATATGTGTGCACGCATGAACAGACAACATATGATGATGTGATATGATGACAGACATGGTAGATTAGTGGACTCAATACTTTGTGACAGAAGAGAGGTTTGTAGTTTAATCTTCAGACTGACAGCATCCCACCATGCCTCCTCCGTGTACCACAGCTACACTGGAATGCACACACAGTCCCTGTTCATTCATTCACTCTCCTAACAAATACATTAATGTCTAATCTATAGACTATACCCCAACAGTAAGTCTGCAATTAAAATGAATATGTGGATGGAATAAAAAAAACTATTAAGTGCATCATCATAACTGTTACAACTATCTATTAAAATAACAGAAAATCCCAGCGCATGCTGCTTTTCCTCATGTGCTCCTGTCAGTTGGAGCTGCAGGATTTCAAAACACACTGCTGAAATAGTGTTAACAATGCGCTTCTGATGACAGACCTCATTTTTACTGATCAAAAGCACCAAAATCTCATGCACCAAAATACCGATGTGCACTAGATTGTGCACTGCCACACCTGTTCGAAACTCCTCCAAGCGGAAAGCTGGTGTACTGTCTACTGGTAATGAGATGGCCTGACGCAAACATAAAAACAGGCAATGCGTTGACAGAAACTAACAAAAGCACTGGCACAAGGCAGGAAGCGTAGCACAAAAATGCACTGTTGACTGTCATACGGGGGCGGTTGTGGTGCAGTTGTAGTGTGGCTGACTACGAATCAGAGTCCGTCTGTCCTTGTGCAAGACACTGAACCCCCAGTTGCTCCTGGTGGGTAAGGCCAGGGCCTTGCATGCCAGCTCTGCCACCATCAGTGTGTAAATGTTTGCGTGAATGGGTGAATAGCAGGCTCTGTAAAGTGATTTGGTCATCTAGAGATGAGTAAAAAAAAAGTGCTAAAGAAGTAAACACAATTTACCATACGTAATGGGATCCAAAGTTTAAAGGCATCTTAGCAGCACTGACTGTTTGTTGTCAGAGTCTGAGCATGGTCTGGAGACAATGCTCACGCTTTAAGTTCATTTTTGTTGGTTCTCTGTGCTTAGTATAATTATCCTGGTTTGTTTTGCTTTATCCTTCCCTGCCGTGCCTTTAATTCTGATTTTCATTATGTGATTATTTTCCCCTGCCTCACTCTAAGTTTGATCATTGTGTTTATTTCCATATCTTGACTCTTGTTTTGTTCCGTAGGATTTGTCCCTGGCCGGTTTTGAATTGTGACTATTATCATTATTATTTATCATGGTTATCTATTCCCTGGTCCTGTGTTCATGTATCTTGTGCACCCTCTGTTCTTGTTTGTCAGACACTGTCAGACAATTTGGATTTTGCTGTTAGAAACATTAGTTAATAAGCTGTTTGTGTGTTTTATTATTTTTTAACCTCTGCATCATCTTTCTTGATGATTTTTACCCACTTATAATTTTACAGGACCGAGGATTCTTGCCACCTGATCTTTTTTCGGCCAACAAACTGGGTTAGGGTAACCTGTTTGTTTTGGTTAGCTACCCCTGGTCTGTAAAACCATGGCTCCCTCTCCGACCTGTGACAGCTGTGTTTCCCTCTCTAAAAAGGTTTCCGAGTTGGAAATAAGACGCTCTAACCTCTATAAGATTCAGGAGGCTGAAAATTATTTGGACATGATCATTTTTGGACAGACATCAACGCCAGCGACGGACTCGCAGTTAGCAGAGATTGCTACTTACCTGGGTGAAACTAACATATCGCTATCTACCTCCACCCCTGCTCAGGTTACCTCAGCCGTCCAGGACTGCAGCACTAAACACTGGTTTCAGCTCGGAGCTAAACCTAAAGCCCCAGGTGGTTCTTCTCAGTCTCAGTGTGCACCCTGGACCATGGTCAGGCCTAACAAACGTCAAAGATCAACCAGGCACAGTCGCACCTCCTCCCTTCCCCTCTCACTGGAAAACAGATTCGACATCTTTTCCCTGGAAGATTTCCCCCACCTGGACGCTGATCTTCCTCCCATGGCTGCCCCTCCTCCTTCAGCAGCGGCCCAAACCCACAAGCCCTGGATTAAAACTACCCTAGGTGTGCCGAACTTTACACCAGCTCCAAAAAGAAGAGAGTGCAACCCCCCACATCGGCACCTCGCCACCACAGCAGCAATAATAGCAACAACGGCAAAACTACTGCCCATTATAGAAGCCACCGACAAAGTCTCCCCAGACGATGCTGGTAATTGGTGATTCCATAATGAGGAATGTCAGAAGGGCAGCGCAGTAGCGGAGTGGTTGGCACTGCGGCAGCACAGCAAATTACCCTTGGCCGGGGATCCTGGGTTCGATCCCAGCCCCTGACCAACAGTGATCTGTGTGGAGTTTGCATGTTCTCCCCGTGTTTGCATGGGTTTACTCTGAGATTTCTCCTGTTTCCTTCCACATGCCAAAAACATGCAAGTTGGGTTAACTGGCATCAACTGGGGATTTTAAATTGTCCTTAGGTATGACTGTGAGAGTGAATGGTTGTCTGTCTCTCTGTGTTGCCCCTGCGATGGACTGGTGATCTGTCAAGGGCATAACCTGCCTGCCTCTTGCCCAAAGATGCTGGGATAGGCTCCAGCCCCCCCCCCCCAACCCCTCGCCCCCGCAACCCGAAAAGGATTAAGCAGAAGAAGATGGATGGAATGTCAGAAGCAGGTACTGTATTACAAAATTTTTTCCTGGGGCTAAAGTGTCAGACATTAAGCTTCTTACCCCTGACCAATGAAATGAATACCCCCATGCTAAAACTGTTATTGTCCATGTTGGATGCAACAACATCCCAGATGAAGCATCTGAGATCTTAAAGAGAAACTTCAAGAGCCTTCTGTCCACTCTTAAGAACTGTGGCAGACGTGTTTATCTCTGGACCACTTGCTCCTTTTAGAAGAGGTTGCAATTTTTTTCAGCAGAACTCTTAGCCTTAATACCTGGTTGTGTTCAACATGTCCCACTTTTAACACTGGTTTTATAGACAATTTCAATCTGTTCTGGAATTGCTCATCATTTATGAGGCCAGATGGTATTCATCCAAATAGATTCAGTGCACATGTTTTAAGGGACAGTCTGTTTTATTCTATTCAGCATTTTTTAGTACAGTGACTGAAAGCTGGTGTGTCACCTCACCCCAGAGTGCCTGGGTCTGCCAACCATCTTTTTTGCTTTCCACTTCTCATATTACTCCTATTAATCCAAATAATTCTCTCTGTTTAGATCAGTCTTTAATTCACAACCCTCTAGAGATTGTGTCTGTCCCCCAATGCCCAAAACATTATAACCCAAGACAAATACAACATAACTTGATAAAGATTAAAACCATTAATTTACCACAGAAAAATAAAATAATTAAAAGTGGACTGCTGAATATAAGATCTCTGTCCGATAAAGTGACCTTAATTAATAATATGATTATGGATCACAATATAAATATATTCTGTCTCACAGAAACATGGCTACGCCCCGATGACTTTGTTAGTATCAATGAGGCCACCCCCTCCCCCCCAGCTATGGTAATATTCATATTCCTAGAAACACTGGCCGAGGTGGTGGTGTTGGGGTAACATATGAATCCACGTTACCAATGAACCCTCAGCCTAAGCTAAACTCAAATTATAACTCTATTGAATGCTTAATTTTTAGCTTAGCACACCCATCCTGGAGGTCAAAACAGCCTATTTTATTTACCACAGTATATCGCCCTCCCATTGCTTCAAGCACTGACTGCTTGAATCCATCAGAATTAGACCTTTTAGTTGATAGTACTGCATCCTCGCTGCGGACAACACTTGACTCCATAGCCCCTCTTAAAAAGAAAACTATTAAAAATAGGAGATTAACTCCATGGTACAACTCCCACACTTGTGAGTTAAAACAGAAAGTCAGATCTGTGAAAGGCTTTGGCGTGCAAATAAGACAGAAGAATCATGTTCAGCCTGGAATGCCAGCCTTATCACCTATAAGAAATCTCTCCGTAATGCTAGGCGACAGTACTATTCATCCTTGATAGAGAAAAATAAAAATAACCATAGATTTTTTTTTTTTAACACTGTGGCTCAGTTAACCAAGAGCCACAATGCCATAGATCCCTACATTCCTCCAACTCTTAGTGCTGATGACTTTTTGAATTTTTTTAATGATAAAATTATCAGTATCAGGAAGAATATTCAAAAAAAAATGCCCCTTTAAAAATATCAAGCCTCTGCCTAACACTGCTGTGTCCACAGGCTCAGAACTCTGCTTTTCTGAATTTTCTCTTATTAGTCATTCTGATCTAGCCTTAATAGTCTCAGCCTCTAAACCAACTACCTGTCTCTTGGACCCAATCCCTGACAGACTCCTGAAGGAGTCACTACCTTCGATTAGTCCACTGTTTTTGAACATAATTAATATGTCCCTATTGACAGGACATGTACCAGTCTTTTAAAGTGGCAGTAATTAAACCTCTGCTTAAAAAATCTTTGCTTGATTTGGGGATTTTGGCCAATTATAGACCAATATCTAACCTCCCCTACCTTTCCAAGATCCTCGAAAAAATAGTTGCCAGTCAACTCTGCACTTTTTTAGAAAACAATTCTATATTTGAGAAATTTCAGTCAGGTTTTAGGAAACACCACAGCAGAGAGAGAGCCTTAGTGAAAGTTACTGATCACCTCCTTATGGCGTTTGACAAAGGACTTGTCTCTGTCCTTGTCTTATTGGACCTTAGTGCTGCCTTTGACACCAATGACCGCCATATTCTGTTAGAGAGACTTGAACAGCAAATTGGATTGAAAGGAACAACGCTAAGATAAGATAAGATAAGCCTTTATTAGTCCCACAATGGGGAAATTCCAGGATTGCAACAGCACAGGGATAGCAACACTCAGAGCAACAATCAGAAGGCAAGAAAAAACAAGAGCAGCTAGTATACATATGTACATATTAATATAAATATATATATATATAGACACACAGTACGGAGCATTGTGGTTGGTGGATGTGCAGCAGAAAGTCTAAGCTCTCTCTCCGCGGATGGGGCGGGCCAGCTGGATGTCTTTGGGCATGATGGTGACCCTCTTGGCGTGGATGGCGCACAGATTGGTGTCCTTGAGGAGACCCACCAGGTAGGCCTCGCTACGATGGTTCCAGTCTTATTTATCAGACCGTTCCCAGTTTGTCTATGTCCATAACAAGTCCTCTATCCAGACCACAGTTAGCTATGGAGTTTTGCAGGGATCGGTACTTGGACCAGTACTGTTTATATTATACATGCTGCCTTTGGGAGACATTATGAGGAAACATTATATTCATTTTCATTGTTACGCTGATGACACTCAATTATATTTATCCATCAATCCAGACAATCCCAGCCATTTGGGTTCACTCCAGGAGTGTCTTAAGGATATTAAAACCTGGATGAACTACAACTTTCTATTGCTGAATACAGATAAAACTGAAGTAATTGTGCTTGGCCCCAAACAAGCTAGAAGTACTCTTTCTAGTAAGATAGCAACACTAGATGGCATTGCGCTGGCTTCTAAGTCCACTGTTAGGAATCTTGGACTTGTCTTTGACCAAGATATGTCTTTCAACTCTCATGTATAGCAAACTATTAAGACTGCCTTTTTCCATCTGTCTAATATTTGTAAAATTAGTTCCATCCCATCTCATAAAGATGCAGAGAAACTTGTCCATGCCTTTATCACCCGCTAGACTATTGTATTTCACTTTTATCAGGTTGTCCTTATAAGCCCATAAAGTTTCTCCAACTCATTCAGAATGCAGCTGCACGTGTCCTGACGAGAACAAGGAGACCAGATCACATTACCCCAGTTTTAGCTTCTTTACATTGGCTCCCCATAAAATATAGAATTGAATTCAAGATTTTACTCCTAACTTAGAAAGCCCTTAATGGTCTGGCTCCTTCTTACCTGCAAGAACTCAATCCCCATCATCCAACCAGAGCTCTGCGCTCCCAAAAATCCAAACTACTGGAGGTCCCCAAGGCCTGCAGAAGTAGACTGGGAGGTGGAGCCTTCAGTTATCAAGCTCCCCTCCTGTGGAACCATCTTCCCAATTCAATTCGGGAGGCAGACACTCTCTCTTTAGTCAAGAGTAAGTCTAAATCACTTCTCTTTGATAAAGCCTATAGTTAAAAATGTTGCCTCTGCCAGGCCTTCACCCACATGTGGAGCCTAACCTGGCTTGATACTGGAAGGTCTGGCTGTGAATGTTAATGTTGAATTGTACTTGTTATGTTTGTTTTGAATGTAGCTATTGCCAGGCCTCCTACTTCTTACCTCTTTTTTCAACCCAGCTGGTCGAGGTGGGTGGCCGTCCTCTATGAGCTATGGTTCCGCTCAAGGTTTCTGCCCGTTAAAGGGAAGTTTTTCCTTGCCTGTGTCACCACAGTGCTTGCTCTTAGGGGTCTCTGCTGGGTTCTATAAATTTGAGAGCATAGCCTGAACCCAGCTTTTTTGTAAAGTGCCTTGAGATGGCCTGTGTTGTGATTTGGCGCTATATAAATAAAACTGAATTGAATTGTTTACCTTTCCTCTTGGTCCCGCATGTCTCCTGCACCTGTTGCCATGCTCTGCTGTCTCTGTTTGCCCCGATTGTGCTCCCCTGTCCTGTGTTGTTTTGATTACCCCCTGTCTATATATGTGCGTCTCAGTCTGTGTCCTGTGCGGTGTCCTTGTCTCATGTTGGCATTTAACACATGCTCTGCCAAGTCAGTCCTGTTTTCCTTAGCCCTGTGTGTCCTGTTCTGTCTAGACTGAGTTTTTGCTTTTGTTTCAGCCCACGCGCTGCTTTATTTTCTGTTCTGTTTTTGGCACATTAATAAATTAAGGTTTACCAGATTCGCCTGGCATTTGGGTCCTCTTCTCCTTCCTTGCCCTGGAGGGGCAATCTTAACAAATGTAAAAAAAAAAAACAAAAAAAAAAAAAAACACAACTCTTCCCCTTTATTGTAAACACACTCTTCAGGAGAAACTGAATTATCAGGTAACCTGTAGGCCCTGACTGCTCATTAAAGGGTTAAGGAAACCATATGATGGTTCCGTGGTAACTGCCTGCTTACAGGTCAATATTCAGAACAATGCTGTCACCTATTGACAGGGAAATGTCAGAAAAGCTTCATGAGTAGTTTGGTTAAAAGTACATATCTCCTTTTTCATATTCAGGTGACACAGACATCTCATCGCTGCCTAGGATCTTTTGTGTGCTTAATTCATGTGTAAGACATTTATACCTAGGTCGTGACACCAAAAACTTTAGAGAGGTAATATTTTAAAAATTATTTTCTTTATTTTTTTAATTGGTGGATTTGGCAACAAAGTTTTATCCTTTAAAGGGCAGTCAACTCAGATGTGTCCTGAGGGCTGGAGATCTACATGTGTGTGGGGGGGAAGGGGGGTGCGTGTATGCGTGTGTTTGTATGTCTACTATTACGTAAGAAAGAAAAGGAAACAAGAGCTAGACAGACGATGGAGTGTGTCAGCAGAAAACAGCCAGAGCCTTCAGCATGTCAAACAGTGCTGTAGAACATGTGTGTATGTGTGTGATTTTTCTAGCTGATTGCATAACCTGTCCAGGACAGAGAACATGTGGTTTCCATGTAAACGTGTCCCCACACTGCAGACTGACTGGAGGCACCACTAAATCCATTTCTACGGGTCGGCTGCACGCCGCCGGTCAGCCAGGTGTCACTGATGACATGGCTGATTTGGGCTCTGCGGTTTGAAACACAACAGACATTGCTTGTTGTCTTTACATTCAGTTATTAGAAGAGGATAGAAGTGGGCTTTTTTGCCCCACTGCTGGGAATGTAATTTTCTAAACAGGTGTGAAGTAACAGTTGGGTGCTGAAGTGCCACCTGCTGACATGTCACAGTTATGTTTTACAGCAGGATGTAAACAGAAGCACAGAGGACGTGCATCACTTGAAGTCCTCTGCAGATTCATGATTCAAAGATTTTATTTGTCAATACTACTATACGTACAGGACATACAGGAGAATGGAAATGGTGTTTCTCTCTCTCTTCAATGGTATGCACAATACAAAAAAAGAAAAAGGAATAAGTCTGGGAAAACAACAGCAGTCTATGTACAGTAATGCTACCTACAGTAGAGTGCAAATGGTGACACAAGATAGACCCAGACCTCCCATAGTGCAAATAAAGATAAGCAATGAATGATGAGACCCAGCAATCTTATATACAGAAAAGTAGAGCAGTAACACTCATAGTACCAAGTTCAATATGGTAGTGTAGGTGCAGACAGTGACAGACAGGACTGCACATGATCAGTAATGCAATAACAGACAGCAGCAGATATGGCATTTGTGCAAATGGTCGCAGTAAAGCGCGGGTGTGTTAAAAAGCAGACGGACAGACGAAAATTCAATATCGCTAATTCTTATCTCAAATTGTTGTCTGAGACGAGCTAAGTCGAACCGCACATGTTTTGGTGTCAACGAATGTCGCATAAGGTGACAATGCGCTCTTGAAGTACGCTGTCGTGCAGAGCTGTCTGACCCAGCCAAGCGATCAGCGGCTAAGATGGCCACTGACTGTGTGACGTCACCACCGGCAAACACACGCACACGGTCGGCGGCCAGTGCTGTGTTTTGCTTCATGCAACACTTGATGTTTACGTCTTAAAATCGGCGATTACGGATATTTCTCGGAATACTTGTGGATTACAAATAGATTATTTATGAAGATTAGGATTTCAGGAATCGAATTAATATGGTTTGGCATTGTGTTTTCTACAGGTGCGATGGTATACCTGCTGCGTTTTGCTTCATGCAACACTTGATGTTTACGTTTTAAAATCGGCGATTACGGATATTTCTCGGAATTACCAAATATTTTCATGATCATAAGAATGGTTAGGGGGAAAAAAACATGCTGAAGAAAGACAGTTTAACTCACCGGTTACTTATATTGGAAGTCCATCATCCTGTGTTTTTTAGAAGCAAAGTTCTCAATTACAGAGACATACAGTGTTCCCTATTGCTTCAGCTTCTGTATTAAAGCAGACTGCAGTGAAATAGTACCCAGGTTTGTCAGTCTTTCTTGTCCACATATATTTTGCAGGTGTCACGGCTCGCCGCTCTCAGGCATCTGCCTCAGCTGCGCGCACATCTGCACCTTGTTAGCGCCCTATATGTGCAGTAGACATTTTGTTTACAGTGATTTCGAGAATAAGATGCAATTTGAAATGAAATTTGCAAAAAGATTGGTGATAAAGAAAACGGCTATTCCAACTATATATCCCTCAATTCCCAAGTCTGACTGTGAGACAAGTGTCAGTGACAGTGGCGTGAAAAGCAAGGGTGATCTACCGATGCGATCAGCTGTCAGAAAACGAGAAGTAAACAGGGTAAGTTTTGTATTTTTAATATTCACTGCAAATGTTTACTAAACATTTTAAATGAATTCCAAGCAATGGAGGATTTTCAAAATCAAACATGTAAAAGTAGAAGAAATTACCAATGACAGTTCAGCTTTCAATTTTTAGGGAAGCAACATATTTGCTAAGAAAAACAAATATAAGCCTAAGATTGTAAGAGAAATGTGCTTTTAAAAATGGAACCCCAATTTTCTACCATAAAATGGTGCCCATTATAACTGTGAAATGTTATTTATTGGAATATAATAATTGCTATATCTGCAAACTAGTTATTTTCTTAATCTGTAGTGATACTCCATTGATTTTTGTATTTCTTTGTATATTTCTGCTGTGTTTTCAAACATTCATACAAAGGTGGTATAGTATGTAATATTTCTTTTCAAATTGAGAAGAATTTAGTGTGTTCAAATTATTCAAATGTATATGACATGCGACTTTGGTGAATGCTGAACTATGAGAATTATAACATTGACATGAACATTAATAAACTCAATATATGATTTTACAAAACTTTATTTACATATCATTGTTCACAAATCTAATCTTGGTAGGAAAAATCCCTTGTAGTGATCAGATGGGAATGTTCCTCTGATGAGGCTCACTGCACAGGCAGGCAACATAACCCTCACTTCTTTCCCACAAATAAGGCTGAATACTCCCCTCAGCACCACCCAAAACTACTTCATCATCCGATTCTTCATTTTCAATGTCATCATTTATATTGAGGTCGACAAACTCGAGAAAATAATCACTGTCCGAATGACTTTGCTCTCGTTCTGCCATTTTCTATTGCTGTTGTGATGTCACCAATGCCCGCACCTATCGAGAGATGGCGGTACTGCAGCCTCACTAAGTGAAGGCTGAGCTATGAGCAAATAAGGTCATTTATGGAAGCTGGTGACACATATTAAATCGCGGGAATAGACAGAATAGAATATTTTCATACAATCTGTTGATTGGTTCAATAAAAAAATGTCACTGTCCATCTGCTTTAAGGTCATTTTTTTTTCCAGATCCCTTTAGCCACATTATCTGTTGTGAAAAACAAATTGTTCTTAATGACTCTTAATGACTTGCCTGCAAATAATATACAGTGGTGTGAAAAATTGTTTGCCCCCTTCCTGATTTCTCATTTTTTTGTATGTTTGTCACACTTAAATGTTTTAGATCATCAGACAAATTTAAATATTAGACAAAGATAACACAAGTAAACACAAAATACAGTTTTTAAATGAAGGTGTTCATTATTAAGGGTAAAAAATAAAATCCAAACCTACATGGCCCTGTGTGAAAAAGTGATTGCCCTCCCTGTTAAAACATAAATTAAATGTGGTTTATCACATCTTTGGAAAGCTGAATTCAATTTCTCTCACCACGCCCACGCCTGATTACTGCCACACCTGTTCTCAATCAAGAAATCACTTAAATAGGACTGGTTTGACAAAATGAAGTAGACCAAAAGATCCTCAAAAGCTAGACATCATGCTGCGATCCAAACAAATTCAGGAACAAATGAGAAACAAAGTAATTGAGATCTATCAGTCTGGAAAAGGTTATAAAGCCATTTCTAAAGCTTTGGGACTCCAGTAAACCACAGTGAAAGCCATTATCCACAAATGGCGAAAACAGTGGTGAACCTTCCCAGGATTGGCCGATCGACCAAAATTACCCCAAGAGCGCAGCGACAACTCATCCAAGAGGTCACAAAAGACCTCACAACAACATCCAAAGAACTGCAGGCCTCAGTTGAGGTCAGTGTTCATGACTCCACCATAAGAAAGAGACTGGACAAAAAGGGCCTGCATTGCAGAGTTCCAAGACAAAAACCACTGCTGAGCAAAAAGAACATAAAGGCTTGTCTCAGTTTTGCCAGAAAATATCTTGATGATCCCCAAGACTTTTGGGAAAATATTCTGTGGACTGACGAGACAAAAGTTTAACTTTTTGGAAGGTGTGTGTCCCATTACATCCGGCGTAAAAGTAACACAGCATTTCAAAAAAGGAGCATCATACCAACAGTAAAACGTGGTGGCAGTGTGATGGTCTGGGGCTGTTTTGCTGCTTCAGGACTTGGAAGACTTGCTGTTGTAAATGGAACCATGAATTCTGCGGTCTACCAAAAAATCCTGAAGGAGAATGTCCGGCCATCTGTTTGTGGCCTCAAGCTGAAGTACACTTGGGTTCTGCAGCAGGATAATGATCCAAAACACACCAGAAAGTCCACCTCTGAATGGCTTAAGAAAAACAAAATGAAGACTTTGGAGTGGCCTAGTCAAAGTCCTGACCTGAAGCCAACTGAGATGATGTGGCATGATCTTAAAAAGGCCGTTCATGCTCGAAAACCCTGAAATGTGGCTGAATTACAACAATTCTGCAAAGATGAGGGGGCCAAAATTCCTCCACAGTGCTGTAAAAGACTCATTGCCAGACTCATTGCCAGTTATCGCTTGATTGTTTATCAAGTAAACGCTTGATTGCAATTGCTGCTGCTAAGGGTGGCCCAGTCAGTTATTAGGTTTAGGGGGCAATCACTTTTTCACACAGGGCCATATAGGTTTGGATTTTTTTTCCCTTAATAATAAACACCTTCATTTAAAAACTGCATTTTGTGTTTACTTGTGTTATCTTTGTCTAATATTTAAATTTGTTTAATCATCTGAAACATTCAAGTGTGACATACAAAAAAATGAGAAATCAGGAAGGGGGCAAACACTTTTTCACACTACTGTATGCTGAAAGATTATTGTGGACTTTCTTATGTCAACAAGAAGAGATTCTATAGGTGTGAGCATCTGAATGTTTGGTAGCTGTTAAAATGACAACATGTGATTGTCATCCTGTATAAAGTTTAAAGGTTTTTTTAACCTCACACGCAAAAAAACTGAATTTTTACAAACTGACATCTTGCCCAAAGCAGAATGACATTCTTCTGCTTTCTTCTACTTTAGAACACAGTGTTTTCTCATCAACAAATCAATCCACTGTACATATTGTAAATAGTATTGATCATTTTCATTCATGTTCCTTTTTTGTAGTTTTTAAGATGAATGGATGAATGAATGAGTTTTTGTTTCCCATTTTGATCTCTTTTATACTCATAGTGTCTGCTATATTGCTTGTTAGTAGGGGTGGGGGGAAGATTGATATGGCATATCACAAAATTTGGTACTCACCCCCCACCCCCCACCCCCGGTCTTGTACAGCAGCATGGTAAGCAGAAGAAATATCTGCTTGTCTTATTTTGCCTAACACATTTACTTTGCCAAACAAGACTGCTCATATATGATCTATGCTGTATGGTATTTCTAGAATCCGCTTGCTGTATAATAACTTTAATACTTTATTTAAATTGCCTTACTTATGCTGGATTTGACAAGTGGGGGGGCTGGGAGGGAACTGAAGGAATGTGAAGTGGTTGGAAAAGGTGGGGGCTGAGGTAATGGGGAAGAGAAAGAAAGAAAAACAAACAGAGAGAAAACACAAACAATTTCTGCTTCTGAGATGCTTGGTACGATGATGAAGAGAGACAGAAACACCATTTCAATCCTCATGTATGTCCTGTATGTATAGTAGTACTGACAAATAAAATCTTTGAATCTTGAATGATGCACCGATCTCTAAACGCATGTATCATTATTGTAATTATACCCAGCAACATGTCCATGTGGGCCCCACTGTAGGTTAAAACTAGGCTGTCTCATGGGTCCCATAGGGTTTGCCCGTGGTTTCCATGTTGGAAATCCGTGGAATTTACCTGTGAGGTGAGCAGGCAGTCTGCTTACCTGTTTTAACCTCATCTGGGCCCCATTGGGGGCCCAGAATGGGCAGGTGAGCAGGTTTCAGTAACACTGACACCATAGGTAAAGCCCATGTGGGCAAACACAGATGGGACCAAAATGGAAGTCATAGACAAACCCAAATGGGACCCATGGGACAGCCCTGATTTAACCTATAGTGGGGCTCAGACATGTTGAGAGAATGGACCACCAGCGTCTCCCTCCGCAGTTACTCTATTCGCAGTTATGCGAGGGAAAACACAATCAGGGTAGACCAAGGCTCAGATTTAAAGACACTGTAAAAAGAAATTTGAAGAAGTTGGGTATAGACATGAGTTCCTGGCAGCGGAAAGCTAAGGACAGAGCTGCATGGAGGAATCTGATCAGACCTAAATGAAACAGTCATTGTCGCCCATGACAGACTGCTATGATGATGATGATGATGATGGGGCCCACATGGATATACTGGCTGGGTATACATGTGAATGCTGCACACTCTTGGGTATTAATTAACCAACTGAGTTTTCAGTTCACTAGATAGTGTAAATTAAGTGTGCATTGTTCGGTGTGATCTGTTCACACCCCGATGGGCAGCGAAAAGTAAGCTAGGAGCAGGAAGACAAAAGAAGAGGAAAACAGCAGCCTTGTGTGTAGCAGAATGGAATGTACGCACTCTGTTGGACAGAACAACATCACAGCACCCAGAAAGACAGACCGCGCTTGTGGCCCTGGAAATGAAGAGGTACAATGTAGACATAGCTGCACTTAGTGAAACAAGATTGCCTGGATATGACAGCTTGGAAGATCATGGGTACATCTTCTTTTGGAGTGGGAGATCAACTCAAGAAAGGAGAGAAGCAGGAGTGGGCTTTGCAGTTAGAAAGGAGATAGCAGCAATGCTTGATGAGGAACTGGTTCCAATCAACGACGGGATAATGACTATGAGACTCCCACTACAGCGGAAGATGTATGCCACATTCATCAGTGTATATGCCCCAACAATGACCAACACAGAGGAGGTGAAGGAAGAGTTCTACAGTAATTTATGTGAGACTATCAGGTGTGAACCAACTGATGACAAGCTGATACTCGTTGGAGATTTTAATGCCAGAGTTGGTTTGGACACTGAGAAATGGAAAGGAGTGCTAGGCAGTTATGGAGTAGGCAAGTGCAATGCTAATGGAGAACTTCTACTTGCACTATGTTCAGAGTACAACCTTTTGATAACCAACACTCTATTTAAGCACAAGAACACACACAAGAAGACATGGATGCACTCAAGATCCAAGCACTTGCGCTTATTAGACTACATCATAGTCAGGCAGAGAGACATAAGGGATGTATTGGACACCAGAGCAATGAGAGGCGCAAACTGTGGCACTGATCATGTTATGCTGAGATCTAGATTAAGGATTTGCAGACGAAAACAGCACTGCAGGACGGGTGCGAAGCCAACACGGAAGCTAAACATTAGTGCACTGAAAGGCCAAAAGAAGCAGGAAGAACTTGCACAGGAAATGGATGAAAACTTGAAAGAGTGGGACAGCAACAACTCAGAGAATGACATAGAAGAGAAATGGGCAACACTGAAGGATACGGTGTATCAGACTGTGAGTGATGTATTAGGCTACCCTGAGAGGAAACATCAAGATTGGTTTGATGAGCATGATGAACACCTGAAGAAACTACTAGAAGCGAGGAATACAGCTAGGCAGGAAAACCTACAGTGTAACACAAGGTCGAAGAAGAAGAAGAAATACTCAAAGGCTCAGAGTGAGCTACAGAAGTACACCAGAGAGATGAAGTCCAACTGGTGGGATGAAAAAGCGGAGAAACTTCAAACTGCAGCAGACAGGAAGGAAATGAAAACATTCTTCACAGGTTTGAGAGAAATCTACAGCCCTAAACCAAGGGAATTGATCCAACTAAAGGCTATGGATGGTGAAACGGTTTTGCAGGAGAAAGACAAGATCCTGGATAGATTTGCAGACCACTTTGACCAACTACTAAACAACCCTGGAGATCTCACTGAAGAGGCTAAAGAAGCTCTAGTGCAGCAACCAGCTGTATCAAGTCTGGATGAATCATCAAATTTTGATGAACTAATGGCAGCTATCAGGACAACACAGGATGGTAAAGCTCCAGGAAGGGATGGAATTCCAGCAGAAGTATGGAAATTTGGTGGTGTTCAGCTGACCAACTGCCTGCGCAAGCTCATACAAGAGATATGGGATGCCCACAAAGTACCTCAAGACTGGAAGGATGCAAGTATTGTGCCTTTGTTCAAGAAAGGTGACAGGAAGGATTGTGGAAATTACCGAGGTATATCACTGTTATCCACTGTTGGTAAGATTCTCTCACGTGTACTACTTAACAGACTCAGTGAACACATCTCGCAGAATGTACTACCAGAAACCCAGTGTGGCTTTAGAAGTGGAAGAAGCACAATGGACATGATTTTCTGCTTGAAACAGGTTCAAGAAAAGTGCATTGAACAGAACATGCCACTTTATGTAGTCTTCATAGACTTCAGTTAAGCCTTCGATACTGTTTCGCATCAAGGACTTTGGCAGGGAAGTTTGTCAGCCTGATCGAAGCACTCCATACAGGTATGCAAGCAAACGTGGCAATGAGTGGTTCAGTATCTAAAGACTTTTCAGTAAGCAACGGGGTGAAACAAGGGTGTGTGCTGGCACCTACACTCTTCTCACTATATCTGGCAGCCATGCTTGAGGTGGCCTTCAAAGACACTTCAAAAGGAGTATACATTCAAACAAGGAAAGAAGCAGACTTGTTCAATGTGGCACAGTTTAAAGCCAAGAGTAAGACATCGATAAAGGTAGTAAGAGAAATGCTCTTTGCCGACGACAGTGCTCTAGTTGCACACAGCGTGGAAGATATGCAATCTTTAGTGGAGAAATTTGCAAGAGCAGCTAGCCAATTCAGCTTCCAAATCAACATCAAGAAGACAGAGTGCCTTTATCAACCACCAAAGTTCCAATTATCAACATCACTACCAGAAGAGATTAGCATTGGTACAGAGCCACTAGTCAAGTGCAAGACTTTCAAGTACCTAGGGAGTACTGTTTCAGAGAATGCTAAGCTGGAGGATGAACTATTTCTCAGAATGGGAAGCGCAAGCGCTGTGTTTGGAAACTTGAGGGAGAGACTGTGGAACAATCGACATGTGTCTATCCGTGTGAAATGCAAAGTGTACAGAGCGACAGTACTGGCTACTCTATTGTACGGTGCTGAAACTTGGACTGTCTACAGAGTGCAGGTGAAGAAACTCCACGCGTACGTGATGAGACAGCTTCGAGCCATAATGAACATCTCATGGAAAGACAAGATAACCAACATAGAAGTGTTGAAACGAGCTGGTCTACCATCAATGGAGGACATGTTAATACAGATGAACCTGAGATGGCTCGGACATGTTGAGAGGATGGACCACCAACGTCTCCCTCGGCAGTTACTCTATTCACAGTTTTGCGAGGGCAAACGCAATCAGGGTAGACCAAGGCACAGATTTAAAGACACTGTAAAAAGAAACTTGAAGAAGTTGGACATAGACAGCAGTTCCTGGCAGCGGAAGGCTAAGGACAGAACTGTGTGGAGGAATCTGATCAGACCTAAATGAAACAGTCATTGTTGCCCACGACAGACTGCTATGATGATGATGATGTTCGGTGAAGTCAGAGCTTGTCTCCTGAGATTTGCTTCCAGGTGTACTAATTGAGATAGTGGACAGAGAAATGACATAGGAGAAAGAGCTGACCTTGACACGACACCCTCAACCCACAAGGCACCCCCCCCAAAAAAAAAAACATGCAGTGAACACCACAAACATGAGGGCTGATGTCCAACCCTCTCAAGACCATCCAGGGGCAGCAACGATAGCGGGTGATAGCCAAGCCAAAACAACAACAGATAAAATTCACCCATCTCTGTAAACAACCAGTTCAACAAAGCCACCTCAAAACTCCGAGCGAGCCCAGAAGACCAAGACCTGTGTTCTTATAGCACAGCGAAAAACGAAGGCCTTTGTCACATGATTAAGATCCTGGAGCCCAGTCATGTGATGTCACCACAGTGGTGCCTGAAATTCCACCAAAAAATGAAGCCCAAAGCCAAGGAATCACCAAGTGCAGCAGAAAGGATGACACCAACATGTGACACGTGGGCCTCCACAGCAGTAAACCCACATGCTAACAGCACACCATCCCATGGAGTACTGACACCCTCCAGCCTCTGAAACAAAAGTAACCGCAGTAAGTTGACTAGACTGAAAACACAAAACAGATATTGACAGTTTTACTTTGTGGACACAATCTGATGTTGAATAAAGGGAAAAAATAAAATATATGGTATTGCAATACTCAATCTATCTTGATATCTCAATACTTAAGGAATCATAGTATCGTGATGGTATTGCAGCGTGACTCAAGTATACCTATAGTATCTTATTCTGAGGTCTCTGGCGATTCCTACCTCCATTTGTTTGCCTGGTTAGCTTAGTGTAGCATAGGTCTTGGGTCATTTGCATCTCTTACCCACTGAAAATAATACTACACAAGCTCTCATGAACCTGTGAAACACACCAAAACACATCTTGCTCCCAGTTGTGATCTGCCTTATTACCTCCACCAGGCTGCAGGCCAGGAGGTTATGTTTTTGCCGGCGTTTGTCTGTCTGTTTGTCTGTCTGTTTGTTTGTCTGTCTGTCTGTTGATTAGCAAGATAACTCAAAAAGTTTTGGACGGATTTCGATGAAACTTTCAGGCGTTGTTGGAAATGGTACAAGGAAGAACTGATTAAATTTTGGGGATGATACGGATCACCATCTGGATCCAGGAATTTTTTAAAGGATTCTTTAACATTGTGAGATAGGGCCATTTTCAACATGTGTGCAGGCGCAATGGAGGGTGCTGGTCGCTGTGTCTGACGAACACGAACTCCGCGTTCTTCAAAGTTTTAGGCACAAAAGCACGCGGAAAACAGTGGTGGGCCGGGCCCGGCAGCGTGCCTGTGTTTGCACTACGCTGCAAAAGCTGAGACGGGCAGCTGTCCGGCGCGGGATTATTTGGCAGAAATTCCCCGGGCAGCCATAGGGGCTGCGCAAAAACAAGCTCTCTGCCGGGGAATCTTCCAAATCCTCTTTTGGCGTGGAGCGCAACCCCAATAAAACCCACGGCAACCTGTCTACCCAATTTGCATCCGTCAGTGAACCCCTGAGTGCTGCTTTCAGTGATCTATGAAAACGCTCGCATAACCCATTGGCCTGTGAGTTGTACGCGGTTGTGGGATGAATTATAACGCCCACAGCCGGGAGTTTGGAGATGGAGGAAATGGACACAACAGCAACACTTGAGTTTATTACCTCCGCCAAGGAGGTAATGCTTTTACTGCCATTTATCTGTTTGTCTGTCTGTCTGTCTGTCTGTTACCAACGTAACTCAAAAAGTTATGAACGGATTTTGACGAAATTTTCAGGAAAGGTGTGTAATGGCACAAGGAACAGATGATTACATTTTGGCGATGATCTGAGAGTGCATACCTCCACCAAGGGCTTTGTTTGTATTTGTGCAGCAGGATTACACAAAAACTACTGGATGGATTTGGATGACATTTTCACCAGAGGTGGTTCTTGGCCTAGAGAGGAACCCATTACATTTTGGGAATGATCTGGGAATGCATACCTCAGCCAAGGCTCTTCTCACAGTCTGTCAGCCACAAAACTCCAAAACTAATGGACAGACTTGGATGCAATTTTCACCACAAGTGGCGATAGGCCTACACACAAGCCCATTACATTTTGGAGGTGATCCATGACAAATGGAAGGAGCCTTGGCGGAGGTATGCGCTCTATGAGTGCTTTTCTAGTTTTATTATAACTCATGTGCTCTCCATCCCATTGTATCATCTTGAACAGGAATGATGCATCCAATATTCATCTATCAATCCCATCTGAAAAAGAAAAATTGACAAACACTGTGTGCGGTCAAGTATTCTTCCACAGCTACAGCAGAATTTAATTATGAATTAGCCTTTGGGCAACAGTGACAATACTAGAAAGCTAGATATAAATATATACTCCCGTGTAGTTATTATCCCATCACCGAGCAGTTCCCTAAATAGAATTCCCTGAAGCTCATCAACCAGAGAGAGGCTTTTACTGGCAATGTAACTCAATTTGAAAGACTGTTCCCGAAAATCGACTTGCTAATACCTGATAATGTGAAGGACTGCAGCAGCTCAGGGGAGACTGTAAATTTTGATAGCCCATCAGGTTATTTTTGTCTGTGATATTCACAGCTCAAACAGCACACACAAAAATGACATTGCTGGACAGAAAAGGGAAAAAAAAGACTAGGAAAAGCTCTAGTCAGTCTAGTGTCAAATCAGTTTGATTTGGATGAGTCACACAAGACCAACACCAACAACTGTACTCATTATGGCTGTGTTGTGAGACATGTATATGTTGGACACTGCATATGTGATTTAACCACGATGAAGGAGAGCCAGCCCCCTGCGGTGCGGAGCCACAGAGCCTGGACCCCTGCGGAGGCCAGGGGACAGAAGACTTCCTGACCACTGAGGCTCGAGAAGAGAGAAGGGGGAGTTATGTAAATAAAAGGCTAATGAATGTGGATAAAGAGATTTTGAGAGAGATGTGTGATTTCCCCCGCGAGGGAAATGGTTTGATGTCAGAATGTTTAAATGAGAGAACTTTGGTGTGTTCACGCTCTTTGTTCGCTGCTCAAGAATGAGAGCAGACAGTGGAATGATTACTTGAATAAACTGGAATGAAAGACAATTCGGTTTCGTTATTCAAGTCTCCCCACATTGGTGACTGACGACGTTGAGAATGAACGAAGAAATTCTCAGGGTCCCGGACTCACAGCGCTCAGAGCTGGCGAGCGCAGTGGCCGTTAAGCTGCCTGATTTCTGGCAGGATAACCCACGGTCGTGGTTTCTGTAAGCAGAGTCGCAGTTCGCGCTCGCAGGAGTAACGGTGGATGACATTAAGTTCCACCATGTCATCGCTAAACTGGACAACAGCACAGCTCGGTGCGTGCAAAGCTTGGTGGAGCAGCCACCCGCGACCGACAGGTACGGCAAGCTGAAATCCACCCTCATCAAGTTTTTCACCCCCTCGGCTGAAGTGAGGGCGAGGAGGATCCTGTCTTTGCTAGACCAAGGTGGACACAGGCCGAGCGCCCTGATGGAGGAGATGATACAGCTGAGAGGGTTGGACAACGATGATTTCATTTTTCAGTTCATCTTCCTCTCCAACCTCCCGGCGCATGCGAGAAGCACGCTGGCCGGCAAAAAGTGTCACACCCTGGAGGAGTTCCGGGAGCTGGCCCAGGAGGCAGATGGGATCCTGGACGCCTGCGGCGGGCAAGCAACCACAGCAGCGACCCGAGACAGCGGGGAACCAGAGGTGGCAGAACCAGACTGGCCGACGACGGCAGCAACACGGCCGCGACAAGGGGGAGCCAATAGCCCGGCGGCAGAGGCGCGGGCACGACACAGCGGAGGAGAAGATCTCTGCTTTTACCATCGGAGGTTCGCAGAGAAGGCACGCAGGTGTGTGCCGCCCTGCATCTTCAGGAGTCCGGGAAACGGCAAGACCGGGGGTCGCTAGCAGCTTCGACCCTCGGAGAACGCAACAAGCTGCTCTACATCACAGATGCGCACTCCGGACAAGAGTTCCTCATCGACACCGGAGCACAAGTGAGCTTCATCACCCCAACATACGCGGACCGGGTGGCTGGACCCCACGGTAGCGGAGCTACAGCGGCAAATGGCTCGAACATCAACACCTACGGGAGAAGGACCTTGCCTTTATGCTTACATGGCCGCACATATGAATGGACTTTTGTGATAGCGGCGGTGAGTTTCAACATGTTGGGCGCGGATTTTTTGTGTTCACACAATCTGTTAGTTGATCTTGCTAATAGACGGCTGGTAAATGCACTCTCTTTTTACTCTCTCCCTTGTTCAGCTCGAGTGTCCCCGCCACCAGTACAGACCCACGTCGCTACAGCAGGTGGTAAGTTTCACACACTCCTCACCCAATTTCCAGCGCTCACTGTGCCCACTTTTTCAGCGACGGTCGCGAAGCACGGGGTGAAACACTTTATCCCCACTTCTGGTCCTCCCGTGTTTGCAAAAGCTCGGCGCTTGGATGCAGTTAAGCTCGCCATTGCGCGCAAGGAGTTCGCCAGCCTGGAGAGGCTGGGCATCGTTCGTAGGTCGAAGAGCCCGTGGGCTTCGCCGCTGCACATGGTACCGAAAGCCGATGGCTCCTGGAGACCGTGCGGGGATTACCGCAGGCTAAACAACGCTACGGCGCACGATCGTTATCCCATCCCGCACATTCAGGATTTTTCGGTGCACCTGGCGGGGGCGCGCATTTTTTCAAAGATTGATCTAGTTCGCGGCTATCACCAAGTCCCGGTCCAACCGGAGGACATTCCTAAAACAGCGGTAATAACTCCGTTCGGACTTTTCGAATTTTTACGCATGCCGTTTGGTCTCAAAGGGGCGGCGCAAACATTTCAGCGGATGATGGATGCCGTGTTACGCGATCTCCCTTTCGTGTTTGTGTACCTCGACGACATTTTGGTCGCGAGTACTTCAGAGGACGAACACGAAATGCACCTCACAGCAGTTTTTAGGAGGCTGGGAGAGCACGGCTTAATAGTTAACCCAGCCAAGTGCCAGTTCGGCGTCGAGCGGATCGATTTTTTGGGTCACCGCGTCTCCCCGGAGGGAGCGGTTCCGTTACCAGAGAAAGTACGCGCGGTAGCGGATTTTCCCCATCCACAAACGGTCAAATCACTACAGGAATTCTTGGGGATGGTGAATTTTTATAACCGATTCCTGCCCCACGCAGCTCAAATCATGCAACCATTATATGCCGCGCTCAAAAAACAAAAACCGACCCAGGCGGTCGAATGGTCCCCGGAGCGGGAGCGCGCGTTCACAGAGGTTAAAAAAGCCTTGGCTGACGCTGCGCTCCTGGCCCACCCAGACCCTGCAGCACGTATCGCGCTGACGACAGACGCTTCAGATTTAGCCATAGGGGCCGTTATTGAGCAACAGGTAGCCGGAGTTTGGCAGCCTTTGGCTTTCTTTAGCAAATCTTTAAGCGCGGCTGAACGAAAATACAGCGCGTTTGACAGAGAACTGTTGGCGCTGCATTTGGCTATTCGTCATTTCCAGTTCTGGCTGGAAGGACGGTGCTTCACCGCTTATGTGGACCACAAGCCGCTCACATACGCCATGGCCAAAATTTCAGACCCGTGGTCCGGCAGGCAGCAGAGGCAGCTGGCTGCAATCTCGGAATTTACCACTGACATTAGGCACGTCGCGGGCAAATTCAATGTAGTAGCGGATTGTCTCTCACGCGCGTTCACGACCCCAACACGCGCAGAGGCAGAACGGGCCACCGTGACCGCGCCACAGGAGAGCGGCACGGTGGCGCGCGCAGCCCCAGTGCACGTGGGTATAGATTACGCAGCCATGGCAGCGGACCAGGGGGCGGACGCAGACGTGCGCGCGCTCCAGTCTGGACCAACAGGGTTGAGGCTGGAGAGCAAGTGTTTACAAACCGGTATGCCCCCCCTGATCTGCGACATGTCGACGGGGCGCCCGCGTCCGGTGGTTCCGGCCACGTGGCGCCGCCGTGTTTTTGACTCGGTCCACTCACTGGCGCACCCGGGGGTGCGCGCGTCGGTGAAACTAGTGGCGGAAAAGTTTGTTTGGCCGTGCCTGCGCAAGCACGTGAAGGAATGGGCAAAAACCTGCATTTCCTGTCAACGGGCCAAAATTCACAGGCACACAAGAGCCCCGTTAGAACCGTTCCGCATTCCGGCCAGAAGGTTCGACCATGTGCACGTCGACCTTGTGGGCCCCCTACCGGCATCACAGGGGTTCACGTATCTTTTGACAATGGTGGACCGCACCACACGTTGGCCGGAAGTGGTCCCACTTGCGACGACCACGGCCGCGGAGGTGGCTCGCGTTTTTTTAACGGCTTGGGTGGCGCGCTTCGGGGTTCCGTCGGACATTACGTCCCATAGAGGACCGCAATTCATCTCTGAGCTGTGGTCAGCAATGGCCAACGGCTTAGGAGCCAAAATTCACCGCACTACAGCTTACCACCCTCAGGCCAATGGCTTATGCGAGCGTTTTCATAGGTCTTTGAAGGCAGCACTCAGAGCGTCGCTCACGGATGCAGATTGGGTGAATAAACTTCCATGGGTTTTATTAGGGTTGCGTTCTGCGCCTAAAGAGGACTTAGACGCCTCCCCAGCGGAGCTGGTATTCGCACAAACTCTGAGGCTGCCGGGCGAGTTTTTACCAGAGCACCCAGAGCCCCCACCTCTCTCGCCTCTGGGACCGTTAGTCGGCACGGGGGCAGACACGCTCCCGGGTCCGGTTCATCACGCTTTTCCACGAGTTTTCGTCCCCAAGGCTTTGAAAAATGCCGATTTCATTTTTGTCAGGCGCGAAGCCCTAAAAGCAACGCTCAAACCACCTTACGAAGGGCCATTTCGAGTGCTGGAGGCAGGTGATAAGCAATTTGTGCTAGATTTTGGAGACAGAAAAGAGACAGTCAGTATTGACAGACTAAAACCTGCTTTTGTCATGAAGGACGTGTCTGTACCGGTCGCGGTGGCGCCTCGACGAGGCAGGCCCCCGCAGGGGGCAATTAATCACTCTCTCCCTCAGTCAACAGACCCGAAGCAGAAACGCACCGCAGGCAAGGCGGGGCCAACGCACAGCAGATTCGGCAGACGGCTGAAGCCCAAGCGGCGCACAGACTGAATGTTGGTGTTAATTATTCAGTAGTGAGTAAGGTGCTATTTAATTTTAGGAATTAGTCTGTTCTTCATCGTTTGGGGGGGGTTATATGGCTGTGTTGTGAGACATGTATATGTTGGACACTGCATATGTGATTTAACCACGATGAAGGAGAGCCAGCCCCCTGCGGTGCGGAGCCACAGAGCCTGGACCCCCTGCGGAGGCCAGGGGACAGAAGACTTCCTGACCACTGAGGCTCGAGAAGAGAGAAGGGGGAGTTATGTAAATAAAAGGCTAATGACTGTGGATAAAGAGATTTTGAGAGAGATGTGTGATTTCCCCCGCGAGGGAAATGGTTTGATGTCAGAATGTTTAAATGAGAGAACTTTGGTGTGTTCACGCTCTTTGTTCGCTGCTCAAGAATGAGAGCAGACAGTGGAATGATTACTTGAATAAACTGGAATGAAAGACAATTCGGTTTCGTTATTCAAGTCTCCCCACACTCATAACTGATTCAAATTTGGATGAAATTTAACTATTAACGTTTGACTTGACTTTCGAAAGTTGACAGAAATCACAACATGTCTACTCTTATGCTGTGTTCATGCTAAATTTTATCATTGTATGGTGGGTGTAGAACACCCCTCTACAACCTGAAATGAAAATGGACACAATTTTTGTTTTACACCCAGCCATTTCACTTCCACCTGTGATCAACTGTGGTCATTTTGATTAGCTCAGCATCAAAGAAGTTGTTGGAACATTTCAGTCCTTAGTAGTGCAACTGAAAAATAATCAACTATATGGGTGATACTGCCAGTTGATCCCTGTGATAAAGCTGTGGAGAGGCATAAGTCAGGAGATGGATACACTTGAATGCAATGTTGGTAAAAATTACAAATAATTGTTGGATCTTCCAATATTTGTTTACCTCAAATTAGAATGAAAACAGTTTCCATCTACCCTTGTCCACCGGTGGTCAAGTAGATTTGAGCAGTGTCTTCCACAATACACCTGATATTTGTTGCAGTCAGCAACTGCAAAATTGAAGTTTTCTGGGCTGGGAATTCTTGGTCCATGCAGAGGATGTGGCCCAACGCTGACCACCTCTGTCTCCTGATCTTAAGGGACAGTGGCTTGCAGTTACATTTTTTATATACAAGGGGGTGCTGAAAAGTTCATAGTGGTCAAATTTGA
Source organism: Pholidichthys leucotaenia (assembly GCA_020510985.1). Taxonomy (NCBI): domain Eukaryota; kingdom Metazoa; phylum Chordata; class Actinopteri; order Cichliformes; family Pholidichthyidae; genus Pholidichthys; species Pholidichthys leucotaenia. The sequence goes on from CM035847.1 coordinate 76,330,108, forward strand.
CCAAATGTGGTTTATTTTTCAACTGCAGGTATCCAAGCGCTGCAACACTGATGGTACAAGTGTGTGGACTGAAGGAGAGACTATATATATACTTTATTAATCCCAGAGGGAAATTCAGGGCCATCCACCTGGATGGATGAGGCAGCCAAGGTGAGGTGCCAATAACTTCTCCATTCACACACTCACACCTAGGGCCACTTAAGAGTCTCCAGTAAACCTAACTTGCATGTTTTTGGCCTGTGGGAGGAAACCGGAGTATCTAGAGTAAGCCCACGCAGACACGATGAGAACATGCAAACTCCACACAGAAGGGTCACCGATAGTCGGGGTGGGATCAAACCCACGATGGTCAGGGGTGGAGTAGATCCCGTGACCTTCTTGCTGTGCTGCCACAGTGCTAACCACTGCACCACTGAGCTTGAAAAATAAATCACCTTTGGTCAAATTTGACCACTATGAACTTTTCAGTCTATGAACTTTTCAGCACCCCTTCATAGTGTCTGATTTGAGATCAGGCTGTTGGGCCAACTGGGCCTGTGATGGTGCGTAGATGTTTTTGATGGCATGCATCCAACCTGTTAAGGCTTGCTTTTGTTACAGACCAACTGTTATCGTTGTATAGCATGATAGCAGAATGAATTATAAAGGCGTAGATGTGTTTCCAGAGAGAGCTTGCGTCTTCGACTCCAAAGTCTCCAGAAAGATTGGAAAGCACTGTTGCCGAGACTACAGCGTGATTTGATGTTAGCAGTGCTCCATAGCAGAGAACCCAGTATTTTTGCCCTCCATTCTTCAATTGCTTGACATTTCTAACCATTTCCCATCACTTTCTGACTTTTCAGCAAGGTACACATGAGTGAACTCAGTTTTTGCTTCATTCATGAAGAGGTTTTAAACTTTGAGGTTCTCTGCTGCTATGTGTTGTAGCAGGCCAAGGGGGGTCCTTTCCTCATCTAGGAAGTCTACATCATCTGCAGACTCCACCTCTAGTGGGATGCCAAGCTCTGATACAGGGGGATTTGGTCTTGTTGACTGTTTACATACTGGTAGCAGGTGAAAAGAACTGGTGAAAGGCTGTGTCCCTGTGGGGATCCAAGTGTTGTTTGAAAGTCAGTGGACATTTCTGAGTTTACACAAACTCTGAGCCTTGTCCCTGACAGGAGTATGCGGACTAGCCTTAGATCGTCTTCATCACATCTAGCCTGGAGTAAGATGTTGAGGTTCTTACTGCGCTTGATTGTATCAAATGCCTTTGATATATTTTGTGGAAGTCTCACTCTTTGTCATCACTACTGCTACCAGCAGGTGCTGTGCCCATATGACATCTGCCCAGCTTCTCCCTCGTTTGAAGCCATTCTGATAGGGTCCTGTAAAGTTGACAACTTTACCTCTGATGCGACGTAGGGTGATGATGGACAGAAGCTTCCAAATACTATTCAGTAGGATGATAGGTCTGAGATTTGCTGGTGGGCCAGGTGCTTTCTTTGGTTTAGGCAGAGCAAAGAGTGCCTTCTCCCAGTGCTGTGCATGTTGATAATCCTTGCAATTAGGCCAGAGATGATGTCACTTGCTCTTTTAAACAGCACACTGGTGATGCTGTCTGCGCCTGTGGCGCGACCAGTTTATAGTACTTTGATGGCAGAAGACTTCATCTTGTCCTCCTGGCTTATTTAGTGGTCTGACATTACCAGTGAATGGTTGCAGTGGTTCTTGATGGTCTGTGAACTGTTGCTGAAACCTCAAATAGGTTCATTTTGTCTTCTTTTAATTATTTATCTTTTGTTCATATGAAAGACAAAAAATAAAATAGAAAGATGTCTTTACCTTCTTTACATGTTTCAACTGCACTGCAGCCTTTGTCAGAAGATTCAGCTGATTGCTGCCAGGTGACATTTATCAGCTAATTTTCGTAGGCGGGGCCAGCTCAGCAGATCTGTCAGATCCACTGAGCCGGCCCCGCCTCCCGCCATCAGTAGGTGGACCTTTGGTTGGGGTTATTCTGTGATCTGTGCATGTGCCACTCCTAACTTGTAATCAATCAGCTTGAACCAGATCACAAAACAAACTGGACCTGATCTAAATAATGAAAGCACCAAGGTGCTGATGCCTCGGCGCCTGTGGCATGGTAGCATGGGGGAGCTATAAAAAGTCACGCTGCCACTTCTAGTGGCCCAGCACAGTTATTACAATACCTTTTTTTTTTTTTTGCAGCTGCATTGATGTTAAAGGTGAGTTAAATTTGTGTTTATTTTGAGAACAAAAATTTATCTGGAAATTGTGGCAAATTAAAAGTCGAGAAAATATGGCGATACAATGATACAAGCCTTTAGTTCCCGTTGATTTTGAGCGGGTGAGCTGAAAAGCTGGTGACAGACAGACACACACAGACACATTGAGTTATTATGCCTACTATACCTTTGTGCCGAGGCATAAAAATACAGAAGCACAAGAATAAAATTAGGAGCACAAAGAATAATTGAATGCATGTATAGTTACACAATGCTGTGCAATAGCAGGTAAACATATCAAAACTTCCAAAAGTAAAACCATAATTATGACTATTAAATCAAAACTGTTTGGAATGTTTCACACTTTAAGTGGTGTGAAAAAGTGTTTGCCCCTTCCTGATTTCTCATTTTTTTGTATTTGTCACACTAAAATGTTTCAGATCATCAAACAAATTTAAATATTAGACAAAGATAACACAAGTAAACACAAAATGCAGTTTTTAAATAAAGGTGTTTATTATCAAGGGAAAAAAATCCAAACCTATATGGCCCTGTGTGAAAAAGTGATTGCCCCCTAAACCTAATAACTGACTGGGCCACCCTCAGCAGCAACAACTGCAATGAAGTGCTTGTGATAACTGGCAATGAGTCTTTTACAGCGCTGTGGAGGAATTTTGTCCTACTCATCTTTGCAGAATTGTTGTAATTCAGCCACATTGGAGGGTTTTCAAGCATGAACTGCCTTTTTAAGGTCATGCCACATCATCTCTATTGGATTCAGATCAGGACTTTGACTAGGCCACTCCAACGTCTTCATTTTGTTTTTTTTAAGCCATTCAAAGGTGGACTTGCTGGTGTGTTTTGGATCATTGTCCTGCTGCAGAACCCAAGTGCGCTTCAGCTTGAGGTCACAAACAGATGACCAGACAGTCTCCTTCAGGATTTTTTGGTAGACAGCAGAATTCATGGTTCCATTTACCACAGCAAGTCTTCCAGATCCTGAAGCAGCAAAACAGCCCCAGACCATCACACTATCACCACCATATTTTACTGTTGGTATGATGTTCCTTTTCTGAAATGCTGTGTTACTTTTACGCCGGATGTAATGGAACACACACCTTCCAAAAAGTTCAACTTTTGTCTCGTCAGTCCACAGAGTATTTTCCCAAAAGTCTTGGGGATCATCAAGATGTTTTCAGGCAAAATTAAGATGAGCCTTTATATTCTTTTTGCTCAGCAGTGGTTTTTGTCTTGGAACTCTGCCATGCAGACCCTTTTTGCCCAGACTCTTTCTTATGGTGGGGTCATAAACACTGACCTCAACTGAGGCAAGTGAGGCCTGCAGTTCTTTGGATGTTGTTGTGGGGTCTTTTGTGACCTCTTGGATGAGTCGTTGCTGCGCTCTTGGGGTAATTTTGATCTGCCAGCCACTCCTGGGAAGGTTCACCACTGTTCCATGTTTTTGCCATTTGTGGATAATGGCTCTCACTGTGGTTCGCTGGAGTCCCAAAGCTTTAGAAATGGCTTTATAACCTTTTCCAGACTGATAGATCTTAATTACTTTGTTTCTCATTTGTTCCTGAAATTCTTTGGATTGCAGCATGATGTCTTGCTTTTGTGGATCTTTTGGTCTATTTCATTTTGAAAGGCATGTCCTATTTAAATGATTTCTTGATTGAGAACAGGTGTGGCAGTAATCAGGTGTGAGTGTAGCTAGAGAAATTAAACTCAGCTTTCCAAAGATATGATAAACCGTAGTTAATTTATGTTTTAACGGTGGGGGGGCACTTTTTCACACAGGGCCATGTATGTTTGGATTTTTTTTACCCTTAATAATAAACACCTTCATTTAAAAACTGCATTTTGTGCTTACTTGTGTTATCTTTGTCTAATATTTACATTTATTTGATGATCTGAAACATTTGTGACAAACATACAAAAAAATGAGAAATCAGGAAGGGGGCAAACACTATTTCACACCACTGTATGTAATGAATATTGAGTTTCTTAAATAATCTTGCAAAAAAACTAATTTTGTCCAAACATTAATTTATTGAAACTAGAAAAGCACTCATAGAGCGCATACCTCCGCCAAGGCTCCTTCTGTTTCTCATGGATCACCTCCAAAATGTAATGGGTTTGTGTGTAGGCCTATAGCCAGTTGTGGTGAAAATTGCATCAAAGTCTGTCCATCAGTTTTGGAGTTTTGTTGCTAACACACTGTGAGAAGATAAGAACCTTGGCTGAGGTATGCATTCTCAGATCATCAGTAAAATATAATGGGTTCCTCTCTAGCCCAAGAACCACCTCTGGTGAAAATTTCATCCAAATCCATCCAGTAGTTTTTGTGTAATCCTGCTGCACAAATACAAAAAAGCCCTTGGTGGAGGTATGCACTCTCAGATCATCACCAAAATCTAATCATCTGTTCCCCGTGCCATTACACACCTTTCCTAAAAATTTCATCAAAATCCGTTCATAACTTTTGGAGTTTTGTTGCTAACACACTGTGAGAAGATAAGAGCCTTGGCTGAGGTATGCATTCTCAGATCATCAGTAAAATATAATGGGTTCCTCTCTAGCCCAAGAACCACCTCTGGTGAAAATTTCATCCAAATCCATCCAGTAGTTTTTGTGTAATCCTGCTGCACAAATACAAAAAAGCCCTTGGTGGAGGTATGCACTCTCAGATCATCACCAAAATCTAATCATCTGTTCCCCGTGCCATTACACACCTTTCCTAAAAATTTCATCAAAATCCGTTCATAACTTTTGGAGTTTTGTTGCTAACACACTGTGAGAAGATAAGAGCCTTGGCTGAGGTATGCATTCTCAGATCATCAGTAAAATATAATGGGTTCCTCTCTAGCCCAAGAACCACCTCTGGTGAAAATTTCATCCAAATCCATCCAGTAGTTTTTGTGTAATCCTGCTGCACAAATTCAAAAAAGCCCTTGGTGGAGGTATGCACTCTCAGATCATCACCAAAATCTAATCATCTGTTCCCCGTGCCATTACACACCTTTCCTAAAAATTTCATCAAAATCCGTTCATAACTTTTTGAGTTATGTTGGTAACAGACAGACAGACAGACAGACAAACCCCGGTAAAAACATTACCTCCTTGGCAGAGGTAATTAAGTAGCTGTTTCTGGTATAAACAGTAAACATGTCATGTTCTTATTTAGCTTCCAGCCTGTTATCTTCACAGTTGCTCTGATTGCTGACCCTCGGGTTCACCACCGTGAACCTCAGAGAGACAAAGAGGAAAGAAATACAGCATAAAATGTGATTATTGTTACAGATGTGATATATATAAAAATATAGATGTCATGTTTCTTCTCAGCTTTAATAAATTGCTTGGTTTAGTGAGTGAATCATTTTAAAGTGAGTGAATGAAGCATGACACACCATAGTGTTTTTATATTACTGACATGAATATTAAGACTAAAAAGATCAGCTGAACTTTAGGGAAAACTATTTAACAGATTAAATTAATGCAACCAAGTAGTCCCTATACGGGAAAAAAAAATCAGACATTGGGAAAAAAAAGTGATATAACTTAAGCTTTAAGAATCAAATATTGCAGTTGTAGGAGTTATTGGTGTTTTAATATTGAAATCGCTGCATAATTTAAGCCCAAAACTTACTTTTAAGCTTTTTTTCTTTCCCGGTATGAGAGCGTCTTCAGAGAGATTAGCATCATGTTGTTTACTGAGACATGGCTAATAGAATTAGCAACAGGTGCTAACATCGAACTGGAGGGTTTCCACGCAATGCGGGCAGATCGGACACCAGACAGCAGTAAGACCGAGGTGGAGGGCTGATAATGCATGTGAACAACAGATGGTGTAATCCTGGGCACATCACAATTGAAGAACAACACTGCAGCAAAGACACTGATCAGAACAGACACTGTTGCTAGCTGTCAGCATGCAGCCGATTTATCTCCCTAGGGCATATTCATATGTGGTCTGCATCGTTATTTGTGTAAATCCGTCTGTGAGCGCTGGGGCAGCACATGACATCATCCACTCAGTCACTAGCAGACTGCAAACGTAGCACCCAAATGCTCTCCTCCTCATCTCGGGTGATTTTAACCATACTTCACTGTCCTCCATTCTGCCCACGTTCACCCAGTATGTCACGTGCCACACCAGAGACAATAAAACACTGGACTTATTTTATGCAAACACTAAGAAGGCATAAACCTCAGCGCCACTCCCCCTGCTCGGGAGATCGGATCACAACCTGGTTCATCTCCTGCCTGTGTACAAACCTCTAGTACACAGACAACCTCCTGTTACCCGTACAGTGAAAGTATGGTCTGAGGAGGCAATGGACGCTCTAAAGGACTGTTTTGAATCCATTGCATGGGAGCAGCTCTGCAATGCGCAGGGTGAGGACATCGACAGGCTCACACACACCATCACAGACTACATCAACTTCTGTGTGGACAACTCCGTACCCACCAAGACCATACGGTGTTTCTCAGATAACAAACTGTGGATCAACCCTGAGATAAAGTCTCTACTGAAAGAAAGGAAAAGGATCTTCAGGTTTGGGAACAGGGAGGAGTTGAAGTCCGTACAGCGGGAGCTAAGGAGGAAGATTAGAGAGGGTAAGGACAGCTACAGGAAGAAGATGGAGGACAAGCTGCAACAGAGTGACATCAGCAGGGTCTGGAGAAGCCTCAAAACAATCTCTGGGCTCCAGAATACCTCCTCCCAGGCCTCGGGGGGCAGGGAGTGGGTGAACAACCTGAACCCGTTTTTAACAGGTTTGACCAACCACCCTCCTCTCCACCTGCCCACCAACCACCACTGCCTCTACCATCATCTAGTCCTGCTGTCCATGGACTTCCCTCAACACCCCCACTCCCAGCACACAGCCCCCCTGCTCCAACCTGACCCTCACTAAGACCCAGGTGAGGGCGGAGCTGAGGAAAATCAAGGCAAAGAAGGCGTTGGGTCCGGACTGCATCAGCTCGAAGCTCCTCAAGTCCTGCGCAGACCAGCTGTGTGAGATTGTGGAGCACATCTTCAACCTGGGCCTGAAGCTGGGGAGGATACCACAGCTGTGGAAAGCATCCTGGACCTCCCACCCCAAGGACCTGAACAGCTACAGATCAGTGGCCCTCACATCACACCTGATGAAGACCCTGGAAAGGCTGCTCCTTGCCCACCTCCACCCCCTGGTGGGACCAGCAATGGAGCCACTCCAGTTCGCCTACCAGCATGGCATCGGGGTGGAGGATGCAGTGATCTTCCTCATACACCATTCCCTGTGACAGCTGGAGAAGCCTGGGAACACTGTGAGGATCATGTTCTTTGATTTCTCCAGTGCTTTCAACACCATCCAACCGGTGATCCTGAAGGACAAGCTACTGTACACAGGGGTGGATGAGCACCTGTCATTGTGGATCCTTGACTACCTCACAAACCGGCCACAGTTTGTGAGAACCCAGAATTGTGTGTCTGACACGATCATCTGCAGTACGGGGCCCCCCAGGGAACAGTTTTGACTCTCTTCCTGTTCACCCTTTATACTGTGGACTTTTTGCACAACACACCACAGTGCCACCTACAGAAGTTCTCTGATGACTCTGCGATCATCGGCCTCATCTCTGATGGAGATGATGTGGCCTACAGAGGACTTATCCAGGACTTCGTGGACTAGTGCCATCGGAACTGCCTCCAGATCATTGCGAGGAAAACTAAGGAACTGGTGGTGGACTACCACAGGCAAGAACAACCCCTCACAGCACCAGTAAACATACAGGGAACAGACATTGAGATGGTGACATCCTACAAGTACCTGGGTGTTCACCTGAACAATAAACTGGACTGGTCACACAACACCAACGTTCTCTACAAGAAGGGACAGCACAGGTTGTTCCTACTGAGGCGGCTCAAGTCTTTTGGAGTACAAGGGGCACTCCTGAAGGCTATCTACGACTCGTTGGTGGCATCAGCCATCACATTTGGAGTGGTCTGCTGGGGCAACAGCATTACGGCAGCTGATAGGAAGAGACTGAACAGACTGATCAAAAAAGCTAGCTCGGTCCTGGGGCAGAGCCTCGACCCAGTGGAGGAGATAGGAGAGAGAAGGATGGTGGCTAAGCTGTCATCTCTGCTGGAGTCCGAGTCCCACCCCATGCAGGACACACTGAACACACTGAGGAGCTCATTTAGCAGTAGGCTGTACCATCCTAGGTGCACAACCGAGAGGTTCCGGAGGTCCTTCCTACCTGCGGCTGTCAGACTTTATAACCTAACCGGGGCTGCTCGTAGAGGTCGTATTAAATGCACAAAACATAACAACACTGCACAATAAATGGTCCCCTCCATTATACAACTTGGCAATATCATTACCGAGGGTGACAACACGGCTGATTCAAATATGAAATATACTGTATGGGTACATATTCATATTCTGTGGGGTAGCTAATTAGACTGTTATGCTGTGTATTCCATCTAGCTACACTGCTCCCACACTGTGTATATATCTGTGTACATATGTGTATTCATTTGTTCTTAGTATCTTATCTTTTTAATTATTGCTCTGAGTGTTGCTATCTTTGTGCTGCTGCATTCCTGGAATTTCCCCATTGTGGGACTAATAAAGGCTTATCTTTTTTCTTTGTGGTCCACCACGTTTTTCAGGTGAGGAATGTTGGGACTTGTAGTTTTTAGCAATGAACTGAAAATTCCAGGAAGAAAATACCTCATCCTTCCTCTGTAAAACTAATCAGCAAAACCAGTGTGAAAACAACTGATGTGATGAATAAATGACGTAGTTGCTGAATACGTTTTTTTTCCAGTAACCGCTATTTTATAACCACATTTATCTCTCAGCTACAGATTGACTGTGACAGGAAGTCGTTCATGTGCTGTAAAAAAAGTCACACTGCTGCCTCTAGTGGCCTGGCATAGTTATTACAATACCTTTTTCCCAGCTTCATTGACAGTAAAGGTGAGTTAAATTTGTGTTTATTTCAAAAACAAAACCTTATTTTGAAATTCCAGCAAATTAAAAGTTGAGAAAATATGGCCATACAATGATACAAGCCTTTAGCTGCACTTGATTTTGACCAGGTGAGCTGAAACAGAGGCGGACAGATACAACCAACCAACCACATACATACAGACACACTGACTGATTACCGTATGCGTCCGTTTTCACCAAGGCATAATAAACTGGAAACTCCAGCAAGGAACTGATGTCTCAGAATTAGAAACATGACTTTGAGGTTAGATGTCAGCAATATTATATTCATCTAAAACCTATTAAATTCAAGAACCATATGCTCAACAAAGATGTAATTGAAAAGTTATCTAGGAAATACTTCAAGTGTTGCTTACAGTTTTATCGGTAAATCTCATTTTGAGGATTTTTCAGCAATGCAGAGTCACCCTTCGGCACCCACTTTGTTGTTAAAGAAGTGAAGCATAACAAAATCTATTCCAAGAAACAATTCTGATACATATTATGGGCTCTTTATGTCCTTTTTTTATGATGTTGGATGTGAACCGCATGTCTGCAAGCTGTAGAAAAGTACCGAGCAGCTGATGTGTTCATAAAAAGGTGTAAATCCACACAATATGGCATACATTTCAGCTAAGCAGATTTCTGATCAACATTCACAGTTTAAAAAAAACCCATCTGGGTTAAATTTAAAGTCAAATCTCATAAAAAGGCAACACTCACCAGCCCCTTGTAAAATGCATCGCCCACACCTCAGGCCACAAAAACAGTTCAAAGTTGAAGATTTCATAACTCATGCTGGGCAACTTTATTGTTTGGGTGCAGAGACTGAATATGCACAACACAACCACATGTTCAACGAATAACAGAACACAAACATAGGCACAGAGGAAAGAAAATGTGCACTGTCACATATTCTACAGAAAAATTATTCCACATAAAGTTTCAGTGTGAACAACGGTTATTGAAATGTGTTTTTGACATAAAACCAATACACAGAGCTTCTAAAACAAACCATAACAGCAACAAAAAAATTATTCAAGTAGACAGATTAAGCTCTGGATTCTGACCACATGATGATGCTTTTTCCACCTTTAACAAATGCAGAAAAGTGATCCTCCCACCAGCTGTGTATTGGCTATTTTGGTGTACCCTCCAGAGTGTGGGACAGTCTACTCTGTGTGTGCTCTGCTTCCGGTGTGCTGCCCGCGCTGACTGAGAGAAATAAAGCAGCTATGTTCAGATCAGGACTGGCTTCCTCCAATTTATACTTTACGCTGATAAGAAAGGAAACTACAAGTGGCAGTAATAGAGGGCCCACACTGCTGGCAAACATCAGAAAAAGTGGCGATGAGTACGGTTTGGCCTCTTCATAAGTGGGATTTATTGAAGTCCGAGGTAACGACATCCATGCCAGCCATAGGTTAACAGTAGAAGCTAACTGCAGGATATAGACAGCACCGACGTGAGTAAAGGAGCTATGGAAATGGCTACCATCATCAGTCATATTGATGTCTTTGATGAATCTGCAGAGCAGTGGGCTACATATGTGGAGAGATTTGAACATTTTGTTGTTGCTAATGGAATCAAAGGTGAAAAGAAAGCATCAGTGCTTCTCAGTGTTATTGGGCCTACAATGTATGGGTTACGGTTCAGCCTGACTGCTCACAGCTGAAGGATACCGTTTCAACAAATAAAACCAAGCAGAGGAGGAGACGGTAGCACAATATGTAGCAGTTTTAAAGAAGCTGTCGGAGCACTGTGAATTTGGTGCATACTTACAAGATGCACTACGTGACCAGCTGGTGTGTGGTTTGCACAGCGAATCCATTCAAAAGAGACTACTGACAGAAACGTCCCTCGGCTACCAAAAAGCAGTGGAAATTGCAGTGTCCATGGAGACTGTGACAAGAGGGTCTCAGCAACTGAGTGGCTCACTTAAAGTACAGGCAGTGTCATTTTCACCTGTACTTGAAAAGAGGTGCATGAGGTGTGGTAAGACAAATCACACAGAGTGTGTTTGTTATTACAGAGACAAGCAGTGCCATAACTGTGGAAAAGGGGGCCACATTTCCCGCATGTGTAAGAAAAAGAGAGAGGACAATGCATGAGATAAAATTGTAAATAAAGGCAATACAAGGTACAAGAAAAATTATTCCAAAAGAAGCTCTGTTCACCAAATAAATAATAATGTTCCACAGAGCGATAACACAACAACTTACTCTGAAGGTGAGGTATGTCTTCACACAATAACTGCCGTCCAATCAGAGGCAAGTGGAGTGAAAATGGTGCAAGGTGCCTTTTCTCCAATCATTGCGGTGACACCCAAAATAAAGGGAAAAGCCATCAAGATAAAATTCAACACAGGTGCATATGTTTCCCTCATCTCAAAAGAGCTGTACAAAGCTAAGTTGCCACATGTCCGCCTGCATTAAACCAGTGTTTTGTTAAAGACTTACACAGGTGAAACCTGTTATGCATTGAAATTGGCCTTTGGGGTTTGCCGTAGCACCACCAGGGTGGGGGGAGTAGGTGACGTCAGGCGGGCTACGGTGGGGAATATAAATTGGAATAAGAACTCCATAAAGTTCAGTTGTATGTTCCCAGAGAAGCTCCCTCCGTTCTGTGTTATTCCCGACTTAACATTGGGCGACGACGGAAAACAAATGGGCGCGTGTATCATAGAGCCACCTCCGTTCCTGCAGTGCCAGGGTACACCAGATATACCATGGGCACGGTGGAAAAATATGTTCGAGGTCTATGCGACAGCAATTGGACTCAGCGATATCACCAACGAAAGACGGAGGAGCTTGTTGGTGCACCATCTGGGCGCGGAAGGACAGCGCATTTTGTTTGGGCTATGTGGTAATGGTTCACTGGAAAAGGGTTTGCTAATGATGGACAATATTTTCGGCGACCACTCCACAGTCACTGAAAAAAGATATGAGTTTTTTGACCATCATCAACATGCTGGTGAGTCCACCCTGTCATTTATTATGGAGCTATGCAGCCTAGCGGGAAAATGCGCCTTTGGGCTGCTGGCAGACGAACTAGGAGGGACAAGTTAGCCCATAGCACAACCAGTTTGTGGCTGGGAAGCATGCTAAGGTTAGCTCGACAGCCTTTGTTCCTAAGATGGGGTGGTGGACTTGGTGAAGCTACGGGAGTCCGCATCTCTACAGAGGCTAAGCATGTCAGCTAGCGAGGAGCCGGCGGACTGTGCTTCCGCACCAAGGATGACGGTTAGCATGCTAACAAAGCCTTGAAGGCGGGATAGGAGGAAGAAAAAAAGCGGTCTGTGGCGCGAGACGGGGCCCATGTAACATTTACGGAGCCGGTGAGAGCGGGACCCGGGGAAACTGGCCATGTGTGTGTAGCACGTGTGGGAAGAGGGCCACTCAAATGGTATGTTGTACAGCTCGATGGCGTTGAGGTGCCCCTTATGGTGGACTCAGGGGCCGGTAGATCCATCCTAAGTCTGGCTACACTGAGGAGGCTGTTCCCAGAGAAGATTGTCAAAGCAGGGGCAATGAGAATGTTCGGCTATGGCCACGCAGACATTGAAATGGTGGGCACGGTGGAGTTTGATGTGACGTGCAGGCCGAAGATGGTGCCTAGATTCACCTTCCAGGTGGCACGACAGGGGGCAGACCTGTTAGGGATTGATCTGCTGGGGGACCTGGGCTTCTCCATACGGGATCCGGAGGGCTCAGTGGTGTTGACAGTATACACCGACTGGCAACTTCGTTGGCCAGTGTTGTTCACGGGCCTGGGCCAGATAGACACCTTCTATCATCGCCCGCTGGTAAATGAGACCGTGACACCTAAGATTCAACCATTGCAGCGCCTACCCCTAGCGCTACGTGACGAAGTCTCGGCAGAGCTGTCTAGGCTGCTGGATTCCGGGATCATTGAGAAGGTGGACACCTCTCCTTGGATTTCTAACCTGGTGGTAGTGAAGAAGAGAGGAGGGGAGATCAGACCTTGTATGGATCTGCGGGTGGTAAACAAGGCGATTATCCCGGATAAATATGCCCTTCCAACCATGGAGGAGCTCACAGCGACATTTAGTGGATCCCAGGTGTTCACAAAGCTGGACCTCCGACAGGGTTATCTACAGGTGTCGGTCCACCCGGACAGCAGGAACCTGACGGCATTCGTGACCCACATGGGGGTCTTTAGGTATACCAGGATGCCGTTCGGACTGAGCTCCGCCCCCAGCTGCTTCCAAAAAGTGATGTCAACGATGCTGGCGGGTCTTAAAGGCATGGTAGCCTATTTGGACGATATTGTGGTGCATGGTGCGTCAAGGGAAGAGCATGATGAGAGGCTGGAGAAAGTTCTGAAAACGCTGCAGGACTACGGGGTCACCCTAAATGGAGAAAAGTGTCTCTTCGCAGCAGACGCATTGAATTCATGAGTTTTTGGCTGACAGGGAGGGGCCTTCAACCACTACACTCAAATGTGGAGGTGGTCCTTCGCATCCCGGACCCTTCTACACCTGCCCAGATCTCGTCATTCCTAGGCATGGTGAACTTTTATGGGCGATTCATTCCGCACTATTCGGAAACAATTGAGCGTCTCCAGGCCCTGTTAAAGCAAGATGCGCCGTGGGAGTGGACACCAGCCTGTTCAGCGGCGGTCTCCAAATTGAAGCGTCAGCTCACCTCCCCACCGGTGTTGGCGCACTTTGACCCTAACCTTGAGATGGTGGTGACCTGCGATGCATCTGGTTCGGTGCTGGGGGCAGTCATGTCACAAGTACAGGGGGGTACGGAGAGGCCAGTGGCGTTCGCATCGAGGTCCCTCTCGGCGGCGGAACAAAAGTATGCTGTGGGTGAGAGGGAGGTGCTAGCTTGTGTCTGGGCATGTGAGAGGTGGCATATATACCTTTACAGGTGCCGTTTCACCTTGAGGACTGATCACCGGACACTTACAACAGTGCTGGAGACGTCTGGGTTGGGGCATAGACCACTGAGGATACATAGGTGGTCTGAGAGATTAAGAGCCTATGACTTTACCACCAAGTTCACCCCAGGTAGGGAAAACATAGCGGCGGACCTCTTATCCCAAGCCATGGCGGAGACTCCCCGAGTGGACGATGATGATGCTGACTCAGCTGAGGATGAACTGGTCAACACACTGTGCAGACCTCTCCAAGTGGTCGTTTCTCCCCAGGAGTTCAGGGAGGAGTCGGAGCGGGACCTTCTTTTGGTACAATTACATGCGGTGATCGGAGAGGGATGGCCAGCGAGGGTATGAGGCGACCTGGCAACCTATCACCGTTTCAAGGACAAGTTAAGTTGCTGGAACGAGGTGTGTGTGGCCAGAGGCCAGTGCGCCCTGATCCCAACTTCCCTGAGGGTGCGGGTCCTGGCAATGTTGCATGACAGCCACCTGGGGGGGGGTGAGAGTGAAACAGCGTAGTAGCAGAATCAGTCTGGTGGCCGGGCATTGATAAAGATATCATGGCCATGGTGAAGCACTGTGTGCCATGCCAGGAGAGTGGCAACCGGCGGACCTCTCCCTCCACCACTTAGGCCAGTCATATACCTGGAGGGGCCCTGGAAACATGTTGAGCTGGACATCTGCGGTGAACTCCATGCAGTGCCTTCAAACAGCCGATTCCTACAGGTGGCCTATGACATGTTCTCAAAGTGGCCAGAGGTGCTCCCTACCAGCTCAGTAATGACAAAAGTGGTTACGGGGTTCCTGATGTCTTTGTTTGCTACGTGGGGGACCCCGAACACTCTCACGATGGACAATGGCCCGCAGTTTGTATCAGGGGCGTTTGAGGAGTTTTGAGCACGTGAAGACGGCATTCTATCATCCGCAAGCCAATGGAGGGGTCGAAAGGTTTAATAAGACCCTAAAGAACGGACTGAGAGCGCACCTGGCGGATGGCTTCACCTTCTCGGATGCCCTCCAGAACACACTGCTTCACTACAGGGGGTCAGTCCACACCACGACGGGCTGTTCCCCGGTGGCCCTCATGCTGGTGCAAGAACTGTCTTTGCTGGTAAACCATTTAGGACCACCAGTGGTGTCTCCCCAGAAGGATATGGAGGCACTGAGGAGCAGGGTCACTGGTCAGCAGTGTAAGATGAAGCGGCGGTTCAATAAGAAGCATAGAGCAAGGGATCACGGCCTGAGGGAGAGGGATCAAGTTTGGGTCAAGCATCCTGTCCGGACTCACAAGTTGCAGCCACTTTGGATGGGACCACAGCAGACTGCGAAGCAGTGGGGCCTGGACACTTTTAAACTCAATGATGGGTCCAGGTAGCATGCCAGCAGACTGAGACGTTCGTTGCCTGGCCAGAAGAATTTGGATACCATGGGATGTCTCAGTGAGAGCTGGGACTGGGCAGCCCCACCTGATGTGTACTCACAGACTGAACCAATGGTGCCTGGTGCAGAGTCCCCTCATAGGGGACGCCCGGCTAGAGTGCATCGGAGGCCTGTATATCAGGATGATTATGTCACTAGAACTATCATGGACGGTGCCAGTTGGATCTAGCAGCAGAATAACCCGCTCCAACCTGGCAGGGCGCTCTGGCAGTCTACCCAGATGCCCATAGGTTCATTTGTTTATGTTAAAAAAAAAGAGAGGACTGAGTTTATTATATTAATTTGTGTTGATTTTGACAGTATGTTGTGTTTGGAACTTGTGTGTGTGTGTGGGGGGGGGGGGGTGTTATGTATGGAAATTGGACTTTGGGGTTTGCCGTAGCACTGCCAGGGTGGGGGGTGTAGGTGACATCAGGCGGGCTACGGTGGGGAATATAAATTGGAATAAGAACTCAGTAAAGTTCAGTTGTATGTTCCCAGAGAAGCTCTTTGTTCTGTGTTATTCCCGACATAACAAAACCATCCTGCCAGAGGGAGTTATTAAAGTGAAACTGCCAATGAATGGGCAAAGAGCAAGACTTCCCCTGTATGTAGTGAAAGGAAATGCATCTCCACTTTGGGGCAGAGAGTGGCTGAAGATAAATGAATTAAACTGGCATGAGATAAAGACTGTGAATACAGTACAGCATAGCACCGAAAGTAAATTGGAAAAGTTACTAAGTATGAAAATGTTTTCAAAGATAGACTGGGAACATTTAAGGGTTTTGAGGCTTCACTTACACTCAAACCTGGACATCAGCCAAAATTATCCCAGGCTTGTGTTGTTCCCTATGCTCTCTGACCCAAGGTAGAAGCTGAACTTGAATGATAGCAACAACTAAATGTCATCTCTCCAGGTCAGTTCAGTGAGTGGGCAACTCCCACTGTACCCGTAATCAAGGAAAACAGTGATGTGGGAATCTGTGGTGAGGCATAGGGAAACAACCCTTTTGTCCACTGGGGAAAACTCCAATATAGAGGCAGCAAGGTGGGGGGATACATTGCTCGCCACCTCTCACCCGGGGCAACTCCAGAGTAGGCGAAGCTCCAGCCCCTCTCCAGGATACTGGTTCTTAAACCAAAGCAGTGTGTTGAGGTGAGGCCGACTATATCTAGCCGGTATCTGGAGACAAGGAATCTGAATGGACCATGTTCTCTACCTCCATTGTTGACGTGGCTGCTCAGAGCTGTGGTGGCAAGGTGGTCGATGCATCTCATGGTGGCAACCCCTGGACCAAGTAGTGGACACTAGTGGTGAGAGGGCCATCAAGCAGAAGGAGTCCTATCAAGCTTGGTTGGCTTGTGGGACTCCCAAAGCAGCTGAGGCATAACGGCAGGCCAAATAGAGTGCAGCTCGGGTGGTTGCTGAAGCAAAAACTCGGGTGTGGGAGGAGTTCGGTGAGGTGATGGAACAAGACTTTCAGTCAGCCTCGAAAAGATTCTGGCAAACTGTCCGGCAACTCAGGAGGGGGAAGCAGCTACCTGTCCACACTGTGAATGGTGGAAATGGGGCGCTGCTGACTTTGACTGGCGATATCATCGGGCAGTGGAAGGAATACTTTGAGGATCTCCTCAATCCCATTGACACGCCTTCCACAGAGGAAGCAGGGCTTGTGGACGTCTTACCCATGACAGGGATTGAGGTAGCTGAAGTGGTTAAAAACTCTTTGGTGGCCGGGCCTCGGGGTGGACGAGATTCGCCCTGAGTACCTCAAGGCCCTGGATGTTGTAGGACTGTCATGGCTGACACACCTCTACAACACTGCATGGAGGCCGGGGACAGTGCCTTTGGCATGGCAAACCGGGGTGGCGGTTCCTCTCTTCAAGAAGACTTTAGAGGGAACACACTCGTCCAACTTTAGAGGGAACACACTCCTCAGCCTCCCTGGGAAGGTCTATGCCAAGGTACTGGAGAGGAGAGTCTGGCCATTGGTCCAACCTCGGATTCAGTAGGAGCAATGTGGTTTTCAGCCTGGCCATGGCAAATTGGAGCAGCCCTTTACCATCTTAAGAATCCTCAAGGGTTTGTGGAAGTTTGCCCAACCAGTTTACATGTGTTTTGTGAACTTGGAGAAGGCATTCGACCGCGTCCCTCATGGTTTTTTTGTGGGGGGTGCTTCGGGAGTATGGGGTATCAGGCTTGGTGTAACGAGCAATCTGGTCGCTATACAACCGTTGTGAGAGTTTGGTTCATATTGCCAACACTCAGTCGGACTCATTCCCAGTGAGAGTTGGACTCCGCCAGGGCTGCCTTTTGTCACCGATCCTGTTCATAATTTTCATGGACAGAATTTCTAGGTGCAGCCAAGGAATGGAGGGTGTCATGCTTGGTGACCACAGGATCTCTTCTCTGTTGTTTGTAGATGATGTCGTCCTGTTGGCTTCATCCAGCAATGACCTACAGGTCTTACTGGGATGGCTTACTGTTGAGTGTGAAGTGGCTGGGATGAGAATCAGCACCTCCAAGTCCAAGTCCATGGTCCTCAGCTGGAAAAAAAGTGGATTGTCCTCTCCGGGTTGGGGACAAGCTCCTGCCCCAAGTGGAGAAGTTTAAGTATCTCAGGGTCTTTTTCACGAGTGAGGGGAGAATGGCGCAAGAGTTTGACAGATGGATCGGAGCAGTATCTGCAGTGATGCGGACGTTGTACCAGTCTGTCATGGTGAAGAGGGAGCTGAGCTCTAAGGCAAAGCTGTCAATTTACTGGTCAATCTACATTCCTACCCTCACCTGTGATGATGAGCTTTGGGAAATGACCGAAAGAATGAGATCGCAGATACAAGCGGCTGAAATGAGCTTTCTCCGTAGGATTGCTGGACTCACCCTTAGAGATAGGGTGAGGAGCTCAGTCATCCAGGAGAGGCTCAGAGTAGAATCGCTGTTCCTTCACATTGAAAGCAGCCAGTTGAGGTAGTTTGGGCATCTGATCAGGATGCCTCCTGGACACCTCCCGCTTGAGGTGTTTCGGGCACGTCCCCCTGGGAGGAGACCCTGGGGCAAACCCAGGACTCACTGGAGAGACTGTAGCCCCTTTTCCACTCGTACCTACTCAGCCCGACTCGCTTCAACTCTACTCAGCTTGACACAGTGTGGTTGGTTTTTCATTTCAACTGAGTACCACCTCAAGTGGATGGGTCCATTACAGGAAGGTGGCATTATCCTGTTACGTTGTTTACATGCTGACGTTTTCACTGATAAATAATGTAAAAGATGTAAAAGATGTTTAAATCATAAAACACTCACTATCTTCCCCGTGAGCAGCCATCAGCTCGGAGACCTCCTGGTATACTTTCATTTCGGCTCGCTCTGCCGTAGCAGAGCTGACAGGGCTGAAAAATTCATAGTTGTCAAATTTGACCAATGCAGTTTATTTTTTAAGCGCATGGATCCAAGTGCTGCAAAACCGATGGAAGAACTGTGCGCAACAACAGGGAGACTGTTGAAAAATAAACACATCTGATCAAATTTGACCACTATGATAGCTCAAGTAGGTTTATTTTGTCTTCTTTTAATTATTTACCTTTTGTTTTTATTAAAGACAAAAATAGAAAGATGCTTTTACCTTCTTTACATGTTTCAACTGTGCACTGCAGCCTGTGTACTGCAGCAGAGAGAATGCTTTCCAGAAGTCTTCTGATGAAGGCTGCAGTGCACAGTTGAAACATGTAAAGAAGGTAAAAAACATCTTTCTATTTTTGTCTTTAATAAGAACAAAAGGTAAATACAGTAATTGACCACTATGAACTTTCCCGCCCATGAAATTTTCAGTTGTGGTACCGGCGGAGCGCTCCAAAATGAAATATCAGGAGATGATGAGGAGGAGCTGATGGCTGCTCACAGGGAAGATGGTGAGTATTTTGTGATGGTGTTGATTTGTGTGTAGCCATTTATTTCACTGATTATCACAGGAATAATAACAACTCACAGCTATATTTACAAATGGCAGTTTTGAATCTTGTGAAGACGTCGCTCTCATCCGCTGATGTTATGCCCTGGCCAATCAGTGGCCTGCAATCTGCTGACATCACATTTTCAGCTCGACTCAGCATGGTTGGAACCTCACTGAAGTAGGTCCCAAAAAAGCACCAGGTACTAATGGAAAACCCTACAGACCGAGTAGAGTCGAGGCGAGTAGAGCTGAGTAGGTACTAGTGGAAAAGGGGCTAAAGCCTCCCAGCCTCGGTGTCCTGTCTGAAGAGCTGGAGCAGGTGGCTGGGGAGAGGGAAGTCTGGGCTTCTCTGCTTGAGCTGCTGCCTCCGCGACCCAGACCTCCAGAAAAGTGGTAGAAGATGGATGGATGGATGGAATATACAGCACACATCAATTATTCTTAAACATTTACTACATGTAAAATATGACATAGAAAAACAAGTTATAAAATTATGTTAGACTGTCCAGTGGGAGGGGCCAAGTGGTGGTAGAGGGGCCATGCCCCCCAGCCCCCCCCCTTCCCCCCCGGGGCGCCCCTGTCCATATTCCAAAGAGTCATAGATCATGTACTTCAAGGTATCCCAAATGTGCACGGTTTCCTTGAAGACACATTAGTGACTGGTAGTGATGACACACAGCATTTAAAGAACTTAGGGGCAGTGCTGAGTTGATTGGAAAAATTCAGACTCAGAGTTCCGTGAGGAAAATGTGAGTTTTTCAAGAGCTCCCAAGAATATTTGGGGCATGTCATTGATTCGTCTAGGCTCCACAAATCCCCTGAAAAACTGAGAACTATTATGGAGGCTCCTGCTCCAACTAATGTCACTCAGCTCTGGTCCTTCTTGGGGCTCATTAACTACTACAATAGGTTTGTTCCAAACATGGCAACGACACTGAATGCATTAAATGCATTGCTGCACAAGGGTGTGCAGTGCAGTGGACTTTGGAGTGTGAGAATGCTTTCCAGGCAGCTAAGAAGCAGTTATTGTCAGAGTTCTCACACACTACGACCCTAAACGTGCAACCGGAAACCTCGGGTGACGAAATTTACATCATCGTCTCCAGTCCGCTAGTGTACGCAGAACTCTACTGTGGACGACCACGTGCAGCCCAAATTTTATGACCACGCGGCCTGCCCATGACCTGAACGCGTTGACAGAGCATGCGCAAGACTGAACGTCCCATTCACAAGGTGGCGCTACCAACACAACATGCCAAAGACAAAGTAGATGAGTGAGACAACAAGGAGGTGGAAGACGAGAATAAATGTACATGAATCCTTTTGCAGCAGCGGCAGCTTGAGCAGAGAAGAGCACTGGAAAACAGTAATTCCTCCTTTTCCTTGAAATGATGCCATTGTTGTTGCTACAAAAAAAATGTGCGTCACTCATGTGTTTATAGCTGGAGAACAAACTGGCGTGTTAGCACATTTACGCTACACATAGGGCTGGGGCAAAACTACAAATAACAGTTGTGCACATGCATCAACTGCTTGGCCTGGTAGACGAAAAAAGTGAGCATGTACAATGCCGGGTGCGAACTGGGCTCTTCCAAAGCGCACGTGGACCAGAGGAGAAATGCAGCATGAAGAAGGCTTTATGATGTGGGAGCAGTGATCTCACACGAGCTGCCAAATGACGAAGAGAAACTCATAGCTTTTGCCTCCAGAACATTGAGCAAAGCGGAGCAGAACTATGCACAGATTGAACGTGAAGCATTAGGAATTATTTTTGGATCCACAAGTTTCATGCCTGTTGTGTCTGGAAATGAGGAACAGCGGAGGTGGTCGCTGTACCGAACAGTAACTTTATTAAGGACACTGCAAACAGCATGTGTTATAGTATGGTAGTACCTATGCTAACCGGGAGTGAGTACAGGCTGGTGTTGGCATAGAGGCGGAGCGCCAAAGAAGACAACTCCCACAGGGCTGCACGGTGGCGCAGTGGTTAGCACTGCGGCAGCACAGTTTACCCTTGGCCAGGGGATTGTGGGGATCGTGGGTTCGATCCCAGCCCCCGACCAACAGTGATCTGTGTGGAGTTTGCATGTTCTCCCCGTGTTGCGTGGGTTTACTCCGGGATTTCTCCGGTTTCCTCCCACATGCCAAAAACATGCATGTTAGGTTAATTGGCTGTTCTAAATTGTCCCTAGATATTTGTTTCCTATAGGCCCTTAGAATAGAGGGTTAGTATTAATGAAAGCGCTTTGAGTGGTCTTTGTGACTAGAAAAGCGCTATATAAGTGCAGGTTAGTTAGTTAGTTAGTTAGTCCTCCTTTATAGTCACGGCATGATGATGTCATCCCGTGCATGCATCCCATGTCTGTGGCATATGTTGTGGTATTTCCAATATACCACAATGCATGCCTACCTGTATGGACACCATTTTACCCTGCTGACAGACCATCATCCACTCACGACTATATTGGATCCAAGCAAAGCCATTCCTTCACTGGCGGCCACAAGACTCCAGCGGTGGGCTATGTTGGTAGCAGCTCACAACTACTCTATTCAGTACAGAAGTGCTGCAGAACATTGTAGTGCAGATGGTCTTTCACGTCTGCCACTACAGACATCCTCAAATGAGAAACTAGGAACTGCAGATGTGTACCTCATAAATCATGTGGAATCACTTCCTGTGTGCAGTACTGACATCGCAAAGAAACCAGATGTTGGAAAAATTCTACTTAACCTTCAGTCAGGCAGGATCAAAGTTTCAGCAAATTTAATTACATTGGCCAGTGGAGAACAATACAATAACAGTCTCAGAGCCTATTCGGAATCAGAATCAGAATCAGAATCAGAATGAGATTTATTGCCATTGTTCATGTAGTACACAAACTAGGAATTTGTCTCGGTGCAATGCTGCAACATTAAACATAGAGTAACACTAAAGATAAAAACTATGCATGCAATAAAAGGTAGAGTTGTCACGCCGCGCCGCTCATCAACGGCGCCACCTGCTCACACACCTGTCAGTCATCAGCGGCGAGGGATATAAGCCGCCTCGCCCTGAGCTTCGGTCTGAAGCCGTAGACTTCATTTCCCTTCCATGGGCTTCTACCACATTCTCTTCAGCATCCTCGTCACCGGTAAGAAAATCACTTACCTCATCTCTCCAGTCTGCTCCCCTGTGCACAGGTGGATTCCTCGGCGGCGGACAATCCCGTCCCTCGTCTCTCCTCGCTGCTGCACCGAGCCCTGCAGGTGGCTGTCTCCCGGGCTTCCATCCTTGAAGCGCCAGTCATCTGTCCTAACAAGGTTGCCGGCTGAACGGTCTCCTGCCTCTGGGTCCGAAGCAGACGCCACCACCAACACATTAACATTCCGCAGACACGCACCCAAACATCCCTGTTGTTAATAAACAGTTTGAACTACTCTGAGCCTGTGTGTGTGCGTCTCCTGAGCCGAACGTTATGTCAGTACGGCTTCAGCAGAGCGGCTCGGCAGATGGCGGACTCGCACACCGGTTTACCATCCTCGAGGCTCGGGTGGATCAGATTGTTTATCAGCAACAGGTGGTTCTTAATCAATTATTAGAATTAACTAACCGATTGAACCGCTTGGACCCCCAACAGCCGTTCCTCCCGACTCGCCAGGGTGGCGCGGCTCCTGCTGTTCCAGCGGCCGTCCAGCCGGCTCCAGTGGCACCGGTTCGGCTCACACCGATTCCGACCCCCGCCCGCTTTAGCGGTAAGCTCGGCGGAGCACGGGGGTTCATTATGCAGTGTGAGTCCGTGTTCCACCGTGCGCCCGGAGATTTTCCCTTGGATCACAGCCGAATTGGTTACATAGGGAATCTTCTGGAGGGGCGTGCGTTAACTTGGACCTACGCCGTAATGGCGAGGCCCAGTTATGCCACCCTCACCTATGATCAATTCGTGAGGCGCTTTCTGGAGGTCTTTGACCATTCTCAAACCGAAACGGTCCAGGTCGATCGGCTTCTCGCTCTCCAGCAGGGAAGCCGGTCGGCAGCGGACCACTCGGTCGACTTCCGGGTAGCGGCGGAGGAATTGGGCTGGGAGGAACGCTCCCTCTGTGGCCTGTTCCTCCGCAGCCTCAATAGTGATCTGAGGGATGAACTGGCTGGTCGGGATATCCCTGGGACGCTAGCGGAGCTGACGTCCTTAGTGGTAAGTTTGGATAACAGGCTGCGCGAGCGCTCCTCGGGGCGGAAGTCTTCTTCTTCTTCTCGCCCTCGTGGAGCCTCGCCGCACCTGTTCCAAGCTCGCCCCCTGGCGGCGCCGCCAGCATCATGCCCCGAGGAGTCGGAGCCGATGGTGACGGGCTGGACTAAACTTTCCCCTGTGGAGAAACAACGCCGCCGTGAGTTGGGCCTCTGCATGTATTGCGGAGGCGACCAACACACCGTGGAGCGTTGTCCACGGAAAGCCAGTCGGTGGGGTCCGCGAGTCACTGTTGGAAGCCTCGCGGACGTCAATCGGTTAGGATCACTCACCCAATTGAAGCTGCCCATCCGTTTCTGCCATAACCCCACTGGGCACCTCACCCACGCACTGGTGGATTCGGGCGCAGAAGGCAGCTTCATTTCACTAAGCCTGGCAACCCGTTTGGGCATCCGCTGCCAGGCACTCAACACTCCCATCTCCCTAGTCCACCTCTCCCGTGCCACCCTTGGGAGAGTGACACATCAAACTGTCCCCCTACCGGTCATCATCTCGGGAAACCACCGGGAGGAGATGACCTTTTACGTCCTTCCCAACTCTGTGTCGCCCGTCATCCTGGGGTATCCCTGGCTCCGCCTTCACAATCCGGTCCTGGATTGGAGATCAGCTGGGGTATCGGCATGGAGTACATTTTGCCTGGGCACCTGCCTCCAGTCCGCTGCCTGCTCGCCGTCCGCTCCTCCCCCCGCGACGGACGCTGCACCCCCGGACCTGTCCCTGGTGCCTCCGGAGTTTCACGACCTGGGTATGGTGTTCAGTAAAGCGAAAGCTATGTCTCTTCCCCCTCATCAGCCCTACGACTGTGCCATCAACCTCCGCCAGGGGGCGCCGTTACCTTCTGGTCGGCTCTACAGCCTGTCAGCGCCGGAGAAGGAGACGATGAACACATATCTGAAGGAGTCATTAAACGCCGGGATAATCCGCCCATCATCGTCACCCGTGGGGGCAGGGTTCTTCTTCGTGGGAAAAAAGGATGGGTCCCTCCGCCCTTGTATCGACTACCGGGCCCTCAATAATATCACGGAGAAGGACCGTTACACCCTGCCTCTCATGGACACTGCTTTCCACTCCCTCCAGGGGGCAACCTGGGTCACCAAGCTGGACCTACGCAGCGCTTACCACCTCGTCCGGATCCGGGAGGGAGATGAGTGGAAAACGGCCTTCCGTACCCCGAACGGCCACTTTGAATACCTGGTGATGCCGTTCGGGTTGACCAACGCTCCTGCAGTCTTCCAGCGCCTCATTAATGACGTCCTCCGGGACTTCATTGGCCTTTTCGTGTTCGTCTACCTGGACGATATTCTCATCTTCTCCAAGTCCAGGGATGAGCACCAGGTCCACGTGAGGCGGGTCCTCCAAAGGCTGCTGGAGAATCGTCTGTACGTAAAGGCAGAAAAGTGTGAATTTTACGCCAGGAGTACGTCCTTCCCGGGGTTCATCATCGCCCACGATAAGGTGCTCCCTGACCCAGAGAAGGTAAAGGCGGTGGTGGAATGGCCTACACCTGCATCCCGGAAGCAGGTGCAGCAATTTGTTGGCTTCGCCAATTTCTACCGCCGCTTTGTCCCCAACTTCAGTACCATCGTTGGACCACTGACCCGCCTCACGTCCCCGAAGGTCCCGTTCCGGTGGACCGAAGAGGTCACTGCCGCCTTTGAGGCGCTGAAGGCAGAATTCTCCTCCTCCCGGGTCCTTCGCCAGGTCGACCCCACGCTGCAGTGCATCGTCGAGGTAGACGCTTCGGACACGGGAGTGGGAGCAGTGCTGTCCCAGCGGTCACCGGACGATGGCGCCAAACAACCGTGCGTCTTCTTCTCCCAGCGCTTGTCCCCGGCGGAGAGGAACTACGATGTGGGGGACAGAGAGCTCTTGGCCATCAAGCTCGCCCTGCAGGAGTGGCGCCACTGGCTAGAGGGGGCGAACCTGCCGTTTGTGGTCCTTACGGACCACAAGAACTTGGAGTATTTACGATCTGCCAAGCGCTTGAACGCCCGCCAGGCACGCTGGTCTCTGTTCTTCGCCAGGTTCCAATTTTCTATCACCTTCAGGCCTGGCTCTAAGAACGGCCTGCCTGACGCCCTCTCTAGGCAGTTCACTCCCGTGGAATCGGAGGAGACGCCCCACTCCATCCTGCCCAGGTCGTGCGTCATGGGAGCCATCTCGTGGGATATCGAGGCGAAGATCCGGAAGGCACAGGAGGTGGAACCTGATCCTGGCGGCGGACCGGAGGGAAGACTGTTCGTCCCATCTGCGGTCCGAGGAGAGGTCATCCACTGGCTCCACACCTCCCGGCTCACCTGTCATCCCGGCACCTCCCGGATGATCAGCCTCCTCCAACGGTCTTTTTGGTGGCCAGGCCTGCGGAGGGATGCAGCCCGCTACGCCCGGGCTTGCCCAGTCTGTGCCACCAGCAAGTCAGGAAATGCTCCTCCAGCGGGTCTGCTCCAGCCTCTGCCCGTCCCCGGCAGGCCCTGGTCGCACATCGCACTGGATTTCGTCACCGGACTCCCCGTTTCCAGCTCCTTTAACACCATCCTGACCATCGTGGACCGTTTCTCCAAGGCGGCACACTTCGTCCCCCTGCGAGGTCTCCCTACCGCCCTGGAGACGGCGGGCCTCCTCATCCAACACGTGGTCAGGCTGCACGGGATTCCGGTGGACGTGGTCTCAGACCGGGGTCCCCAATTTTCATCCGAGGTTTGGAGGTCCTTTTGCAACGCCATCGGAGCCAAGGTGAGCCTCTCCTCCGGCCATCACCCCCAGTCTAACGGGCAGTGTGAGAGGACCAACCAGGAGCTGGAGGCTGCGCTCCGCTGTGTTGCAAGATCCAAGCCGACGTCATGGAGCAACCATCTCGCCTGGGTGGAGTACGCCCACAACACCGCCCGCTCTTCTGCAACGGGGATGTTCCCCTTCAAGGCGTCCCTGGGTTACGACCCCCCGCTGCTTCCAGCGCAGGAGAGCGAGGTAACTGTCCCGTCAGTTAGGGCGCACGTGAGGCAGTTCCGCTCCACCTGGGCCGCCGCGCGTCATGCGCTTTTACGCACAGCGGAGCGCAACAGGACCGTGGCGGACCGGCGTAGAAGACCTGCCCCGGCGTACAGAGTTGGGCAACTTGTCTACGTTTCCACCCAGGACGTCACCCTAAAAGGCGAGAGGAGAAAGCTGGCACAGCGCTTCATGGGTCCCTTTCCCATCACCCGGATCATCAACCCGGTGGCTGTGCGCGTGGCTATTCCCCCCTCCCTCCGCATCCATCCCACTTTCCACGTGTCGAAGGTGAAGCTGGCAGTTACCGACCCCCTTTGCCCTCCTCCTGCAGCGCAACCCGCACCCCGGATGGTTGGTGGCCATCCGGCCTGGTCCGTCTCCTCCATCCTGGACTCCCGGCGCCGGGGTCGTGGGTTGCAATACTTGGTGGACTGGGAGGGCTATGGGCCCGAGCATCGACAGTGGGTGCCCCCGTCGTTTGTGTTGGACCCATCGCTCATCGCGGACTTCCACCGAACGCACCCGGATAAGCCATTGCCAGGAGGCGCTGCTAGAGGGGGGAGTACTGTCACGCCGCGCCGCTCATCAACGGCGCCACCTGCTCACACACCTGTCAGTCATCAGCGGTGAGGGATATAAGCCGCCTCGCCCTGAGCTTCGGTCTGAAGCCGTAGACTTCATTTCCCTTCCATGGGCTTCTACCACATTCTCTTCAGCATCCTCGTCACCGGTAAGAAAATCACTTACCTCATCTCTCCAGTCTACTCCCCTGTGCACAGGTGGATTCCTCGGCGGCAGACAATCCCGTCCCTCGTCTCTCCTCGCTGCTGCACCGAGCCCTGCAAGTGGCTGTCTCCCGGGCTTCCATCCTTGAAGCGCCAGTCATCTGTCCTAACAAGGTTGCTGGCTGAACGGTCTCCTGCCTCTGGGTCCGAAGCAGACGCCACCACCAACACATTAACATTCCGCAGACACGCACCCAAACATCCCTGTTGTTAATAAACAGTTTGAACTACTCTGAGCCTGTGTGTGTGCGTCTCCTGAGCCGAACGTTATGTCAAGAGTAAGAATAAGTAATGCTATTCTATGCAATTTTTAATATATTGGCAGTGCAAACAAGTGATAATTGTTCATGAGTCCAGTTGAGCTGCTGTACATAGTGCACGAGAGTCCAATAAGTCACTTAGTGTTCAGCAGTCTGATGGCAGAGGGGAAGAAGCTGTTCATGTAGCGGGACGTTTTAGTCTGAATGGACCTTAGTCTCCTGCCTGAGGGGAGGGGGGCAAACAGTGCGTGACCAGGGTGTGAAGGGTCGGCTATGATCCAACCTGCACACCTCCGGGTCCTGGAGATGTACAGGTCCAGGAGGGATGGGAGCTTGCAGCCAGTCACCTTCTCAGCAGCGCGCACAACGTGCTGCAGTCTTAGTCTGTCCCTGGCGGTGGCTCCTGCATACCACACGGTGATGGAGGTGGTGAGGATGGACTCGATGATGGTCGTGTAGAACTGCACCAACATCTTGGTGGGCAGCTTGAGCTTCCTCAGCTGCCGCAGGAAGAACATCCTCTGCTGGGCCTTTTTGATGAGGGAGCTGATGGTCGGCTCCCACTTGAGGTCCCGGGTTATGGTGGTGCCCAGGAAGCGGAAGGAATCCACAGTGGTGATGGGAGAGTCTGTGAGGGTAAGGGGGGGCAGAGGGGCTGTGACTTTTCTGAAGTTCACAATCATCTCCACTGTCTTCAGAGCGTTCAGCTGCAGGTTGTTGTGGCTGCACCAGGATGCCAACCGGGCCACCTCCCTCCTGTAGACGGACTCATCGCCATTGGAGATGAGCCCGATGAGGGTGGTGTCGTCCGCAAACTTGATCAGCTTGACAGACTGGTGGCTGGAGGTGCAGCAGTTGGTGTACAGGGAGAAGAGCAGGGGGGAAAGTACACAGCCCTGGGGTGATCCGGTGCTGATGCTTACAGAGTCTGAGACAGTCTTCCCCAGCCGCACATGCTGCCTCTGGTCCGTCAGGAAGTCGGTGATCCACCTGCAGAGGGAGTCAGGCACGTTGAGCAGGGACAGCTTGTCCTGGAGCAGAGCGCAGCGGATGGTATTGAATGCAGGGCTGAAGTCCACAAACAGGATCCTGACGTAGGTTCCCGGGGAGTCCAGGTGCTGCAGGATGGAGTGGAGGACCAGGTTGACTGCGTCGTCCACAGACCTGTTGGCTCTGTAGGCGAACTGCAGCGGGTCCAGGAGGGGAGTGGTGATGGTCTTGAGGTGGAACAGGACCAGGCGCTCAAAGGACTTCATGACTACAGAGGTGAGCGCTACAGGTCTGTAGTCGTCAAGTCCAGTGATCCGTGGCTTCTTGGGGACAGGGACGATGGTAGAGGTTTTGAGGCAGGCCGGCACGTTCGCGCATCATTCTGACCCAAACACACATTGCTCAGTCCTTTAAGCTCTCCATTATCCGAGAGGTGGAGGAGAAAATGTCCATGGTGATTGGTTCAGTACATCTGGTCAAAACTTGGTAAATGGCGTTCACTTAGGTAGCGCTTTTTCTCATCTCTGGATGACCAAAGCGCTTTACAGATCCTGCTATCCACCCATTCACGCACACATTCACACACTGATGGTGGCAGAGCTGCCATACACACACAGGCGCTAGCCTGGCCATCAGGAGAAACTGGGACTTCATTGTCTTGCTCCAGGACACTTCGACATGCAGACTGCAGACAGAGCGGGAATCAAACCCATGACCCTCCAATCAGTAGTCAGTCACACTACACCTGCGCCACAGCCGCCCCCCACACTACACCTGCCCCACAGCCGTACCTTGGTGTACAGATTATCTCTTTCTCAGGAACTGTCACACCATAACAGTACATGTGAACTAAAACAAACGATAACACAATAGGTTAATTAGGTTAATTAGGTTAATTGGAGACTCTAAAGTGGCCCTGTGTGTGAATGGTTAAGGGATAGCGCCGTATCGTGGCTGCTTCATCCATCCAGGTGGTGGATGACCCTCAATTTCCCCTCTGGGGATCAATAAAGTATACTAAATCTAAAAATCTAAAAAAAAAAATACAGCTGCATCAGCATCTTTAGCACTTTCACACAGACTCTGAGACAAAGCAAATTACAAATATCAAACTTTTCTATCACCAGAGTAGACCCAATCCTGTCCCAGGTAACAGAAATGGTGTAAACTGGACATTTTCCAAAAGCTAAAAGTTCAAGCTCCTAACACCATACTGTATATCACCAGAAAAGATGAGCTCACCATTGTACAAGGATGTCTAATGTGGGGTAACCAAGTGATTGTTCCTCCAAAACACAAACCAAGTTTGTTGGCTGAGCTACATGCTGGACACCCAAGTATGGTTAAGATGAAAGCTATAGCGCGTAGCTACATGTGATGGCCTGGAATAAATGTGCCAATTGAGCAGCAAACCAAGATCTGTACTCCATGCCAGCGCACTCAAAGATCACCACTCTTACCGTAGCTAAACACATGGCCATGGCCAAGTGCACCATGGCAGAGAATCCATGGGGACTTTGCAGTACCTTTTGAAGGTCACATGTTCTTTGTAGTGATTGATGCTCACTCGAAACAGCCAGAAATCTACCTCATGGACACTACTACCTCAGCAAAAACAATCCAAGTTCTGAGGGGATTATTCAGCCAATATTGCATTCTCGACACTTTGGTGAGGGACAATGAGCCACAGTTCACCTCAGATGAATTTTCTGCTTTCCTCAAAGCCAGTGGAGTTAAACATATGCACTCAGCACCTCACCATCCAGCTATGAATGGCTTAGCTGAGTGTTTTGTCCAAATTTTCAAAAACTCTCTAAAGTCATTCAAAGGGTCTGCTTCAGTGCAAAAGAGGCTGGATACCTTTTCATTCAGCTACAGAAACACGCCGCATTCGACTACCAACGAGTCCCCAGTGATGCTCTTCCTGCGCTGTAGATTACGCACATGATTCGATCTGCTGAAGCCAGATATAGCAGCAACTGTGGAAGAGGCACAAGATGCCCAACAACTTCACAAGGATCATCACGCTAAAGAACATGCATTCACTGTTGGTGATTGTGTTGGTCCATGATTACCAACGGGGGGTAATCACAGATCTTGGTTTGCTGCTCAACTGCATCAGCCCTGCAGGCACTATGGAAACCTCTATGGTGCCATTGTTCAATCTCCCGAAAGATGAAGCTCCACATATACAATGTGTCAGTCCTCTCCATTCTTGTCGCAAGAAAAGGGTAGGATAATCCCTTGACAGACAGATTCATCTTTTAAATACAGTGGGTTATTATGTAAGATTAGGCAGAATTATATGAATTGAAAATATGTAGTAAAAAAAGCTGCTGTCAGTCAGTTTAATGTGATTTAGCGAAGTTACTAGGGGTTGTGCTCTTTACTCCTAAACCTTTCAAGTTAGGAAAGATTTTCTGTGTGTGAATGTAAATATAACACATTAGTGTCTCTCAGTAAATTTGAACATTGTGAAAAATTAATTTTTTTTATAATTCAAAAAAATAAACTTTCATATGTTCAATATTCATTACAGGCACAAAGAAATATCTCAGGCCTTTTTTTAAATTCAATTTAGATTTTAGTTTTTGAAATTAAAAAGTAAATCATGATATTGTGGTGGACACAATACACATGGCACTCCACCCAGGACAAAGGGGTTGGTGGGGGAGAAAAGCTAAACAAACAAAGCTGTGCCTTTCGCCCCCCACCGCACCAGGTTCACACC
Organism: Pholidichthys leucotaenia; assembly: GCA_020510985.1. Taxonomy (NCBI): domain Eukaryota; kingdom Metazoa; phylum Chordata; class Actinopteri; order Cichliformes; family Pholidichthyidae; genus Pholidichthys; species Pholidichthys leucotaenia. Next base: position 76,361,579 of record CM035847.1, read on the forward strand.
TGAGGATGCAGGGGTGCAAATGTATGGTAGCAAGACCTGCTCTGTGATGTGTGTGTCAATGTCACGTTAATGTGTGTACATGTCTTTCATGTCTGTATGTTAATGTGTTTACCCTGTGTGCTGGAGACAGGAATAGAAGTGTATAAAAGAGTTCTCTCAGGCACTCAGAGAGAGGAGTTTTCTGTGTTTTATGCTGGAAGGTGAATAAAGTTTGTGTGTCGTCTAACTCACTGTCTCGTCTGCTTTCAACTTCCTCATTGGTGACCCTAAGATGTGCAATGAGAACGAGCCGAACACCACCCCGGAGACAACCCAGAGGGAGAACACCAGCGCAGTCACAGTCAAGCTCCCAGACTTCTGGCTTCACAGTCCGGCTGCTTGGTTTCTACATGTGGAAGCCCAATTCGCACTCCGCGGGATCACAACGGACGAGACCAAATATTATCATGTGGTCGATGCGCTGGATGGGTGCACCATGCAGCAAGTGACGAGCCTGCTCATGGAACTACCGGCCCAGGGGAAATACGACACGCCCAAGTAGATGCTAATTCAGCGGTATACCCTGTCAGACAGTGAGAGAGCAGAGAGACTCCTAACGTGCTCAGCGTTAGGTGACAGATCAGCTGCGGAGCTGATGGAGAGCATGTTAGCATTGATGGGGAAGAACAACGAATCCTTCATGTTCGCCCACCTCTTCCTCAGGAACCTACCCGCTACAGCGAGGACGATCCTGGCCAACTCGCCGCTGTTGGTGACCAAGAACTACCGCGCTCTGGCGCAGGAAGCAGACCACATCTTCCTAGTGACCAGAACTCTCAGCATGCATGTAATGACATCGGCATCCAGGAAGGGCTCCAGCGAGATCGAGGACGTTGACAGTGGCTGGGACGGACACCAAGAGACGCAGGAATGGGACGCTCTGTTTCTATCACCGCCGCTTCAGCTTGAATGCCCAATGTTGTCTGCCACTGTGTCAATTCAAGAAGCCACGGAAACGGCACAGCCAGCAGTCAGTAGCAGCTGTGACTGCTGGTGACAGGAACAAGCTGCTTTTCATCACAGACACACGTTCGGGGAGACGTTTCTTAGTGGACTCCGGCTCCTAGAAGAGCCTCATTCAGCCGGTCAGCGCAGACAGATTGGCAGGAGGCAGCAGTCCCGAGCTTGCGGCCGCCAACGGATCCAACATCAGGACGTTTGATGAACAGACGTTGATGGTGTGCTTACACGGATGCAATTACCAATGGGACTTTGTGGTAGCGGCATGTTCTGTCCCCATTTTAGATGCAGATTTTTTATGTGCTTATGGGTTGTTAGTCAATGCTGCCAACAGACGTTTAGTAGATGCTGTCTCTTTTTCCTCCTTGCCCTGCACAGCTGGGGGAGTTGGGCCAACAACACAGGCTAATGTTATAGCTCCAGGGGGTAAGTACCAGCATTTACTTTCACAGTTCCCAGGACTCATGGTTCTGACATTTTCTGCTACAGTAACCAAACACGGGGTTAAATATTTCATAATCACAAAAGGCCCACCGGTGTTTGCGCGACCTCACTGCCTGGACGCGGCTAAATTAGCCAGAGCGCACGAGGAGTTCACCAACTTAGAGCAGCTGGGCATCGTTAGGTGCTCCAACAGCCTGTGGGCATCTCCACTACACATGGTGCCTCAGGCCGATGGGACGTGGCGACTGTGCGGCGATTTCCGGCACTTGAACAATGCCATGGAACACGATTGGTATCTTATCCTGCACATCCAGCATTTTTCCGTGCACCTGGCCGGGACGCGTGTGTTTTTGAAAGTGGATCTGGTCCGCCGTTACCACCAGGTCCTGGTGTATATGGAGGACATTCCCAAAACAGCGGTAATAACTCCTTTTCCACTTTTCGAGTTTTTACGCATGCCGTTCGGGTTAAAGGGCATGGCACAAACTTTCCAAAGAATGATGGACATGGTGCTACGTGACCTGCTTTTCGTTTTATATACTTAAATGGCATTTGGTGGCTAGCGCGTCCGAGGAGGAGCACCTCGCCCATCTCAAACTAGTTTTCCAGAGGTTGGAAGCACATGGGCTTATCGTTAACTCGGCGAAGTGCCAATTCGGTGTGCCAGTGATTGATTTTTTTGGTCACCGCATTTTGCCATAGGGCACAATTCCACTGCCTGATAAGGTGCGCACCGTGTTGGATTTTCCGCGTCCGCAGACCATGAGGGCCCTACAGGAACTTTTGGGCATGGTTAACTTTTACAGCCGTTTCTTCCCCCAGGCAGCCCAGCTGCTGCATCCATTGTATGCCATGCTCAAAAAAAAGAAGCCCACGGAAAACATTGACTGGACCCCCGAGCGAGTCTTTCACAGACGCCAAAACAACGCTCGATAATGCCGCCTTGCTAGCCCACCCTGCCCCATCAGCAAGGATAACACTCACCACGGACACGTCTGATGTCACCATAGGGGCAGTGGTAGAGCAGTACGTCTCCGGTTCGTGGCAGCTGTTCGGATTTTTCAGTCGTACTTTGCGCGACAACAAATGCAAATACAGTAGGTTTGACAAAGAGTTGTTGGCCCTCCACCTGGTGATGCGCCACTTCCAGTTTTGGATGGAAGGGCACAAGTTCACCACATTCGTTGATCATAATCCGCTAATGTACGCAATGTCCAAAATCTTGGGACTGTGGTCAACCCAGCACCAACGACATCTGGCCGCGATCTCAGAATTTACAACCGACATTCAACACATAGCCAGTAAGCTTAATGTCATGGCTGACTGCCTGTCGCCCACGTCTCCTTGGTCTACATGGGAATAGATTTCTCCGCCATGGCCGCAGAGCAAACAGGGGACATGGACATTTGCACACTCCAGTCCCTGCATACTGGGTTAAAACTGGAGAGCAGGGCAGTGCAAGAAGGGTGCCCCCCCTTGCTCTGCGACATCTCCACCAGTCGCCCACATCCGGTGGTTCCGAGATCTTGGTGCCCCCGCATTTTTGAGTCAGTCCACTCCCTTTCACACCCCGGCGTGTGCGCCTCGGTTAAACTGGTGGGGGCGAAATTTGTCTGGCCGCACTTACAGGGACGTGAAAGAGTGGGCTGCAGCGTGCGTCCTGTGCCAGCAGGCCAAACTGCACAAGCACACCAAAGCCCCCCTCGAGCCATTCCAAATTCCAGCCAAGAGGTTCGACCACGTCCACATGGATTTGGTGGGCCCCCTCCCGCCGTCACAAGATTTCACGCACCTTTTGACAATTGTGGACCGCACCACGTGTTGGCCTGTAGTGGTCCTGCTGGCTTCCACCACGTCCGCAGAAATGGCTCGTGCTTTTTTGTCGGCTTGGGTGACACGGTTCAGATCCCCGTCGGACATCACTTCTGACAGGGGTCCACAATTCGTTTTGGAACTCTGGTCCGCAATGGCCCAGAGCCTGGGGGTCAAAATCCACCACACCACCGCGTACAACCCCCAGGCTAACGGGTTATGCGAACGTTTTCATAGGTCGCTTAAAGCAGCGCTCAGAGCTTCACTCACGGATGCAAATTGGGTCGACTGCCTGCCCTGGGTCCTGTTAGGGTTGCACTCCGCGCCTAAGGAGAATCTGGCAGCCTCCCCGGCAGAACTCATTTTTTCTCAGCCACTGTGGATCCCCGGGGAATTTTGACTGGAAAACCTCACACCCGGGACTGACCTGCCCGCGCAATTTTTTCACGGTACAGGGCCAGCCAATATGTCAGGCCTGGCACACCATTGTTTTCCCCACACCTTCATCCCAAAGAGCTTACAGAGTGTCAAGTTCGTTTTTGTTAGGCGCAACGCACATAGAACCGCGCTGCACCCACTGTATGACGGACTGTTCAGAGTGCTGGAAACCGGGGCAAAGCATTTTGTGTAAGACTTTGGAAGGCGTAAGGAAATTGTCTGCAGTGACAGGCTTAAAGTGCTGATGGCACGTTTTTGACTTCCTCTAATTTTTCAACACATAATACAATATGACAAAATAGGTTGATCTGTGCAGTTCTAAGTCAAACAGGCTTTTTTCACGCGAATATCCGATGTTTTCATGAGCGCCACTTCACCAATTATGTCAGTGGCTGGAAAACCCCGCTGCCATGTAGTCACGTCATCGACAGAACACAGCGCTTGACTGCTCATTGTACACACAGGATGGAAGCGGTTGAAAACATTGACCATGGTTCCAGCACATGTAGCCTGGAATTGGTTTGTGTTGTCCAATCTTCAGGCGATTATAGTTCCGAAGAATTGGATGACAATGAAGAATCTGGGGGCATCAGACCGTACAGGTCTGAGCCGTGCCAAGTGGGCATCATGCCAAGTGAATCATACTCAGAGAGTGACAGTGGAGAGGCACACATGCCCACCGCAACAGCAGCGACAAACACATGGCAGGGGAACACCGAGTGTTATTGCTTTGTTACAGGTATTGCAACAAATTATTTGTTCATAAATATAATTTATTTAAACCCGATTTTTCAATAAAATCATAGCAGTGTATTCTCTGTGACTCAGGCATCGGGTTTATTATGGATTATATTTTGAGTTCTTGTTGTTTTTGTTTTGGACATGTGTTTTATATGCATTTTGAGCCACTCTCAGGTGGGCACTGTCCAAGATTCACCAGTCCGAACACACGCACCCTCTCTCTTTGACAGTCAGCTGTTCATGTTTTGCGTGCATCATCTACCGTGATGTCAGCCAGCCAATATTGCCAACACTATCACGACATGTTAGCCACTCCACACAGCCGTGGTTCTGTTGTGCCCCTTGAAGCGATGTCGGCCCTGGGGCACAACCGTGGTTAACACGTCTCCTCTCCATTTTCGCTGGGCGATGTCGGCCCTGAACGCCAACTGTGGGTGTTTCTGTTTATTTTTGTAAGTCTTCACCTTTTTGGGAACTGTTGTCATCATTCTTATGTTCAAAACATGTTCTGTGGTGAATTCTGCACGTAAATCCATTCATAATGACCCTCCAGTGCGCTCTTAGGCAGGGCCGACATCGCTTCAAGGACGCACAAGAACCACAGCGAACATGGAATGACTAACACATCGTGAGAGTGCTGAAAATACTGGCAGACAAACAGCACAGATGACTGGCAAACGGCCGCGAAGTACAGGCACTGCTGGTGATGGTGTGATGAGAAGCACCTGGGCGAGGACCGGGAAACATGATCAGCGGGAGGGGAATCAGCTGGTGATAATGAGAGAGGGGACGTGCCCAGACTGGCGTGCAATCAGAGAAAGTAGGTCAAAGCTGCGCGTAAATCCATTAATCCTTCCCCTCCTCATGCGCTCCTCCTGCATAAAAGCACATGAGGAGCGCACAGGAGGCTTATGACAGTTGGAGCTGAAGAGTGTGATGTACTCTTTCACACCTGCTGTTTATCTAAGCCTGTGACACAACGCGAAGGCATAGCCGTAAAATTAAAACAAGAAACCAGAGAAACTGTGAGCTATAAAGCTGCTGTCATTCTAGTTAGCAACACCAGAGTCCGTTCTGTTGATTACGTCATTGGGGTGCCGCCCTTAATTCAGTGGGCGGCACCACAGTCCAGTCAGCGGCTGTGGTTTTTTGATGATAACTAGTTGATGCAGGCACTGTTGTAAATATTACATTGATCATAGACAATGACTTTTGGGTTTACACAACATGCTAAAAAATGTCAAAAACGTGTCATCAGCACTTTAAGCCTGCTTATGTGTTGGCAGACAAACAGGTGGTGTTGGCTCAAGCTCCCCGGCGCGGACGCCCACCTACAGTGGCTCCGCAAGTTGGTGTTCCCCCTGCAGAGAACTGTTGGCAGCAGACTCGGTCTCCCCACCCCTCCCAACCACCCTTTCCTCCTCCTCAGGACTGCGCGCCGGAGGCCGAGTTTGTCTCCTGCCCACCTCAACAGCAAGACGCTTCGGCCGGTCCTGTGACTCCTTTACAGCTGTTACGGGTGCTGGCTCAAGTCCAAGGTGCCGGAGGGTTAGAGCCCCTTCTGGGTGTTCGGTGTGTGTGTGTGTGGGGGGGGGGGGCTGTGTGGTCGTCACAATACACATGGCACTCCACCCAGGACAAAGGGGTTGGTGGGGGAGAAGACAGTTAGGGATGCTTATGGAGAAAGGTGAGAGGAGCTAAATGAACAAAGATGTGCCTTTCGGCCCCCGCCGCACCAGGTTCACACCTGAGGATGCAGGGGTGCAAATGTATGGTAGCAAGACCTGCTCTGTGACGTGTGTATAAATGTCATGTTAATGTATGTACATGTCTTTCATGTCTGTATGTTAATGTGTTTACCCTGTGTGCTGGAGGCGGGAATAGAAGTGTATAAAAGAGTTTGTTCAGGCACAGTTTTCTGTGTTTTATGTTGGAAGGTGAATAAAGTTTGTGTGTCATCCAGCTTGCTGTCTCATCTTTCATCTTCCACAATATTCTATTTACTGAGATGTACTAGTACATAAACATTACACTGTACTCTGAAAACTAGTGATTAAGCAGGGTGAAAAATACTAAATAAAAGAGGCCTTTGTAACACAATGTAGTCAAGATGCAATATTCTGTTTTATGAAAATATTCAGTGTAATAAAAATGCTATGAAATTGTAGTTTTTAAAATAAAAAATAATAAAAATGCAAAGACATGCTCTCATTTTACCATTTTTCACACTGAACTTCTGCCTGACAAATTACTGTCAGCTAGTATCAGTGAACAGCATGTTGGCACCACTGCCTCCTCTTCCAGGTGAGACTGGGGTTACATGACTGAATTTAAATAGATAATAACAGCACCAGTGATTCAAATAAAAGCAAGCCTTTTTTCAATTTTTTAGTCATCTATATCGTGACATCGCATAATTGTGGAAAATGAATATTTTCCTCCAATATCAGAAGGGTTTGACTTCATAAATTGTATTTTGATGCCAAAAACAATGAAATCCTAAAATGTTCTCAGATCAGGTTCTCAGCATGATTATCTGTGCAGCTTATGGATACACAAATCAAGCTGAGAAAGTGATCCAGATTCCAGATGTTTGGGTTCCAGCAGACACAAAGGAGAAAAGATGTCTGAGACAAGTTAGCAGAAACAGCATGACTTTAATGAAAGAGTACAACAACAGAAAATTATATGAAGTACCTTTATTTCCACAAAACATTTCCATCTCCAAGCTCAAACATTTATGATCTACATAAATTGTGATTTTTTTTATGTTGAAGTAAAACAATGAAATTAATGAGGAAATTAAACTGAATCGATGTGCAGGCCCATTCTAAGAGGGAGTAATTTACAAGAACCAAAACTGACAAACCCAGACCAAGGACTGATGTCCTCTCAAATATAATCCGAGGAAGAGTCCAACAGTAACTATGGTTATATGGATATGAATAAACCGGTTATGATTGGATTTCTGGAGTTATCTGATTATTCAAGTGGCCATGTAACTATGGTCATTAACACAAGTGGTTAACCCTCCAATAATCCATTTAATCAGTGCATGTAAATACAACAAAATTATTATCAGTTTATTCCCAGTGATCAGTTTATTGTGACCATGTGACCAGGGTCAGTGACGTGTGTACCAGAACCTCTACTGCATGTGATGAGAGACCACATGTACTGTTCTCAAAATAACTTTGGTATGAATGAGTCACAAAAATTAACCAAAATATCTGAATTCAATGAATGTCACATCCACCTGTCCTGTAACACTAACATGTCCATGTTGTCATTTCAGAGGTCAAAAACTTCTTTAGAAATAATTTAGTTTAGTGTCAGAGTCATTTAACGATTTCTACACAATATTGTGTTCCATTTTACTCTGACAGCTTAACCATCATCAAACCACAGCTCCTTCATCATTCCACTGTTCCAGCTGCCCCACAAACCCTTACTGTGATCTCACTGCTCACGGTAGTGAAGACGCCACCAGCCCCGATGGTCACTGCTCCAGTCTCCAACAACCCTCTATCAGCTGCAGAGAAATGACAGAAAAGAAAAAAAAAAAGCACTTCACTATGCATACAGTTAATACTTGATGATTCCTGCCCAAATAGGAAGGTTTTTCTCACAAATCTGTGCCTTTTCTCTTTTAACCCTCTGAGTGTGTATGTTGCCGAACTGCAACACAACCCCTAGTGGTCAAGAGTGGTAAATATTTTTTGTCAATAAAATAGTTCAGATTTCAAAGGCTATAACTTGAACGATGCAAGAGATAATGGCTAACTGTCAATTAGAAAGATGTAAAATATGATCCAAAGTTTCAGACAGGAATAAATTTACACATCTAATTTGCATAATGTCACGGCATCTCTTTAAATTCCATAACTCAGTCAAAACTGGACTTTGGACGTATTTACACAAAGAATGTTTCAGTCTTTTGACACCGTTTTTTTTTTTTTTTAACAGAGGTACCTCATCATCTTATCTTCAAAGTATATGAACAAGAAATCAATACATTTAAAAAAACCAAAATAAGTCACTTACTGTTGACAAAGGGGGGCTGGCTGGGTGAATGGCTGGCTGGCATGGTCACTGCGTTTTCACACATCATGGTCCATATTTTGCATCCTGTCAAAAAATTAAAGTCTGTTCCACATCTACAAAGTCTTATGATTATCCCACATAAATTCTGCTTGTATCCCGTGGCTGTTTTCGGCATACAAAGCCGAAAAAGTGACGGTGATGATCACGGACACATTAGCTTTCTGACACATTAGCTTTCTAAATGCTAAAACAGGAAAAGGAAATGAGGAGTTCTTCTTTGGTGTATTACGTGTCATCCACTGAGTCCTCCAACAGATGTCTGCCACCTTTTGAAACTGGCAAATCAGTACAATCAGTACAAATCCCCAAGGCAGGCGACCATGTCAGAATGAGAAGACAGGCACAGTGCCACGCTCTGCCTCTAGGGGCACAACAATTCTCACACTCAGAGAGTTAATTCTACTACTTTTATTTATTCCTTCTAAATTTGAATCATTTTTGCATAAATTTGCTACTTTTGAGACGGTTTTTATATTGAAATAAAAAAAATTAAAAAATGTTTTAAAATAATTCATTACTTTTTTCTTAATTTTTGTATTAAATGTGCAACTTTTTCATGCACATTTTTAGTTTTTATGCATACATTAGAGAACTATTTGGAAAACTTTAGATACTTCTCTTAAATGTGTTCACATGAGGAAAAAAAAATCTACATGCAGCATCTCATACAATTCAAATTATATATACATAAAAAGTCAAAATTAACTGTTTGCTGGATTACAATATAGAAATTAGAAAAGAAAGAAACCAGATATTCTTCCTCTATGTTCATAGTTCAGTTATTTTTTTTTTTTTTTTTGTAACTTAGATTTTTATTCATTTTTCATCATATATAATGCATTCAGATCACATTCTACATTTAAAAAACAAAGGGGTTAGGGTAGGGAAAAATAAAAAAAAATAAACAAAATAAAAATAAAAAATAAAAAATAAAAGGGGGGGGGGACAAATGTTGGAGCATCAAGTTTTTAGTTTCCATCTCTTAATTCTTCTGGTTTTTTCAGTGTCTTTGGTTATTCTTTCAATTTCTGCCTCGTTGTTGCACTTTGTAGTGTGTCCATTTCCGCCATTTTTTCTCCCATATTCCTTCTTGCATTCTTCGTCGATATGTTAGTTTTTCCATCATACGTATGTCCTCAACAATGTCAGTCCATTGTTCTTGGTCAGGAAGAACTTCTGATCGCCATTTTTTTGTGATAGTTTTTTTACATGCAATCAACAAGATTTTAACTAGATATCTGTCCTCAGCCTGTATAACACTGTCTTTTTTAAGATCACATAAGTACATCAGGTTACAGTTCATTGGTATATTATATCCTAATATCCTCTGTATTGTCACATGCATAGATTTCCAAAATGATGATATTTTGTAGCATTTCCAAAACATATGTGAGTGGTCTGCATTTTGAGCCCCACATCCCCTCCAGCATAAAGATTGGGTATTTGAATATTTTCCTTGAATCTGTGGTGTAATGAAAAAGCGAATCAGGTTTTTCCATCCAAATTCCCTCCATGCCCTTGAATTTGTTGATGTGTGTTGTGTTTTCCATATTTCCTGCCAGCTTTCTTCTGTTATGTTTAAATTGAGCTCTTTCTCCCATTTCTCCTTTATATAGTTACTTGTATGATTGTTTGTCATAAGTTTCTGATATAGTTTTGAAATAATTCTTATTTTATTTCCTGCATATGAGCTTAAAATAAGTTGTATAATCTCGTTCACATCTGTTTGGAGGTTATGCCTAATCTTCTTCATATAGTAATCTCTCATCTGCAGATATCTGAAAAATTCCGATCTTTCTAATTTAAATTTTCTCCTGATATTTACAAAGCTCCCGAGATCTTTTTTTCCGATATTGCCCCATGCTGTGATTCCCTTGTTCACCAGATTTTTGTATCCCCTATCTTGTTTTGCCGGTTCAAACTGACTGTCAAATGCTACCCATTTCAATAGTTTTATGTCTTCCCTTATATTATATTTTTGAACTATTTTATACCACAGTTCTAAAGTAAATTTAGTGATTGGGTCTATTTGTTTGATTTGCTTATATGCATCTTTATCCCCTATTATGCTTTGTACTGGGAGTCCCTCAATTTCCTTTTCCATTTCTTTCCATTTTGCCTCATATCCCTCGTCGCACCAACATATGATATATCTTATTTGTGCTGAGTAGTAATATTCCTTTAGACTCGGTAGGCCCATGCCTCCTTTCTCTTTTGGTAATTGGAGGGTTTTATATTTCACTCTTGGTTTTTTACCTCCCCAAACAAATCTCGATATCATCCTGTCCCACTTTGAGAATTGGGCATCTGGAATCTCTGTTGGTATAGCCTGGAAGAGGTAAAGTAATCTAGGTTGTATGCTGATTTTGACTGTCTCAATTTTTGAATTCAGATCCATATTTAAGATTGACCATCTATCAATATCTTTTTTTATTTCTTGTTCCAACCTATCATAGTTTGCTTTATATATTTTGCTTAGGTCTTTAGGTATGTTCACTCCAAGGTATTTTATTTCTTTTTGCTTCCAGTTTAGTTTGATCTTATCAGTTATCTGGTTTAGAGGGTTATAGTGGAATGTCAGTATTTGTGTTTTTGTTATGTTTATCTTGTATCCTGATAATTTTCCAAAATTTTCTATCAAGTTCATCATTTCCATTATTGATTTATCTGGTTGTTCAAGGTAAACTATAATATCGTCTGCAAATAGCCCAATCTTGTGTTCCGCCCCCTTTATTGTTACACCTTTTAATTTCTTATTTTGTCGTATCGCTTGAGCCAATGGTTCTATGAACAGAGCAAACAAGGTGGGCGATAAGCAGCATCCCTGCCTAGTTGATCTTTGTATATTTACTTTGTCTGTTAAGCTACCGTTTATCTTGATTCTTGCCACAGGTTCTTGATATAGCGTCCTTATGCATTGTACTGATTTTTCGTTAAATCCAAAGCGCTCCAGTACACTATATAGGAATTTCCAGTTAACCCTGTCAAATGCTTTTTCTGCGTCTAAACTCATTATTACTGCGCTTTTCTTTTCTTTATGTATTTGGTTAATTATATGTATTGTTCTCCTGATATTGTCATGTGTTTGGCGTCCCTCTATGAATCCAGTTTGATCATCTTCTATCAATTCCGTCAAGAATGTCTTTATTCGTTTACATATAATTGTTGTGTATATTTTATAATCTACATTTAATAAAGAGATTGGTCTATAGTTTCCGCATTGTTCTTTATCTTTCCCTGGTTTTAAAATAACTGAAATGATTGCTTCGTTCCATGTTGGAGGTATTTTGTTGTTGTTCAGCGTCCAATTAAATGACTTTAGGAGTTGTGGCGTGAGTTCTTCTATAAACAGTTTATAAAACTCAGATGGGTATCCATCACTACCTGGTGATTTACCGTTTTTAAGTGACTTAATCACATCTCTGATCTCTTGTGTTGTTATTTCTGCTGTTAGTTTTTCATTTTGTTGATTTCCTATTGATGGCAAGTCCAATGTGTCTAGAAATTTTTTGATATCTTTAGTATTTGTTTCTTTAGGTTGCGAGTATAGTTCTTGGTAGAAATTATGGAAAATTTCTTCGATGTTTTCTGGGTTAACTGTGGTTTTATTTGTGGTGGGGTCTTTAATCTTGTATACATTATTCATTGTTTGTTGTTTTCTTAACCGTTTTGCCAGCAGTTTTGTGGCTTTTGGCCCCGTTTCATAATATTTTTGCTTTAGATATCTATTTTTCCTTTCAATTTCATCCATTTGTGTTTCTTTTATCTTTGTTTTTTCTTCTTTAATTTCTTGATATATTTTTGGATCATTTGTGCTTTGATGTTTACGTTCTAATTCCCTCAGTCTCTCACATCTTTGTTCATACGCTTCCAGTTTAGTCTTATTTGCTTTTCCTGTTTCAACAATTAATTTACCCCTTAACACGGCTTTTAGTGCGTCCCATAGTATTGTTGGGTCCACTTCTTCATTGTCATTCTCTTGGATATATTCGTTTATGTTTATTTTTATTCTTTCTTTCATTTTCTCATCATTTAACAGTCCTACGTTAAGTTTCCATGTTGTTTGTCGTTTTCTATTGTTTAAATATATTTCCATGTATATAGGATTATGATCTGATATTTCTGCCCCTCCAATCCAACAATTTCTCACCCTGTGTCTGTCACCTTCATTCATAAGGAAGTAATCTATTCTAGAGTGTACTTTATGGGCTGCTGAATAATGTGTATAGTCTTTTTCGAGTGGGTGTAGGTCCCTCCATATGTCTACCATACCCATTTCTGCCAGTGAGGTTCTTATGAACTTTGTTACATGTTTTTTTGTCTTCTTAACACTTGTTGTGTCAACTTCATGATCCATGACAGCATTTAAGTCTCCTCCACAAATTAGGACTCCTTCACTGTGTGTTGCTATGAGATCAAACAGATGTTGAAAAAAACCCTTGTCACTTTCTGGTGGGGCATAGATGTTCACTAATGTGATCTGCATACCATCTATTCTTCCCTTTATTATTACATACCTGCCTTCTTTATCCTGGATTTCCTGTTCACTTTCAAATTGTATTTTGTTTGAGATTAGTATCATAACCCCCCTTTTTGCTCCTCCCTTAAATGAACTGTAGTAGGAGTTCTTATAGCCAAATCTCTTTAGTTTCACATGTTCTGCCTTGCTCAAATGTGTCTCTTGCATAAATATAATTTCAGCTTTTTCCTTCTTGAATTTTCTTATTATTCTTTCCCTTTTAACAGGTGAGTTCAGACCATTCACGTTTAGTGTCATTATCTTAAGATTTTTACCCATATTCATGTTTTTCCATTTTTTTAACTTGTGCTCCTAGCCCCTTTAACAACAAAAATAACACATATTTATATAAAAACACATTAAAAAAACTCGACCTCCGTACTTTGGGCCTTTCTTCTGCCCACTGGTCCCTGTTGGTGGGTGGGGGGTTTGTCTTCACAGAGTGAAGGGCCCTCCCTAGACTTCTAATTACTATCAAAGTAATAGTCATAAGTCTAGAAATGTCCAACAAATATCACTTAAACCTCTCCTAGCCGTCTGTTTCTCTTTTACCTTGTCTTCTTGGCCTTCATTTCTTCTGTGCCTTTCTTAATCTTTGTTATGATCTAGGCTTTCAGTTGAAAGCCTTGTAGCTTGTCCTGGGCCCGCTGCTCTACGTCTCTCCCCCTTCTTCCGCCGCTCACTCGTCTCCACTCCGTCTGTCGTGGTGCGTTCAGGGCCGCCGCTGCTCCAGCCGTCTCCTTCGGCACGCTCACCTCAAGGCCCCGCTCCATCATATCCCGCGCTGCCTCTTCGGCTGTGTTGTAGGTTCTTGTGCCTTCCTCCCAATGAATCCTCATTTTCGTTAGCGGCGTTTGGAATCTAATTTTTTTCTCTTTCAGCGTTTTTTTAATATTGGCATATTTCTTCCGCTGCTGCACGATTTCTGTCGGGTAGTCTTGGTCAAAAAATACCTGTTTGTCGCCGATTCGTATCTTTTTTTTCCATGCTTGCGTCAGGATTCTTTCCTTTATGTCATATTTCACAAAGTTTACCACAACTGACCTGGGTGGAGAGTTTGTTTTCGGGTTCTGTGCCGGTGTTCTGTGCGCCCGTTGAATCTGCAGATCCGTTTCTCCGGGTATTTCCAGTTCTTTTTTTAAGAACTGATCCATGAATTTTGTCATCGAGTTGCCTTCAATGCCCTCCGGAATTCCAAAGATGCGCATATTGCTTCGTCGGGATCTGCTCTCCAAGTCGTTTATTTTCTCCTGCATCCTCTGCGTTTGCGTCGTCAGGGTCTGTAGTTGTTCGTTTGCCTCGCTTTTCCAATCTTCTAGTTCCGAAATTCGGGTCTGCGCTTCTGTCATACACGCCCGCTGGGAGCGCAGCTCCTCCATGTTTTCCGTTAATTTACGCTCCATTTCTCTTCGGAGGTCCATGATTTCCTCCTTAATTTCTTTTTTCAGTTCCTCCTTAAGAGCCGCTAAATCCTGTTGTAGCTGTCGCTTGAATTCTCTCAACTCTTCACCCAAACTGGCGATGCCAGCGTTCATGTTGTCGAGTCTGGTGTCCTCCATTTTCTCTGCTGTGGACATCTCGTTTTTTTGGGCTTTGCGTACAGCGGTTTTTCCTGCGTTGTTGGAGAGGAATTCTTCAATTTTACCCTGTTTTTGTCCTTGTGCCCGGTTCCTTCGTGTTTTCATCCCTTAGTTTATTGATTCGTTTATGTCGAGTTGGCCATTTACCGATGATTTTTAATCCGGCTAGGGAGAGCTCTTTGTTTAAGTGTTATGTCTCTCCGCCATCTTCCCGGAAGTCCAGTTAGTTTTTTTTTTTAAATCAATTTCAGGTGAGCTATTTGATACAAGAGAATATTTTACATTTATAAATATGCCAGTTGTTTCCAGAATATTGATTGGTTTTAGCATTCAATTCTTGATTTACTGTTAAAGGGCCTATATCAATCTATTTTAAGCCTTTCAGAGTAAACTATATGCATGTATGTGATAGTACATTACCTTTGGTACACTGGAGAATGAATTTCTTATGAAATATGAGTTATTTTCGCGAGCTACTTTTTCGCGAGCTACTTTTCCAACCCGGAAGTAAGATGCCTCGATCTCTGAAGCTCCGCCTCTCCTTCTTGTGGCTGCCGCCCATTTCATGACGTAACCCCTGAGCCGGCTGCTGCAGCATGTCGCTGGGTTCCGCCCACGAAAACTTAGAAGACATTGTCTTACATAAAAAAGCAAACAGTTGTTGTCACTGAGCAGATTAGGTGCGAGAGGAACTACTTCTTCACAGCGTCAATGCTAAAGTGAAAGAGTTTTGCTGATCACCGCTCCGTTAGCTGGGCGGAGAAAGTGGGTGTGTGCGTTAGCCTGGGGGCGGTGCTGGCAGCACAGGCACTTCCTGGAGTGGGCGGCTCACCCACGTTCATACGTATGAACGTGGGGACCCAGTCATTATCAGGGACAGGGCAGAGCAGCAGCTCAGAGAGCAGGGTTGAGGAGGAATACTCGTGAATGGAGCAAATGCGTGAATGGAGCAAAATACCACTTTGGGGGTGTTTTTGGTGAGGAATTAACATTATAATATGCTTAAAAGCTCAAAAAAGTCGATTTTGCATGATATAGGCCCTTTAAAATCAACACACATCGGACTTCCGGGAAGATGGCGGAGAGACATAACGCTTAAACAGAGAGCTCTCCCTAGCCGGATTAAAAATCATCAGTAAATGGCCAACTCGACATAAGCGGATCAATAAACTAAGGGATGAAAACACGAAGGAGCCGGGCACAAGGACAAAAGCAGAGTAAAATTAAAGAATTCCTCTTCAACAACGCAGGAGAAACCGCTGAACACGGGGCCCAAAAAAACGAGGTGACCGCAGCAGAGAAAATGGAAGACACAAAACTCGATACCATGAACACTGGCATCGCCAGTTTGGGTAAAGAGTTGAGAGACTTCAAACGGCAGCTACAACAGGATTTAGCGGCTCTTAAGGAGGAGCTGAAAAAAGAGATTAAGGAAGAAATTATGGGCCTCCGAAGAGAAATGGAGCGCAAGCTAGCAGAAAACATGGAGGAGCTGCGCTCCCAGCGGGCATGTATGACAGAAGTGCAGGCCCGAATATCAGAGCTGGAAGATTGGAATAGCGAGGCAAGCGAACAGCTGCAGACCCTGACGGCACAAATGCAGAGGATGCAGGAGAAAGTAACCGACTTGGAGAGCAGGTCCAGACAGGGCAATATACGCATCTTCGGGATCCCGGAGGGCATTGAAGGCAACTCGATGACGAAATTCATGGATCAGTTCTTAAAAAAAGAGCTGGAACTGCCCAGCGAAGCGGATCTGCAGATTCAACGAGCGCACAGAGCCTCGGCACAGAACCCGAACCCACGCTCTACACCCAGGTCAGTTGTGGTAAACTTTCTGAAATATGATGTAAAGGAAAGAATCCTGACACGAGCGTGGAAAAAAAAGATACGAATCGGCGACAAGCAGATATTCTTTGATCATGACTACCCGGCGGAAATTGTGCAGCAGCGGAAGAAATATGCCAACATTAAAAAAACGCTGAAAGGAAAAAAAATTAGATTCCAAACGCCGCTAACGAAGATGAGGATTCATTGGGAGAACGGTGTAAGAACCTACAACACAGCCAGAGAGGCAGCGCAGGACATGATGGAGCGGGGCCTTGAGGTGTACGTGCCGGAGGAAACGGTAGGAGCAGCGGAGGCCCTGAACGCATCACGACAGACGGAGTGGAGGCGAGTGGACGGCAAAAGACGGGGGGAGACGTGGCGCAGCGGGCCCAGGAAAGACTACAAGGCTTTCAACTGAAAGCCTAGATTATAACAAAGATTAAGAAAGACACAGAAGAAATGAAGGCCAAGAAGACAAGGTAAAAGAGAAACAGACGGCTAGGAGAGGTTTAAGTGATATTTGTTGGACATTTCTAGACTAATGACTATTTCTTGGATAGTAAATACAGGTCTAGGGAGGGCCCTACACTCGGTGAGGACAATCCCTCCACCCACCAACAGGGACCAGTGGGCAGAAGAAAGGCCCAAAGTACGGAGGTCGAGATTTTTTAATGTGTTTTTATATAAATATGTGTTATTTTTGTTGTTAAAGGGGCTAGGAGCACAAGTTAAAAAAATGGAAAAACATGATTATGGGTAAAAATCTTAAGATAATAACACTAAACGTGAATGGTCTGAACTCACCTGTTAAAAGGGAAAGAATAATAAGAAAATTCAAGAAAGAAAAAGCCGAAATTATATTTATGCAAGAGACACATTTGAGCAAGACAGAACATGTGAAACTAAAGAGATTTGGCTATAAGAACTCCTACTACAGTTCATTTAAGGGAGGAACTAAAAGGGGGGTTATGATACTAATCTCAAATAAAATACAATTTGAATGTGAACAGGAAATCCAGGATAAAGAAGGCAGGTATGTAATAATAAAGGGAAGAATAGATGGTATGCAGATCACATTAGTGAACATCTATGCCCCACCAGAAAGTGACAAGGGTTTTTTTCAACATCTGTTTGATCTCATAGCAACACACAGTGAAGGAGTCCTAATTTGTGGAGGAGACTTAAATGCTGTCATGGATCATGAAATTGATACAACAAGTGTTAAGAAGACAAAAAAACATGTAACAAAATTCATAAGAACCTCACTGGCAGAAATGGGTATGGTAGACATATGGAGGGACCTGCACCCACTCGAAAAAGACTATACACATTATTCAGCAGTCCATAAAGTACACTCTAGAATAGATTACTTCCTTATGAATGAAGATGACAGACACAGGGTGAGAAATTGTTGGATTGGAGGGGCAGAAATATCAGATCATAATCCTATATACATGGAAATAAATTTAAACAATAGAAAACGACAAACAACATGGAAACTTAATGTAGGACTGTTAAATGATGAGAAAATGAAAGAAAGAATAAAAGTAAACATAAATGAATATATCCAAGAGAATGACAATGAAGAAGTGGACCCAACAATACTATGGGATGCACTAAAAGCCGTGTTAAGAGGTAAATTAATTGTTGAAACAGGAAAAGCAAATAAGACTAAACTGGAAGCATATGAACAAAGATGTGAGAGACTGAGGGAATTAGAACATAAACATCAAAGCACAAATGACCCAAAAATATATCAAGAAATTAAAGAAGAAAAAATAAAGATAAAAGAAACACAAATGGATGAAATTGAAAGGAAAAATAGATATCTAAAGCAAAAATATTATGAAACGGGACCAAAAGCCACAAAACTGCTGGCAAAACGGTTAAGAAAACAACAAACAATGAATAATGTATATAAGATTAAAGACCCCACCACAAATAAAACCACAGTTAACCCAGAAAACATCGAAGAAATATTCCATAATTTCTACCAAGAACTACTGTATACTCGCAACCTGAAGAAACAAATACTAAAGATATTAAAAAAATTTCTATGCACATTGGACTTGCCATCAATAGGAAATCAACAAAATGAAAAGCTAACAGCAGAAATAACAACACAAGAGATTAGAGATGTGATTAAGTCACTTAAAAACGGTAAATCACCAGGTAGTGATGGATACCCATCTGAGTTTTATAAACTGTTTATAGAAGAACTCACGCCACAGCTTCTAAAGTCATTTAATTGGACGTTGAACAACAACAAAATACCTCCATCATGGAACGAAGCCATTATTTCAGTCATTTTAAAGCCAGGGAAAGATAGAGAACAATGCGGAAACTATAGGCCATTCTCTTTATTAAATGTGGATTATAAAATATATACAACAATTATATGTAAACGAATAAAGACATTCTTGACGGAATTGATAGAAGATGATCAAACTGGTTTCATAGAGGGACGCCAAACACATGACAATATCAGGAGAACAATACATATAATTAATCAAATACATAAAGAAAAGAAAAGCGCAGTAATAATGAGTTTAGACGCAGAAAAAGCATTTGACAGGGTTAACTGGAAATTCCTATATAGTGTGCTGGAACGCTTTGGATTTAACGAAAAATCAGTACAATGCATAAGGACGCTGTATCAAGAACCTGTGGCAAGAATCAAGATAAACGGTAGCTTAACAGACAAAGTAAATATACAAAGATCAACTAGGCAGGGATGCTGCTTATCGCCCACCTTGTTTGCTCTGTTCATAGAGCCACTGGCTCAAGCGATACGACAAAATAAGAAATTAAAAGGTGTAACAATAAAGGGGGCGGAACACAAGATTGGGCTATTTGCAGACGATATTATAGTTTACCTTGAACAACCAGATGAATCAATAATGGAAATGATGAACTTGATAGAAAATTTTGGAAAATTATCAGGATACAAGATAAACATAACAAAAACACAAATACTGACATTCCACTATAACCCTCTAAACCAGATAACTGATAAGATCAAACTAAACTGGAAACAAAAAGAAATAAAATACCTTGGAGTGAACATACCTAAAGATCTAAGCAAAATCTATAAAGCAAACTATGATAGGTTGGAACAAGAAATAAAAAAAGATATTGATAGATGGTCAATCTTAAATATGGATCTGAATTCAAAAATTGAGACAGTCAAAATCAGCATACAACCTAGATTACTTTACCTCTTCCAGGCTATACCAACAGAGATTCCAGATGCCCAATTCTCAAAGTGGGACAGGATGATATCGAGATTTGTTTGGGGAGGTAAAAAACCAAGAGTGAAATATAAAACTCTCCAGTTACCAAAAGAGAAAGGAGGCATGGGCCTACCGAGTCTAAAGGAATATTACTACTCAGCACAAATAAGATATATCATATGTTGGTGCGACGAGGGATATGAGGCAAAATGGAAAGAAATGGAAAAGGAAATTGAGGGACTCCCAGTACAAAGCATAATAGGAGATAAAGATGCATATAAGCAAATCAAACAAATAGACCCAATCACTAAATTTACTTTAGAACTGTGGTATAAAATAGTACAAAAGTATAATATAAAGGAAGACATAAAACTATTGAAATGGGTAGCATTTGACAGTCAGTTTGAACCGGCAAAACAAGATAGGGGATACAAAAATCTGGTGAACAAGGGAATCACAGCATGGGGCAATATCGGAAAAAAAGATCTCGGGAGCTTTGTAAACATCAGGAGAAAATTTAAACTAGAAAGATCGGAATTCTTCAGATATCTGCAGATGAGAGACTATTATATGAAGAAGATTAGGCATAACCTCCAAACAGATGTGAGCAAGATTATACAATTCATTTTAAGCTCATATACAGGAAATAAAACAAGAATTATTTCAAAGCTATATCACAAACTTATGGCAAACAATCATTCAAGTAACTATATAAAGGAGAAATGGGAGAAAGAGCTCAATTTAAACATAACAGAAGAAAGCTGGCAGGAAATATGGAAAACACAACACACGTCAACAAATTCAAGAACATGGAGGGAATTTGGATGGAAAAACCTGATTCGCTTTTTCATTACACCACAGATCCAAGGAAAGTATACAAATACCCAATCTATATGCTGGAGGGGATGTGGGGCTCAAAATGCAGACCACTCGCATATGTTTTGGAAATGCTGCAAAATCTCATCATTCTGGAAATCTATACATGTGACAATACAGAGGATATTAGGATATAATATACCAATGAACTGTAACTTGATGTACCTATGTGATCTTAAAAGAGACAATGTTATACAGGCTGAGGACAGATATCTAGTTAAAATCTTGTTGATTGCATGTAAAAAAACAATCACAAAAAAATGGCGATCAGAAGTTCTTCCTGACCAAGAGCAATGGACTGACATTATTGAGGATAAGATAAGATAAGATAAGATAAGCCTTTATTAGTCCCACAACGGGGAAATTCCAGGATTGCAACAGCACAGGGATAGCAACACTCAGAGCAACAATCAGAAGGCAAGAAAAAAAAAAACAAAAAAAAACAAAAAAACAAGCAAGCAAGAGCAGCTAATATACATATGTACGTATTACTATAAAATATATATATATATACACACACACACAGACACACAGTGCAGAGCATTGTAGCTGGATGGAATAAATATATGAATATATGAACACACAGTGCAGAGCATTGCAGCTAGGTGGAATAAATATGCAAGTATATAAACACACACAGTGCGGAGCAATGTAGCTAGATGGAATAATATGTAGATATATAAATATATAAACACACCCAGTGCTGAGCATTGTAGCTAGATGGAATAAATATGTAAATATATAAACACACACAGTGCAGAGCATTGTTGCTAGATGGAATGAAACAGCATAACCGTCTACTTAGTTATCCTACATGGTATGATTATGTGCCCATACATATTCTCACCCTCCATAGCGACCGGTATGTTCCTAGTTGTATGCCGGAGGGGACCATTGTGTAAGTCTATTGGATCTTTTGCATTCAAAAAACTATTAGTTTGTTACGTCTTTTTGCTATCTCTGCGAGCAGCCCTGCTTAGGTTGTACAGTCTGACAGCCGTTGGTAGGAAGGACCTACGAAACCTCTCGGTTGTGCACCTGGGATGATGTAGTCTGCTGCTAAATGAGCTCCTCAGTGCATTCAGTATGTCCTGCATAGGGTGGAACTCGGACTCCAGCAGAGATGACAGTTTAGCCACCATCCTTCTCTCTCCTATCTCCTCCATCGGATCAAGGCGCTGCCCCAGGACAGAGCTAGCTTTCTTAATCAGTTTGTTCAGTCTCTTCCTATCGGCTGCAGTAATGCCACTGCCCCAGCAGACCACTCCAAAAGTGATGGCTGATGCCACCACCGTGTCATAGAATGACTTCAGCAGCGCCCCTTGTACACCAAAAGACCTGAGTCTCCTCAGCAGGAACAGCCTGCGCTGTCCCTTCTTGTAGAGTGCATCGGTATTGTGTGACCAGTCTAGTTTATTGTTCAGATGAATACCCAGGTACTTATAGGATGTCACCATCTCGATGTCTGTTCCCTGTATATTTACTGGTACTGTGAGGGGCTGCCCATGCCTGCGGCAGTCCACCACCAGCTCCTTAGTTTTCCTCGCGTTGATCTGGAGGCAGTTCCGATGGCACCAGTCCACGAAGTCCTGGATAAGCCCTCTGTACTCAGCTTCATCTCCATTGGAGATGAGGCCAACGATCGCAGAGTCATCAGAGAACTTCTGTAGATGGCAGTGTGTTGTGTTGTGTGAGAAGTCCGCAGTATAAAGAGTGAACAGGAAGGGAGCCAGCACCGTTCCCTGGGGGGCCCCCGTGCTACTGATGATCGTGTCGGACACACAGTCCCGGGTTCTCACAAACTGAGGCCGGTTCGTGAGGTAGTCCAGGATCCATGATGACAGGTGCTGGTCCACCCCTGCGCGCAGCAGCTTGTCCTTCAGGATCATCGGTTGGATGGTGTTGAAAGCACTGGAGAAGTCAAAGAACATGATCCTCACCATATTCCCGGGCTTCTCCAGGTGGGACAGAGAACGGTGAAGGAGGAAGATCACCGCATCCTCCACCCCAATGCCATGCTGGTAGGCGAACTGGAGTGGATCCATCGCTGGTTCCACCAGGGGGCGGAGGTGAGCAAGGAGCAGTCTCTCCAGGGTCTTCATCAAGTGGGACGTCAAGGCCACCGGTCTGTAGCTGTTCAGGTCTTTGGGGTGGGAAGTTTTTGGTACAGGTACCACACAAGATGTTTTCCACAGCTGTGGTACCCTCCCCAGTTTCAGGCTCATGTTGAAGATATACGTCACAATCCCACACAGCTGGTCTGCACAGGACTTGAGGAGCTTTGCGCTGATGCCGTCCGGTCCCGGCGCCTTCCTCGCCTTGATCTTCCTCAGCTCCGTCCTCACCTGGGTCCTGGTCAGGGTCAGGATGGGGGGCTGTGTGTTGGGAGTGGGGGGGTGTTGGTGGAGTGGGGAGTGGGCAGCAGGACTTGATTTCTTTAGAGGCAGCAGTGGTTGTTGTGCAGTCAGGGGGGAGGGCGGTTGGTCAAATCTATTGAAAAACAGATTCAGGTTGTTCGCCCACTCCCTGCCCCCTGTGGCCTGGGGGGAGGTATTCTGGAGCCCCGAGATGGTTTTGAGGTTTCTCCAGACCCCGCTGATGTCGCTCTGTTGCAGCTTGTCCTCCATCTTCTTCCTGAAGCTGTCCTTGCCTTCTCTGATCTTTCTCCTCAGCTCCCTCTGTACGGACTTCAGCATCTCCCTGTTCCCTGACCTGAAGATCCTCTTCTTCTCTCTCAGAAGTGTTTTTATCTCAGGGTTGATCCAGGGTTTGTTGTTTGAGTGACGCCGTATGGTCTTGGTGGGAACGGATTTGTCCACACAGAAGCTGAGGTAGCCCGTGAAGGTGTGAATGAGGCCATCGATGTCCTCACCATGTGGATCGCAGAGCTGCTTCCAGGCGGTGGCTTCAAAACAGCCCTTTAGGGTGTCCATTGTCTCCTCAGACCATAACTCCACAGTGTGCATGGCCGGAGGTTGTCTGTGCACTAGGGGTTTGTACACCGGCCGGAGATGAACCAAGTTGTGATCCGATCTCCCGAGTGGGGGGAGTTGTGATGAGGTGTACGCCTCCTTAGTGTTTGCGTAGAATAAATCCAGTGTTTTATTGTCTCTAGTGTGGCATGTGACATACTGGGTGAACGTGGGTAGAATGGGAGACAGTGAAACATGGTTGAAATCGCCTGAGATGAGGAGAAGAGCATCTGGGTGTTCTGTCTGCAGCCTGCTGGTTACTGAATGGATGACGTCACGTGCTGTCCCAGCGTTCGCCGTCGGATTTGCATAAACAACAATGCAGATCACGTGTGAGTGTTCTCTCGGGAGATATGTAGGCCTCATGCTAACAGCTAGCAACTCAATGTCTTTGCTGCAGTGTCGTTGTTTAACAGTGATATGTCCCGGTCTGCACCAGTTGTTGTTAACATACATTATCACTCCACCGCCCCTAGCCTTGCCACTGTCTGGTGTTCGGTCAGCTCGTATCATGTGAAAACCCTCCAGCTCAATGTTAGCATCTGCTGCTAGTTCAGTTAGCCACGTCTCAGTAAACAAAAGGAGAGAGCACATACGTGCTCGGAGAGGACATACGTATGATGGAAAAACTAACATATCGACAAAGAATGCAAGAAGGACTATGGGAAAAAAAATGGTGGAAATGGACACACTACAAAGTGCAACAACGAGACAGATATTGAAAGAATAACCAAAGATGCTGGAAAAACCAGAAGAATTAAGAGATGGAAACTAAAAACTTGATGCTCCAACATTTGTCCCCCCCCCTTTTTTTTTTCTTCTTTTTCTTTTTTACTCTAGCCCCTTTGTTTTTTTTAAATGTAGACTGTGATCTGAATGCAATATATATAATGAAAAATGAATAAAAATCTTAAGTTACAAAAAAAAAAATCAACACACATCATTACCATTCTGTTCCATTAAGTTGTGTAGATCTGAATTGTTTCCACTTTGTTTACAACTGCATTAAAAAAATGAAAACAGTCTTCATCCCCAGGACCTTTCTTATTGTGTTTCTCACAACAGTTTGTTGCAAGTATAGACTATTTCAGCAGAATCATAAAACATTAATAGTGCTAATTTATGGATGTTAAAAATAACATTGCCATTATCGGGGTTGACACTGAAGATGACTTTGGAGGATGCAAAGAACTGTGTTTGTATTTCCTATCTTGTTCCACGTTTCCTCCTTGTAGAAAGCAGGTTTGCTGCTAAACATATCAGTCTCTCATGGTTTCATGTTCTCCTCTATAAAAAAGTAGAACAATTTCATTTTTGTAAGCCGTCTTTTAAATCCACCATCACAGTACTGTGATGCTGCTAATGCAACAATTGCTATGAACAAAATAAGTCGCATCTGCTCTGCCACAGGTTTTCATGTCATGTCCCATCATATAATGCTGCAACCCATCTCTAATGTCTCTCAGAAACTGAGCCTTCACCCAATAACTGTACAACAGATTTTTGAAATAAGGGCTGACCCGGCTAGATAGTTGCACTAGCACAGGCTAATAAGTAGCAAGTTTATGAGATTGTACTGCACATAAAGAAGGAAAAAAGCTGACAAAATGTTAACCTCTACATGTGTAACATGTAGAGGTCTACATGTCTACATGTTAACCTCTTGCACTCCGGGATACCGCGGGCGGTCACATCTCTGCGTCCTAGTGCGTCCTCGTGCGCACTAGGACGCACACTGTGCGTCTCAGTGCGCACTGAAAAAAAAAAGCTGCATTTCCGTTCTTCCACTACAGACACAGCCGCGAACAGAAAGCCAAAGGAGTGCTTTGATTGGTTTAGATTTGATTAACCTCTCATTTGACTAATAAGAGCCTTGAATTGGGTTTCTGAAACCTTGAAGAACCAATGACTGAAAACCTAGCAAGAAGGACCCGCCTACCAACGACTGCGAATACAGCGAGCCAATTGAAGCAGAGAAGTTCGACGATTGAAAGCGTGCGTCCCGTGCGTAAAATCTGTTTTGTGTAAGCTGCTGTGTGTGACGGTAGTGTTCGCCAGTCTTTTTTTATTACTACTGCTCTTGTTTTGAAAAATCGTTCGCCAAAACCGCAATCATGGAAGCGCAAAACCGCAATAATAGAATCATGGTTTGACCGGGTCGCGTGACCAGAACCACGAGTCGTAACAAGCGGACCAGCGTCATGTTTGTCTGACAATGAGGAACAGATGTTCGCCAGCGACACTGCTGTTGTGGACAGGTAAGTGTTATAAGCTAAATTATTCTTTATCCCTGAAAATAGTAATAAAAATGACCTTTGACCGATCAGTAAATTACAACTGTGCGTCATCGCCACATGACGGACCGCGGCACACGGTCCGGTCCATGCATGGTCCCCGCCCCTCTCCTCTGTAGCGGGGGGGGGGGGGGTTGTTATCCTCTACATTGCAGATATTTTAGTATAATTTTTATTGCACTGTAGGTTATTTTTTCTTGTTAAAAAAAAGCCACACATTTTTTACATGGCATGCTTCTTTGTGTGTGGGGGGCTTGTTTGTTCATTCATTCATGAATGAATAAACAACCCCCCACACACACAGCCCTGAGTGTCACCTTTCATTAGAGCCCAAGATCAAGCTTCTATATTGAATCATTCAAAAGTTACAGACGTTTTTCCAAACTCTGCCATTTGGCACAATTTGGCACAGTTCAAAAATGCCTGGGAACAACCTGAGAAAAAAGTTGTGTAATATATTCATTTTTTGTGGTATTGTTACAAAATTTTGACCTCAGCTGGATAACACTTGGTTCTACATTTCTGTTGCATTTTCCAGCCCGTATCTGACAGCTGTGTGTTATTTGCAAGCATTTGTGTCCAAAAAAACACCCAGGCAAACTTTATTTTCTTCAAGTTCAGTATGTTTAGATGACTGTTACTCAGTTGCAGGAGCACTTAGAGATTATGACTGTTTTGCCAAAAAATTCAAAGTGTTTTCTTTTAAATGAGACCAACCCCATGAAGATGCTGCAAAGGGTTGAAGAACAGCTTTTGATTTACTTTGGGTATGTTATTTTTAGGCATTTTTAGGGAAATTGACCAGAGTGCAATGGGTTAACTTAAGTGGTAAAATGACCAAAACAATGGCCATTCATTAACTTACCCGGGATTATTAAGCAGACACTCCATGAAATGAATGGTGGTCTATGGGGAAAATTTCATTGTTTGGAACATTTCACTGCTGCATGACCCACAAGACTTCTGCATTCCACAGTTTCTATAGAAGTCTATTGGCATATTGCAACTGTCACATTATACGGCTATGCCAGAATTACCCTCTGGGGATTAATAACGTATACAAAATACAAATAAATAAATCCTGGATGGAACCAGGTGAGAATTACATTACCTCCCAACTGTGAATTTTAAAAACAGTGCGGGAGGCATAAACTAAGCTATACAATAATCGGTGTATTAACCAAAATGCAGCTGAAGCAGCTGATTTTGTAGGTTAGTAAGGAAACCCCTCAACATACCAGCTTAAATCATGGCAGTATATAGCATAAAAGAGATCTCACTCACTAAAAGGTTTCTCACGATAGTCTTCTTTTCTGGGTCATTACAGGAATAGACAATGATTTACATCAATTAATTATACACATACCGTATAAACTTAACAACTTTTACAACATTCAGTAGAATTCTACCTTCATCAAGTCTCACTAAAAGGCAGAGTTCACAAAGAAAGCACTTCACGGGAGAGGACGCCCCCTCCATGACCACTGGCACATCACATTTCATTTTACATAATTATTCCAAACAAGTCCACATGAGTTAATAAATTACATTAACAAAACACACAAAAACATGTTAATACAACTGAAGCAGAGAAAGGAAGACATGAATGGCATCACTACAATAGGATATGTTGACAAAAGAGGAAAGGTAGTAACAGTTCTTCTTTCTTTAAACTTGTGGAATGGCTGTAACATTTCTCGGAGCCAATCATGGCCCGGAGCAAGTGTGCAGTTTTGGGTGCAGCAAACAGGTAAACAACAGACAAAATTCAAAGTGACAAAAGGCATTTGAAATCAAGTAAATGTTTGGCTATTGACATAATTTTCAAAATGTTTCCTCCATGGGAAGTTTCAAAATAAAACACCCAAAAGGCAGTTTAAGCACAGACAAATTTATGGCGTTAAAACAATAATCGCACTAAAATAAAAAAAATAATAAATGTGGCAAAGTGCAATGGATACATGAAGCAAGTGGATTTGATGGGCAGTCGTCGGCCTGTGTGGAACTTTAGGAAACTTTGGTTTCACCGACAGCCTGTGGACACGGGTTTGTACGGCAGCCTCCTTCAGTCCATACATCAGAGGACATGTTCGTGTTTGCTCTCTACATGTCTGTTCTTTTCTTCCTCTCTATTGTAACATAGAAACACATACTGACAAAAAACTTGAATGACCCATTGTCCTTGAATGGGGCTGCAGTTCAGTGGCGACCACAGGGTGTCACAAAATGTCAGGTTTCCAAAACTTCCTTACAGGACCTCCAAAAAGAAAGACGAAAACTAGCAGGTGAACATTGATGAAGCCACAACCGTTCTCATTTATGGTTCTACCAACAGAAATACATTTCCAGTATTTTGTTTTAATGCTTAATCACTGTCTTTAATCATCCTGGAAAATTATTTTATCTGTGGGGTCTTGACAGCCCCTGAATTTCATAATACTCACACACAGCTAGTGGAATAATAAACCTGTACATCAGTCAATGTTTATTTTGCAGATTCCATTAAAATTTTGCTCTATTTCTGGAAGAAAACATAGCTAACCCTAGCTTGTTTTGCTTTATAAATATGAGTAGAAATACACTGCCAAAGCTAAAAAAAAAAAAATACACCTTTAAAGAATTATATTCACACCATATTGACAATGTTTACGGTGTGCTCTGACCAATACCTAATAATTAAGCTGATAACAATAATGGAACAAAAAGCTACATCATAAATTAGTATTATAACTTAAGTAAGAATCATGAGTGTCTGACCACAAAACAACATCCATTCAAGTCTTGATTCAGCTCAGTGCATCACAACTTCATTTTTAATATCTATAATTTAAACAAGTTAAGAAAGGTTCACAGAAATTGCTTAGTAACAGGTTAAGTCAAGGACAAGTCATAACTGTTTCAACTAATTAGCACAAATATTTTGACCTTTAAAACCCAAAGCTGACCAGAGTTCTGCACCACATCCTCATGTAAATACAGTCAACATCTTGAACATTTTTAATATGCAGATGCAGTATATTTGGTCAGAAAAATAGTGACCTGTTTTTTTTTGCTAAATAGTGAGTACACACTGTTGTCAATCCTCAGATATCAGTTCATTTAAGTTATTCTATTTTCTCTTCAGTTAGATTTGTACCATCAGATATTTGTCAGTAAGTCACAAGCACTGAAGCACTGAAGTACTGGAAGCATTTAAAGCCAAATGGGCTCTAAATTTTGCAAAAAAAAAAAAAAAAAAAAAAAGAACCTGCATGAATGGATGAAATATGTCTTATAACTTATTTCTAATTGCTTATGCACATTTATTAAGCATTTATAGCCTAATTAATAACCCACTTATAAATTCTTTATCTTGTAAAGTGGTACCAATATGTAATGACTTTTATGCCTGTTAGTGTTTTCAATAAATATATTCATTTTCCGTAGCCATGGAAAGGCTCCTGCAGCTACTAGTAGCTGCTGTACTGGAAAAATCTTTTGTTTCAAAGTAGAAGGTGTGAGAAAAAAAAAACCCATTTCTTTATATTTTTGTACAAGGAGCCTGACTTTCTTGTCATTTTCAAGTTGATCTGAAGCAGTAGTTGTCAGGCTTTCTAAAGGTCTTTCAGACCAGATCTTTTTACTCATTGTTGCCTAGTTGTTTTACCTGACCTTGAACTTTAGTACAACTGGGATGCAGACCCTCCTGAGGATCATTGTGAGTTTGGTGCCTCGGAGGAGCAGCGATTCCCGTGAAATGGAGACAGACAGAAGGATGGACACCACATCATCGAATTAGCTCCTTTCAGCTTTGCCGGAATGACCTAAAAACTGTATTTCACAATATCCTCAAGAATACTGTTATTGCAAAAATTCACAGAAATACTGTGATATAATTTTTAGGCCTCATCACTCATCCCCACTGTTAAAAAGTCATTCTTCAGGAATGGAAATAGAGAGAAAAGGCTGAGGTATGCTAAATCACACAAGAACTGGACTGAAAGTCAGTGGTAAGAGGTCTTATGGAATGATGAATCAAAATTTGAAATGTAGGATCATCTTGGCAAAGAGGTCAGCCAGCATCTAATGAAGAGCTTTGGCATGTTTTTAAGAAGCATGGAGAGCTTTTTTCCGAAGAGTACTTATAGAAATGACAAGAAAGCTTTCATAAAAGCATTCTGACTGTGTTGAAGAAAAAAATATGGTCAGACCAAATATTAGCTTTCACGCTTGTTAGAATTGTCCAACCTCCATTTCGGCCTTGTATACTGTATTTTCATTTTTTTTTTCCCAGTTTCAATAAATCAGTGCACTTATCATCCATAAAGAAAAAGGGGACTAAATGACTTTTGTACAGTCCTGTAAAGAATGATGATAAATTAATTTATTAAGCTCTAAATATGACCTCAAAATTTAAAAAAAAAACTGCAGCAGCTCTTTACTATACCATAACCTTTAAGACTGCCAACACAGTCGCTACACTTTTTGTAGAGGCATTTTGTACATTAAATGTGCAGTTTATTCTCCAAGGGTCCTGTTAAAAGAACTGTGACATATGACATGTTAAACCTGCAAATTATCTTCAGGCCAACTCTTAAACACACTTCAGTGGAATGCGAATGATTCCCAGAGCCGTGTGATCCCTCAGGAAGGCTCAGATTTAGGAAGGAGCTCTTGCATTATGTCAGAAGCGCATGTGTGGCTCTATACAGCTCTGGTGGGGATACTGAAGAACTGACCTGCAGAGAATAGAGGCGAAATCTCAGGAGAGTGTTGAGAGATTTGAGCAAGGGGTAAAAAGCAAATCCCGCTTCTCAACATTTTAGAGGAAGCAGATTTTGGTTCTTTCAAATGGGGATGAAGACACAGTGTCAAAGTGGCACTGACCATCTGAACAGAGTTTGGTCAGAGTTGGGGAGTTTATCGGGCAGGAAGAAGCTGGACGCGGATGTGGGATGAGGCCTTGCCACATGTTCAGATATGAGCGGCGCATTCTGTGACCAAACACGAACCAGGTGCTCTCATGTAATCAAAGCTGCTCCAAATGTAATGTGTGTGTGCGTGTATAGCAGACGGCACGTTCAACAGCATCAAATGTCACTACATAACAGGTCATCAGAGACAGAGTTACATCAGGAGTTCAAAGCAAGGACAGAGGATACTCAGCCACAGGGCAGCAGCATCCTCACTGTCATGGTGCTTATTCAGATATCTATCAGAGGAAAAAAACATCATAGAATGGTGGAACACTAGCGTGGTGTTGGTCTGTGTTCCCACGGGTCGTCTCCTCATGCCAGCTGCTTCTCTGGGTTCTTACAGAGGCTCTGCAGCAGGTTCCTCTGGAAGTTCTCGTCAGGTATCTCAGGGACCAGAAACTCCAGCAGAAGATCAAATATGCAGTAGACCAGGTGTCTGAGGGAGCACAGGACCAACAGGCACAGTCTGGGGTTACAACTTACTTCATCGAGACTTTTTAAATAACAGGTTAGAGCACAGGTGTCAATAAGGCCCAGAGCCTGATAAGGCCCTGCGGTACATTTTGTCTGCCCCCCAGAAGCAGCTGCCTAAAAGCAGACCAGTGTTTCCTCTGGCTTAAAGACCTTGGCATGGTGGCAACATAGTTTTCCAGGGATGGGGGGGGGGGGGGGGACAGAAGACACATGACACTATTGTAACCAGAATATGTTAATTTTATACTATTTATTTCTTTTTTCAAATTTTGCACAGTGACTTTGCGACCCGAAAAGGATTAAGCAGAAGAAGATGGATGGATGGATGGATGGACTTTGCATATGTAACTTACTAATTGAAGTACTGTACAACCGGGGCTTGAATATTGGAATATTGGACCAGTTGGGGTCCCACTCAGATGTCCGATGTTTGGAATTTTTACTGGTGTCATCCTTCTCTCCTTCCTCTGCTCTCACCTCTCCTGGACCCTCTGCCTGAACACTTTCCTCTCCTTGGCTCCTCTCTTCTGTCTCATCTTTCCCTCTTTGAGCTCTGTCTAATTCAGGCTCTCTCTCTGTCTATGGTGGTATACAAACACGTTAGAAAATATCAAGTGTCATGTTTTATCCTGCAGGATTTTTTTTGTCATGGTTTACATAAATGACAAAAAATGTGTATTTTTTTGTACTTATATTCTAGTGTTTCTTTTTTCCATTGAGAGAGTAGGGAAGGGAAAAAAAGCATTCATAATAGTAATTTACTCATGCATAATTAAATTATATGATCAGAGGTGGGTATAGTAGCCAGAAATTCTACTCATGTAAAAGCAGTGCTATGAAATTAATAATTAAAAGTAGAGTTAAGGGTACAAAGAGCACCCACTTAAAAACTTGAGTAATGACTTCAGTCTTGAAGGTTTGAGGTTTTTCTCCAAAATTCATAACAATTTTCTTATAACTTTTTATTCCATCCATCCATCCATCTTCTTCTGCTTAATCCTTTTTGGGTCACGGGGGGGCTGGAGCCTATCCCAGCATCTTTTGGGCAAGAGGCAGGGTACACCCTGGACAGATCGCCAGTCCACTGCAGGGCCAACACAGAGAGACAGACAACCATTCACTCTCACAGTCATACCTAAGGACAATTTAGAATCCCCAGTTTGATGCCAATTAACCTAACTTGCATGTTTTTGGCATGTGGGAGGAAACCGGAGAAATCCCGGAGTAAACCCACGCAGACACGGGGAGAACATGCAAACTCCACACAGATCACTGTTGGTCGGGGGCTGGGATTGAACCCAGGATCCCCCGGCCAAGGGTGAGTTGCTGTGCTGCCGCAGTGCTAACCACTCCGCCACTGCGCTGCCCTAGTCTGTAAATTTATCTAAATTTGAAACCATTTTCCTCAAATTTGTAACTTCCTCTCGTAAAATTGACTTTTCTTGTACATTTGAGACTTTATTATAAATTTGTGGATTATTTTATGGCTAATTTTTGTCTATTTTTAAAAATAAAATCACTGGGGGTTTATTACATAAATTTGAAAGAGACTGTGGTATTTTGACTTTTTCCTTATAATTTACACTTTTGACCATAATTTTGCAGAGCCAGAACAGAATAATTTAACTCTGATTTCAAAGAAAAAATATATTAACCTCTTGCACTCTGGAATACCGCGGGCGGTCACGTCTCTGCGTCCTAGTGCGTCCTCGTGCGTCCTAGTGCTCAGTGCGCACTGGAAAAAAAAAAAAGCTGCATTTCCGTTCTTCTACTACAGACACAGCCGCGAACAGAAAGCCAAAGGAGTGCTTTGATTGGGTTAGATTTGATTGACTTCTCATTCGACTAATAAGAGCCTTGAATTGGGTTTCTGAAACCTTGAAGAACCAATGACTGAAAACCTAGCAACAAGGACCCGCCTACCAACAACTGCGAATACAACGAGCCAATTGAAGCAGAGAAGTTTGACGATTGAAAGCGTGCATCCCGTGCGTAAAATTTGTTTTGTGTAAGCCGCTGTGTGTAACGGTAGCGTTCGCCAGTCATTTTTTATTACTACTGTTCTTATTTGTTTTGAAAAATCGTTCGCCAAAACCACAATCATGGAAGCGCAAAACTGCAATAATGGAATCATGGTTTGACCGGGTCGCGTGACCAGAACCACGAGTCGTAACAAGTGGACCAGCTTCATGTTCGTCTGACAATGAGGAACAGATGTTCGCCAGCGACACTGCTGTTGTGGACAGGTAAGTGTTATAAGCTAAATTATTCTTTATCCCTGAAAATAGTAATAAAAATTACTTTTGACCGATCGGTAAATTACAACTGTGTGTCATCGCCACATGACAGACCGTTGACGGACCGTTCTTTTGTGCGCCGTGCTCCTCTGTAGCGGGGGGCGGGGGGAGTTGTTATCCTCTACATTGCAGATATTTTAGTATAATTTTTATTGCACTGTAGGTTATTTTTTCTTGTTAAAAAAAGGCCACACATTTTTTACGTGGCATGCTTCTTTGTGTGTGGGGGGCTTGTTTGTTCATTCATTCATTCATAAATGAATAAACAACCCCCCCCACACACACACACAGCCCTGAGTGTCACCTTTCATTTGAGCCCAAGATGAAGCTTCTATGATGAATCATTCAAAAGTTATAGACATTTTTCCAAACTGTGCCATTTGGCACAATTTGGCACAGTTCAAAAACGTCTGGGAACAACCTGAGAAAAAAAGCTGTGTAATATATTCATTTTTTGTGGTATTGTTACAAAATTTTGACCTCAGCTGGATAACACTTGGTTCTACATTTCTGTTGCATTTTCCAGCCCGGATCTGACAGCTGTGTGTTATTTGCAAGCATTTGTATCTAAAAAAACACCCAGGCAAACTTTATTTTCTTCAAGTTCAGTATGTTTAGATGACTGTTACTCAGTGGCAGGAGCACTTAGAGAGATTATGACTGTTTTGCCAAAAAATTCAAAGTGTTTTCTTTTAAATGAGACCAACCCCATGAAGATGCTGCAAAGGGTTGAAGAACAGCTTTTGATTTACTTTGGGTACGTTATTTTTAGGCGTTTTTAGGGAAATTGACCAGAGTGCAAGGGGTTAATAAAATTGTATTTAAAGAAATAAATTAACTTAAATGACCAAAGATGCAGTTATTTCTGTTATAATATTTCTATACATTTATAGTTTTTTTTTTTTTTAAGAAATCTCCTCACCACCCAGACAGCAGAAAAAACCTCCCTTATTTTGAAATACAAATGTTGGCACGTTTAGTTTGTCTGAAGGCTGCTGACGGATTAAAGCCAATGACTTTGCGAATTTCAGTCATCTTAATTTGCCAGGTACATAATTATGAACATAAATTAGTTAATTCATATTAACTAAGGAAAAGGTAAAAACATCTCCTTTTTATTCTTGTCTGAAATAAGAAAAACAAAAAAAAAAATATTTAAAAAGAAGACAAAATGAGCCAACTCGGGCTCTTAACCATACCTGTTAGCTAAGCGACTCTTCCATTATTGCTCCCATTAATAGCGGGTTAAAACCATGACATATCTCATGTAATATTGCTCATGCTTCTCTCGGACAGCGACGCTAGTAGTGAGACACTGTGCTTGCTGACTGGAACACGTGGGCGGGGTGCTTCTGAACTCTGCGTGGATGATGGTCACGCGCTTTGTTTGTGTGCGCACTTGCGGACTGTCATTCCTTCATATTCATTCATTCATTCATTCATTCATTCATTCATCTTCTTCCGCTTAATCCTTTTTGGGTCGCGTGGGGGCTGGAGCCTATCCCAGCATCTTTGGGTGAGAGGCAGGGTACACCCTGGACAGATCGCCAGTCCATCGCAGGGCCAACACAGAGAGACAGACAACCATTCACTATTTTTTTCTTAAATTTATATTTCCTCATAGAGTGGCGGCAAAAATTCTAGCATGGCGGGCCACCACCCAGAAATGTTACCAGAGGAAACCCTGCAGACACACCAATTGACTGCTAACTAGTTAGCTAGCTAGTGAGCAGACTGCTTGACTAAAGAGACCGGGCAAGTGAGCTCTGATAAAGAATGTATAAAAATGATGACTGGTGGACTACAAACAATCTTGTTGAGCAGACATGTACATTGACAATAAAGTTATTGTATTCTATATTCTACTTGTGTTAGTTTGCAACATTCAAGACTAGCAGTCACTTGTTGCTGTTTAGTGATTCTAGCGTAGGCAAAACACCAACAATAAATTAAACAAAACCTGCTCTGCTGTCACTTATTACTGCTAATTTATAAACTGAGATTAAGATAAGATAAGATAAGATAAGCCTTTATTAGTCCCACAATGGGGAAATTCCAGGATTGCAACAGCACAGGGATAGCAACACTCAGAGCAACAATCAGAAGGCAAGAAAAAACAAGCAAGCAAGAGCAGCTAATATACATATGTACATATTACTATAAAATATATATATATACACACACACACACACACAGACACACAGTGCAGAGCATTGTAGCTGGATGGAATAAATATATGAATATATGAACACACAGTGCAGAGCATTGTAGCTAGATGGAATAAATATGTAAATATATAAACACCCACAGTATGGAGCATTGCAGCTAGGTGGAATAAATATGCAAGTATATAAACACACACAGTGCGGAGCAATGTAGCTAGATGGAATAATATGTAGATATATAAAAACACAGTGCGGAGCATTGTAGCTAGATGGAATAAATATATAGATATATAAATATAAACACACCCAGTGCAGAGCATTGTAGCTAGATGGAATAAATATGTAAATATATAAACACACACAGTGCAGAGCATTGTTGCTAGGTGGGATGAAACAGCATAACCGTCTATTTAGTTATCCTACATGGTATGATTATGTGCCCATACATATTCTCACCCTCCATAGCGACCGGTATGTTCCTAGTTGTATGCCGGAGAGGACCATTGTGTAAGTCTATTGCATCTTTTGCATTCAAAAAAAAAAAAAAAAAAAAAAAAAAAAAAAAAACTATTAGTTTGTTACGTTTGTTATTATGGAACTGTTGTACAAAAACAATATTACATTTGAGACCGTGTGGTATCAATGAATACAGCACTGAGGGGGATCAGTTGTAGGCTTCCTCTCATGTCTTTTCTTCTTCTTTTGACCGCTCCCTGTTTGGGGTGGCCACGGCGGATCATGGGTCCGCATATTTGACTTGGCAAGGATTTAACGGCGCATTCCCTTCCTGATGCAACCTTGGTGGTACAGCATGTGCCCCACAGCCGGGACCTCCTCTCATGTAGTATTGCTAAAATATACTGTAGCATTTCTACTATTGTAATACTATAAAATAATACAGTATGTGACGGAACACATACAAAAAAGTTATTTGCTGTTTGTCCAGTCCAGTTGAGAGCAGTTCACCAAAAACAAAGTGAAATGTGTGGTTTTTTTAATATTCCCTTTGACAAGGTGGTTTCTTTTCCACTGGAATGATAGTAAACAGATGCACAAAGATGATCAGAGAATCATGCAAATTCACCACAGAAATAAACAACAATAAACACCAGAGGAAGCAGGGCACTGCTGTCTGGGGGGAAACTGGGACAAAGTCAAAGTCCAAACCCAGATTGTGACTCCCAGAGGGGGAAAGAAAATGTGTTTAACCAAAGCTTGGATACAAAATTATGTTTAGTCTGATTATCCTGCAGGTTTCCCGGCAACTCTCGACCTCACATGAGACACGTTCAACTGACTTAATCGTTATCAAATGCAATGAGGTTGAACGATTTTACAGGAAAGTGTCTGACTGACCAGAAACAACTGTGATTCAATATAGTGCACATTTGAATAATTTTTAGCATTTATTTTAAATTGTGGGAAAGGTGCCCCCTGTGGATCCCCACCTTATCATGGTGGAGGGGTTTGAGTGATCCCAGGAGTTACGTTGCTGGGGGCAACTTACACCTGGTCGGGCCTCCCAAGGCAAACTGTAGCTTTTTTTTTAAGTAAATTTACTTTTTTCTCATAAATGTGTCATCATTAACATTGTGCCTTTTTCACACAAATCTGCAACTTTTTACTCATAGATTTGCAGGGTTTCTTTCATAAATGTATAACTTTTTTCTTGTCTTGTTCTTTTGCAACTGAGCCCATATAGAACAATAGCATCATCTTTGACATTTTCTTAAAACTGGCCACACAGTTTCTGAGCCACCATATTACTCAAACAAATAAGTCAAAAGCTTCTTTGAAGAGGGAGAAAAACACAGGTGTAACTGAAAAAAAAACCCAAACTCCCAAGATTTGTAATTTCATTTAAAAAAGAGCTGCACCCAGCAGGTGATTCGAGGCAGTGGATGCTATCCCCCTTGGTAGCTAAATGACCCCGGAATCCCCCCGTTAACCTGCCATCCCTCCATTCCCATTATTAGTGCAAGGATAATAAATACAGAACAACTGAATACGTCAACATCTACCTGACTCACTGATCATTTATCTGTTGCTGAAGAAGCAGATGGATAGGTTTTTCCTCTCAGCCACGTTCTGTAGTGGACACTATAAATTTGTGTACCGGAAGTTGAACAACATGATTTTTTTGATCAAACAGTGTTGCTTTTTGGGTTGTTTTTTTTTTTGTAAAATCCATAAGACAGTTACATTTCTTTCATTCTGCATACCATATGTGTTGAAGTCATTTCTATAGTATTGTTTAATATATTAATCAAAGTTTAAGTCTTTCGTGGGTCACATGATCATTAGAGCCAGATGTTGTGAAAACAGAAATCCCATAGAAATGGGGGGGGGGGGGCACAAACTTTTATGCTTCCAACAGTTTTTGTACTCCTGGTCTCCCAGGAAAACATATTTTCAAGGTGTTTAGATGTGTTCTAAGAGGAAAATTGGTGAGTAAAGCTGCAAATGTTGGAATATTATGATCGAAAATGTTGCAAATTCATTAGAAAAAAAGTTTGTGAATTTGAAACTTGCTTGTGGTAAATTTGGGCCTTTTTTTAAATGATCATCACTTATATTTTTGCACTTTTATTCTGGCAAATTTAAATTTACATTAAGTAAATTAAACCCATATCCCTGACCATCTCTTTGTTATAAAATAACAAATCGCCTACTGGCTGCACCTGCACATCAACATGACACTGACCTCAGAGCTTCTTCCTCCATCTGCTGTTTGGTGTATGAATTAGTCTGCACGATTTCATTCCAGGTACACCGATATGCCTCTGTGTGCAAGTGAGCACAAACACCTCCAGGCCTCCTGATTCAGTACACATGCTCGTTAACAAGAGCCAGCTTCTACAACTGCCACGCTATGTGCATCCATGTATACAGAACACTGAGGTAGATTCAAAGAAAAACCTCTTCAGCATCAGAGCACTATCACTGGTTAGCTAAGTGAGTGCAATACTGTAAAGGCTGTGTCAAAGTTTTTAACAGTTTTGATCTTTGGCATGTCTGTAGATGTCCGTTTGACCCCCAAAGTGCAGACAGTTTGACCAGTGTGACTGATCCATCTGCCGCTCAAGCATGGAACACCCGAGCTAACTTGAACCTGTGTACAAAGGTTGGTGACCCTACCTTTACTCCTTCTATAGTAATAGGGCTTAGGGAATGCTAACATTGACCTCTGACCCCCAAACCCATAGTCAGAGATCAGGGTCTCAGGGTGAACATGTGTCCAAAGTCTGGATGCCCTAGGTTTCATTGTTGTTGAGATTTAGTTTATATGGCATTTTGAGCTGGACCTTTGACCTTATGACCCCAAACCCATAGCTGGAGGTCGAGGTCCCAAGATGAACCTGTGTACCAAGTTTGGTAACCTAGCTTTCTTTGCTGTTGAGACGTAGTTTATATGGCATTTTGACACTGACCTTTGACCTTGCAATCTCAAAAGCATAGTGAGAGTTCAGGGTCACTGGGTGAACCTGTGTGCAAAGTTTGGTGACTCTAGCTTTACCCTTTCTATAGTAATAGCGCACAGGGAACGTTAGCATTGACCTTTTGACCCCAAACCTATAGTCAGAGGTCAGTGTCTAAGCCATCCAAGATTTGTCTTAAAAATGATATCAATTTGAAAAGGCTACATCATTTTTCCAAACTGACCTCTGACCTCGACCTAAAGGACAGTGGTTACCCAAATTCAAACTTGTCCAAGATTTTTCACAGATACACCCATGGTATCAATTTTAAAAAGCATATGTAATTTCTTTCTCAAGTTAAGACATTCACAAGGTATGTGTTGACACCGCTGCTGATACCCATCCGCCTGGCAAGGTGACAACAATAATCTTCAGCCTTTAGAGGCTGAGGGGTAAAAATGGAGAAGGCTGTCCCTCTCACCAGAGTCATGGAGGTTGCCAACATGAGCGAGTCACAGACGGGAGTTAAAGCACACACTGGAAAGCAACAATGACTCCCACACGGTAAGTTGTTCTTTTCAGGTTAGGTAGAAAAAAAATCTCTGGTCCTGTTCGCTTGTTTGTCTCTATGACTGCAGCAGATTGTGTTCTCTCCCACAGACATTTGCCTGTCATTTATCTGGCATCACAACATGATTGGCTCTGGTTCTACAAAATAGTCAATGTCAACACAAAACAAAAACAAACGCTCCAGGACAGATTGCAAACTTTTCAAACAGGATACGATACATTATTTTTTTATTGTCCCCATGGGGAAATTTGTCTTGGGTTTAATTGCAGTGGTGCTGCATACATTATAATAAATAGAGTTAAACTCATGAAAAAGTAATCAATAACTAGAAAAGCACTCATAGAGCGCATACCTCTGCCAAGGCTCCTTCCGTTTCTCATGGATCACCTCCAAAATGTAATGGGTTTGTGTGTAGGCCTATAGCCAGTTGTGGTGAAAATTGCATCAAAGTCTGTCCATCAGTTTTGGAGTATTGTTGCTAACACACTGTGAGAAGATAAGAGCCTTGGCTGAGGTATGCATTCCCAGATCATCACCAAAATATAATGGGTTCCTCTCTAGCCCAAGAACCACCTCTGGTGAAAATTTCATCCAAATCCATCCAGTAGTTTTTGTGTAATCCTGCTGCACAAATACAAACAAAGCCCTTGGTGGAGGTATGCACTCTCAGATCATCACCAAAATCTAATCATCTGTTCCCCGTGCCATTACACACCTTTCCTGAAAATTTCATCAAAATCCGTTCATAACTTTTTGAGTTATGTTGGTAAAAGACAGACAGACAGACAGACAGACAAACAAACCCCAGTAAAAACATTACCTCTTTGGCGGAGGTAATGAGGATCACAGTCCATTAAATTAAACACAGTTAAATAAGACCATCAAAAAAGTAATAATCAATGAGTAAGGGTTATAACATGTAACCAAATAAATTGCACAAATAAATAGGCTACAACCCAGCCACGGGGGGGTGCACAAGCCAGTGTACTCCAAGTGCCAATCCCAAGCCCGGGTAAATGGGGAGGGTTGTGTCAGGAAGGGCATCCGACGTAAAACCTTTGCCAAATCAAACATGTGGATCATGATGAATGAAACTTTCATACCGGATCAGTCGAGGCCTGGGTTAACAACAGCCACCACTGGCGCTGTTAACCGACAGGGTGCAGGTGGAAATTGGGCTACTGATAGTCGAAGATCAAAGAGGAGGAGAAGGAGAGGGGGAAGGCGTGTTAAAAGGGAGAGAGGGAGAAAAGGAACGTAGAAGTGTGGAAGTGAGAGTAGGGACATTAAATGTAGGAACTATGACTGGTAAAGGCAGAGAGTTGGCTGATATGACGGAGAGAAGAAAGGTAGATACAGTATACTGTGTGTTCAAGAAACTGATGGAAGGGAAACAAGGGCAGGAGCATTGGAGGTGGATTTAAATTGTCCTACAATGGTGTAGATAGGAAGAGAAATGGAGTAGGTAATCTTGAAGGAAGAGTATGTGAAGAGTGTTCAAGAGGTAAAGATGGAGTCAGACAGAATCATGAGTTTGAAGCTAGAAGTCAAATGTGTGATGTTGAATGTTATCAGTGCATATGGCCCACAAGTTCGATGTCAGGTAGAAGAGAAAGAGAAATTCTGGAGTAAGCTGCATGAAGTGGTAGAGAGCGTTCCCAGCGGGGAGAGAGTCATGATTGGAGCGGACTTTAATGGGCATGTAGGTGAAGGGAACAGAGGTGATGAGGAGGTTCTGGGTAGGTATGGTCTTAAGGAGAGAAATGTGGAAGGACAGATGGTTGTGGATTTTGCTAAAAGAATGGAAATGGCTGTGGTGAACACATATTTTAAGAAGAGAGAGGAACACTGGGTGACTTGCAAGAGTGGAGGAAGGTGCTCACAGGTGGACTATATCTTATGCAGAAGGAGAAATCTGAAAGTGATAGGAGACTGCAAGGTGGTGGCAGGGGAGAATGTAGCTAGATAGCATCGGATGGTAGTCTGTAGGATGACTTTGTAAACCAAGTAGAGGAAAACAGTAAAGGCAGAGCCAAAGATTAAATGGGGGAAGTTACAGAAGGAAGAAAGTCGCACAGAGTTCATGAAGGAGTTGATACAGGTTCTGGGTGGTAGGGAAGAATTACCAGATGACTGGGAAAATACAGCAGAAGTATTGAGGGAAACGAGTAGAAAGGTATGTGGTGTATCCAGTGGATAGAGGAAGGATGACAAGGAGACTTGGTGGTGGAATGAGGAGGTACAGGAAAGTATTCAAAGGGAGAGGTTAGCAAAGAAAATGTGGGACAGTCAGGGAGATGTAGAAAGTAGACGGGAATATTTGGAATCTAGGCACATGGCAAAGAGAGAGGTGGAAAATGCATGTAGTGAGTTGTATGAGAGGCTGAACACTAAGGAAGGAGAGAAGGACTTGTATCGATTGGCTAGACAGAGAGATCAAGCTGGAAAGGATGTGCAGCAGGTTAGGTTAAGGACAGAAATTGTAACGTACTAGCAAATGATGAGAATGTGTTGAGAAGTTGGAAGGACTATTTTGAAGAGCTGATGAATAAAGAAAATGAGAGAGAGAGAGAGAGGAGGATAGATGAAGAAAAGATAGTGAACAAGGAAGTCCCGAGGATTAGCAAGGCAGAAGTGAGGGCAACTTTGAAGAGGATGAAGAATGGAAAGGTGGTTGGTCCAGATGACATACCTGTGGAGGTATGCAGATGTTTAGGAGAGATGGCAGTGGACTTTTTAACCAGATTATTTAACACAATCTTAGAAAGTGAGAGAATGCCTGAGGAGTGGAGAAGAAATGTTTTGGTACCAATTTTCTTGAACAAAGGTGATGCTCAGAGCTGTAGTAACTACAGAGGCATAAAGTTGATCAGCCACACTGTAAAGATATGGGAAAGAGTCGTTGAAGCCAGGTTAGGAGGAGAGGTGACAATCAGAGAGCAGCAGTACGGTTTCATGCCAAGAAAGAGTACTACAGATGCAGTGTTTGCTTTAAGAGTGTTGATGGAGAAGTATTGAGAAGGTTAGAAGAAGTTGCACTGTGTCTTTGTTGATCTAGAGAAAGCATATGATAGGGTGCCAAGAGAGGAAGTGTGGTACTGTATGAGGAAGTCAGGAGTGGCAGAGAAGTATGTGAGGGTGGTGCAAGGCATGTACGAGGACAGCGAGATGGCGGTGAGGTGCGCTGTAGGAAGGATGGATGATTCAAGGTGGGGATGGGATTACATCAGGGATCGGCTCTGAGCCCCTTCTTGTTTGCCATGGTGATGGACAGGCTGACAGATGAGGTCAGGTAGGAGGCTCCATTCACCATGATGTTTGCAGACGACATTGTGATCTGCAGTGAGAGTAGGGAGCAGGTGGAAGAGAACCAAGAGAGGTGGAGGTATGCTCTGGAGAGAAGAGGAATGAAAGTAAGTAGAAGCAAGACAGAATACATGAGTGTGAATGAGAGGGAGGCAGGTGCAACGGTGAAGATGGAAGAAGTAGCGGTAGTGAAAGTAGATGAGTTTAAATACCTGGGGTCAACCATCCAAAGCAAGGGAAAATGCACAAGAGAGGTGAAGAAGAGAGTGCAGGCAGGGTGGAGTGGGTGGAGACAAGTGTCGGGGTAATTTGTGACAGAGGGGTAGCAGCAAGAGTGAAAGGAAAGGTTTACAAGACGGTAATGAGACCTGCTATGATGTATGGTTTGGAGATGGTGGCGCTGACAAAAAAAAAAGAGGTAGAGCTGGAGGTAGCAGAGTTGAAGATGCTATTTTCATTGGGAGTGACTAGGAGGCACAGGATTAGAAATGAGTATATC
Organism: Pholidichthys leucotaenia; assembly: GCA_020510985.1. Classification (NCBI taxonomy): domain Eukaryota; kingdom Metazoa; phylum Chordata; class Actinopteri; order Cichliformes; family Pholidichthyidae; genus Pholidichthys; species Pholidichthys leucotaenia. The sequence continues at coordinate 76,405,107 of CM035847.1, forward strand.
AGAGGGATAGCTCAGGTTGAGCGGTTTGGAGACAAAGTAAGAGAGGCAAGGCTGAGATGGTTTGGACATGTGCAGAGGAGGGATAGTGGATATATTGGACAAAGGATGTTGAAGATGGAGCTGCCAGGCAGGAGGAAAAGAGGAAGACCACAGAGAAGATTCATGGATCTAGTGAAGGAGGACATGGAGAGGGTTGGTGTTACAGAGGAAGATGCAAGGGATAGGGTGAGATGGAGGCAGATGATCTGCTGTGGTGACTCCTAAAGGGAGCCACCGAAAGGAGAAGAAGAAGAAGAAATAGGCTACAAATAGTGAAGCCTCTGGATCACTACTAGTATTGCACACATATGATTCAGATCAAAACTGACTTTTGTTAAAGCATACTAATGGAAAAAGGCACAAAAGAATTTTTTAAATGATTCAGTCTACACTTAGGGACTTTGAATCTTCTGCCTCATGGCAAAAGCTCATATTCAAAATGCAGGACATGGGATGAGTCGTCTAAGATTCTCTCCGCTGTTTTACGAACTGTTTGTAGGGATCAAAATTCTACTTTCTCTATAATTTTCATAGCGGTCTTTATAAGTTGCGCCAGTTTGGATTTAGATTGTATGGACAAGTTCCCATACCGTGTCTGTGTTCCATATTGTATCATGCTTTCCAATACCGCCAGATAAAAAACAAAACAATTTCAGACTGAAAAAAAGAAGGATCTGAATTTCTATGCATTAGGCTAAGAATAGCTGTTATCATCTGAAAATCTGAACATGTAGGTGTTGGTCTGAAACAACTGAATAAAGATCCATAATAGCAATGCTAGATGCTCACATGCTCATTGGTGTATATTGTGAACAGCACTGGGGAACACCTGTGCTGGTTAATTTTGGCTAAGGGAAGGTGTTGTTTACCATTACAGAGCTGTAATGTTGTTGTTTGAGGAGCCAGTTTTTCAGCTAAAATGTTTAATTCTTGTCTGATGACACCTCATGGTTATTTTTATGGTTTATTAAATAAATTATTTAACACATATCTCCTTTACTAACAGTTGGTGCTCCTCTGATGCAGAGTGTTTACTTTTGTGCAGATGTGCATGTACAGAGCCAGCTGGAAAAGATCCAAAAATGTTTGCCTTTTTTGTTTGTTTGTTTATTAAAGAAGCACTATGCAACCTTCCTGTTATTGAAAGGACTACACTGTGCCATGTTGTACAGCCTGAGTCCCAACAGCCAATGACATGGGGCTTTGTTAATGGGTGGCTAAAGCTGAGCCCTGTGATTGGCTAATGACACAAAGACTGTAAACAGTATTTTCAGTGTTCTTAGCAGGAACAGGAAAGTTACATGGTGCTCTTGCAGGTGATGGAGGTCCAGTCAAGCTATGGCGGAGTGACACTCACCCGGTCAAAGGTTGATGTACCATCAAGATTAATTTGGAAACATTTTAATTTGAAAAATCTAAAAATGATATTTCTTTAACACAAGCACAGCCTCCCCAAGTCCAAGCTGTGCAGTAGACGGAACGTTCCAATATTCAGTGCTGTGATGGAAAACAGTAGCACTACTAATAGTGAAAGCCCTCTTGCATGCACCTGGTATTCTGGAAAGTTTCCTGTATTTTGAAACTGACAGTAAGAGGCTGTTGGGTGCGTGTTCACCTGTTGATGTAGGGGTCTTGGAAAGAGTCCAGCACAGTTTGCCAGCAGAGTTTGTATTTGTCTGAGTCCAACATGTCTGAGACCAGCTCTAGAGACACAAAGACACACATTTATATAAATGACTGTTTATTATATGCTAAGGGCCCTGTTTACCCATAACAACTGACTGAATAAAAGTAGAACTTACAGGCCAACATTAGAACAAATATAGATACGTAAATAGATAGACAGATACATACTTTATTTCAAACAAAAAAGTGAAAAAAACCCAACAAAACAAATGACAAGTGCGATAAAGTGACAGTATACAGTGCTCGAAAGAGAGAAGGAAGAAGTGAACATTTATTAACTCCAACTCCTCTTTTCCATAAATACAACCCATATGAAATATATATAAATTAACACATTTAAGACCCCAAGTAAACAATTAACTATATTTTGTACATATCAACATTAACACCCATCCATCCCAACATACATACCGTCCATACATCAAAACCTAGCCTCAAACAACACAGATACAAACAGTACTGTCCCACCCACCATTCCATAGTGTCCCAGAGTGAACATAGTGAATCGTACATATAAATACTACCCTTCTAACATACTGTATATTCTTTCAGCAAATAATGTTTATACCTATTTTTGAATTGATTTCTGTTTGTACATAGTTTCAGTTCCAGCTCCAGACTGTTCCACAAATCCACCCCACAGACAGATATGCACATACTTTTCTTAGTTGTTCGTATCTTGGGTTTTGTAAAGTTTAAGTCTCCTCTCAAATTATAATCACTGTCTCTTTTTTTGAATATTCTTTGGATATTAGTTGGGAATTGATTATTAATTGCCCTGTACATTACTTGTGCTGTCTTACGTTTAACTAAATCCATGAACTTTATGGCATGTGACTTTAAAAACAACGAACTGGTATGGTCTCTATATCCTACATTATTTATTATCCTTATAGCTTTTTTTTGTAATGTGCATATTGGCTGTAGGTTGGTCTTGTAGGTGTTTCCCCAGACCTCTACACAGTAGTTAAGGTAGAAACAGTGAATTGTACAGTAAGAACAATGATTTATAGTCCAAGATGTGTCTTGTCTTCCCCAGTATCCCTATATATTTTGCCAACTTGGCCCGGATGTGACTGATGTGAGGTTTCCAGCAGATTTTATTGTCTAGCGTCACCCCCAGAAACTTATTTTCCTGTACTGTTTCTATTCTGGTATCATCTATCGTTACCATTATTTCATGATTTATTTTATAATTTCCAAGCAACATAATCTTTGTTTTTTTTTTCAGATTTAGAGATAATTTACTTTTGTTGAACCACTGCGTTAACCTTTTCATTTCAGTTGTGACCACCTCTAAAACCTGCTGCAAATTCTCACCAGTGCAAAGGATATTTGTGTCGTCCACAAACAAAATAAATTTCAGAATTTTTGATACTTGGCATATGTCATTTATGTGCAAGATAAAGAATTTGGGTCCCAAAACTGACCCCTGGGGCACACCACAAGTGATGTCAATGAAGGGTGATTTGTGCTCACCAATTTGTACAAATTGTTGTCTATTACTTAAATAACTTTAATATGTTAATATTAACATTATAAGAATAATGGGGAATAATAAATATTATAATAATAATAAAATATGATTTGTTCTCAGCTAGATGTACCTGGTACAAGTTTCATCAGACACTGTAAGGCTTGCTGCTTGGTCCTGTCTTTCTGCTGCTGGCTGCATTCAAGGTAAGGGGCAGTTGACAAAGACCCCCCTGGCCACACGGCCTCCTGGATGACTTGGAGATACACCACCCAGTACCTGGTACAGGTCAGGTTTGCTATGCCCACATCCAGCCATCTGAAATTTACAAACAGAAGTCAGAACATCATACCAACAGTCAAACATGGTGGTGGCAGTGTGATGATCTGGGGCTGTTTAAGACCTGGACGACTTGTCATAATTGATGGAACCATGAATTCTGCTCTCTACCAGAATATCCTGAAGGTGAATGTCCTGCCATCAGTTCATGACCTCAAGCTCAAACCCTCCAATGTGGCTAAATTAAAATAATTCTACAAAGAAGAGTGGGCCACAATTCCTCATCAGTGATGTAAAAGACTCATTAGGGAGCAATTAATTTTTCACATAGGGCCAGGTAGGTTTGGATGGCTTTTTTTCCATTAATAAAAAAAAAATATAATTTAAAAACTGCACTTTGTATTTACTCCAGTTATCTTTGTCTAATATTAAAATTAGTCTGATGATCTGAAACATTTAAGTGTGACAAATATGCAAAAATATAAGAAATCAGGAAGGGGTCAAATACTTTTTCACAGCACTGTAAGTACACTTCATTATTACAGAACCATAACTTTATATTATCAGTAAATAAAAAGTCTTTCCTGTCTCTACATCTTTTTTGTCTTTATATCTATGGTCAATATTGTACAGGGGGGTTATCCGCATTGGATGACACTGTCAAAGAGCCCCAGCTAAATGTTAACAATGTTAGCAGCACAGAGAAGAACTGGATTTGTATTGACTGGATGCTAGATTAGTGGCTCAGTTTCTGTTATGACCCAGTGGTGTGAATCAGATTAGAGATGATGTCTGATACACGATCGGTGCATACCTACATTAAACAAAAACAGATCTCAGCTGAAACCTACACTACCGTTCAAAAGTTTGGGGTCACTTAGAAATTTCCTTATTTTTGAAAGAAAAGCACTGTTTTTTTCAATGAAGATAACTTTAAACTAATCAGAAATACACTCTAATATCTAATATACATTGCTAATGTGGTAAATGACGATTCTAGCTTCAAATGTCTGGTTTTTGGTGCAATATCTACATAGGTGTATAGAGGCCCATTTCCAGCAACTATCACTCCAGTGTTCTAATGGTACAATGTGTTTGCTCATTGCATCAGAAGGCTAATGGATAATTAGAAAACCCTTGTGCAATGATGTTAGCACAGCTGAAAACAGTTTAGCTGGTTAGAGAAGCTATAAAACTGACCTTCCTTTGAGCAGGTTGAGTATCTGGAAAAAATTATTAATTCAAATACAAATCATTATTTCTAACCTTGTCAATGTCTTGACTATATTTTCTATTCATTTTACAACTCATGGTGGTAAATAAGTGTGACTTTTCATGGAAAACACAAAATAATTGTCTAGGTGACCCCAAACTTTTGAACGGTAGTGGACATCATAGAAAAAGTGTGCAATTGTTCGAACAAAGACCCATTTTGTGAGTGTCTAAACCTGGGGAACCCAACCAGTCAATCACAATCGACTGGTACAGTATCTCACAAAAGTGAGTACACCCCTCACTTCGTCGTCGGCCTCCGTCGGTCTATGATGACCATGGAAGAGAATCCTAAACGTCTACTCTGCTGGAACAGCACCGCCTGTGGCTGAACAGGCCGATGCGCGAATGACAGTCCCTGTCACACAGGTCACACTTGTGGGTGGTCTCCGTGCTGCTGGGTCTGTGGCGGTTCTTCCTGCGGGTCCTTTTTTCATCTGCTGCAGCAGTCAGTCTCTCTTCACCCGCCTTGAGCTGTCTGGTCAGGGTGCCTCTCCATTTGGAGCGGTCCGTTGCAAGGTCCTCCCAGCGCTCTGTGTTGATATCCAGGGCCTTCATGTCTCTCTTGCAGACGTCTCTAAAGCGCAGCTGTGGGCGGCCAACGTCTCTCCTGCCAGTTGCCAGTTCTCCATAGAGGATGTCTTTGGGGATTCTGCCATCCTCCATACGGTGAACGTGGCCTAGCCAGCGGAGCCTGCGCTGCCTGAGTAGAGTGAACATGGAGGGAAGGCCGGCGCAGGACAGAACTTCTGTGTTGGGCACTTTGTCCTGCCAGGATATGTCCAGGATGTGGCGAATGCAGCGCAAGTGGAAGGAGTTCAGTCTCTTTTCCTGCCGGGCGTATGTTGTCCACGTCTCACTCCCATAGAGCAGTGTGCTGATGATGCAGGCGTTGTACACTGCCATCTTCGTCTTGACAGAGAGTTTGGGATTCTCCCACACTCGTGTGGTCAGGCGAGCGAGTGTGAATGCTGATTTTCCAATCCTCTTGTTGATCTCTGTATCAAGGGAGAGGTTGTTGCTGATCGTGGACCCCAGGTACGTGAACTGATTCACGACCTCCAGCTTGTAGTCATCAATGGTGATGGTTGGTGGTGCTTCCGTGCCTTGCGCCAAGACGTTAGTCTTCTTCAGGCTAATGGTAAGCCCGAAGTCCTTGCATGCCTGGGAGAAGCGGTCCATCAGGGTCTGAAGCTCCTGCTGTGTGTGGGTTGCGACTGCAGCGTCGTCTGCGAACAGCATGGCTCTGATTAGAGCCTCGCGTACTTTGGTTCTGGCTTTCAGGCGGGCGAGGTTGAAAAGCCTGCCGTCAGATCTTGTGTGCAGGTAGATTCCCTCTGTTGCTGTGCTGAAGGCATGCCTCAGGAGCATAGCAAAGAAAATCCCAAAGAGGGTTGGCGCAAGTACACAGCCCTGTTTCACTCCGCTGCGTATGTTGAATGGCTCTGAGACGTTGCCATCGTGCTGCACTATCCCCTGCATGTTGGTGTGAAACGATTTGATGAGGCTTTGCAACTTTGGTGGGCATCCTATCTTTGGCAGGATCTTGAAAAGGCCCTCTCTGCTGACCAGATCGAACGCTTTGGTGAGGTCGATGAAGGCGACGTACAGAGGCATGTTCTGTTCTCTGCATTTCTCCTGGAGTTGGCGGATGGAGAATATCATGTCTACCATCGATTGCTCAGCGCGGAAGCCACACTGAGACTCGGGGTAGACACGTTCGGCAAGCTCCTGTAGACGAATGAGAACAACTCGTGCATAGACTTTGCCAACAACGCTGAGGAGGGAAATGCCCCTGTAGTTGTTGCAGTCGCTTCTCTCCCCTTTGTTTTTGTAGAGGGTGATGATCTTGGCGTCCCTCATGTCCTGTGGTACGGCACCTTCCTTCCAGCACTGGCAGAGGACGTCATGCAATGGCAGCAGTAGGGCGGTCTTGCAGTGCTTGATCAGGTCAGGGGGTATGCCGTCGTTGCCGGGTGCCTTGCCAGCGGCCAAGCTATCAATGGCCTTACTGAGTTCGTCGATGGTTGGCTCGGCATCAAGTTCGTCCATGGATGGCAGGCAGTCGATGGCATCAAGGGCTGACGGTGTCACGGTGTTCTGTCTAGAGTAGGGGTCGGAGTAGTGTTCCACCCATCTCTCCATCTGCTTGTTCTTCTCTGTGATCATCTCCCCAGTGGAAGATTTGAGGGGGGCCGTCTTGCTCTGAGCCGGACCAAGTGCTTTCTTGATGCCATCGTACATACCACGGATGTTCCCTGTTATGGCAGCGGTTTGAATGTCTTGGCTGAGCTGAGTCCAGTACTCGTTGGCACAGCGCCGAGCAGTCTGCTGAACTTTGCTTCTCGCAGCCCTGAGAATCTGGAGATTCTTCTCGTTTAGGTACTTCTTGTACTCAGCAAGTGCTGAGCGCTTGGCTTCAATGACGGGGGTCATCTCGGTCAACTTGGCATCAAACCAGTCCTGTGACTTCGAGGTCTTCCTCCCAAAGGTAGCCAAGGCTGTGCGGTAGATGGTGTTTCGCAGCTCTTCCCACTTCTGCTTTGCAGATTCTCCTCCTTGTGGTACACCAAGTTCCTTCTCAAAGGTGGAGACAAACTGCTCAACAAGTTCTGGTTGGGCCATCTTGCTGGTGTCAATCCGTGCCTTTCCAGGTTGTCTAGCACGATGGAATTTCTTCAGCTGCAGCTTGACCTTGCAACACACCAATGAATGGTCTGTGTCGCAATCTGCACTCTGGAACGAACGGGTGATTAGCACGTTCTTCAGTGAGGTGCGCCTGGTCAGGATCAAGTCTAGCTGGTGCCAGTGCTTTGAGCGCGGATGTTGCCAGGAAACCTTGTGTTGGGGCTTGGTCTTGAAGAACGAATTTGTGATGCACAGATCGTGATATGTGCAGAACTCGAGCAGCCGCTGTCCATTGTCGTTCATTCTGCCCACGCCAAAAGGTCCAAGACAGGAGGGCCAGGAGTCATGGTCAGCACCCACTCTGGCATTGAAGTCTCCAAGGAGAATGAGTTGTTCAGAGTTGGGGATGATCCTGACAGTTGTTGCGAGATTCTCGTAGAACTCGTCTTTTGCCTCTGGTGTGGCTGTCTGTGTTGGGGCATACACACTGACGAGGGTGACTGGGCCTTCAGTGGTGTTCAGGCGGAGGGTGAGGAGTCGTGCAGAGCCAGTGCTGCCCGGTTCCACCATCTTCAGCAAAGTGTTCTTCACTGCGAAGCCCACTCCGTGTTCCCTGTGTTCGTCACTGCCCTTTCCCTGCCAGTAGAACGTGTAGTCCTTCTCTCTCAGTGTGCCTGCATCAGCTAACCGTGTTTCCTGGAGAGTGGCGATATCCACTCCCAGTCTCTTCAGCTCATTATTGATGATGGCAGTCTTCCTGGTGTCGTTGATGTCCTTGAGGTTAGCAGCGAGTCCTGTCATCATAGTGTGGACGTTCCAAGTTCCCAGTTTTAGAGTTGGTCTCTTTTGTTTTATTGTCTTGCCTGGTGCGAAGGTTCTCAGCCTGCTGTTTGGATTTCTCCTTATCCCCATGCACCCAATGAGGAAAGCAAGCTGTGGCGGAACAACACCTTATTGGCTGGGGGCTGCCCAGCTTGAGGCGGGCGGTAGCTGTCCAGTGAGATCTGACGATCCCTCCCACCGTCGGGAACAACCCCTGGCGCCACGCTCTACGCCAATTGAGCAGTGGCTTATAACCGGTAACTGTCATTCCCCGTGTTTTGTCTACGCCAAAGGCGAAGCTGGAGTGTCCTCTCCAGTGATCCGGTGTTCTACCTTCCAGCGTTGGGCGTTGGTAGGATTCAAGCCTGGGCAGGAAGATATGGAGGACAAGATGTTGCCCATGCAGCATGTCCCCCCTCTCCACGTCACTGATGAATCCAAAGGAACAGCAGGGCTGCTACAGTTTGGCACCAGCGCCGTTGCAGGAGCTGCCAGAACGATGTTGAGCACAACATAGAACTGCCTTAGGGGCTCCGACTCCGGATTTTTCCTCAGGGTTGACTCCCGAAGCCTTTCCCGTGACCGGGTATGACGCAAGGCAGCAGAGGTTTGAAATCAGGGTTTACCTTCCCCTAGGTGGGCTACCTTCCCAGGTTGACGAGCCACCATCTACCCGAAGCATCTGGTTTTAAGGCGCCAGAGATCCGCCCTCGCCCCTTCTCCTATTAGCAAAAGCAGTTCCGCCGGGCTTAGAGACTAAACCACACGGGCAGGCTAGGAGTTGGACTTAGTTGTCAGAGGCTTTTCGAGACGCACGCCATAAGGAGCATTTTATGAGCACTGGGAGCTTAACCCCAGTGCCGCTCCTGGCTATGACAACCTTGGAACCACACCCCTCACTAAATATGTAAATATTTTATTACATCTTTTCATGGGACACCACTGAAGATATGACACTTTGATGCAATGTAAAGTAGTCAGTGTACAGCTTATAAAACAGTGTAAATTTGCTGTCCCCTCAAAATAACTCAACACACAGCCACTAATGTCTAAACCACTGGCAACAAAAGTGAGTACACCCCTAAGTGAAAATGTCCAAATTGTGCCCAAAATGTCAATATTTGGTGTTGCCACCATTATTTTCCAGAACTGCCTCAACTCTCTTGGGTATGGAGTTCACTAGAGCTTCACAGGTTGCCACTGGAATCCTCTTCCACTCCTCCATGATGACATCACAATGCTGGTGGATGTTCGAGACCTTGTGCTCCTCCACTTTCCGTTTGAGGATGCCCCACAGATGCTCAATAGGGTTTAAGTCTGGAGACATGCTTGGCCAGTCCATTACCTTTACCCTCAGTTTCTTTAGCAAGGCAGCGGTCGTCTTGGGGGGGTGTTTGGAGTCGTTATCATGTTGGAATACTGCCCTGCGGCCCAGTTTTCAAAGGCAGGGGCTCATGCTCTGCTTCACTAAGTCACAGTACATGTACAGTAGCTCTCCAGTGCCGGGAGCACTCATGCAGCCCCAAACCATGACACTCCCACCACCATGCTTGACTGTAGGCAAGACACACTTGTCTTTGTACTCATCACCTGGTTGCCACCACACACACTTGACACCATCTGAATCAAATAAGTTTATCTCGGTCTCATCAGACCACAGGACATGGTTCCAGTAATCCATGTCCTTAGTTTGCTTGTCTTCAGCAAACTGTTTGCGGGCTTTCTTGTGCATCATCTTTAAAATGGGCTTCCTTCTGGGATAAAAGCCATGTAGAACAATTTGTTGCAGTGTGTGGCGTATGGTCTGAGCACTGACAGGCTGACCCCTCGACCCCTTCAACCTCTGCAGCAATGCTGGCAGCACTCATATGTCTATTTTCAAAAGACAACCTCTGGATATGACACTGAGCACGTGCACTCAACTTCTTTGGTCGACGATGGCGAGGCCTGTTCTGAGTGGAACCTGTCCCGTTAAACCGCTGTATGGTCTTGGCCACCATGCTGCAGCTCAGTTTCAGGGTGTTGGCAATCTTCTTATAGCCTAGGCCATCTTTATGTAGAGCAACAATTCTTTTTTCAGATCCTCAGAGAGTTCTTTGCCATGAGGTGCCATGTTGAACTTCCAGTGACCAGAATGAGAGTGTGAGAGTGATAACACCAAATTTAACACACCTGCTCCCCATTCACACCTGAGACCTTGTAATACTAAAGAGTCACATGACACCGGGGAGGGAAAATGGCTAATCGGTCACAATTTGGACATTTTCACTTAGGGGTGTACTCACTTTTGTTGCCAGCAGTTTAGACATTAATGGCTGTGTGTTGAGTTATTTTGAGGGGACAGCAAATTTACACTGTTATACAAACTGTACACTGACTACATTGTATCAAAGTGTCATATCTTCAGTGTTGTCCCATGAAAAGACATAATAAAATATTTACAAAAATATGAGGGGTGTACTCACTTTTGTGAGATACTGTAGATAGCGGACTGATTCTCAGTCAATCGCGACAGCATAGTCTGCAAAGTTTTCTCTGCCATTGCTCCTTCATCCACACGCACATACATACACACTAACACAGCGCTGCTTGACCGGACCACACACACAGCACTGCATGCACACACAGTACGTACTATACGTGTGTAGTGATGTGCACGTACAGCATACCAGGTCACAGATTTACAAGTGTCGGACTGGCCGCCACTAAAGTTCGCTAGCAGCCCATGAAGATGGCAGAAGCTACAAAGACAAAAACATACCATTTTTATTCAGAGTGGGAGGAGGATTACTTTCTTGTTTATTCAAATTCAAAGTCTATTTGTCTCATTTGCAATGTTGGCGTGGCCATACCGAAGAAGGGCAATCTGGAGTGGCATTTCAGAACACTACACAAAAACTATGAGACGGAGCGCTCCACGCACTCGTAAAGTGCAGGAATTGAAGAGCCAGCTTGCAGCACGGCAGTCCATTTTTAAAAGGCCCAACACCAAGGGTAAGATGGCAACCACTGCATCATATCGAGTCAGTCACATTCTTGCTAAACATAAAAAGTCTTTCAAGGATGGTGAAGTTGTGAAAGAAGCATTCATTGAGGCTGCAAATGCGCTCCTTGGTGATTTTAAGAGCAAAACTGAGATAACTGACGCTATTAAGGACATGTAATTATCCCGGAATTCTGTTGCACGGTTGTGTGAGGTGATGGCAGAGGATTTCGAGGAGCAATTGAAGAAGGACACTGACTTGTGAGTGTTTCTCCCTCCAGTTCGACGAGTCGACTGATACGATGGATGTGGCTCAGTTATGTGTTTTCATTAGAATGGTTGTTGAGGACATGACGGCCAAAGAAGAGTTGCTCACAGTTTTGCCATTGAAAGGACGTACAAGAGGTGAAGACATTTTCAACGCTTTCATAGAGTTTGTTAACAAGAGCCAAAGTCAAAGTCAAAGTGCCTTTATTGTCATTCCATTGTTAATAAACAATGCAACGAAATTGAGATGCTGCTCCCTAAAAACAAATCATCACACTCACAGTTCACTCATGCATTTAACATTCTTATAATTACAATAAATAATGCTTGAAACAATATTACCTAAAAGTTGAATACAATATGTACGTAGCAATAATGAAAACATACTGAGCGATAAATATAAAAGACCAGCTTATACACACAGGGCTATTGCCACAAAATAACCTAAAATAACAAAATAATATCAGCAGTCTGTGCGTGTTACATAAATCCGTTCAAAATACGTACTGCTGCTGGGAAAAAACTATGATTAAACCTGGTAGTCGGGGTTTTATGGGATCTGTACCACTTTCCCGAGGGGAGCAAGTGAAAGAAATCATGGTCTGGATGAGCACAGTCTTTAATGATGGCAGTAGCTCTGTTGAGGTACCAAGACCTGGAAATCTCTTCCAGAGAAGGGAGAGAACAGCCAGTGATTTTTTGCACAGTCTCGATCACTCTCTGGAAGGCTTTGCGGTCTGCGGCTGAACAGCGCTCATACCAAACCGTGATGCCATATGACAAAATGCTCTCAATAGCAGAGCGATAAAATAAAACCAGCAACTGTGCATTCAGGCCATTCTTCTTGAGGAGCCTCAGAAAGTGTAGACATTGTTGAGCCTTTTTTTTTTATCGTGGCTATGGTGTTAACTGCCCAGGTAAGGTTGTGAGAAATATGAACACCCAGAAACTTAAAAGCCTCCACCCTCTCCACACAGAGGAGGCGGCTCACTGCTATGCTTCCTAAAATCAATAATGAGTTCTTTTGTTTTTTTGTATTCAATAGCAGATTATTATCTGAGCACCATCTCACCAGTTTCTGGACCTCATCTCTGTATGCAGACTCCTCTCCTCCTGATGAGCCCCACTACTGTTGTGTCATCTGCAAACTTCACTATAATGTTTGTGGGATGAACAGGTATGCAGTCATATGTGTACAATGAATACAAAGTGGGGCTCAACACACAGCCCTGTGGCGAGCCTGTGTTAAGCATGACTGTAGAGGAGGAATGGGGTCCGAGTCTAACAGTCTGTGTTCTGTTTGTTAGGAAGTCCTTAATCCAGCTGCAAGTGTGAGTAGGCAGACCAAGCTGGAGCAATTTGGTGATGAGAATGTTGGGAATAATTGTATTAAATGCCGAGCTATAGTCAACAAACAACATTCTTACATAGCTCCCCTTGTCTTCTAAATGGCTGAATGCCGAGTGGAGAGCTATAGCAATAGCATCTTCAGTGGATCTGCTCCGCCTGTAGGCAAACTGGTACCGATCAAAGTCTGGGGGGAGACTAGGCAAAAGATGTTTCAGTACCATTTTCTCAAAGCACTTCATAACAATGGGTGTTAATGCTACTGGTCGATAGTCATTCAGACTGCTAATAGTATGTTTTTTAGGTACAGGAATAATGACTGCAGATTTTAAACACTGTGGAACAACGGCTGCCTTGAGAGACAAGTTAAAAATGTCAGTCAAAACAGAGCATAGCTGATCTGCACATGCTTTGAGCACCTTTCCTGGCACTCCATCTGGACCAGTAGCCTTTCTCGGGTGAACTGCTCTCAGTGTCTGTCTCACCTCATGATCCTGCAGGATAAACACATCAGAGCTGGCATTCAATAACATCTGTGGGTCCGGGCGAGGTGTATTTGCCTCAAACCGTGCGAAAAAGCAGTTCAATTCTTCTGCCAGTGAGGCGCTGATGTCACTGGAAATGATGCTGCTGCCCTTATAGTTTGTGATATGGTTAAAGCCTTGCCATACTCGTCCCGAATCATTATCAGAAAAATGGTCCTCGACTTTCTTCTTATAGGTCTGTTTAGCCTCCTTAATGCCTTTCTTCAGATTAGCCCGGGCGATGCTATACAGATCTGTATCCCCTGACCTGAAGGCTGTATCACGAGCTCTGAGGAGTGCCTGGACTTCTTTTGTCATCCAAGGCTTCTGGTTAGGAAAAACCCTGATGCATTTTTCCACAGTCACCTGATTGTCACAACTGCCTCTTTTCAAGCTGATCTTCATCACAACTGATGGTGCTCCAGCAGTGGTAGGCCACACTAATGGGTTCACTGCATTGTGCAAACAAAGTGAATCTTTCCCAGACATCCTTAATTGTGATTGTACTAGTGCATTGCCCATAGAACGCAAGTATTCCCGTCTGAAACAGGTATCCCAATCAGGCTTTACAGGCCCAAATGTAGGCTGTGTTTGAAAGTGGAATACAAGGAGGTGTAGGCTATATGTCGGCAATCACATGTTAGATTTTGACAAATATAAAAGGGAGTAAATAGCGCTAAGATTTATTTGATTGTGTGAATATTAATTACAGAATACCTAAATATGGAAAATGAATTGGACATCCAATATTAGCGACTGTTTCAGATCCCTTGTTTATTTGTTTGTCAAATAACTTATTGGTGTGCTCTTTTATCACTTATACTCAAGATAATAGTGTATCTTGCACTTTGAGGAATGGGAGTTGTTCAGTCATTATAATTATTTTAGTTTATATCACTGTTCAGTGATGGAGTTCAGTGTAATATTAAATTTCTTCTGTGTATCATCAATAAACTCATGCAGTACTATAACAGGACACGTTTACAAATATTCAAGACCCACTGTAGTGCATCATTTTATACTTTAGCAATATTTTGTTATTAAAAGGTTTTTTAAAACTTTAATGCTAAGATTGAGGTGGCGCTTATATTGACGCACTGGAGCAATACTGAGGCCAAATAATGATCTAAACCTTGAGAGCGTGACTGGCAAAGACTAACAATGTGACCGCCGCAGCTCTATTGTAAGCGGTTTGTTTTTTATTGATGTGAGAAGATTATTTATTATTATCATTATTATTATTCCGCCTAAACGATCGCATTTTTGACCCTCTAAACGTGAACCAAAGGGCAATTTTTTTTCACACACACCTCAGACCTGGTGAAAAACTTTATAAACTGGAAAAAATATGTGCCCCATGCTGAAAATTTTCTGACGTATCCAGCGTATGGTTGATACATCCCACATTTGTGGAGCAAAGCTTGTAGGGCATTCCCCCAAGGTTGTTTTTTTTTTTCCTTTGCAGTCTGTACCATCAGCTGTCCGTGTTGTTCTGCTAAAGATGCCAAAATGTCAGAACACCAGAGGAGGTGGATCCAATCAGCTGATCGCTCGAACCACAGAGCTCAGCTGTTCTCCATGATAAATCAGCCTCAGGGCAAAAGCACACTCCATGTATTATCTTGTTTGTTTGTTTTTTTTCACTTTATTGAAAATAACTTTTTTTTTTTAATCGCCATCAGTTAGCGTGCCTTTGAGCTAGGTCGTGTCTGGCCGCTGCTTCTCCCGGCATGTTCTGTGTTAATTTGTCAGACCCAGTCCCGCTGACACTCTGCCCAGTCTGCTCGCACACCTCAAGTTCTCCACATATGGTGAATTATTCTTTAGACCTACACAATCACGGCAACTTTATGGTATAATTTTTTTAAGCATTACATCTTCAGTATTATGTTTTTCTAGTCAAATTAGTTATTTTTTACTTCCTTGTTTTGTCCAAGGAACACTGTGGTGACTGACAGGTCGTGATGCTGTGTGTTATCCAATCAGCATGGCCGTGATGCCATGTATTATCCAATCAGCATGGAGTCAATCCGAAACCCCACCCACACTTCTTGAAGCCAGGCCATGAAGAGACACAGAGCGGTGGCTAAACTTTTATTGATAAAAATTACATGTGTTGACTGAGCAACTCCATATTCAGAGATGTACATCCTCGTAACTTCAGCAAAGCACGTTTAAAATCTTAGGTCAGTCTGATGAACGGTTCAAGAGATATGCATGGAACAGACACACAGAGATTCTTTGCATCTACAGATTACTATTCATCAGCAAGCACTGTGTGGGAAGATTTTAAACATGAAAGAAGTGATGTTGCTATGAAAATAGTGTGCTCTTTTCGTGCCAGGAGTCTACAGAGAAGGTTATTCACACACAGACCTGCTGCTTCACACAGATGTAAGATGGCTTAGCAGTGGTAAATTTTTTGAGGAGCTTCAGTGAGTTGTTGCCTGAAATCAAAGATTTTATGAAGCTTTCAAAACAAGCAGAATATGCACAGCTTGAGGACTGCCAGTGGCTTTTGAACTTAGCATTTATGACAAATCTGACTGACATGCTCAATGATTTGAATTTACAGCTCCAGGGTCAGGATAAACACGTGATCAACATGATTAGTTCAGTGAATATATTTAGAAGCAAGCTGCAACTGCTTTCTAATAGGCTGCAACATCATGACCTGTGAATCTTTCCTCACATGCAAGCAGAACTCCAGTGTCATGGCAAAGATTCTGCACAGCTGGACAGTGCACGATATGAGGAGCAAGTTCAAAATATCTTTTCAGAATTTGAGAAGCATTTTACTGACTTTACATCCATTGAGCCTGTTGCCAGCTATCTGTGTTTTCCATTTGGGGAGGGCATCGATGTGGATTATACTGCTTCTAAAGTAGCATCACTGTTTCAGCTGGATAGCTCTGTTGTTGAGAGTGAGATTCTCGCACTGCAAAATGACATTGAGATCAAATCCAGGGCAACACCTGGCATGAAAGGAGACTTCTGGAACCTACTGCTGGAACAAAAATATCCCAACCTCAGAAGATGCACCTTGAACTTGACTGCACTTTCTGGATTAATGCATTTGTGTGAGACTCCATCTTCACTTCCGCCCTCCAAAGACAGCAGACGCCTTTTTCTTCTCTCCTGCTCTGACTTATCTCCTCCTTCCCTAACTAACTGGATCCCAGCTTGCTGTCGTCTGTCTGCGAGTCTTTACTGCTGATTATCGAAAGAAATTATGGAATTAATAAGCTGGGCTTTGAACGCAATTGACACCATTTTTTCAACGAGGAAAAGTGCCCCGGGGGAGGTTGTCTGCCCCGCAGGAACGGCTGCTGCGGGCTATTTACGGGAAACAAGTAATTGGAAACTCTTGTGCCTGTCTGATCTTTCCATCGAAGATGTACAAGATTTGTACGTCTTCGTAGTAATGGTGATTGGGATCGTTCTGATTGGATCTGGGATTGTCCTGGTGTACCGAAAATTGATGAAGATGGACACAACCTATCAAAATGCTGGCCAGGCGAGGTTCAACCATCAAATTGATAAAATGGAGAGGACTCTGTTAGCGGCAAATGGAGAACTGTCTAGGAAGGTGGATTACATCATGATTACGCTCAGAGCCGTCCATGAAGGATTCAACGTCCAGCACTGAAGGATTAAGTACTGAATCTGTAAGAGAATATAAAGTTTTTTTCTCTCTGAGATCAGTACTATTCGACAAAATTGACTTCCCTCACACAAATCCTCCAGATGATCTGCAGCTTTTTGTTTTCAAAACATTGAGCTCACGGCCTTCGGACAGGCAGCTGCATGGCTCAAGGACAATGCCAGCAGCTAGACAAAACACCTCCTGCCAAAGAGTCCTTGTTGTTCTTAACTGATACAAACACCTACTTTCAACATTACACTCATACTGATTCACAAAACTGATGATAAAGATGATTCACTCACTGCTCTCTCTGTGTCCTTGTGAACTTTTTTTGTCTGCTGACTGTGCACTGAGGGCTTTTTTTTCTTGTAATCATAATATTGATCATATATGACCACTATTCTGACAATCAATGGTTTTTTTTGCTCCTTCCTATTGTATTATCCTTTCTTCCCATGCATCCTGTACCCTTCTGTTGACAGGCGCGTTCACAGATGCAGCTGTGTCACAGGAAATGCAGGTCGTTTTCTGTGTCAAGTCAAATCCCTCCTATGTTATCAGTGATCTGTTATCAGTTATCTGTTAATGTACTTGGCAATAAATCTTTTCTGAGTTCTGAGTTCCTTTCTCTCACATGAAAATCATCAAGTTGAAGTACAGATCCACAATGACAGACATTCAACTTGTGGCCTGTGTGGTATACCAAGATGGTGCCGTGTACACCCTGGGTGTAGTGGGGTGATGGTCCGCCTTTCCGGTTCCGCCGTCACCCGGGGTATAAAGGGCTAGGGCGGAAGAGGCTCAGGCTCTTAGCCGTCGACCCCTTGACCTATTCGGAGCACCTCTTGTGAGTTCTTGTTGCATTAATAAAGTTACATTTGCTGCACCTCCAGCCTGGTTATTTGGCACACAATTTATGGACATAACAGCCTGCCTAAGGCCTGCAACCAGCTCCTACTGCCCTGACTATGAGAAACTAGCATCCATCCATCCATCCATCCATCTTCTACCGCTTTTCCAGAAGTCTGGGTCGAAGAGGCAGCAGTTCAAGCAGAGAAGCCCAGACTTCCCTCTCCCCAGCCACCTGCTCCAGCTCTTCAGAGAGGATACCAAGGCGTTCCCAGACCAGCTGGGAGACATAGTCTCTCCACCGAGTCCTGGGTCTGCCCCGGGGTCTCCTCCCAGTGGGACGTGCCTGAAAACCTCAAGTGGGAGGCGTCCAAGAGGCATCCTAATCAGATGCCCATACCACCTCAACTGACTCCTTTCAATGTGGAGGAGCAGCGGTTCTACTCTGAGCCTCTCCTGGATGACTGAGCTCCTCACCTTATCTCTGAAGGTGAGTCCAGCAATCCTACGGAGAAAGCTCATTTCAGCCGCTTGTATCCGCAATCTCGTTCTTTCGGTCATTACCCAAAGCTCGTGACCATACGTGAGAGTAGGAACGTAGATTGACTGGTAAATCGACAGCTTTGCCTTAGAACTAAGCTTCCTCTTCACCACAACAGACCGGTACAACGTCTGCATCACTGCAGATGCTGCTCCAATCCGTCTGTCAATCTCTCGTTCCATTTTCCCCTCACTCGTGAACAAGACCCCAAGATACTTAAACTCCTCCACTTGGGGCAGGAGCCTGTCCCCAACCCGGAGAGGACAATCCACCTTTTTCCGGCTGAGGACCATGGACTCGGACTTGGACGTGCTGATTCTCATCCCAGTCGCTTCACACTCAGCAGCAAACCGTCCCAGCAAGAGCTGTAGGTCATTGCTGGATGAAGCCAACAGGACAACATCATCTGCAAACAACAGAGATGAGATCCTGTGGTCACCAAGCATGACACCCTCCATTCCCTGGCTGTACCTAGAAATCCTGTCCATAAAAATTATGAACAGGATCGGTGACAAAGGGCAGCCGTGGCGGAGTCCAACTCTCACTGGGAATGACTCCGACCGAGTGTTGGCAATACGAACCAAACTCTCACAACGGTCGTACAGAGACCGAATAGCTCGTAACAACAAGCCCGATACCCCATACTCCCGAAGCACCCCCCACAAAAAACTATGAGGGACGCGGTCAAATGCCTTCTCCAAGTCCACAAAACACATGTAAACTGGTTGGGCAAACTCCCATGAACCCTCGAGGATTCTCGAGAGGGTAAAGAGCTGGTTCGATGTGCCACAGCCAGGACGAAAACCACATTGCTCCTCCTGAATCTGAGGTTCGACCAACGGCCGGATTCTCCTCTCCAGTACCTTGGCATAGACCTTCCCAGGGAGGCTGAGGAGTGTGATCCCCCTAAAGTTGGAGTACACCCTCCGGTCCCCTTTTTTGAAGAGAGGAACCACCACCCCGGTTTGCCATGCCAAAGACACTGTCCCCGACCTCCACGCAATGTTGCAGAGGCGTGCCAACCATGACAGCCCAACAACATCCAGGGCCTTGAGGTACTCAGGGTGAATCTCGTCCACCCCCGGGGCCCGGCCACCAAGGAGATTTTTAACCACCTTGGCGAACTCAGCCCCTGTGATAGGCGAGTCATTCCCCTCATCCCCAAACCCTGCTTCCTCTGTGGAAAGCGTATCAGTGGGATTGAGGAGGTCCTCGAAGTATTCCTTCCACCGCCCGACGATATCCCCAGTCGAAGTCAACGGTGCCCCATCTACACCATACACAGTGTGGACAGGGAGCTGCTTTCCCCTCCTGAGCCGCCGGACAGTTTGCCAGAATCTCTTTGAGGCCGACCGAAAGTCTTGTTCCATGGCCTCACTGAACTCCTCCCATACCCGGGTTTTTTTCTTCAGCAACCACCCGAGCTGCACTCCGCTTAGCCTGCCGGTACACCTCAGCTGCTTCGGGAGTCCCACAAGCCAACCAAGCTTGATAGGACTCCTTCTTCAGCTTTATGGCCCCCCTCACCCCTGGTGTCCACCACTTGGTTCAGAGGTTGCCACCACGAGATGCACCGACCACCTTGCGGCTGCAGCTCTGGGCCGCCGCTTCAACAACAGAGGTGGAGAACATGGCCCATTCAGACTCCATGTCTCCAGACTCCCTCGGAATGTGGTTGAAGTTCTTGAGGAGGTGGGAGTTGAAGACCTCCCAGACAGGGGCCTCAGCCAGACGTTCCCAGCACACCCTCACTATACGTTTGGGTCTACCAGGTCTGAATGGCTTCCTCCCCTGCTATCGGATCCAACTCGCCACCAGGTGGTGATCAGTTGACAGCTCTGCACCTCTCTTTACCCGGGTGTCCAAGACATACGGTTGCAGGTCTGATGACACGATAACAAAATCGATCATCGACCTGCGACCTAGGGTGTCCTGGTGCCAGGTGCACATATGGACACCCTTATGCTTGAACATGGTGTTAATTATGGACAAACTGTGGTTAGCACAGAAGTCCAATAACTGAGCACCACTCGGGTTCAGATCGGGCAGGCCGTTCCTCCCAATCACCCCCCTCCAGGTTTCACTGTCGTTGCCCACGTGCGCATTGAAGTCCCCCAGTAGGACAATGGAGTCTCCAAGAGGAGCACCCTCCAGTACCCCAGTCACAGACTCCAAAAAGGGTGGGTACTCTGAAACATCATTTGGTGCACAGGCACAAATGATGGTCAAGACCCATTTCCCAACCCGAAGGCGCAGGGAAGCAACTCTTTCATCCACCGGGGAAAACTCCAATATAGAGGCAGCAAGGTGGAGGGATACAAGAATACCCACCCCTGCTCGTCGCCTCTGGCTCGGGGCAACTCCAGAAAAGGCCAAGCTCCAGCCCCTCTCCAGGAGACTAGTTCCGGAACCGGAGCTATGTGTTGAGGTGAGGCCGACTATATCTAGCCAGTATCTCTCAACCTCGTACACCAGCTCAGGCTCCTTCCCCACCAGAGAGGTGACATTCCACATACCAAAAGCCAGTTTAGAAAGCTTGGGATCAGTCCGCCAAGGTCTCCGCCTTTGACCGCCACCTAATCCACATAGCACCGGACCCCCATGATCCCTCCTGCAGGTGGTGAGCCCACTGGAGGGCGGACCCATGTAACTCCTTCGGGCTGAGCCTGGCCGGGTCCCATGGGTGGAAACCCGGCCACCAGACGCTAGCCTTCGAGCCCCTCCCACAGGCCTGGCTCCAGGGTGGGGCCCCGGTAACCCCATACCGGGCAGGGTACACTGAATCCTTGATACAGAATTTATCATGAGAGTCTGTTGGATCGTTCTTAGTCTGGCCCTTCACCCAGGACCAGTTTGTCCAGTTTGTTTGAGAAACTAGCAGCCTCCTCCTAATGCCAGAGGTCCCACTAAGGTTGGGAAATACGTTTACTGCAACTGCTTTGCAACTCACAAACTGCTTTTTATTATATTTGAATGGGTTTTCTATTTGTTGTGTGCATATTAAATGTGTAGATGGGCAATGGATACGGCCTATGTGAACTGGTAGAGATCAACAGGCTCACAACTTTAAAAGTAGATCTTGGTCCAAAAAAGGTTGGGCACCACTGATCTAAACCATGACAATTTCTGAGCTCATCACTACGTCAGCCATATTTAACAAGTAGGTTCAGGTTCAGGTTCAGGTTACTTTATTTATACCCATAGGTAGATTTGTTTTGCAGTCTGGTGACATCCATATTTACAAGCCACAAATTACATTCAACAATAGACACAAACACAGGCACATATGAAGCTGACTATAAACATGATAAAAATACTCAAGGCTCCATCAATCAGGGTATAAAAAGACAAAGAGATGGGAGAAAAACCAGAGGTAAGAGAGAAGGGTCATATTAAAAGTTAAAAACTAGTCAAAGAGGTTAAAAACTCAAAGGTCTAAAACCCAATAAAATATTTAGAACCCAAGTAACATCCTACAAAAATAAGTAAATATAAAATGGAGTTAATAAATAGGTACCTAAATTATGTGCAATATATTGTTACAGCTTGTTCAACTCTTTGACAGCCGCAGGAACAAAGCTGTTTTTGTAGCGCTGGGTTCTAAATTTTGGGACAGCAAACCTCCGTCTTGAGGGAAGAAGCTGAAAGTTGCAGTGCAAAGGGTGGGAGTCATCACTTAAAATGGAGGTAGCCATCCTCAGTACCTGTCTGGTGTACAGGGATGTCAGGCTCAGCTGTGGCTCACCAAGCAAACGACTGGAACATCTAACTACCTGATCCAAGGATTTCCTCTGTTTCAGTTTTATCTGACCAAACCATGACACTAAAGAAAAGGATAAAACAGATTCAATAAAAGCCCGATAAAACATTGTCATTATGGTTCGGTCAATTTGGAAGCGTGCAAGTTTTCTCAAGCAATGCAAATGTTGCTGACCCTTTTTGCACACCCTTTCACAGTCCTCTTCAAAGTTTAAATTACTATCAATAATCGTCCCAAGATATTTGTAGGATTGTACACATTCGGTGGTCTGGCCTTTTAGTACGGTGACTTCGTGCCTGGGATTTTTCCTCCTAAAGTCAATAATCATGTCTTTAGTTTTTGTCGTATTCAGCTGCAGGTAGGAATCCTTACACCAGTGAACAAAATCAACAACTACTGGGCCGTGGCCACTCTCACCATCCTGGGGGAGACTGACAATAACTGAGTCATCAGCATACTTTATAATGTGTCTGTTGTCATGTCTGCTCCGACACATGTTTGTGTACAGGATGAAGAGTAGTGGTGACAACACACACCCCTGAGGAGAGCCAGTAGAAGAGCACTTTAGGTCAGACAATGTACCATTGACCCTTACTCTCTGCGTCCTGTTGGTTAAGAAATCCAGAATCCAACCCACCAGATTATTGCTCAAATCAAATTGTTGCAGGAGCCTTTCAACTAAGATATGAGGTTGGATTGTATTAAAGGCGGAGGAAAAGTCCACAAAAGTCTGGCGTGTGTCCCATTAAAATCCAGATGTTTAAAAAGCATGTTAAACAGAGTGACAGTGGCATCCTCCACTCCTCTGTGAGGCCTATAGGCAAACTGCAGAGGATCCAATGCATGCTCAGTCTGCTTTAGGACCTCACATCTGACCAGTTTTTCAAAAATTTTCATTAAAATTGAAGTCAAAGCGACTGGTCTAAAGTCGTTTACCATTTTAGGACAGCTGGATTTTGAAACGGGAACAACCACAGCTTCTTTCCAGATCTTAGGCACATGTTGTGTCTGTAAGGACTTATTGAAAATGTAATGAAATATAGGACTCAGTTCATGTGCACAGGACTTTACCAAGCGCCCACATATATTATCAGGGCCCTGACTTTTGTTCACTTTTACAGCGCAGAACTCCCTTTTAACATCCTGCAACTCAATATTAAAGTGCTGATTGTCTTTGAGTTTCTGTTTCAAATCTTGGGTTTCTGTGCTAAAATCAAAGGAGTCAAAACGATCATAAAAACAACTAGAAAAGCACTCGGAGAGCGCAGACCTCCGCCAAGTGCCACAGTTCCCCCCATACAGTGTTTGTGTGTACGTTTTCAGATTCCTTGACCATGAAAACATATGACTAGCAATTGGATTGACAATGATAGGATTAGTGGTTCAGTAGTTGTTCACGAAAATGACATTTTCCGTAATGGCGGCCACAGTTCCCCCCATACAGTGTTTGTGTGTACGTTTTCAGATTCCTTGACCACAAAAACATACAGTGGGGGGAAAAAGTATTTAGTCAGCCACCAATTGTGCAAGTTCTCCCACTTAAAAGATGAGAGAGGTCTCCAATTTTCATCATAGGTATACCTCAACTATGAGAGACAAAATGAGAAAAAAAAAATCCAGAAAATCACATTGAAGGATTTTTAATGAATTAATTGGTAAATTCCTCGGTAAAATAAGTATTTGGTCAATAACAAAAGTTCATCTCAATACTTTGTTATATACCCTTTGTTGGCAATGACAGAGGTCAAACGTTTTCTGTAAGTTTTCACACACTGTTGCAGGTATTTTGGCCCATTCCTCCATGCAGATCTCCTCTAGAGCAGTGATGTTTTGGGACTGTCGCTGGGCAACACGGACTTTCAACTCCCTCCAAAGATTTTCTATGAGGTTGAGATCTGGAGACTGGATAGGCCACTCCAGGACCTTGAAATGCTTCTTACGAAGCCACTCCTTCGTTGTCCGGGCAGTGTGTTTGGGATCATTGTCATGCTGAAAGACCCAGCCACGTTTCATCTTCAATGCCCTTGCTGATGGAAGGAGGTTTTCACTCAAAATCTCACGATACATGGCCCCATTCATTCTTTCCTTTACACGGATCAGTCGTCCTGGTCCCTTTGCAGAAAAACAGCCCCAAAGTGTAATGTTTTCACCCCCATGCTTCACAGTAGGTATGGTGTTCTTTCTCCTCCAAACATGACAAGTTGAGTTTTTACCAAAAAGTTCTATTTTGGTTTCATCTGGCCATATGACATTCTCCCAAACCTCTTCTGGATCATCCAAATGCTCTCTAGCAAACTTCAGACGGGCCTGGACATGTACTGGCTTAAGCAGGGGGACACGTCTGGCACTGCAGGATTTGAGTCCCTGGCGGCGTAGTGTGTTACTGATGCAGCCTTTGTTACTTTGGTCCCAGCTCTCTGCAGGTCATTCACTAGGTCCCCCCATGTGGTTCTGGGATTTTTGCTCACCGTTCTCATGATAATTTTGACCTCATGGGGTGAGATCTTGCGTGGAGCCCCAGATCGAGGGAGATTATCAGTGGTCTTGTATGTCTTCCATTTTCTAATAATTGCTCCCACAGTTGATTTCTTCACACCAAGCTGCTTACCTATTGCAGATTCAGTCTTCACAGCCTGGTGCAGGTCTACAATTTTGTTTCTGGTGTCCTTTGACAGCTCTTTGGTCTTGGCCATAGTGGAGTTTGGAGTCTGACTGTGTGAGGTTGTGGACAAGTGTCTTTTATACTGATAATGAGTTCAAACAGGTGCCATTAATACAGGTAACAAGTGGAGGACAGAGGAGCCTCTTAACCTCTTGCACTCCGTTGTACCGCGGACGGGCAAGTCTCTGCGTCCTAGAGCGCACGAGGGCGCTCTCGTGCGCTCTAGGACGCATGATGGAGATTGTGATGTAGGTGGTGTATGCCGTCCAAGCGCGCACTGAAAATAAAAGCGGCAGACACAGCCGCAAACAGATTAGTTCATCAGATTGACCTCTCATTCGACTAATAAGAGCCTTGAATTGGGTTTCTGAAACCTTGAAGAACCAATGACTGAAAACCTAGCCAGAAGGACCCGCCTCCCAACGCTGTGAATGCAGTGAGCCAATTGAAGCAGAGAAGTTCGCGAGCTGTTTTTTTTAAGGCTGGGTGAAGACTGGCTGCTGCAGCCGATCAAAAAAGGACCCACAGGAAGAACCCCACAGACCCAGCAGCACGGAGACCATCCACAAATGCAACCTGTGTGACAGGGAGTGCCATTCGTGCATCGGCATGTTCGGCCACAGGCGGTGCTTTTTTTGTTTTGGTTCCAGCAGAGTAGACGTTATGATTTCTTCCATGGTCATAGACCGACGGAGGCTGACGACAAAGGCTGAGTGACACACACGCCTTCGCCAGTCTTTTTTTAATTACTACTGTTATTTGTTTTGAAAAATCGTTTGCCAAAAACTGCAATCATGGAAGCACAAAACTGCAATAATGGAATTATGCTTTGATCGGGTTGCGAGACCAGAACCACGAGCGGACCAGCGTCGCGTTCGTCTGACAATGGGGAAGAGAAGTTCGCCAGGACGCTGCAGTGAAGAGGTAAGGTGTTATAAGCTAAATTATTCTTTATTCCTGACTATTCTTCTGTAGCGAGGGGGGGGGGGGTTCTACATTGAAGCATTCAAAAGTTACGGACGTTTTTCCAAACTGTGTCATTTGGCACAATCTGGCACAGTTCCAAAACACCTGGGAACAGCCTGAGGAAAAAGGTGTGTAATATATTCATTTTTTGTGGTATTGTTACAAAATTTGGACCTCAGCTGGATGACACTTGGTTCTACATTTCTGTTGCATTTTCCAGCCCGGATCTGAAGCTGTGTGTTATTTGCAAGCATTTGTATCCAAAAAAACACCCAGGCCAAATTTATTTTCTTCAAGTTCACTATGTTTAGATGACTGTAACTCAGTGGCCGGAGCACTTAGAGAGATTATGACTATTTTGCCAAAAAATTCAAAGTGTTTTCTTTTAAATGAGACCAACCCCATGAAGATGCTGCAAAGGGTTGAAGAACAGCTTTCGATTTACTTTGGGCGCATTATTTTTTGGCGTTTTTAGGAAAATTGACCGGAGTGCAAGGGGTTAAAGAAGAAGTTACAGGTCTGTGAGAGCCAGAAATCTTGCTTGTTTGTAGGTGACCAAATACTTATTTTACCAAGGAATTTACCAATTAATTCATTAAAAATCCTTCAATGTGATTTTCTGGATTTTTTTTTCTCATTCTGTCTCTCATAGTTAAGGTATACCTATGATGAAAATTGGAGACCTCTCTCATCTTTTAAGTGGGAGAACTTGCACAATTGGTGGCTGACTAAATACTTTTTTGCCCCACTGTATGACTAGCAATTGGATTGACAATGATAGGATTAGTGGTTCAGTAGTTATTCACAAAAATGGCATTTTCCGTAATGGCGGCCACAGCTCCCCCCATACAGTGTTTGTGTGTACGTTTTCAGATTCCTAGACCATGAAAACATATGACTAGCAATTGGATTGACAATGATAGGATTAGTGGTTCAGTAGTTATTCACGAAAATGGCATTTTCCGTAATGGCAGCCACAATTCCCCCCATACAGTGTTTGTGTGTACGTTTTCAGATTCCTTGGCCATGAAAACATATGACTAGCAATTGGATTGACAATGATAGGATTAGTGGTTCAGTAGTTATTCACGAAAATGGCATTTTCCGTATGGCGGCTTTCTTCTGGACGGTGATCCAGATCACCACCAAAATGTAATCATCTGTAGGATACCCCATTTCTGACAATCTGTGAAAATTTCATGAAAATCCGTCCATAAGTTTTTGAGTTATCTTGCTAACAAACAGACAGACAAACCAACGCCGATGATCACATAACCTCCTTGGCGGAGGTAATTAAGAGCATTAGCCAGCTCTGTGTCTGAATTAAAACCATCTAAAAACACACGATTACTGCGCTCTGTGCTCTGAAGGCCTGCAATAGTTTTCATACTGGCCCAGGCTGAACCAAGTTTCTTTGTTGCCATCTTGCTTTCCAATTCTGATTTATAATTCTGTTTTGCTCTTAAAATTTCGGACTTCAGCTCTTTTGTGGCAACCTGTAGCTCAGAAACAGACCCCTGTTTAAAGGCAAGTGCTTTCCTCTGTAAGCAGGATTTAACTGATTTTGTAACCCATGGTTTGTTGTTGGGATATATTTTGACATGTTTACGTGGAACGATCTTATTTTTACAGAAAGCCATACAGAAAGTATTACTGGATAATAAAAGCAGTATAGCAACACATCTCTCACGTCTCATATCAATAATACACTTCAACAGCAGAAGTCTTAACAAAAACTTTCCACAGATTCAGGACTATTTAAAACAGCTAGACAGAAAATTTACAGCTACCGCAGTCTCTGAAACTTGGCTTAATGAAGAGCAGGCTCCCCTGATGGCAATAGAGGGATATCAGATGTTTCATATTAACAGATCTCAAAAAAAGGGTGGTGGTGTTGCACTGTATATTGATGACCTGTATAGGTGTAAACTTCTAAATGGAATGTCCTTTGCACTACCAGGGATTTTAGAATGTGTTACTATTGAGACTGACCAAGATAAAACAAAAAATCTAATTATAAGTTGTATATATTGAACGCCGGGAACTTGCATTGAGACATTCAGAGATAAATTAGTCGAGTTGTACAATAATATTACTAGTAAGAAAATGGTAGTAATTTGTGGAGATGTCAATATTGATTTACTAAATCCATATCAACAAAATGTAATTACAGAGGTCATGAATTCTATGTACAGTATGAGTCTATATCCCACAATAACACATCCCAGTAGAATCACAGTTCACAATGCTACACTTATTGACAACCTGTTTGTTAATATTATTGATAAGAAAATAGAAAGTGGATTATTGATAAATGATATAAGTGACCATTTGCCAACCTTTGCACTTATCCATGGCCACACGGAGGCCAATACAGAAAAAGTTTTAAAATCATCCATCCATCCATCCATCCATCTTCTACCACTTTTCCGGAGGTCCAGGTCGCGGAGGCAGCAGTTCAAGCAGAGAAGCCCAGACTTCCCTCTCCCCAGCCACCTGCTCCAGCTCTTCAGAGGGGATACCAAGACGTTCCCAGACCAGCTGGGAAACGTAGTCTCTCCACTGAGTCCTGGGTCTGCCCCGGGGTCTCCTCCCAGTGGGACGTACCTGAAACACCTGAAGTGGGAGGCATCCAGGAGGCATCCTAATCAGATGCCCATACCACCTCAACTGACTCCTTTCAATGTGGAGGAGCAGCGGTTCTACTCTGAGCCTCTCCCGGATGACTGAGCTCCTCACCCTATCTCTGAGGGTGAGTCCAGCAATCCTACGGAGAAAGATCATTTCAGCCGCTTGTATCCGCGATCTCATTCTTTCGGTCATTACCCAAAGCTCGTGATCATAGGTGAGAGTAGGAATGTAGATTGACTGGTAAATCGACAGCTTTGCCTTAGAACTAAGCTCCCTCTTCACCATAACAGACCGGTACAACGTCCGCATCACTGCAGATGCTGCTCCAATCCGTCTGTCGATCTCTCGCTCCATTTTCCCCTCACTCGTGAACAAGACCCCAAGATACTTAAACTCCTTTACTTGGGGCAGGAGCCTGTCCCCAACCTGGAGAGGACAATCCACCTTTTTCCGGCTGAGGACCATGGACTCGGACTTGGACGTGCTGATTCTCATCCCAGCCGCTTCACACTCAGCGGCAAACCGTCCCAGCAAGAGCTGTAGGTCATTGCTGGATGAAGCCAACAGGACAACATCATCTGCAAACAACAGAGATGAGATCCTGTGGTCACCAAGCATGACACCCTCCATTCCCTGGCTGCGCCTAGAAATCCTGTCCATAAAAATTATGAACAGGATCGGTGACAAAGGGCAGCCCTGGCGGAGTCCAACTCTCACTGGGAATGACTCTGACCGAGTGTTGGCCAACACTCGGTTTTAAAATCATTCAGATACAAATCACAAAATGCAATCAGTTCTTTTAAAGAAGACTTGCTGAAGCAAGACTGGACAAAAGTCTATGTATCAGATGTAAATGAAGCCTGTGACACATTTATGAACATTGTAACCACTCTTTATGAAAAAAATTGTCCATTAGTAAAGAAAAAGCTTCAACATAAATTTGTCGATAAGCCATGGTTAACCAAAGGATTACAAAAGGCGTGTAAAGAGAAAAATTTATTATATAAAGCTTTTCTAAAGAAAAGGACAAAAGAAGCACAGCAGCGGTATAAAACATACAAAAATAAGTTAACATATATAATGAGATGTAGTAAAAGAGACTATTACAGTAAAGAACTGGAGAAAAACAGAGACAATGTTAAAAATACATGGACAATACTTAACAATATTCTTGGAAATAAAAACAGAAATACAAGCTACCCAACCAATTTTTCAAAAAATAATACAACGACTCAGAGTGTGAATGCAGTTTCACCTGCAGATGAATTTAATAACTTTTTTGTTAACGTTGGTCCTAATTTGGCTCGAGAAATACCCATTACGGCACCTATGGGTGATACAATAAGCAAAAACACTGCTATAAAAGACTCCATTTTCATAAAGAACACAGACGAGAGAGAGGGCAATGAAATTGTTACATCGTTTAAAAGTAAAACATCTACGGACTGTGATGGTATTGACATGTTCTTAGTCAAAACTATTATTGAATGCTTAGTGAAACCACTG
Source organism: Pholidichthys leucotaenia (assembly GCA_020510985.1). Taxonomy (NCBI): domain Eukaryota; kingdom Metazoa; phylum Chordata; class Actinopteri; order Cichliformes; family Pholidichthyidae; genus Pholidichthys; species Pholidichthys leucotaenia. The sequence goes on from CM035847.1 coordinate 76,434,989, forward strand.
ACGTATATTTGTAACCTGTCTCTCCAAACAGGTATATTTCCCAATGCAATGAAAATAGCTAAAGTAATTCCGATATACAAGACGGGTGACAGAGGGGAACTTTCAAACTATAGACCAATTTCACTATTGCCACAATTTTCCAAGATACTTGAAAAAATATTCTGTGAGAGAACTGACAACTTCATAATGAAGAATAATTTATTGTGTGAGCAGCAATGTGTGTTCAGACACAAGAGGACAACTGCATTTGCTCTAATGGAATTTATAGAAAAAATATCAACTGCCGTTGAAAATAAAGAGTATTCAGTTGGGGTATTCCTGGATCTCAAAAAAGCATTTGATACAGTGGATCATAATTTATTATTAAAGAAACTACAAAATTGTGGTATTAGGGGGGTAGCACTGTCCTGGTTAAGTAGTTACTTAAAGAATAGATATCAGTATGTATGTGTTGGTAACAAAAACTCACAGTTACTGAAGGTTACTTGTGGAGTCCCACAGGGTTCAGTTTTGGGGCCATTGTTATTCAATATGTATATAAATGATATATGTAAAGTCTCGGGAAAAATGGATTTAATATTGTTTGCCGATGACACTAATCTATTATGCAGTGGAAGCAATTTGGAACAACTTTTGGATACACTCGGAAAGGAATTAGGCAAGCTTAAACTGTGGTTTGATTCAAACAAATTAACGCTCAATTTAAGTAAGACAAAATTTATAGTTTTTAACAACCATCACAACAACTTAGTATCTAAACTCAGTGTAAATGGTGTAGAGATTGAAAGGGTATCTGAAACTAAATTTCTTGGAGTAATAATTGATAATAAACTGTGTTGGAAGTCACATATTAAATACAATAAAGGTAAAATATCTAAATCAATCGCAATACTACACAGAGTGAAATATTTGCTGAATCAACCTACATTATATACTTTGCATCATTCATTAATACTCCCATACATGACATATTGTACTGAAGTATGGGGAAATACATATAAAACAAACATATATCCAGTCTTTATGCTTCAGAAGAGAGCTATTAGAATAATAAACAAAGCTGCTTACAGGGAACCAACAAACCCACTTTTTCTTAAATTAAAAGCTCTCAAGTTGAAAGATCTGGTTGACTTTAAAACTGCAATAATAATGTTTAAAGTGAAGACTCTATCACTGCCCACAAATATCCAAAAGTTGTTCCAAATAAGGGAGAAACAATATCATTTCAGAGGAACATGTATATTTCAAAAACCTTCAGTGAGAACTACCACCAAGCAACACTGTGTTTCAGTGCAAGGAATCAGATTATGGAATGATTTTGGACCTGAATTAAAATCATGCACAACGCTTGGACAATTTAAACAAAAACTACAGGAAGAAATACTCCAAACATATATACAAGATGACATGTAAAATCACATAAGGATTGTCATATCCAGTCTGTGTTGCGTTGTTGCTTAGTTTTTTGTTTTTTTTGGTCACATTTTGTCTTAGCTTTGTTTCGAATTGTAATCGCTCTTGTTTTGTTTTTCTTTTGAATTCTTGGATGGAATATGGGTGGGCAATATAAGCTGCGGCTTCAGCCATCACCCATTTCGGATAACTTATGTTGAACTGTATAATCAGAGGAGTTATTGTTAAATTGACCTTGTTGGATTTTTTCCCCCTTTGTTATATTATTCTGTTTCTTTTTTTAATCTTTACTTTTAATCTATCTGAAATAAAGATTCATTCATTCATTCATTTACATCTCTTTATATAACACATTAAAAGAAAAAGAATGATTCTTCAGACCAGGGCTAAGCAACACAGACCAAAAATCATATCTTGAAAGTTTTATTGTGCAGAATTTGCAGGATAAGCTCCAATCCCAAGCCTTAAAAATAACTTGTGGCCAATTTAAATGCCCCCATGTACACCTGCCATTGGAATTATATTTTTAAAATGAGAAAATAATTGAGCTAGACAACACTGGTTTTCACATAGTAATAACATGTGTCAGCAGAGATCTGATTGCTGTTGGATTCTGCTCCTTCCAGCATTCCAATGAGTAAAGGAAAAAAAAACCTGTCTGAGCAGGTGGAGAATAATGGATCAATTGGGGAAGGGGGAGGGAGCAGGTGGAAACTTTTTTTTTTAAAGTTGGATAAGAGTGAGTCAGAATGAACACAAATACACCCCTTTTTTACATTTTCTATACATTTGAGTGAATTACAAAAATCCCCCAGAAAAACTGTCATTTTAAGGCAGTTTTATTTGTAAGGCTGCAGATCTTAAAGGTCCCATTCACTAAAATAAATGTATTTTTGTAGATTTTAACCTTTTGAAATGCATCTATTAATTACATGATTATCAAAAAACATCAAAATGCTTAATTCTCTTAAAAAAGACAACCTTTACCAGTGTTGGGCAAGCTACTACAAAACAGTAACTAATTACAGTTAGTAGTTACTTCTTTTCAAAGGTAATTGAGTTATTTTACCAATTACTGCATGATTAAAGTAATTAGTTACTTGGAAAAGTAACTTTCACATTACTTTTAAATGCATATTTAAATCATCTTGCACACAGCAAGATAACTTTTTAATTAATGGATAAATTAATATACAAACTGACCCTACCGTAGCTGACGCAGCCATCAGTCGATGCGACCTGTTGTAAAGAGTCTTCACTACTGAGCGAAGGAAAAGATGAAGCTACTTTGTTTTTGTGGAAATAGATTATTTTTCCTTTGTCACAGTTAAGGACAAAAGCATATTGGTGGGTTGTAAACTAAATGCTAATTGAGACCTACTGCAATCTTGAGAAGTGTTTGAAAACAGCAACAAAGCTACAGCAAAGCTAGTGCTATGCTATGCTAACAACACCGTGTTAGTGGATCTACTCTATCTGAACACCCATGGCTGGATTTCAAGCACAGGTACTGGACAGTTTGTAACCCAGACCCTGGACTGTGATCCACAGAAATTAAAACACATTTATTTGCTACTTGGATAAAGATTATTCAAAAATGGATCTTCAAAAGAAACTTGAGGGACTGGATCATGTCTCTGTTACAGCAGATATTTGGACTGTGGATAATGGATATTTTCTTTGGATTACTGCACATCAGATTAAATCCATATCATAAAGGTAAGCTAAACATGGACAGTTTTATGCAGTGTTACCAACTCTCACTCTTTTGGAGTGAGTCTTACTCTTTTTGCTTCTCCCTCACTCCACAGACCCTATAGCTACAGTATGTTCCGATCCACAGTGTACTTCAACTGTACTCCCTACTCCCTGCTCCATTCTCAGGGAATATCACTTAAATGCCCTTCACAAAATTTCTCCATTTGAATCACCCTATAACCATCAGCTTCCTCCTCCGTTCATTACCACGGTAACCATAGACATGTACTGATACTATGGTGGATAATTTATATTTCTTAAATAAAATATTAATACAAATATATTTTTATTACAATCAGTTGATATAAACAACAACCAACATCAATGTAGCTTGTTAATAGCGTTAGCAGCAATAGTTTGTTTTACTTGTATTTGAGGCACAATGGCTTATGGGTAATCTTCTTGTCAGCTTCCGGTGAAGTGATGTTCAATTGCTCACTTCTTCCCCGCTCAGTTCTCAGTTCCCTTTGAACTGAAGACTGTTCACTCCCTTCGGTTTGGAATCTCAGTTAATATGGCGGAATAACCTGTGCAGTCCACTTCGGAGTATACTATTGGGCGATCGGAACGTACCCTATTTCTCACTCCAAAAGGAGGAAATTACTGGCAATATTGTCTTGATTTTCTTCAAATTTTTCCCACAATAAGACCCCTCAAGGCAGGATAAAGCAGAGTGAATATGTTCTAAAAGCTCTGTCTGAAACAGTCTGTTTTCAGCATAACATTAATAAGACAATAATTAATTAAATTATCTTGCTGTGAGTGCAAGATGATTTAAATATGCATTTAAAAGTAACGTGAAAGTTACTTTTCCAAGTAACTAATTAGTTTAATCAGCAGTAATTGGTAAGTAACTCAATTACTTTTGAAAAGAAGTAACTGCTAACTGTAATTAGTTACTATTAGGTGTGAATTGACTATTAATTAGGTGTGAATTGACAGCTACATTTCCATCGGTCTGCCCCAGAGCAGCTGTGGCTACAGAGGTAGCTTACCACTACCAGTGTCCGTCTGTGGAGTGAATAAATAATGGATCCACTGTAAAGAGTTTTGGGTATCATGAAAGAAGTTATTTAAGTGCAATCAATTATAATTATTATTATTATTATTATTATTATTATTGAGAGGAGCAAAAGCACTTTTACAGACACTGACTGAAAGAGAGCAATGCTGATTTTTTTTAAACTATAAACACATCAAAAAGCTGTGGAATGCTAGTTGTAATAGTTGAACATGTTTAAGAACAGAACTGTATTCACACTTCCATTAAATGTGGTCAACATGTGTAATTGAACATCTTTGCAGGTGGTTTGAAAGATGGGATAAAAGTCTGTCTCTGTGGTGTTTTGAGTATATTTACACCTGTACTTATGCCATATCCACTAACAATCCAATCACAAAAAAGCCTTTTTAATGCCAAGTGCAAATGGAAAAAAATGACCATTATCTTTTCACAGAAACCCTAACACTGACCCCAGAAGCTTGTTAATGTGAGGCCACAGAGGCTACACTGCCCTCAAACCCCTCTTAATCATAGCTTAAGACATCAGTGCTGTGTTCTGATGGGACTGAAATAATCCTGCTGCTTCAAAAAGCTGTATCTCATTTCAAGGCAGACTGACCTTGGCAACAGTTGGTTAACCTCCTGACTTTGTCAGTTCAACCGGCCAGTCCTTTTAATTACAACACATTTTTAATTGCATTCCCACGCAGATTTGAAACTCCCCAGGCATCAAAGGAATCCAGCCTGTCACCGTATTGCACTGGAAGAGGCCTCACAGCAAAACCATTTTCCCAAAAAGCCTTGCACATAACAGTTGACTTTAAAGGTCTTGTGACGAGCAGATTGGATAGGCTGAGTTTAGCCGGGACACTGACCCCCCTTTATTCTGACCTGACCTTTTAACACCAAGATTTACCATCTGAGGGATGGAAACAGGGCTGGTCGCCAACCAGACTGGACCAAGTGGGTTATTTAAGGCACCAAGTAAAGCTAAAAACAACATCAGGCATCCAAGCTTTGTAGATGACAAGCCAGTGAACTTGGAGGTGGAACTTCAAGATGGAGCTGGCAAATTTTAAATGACAACAAAGTGATCACTGTGAGCAAAATCCTGGAGTTCAAAATCCCTTAACGCTTCATTAAAGATCCTGCACTTTCCAGGACTTTCAACACAATAATGATCATATTACTCATTGCTGTGTTGTTACACAACATTATTTGAAATCTAACAGCTATGCTAAAAATAAATGAGAATCTTCCTCTGGCCATGCAGTGTTGTGCTCTTTTCCTCATTTCTTGTGGCCTGAAATTATTTAATTATCGTGTTTTGATCAGTCACCACTCTTTGGACAGACACCTGTCACTTTTGGTTTTCAATATTTTACATAATTTAGTTTTTGATATTTCATAACAAGTATTAATAATGGTCACGTTTTTTTCACATTTTCTCAAGTTGTGAAATGCCTGCTTCATCAGCTTTGTAACAGTGAAAACCAGTGCTGACCAAAAAGAATGTAAAGGCTTGTCTCACACAACACTAATTTATCTTTTTTTTTCTTTTCTTATGATAATGTCAATTTCTGCAATGGAGAAGTTTCTCTTTTTTCCATTTTTCATTCCGCAGTATCATAAATTCTGGGAGCAAGACATGGCCATGGAATTCAAATGACCCTCGGATCCATCCGTCAGATTTATCAATGAGCGAACAATTGTACAATGAGATTGACCAGATAGGCACGGTTTCATAAATACCACGCAGACCTTTTCGTACGATCATATTTACACCCAAATGTGTGCCGATTTCTATGCACTTTTGATAAATGAGGGCCATTGTGTTTTCAACAGATATTACAAGTATAGTGCAGACACATGGTCAATACCCATATATTCTCACTGGAAAATGGCTTATTGCCTAACGGACAGCTGGACTGGAAACAGTCCGGTTGGTTGGATTAATGAGCAAAGGAAAGTGAAGTCAATGTTCATTTGGACAAGTAAGAAAGGAGATTAATGAAGTGTCTAGAGGCTGGCAGTAGATGACAAGCTTCCATAGTTATTTAATGAGTGTGTGTTGGCTTAGATTATGGTACCACATTTCATTTGTCTCAAACAAAGATAAAACAACCTACAGGTTATAATACTGATCATATCTGATGAAGCTAACATCCATTCATCCACTGTTTTCACTTTGCTGTCAGATTCCATTGTTTATTTTACAGTGTCACTGTAACAGCATCAGAGAGTAGCTGGCTGTCCCATTATGTTTGCTTTACTAATTTGAGTGGGAGTATAAGAGTACAATGCTTTTTCTTCTTCTTTTGGCTGCTCCCTTTAGGGGTCTCCACAGCGACTCATCTGCCTCCACCTCCCCCTATCCTCTGCATCTTCCTCTGTAACACCAACCCTCTCCATGTCCTCCTTCACTACATCCATGAATCTTCTATGTGGTCTTCCTCTTTTCCTCCAGCCTGGCAGCTACATCTTCAACATTCTTTGTCTAATATATCCACTATCCCTCCTCTGCACATGTCCAAATCATCTCAGCCTTGCCTCTCTTACTTTGTCTCCAAACTGCTCAACCTGAGCTGTCCCTCTGATATACTCATTTCTATCTTGTCCCTCCAAGTCACTCCCAATGAAAATCTTAGCATCTTCAACTCTGCCACCTCCAGCTCCACCTCCTGTCTTTTTGTCAGTGCCACCATCTCCAAACCATACATCATCACAGGTCTCACTACAGTCTTATAAATCTTCCCTTTCACTCTTGCTGCTATGCTTCTGTCACAAATCACCCGACACTCGTCTCCACCCACTCCACCCTGGCTACACACACTTCTTCACCTCTCTTGTGCATTTTCCATTGCTCTGAATGGTTGACCCCAGGTATTTAAACTCATCTACTTTCACTACCTCCATTCCTTCCATCTTCACCATTACACCTGCCTCCCTCTCATTCACACATTTTCTGTCTTGCTTCTGACTTTCATTCCTCTTCTCTCCAGAACATACATCCGCCTCTCAAGGTTCTCTTCCACCTGCTCCCTACTCTCACTACAGATCACAATATCATCTGCAAACATTAAGGTCCACAGAGATTCCTACCTGACCTCATCCGTCAGCCTTTCCATCACCATGGCAAACAAGAAGGGGCTCAGAGCTGATCCATGATGTAACCCCACCCACACCTTGAACCCATCTGTCACTCCTACAGCACACCTCACCACTGTCCCGCTGTCCTCATACATATCCTGCACCACCCTCACATACTTCTCTGCCACTCCTGACTTTCTCATACAGTACCACACTTCCTCACCTGGCACCCTATCATATGCTTTCTCTAAGTCAGCAAAGACACTGCAATTCCTTCTGACCTTCTCTATACTTCTCCATCAACACTCTTAGAGCAAACACTGCATCTGTAGTACTCTTTCTTGGCATGAAACCATACTGCTGTTCTCTGATTGTCACCTCTCCTCTTAACCTGGCTTCAACGACTCCTTCCCATATCTTCATAGTGCGGCTGATCAACTTTATGCCTCTGTAGTTACTACAGCTCTGAGCATCACCTTTGTTCTTGAAAACTGGTACCAAAACACTTCTGCTCCACTCCTCAGGCATCCTCTCACTCTCCAAGACTGTCTTAAACAATCTGGTTAAAACATCCACTGCCATCTCTCCTAAACATCTCCATACCTCCACAGGTATGTCATCTGGACCAACCGCCTTTCCATTCTTCATCCTCTTCAAAGTTGCCCTCACTTCTGCCTTGCTAATCCTTAGGACTTCCTTGTTCACCATCTTTTCTTCATCCATCCTCCTGTCTCTCTCATTTTCTTTAGTCATCAGCTCTTCAAAGTTCTCTTTCCACCTTCTCAACACACTCTTGTCATTTGTTAGTACATTACAATTTCTGTCCTTATTCAGCCTAACCTGCTGCACATCCTTTCCAGCTCGATCTCTCTGTCTAGCCAATCGATACAAGTCCTTTTCTCCTTCCTTAGTGTTCAGCCTCTCATACAACTCACTATATGCATTTTCCTATGCCACCTTTCCATTTGACATGTGCTTCGATTCCAAATACTCCCATCTACTTTCTTCATCTCCCTGACTGTCCCACTTTTTCTTTGCCAACCTCTCCCTTTGAATACTTTCCTGTACCTTCTCATTCCACCCCAAGTCTCCTTGTCTTCCTTCCTCTGTCCACTGGATACCCCACATACCTTTCTATCCGTTTCCCTCAATACTTTTGCTGTGCTTTCCCAGTCATCTGGTAATTCTTCCCTACCACCCAGAACCTGTATCAACTCCTTCCTGAAAGCCGTGCGACCTTCTTCCTTCTGTAACTTCCCCCAGTTAATTTTTGTCTCTGCCTTCATTCTCCTCCTCTTTTTGCTTTCCAAAGTCATCCTACAAACTACCATCCAATGCTGTCCAGCTACATTCTTCCCTGCCACCACCTTGCAGTCTCCCATCTCTTTCAGATTTCTCCTTCTGCATAAGATGTAGTCCACCTGTGAGCACCTTCCTCCACTCCTGTAAGTCACCCTATGTTCCTCTCTCTTCTTGAAGTATGTGTTCACCACAGTCATTTCCATCCTTTTAGCAAAACCCACAACCATCTGTCCTTCCACATTTCTCTCCTAAAGACCATACCTACCCAGAACCTCCTCATCACCTCTGTTCCCTTCACCTACATGCCCATTAAAGTCCACTTCAATCACCACTCTCTTCCTCCCTGGGAATGCTCTCTACCACTTCATGCAACTTACTCCAGAATTCCTCCTTCTCTTCTACCCAACATCCAACTTGTGGGGCACATGCACTGACAACATTCAACATCACAGCTTTGACTTCTAGCTTCAATTCACAATTCTGTCTGACTCCCTCTTTACCTCCTGAACACTCTTCACATACTCTTCCTTCAAGATTGCTCCTACTCCATTTCGCTTCCTATCTACACCATGGTAGAACAGTTTAAATCCACCTCCAATGCTCCTAGCCTTACTTCCCTTCCATCGGGTTTCTTGAACACACAGTATATCTACCTTTCTTCTCTCAATCATATCAGACATCCTTTATCAGTCATAGTCCCTACATTTAACATCCCTTCTCTCACCTCCACACTTCTACCTTTCCTTTTTTCTCTCTGTCTCTTCTAATACGCCTTCCCCCTTCTCCTCCTCCTTGATCTTCGATCAACAGTAGTCCAATTTCCACCATCACCCTGTCAGTTAACAGCACCAGTGGCGGTCGTTGTTGACGCAGGCCTCGACAGATCCTGTATGAAAGTCTCATTCGTCATGATCCGCATGTTTGATTTGGCAAAGGTTTTACGTCGGATGCCCTTCCTGGCACAACCCTCCCCATTTACTTGGGCTTGGGACCGGCACTAGGAGTACACTGGCTTGTGCACTCCCTGTGGCTGGGTAAGCAACCCTAACAACTTTTGCTGACTAAAGAGAGGAAAAAAGTAAATACACATGACTAAAAATAATGAGTTGGGTGTCTAGAAACTGATTTTACTGAGGATCGTCTTTATATTTCAACAAAATTTCAGTGGGGCTTATAATATTTTTAATTTCAATACCTGGACATGGATTTTAAAGGCCAATCATTCAATATAATCAAGGCTACGCTGTAAGGTGGATTATTAAAAAGGATGCACATGTACCGTAATATGTCAACCTACTGCATAGTAAATAGTGAAACCCAAGGGATTACAACATTTAAATTTTCCTGACCTTGTATCAGAGAGTCACATGTATAATAGCATCCTCTAGATGTCCGGTGCTTAACGGAACCTCCAAACATCATGCCACTTCATCTGTGTCATTCAGGTAAAAGGCATGCTGCAGAATTTGTTTTGCTGGCACTTGTAAAACTTGCATTTAAAACTACATGTACACAAGTGACAGGATATCAGTCACTAAGAAAGCTCCCATGAAGCCATTGCCTATCTAGCATTTATATAGTGGAGATCAAAATTAGAAAACAATGTATTAATACTTGATTTATTCTAAAATATGTTATCTGTCATTGTTCAGAATTTTACAGAATATCAGCTGTGGCTATACCACTGCTGTACTAGCATTTTTTTAAATAACCAAGACACTTCAACACATTTATTTTGAAAAAAAACAAAAAAACAAAAAAAAACAGTAAGCAAAATTAGAGAACAGTAACGACTGTGTCAGAAGAGAAGATTTAAACTATGTTTCTTTAGGGCTACAGGATTCAAAAATTAATAGGAAGCGTAGAGGCCCTTGCTTTGAATGACTTCAGCACATCTGCGACCACAGGAGATCACTAATTTCTCACATTGCACTGCTTTTGATCTTGGTCCATTCTTCTTGCAGCCTGTGGTATAGCCACAACTGATATTGTGTCAAATTCTGAACAATGAAAAATAACATATTTTAGATTATACAACATTTACTTCCGACCAAGCAATTTGATTGGACAATAGGGATTCCAGGAGTTACTAAAATCCATGATAATTGCACTCCAACTTTCACTGGATATGTATCACTCTGCTTCAAAGGTGTTCATGTAACTGGTAATTACTAACACTAATTTACTGTCAACTCTACTCTCAGTGACCATTGCAATACTGTGTTGAATACTTTAATTTCCACAGTGAGGCACTGTTTGAAAAGATTTCTTACCTGACCAGGAAGTCCCACCCTTTTGAAAAAAGCTTTATTCAATCAGCTTACAGTCTGCCTTTGTATAAACATGTGAAGCTATTTCACATCTGTTTAAAAAAAAAATAGGCAGTGCTAGAATTGGATTTATTGTCTCGATTAACAAACCACAATACCTTTGTGGTGATGGACTGTGTTTCATCTGAAAATGCGGAGAAAAGCGAACAAAGTGTGCTAAATCTCTAGCATGCTAACTACTAGCCACTGGCTAGCTACTGACAGTGGCTACGTTTTGATCTCGGGTCTTCTGCAGTACCGACTCAACAAGTATATGTTTTATACACTTATTATTATACACGTATTATTTTTGCACTTGACAATATTCATTTTGTTTATGTGTGTGTGAAATGACCAGTGTTGGGCAAGTTACTAAAAAATAGTAACTAGTTACAGTTACTAGTTACTTCTTTTCAAAAGTAACTGAATAACTTACCAATTACTGCATGACAAAAGTAATTAGTTACTTGGAAAAGTAACTTTCACATTACTTTTAAATGCATACTTACTGTAAATCATCTTGCACACATAGCAAGATAATTTAATTAATGGATTACATTACAAGCTTATTAATGTCAGACTGAAAACAGACCGTTTCAGACAGAGCTTTTAGAACATGTTCAGTCTGCTTTATCCTGCCTTGACAGCTCTTATTGTGGGAAAAATCTGAAGAAAATCAACACAAAATTGACAGTAATTTCCTCATTTTGGAGTGAGAAATAGGGTTTGTGGAGTGAGAGAGAGGGAAAATGAGTGAGAATCACTCATTTTCACAAAAGAGTGAGTTGGCAACACTGCATAAACCTGCCAATGTTTCTAACCTTTAATATTACGGCTTTAATCCGATGTGCTGTGATCCAAAGAAAATGTCCATTATCCACATGGATAATGCTGTGACAGAGACATGATCCAGCCCTTTGGGAGCTCAAATCCAGTTTTTAACAATCTTTATCCACATAGCAAGTAAATGTGTTTAACTTCAGTCGATCACAGTTTCAGCTGTCTGATGGAAAATGACTGTTATATCAGATCTTCATTCTGTAACAACGTATCTGGCAATCAGTCGGTTTAATTCTTGCTGGGTCACAAACTGTCCAGATGCATACCTGTGCTCAAAATCCAGCCGTGGGTGTTCAGATAGCGTGAATCGACTAACACGTTGTTAGCATAGCATAGCACTAGTTTTGTAGGACCTTGTTACTGTTCTCAGGCACTTCTGACGATTGCAGTCGGTCTCAACCATATTTAGCTTGGAACCCACCAATATGCTTTTGTCCTTAACCGTGACAAAGGTAAAATAATCTGTCTATTTCCACAAAAAAAAGTAGCTTCATCTTTTCCTCCACTCAGTAGTGAACAGGCTCTTTGCAACAGATTGACTGACGGCTGCGTTAGCTACATAGGGTCAGTTTGTATTTATTTGCACTAAAAATATCTATCCATATTAATAAAATGAGTAACCCAAGTAACGCATCTGATCAAATTTCAGTAACTGTAACGCATTACTGAATTTTTAAACAGTAATTTCATTACACAGCACGTTACTGCAAAAGCAGTGGCATTACAGTAACAGTTACAAAGTAACACATTATTCCCAACACTGGAAATGACAATAGACGTCTTCATATTGACTGAGATGTTTAGCACTGGCTACATTTAGAAGGGACCATTTTTTTCTCAGCTGCGCAAAATAGCTGGTTAAATAAACAAATCATAATATTTTGTCCGGTATTGCTGTCATTTAATAAACTGTGCTTGTTTAACTGTTGCATAAAAGCAATACAGTGGTGTGAAAAAGTGTTTGCTCCCTTCCTGATTTCTCATTTTTTTGTATGTTTGTCACACTTAAATGTTTCACATCATCAAACAAATTTAAATATTACACATAGATAACACAAGTAAACCCAAAATACAGTTTTTAAATGAAGGTGTTTATTATTAAGAGAAAAAAAAATCCAAACCTACATGGCTCTGTGTGACAAAGGGATTGTCCCATAAGCTTAATAGCTGGTTGGGCCACCCTTAGCAGCAACAACTGCAATCAAGTGTTTGCAATAACTGGCAATGAGTCTTTTACAGCGTGGTGGAGGAATTTTGGCCCACTCATCTTTGCAGAATTGTTGTAATTCAGCCACATTTCAGGGTTTTCGAGCATGAACCGTCTTTTTAAGGTCATGCCACTGCATCTCAATCGGACTCAGGTCAGGACTTTGACTAGGCCACTCCAAAGACTTCCTTTTGTTTGTCTTAAGCCATTCAGAGGTGGACTTGCCAGTGTGTTTTCGATCATTGTCCTGCTGCAGAACCCAAGTGTGCTTCAGTTTGGAGTCACAAACAGATGGCCGGACATTCTCCTTCAGGATTTTTTGGTAGATAGCAGAATTCATGGGTCCATTTACCACAGCAAGTCTTCCAGGTCCTGAAGTAGCAAAACAGCCCCAGACCGTCACACTACCACCACCATATTTGACTGTTGGTATGATGTTCCTTTTCTGAAATGCTGTGTTACTTTTACGCCGGATGTATGGGACACACACCTTCCAAAAAGTTCAACTTTTGTCTCGTCAGTCCACAGAGTATTTTCCCAAAAGTCCTGGGGATCATCAAGATGTTTTCTGGAAAAACTGAGACAAGCCTTTATGTTCTTTTCGCTCAGCAGTGGTTTTCCTCTCAGAACTCTGCCATGCAGGCTATTTTTGCCCAGTCTCTTTCTTATGGTGGAGTCATGAACACTGACCTTAACTGAGGCAAGTGAGGCCTGCAATTCTTTGGATGTTGTTGTGGGGTCTTTTGTGACCTCTTGGATGAGTCGTTGCTGCGCTCTTGGGGTAATTTTGGTCAGCTGACCACACCTGGGAAGGTTCACCATTGTTCCATGTTTTTGCCATTTGTGGATAATGGCTCTCACTGTGGTTCACTGGAGTCCCAAAGCTTTAGAAATGGCTTTATAACCTTTTCCAGACTGATAAATCTCAATTACTTCGTTTCTCATTTGTTCCTGAATTTCTTTGGATTGTAGCATAATGTCTAGCTTTTGAGGATCTTTTGGTCTACTTCACTTTGTCAGGCAGGTCCTATTTAAGTGATTTCTTGATTGAGAATAGGTGTGGTAGTAATCAGGTCTGGGCGTGTCTAGAGAAAATGAACTCAGCTTTCCAAAGATGCGATAAACCACAGTTAATTTATGTTTTAACAGAAAGGGGCAATCACTTTTTCACACAGGGCTATGTAGGTTTGGATTTTTTTTTTTTTACCTTTAATAATAAACACCTTAATTTAAAAACTGCATTTTGTCTTTACTTGTGTTATCTTTGTCTAATATTTAAATTTGTTTGATGATCTAAAACATTTAAGTGTGACAAACATACAAAAAAACGAGAAATCTGGAAGGGAGCAAACACTTTTTCACACCACTGTATTACACTCAAGGTTGTTACGGTATCATGAATATACTAACTATGGGTGTGATAGTCTAATGCCCTCCGTGTATCACACCCACAGTTACTATATTCATTGATACAGTACTCCCTCTCATGTAATATTGCTTAAATAAATCAAGTATTAATACAATGTTCACTAATTTTGATCTCCATTGTATATCTATGTTATTGAACTACCATAGTTCTCATCATCCAACTGCTTGGATTTAAATATTATGAAATTAGACCTGTACAAAATTTTTAAAGTTCTTTTATAACCAATATAGTATTTTTTTTAAATATTAAAATACTATCTAGTACACCTAGGGGCAATAGCAAAAATTCCCGGCTTTCCAGTTTAGCCACAGGATATCTTGGTTGATGTTTCCATTCACTGGTCATTGTCAACAAATGCAGACAAATGGGGAGTGAGTGGTGGGATGGGCTAATAAAAAGCTAAATCTTTGTCAAATCATAGCCAATGGTCATTAAACACACTCTGGAAAATGCAATCTGTCTCTCCTTTGCCCTCTGTGGAGACTATTTCATGGCATTCAACCAAAGCGTACTCAAACATGATTGGCCAAAGCACAAAATTGTGTACAAGCTTTCCATTTACAGTACCCGAAGTCCTGTCCTTTGCCAACAGATTTTCCACATTGAATCTGTTTGCAGAGATTAGATTCAAGGCTAGACTAGATGGTGTTTATTCTTCAGGATTGTTGGGTCCTTCCCATGGGGAGTTTTTTACATAATGTCATTTAGCTTTACCACTGGTACACAAAGAACTACAATAATGATGGAATAGTAGCAATACAAAAAAACCTCACTTGCAAACACTACAAATTCAATGTGGATTCAGCTCTTAGCTGTTGAGGGGTCTTTATTTAGATTCAACACCAAGTAAACTCAAAAATAACCTTGTAAATTCTTCAGCAGTACATGTTCCCATAGAATTAATGTCGCTAAACAAGAGTTCTAACTAAACAATCTGATTGGACAATAACCAATCCAGGAGACTGTACATTTCATGATACAAATACTTAGCTGTTTAACAAATGTATCACTCCACTTCCCAGGTTTTCTAACAATTACACTAACTGGTATTCCTTTCTTCTTATCATGTGAGAGTTGTAATGCTGTATTGCGTACCTTATTATCCATAGTGAGGCGCTGTTTGAAAAGAGACAAACTTCACAACATGGACATTGTGTTGATGTGTCATCTAATAGTTAGGCCAGCTTGTGATGGTTACTTTTAAATTGGTTATGTGAAAGTTTACCGGAGTGGTGGCTCAGTTGGTAGAGCATCCACCCCACACCCGGGAGGCAGGGGTTCAAATCCCGGCCGGGTCATACCAAAGACCATATAAAAATGGTACTTTCTGCCTTCTAGCGTGGTGCTCCGCATAATGGAACGGGGAAAGTAAAGTTAAGCACAGAGCTACCAGAGGACTGATCCCCCACTGTAGCTTTCACTACTTACAGTAGCTGTATGGCCTAGGGTCAGAGAAACGGAGATAGGCGCCGCCCCATACACCAACATGGTGTGAAGGGAATTAACTAACTAACTAACTATGTGAAAGTTTTGTTTAAAGCTGCACGACATACAATTTCTATTAAAGCCTAAGAGCATAATATGTGCTTTTATTTACTTCATCTGAAGATGGCAATAAGAAGGAGGTGAAAACAATGTAAACAAAAGTGGAGATGCTGAGAGAGCTAGCTAGCACTTCATCTGATAGACCGACCCAACCAACAAACGGAAAAAGTACAGGTGCATCTCCATAAATTAGAATGTCATCAAAAAGAAAAGTTGAATATTTCAGTAATTCAAATGAAACTCATATATTATAATGATTCATTACACACATAATGATATACTTTAAGTGTTTATTTCTTTTAATTTTGATGGTTAGCTTACAGCTCATGAAAAACCCAAATTCAGTTTCTCAAAAACTTAGAATATTACAAAAAATAATTTAAAAAAAAGGATTTTTTTTTAATAGAAATGTTAGCAGACTGATAAGTACAGTATGTCCATGTACACACACCATACTTGGTCGGGGCTCCTATTGCATGAATTACTGCATCAATGTGGCGTGGCATGGAGGCAATCAGCCTGTGGTACAGCTGAGGTGTTATGGTGTTATGCCCAGGGTGCTTTAATAGCGGCCTTCAGCTTGTCTGCCTTATTAGAGTCTGGTGTCTCTCATTTTCCTTTTGACAATACCACATAGATTTTCTATGGGGGGTTAAGGTCAGGAGAGTTTCCTGGCAAATCAAGCACAGTGATACCATGGTCATTAAACCAGTTTTTTGTACTTTTGGCATTGTGGATAGGTTCCAAGTCCTACTGGAAAATGAAATCAGCATCTCCATAAAGCTTGTCAGCAGAGGGAATGATGAAGTGCTCTAAAAATTTCCTGGTAGATGGCTGTGCTAACTTTGGCCTTGATAAAACACAGTGGACAAACACCAGCACGTGACACGGCTCCCCAAATCATCAATGACTGTGAAAACTTCATACTGGCCCTCAAGCAACTTGAATTCTGTGCCTCTCCACTCCTCCTCCAGACTCTGGGACCTTGATTTCCAAATGAAATGCAAAATTTACTTTCATTTGAAAGAGGTAATCTGCTGGTGTTTGTCCACTCTGTTTTATCAAGCCCAAAGTCAACGCAGCAATCTACCTGGAAATTTTTAGAGCACTTCATGCTTCCCTCTGCTGACAAGCTTTATGGAGATGCTGATTTCATTTTCCAGCAGAACTTGGCAGCTACCACACTGACAAAAGTACCAAAACCTGGCTTAATGATTATGGTATCACTAGGGTTTATTGGCCAGCAAACTCTCTTGACCTAAACCCCATAGAGAATCTATGGCATATTGTCAAGAGGAACATGAGAGACACCAGACCCAACAATGCAGATGAGCCGAAGGCCACTATCAAAACAACCTGGGCTTCCATAACACCTTGCCATGATGCTACGCTGCTCTGATGTAGTAATTCATGCAAAAGGAGCCCCAACCAAATATTGAATGTGTACATGGACATAACTTTTCAGGTGGCCAACATATCTATTAAAAATGTCTTTTTAAAAAAAATAATTTTACATAATATTTTAATTGTTTGAGAACCACACAGAAAATTCATGGATGTAGTGAAGGAGGACCTGGAGAGGGTTGTTGTTACAGAGGCAGATGCAAGGGACAGGGTGACATGGAGGCAGATGATCCGCTGTGGCGACTGTTATGACCCACTTTCTCGGCCAAGGCCAGAATTGCCTATTAATCCTGAGATTGCCAAAGTCCGTTTCGACCCTCAGTCAAGGTGGACAGACCCAAGTTATTTTTCACCGCACAGACAAGGAAAACTAGCACCTACTAAGTCTTTTCCACACTTATGCAAGGTAGACTTAACACCTACGAAGTCTTGTTCACCCTTCAGGCAAAGTAGACTAACACCTAGTACCCCAGGCCGAGATTCAAATCCATGACACCGTGATCTGAAAACCTCTTACACTGCCACTGAGTCAAAGAGGAATTCCTCACGAGCTCTCAGCTAGTAATGGAGGTGTACTCTAAGGTGTCAGGGACTGCACCACTGACTAATTCCATAAGGAAGGGTGCATAACAGCAACCACTAAAGGGAGCAGCCGAGAGAAGAAGAAGAATTCTAATTTTTGAAACACTGAATTTAGGGTTTTCTTTGGCTATAAGCCATAACCATCAAGAAATAAACAATTGAAATGTATCACTCTGTGTGTAATGAATCTACATGAGTTTCATTTTTTTGAATCAAATTACTGAAATAAATCAACTTTTCGAAGACATTCTAATTTATTGAGATGCACCTATGTATGATTTTAACCATTATTGCCCAGCCCTGATAGTCACCTTAAAAAGGGAGAATCTACGAAGGGGGGCTGAAAAGTTCATAGTGATCAAATTTGACCAAATGTGGTTTATTTTTCAACATAGTCTCCCCTTCGGTCCACACACTTCTTCCATCGGTGTTGCAGTGCTGGGATCTCTGCAGTTGAAAAATAAACCACATCTGGTCAAATTTGACCAATATAAACTTTTCAGCTCCCCCTCATAAAACGTCTCACTTCTGACAGCAGGGAAAGAGCATTACAAGTCCCGCTTCAAGTCTACAAAATTAGCTACGCATCTCAAAGGTAGACTGGATTTGTGCACGATTCAAGTGAATTAGCACCAGTGGGTACAGCAATTACAGGATGGTTTTGGAACAGATGTGACTGAGTTGTCATTAAGCATCTGGCCAATCACAAGAAGAAGCATGTGTTTCTTCTTCAGAATGAAATAATGTCCTGTTTGTTCATAATGTGCTGCAATAAAAACACCAAATTTTAAATGGGTAGATAAAGATCTGTGCAGCAGTCTAGTACAAACAGTTCTTTGCTGCTGTACTTAAACCCTATTGAACTGTAACAGCTGTACTGTTTATCCCGTTTTCCATAAAAAACTCAGTTGTTGGCAAATAATCTAACATCCCAGAGAAAAGCAAGAAAACATGGATTTCATGAAGATAGTTTACATTCCTAAAATGAGATCATTTAACTTCAGCCTGATCGCAATAAGGGCAAACCAGTGGTAGTGATGCAGACAAGAAAACAGGAGTCATGTAGAGATGATCAAAGCATTCCAATGTGAATGCACACTGAAGACTTTCTACATATGAACACAGTGTTTCTCAAGAAGACTTGAAGCTGTTGGATTCAAACAGTAACTGCACAGAAAAAATGAGCCTTGATTTTTCAGAACATTCAAGTACAATATGCTTAAAGTTTCCCTGTGAAAGTTTTGACCACTAACAGCACATCATGCCACAAGGTTTTCATGCCCAAGTTCTTCTTTTAATTCCACCCCATGCTTGTGGCACACCAGTGACATAATATAAATCTATGCCAACACTTTCAAGCCATTCTCTTGATTGACTGCTGGTCCTAGTCTTACGCAAAGGAAAGTACAGATTCTTGGATTCAAACAGGGAAAAAAAAATCATATTTGTGTATATTTGTTAGTCCTTGGGGGTAGGCATTAAATTTTATTAAATCTGCTTAACTTATTCTGTTTTTGCATGCTATCTAACATGTAATTTTGAAATTAAATTGTTGCCAAAGAGTCATCTTCATCTTCCATAGCTTTGGGATCTGCTAAGGGAAACTAGTGGTAAAGCTCCTTAAAAACAGTTTCAAAAGTTATTAAGAACATGGTATTCAAACTGAACATTATGGACACAAATATTATTCAGAAGCATGATAATGCAATATATATACTATCAGTAGGGGTGGGAATCACCAGAGACCCCACAATACGACATTATCCTCATACTTGGGCTACAATACGATATTATGATCTTTTGATATGTTGAGTATTGCAATAGCTTACATTTCATTTTCCCATCCCAATTTTTGTCTTGTCCAACTCCTAGCTAGATCTCAGCAGTCACTCCTTCGCTGTTCCTGACCTAACCAGACAGTGAGCACTGAGCACCACTGAGTGGATTTAAAAGTCAGTTGCATTTTATTACTCCGGTACCAAATAGCTGAGTTTGTACTTACAGCATTTATTAATATTGAAAAATCACAATACTGGTGTCTCTGAATCAACGTAATATCATTGACGCAAAGTATCACGACATTACACTGTAACAGTTTTCCACCCACCCCTAATAATCAGGATCTTTTTTGCAATCTGAAGGTCCCAATAATATACATGATGATAATGCAGGGTACAGGCATATATTATCAGGTTGTTTCTCGCAGTCCAAAGGTCGCTATTGTATGAGAGTGCAGAGAAGCTTGTGTGTTGGCTGAATCTTTGGCTGATCTAATAGTAACTTTTTTGTGACCATTCAGTTTAGTTTACACTGTATTTGCATATTGGGCTGTAAATGCTGTCAGCTATTAGAAGCTAATTATTGAGTGGAAAGAACTGTTCTGAGTTCATGCCGGAATATGAAGAAAAGAAACAGTGTGATGCTACCAAGAAGAAAAGCCAAAATTAATGAGTTATTATCGTTGAAAAACCTTGATTAATGTTTGTCTAAAGGCTCAAAGGTTGACTGAAAGAATTTGACACAAGTTTCTTCAACATTGGACCCTATTTTGACAGTCTATTCACCAGTTATATTGTCTAAGGTGCAGAGCGCATTTATGAGTGTGTCCAAGTCCATTTTGTTATCACGGCAGCAGGAAAATAGTCTCTCCACTGGGCGAAAAGCGCAAAGAAGCTGGTCTAATTATTCAGAGGTGTGTTTTGGGTAATCCAATCCAAAGTGCTCCTGCCCATCCCTTTGATGCACAGAGGCGCATTATCTTAGGTGAACTCTGATCACGATAGCTTGTTTACAAGACGAGTTTTGCGCTGGCCAAAGGGCATGCGCAGGAGCAAAAATGCGAGTGACAGTAACGCTGCTTGGCATTAAGCCAGGCATTAATTAGAGTCAATGCAGAGTCACTTATTTTATAAGGAAGAGGGAAATATGATTGGACAAATGGGCTGAACTTGTGACCCAAAAAGGATGAAGCGGTAGAAAATGGATGGATGGATCGATCGATCGATCGAGCACATAAATGTACACCTCGAGTTCCATGCACATTTTTTTCCTCTGTGCAGTAAAAAACTCTACTGTTTCTTCAAATGATTTGGGATTGGCTATATTATGTAGAGAGTTTGCAGGGGTGTAACAGTACATGTATTCGTATTTTTCGGTACGGCACCTTCAGTATGGTACAGAGGCATACCGAGGTTCCACACGGACCATACTGAGTGACGAACAGGAAGTGTAACTGGCTCGCGCTATTAGCCGTACATGTAAACAAACAGTGCAACCCAGCCGCTGACTAGCGAATGTCATGGTTGGCTGTAATGCTATGTGGAACCCTCTTCAAAAGTTTCCTGTCTGGGAACACTTCAGCTTTCTGGTGAAATACAGCATGTAAATAGACAAAGGCAAGTCAGTAAAACGAAAAGAGCATTGGATATGCTTTTGGCAGTATGTCAAACTTGTTAACTCATTTGAAACAGCATCACGCAAACATTAATATCAAAGCAGCACAAAATTAAAAAAAAAAAATTAGCACAGTGCAAGCACAGCTTCCAGCAGCATTCAAACAACCTCACAAGGGCTTTTCAGATTGAGCCAAAGCAATAACAAATGCCATTGGTGTTTTTATAGCAGCGGATCTAAGGCCACATTCAGTTGTTAAGAACACCAGGTTTAAACACATGCTGAAGGTAACTGAGCCCCGGAATGAAGTTCCTTGTTGTGCCCACTTAACCAGAAAATCATACCATCCTTTAAAGAAAAAGCTAAATCTGTTAATGCTGCACTTTAGGCCAGTGTTTTTCAAAGGTGCCCTGGTATGTTCAGATTTGTCCAGCTTATACAAAAGATTAGCAGTTACACATTTTGCATTTTGTTTCCTTACTGTACCGAAAATGAACCGAACCATCAGCTTAAAACCAAGGTGCGTACTGAACCATGATACTATGCATACCATTACACCCCTAATAGTTTGTATTTAACTGCCCTCAGATAATAAATTTGATTTCTTGAGAAAAACACCTGAGTGTGTGTGTTTTTCATTAAGCAGGACAGGACACGTGCGAACAGATAAAATCGAAGGAAATGACTAGGATTGAAATTATATAGATTATGTACATACAGTGGGGTAAAAAAGTATTTAGTCAGCCACCAATTGTGCAAGTTCTCCCACTTAAAAGATGAGAGAGGTCTCCAATTTTCATCATAGGTATACCTCAACTATGAGAGACAAAATAAGAAAAAAAAATCCAGAAAATCATATTGAAGGATTTTTTAATGAATTAATTGGTAAATTCCTCGGTAAAATAAGTATTTGGTCAATAACAAAAGTTCATCTCAATACTTTGTTACATACCTTTTGTTGGCAATGACAGAGGTCAAACGTTTTCTGTAAGTTTTCACAAGGTTTTCACACACTGTTGCTGGTATTTTGGCCCATTCCTCCATGCAGATCTCCTCTAGAGCAATGATGTTTTGGGGCTGTCGCTAGGCAACACAGACTTTCAACTCCCTCCAAACATTTTCTATGGGGTTGAGATCTGGAGACTGGCTAGGCCACTCCAGGACCTTGAAATGCTTCTTACGATGCCACTCCTTTGTTGCCCAGGCGGTGTGTTTGGGATCATTGTCATGCTGAACGTTTCATCTTCAATGCCCTTGCTGGTGGAAGGAGGTTTTAACTCAAAATCTCACGATACATGGCCCCATTCATTCTTTCCTTTACACGGATCAGTCGTCCTGGTCCCTTTGCAGAAAAACAGCCCCAAAGTATGATGTTTCCACCCCCATGCTTCACAGTAGGTATGGTGTTCTTTCTCCTCCAAACACGACAAGTTGAGTTTTTACCAGAAAGTTCTATTTTGGTTTCATCTGACCATAAGACATTCTCCCAATCCTCTTCTGGATCATCCAAATGCTCTCTAGCAAACTTCAGACGGGCCTGGACATGTACTGGCTTAAGCAGGGGGACACGTCTGGCACTGCAGGATTTGAGTCCCTGGCGGCGTAGTGTGTTTCTGATGTAGCCTTTGTTACTTTGGTCCCAGCTCTCTGCAGGTCATTCACTAGGTCCCCCCATGTGGTTCTGGGATTTTTGCTCACCGTTCTCGTGATCATTTTGACCCCACGGGGTGAGATCTTGCGTGGAGCCCCAGATGGAGGGAGATTATCAGTGGTCTTGTATGTCTTCCATTTTCTAATAATTGCTCCCACAGTTGATTTCTTCACACCAAGCTGCTTACCTATTGCAGATTCAGTCTTCCCAGCCTGGTGCAGGTCTACAATTTTGTTTCTGGTGTCCTTTGACAGCTCTTTGGTCTTGGCCATAGTGGAGTTTGGAGTCTGACTGTTTGAGGTTGTGGACAGGTGTCTTTTATACTGATAACGAGTTCAAACAGGTGCCATTAATACAGGTAACGAGTGAAGGACAGAGGAGCCTCTTAAAGAAGAAGTTACAGGTCTGTGAGAGCCAGAAATCTTGCTTGTTTGTAGGTGACCAAATACTTATTTTACTGAGGAATTTACCAATTATGTGATTTTCTGGATTTTTTTTTCTCATTTTGTCTCTCATAGTTGAGGTATACCTATGATGAAAACTGGAGACCTCTCTCATCTTTTAAGTGGGAGAACTTGCACAATTGGTGGCTGACTAAATACTTTTTTGCCCCACTGTATGTGGACAGAATACTTTGTCACAGCAGAGAGGTTTGTAGTTTAAAATCTTCAAAATGACATGTCCACCATTGCCTCCATTCATCTCGGGGAGGAGCAGAGAAGATCAAACACCAGCCCAGTGCAGCCACCAAACCATGGTCTGTGTCTAGACCAGATCACAGAGGCTGCACCAGCCAAGGTGCCTCTTGCCTTAACACCATCTTGAACGTATAGTCTGTGGTGAAAAGTAAAATGGACACACTCCCTGATCATTCATTTATTCATTCATTTCCCTAAAAAATACATTCATGCCTAATCTATAGGCTATACACCTCCTGCAAGTTTGTGATTACAATGAAAATGTCCATGGAATGAAAAATTAAGTGTATCATAATATAATTAATGGCAGGTGATTAGATTATAACTGTTACCACTGTCCATTAAAATAACTGAAAAATCCCAGGACATGCTATGTTTCCTCATATACTCCTGTCAGTAGGAGCTGTCAATTTCAAAACACGGCAATGAAATAGCATTAACAATGCACTTCTGATGACAGACTTTGTTTTGCCTGATCAAAAGAGCATTGCCATTAAATGCACTAAAATACCAATGCGCTGAGCTTGCAGCAGTGCCTAACCTCTCTTAAGTGAGTCTCCTCCTTGCAGAGCAAAGTGGGAACACAGTGCACAGGTAATTAGATGGCTTGACGCAAAGCATGACAAACAGGCAATGTGCTGGCATAAACTGACAAATCCACCGGTGCCAAACGGGAAGCATGCCACAAATGTGTGCTGCTGATCACTGTAATAGAGCCCATTGTCTTTCTCTTTGCCATTCTCCCATAAAGCTTTGAATGGTGAAGAACCTGTGCAATAATACCATCAAGAGTCTCTCCAATCTCAGGTGCTGAAGCTTTTAACACTTTCAGAGTAGTCATAGATATTTTGGCCACCACGCTAAGTACTCTCCTTCCTTCTCCTATCAGATTCAGACACGAAATATGCATTTCATTTCCTAATGAGGGATTTAACTTTAACTCCAGGTGATGTTCAGTGACTTGGACTTTTTTTGTATCACCCCCTGATTCACACTTTTCAGTTTTCTCTTGTCTGAGTTGCTTTGAGTGTTCTTTGGTCCTCATGGTGTGACTGTATCAGGAATACTGATTAACCAGTTACTGGACCTTTGAGACATAGGTGTCTTTATACTACAATGATGTGAGCTAAATTTTTTGCATTCAGGTGCTCTCCATTTCACTAAACATGAGACTATCAGAACCAACTACAGCATTAATTAATTGATATTATTTTTATCAAAATCTGTTTTTACTTTGACATTTAGAAGCTTTGTTTGTTTGTTTCTGTCACAAAAGCCAAAATTTTATTATATGATTTCATATATAAAAAGCCAGAAAAAGATGGATTGTCCTCTCCGGGTTGGGGACAAGCTCCAGCCCCAAGTGGAGGAGTTTAAGTATCTTGGGGTCTCATTCACAAGTGAGGGGAGAATGGAGCAAGAGATTGACAGATGGATCGGAGCAGCATCTGCAGTGATGAGGACGTTGTACCGGTCTGTCGTGGGGGAGCTGAGCTCTAAGGCAAAGCTGTCGATTTACCCCACAATCTATGTTCCTACCCTCACCTATGGTCATGAGCTTTGGGTAATGACCGAAAGAATGAGATCGCGGATACAAGCGGCTGAAATGAGCTTTCTTCGTAGGATTGCTGGTCTCACCCTTAGAGATAGGGTGAGAAGCTCAGTCATCTGGGAGATGCTCAGAGTAGAACTGCTGCTCCTCCACATTGAAAGGAGTCAGGTGAGGTGGTTTGGGCATCTGATTAGGATGCATTCTGGACACCTTCCACTTGAGATGTTTTTGGCACGTCCCACCAGGAGGAGACCCCGGGGCAGACCCAGGACTCCCTGGAGAGACAACGTCTCACAGGTAGTCTGGGAACGCCTTCTCTGAAGAGCTGGAGAAGGTGGCTGGGGAGAGGGAAGTCTGGGCTTCTCTGCTTGAACTGCTGCCTCCGTGACCCGGACCTCTGGAAAAGTGGTAGAAGATGGATGGATGGATAAAAGTGATATAAAGGGAAGTACATCCAAGGGGATGAATGGGTTTTATAGGCACTATATAAATTAACATGATCCAGGTCTCCAGCATTTCTTTAATTGGAAACTCTTTCAAGGTTAAGATCAAGTCAGTGCCAGGTGCATGCCTGAACTGGATCTTTTCATACTGAGAAGCCGAGGTAAAATTAGAGCTCAAGAGGAATGATGAAGTGTTAATTGTCTAGAGTTAACAGCCAACCCTCACTCAGAATCATCATAGTTGTAGACAGAAGTGGAATCCTGGATTAACACCATCCTTTTAAATACAACATACTCTATTTGTGGCCATGCTAGCACAATGCTGTTTATGAAATCAAATTAACTTCAGCTAAAGAAATGCATTTGCCATATGTGTACCATATTTGGTCTTTTACGATAAACGGATAGAGCCCCAGCAGAAGACCAGGACTGCTAACAACACAGAAATTCAAGTTGTGGTTGGCGACTTGCCTTTCCTCGGCTTTCTTTGCCTTGCCCCTATCCTACAGACAGAAAATTTCCACCTCTTAACCGAACAATCTTGACTGTGGGAGGAAACCAGGTTAAACATGTGCAGACATGGAAATCATGCAAAACCTACACAGAATGGATCTTGATTGATTAACTGATTAACAGCTTCCTTCCACAAGCTGTTAGGATGCTGAACAGTTGATCCGGAATCTCTCATACATACTACTGCACCTACGGACATTATGTATATTATTTGTATATTATAGTTCTGGTTAGTTTTCAAGTCTCAGGGAAGTGTGAATGGCTGTGGTGGGGTGGGGGGTGAGGGTATGTGTGAGTGTGTCTTAAATCATGTTCTTTTTACTTATATGGATGCCGAGAGAAACGCAATTTCATTTTGCTTGCACTACAGTTGTATGTACAGCAATATGACAATAAAGGTTGATTTGATTTGATTAGATTTTGATTTGTTGACCAGGGAATGTTGCACATGCCTGGTCTCTTAATCATACACCGTGTACTCTGTATGTGATATCTCGCTCTAAAAACAGGACAAACTCCTGGGCGATATTAAAAAGCCATCGTTTCCATATAATGCCTACCTTGTGAATTATTTGGAAACCCTTTCATATTTCTTACAAACAGGTTTTAAGGTCGGTGGTTTGTCCGGCATTCTGAGAGTACTAGGTGTCACCATTATGGGACAAAAATGTTTTTTAGGGAAGAAAGACAAAGATTAACAGAATTCTTTTGTATTTGCGTAACAACCTATGCAATCATAACACCTGATGACAGTATGATCCATCCCAGTGGCCACACAAGAGCACTGCTTTAACTTAATGTGATGTCTGGTCTCACTGAAGCGTATACCTCAGTCCAGCCCTCTGCCTTACAGCTCCCCAACTCGGGCCTTTCAGCCATCTGCCCCGCTGCCTGGGGTCATCTGTGCTCCTCTGTGTGTGTTTCTGGTTATGCGCATGTACGAAGCGGCCGCCACAGTTTTATTGGGACTGCCATGGCGCCTGGGTCCTTGCAGCTAGTCAAAACACAGGACATACAACGTGACTGCCCCTCGACCGAAATTTCATCACACATGGTGGGCAGAGGCTCACATTTTCATAGTTCCACAAGTGTCACATCAGTGCACAAGGGACAGTCACACCGGAGAATGGTCGCACATATGTCAAGGTCCCCGTCTGTGTTACAATAACATCCATCGAGACTGGTCTATGCTGTCATCGCCCCTGCAGTGTTATGGCAATCACCAGAGCGATTACTTTTCCCTTTGGCTGATGCAACCCGCTCACACAAATACAGCGTAAAGGGCTTTCAACTAATTAGGGCTGAGGAATGCCAAGTAATTCTATATGGGAGATTGTGGTCTGGTAGAGACTTAGCCTGTACAGCATTATTGCTACCATGCAAACCACCAAACTGCTTTCCAGCTCTGCTCTGTCACAGAGATGTTTTTCAAACAGGGAAAATGAGGCAAGAGTGCCGAAGCAATGTTCTCCTCTCTGCCCGTGGCTCTAACATGGATCAAATTATACTTAAGTGTATTCAGTGGATACACAAATTTGGATCACCTCAGGAAGAGTTTTCTACCCTCTTTACTGGCATTGTGAAAATATACCAAACAGAGCAATACACAAACAGTGCGTGGCTGTGGCTGAGCAGACAGAGGTAAAAGCACGCTGCTCACAACAGACGGGCCAAGCCATTGTCTCTGTTAGTGGTTAGTCTAGCTACTCCGACAGTCCTGCCAGGAAAGATGTTTCCAGCCCTGTGCAGGTGACACGATGCACACTTTTGGGGAAAATCCTCAACCAGTGCCTTCACATTCCAGGAAGTACACAAGCACCAAGTGTAGTAACAAAGGAAATGATTTAACTTCACTGCAACTGTCCAATCATCATCTCCTCCTCTTCATCGGTACAATAATTGCCTGGGCTTTAAGGTAAATGCCAGGTAATGCACAAGGCAATGGAACAGAAGGTCCCACACACTGACAGCACAGCCTCGGGACATTCCCAACATGATGTCATTTATTCCAGCCCCGCTCTCAGAGATGGCTGGATGAATTTTGATTGGCTGTCAGTGGTTCTATCATTCATCAAATAACTCCAAAAGTGATCTCAACGATATCACTTGCCACTGTCTTTGTAGTTGTTCTTGTAGTGTGGACATTTTTAAAACATATTTATAGAAAACAGCTGGAAATGCACAGGCAATGAAACACAGGGAGTTGGGGAGTGTGTGCAGTGAGAAGTGTGGAAACAATGTGCAAAAACAGTAGAGCATATAGAAATTATACTGTCAAATTCTGTCTTTTGAAATTATATATTATACAATATGTTTATATATTACATTAAAATGAGTGCACATATATCTCCTTTTTAACAGTTACTGTCAATTACAGTAATTAATCAGAAATCCAACATTGTATCATCTAACTAGAATAGAATAGGCTTTACTGTCATTGTACAGTTGTAAAGTACAACGAAACTGTGTGCGCTCCACCAGGCTACTGCGCAGTAAGTATGAAAAAAAAGATATACAATCATGTGAAAAAATTAGGACACCCTGTATAAGCCTGTGTTTGTTTGGTTTTTTTTTGTTTTATTTTACATATTTGGACATATGGATATTTAATATCAGTGTTTAAAATACTGGGAGATTCATGTAATACAACTAAACAATTAAAATGAATTAAAGACTTTTTTCAGATTTTCTGTAAAATGTAATTCTAAACAAATAGTGAGGAATAAATTAGGACACCCCCCCCATCTTTTTAGGACACCCCCCACATTCATTCTCGCTTAAAATGGCTAAAATAAATGTTAAAAAATGCAAATACAAAAACAAGGTTAGACATACATATGTGAACATTTCTTAAGAAAGAACTGAATATTTAATGGGGTGTCTGTCATGCAGTGACCCTCGCGGGCCACCATAAGTCGCCAAAAGTCACCAATGAGTTTTGCATTAGATGTTTATTTTAACAAGACAAGACGAGACATAAAGCTGTGAGCCGCTGAGGGCAAAACACACACTATCGAATACAAGGGATCGTAGGGCTAACCCCAGCCACTACGACCTAAACTATGACATGAACAAGACACAAACCTGACATGCGCGTGCTGACACACCAGGAATCTCTCAGGATGTTTCGACGATACTCCAGCATCAACCAGCTGTTAGCGCCCGCTAATAAAGCCGGCGACTAACAAGCGGTGATGCAGAACAGCTGATCGACCTTGACAGCCGGAAACCCCACCGAGCGCTGTCACAATAAGAGCCCGGTGGAGCCAGAATGTAATCCACAGCTGTCAAGGCCGGCAGAGATGATGCATAGCCTGAGCGCGGACGAGATCGGCGCTTGGGTCATGAGAGTGTCCTAATTTTTTCACATGACCGTAACGAAGACAGAGTTGCAAAACACACATTTGAATAAAATAGCCCAGGATTATAGAAATATACACAGATTAGGTAGTGGCTTCACAGATGGATCAATGTGCATGAAAACTGCGGAGTGCAAAGACAGGTGAGTTGGCTGTCCATTTTTAACACAGTTTGATGACTTCCTAAAACATTTATTCACAAGGCCTCAGCAGGTTGTGGCTCCTGACCCCTTTGTGCACTTTAAGCCCTAGTAAGTATAATCATTTCGAGAGAAAGATCAGATACACTTAGAAGCTCAAGGCCCTGAAACAGCTGATTAACTGAACCAGCAATCACTGACAATCAGGAGCAAGAGGAGATACTGTACTTGGAGCCCGTTTGCAGCAAAACTGTCACAGCCATCTCCAAATACGCTGAAAAACATTAGCTAAGTTGGAGCTGGCCAATAACTGTGTATTCTCTGGACTGCAGAGTGATTCATTTTACTCACCATTTAAGGTAAACACACAAGTATAACCAGGTCCCATCTGAGCTAAAATAAAGGGAAGGCCAGAATTCAACAGACAAGACGTCATCACACAAGTATGTCTGTGGACGTAAAGGATGCACTGCGAGTCTGAAGCCCCAGTGTTCAGGTGAGTGATGAAATCAAGACACCAGGGATGTGGGAGATGGCCAAAAGGTCACTGCATGACTTCATCCTGCTACTGTTCTTATTTAAGACTTGCGTTTATCACTTATCAGGTTTATTCTGCAAATCTCCCCACGGTGTTTAGGCATGCCACACTTGCCCCGTGTCTCATTTTGTTGAGAGCGCACAATATTGACCCACACCATATTTCATCTCATGCCAGAGCAAGATTTGGTGTCACTAGAACTCTGATACTAAAAAAGGGTAAATGTGTAGCCTAAAGGCTGAATGGTTGAGGCCCATGATTACCACATGGATGTAAATGCATTCTGGCCAGCATGGTGGTACAGTGGTTAGCATTATTGCCTCACAGCTAGAATGTTCCAGGTAAGCAGAGGTGGGAACCTTTCTGTGCAAAGTTTGGATGTTCTTGTGCTGTGCAGGTTTACTCTGTGGCTTTCAGTTTTCTCCCACAATCCAAAGACATGCATGTTAGGTTAACTGGTGACTCTAATTTGTCCATAAGGGATAAGGACCTGTACTTATACTGTACTTTTCTAGTCACAAAGACTACTCAAAGCACTTCACTAGTACTAATTATCTATTCTAAGGGCCTATAGGAGACAGATACCTAGGGACAATTTAGAATGACCAATTAACCTAACCTGCATATCTTTGGATTGTGGAAGGAAACCGGAGCTCCCGGAGTAAACCTACACAGCACAGGGAGAACATGCAAACTCCACACAGAAAGGTTCCTACCCCTGCCAGCCCAGGGATCTGAAGCTGAAACCTTCTAGATGTTAGGCACCAGTGCTAACCACTGTACCACCGTGCTGCCCTAGGTATCGGTCTCTGATAGGCCCTTAGAATACAGGGTTAGTGTTGCTAGTAGTTAAGTGCTTTGAGTGGTCTCTGTAACTAGAAATAGCACTATATAAGATAAGATAAGATAAGATAAGATAAGCCTTTATTAGTCCCACAACGGGGAAATTCCAGGATTGCAACAGCACAGGGATAGCAACACTCAGAGCAACAATCAGAAGGCAAGAAAAAAAACAAGCAAGCAAGAGCAGCTAATATACATATGTACATATTACTATAAAATATATATATACACACACACACACACACACACACACACAGACACACAGTGCAGAGCATTGTAGCTGGATGGAATAAATATGTAAATATATAAACACCCACAGTACGGAGCATTGCAGCTAGGTGGAATAAATATGCAAGTATATAAACACACACAGTGCGGAGCAATGTAGCTAGATGGAATAATATGTAGATATATAAAAACACAGTGCGGAGCATTGTAGCTAGATGGAATAAATATATAGATATATAAATATAAACACACCCAGTGCTGAGCATTGTAGCTAGATGGAATAAATATATAGATATATAAATATAAACACACCCAGTGCAGAGCATTGTAGCTAGATGGAATAAATATGTAAATATATAAACACACACAGTGCAGAGCATTGTTGCTAGGTGGGATGAAACAGCATAACCGTCTATTTAGTTATCCTACATGGTATGATTATGTGCCCATACATATTCTCACCCTCCATACACCGGACCATTGTGTAAGTCTATTGCATCTTTTGCATTCAAAAAAAACTATTAGTTTGTTACGTCTTTTTGCTATCTCTGCGAGCAGCCCTGCTTAGGTTGTACAGTCTGACAGCCGTTGGTAGGAAGGACCTACGAAACCTCTCGGTTGTGCACCTGGGATGATGTAGTCTGCTGCTAAATGAGCTCCTCAGTGCATCCAGTATGTCCTGCATAGGGTGGAACTCGGACTCCAGCAGAGATGACAGTTTAGCCACCGTCCTTCTCTCTCCTATCTCCTCCATCGGATCAAGGCGTTGCCCCAGAACAGAGCTAGCTTTCTTAATCAGTTTGTTCAGTCTCTTCCTATCGGCTGCAGTAATGCCACTGCCCCAGCAGACCACTCCAAAAGTGATGGCTGATGCCACCACCGTGTCATAGAATGACTTCAGCAGCGCCCCTTGTACACCAAAAGACCTGAGTCTCCTCAGCAGGAACAGCCTGCGCTGTCCCTTCTTGTAGAGTGCGTCAGTATTGTGTGACCAGTCTAGTTTATTGTTCAGATGAACACCCAGGTACTTGTAGGATGTCACCATCTCGATGTCTGTTCCCTGTATATTTACTGGTGCTGTGAGGGGCTGCCCATGCCTGCGGCAGTCCACCACCAGCTCCTTAGTTTTCCTCGCGTTGATCTGGAGGCAGTTCCGATGGCACCAGTCCACAAAGTCCTGGATAAGCCCTCTGTACTCAGCTTCATCTCCGCTGGAGATGAGACCAACGATCGCAGAGTCATCAGAGAACTTCTGTAGATGGCAATGTGTTGTGTTGTGTGAGAAGTCCGCAGTATAAAGAGTGAACAGGAAGGGAGCCAGCACCGTTCCCTGGGGGGCCCTCGTGCTACTGATGATCGTGTCGGAAACACAGTCCCGGGTTCTCACAAACTGAGGCCGGTTCGTGAGGTAGTCCAGGATCCATGATGACAGGTGCTGGTCCACCCCTGCGCGCAGCAGCTTGTCCTTCAGGATCATCGGTTGGATGGTGTTGAAAGCACTGGAGAAGTCAAAGAACATGATCCTCACCATATTCCCGGGCTTCTCCAGGTGGGACAGAGAACGGTGAAGGAGGAAGATCACCGCATCCTCCACCCCAATGCCATGCTGGTAGGCGAACTGTAAGTATAAGTATATAAGTACAGGTCCTTATTCCTTACGCCTTACAAAATAAAGTTAGTGCATATTAAATAAATAAGAACTACCTCCACAAAGGCAGGACATTGTGGAACAGTAAACTGGATCCACATTACCATCAAAATCTTACTCTTTCTAGCTATAAAACAGAGTATGCAAATCAGTTATCAATAATCTACAAAGGGCATGAAGAGTGGGATGTTGTATTCACTGGTCTTCTCCAGGACCTGTGTGACAGCTTGCAAATGGTCCATGGTTGAGTAGCCCTTCCTGTAAGTTGTTTGCTCTGGTGGTTGATATTCATTGAGAGTACTGCTCATTCTGTTCTTCAGGACTTGTAGTAACAGTTTGGAGATGTGGGAGAGCAAGTTAATGGGCCTTTAGGTTGCCACTTCTTTCAGAGTTTTTAACGATATTCTCTTGGCATGTGATTCAGGTGAATATGCAGTTCTTGTGCTGCTTGATTTAACTGCTGCCTTTGACACAGTGGACCATCATGTTTTAATTTCCCGTTTGCAGCACCTAGTGGGCATTTGTGGCACTGCTCTCAACTGGTTTAGACCCTATCTGTCAGACAGGACTTTTAAAGTTAGCATGTCTGGGTTTGAATCCTCTTCTGCTCCTCTGCCTTATGGGGTCCCACAGGGCCCATGCGTTTTTCTCTGTACATACTTCCACTGGGTTCCATTTTTAAAAAGCATGGTATCTCTTTCCACCTGTATGCTGATGACTGTCAGATTTATGTCCCTCTAAAACAAAAAGCTGCCTCATCAGTAAACTCACTCCTGGCGTGCATTGAAGACATAAAGTCTTGGATGGCCCTAAACTTCCTAAATTTTAATGATAAAAAGACCGAAGTGGTGGTGTTTGGACCTAGTCACCCCTGTGAGTCCCTTCCTGTATACTTGGGCCCCCTTACTCCTTATGTTTAATCCACAGCTAGGAACCTTGGTTTTATCATGGACAATGATTTTAAATTAGACACGCAGATTCGTTCTGTGGCAAAATCCAGCTTCTTTCATGTAAGGCATTTAGCAAAAGTAAAACCCATTCTCTCTAGACCACACTTGGAAACAGTAATCCATGCTTTTATTTCATCTCAGCTGGATTACTGTAACGCGCTTTACGCCGGTGTCAGCCAGTCATCTCTTTCCCGTCTGCAGCTGGTTCAAAACGCCGCTGCTCGTCTTTTAACAGGTACACGTGGAAGAGATCACATCACACCCATCTTAACTTCACTCCACTGGCTGCCCGTGTATTTTAGAGTTCTTCTTAAAATTCTTTTATTTGTTTTTCAATCCTTGAATGGTCTTGCTCTGCCTTACCTCTCTGAGCTTCTGCATCCCTACACTCCCACCCGGTCCCTTAGGTCAGCTGAACAGCTGCTTTTGGAGGTACCAAAGGCGAGGAGCAAGCTCAGAGGGGACAGAGCCTTTTCAATCATGGCCCCCAGGTTATGGAATGATTTACCCCTGGACATTAGACAAGCATCTTCACTGTCCATTTTTAAAACACATCTTAAAACACATTTTTACTCCCTGGCCTTCGACCCAGTATGAGACATTGATTTTATTGACTGAAATGGATTTTTATTTATTTTACTTTTTGTTTTATTTATGATTTAAATTTTTTTTTTTACTGTGGTTCTTGTGTTAGCGCCCTTTGTGTTAGTGCCCTGCTTTTATGTTCTCTTGCTGTACAGCAATTTGTGTAGCAAGTGTTGCTTTTAAAGTGCTTTATAAATAAAGTTGATTGATTGATTGATTTTCTCCCTTATTGAACAGTAGTGTGATAACTGTGTTCTTCCCCCCTTCAGATACTTTTTCTTTCTTGATCACTTGGTTGAATAGGTCTCTTATCTTTGCAACTGTTATTTCTCCTCTTGCTTTGATCAATTCAATCACAATTTGGTCATCACCAGAGGCTTCGTGGTTCTTCATCTGACTCAGTGTCTTTTCTACTTCACAGTATAGGACTGGTGGTATATCCTCTGCTTCAGTCATGGCAAGATCCTGCACACAGTCTTCATACAGGCTTTGGTAGAATTCTGTACCTCTCTCTCGGTTTTTTCCTCTATTTGTAATGATTGTTCCACCAATTTCGTTCAGTGCTGGTATTAAAGTTAGCATTATTTCTTTGTTGGAAGCATTCTTGAGGCCCCTTTTTGTTTCCAGGGCTTCTTTGATCTTCATGGTGTTGCATTCCCTGATGGCCTCTCTCATTTGTTTCCTGGTGGTCTTGCACAGTTCTGTGTCTTCAATGTTATCTCTTTCCTCACCATTGCTTGCCTTTTTCTCAGAAGCTCTTTTGTTGGTTTCAGCGTCTCTTGTTTTTAATCTCCTGCTTTTCTCAGCTGTCTCGATTGCAAACTTCTGAATTGTTTCAATGAAACTTCTAGCCTTCTCTTCCACATCCTCTGATGTTTCCAGCACTTCAAAATGGTTCTGCAGCTTTATCTGGAATTCAACTTTCTTTTGGAGCAGGTTTTCAATGTCGACTTTTGGTGTTGCTGTTCGGTGTTTGAAGTTGCTGTCCTTTCCAATGTAGTATCAAGTTGATGGTGCACCTAGCCATTCTGTGATCACTTCCAAAGCTCACTTTCTGTATGACGCTGGTATTCAGAACAATGCTTCTGATGCTGACTAAAATGTAGTCTATTTCATTCCTCACAACTCCATTTGGGCTCCTCCACATCCATTTCCTGTTGTTTCTCTTTCTGAACCATGGGTTGATTATGATGAGGCTCTTCATTTTTGCAAATTGGATCAGCCTTGTTCCTCTTTCATTCCTCTCACCATGGCCAAACATACCTATTACTGGACCACCACTATGCTGATGTACTCCTACTCTGGTGTTAAAGTCACCCATGATGACTTTGTAGTCTTTTGCTTTTCTGCATGGCCTTGTCGATCTCATAAAATTCTTCTTCCTCATTTTTGTGTGTGCAGGTCAGGGCATACACTTGAAATACATGCAGTTGGTTTTAAGTTTAATGCTTATTTGAAAGGGACATTACATACTAATTAATATTAATACAAATGTAAGTATGCCAGGTTTAGCAATACTGCTAATTTGCATCTGTAGTTTGCATTTTTCTCATAAGTTTGTAACCTTTTTCTTATACATTTTAGACTTTTCCTGTAAATTAGTTTTTTTGAATTTTTTCTCACTAATTTGTTAATTTTTTCTCGTAAATTTGCATAACCTCTCTTAAAGTAGATTTTTTTTCAAATAAATACAGTATATAACTTCTCATAAATTTATCACTTTTCCTCTTTGATTTGCATTTTTTATTATAAATTCACAACATTTTCCCCACCATAAATTTGAAGCATTATTGTTAAATTTGTAACTTTTTCCTAATAAATTTGCAAGTTTTTTTTCTCGTAAATATGAAACATTTTTCTCCTAAGTTTTTAACTTTATCTTTTACATTTTAGACTTGTAAATTTGTGATATGGACATTTTTGTTAACTTTGCAACTTCTTTTCCTTGTAAATTTGCATAATCTTTCTCTCATGAAGTTGCAGATTTTTTCAAATAAATATTGAATTTTTCTCCCATAAATTTGAGATCTTTTCCCTCTTTAATTTGCATTTTATTTTTTGTAAATTCACACCATTTTCCCAACATAAATTTGCAGCATTTGTTACATTTTTTTAATACAGTGGGGCAAAAAAGTATTTAGTCAGCCACCAATTGTGCAAGTTCTCCCACTTAAAAGATGAGAGAGGTCTCCAATTTTCATCATAGGTATACCTCAACTATGAGAGACAAAATGAGAAACAAAAAATCCAGAAAATCACATTGAAGGATTTTTAATGAATTAACTGGTAAATTCCTCGGTAAAATAAGTATTTGGTCACCTACAAACAAGCAAGATTTCTGGCTCTCACAGACCTGTAACTTCTTTATGAGGCTCCTCTGTCCTCCACTCGTTACCTGTATTAATGGCACCTGTTTGAACTTGTTATCAGTATAAAAGACACCTGTCCACAACCTCAAACAGTCAGACTCCAAACTCCAATATGGCCAAGACCAAAGAGCTGTCAAAGGACACCACAAACAAAATTGTAGACCTGCACCAGGCTGGGAAGACTGAATCTGCAATAGGTAAGCAGCTTGGTGTGAAGAAATCAACTGTGGGAGCAATTATTAGAAAATGAAAGACATACAAGACTACTGATAATCTCCCTCTATCTGGGGCTCCACGCAAGATCTCACCCCGTGGGGTCAAAATGATCACGAGAACGGTGAGCAAAAATCCCAGAACCACATGGGGGGAGCTAGTGAATGACCTGCAGAGAGCTGGGACCAAAGTAACAAAGGCTACATCAGTAACACACTATGCCGCCAGGGACTCAAATCCTGCAGTGCCACACGTGTCCCCCTGCTTAAGCCAGTACATGTCCAGGCCCGTCTGAAGTTTGCTAGAGAGCAGTTGGATGATCCAGAAGAGGATTGGGAGAATGTCATATGGTCAGATGAAACCAAAATAGAACTTTTTGGTAAAAGCTCAACTTGTCGTGTTTGGAGAAATTACACCATACCTACTGTGAAGCATGGGGGTGGAAACATCATGCTTTGGGGCTGTTTTTCTGCAAAGGGACCAGGACAACTGATCCGTGTAAAGGAAAGAATGAATGGGGCCATGTATCGTGAGATTTTGAGTAAAAACCTCCTTCCACCAGCAAGGGCATTGAAGATGAAACGTGGCTGGATCTTTCAGCATGACAATGATCCCAAACACACCACCCGGGCAACGAAGGAGTGGCTTCGTAAGAAGCATTTCAAGGTCCTGGAGTGGCCTAGCCAGTCTCCAGATCTCAACCCCATAGAAAATCTTAGGAGATAGTTGAAAGTCCGTGTTGCCCAGCGACAGCCCCAAAACATCACTGCTCTAGAGGAGATCTGCATGGAGGAATGGGCCAAAATACCAGCAACAGTGTGTGAAAACCTTGTGAAGACTTACAGAAAACGTTTGACCTCTGTCATTGCCAGCGAAGGGTATATAACAAAGTATTAAGATAAACTTTTGTTATTGACCAAATACTTATTTTACCGAGGAATTTACCAATTAATTCATTAAAAATCATTCAGTGTGATTTTCTGGATTTTTTTTTTCTCATTTTGTCTCTCATAGTTGAGGTATGCCTATGATGAAAATTGGAGACCTCTCTCATCTTTTAAGTGGGAGAACTTGCACAATTGGTGGCTGACTAAATACTTTTTTGCCCCCCTGTAAATGTGGGACTTTTTTCCCCTCATACATGTGCAGCTTTTTTTCCTCATAATTTTACATCTTTTTTTAATTTACAGCTCTTTGCATAAATTTACCTTTTTTTCCTGTTTAATTTTGAAAGTGTGTCAGTGCGATTGCCTGCTGACAGTGAATTTAACCCGTAAGAACCTAAAGAAGAAAAATAAAGAAAATCAAAAAACTGGTATCTCTTCAGTGCAGGTTGGAGAGGTGTGTGGCTGGTTGTATTTTTTTTAAGTCTGGAAGCCCAACTATGCAGCAGGTGGTGTTATGATCTGGACATGGTCAATGACCATGTCCATACTTTTTGTTGTTTTTGGACTCAGTGCTGTTATTATTATGGTCTTTTGTTGTCATTAGTTTATGCCCTAGTCCTTGGTTCTTTAAAAATATTCTGTTTTCATTCCTTGTCTGTTCTTAGTTCTTATGTCCATGCTTATGTTGATTGTGTTACTTGTTTACCTTTAGTTCCCAGCCCATCTTGTATTTTGTAAGGTTCCCTTGTTGTTTTCCCTACCTGTAGGTTCTTTCCCCCATCGGTAGTCATTTAGTCCTAATTTGTTTTCCAACTGTCCTGCGTTTGTTGATTATGTTAGCTTTAATTTCTGTTCGTTGTGGCATCACTGTTGATTTTCCCTCCTGTTTTCCCCGTAGCCTGTTTTCCCACGAGTGTGCTTAGCCTTGTCAACTCTGATTTTGTTTGCAGCCCCCGTGCTGTCTTCACTTTGTTCTTTAGTTAATGGTAAATGGTGTTCATTTATATAGCGCTTTTCTTCTCATCTAGGATGACCAAAGCGATTTACAGATCCTACAATCCACCCATTCACACACACATTCACACACTGATGGCAGCAGAGCCGCCATACACACAGGCGCTAACCAGGCCACCAGGAGCAACTGGGGGTTTAATGTCTTGCTCAAGGACAATAAATAAATCATGTTACATTGGAGTTCTGCCTGCATCCATCAATCCTGCCTATGGGAGGTTGCCCTGACAGGTGGTACAGGGTTACATTTTACCTGTAGAGGGTCTAGAGACTGACCTGATCTAATATTTTTCATTAAATAGTAAAATGTCTCACACTCAAAATTTGATGTTTTCTTTGGTCTACTGTGAATAACATAGTGGCTTATGAGATTTGCAAATCATTGCATTCTGTTTTTAGTTATATTTTACCCAGCTCTCTACCCTTGGGTTGTAGCTAAAACAGGCAATCGCCAACTGTGTTGGGTTTCAAAACTCCAGAAAAACTGACGTATATCTTTGACCTACACTGTATTGTCCCCTTGAGACGATTACATAGGTCAAAAGGAATAGGACAACTAATAGTCGGTAATAGAAGACTATATTTATAGTTCAGAGCAGCCAGTGGAAATGTGATGATCCCCTAAGCAAACATGATAGTGACATGATGCAAGGCCACGTTCCAACTGAAACACAGCTTGAGATGTAAAGTCCTCCTGATCCCACGATGTCTCTAACAGTCTCATCTCAGGAACAGCCTGTCCAGAGATGTCACACCTCCCTCCTGTCTCAAGCACTACAGAGGCTGACAGATCGCTCACATGGTTACATAATAAACCCCTTTTCCATCCAACATTCCCCTCCTTATCCCAACCAAAATCCATCATGCATCGGCCCTCCCTTCTGACCACCAGCGCTCACTCAGTCCTGCGAGTGAGTTCCTGCTGGCAGAAGACATCCGCAGGCTCCTGTTTTTACTTCAGACCTGGCCTCAGGAACCAGGACTCTGATATCATCTCCTCACTGTGAAAACAACCAGCCGCCTCAAAGAGATGACGGGGACCGATCATTCAAAGAAAGTCTATGGTTTCTCCCCATCACTGTCATGAAGAATCATGAGGCGCTCCTGCACAAATAAACCACGATGTCTTTTATTGTGTTAAGACACAATAAAAAAATGAACTATGACACTTGCTAGTGGTGCCAAATAAAACAGTGTCCAAAGGAATAAATTCAAAGATAACAACTGTTAAAGTCACAGCTAGAAGATTTAAAGCATTCTTGTCCTGCAACCCTCACATCGCTAATAACTCAAATGAAATACATGATAAACACTGGCACATGTAGTCATTCTATACCACAGTGTCTGAGCGAATTAATTTTTTCCTCAGTTTGGAGAGGTCCGTTCCCTGAGAAGAAAACATCACCACATATGGATCTGCTCTACACATGACAGCAGCATAGAGCTAGTCCTCACTTGAGTCTGAACGGTTCCCGCTGGTGTTGTGGCTTTTTCTGAGAACGTTGGCAAAATAAAAGGGATTAGAAATTCCAGCAGAAGTCTGCAGCCAGATGTGCAATGTGTGCAGCTATATAATGGCCTCACACAACAATTGTTGCAAAAATTTAGGCATTTAACTACATAAATAACATGTCAAATACAGTATCTGAAGTTTCTTAAACTATCATTGGCTGAGTTGGCAATCAGTAACAGGATGGCTTAAGGACTGAAATTTTGGCAAAAGTTGTCCAACAGTGTACAAGAACACACAAATATTCTCTTGTCTAAAACCAGGGGTGTCCAATCATGTGCCATGGAGGGCCAAGACCCTGCAGGCTTTACCTCCAACCAGTGTCTCCAACAGCAGATTCCATAGAATTTCTTCCCACTGATTGCTGATAAGCGAAAACACCTGCTGAAGAGACTGGGTAGAAGAGAAAACCTGCAGGGTCTTGGCCACCCATGGCACATAATTGGACACCCCTGTCTTAGGCTCTTCTTTCTGTGAAACTTTCTCCTGTTTCTTCCTGCTTCAGCTGCTTTCAACAAAATCCTTTGTTCTCTGAGGACAGACAATAAATATTTCCAGTAGCTCATTTACCCTTTTCCTATGCTACCCAGATTAATTTCATTTACTAATTCACAGACCAATTTGTTCTGTTTCATATATGCATATCAACGAAACAAGTTTCACTAATGATATGAAGGTTATGGTGTACAGAGTACAGACGGCTGTTTTGGTGCATGAGCAGCAGAAGTCCTGAAGATATACAGTGGTATGAAAAAGTGTTCGCCCCCTTCCTGATTTCTCTCTTCTTTTTTTTTGTACGTTTGTCACACTTAAATGTTTCAGATCATCAAACAAATTTAAATATTAGACAAAGATAACATAAGTAAAGACAAAATGCTGTTTTTAAATTAAGGTGTTTATTATTAAGGGTAAAAAAATCCAAACCTGCATAGCCCTGTGTGGAAAAAGTGATTCCCCCACCCCCCGTTAAAACAAATTAGCTGTGGTTTATCACATCTTTGGAAAGCTGAATTCAATTTCTCTAGCCAGACCCAGGCCTGATGACTGCCACACGTGTTCTCAATCAAGAAATCACTTAAATAGGACCTGCCTGACAAAATGAAGTAGACCAAAAGCTCCTCAAAAGATAGACATCATGCTGCGATCCAAAGAAATTCAGGAACAAATGAGAAACAAAGTAATTGAGATCTATCAGTCTGGAAAAGGTTATAAAGCCATTTCTAAAGCTTTGTGACTCCAGCGAACCACAGTGAGAGCCATTATCCACAAATGGCGAAAACATGGAACAGTGGTGAACCTTCCCAGGAGTGGCTGGCCTACCAAAATTACCCCAAGAACGCAGCGACGACTCATCCAAGAGGTCACAAAAGACCCCACAACAACATCCAAAGAACTACAGGCCTCACTTGCCTCAGTTATGGTCAGTGTTCATGACTCCACCATAAGAAAGAAACTGGGCAAAAATGGCCTGCGTAGCAGAGTTCCAAGACGAAAACCACTGCTGAGCAAAAAGAACATAAAGGCTTGTCACAGTTTTGTCAAAAAACATCTTGATGATCCCCAAGACTTTTGGGAAAATACTCTGGACTGATGAGACAAAAGTTGAGCTTTTTGGAAGGTGTGTGTCCCATTACATCCGGTGTAAAAGTAACACAGCATTTCAGAAAAGGAACATCATACCAACAGTCAAATATGGTGGTGGTAGTGTGATGGTCTGGGGCTGTTTTGCTACTTCAGGACCTGGAAGACTTGCTGTTGTAAATGGAACTATGAATTCTGCTGTCTACCAAAAAATCCTGAAGAAGAATGTCCGACCTTCTGTTCATCACCTCAAGCTGAAGTGCACTTGGGTTCTGCAGCAGGACAATGATCCAAAACACACCAGCAAGTCCACCTCTGAATGGCTTAAGAAAAACAAAATGAAGACTATGGAGTGGCCTAGTCAAAGTCCTGACCTGAATCAGATTAAGATGCAGTGGCATGACCTTTAAAAGACGGTTCATGCTCAAAAACCCTCCAAAGTGGCTGAATTACAACAATTCTGCAAAGATGAGTGGGCCAAAATTCCTCCACAGTGCTGTAAAAGACTCATTGCCAGTTATCGCAAATGCTTGACCAACCAGTTATTACGTTTAGGGGGCAATCACTTTTTCCACACAGAGCCATGTAGGTTTGGATTTTTTTCTCTTAATAATAAACACCTTCATTTAAAAACTGCATTTTGGGTTTACTTGTGTTATCTTTGTCTAATATTTAAATTTGTTTGATGATCTGAAACATTCAAGTGTGACAAGCGTACAAAAAAATGAGAACTCTGGAAGGGGGCAAACACTTTTTCACACCACTGTAACCCACTTCTTAGAAAAGCCAGCGTACATTTTCTTAATGTTAGACTTGTGACCACATCATAAGAGCTTCATCCAAATGCCACAGTGTGGCCACGGCTAAATAGTGCAGCAGTGAGACAGACCGCCTCTACTGATGCCAAGCAACTTGTTGTTCACCACTTCTGAAACCCAAGCAGGCCGCTGGATATCACCCTGAGATTCATGGGTATTCATTAACGGCATGGCAGAGGTACAGATGAGCAAGCTCAAGTCAGAAAGCGACAGAGAGTGATCGCTATGACAACTGCTGACAGGAGTTAAATCCTCCATGCTACCCCTCATCCTCAACTCCATCATCAAGCTGTCAGCGAGGACTTGTGAAGTCATTTGAATCATTTGTGCAAGTATTAATGTGCTGTTTTAGGGAGTAAAAATAAAGAATCATGTCACTGGGTGACAGGTGCAGTGACACAGAGTTTTGGTGAGGGACAGTATGCCATCATCGTAGTAGTCTAGGAGGTTTGGCCATTACATGAACAGATCATCCTTTTAAAAAATATTATTGCAGTTGTTTATTAATTTATTCATTGCTGAAATTTTGGCATATGTGGACCTGAGGGAAAAATATAAAAAAGGAGCTGAGATAGAAAATTCCAAGAAAAATTAAAGCTGCAAGCAACTGTAAGCGGACCCTCGCAACCGCGGACCCCGGCGCCAGTCGTACCTATCTGGCTCAAAAAAGCGCTGCGTGAATAATAAAGTAAACCGTTTGGCGCAGTACTTCCTGTGAGCAGTAGGTAGTGCTATATGTTTTGTCAACCATTTTTATGTAGGAGCGTGCAGGGTTGGACTAATATCCATCGTAGAATATTTGGTGAAAATCGGATAAAGTTTGTCCAAGTTACAACTTTCCAATGTTCCATGGCGAAGAGTCAACCTTCACCATGTCACCATGGCAATACTTCCCTGTCAGTTATGTGTTGCCCACCCATATAGGACTACATATGACAGTCACCTCAACCTCTGTTCCAGATTTCATGACTCCAAGTCCTTCCCAAGTCTCCCAACAAGCTCATGGAGTGAATGGCGAGGAGGGCGTGTCCATGGTAACAGCAGTGACGCCTGGCAACTTCCTGTCCATTGGCTGTCGCTATGTGTCATTCTTTATTATAGAAATTATCAGTATTGGCTACTATTCACCACACAAAATTTGGTTGAAATCAGTCAATGTATGCCAGAGTAAAAGCCATTGGAAGGGTGATGGCGATACTGCAAACTTGGCCATGCCCCTTCCGCCAAACCTTTGGACATTTGGAAAAGTTTTCAACAGCTTTTGATGGCACATGGATATAGACGATTGTCACCATAAATGGTACCAATCAGACTATTTATTTCAGAGATATTGAAGAAAACCTTTGGTGTAACCTTCATGTCTCCAAGAGAGGGCGCTATTGCTACTCATGAATATTCATAGCTGTAATTGTTCGAAGGCATACCCACATATATCATACCTATCTTTGTGCCAATCCGATATTCCATTCCCAAGGTATTAAAAAAAAACATGATGCAAACTTTCTGATGCAAAACTTTCTGCCTCCTATAGGTGGCACTGTAGATTTCTATGAATATTGTTCTATAGAACTGTTTGGAATTG
Source organism: Pholidichthys leucotaenia (assembly GCA_020510985.1). NCBI lineage: Eukaryota > Metazoa > Chordata > Actinopteri > Cichliformes > Pholidichthyidae > Pholidichthys > Pholidichthys leucotaenia. The sequence goes on from CM035847.1 coordinate 76,479,383, forward strand.
GACTGATATCCATAATACTGAATTTGGTTGAAATACGATAATGCATACCAAAGTTATTGCCGTCAGAATGGTCACAGAATGATCATGGTGAGGCATCAAACTTTGCCACATCCCTACGGCCAAACCGTCGAGCTTTTGGAAAAGTTTTCAATAACTTTTAATGGCACATGGGTATACATGATTGTCACCACAAATGAGCTCAATTGGACAAAAACCCTAGGACGAGTTTGATCAAATGCACGAGGTGGAAATCAGGTCACTGCCACTTCCTGCCAAAATGGCCAACTTCCTGTTGGGTGTAGACCATCACTTCTATGGAGTTGGCCAAACCGTTGGGCATTTGGAAAAGTTTTCAACAGCTTTTAATGGCACATGGGTATAGATGATTGTTACCATAAATGGTACCAGTCAGACTATTTATTTCAGAGATATTGAAGAAAACCTTTGGTGTAAAAAAGTAAATGGTAAACGGCATTCACTTACTGTATATGTGCTGTGCTCTCTATATATACTGTGCTCTCTCCTTTTCTTTTTACCTTATACACCACAGACTTTCAGTATAACACTAAGTCATGTCACCTGCAAAAATTCTCTGATGACTCAGCTGTTGTGGGGTGTATAAGAGGAGGAGAGGAGGGGGAGTACAGGGCACTGGTAGACAGATTTGTGGAGTGGACGGAACAGAATCACCTGAGATTGAATGTCAGCAAGACCAGGGAGATGGTGATTGATTTCAGGAAGAGGAAGGCTCCTTCTCAGCCACTGTAGATTGGGGGGAGGATGTAGGAGTGGTTGAAGACTACAAATATCTGGGTGTCAGGATCAGCAGCGAGTTGGAATGGAGATCCAACACCGATGCTGCGCACAAGAAGGGGATGAGCAGACTCTATTTCCTGAGAAAACTGAGATCCTTCAACATGTGTGCAGCAGGATGCTGGAGCTTTTCTACCAGACTGTTGTCGCCAGCGCCATCTTCTTTGCTGCGGTCTGTTGGGGTAGCAATATCAGGGCCAGAGATACCAACAGACTTGACAAGATTATCAAGAGGGCTGGCTCTGTAATTGGTCTCAGACCGGAGACCTTTGAGACAGTGGTGGAGAGGAGAACACTAAATAAACTGTGATCCATCATGAACAATCCTGATCACCCCCTTCACCACACACTAGATAGGCAGCGAAGCACTTTCTCCAGTAGACTACTACAGCTTCGTTGTCGAACGGCCAGGTACAGGAAATCTTTCCTGCCACATGCAATTTCACTGTACAATAACTCACTATGATGTTGTATTCTGGTCATAGCTATGCTGCCACACTGCACCTTACAGACTAACTGGTACCTCACATTTCACTCTGCTCCTGATAGTCCTTCTTTGTGCAATGGGATGATTCATGTGTTTATACGGGTCATCATCATGTATTAAGCTATGATGTATATAGGTTCTATAGTCGTGTTAGTTTCTTTTTTACTTTCCATGGGTAATCCCTTTGTCTGTCGTGTGTGTTTCTGTTGTTTGGCTGTCAACTGTCATGCTGCTGTTACACTGTAATTTCCCAGTTTTGGATCAATAAAGTACATCTATCTATCTATCTATATAGCGCTTTTATTCTCATCTTTTGATGGCCAAAGCGCTTTACAGATCCTGCTATCCACCCATTCACACACACATTTACACACTGATGGCGGCATGCTACCTAACATGGCGTTTACAGACTCACCAGGAGCAACTGGGGGTGAAGTGTCTTGCCCAGGGACACAATGGCAGGATATCCGGGGAGAGTGGGATTCGAACCACCAACCATGTGGTTATTGTGTAAAAAAGCTGTTGAAAACTTTTCCAAATGCCCAAAGGTTTGGCGGAAGGGGTGTGGAACACATAGCGACAGCGCACCCTACCGCCAATGGACAGCAAGTTGCCACAACTCACACGCCATACTCACGCACCGCTTGCTAGAATGACGCCATTTCCTGAGATTTAGCAGACCACCTCGTTGATCATAACTGCACATCACCTTTAGCATGGTGTCACTGCTGTTACCATGAACACGCCCTCCTCGCCATTCAATTCGTGATCTTGTTGGGATGGGTGGGAACAACCTGGAGTCATGACATCTGAAACATTGGTTGAGGTGGCTGTCATATGTAGTCCTATATGGGTGGGCTACACATAACTGACAGGGAAGTGTTGCCCTGGCGACATGGCGAAGGTTGACTTCTCGCCATGGAACATCGGAAAGTTGTAACTTAGACAAAATTTGTCTGATTTTCACCAAATTTTCTACGATGGATATTAGTCCCACCCCACACACTCCTACATAAAAATGATTGACAAAAATTATAGCGCCACCTGCTGCTCATAGGAAGTACTGCGCCAAACGGTTTACTTTATTATTCAAGCAGCGCTTGCCACAACAACGGGAAATTTTCTAAGCCAACTAGGTACGACAGGCGCCGGGGTCCGCGGTTGTGCGAGAGTGAGGGCCCGCTTACAGCTGCTTGTAGCTTTAATGTACATTTGCAACTTTTTTCTTACAAATGTCATTGTTTTCACATAAATTTTGAGTTATTTTTCTTGTAAAATTGGGACATTCACATAAATATGGAACAATTTTAGAATAGAATAGAATAGGCTTTATTGTCATTGTACAGTTGTACAGTACAACGAAATTGTGGGTGCTCCACCAGACTACTGCACAATAAAGTAAGAGAGAAGGATTACATAAAACACGGTTACAGAACACACGATTAAACATGCAACTGAAATAAAAATAGCCCAGGATTATGGAAATATATGCAGGTATGGTAGTGGCTTCACGGATGGAACTATGTACATAAGAGTGTGGAGTGCAGAACACACAACTGAATAAAATGGCCCAAGGATTATGGAAAAAATACATAGTAGTGGTTTCACGGATGGGTCAATGAACATGAAAGTGCAGAGTGCAAAGACAGGTGAGTTATTGTCCATCCATCCATCCATATTCTACCGCTTTTCCGGAGGTCTGGGTCGCGGAGGCAGCAGTTCAAGCAGAGAAGCCCAGACTTCCCTCTCCCCAGCCACCTGCTCCAGCTCTTCAGAGAGGATACCAAGGCATTCCCAGACCAGCTGGGAGACATAGTCTCTCCACTGTGTCCTGGGTCTGCCCCGGGGTCTCCTCCCAGTGGGACGTGCCTGAAACACCTCAAGTGGGAGGCGTCCAGGAGGCATCCTAATCAGATGCCCATACCACCTCAACTGACTCCTTTCAATGTGGAGGAGCAGCGGTTCTACTCTGAGCCTCTCCCGGATGACTGAGCTCCTCACCCTATCTCTGAGGGTGAGTCCAGCAATCCTACGGAGAAAGCTCATTTCAGCCGCTTGTATCTGCGATCTCGTTCTTTCGGTCATTACCCAAAGCTCGTGACCATAGGTGAGAGTAGGAACATAGATTGACTGGTAAATCGACAGCTTTGCCTTAGAACTAAGCTCCCTCTTCACCACAACAGACCAGTACAACGTCCGCATCACTGCAGATGCTGCTCCAATCCGTCTGTCGATCTCTCGCTCCATTTTCCCCTCACTCGTGAACAAGACCCCAAGATACTTAAACTCCTCCACTTGGGGCAGGAGCCTGTCCCCAACCCAGAGAGGGCAATCCACCTTTTTCCGGCTGAGGACCATGGACTCGGACTTGGAGGTGCTGATTCTCATCCCAGCCGCTTCACACTCAGCGGAAAACCGTCCCAGCAAGAGCTGTAGGTCATTGCTGGATAAAGCCAACAGGACAACATCATCTGCAAACAACAGAGATGAGGTCCTGTGGTCACCAAGCATGACACCCTCCATTCCCTGGCTGCGCCTAGAAATCCTGTCCATAAAAATTATGAACAGGATCGGTGACAAAGGGCAGCCCTGGCGGAGTCCAACTCTCACTGGGAATGACTCCGACCGAGTGTTGGCAATACGAACCAAACTCTCACAACGGTCGTACAGAGACCGAATAGCTAGTAACAACAAGCCCGATACCCCATACTCCCGAAGCACCCCCCACAAAAATCCACGAGGGACGCGGTCAAATGCCTTCTCCAAGTCCACAAAACACATGTAAACTGGTTGGGCAAACTCCCACGAACCCTCAAGAATTCTCCAGAGTTATTAATTCTCGAGAGTGAGTTATTTAAAAAGGTCCTCAGTTCTGTGCATGTGAGGGTTCGGAGGGAGGAGGATGGGGCCTCTGACTGTTTACAGTCTGGATGGCCCAGGGGAAGAAACTGTTTGTCAGTCTGGAGGTGTGGGACCTGATCGATCTGAACTGTTGTCCAGAGGGAAGCAGGTCAAACAGGTGGTGGGTGGGATGTGAGGGGTCTCCTGTGATGGCTTTGATCCTTCTGAGACAGGAGGATCTGGAGATGTCCTCCAGGGAGGGGCAGAGGGCCGCCGATGATCTTTTGGGTAGTGTTGATGACCCTCTGCACAGCCTTCCTGTTCTCAGCCATGGAGCCGGCGTACCACACACCCAGACAGGAGGTGAGCACGCTCTCCACTGAGCAGTGGTAGAAGACCAGCAGCAGCTTCTGGTCCAGGTTGTTCTTCCAGGAGGTTCAGCCGCTGCTGGGCTTTCTTCACCAGGGCCTTAATGTTGACAGTCCATGAGAGGTCAGAGGAGATGTGGGTGCCCAGACCCTGAATGTTTCCAGTATTTTTAAAATATGTTCCTTTTAAATTTGATCCCCCACACACACAAATTTGCAACCTTTGTCATACATTTAAAATTGCCGCCTTTTTTCAGAAGCACAAAACCAGTGAACTCCTTTAGTAAACCCACAACAACACTGGCTATGTTTGCATGCACACTAATAAACCAATTTTTTTTTTTTTTTCTGGTTCCGGTTTCGCCGAACCAGCGGCGCCACACGAGTTGGCTGCCTTTTGCAACTGCCTTTTTTTTTTTAATCTTCCTTCTTCTTTCTACACCTTTCACTCTATATATATATCACGGACACATAGATCGCCCCAAAGGTCTCCCGAGTCGGCGGACGGACCCTCTGTTTACAGCAGGAGACGATACAGCAGGGAAGCGCTAGCTAGCACTCAACCGCCACCCGGTGCTAACGGAGAAACTCGACATACCGGGAGAACTGTAGTGGAAACGACGCGGGTGCCGGGCTGGAGTTTAGGCGGCGTGCAAGAAATATAAGACAGAATAATAAAGAGTGATGGCAAGAACCAAGCAGACCGCCCGTAAAATCTACTGAAGGAAAAAGCCCCCCAGGAAGCAGCTAGCCACCAAGGCTGCTAGGAAAAAGCGCTCCGGCCACCGGCGGAGTGAAGAAGCCTCACTGTTACAGGCCCGGTACCGTGGCTCTGAGAGAGATCCGTCACTACCAGAAATCCACGGAGCTGCTCATCCGTAAGCTGCCCTTCCAGCGCCTGGTGAGGGAGATCGCTCAGGACTTCAAGACCGACCTGAGCTTCCAGAGCTCCGCCGTCATGGCTCTGCAGGAGGTCAGCGAGGCCTACCCGGTGGGTCTCTTCGTGGACACCAACATGTGCGCCATCCATGCCAAGAGGGTCACCATCATGCCCAAAGACATCCAACTGGCCCGCCGCATCCGCGGAGAGAGAGCTTAGACTTTCTGCTGCACATTAACCAACCACAATGCTCCGCACTGTGTGTCTATATATACAGTATATATATACTGTATATTTATAGTAATATGTACATATGTATACTAGCTGTTCTTGTTTTTTCTTGCCTTCTGATTGTTGCTCTGAGTGTTGCTATCCCTGTGCTGTTGCAATCCTGGAATTTCCCCATTGTGGGACTAATAAAGGCTTATCTTATCTTATCTTATTACTGGATATCAGGAGTTATCTGATTATTCTTATACCCATGTAAACAAAATAATCTGATATTCTTAATCAGATAAAGGCCATTATCAGATTATGAAAAATTTGAGAAACAGCCGATTCATTGTCCAATAATCCGTTTAGTCAGTGCATGTACAAGGGGGGACTGAAAAGCTCATAATGGTCAAATTTGACCAAATGTGTTTTATTTTTCAACATAGTCTCCCCTTCGGTCCACACACTTCTCCCATCACTGCTGCAGCGCTTGGATCCCTGCGGTTGGAAAATAAACCACATTTGGTTACAGTTGACCACTATGAACTTTTCAGCACCCCCTCGTAAGTCCCAGCCAGCCTTTCTGGGGATTTTATTTATATCTGCCTCTAAAGCACAACCTCCAGTGGTCAAACAGCATTTTTATTGGTAAATGAAGTAAACCTTCCCAAGCGGAACATGGAGAATCCCTACAAATGCTGATATAAAGTGGCTGCACTCTCCTACAGATGCTGACAATCTGGCTCCAGCTAAACTTTCCATCCAGGCTGCTGTCTAACAGAAAGAGACTATATTCATCTTATAATGTCCCACTTTCCAGTCCATAAAAATCAGACATCCCCAAAACTGAAGACATACTTTGGAGCTCGTTTATAGGAGCAGGGAGGCAGCGTTTCCAGTCAGGCTTGTCACAGGCACACACAGGCTCACATTTGGCCTGTTGGGTCCTGGCTTTGTGAATCACACGTACACACGCTCTCACGGTCTCTCTACTGAGTAACAATTTAAATTCTGACAGGCATGCAAGCACTACAGCAGAGGTTTCTATTTACCTTCCTGTACATCAGCCATCAGATTATCTAAAAACTTCCACAGCATTTGACATTTCCTGTCAATCCAGTAACAAAATGCTCCATGTGGAACATTTGATGAAAAACACCAACACAGAAAAGCCTGTATATCAGCACATTATTCACTGAACTCAGCACATACAGTACATTAGTGTCCTATGATCATTAATAAAAAGATCAGTGTGTAAGATTTTAGAAGATCTTTCAACAAAAATTAAAACAATTATTAAAAAGAACACATTTTCAATAGTGTCTTAGGGCTCATTTACACAGCACAGAGATCGATGAGAGATTGGGCCAATTTTTTGATCTTTGGGACTATTTGGGAGATCCTTGTCAGTTTTGGCCTGAGTCTCAAACTGAGTAGACCGTAGAGACTGTGGAGATCATTGAAGATCATTGATAGATCAAAAATTGGCCAGATAACTTAACGACAGATGCGCTACTTTTGCTCAACCTGTGCTACCAATGAGTGGCACTAAGATTTGCCACAATATACTGCCCGCAATTAGAGAACATTCTACACTAAACGCTTAAATCACATTTTAAAAACTGGCTTTTAAACAATCAAAACTGTACTAATAACTATGGGATGCTCTGCGGCATGTACAGTATATGCCAGTGCATCGCGCACGCCTGCCTTGCTCTTTGTACTATTGCAAGATGATGTTGTTGTGTTTATTGTTGTTGTGCGGTGCATGGCTACATATAAGTGTGTATACATGCACTGCACTTTATTTACGTAACAGATACCTGAATGTTTTGTTCTTAGGATGTCTGACATGCAATTTATACAATTTTTATTACAAATGTCCTTTTCGTATATTATGGATTGTTAGTGTATTTTGTGGTCTGCCAAGGGACTACAGATGTAATTTAGCAGTTTCCTAAATCTGGCATATTTACATTTACAGTGGTGTGAAAAAGTGTTTGCCCCCTTCCTGATTTCTCATTTTTTTTGTATGTTTGTCATACTTAAATGTTTCAGATAATCAAACAAATTTAAATATTAGACAAATGTAACACAAGTAAACACAAAATGCAGTTTTTAAAATGAAGGTGTTTATTATTAAGGGGGAAAAATCCAATCCTCCATGGCCCTGTGTGAAAAAGTGATTGCCCCCTAAACCTAATAACTGGTTGGGCCACCCTTAGCAGCAACAACTGCAATCAAGTGTTTGTGATAACTGGCAATGAGTCTTTTACAGTGCTGTGGAGGAATTTTGGCCCACTCATCTTTGCAGAATTGTTGTATTTCAGCCACATTGGTGGGTTTTCGAGCATGAACCGTCTTTTTAAGGTCATGACACAGCATCTCAATCGGATTCAGGTCAGGACTTTGACTAGGCCACTTCAAAGTCTTCTTCCTTGATCGTCACTTCCTGTTTTGCTGTCTGCCTGTGTGGTTTGCTCTCCAGCTCTCGAGCCACTAGCTATGGCTACTAGCTCTCTTTCCTCTCCTCCTCTGGTGTGCTCTCTCTGTCAGATGTTTAGCTACACCTCTGCCTCTTTTAGCGATAACGGTAAATGTAATAAATGTTGTCTTTTTGAGGCGCTCGAGGCGAGGTTGTCTGATTTGGAATCCCGGCTCCGCTGCATTGAAACACCGTCTGCGCCAGTTAATCTCGACGGACGCCTCTTAGCTGCAGCGGAGCTAGCTAGCTTAGGTCCCCCTGTCACCGGTTCCCCGGCTCTCCTCTGCAGCGAGGAGACTGGGTGGGTGACGGTGAGAAGGAAGCCTAGTCGCAAAGCCCCGGTTCACCACCAACCTGTTCACGTTTCTAATCGTTTTTCCCCGCTCAGCGACACACCCGCTGAGGAAAAAACTCTGATCATTGGCGACTCTGTAGTCAGAAACGTGAACCTAGAGACTCCAGCGGTCATAGTCACATGCATTCCTGGGGCCAGAGCAGGCGACATCGAGTCAAATTTGAAAATGCTGGCTAAAAGTAACTGTAAATATTCCACAATTGTTATTCACGCCGGCATTAATGACATCCGTCTCCGGCAGTCGGAAGTCACGAAACTTAATGTAGAATCGGTGTGTGACTTTGCCAAAACGATGTCTGCCACTGTAGTATTCTCTGGGCCCCTCCCCAATCTGACCAGTGATGACATGTTTAGTCGCTCGTCATCCTTGAACCGCTGGCTGTCTGTGTGGTGTCCTAAAAATGACGTGGGCTACATTGACAATTGGAGCTCATTTTGGGGAAAACCTGGTCTTATGAGACGAGACAGCATTCATCCCACTTTGGATGGTGCTTCTCATTTATCTAACAATCTGGCATCTTTTTTATCCAAATTTCCAAAACCGTGACTACTCAGAGTTGGGACCAGGAAGCAGAGTCGCAGTCTTACACGCCTCTCTGCAGCTCCTCTTCATCCGCCACCCCTCAGCTTAGCCCCTGTCTTCCCCATCAGAGAATCGTTGTCTGCTCCCTCCAAAGTAAATAAAAATATAATGTATAAGCATCCCAAAGTGATAAAGCAAAATATTGGTAAAACTCAAATTAAACATAAAGCCTCTAAACTGAATGATTTGGCCTCTGTTCCTCCTCATAATTTAAAAATTAAATGTGGTTTATTAAATATTAGGTCTCTAACTCCCAAGTCTCTGTTAGTCCATGATCTGTTAATTGATCATCAGATTGATTTAATTTCCCTTACAGAGACTTGGTTAGGACAAGAGGATTATGTTGGTTTAAATGAATCAACTCCCTCTGGTTATTTAAACTGTCAAAATCCCAGAAGTTCTGGTCGTGGAGGAGGAGTAGCAGCAATTTACCATTCCAAATTACTAGTTAATGTAAAGCAAAAAACATGTTATAATTCCTTTGAGAGCCTGGTCCTCAGTGTTGGGCACTTTAGCAATTCCAGGTTAAACCCAATTTTATTTGCCATAGTTTATCGTCCCCCATCAACCTATTCAGAATTTTTATCCGAATTTCCTGATTTCTTAGCTGATTTAGTGCTGAAATCTGATAGAATAATTATAGTAGGGGACTTTAATATACATGTGGATGTAGATAGTGACTGCCTTAATGTGGCTTTTAATTCAATATTAGACTCGATTGGGTTTTCTCAGAAAGTAGGAAATTCTACTCATTACCTCCACCATACATTGGACCTTGTTCTGACATATGGCATAGAAATAGAAAATCTGGTAGTGTCTCCTCATAACCCTGTACTGTCAGACCATTGTCTGTTAACCTTTGATTTTACTATTTCTGACTATTTGGCTCCTAAAGAAAAATATTATCACAGTAGATGCCTCTCAGATGATGCTGTTTCCAAATTTATGCAGATTGTTTCCTCTATGCCATGTGTCAACACAACGGAAATAAGCTATAGACAGCTTGCTCCTTCTGTAATTGATAACATGGTGGATAGTGTTTCAGCTTCTCTGCATCAGGCTCTAGACTTGGTGGCCCCCTTAAAAAAGAAAAAGTCTAATCAGAGATTTTTAACTCCTTGGTTCAACACAGAAACTCGTAGCTTAAAACAGAAGACTCGTCAATTAGAAAGAAAATGGCGCTCTACTAATTTAGATGAAATCTATTTAGCTTGGAGAAATCATCTTTTAATTTATAAAAAATCTCTTAGAAAAGCTAGAACGAGTTATTACTCTGCATTAATAGAAGAGAACAAGAATAATCCCAGGTTTCTTTTCAGTACTGTAGCCAGGTTGACAAAGAGTCAGGACTCTGTCAATCCTAGCATCCCCTTAGAGCTTACTAGTCAGGACTTTATGAACTTTTTCAATAATAAAATTTCATCCATCAGAGATAAAATCAATCAGATTCTTCCCACAGTTAACTTAAATACTGTAACTACTACAACTCCTTCTATTGATGTCTGTCTTGATGAGTTTACTCCAATCGACCTTTGTGAGTTAGACAAAATAGTTTCCTCATCCAAACCTTCAACTTGTCTTTTAGACCCTATTCCTACCAGGTTATTTAAAGAAGTCTTCCCACTTATTGGTAGCTTTATTCTTCATATAATCAATTCTTCATTAACTTTAGGCCATGTACCGCAGGCTTTTAAAACGGCTGTAATTAAACCCTTACTCAAAAAGCCAACGCTAGATCCAGGAGCTTTAGCTAACTATAGACCAATCTCTAATCTCCCTTTCATTTCAAAAATCTTAGAAAGAGTTGTTGCTATGCAATTATTTGACCACCTGCAGGGAAATGGTTTATTTGAGGAGTTTCAATCTGGGTTTAGAATCCATCATAGCACTGAAACAGCCTTGGTGAAGGTCACTAACGACCTCCTCATTGCATCTGATAATGGACTAGTTTCTGTACTTGTCCTTTTAGATCTTAGTGCAGCTTTTGATACTATTGATCATAATATTCTACTTGATAGATTAGAACACTATGTTGGACTTAATGGAACTTCGTTGCAGTGGTTTAGATCTTATTTATCTGATAGGTTCCAGTTTGTTCATGTAAATGATGAGTTTTCTCTCAGCTCAAAGCTTAGTCATGGAGTTCCACAGGGATCTGTGCTTGGCCCTACTCTTTTTAGTTTATATATGCTTCCGTTAGGCAACATTATTAGAAAGCACTGTATACATTTTCACTGTTATGCAGATGACACACAATTATACCTGTCAATGAAGCCAGATGATACTAATCAATTAGCCAAGTTAGAAGCCTGTCTTAAGGAAATCAAAGTTTGGATGACTTGTAATTTCCTGCTATTAAATTCAGATAAGACTGAAGTCATTCTTGTTGGTCCAAAAAACCTTAGAAATTCCTTTCCAAATCAAACTTTCAGTTTGGATGCAGTTACTCTTTCTCTTAATAGCTCTGTGAGGAACCTTGGAGTTATTTTTGATCAGGATTTGTCCTTCAATTCACATATTAAATTTGTTTCTAAGACTGCCTTCTATCATTTGCGTAATATTGCCAAGATTAGGAGCATCTTGTCTCAGAGTGATGCTGAGAAGCTGATCCACGCTTTTGTTAGCTCGAGATTAGATTATTGTAATTCTTTATTATCAGGTTGTCCTAAAACATCTTTAAAAAGTCTTCAGCTGATCCAAAATGCTGCAGCAAGAGTTTTAACAGGTACTAGAAAGAGAGATCATATCTCTCCGGTTCTGGCCTCCCTTCATTGGCTTCCCATAGAGTTTAGAATTAAGTTTAAAATCCTTCTTCTTACTTACAAAGCTCTAAACAATCAGGCTCCTTTTTATTTAAAAGATCTGATACTACCGTATCATCCTAACAGAGCACTACGCTCCCAAAATGCAGGTTTACTTGTAATACCTAGAATCTCCAAAAGTACAATGGGAGGCAGAGCCTTCAGTTATCAAGCTCCTCTCCTGTGGAATCAGCTGCCAATCTGGATTCGGGAGTCAGACTCGATCTCTGTTTTTAAGAATAGGGCTAAAACCTACCTTTTTGATATAGCCTACAATTAGGGAGGGATCATGTGTTTTCTGAACCCTCCCTTAGTTATGCTGCTAATAGGTTTAGTCAGCCGGGGGACCTCCAGTAATGCACTGGGCCTCACTCCTTTCCTCACTCTCTATGAAATATTTTTTTTTTTGCTGGTCATTAACATTTGTTTGTTCTCTCCCATAGATTGAGTCCCCATCGTGCTGTTTGCTCTCTACATGTCTGTTCTTTTCTTCTTCTCTATCCCATCACCCCCCAGCCAGTCGCAGCAGATGACTGCCCCTCCCTGAGCCTGGTTCTGCTGGAGGTTTCTTCCTGTTAAAAGGGAGTTTTTCCTCTCCACCGTCGCCAAGTGCTTGCTCACAGGGGATCGCCTGATTGCTGGGGTCTTTCTGCAACTGTGGGGGTCCTCCCTACAGTTGATAGTGCTATGAGATGACTGTTGTTGTGAAATGGCGCTATATAAATAAAGTTGAATTGAATTGAATTGAATTTTGTTTGTCTTAAGCCATTCAGAGGTGGACTTGCCAGTGTGTTTTGGATTTTTGTCCTGCTGCAGAACCCAAGTGTGCTTCAGTTTGAGGTCACAAACAGATGGCCGGACATTGTCTTTCAGTATTTTTTGGTAGACAGCAGAATTCATGGTTTCATTTACCACAGCAAGTCTTCTAGGTCCTGAAGCTGCAAAACAGCCCCAGACGGTGACACTACCACCACCATATTTTACTGTTAGTATGATGTTTCTTTTCTGAAATGCTGTGTTACTTTTATGCCGGATGTAACTGGACACACACCTTCCAAAAAGTTCAACTTTTGTCTCATCAGTCCACAGAGTATTTTCCCAAAAGTCTTGGGGATCATCAAGATGTTTTCTGGCAAAACTGAGATGAGCCTTTATGTTCTTTTTGCACAGCAGTGGTTTTCACCTTGGAATTCTGCCATGCAAGCCATTTTTGCCCAGTCTCTTTCTTATGGTGGAGTTATGAACACTGACCTTAACGGAGGCAAGTGAGGCCTGCGGTTCTTTGGATGTTGTTGTGGGGTCTTTTGTGACCTCTTGGATGAGTCGTCGCTGTGCTCTTGGAATAATTTTGGTCGGCTGGCAACTCCTGGGAAGGTTCACCACTGTTCCATGTTTTCACCATTTGTGGATAATGGCTCTTACTGTGGTTCACTGGAGTCCCAAAGCTTTAGAAATGGCTTTATAACCTTTTCCAGACTAACAGATCTCAATTACTTTGTTTCTCATTTGTTCCTGAATTTCTTTGGCTCGCAGCATGATGTCTAGCTTTTGAGGCTCTTATGGTCTGCTTCACTTTGTCAGGCAGGTCCTATTTAAGTGATTTCTTGATTAAGAACACGTGTGGCAGTAATCAGGCCTGGGTGTGGCTAGAGAAATTGAACTCAGCTTTCCAAAGATGTGATAAACCACAGTTAATTTATGTTTTAATGGGTGGGGGGGCAATCACTTTGCCATACAGGGCTATGTAGGTTTGGATTTATTTTTTTTTAACAGTTAATAACACACCTTCATTTAAAAACTGCATTTTGTGTTTATTTGTGTTATCTTTGTCTCAGTTAAATTTGTTTGATGATCTGAAACATTTAAGTGTGACAAACATACAAAAAAATGAGAAATCAGGAAGGGGGCAAACACTTTTTCACACCATTGTATATTAATGTTCATTAATATGCAATGTCGCTTTCAAATAAACATGAAATAAAATAAAAAATAAATAAATCTCTCAATAATCTCCACCCCTGTGTAAAGGGGTTATCAGTAATAAAAAATAAAACCAGACCGTCAATGGCAGAGTAGCAGTGATGAAATCACCCCAAGAGTGCTCAGATCCCCAAACCTTTGGCCCTGGCCTTGACCTTGAGCATAACCTGGATGCAGACCAACTTGAGGTTCACTGTATGCAAGTTTGGTGAGCATCAAGGCAATTGCCTAGAAGGAGTAGCAATTCTCGTGAAATGTGGAGGGACAGACAGGGCTGCACGGTGGCGCAGTGGTTTAGCACTGTGGCAGCACAGTTTTACCCTCGGCCGGGGGACCGCAGGGATCATGAGATCATGGGTTCGATCCCAGCCCCCGACCAACAGTGAGCTGTGTGGAGTTTGCATGTTCTCCCCGTGTTGCGCGGGTTTACTCCGGGATTTCTCCGGTTTCCTCCCGCATACCAAAAACATGTAGGTTTAGGGCGCTCGCGCACGCAGCGACCAGCAGCCGGTGGCTTGTCACCAGACTGCAAACCAAGTCTACCTACGGGTACAAATAAGTAACAAAAAAAAAAAAAATAAAAAAAAAATAAAAAGACAGATGACGGATGCTGCGTCATCACATTAGCTCCTTTTGGCTTCACCGGAATGAGCTAAAAAAAAAAAGGTTGTATAATGTTTACTTTAAAATAAGTAGTTTTTATCTACATGAAGAATGGTTCCTCTCTCATGGAGATGCCATCTTACGCCATTTTGTGATGAATTAGAATTTGGTGGTACTTAAACCTGTTTGGGTTGCAGACTGACATAAAATGGGAAAAGAAGAAGAAAGACCCAAAAGTGCAGTGATTAAAAGAGTAGAATGACATTTTTTAATTAAATTTGATTAAATGGCTGATCACAGGTATTTATGCTCAACAAGAAAAGCAAAAAAAGGAGTGTGAATTATCGGAATCACAGAAGCGAAAACATGAAGCGACTAAACAACTTTGGGACAAAAACAAAAAAAACTAGGATCAGAATCAGAATCAGCTTTATTGCCAAGTATATTTACAAGTAAACACACAAGGAATTTGACTTGACATTGGGCGCGCACGTTAGGCGCATCCAATGACACGGCAGCCATAAAGGCGCCTGTCTGCAGTGGGGGTAAAGGGGGGAAGGGGGGGGGGAAACACAATAGGCAGAGAGAAAAAACATAGTTATCAGAATCACGCTCGATAAACATAAGTGTGGCCTTTCCCAGATGGAAACTGCTGATGAGGGAGGCTGAAGTTGCCCGTTTTCTGTTGCAGAGGTAATGTAGCCTACCAAGATAAATAAAAACTATTAAGCCTTTTTTCTCATAAAAAAAAAAAACATTTAGCGTTTACAATAAGTCATTTTCGTGCATAATGTTTATTGTTTTCCAACATGCCAAAAGGCGTTTGGAAGGAGAAGGGTGGGTGAATGGATTTTCATTTGGTTGTAATCTGGAACCTCACCAAAAGATGTCGTTCCAGTTTACATGCTCTTCTATAACCTACAGTAACAGGCATTTACTTAATGTCAGGATTTTAACACCATGCTGTATGCTGCTATTTTTTTCCACATCGGGGAGCTGCTTGACAAGGAACAGTCCTCCCAACCAAGAACCTGTGCACATGGCAATGTTTTTATCCCAAACTGGCAAACGTCTTTTACAGTGTGACTATCTGTGCATATGCAGGATTTTTGATGGTTTTAAAGTGTAAAGGTTTGAAACCAGTCTCCAGAGTGGAAAGGTTTATCTGCCGCTTTTTTTCTCCTCCGAGTGCACGGAGGAAAACAACCAAGCAGCACATAAACATGTCAATCATGCCCCATTCACGCTCCTGTTCAAGTCTGGTCATCCCCATCCTAGACGGTGTCAGGATGGTAAACGTTCACCTCTAAGACCGGGGGGGGGGGGGCTGTGTGCATTTATATCAACAAGGCTTGGTGCACAAACTCTGTCACTGTTGGGAGACACTGCTCAGCTAACCTGGAGTTTCTCATGGTTAAATGTAGACCTTTCTATCTGCCACGGGAGTTCACTTGTACCATCATAACAGCTGCTTATAACTCTCCGGATGCTAATGCTAAGCTTGCTATGAAAGAACTACATGCAGCTATTAGCAAACAACAAACTGCACACCCAGAGGCAGCATTTATTGTGGCGGGTGATTTTAACCACTCTAACCTCAAGACAGTGCTTCCAAAAGTCTACCAGCATGTCTCCTGTCACACAAGAGGGGACAAAACATTGGACCACGTTTACACCAATATTGTGGGAGCCTACACAGCAACTCCCCTCCCCCACCTAGGTCAGTCTGATCACTTATCTTTGTTCCTTACCCCCAAGTATGTACCGTTCATCAACCGGGTGAAGCCATCAGTGAGGACCATTAAAGTGTGGCCAGAGGGGGTTGACTCTGTACTCCAGGAAAAGTTTAGGAACACAGACTGGAGTATGTTCACCTCTCAGGCTACCTGTGGCTCCCACATAAACATCGACTCTCACACCCACTCAGTCCTGGACCATATCAACACCACTACTGACAGTGTCACCACGGAAAGACAGATCACCACGTACCCAAATCAGAAGCCGTGGATGAACAGAGAAGTGCAGCTTCTGCTAAAGGCACGTAACAATGCCTTTAGATCTGGTGACGCACAGGCCTACAGTTCATCCAGGGCAGATCTGAAGAGGGGCATCAAGAAGGCCAAGCACAGCTACAAGCTGAAGGTGGAGGAACATTTTGGGGACTCTGACCCCCGATGCATGTGGCAGGGCATTCAAGCCATCTCTGATTATAAGCCCAGCAACTCCATACCTATAGCCATGACTGTGTTCTTTCTCAATGAGCTAAATGACTTCTATGCTCGTTTTGACAAGGACAATAACGAAAAGAATATCAATTTCCCACCCTCTGACGACCTCCACCACCTCACACTCACCCACACCGACGTCCGTAACGCACTGAGTCATATCAACGTACGTAAGGCTGCTGGCCCTGACGGCATTCCTGGGCGTGTGCTGAGGGCATGCGCTGAGCAGCTGGCAGGGGTCTTCACGGACATCTTCAACCTGTCCCTGGCCCAGGCGGTGGTACCAGCGTGCTTCAAGACCACTTCTATAGTACCAGTGCCGAAACATTCAACACCATCGTGCCTAAATGACTATCGCCCTGTGGCACTGATGCTCATAGTCATGAAGTGCTTTGAGCGACTGGTCTTGGCACAGCTCAAAAAATGCCTGCCCCCCACACTGGACCCTCACCAGTTTGCCTACCGGAGCAATAGGAGTACAGAGGATGCGGTTTCTACAGCGCTGCACTGTGTACCCTCACACATACCGGAGTGGTGGCTCAGTTGGTAGAGCACCCGCCCCACACCCGGGAGGCAGGGGTTCAAATCCCGGCCGGGTCATGCAGAAGACCATATAAAAGTGGAACTTCCTGCCATCCAGCTTGGTGTTCAGGAATAATGGAATGGAGGAGGGAAATCTGTAGCGGCGCCTTGCATGGCAGCGGCCCTCTGATTCTGCACTGGGGTGTGTGCGATTAACACAGTAGATAGGTAAAGCACAATCTCATTCTACTGTACATGATTGGTTGTACCGTTGAATGACAATAAGGGTGATTTAATTTAATTTAATTTAATTAATCTGGATGACAAGAACACCTACGCAAGAATGCTGTTGGTTGATTTCAGCTCAGCATTCAACACAGTTATCCCCTCCAAGTTGATCACTAAACTTGGGGACCTGGGAATCAGTACCTCCACCTGCAACTGGATCATGGATTTTCTGACCAACAGACCCCAGCATGCTAGATCAGGCCCCAACCGTTCTTCCATCATCGCACTCAACACTGGTGTACCACAGGGCTGTGTGCTCAGCCCATTCCTCTACTCCCTCTTCACCCATGACTGCAGGCCTATGTATGGATCCAATTCCATCATAAAGTTTGCAGATGACACCACGGTGATCGGACTCATCAGGGACAACGATGAGTCAGATTACAGGGCAGAGGTTGAGCACTTGGCTACTTGGTGCGCTGACAATAACCTGCTCCTTAACACCAGCAAAACCAAGGAGCTCATAGTGGACTACAGGAAGGACAGGGGAGAGACACATGACCCCATCCATATCAATGGCATAGCTGTTGAACGTGTCCCCAGCTTCAAATTCCTGGGGACCCACATCTCGGAGGACCTGTCCTGGTCAGTTAACACCACCAGCCTGATCAAGAAGGCCCATCAGCGCCTCTTCTTCTTGAGGACACTGAAGAAGAACCATCTGTCAACTGACATCCTGGGCAACTTCTACCGCTGCGTGATAGAGAATACCCTGACCAACTGTGTCACAGTCTGGTATGGGAGCTACTCTGTCGCTGACCGTAAGGCGCTGCAGCGGGTGGTGAAAACCGCCCAACGCATCACAGGGACTCCACTTCCAGTTATAGAGGACGTCTACAGAAAAAGATGTCTGCGCCGGGCACGCAGCATTCTTAGGGACTCCAACCATCCTGCTCATGGACTGTTCCAGCTTCTTCCCTCCAGAAGGCATTTCAGAAGCCTTCGGACTAGAACCAGCAGGTTTAGGAACAGTTTCTTTCCAACAGCTGTCACGTTATTGAACTTAGTTCCCCGCTGACTCTCTTACCATCATCTCTTAACATCCTCACCTGTACATAACTGCCCACCTAACTTATTGTACATTATTTGCACATAACGGTACTCTTAACTTTCTGCACTGATGCATATATTTGCATATATTTGCTTAAATTGCACATACTGTCAATTACTGTATATACTGCACTGCTGTCGTTTGCACTTCTGATTGGATGCTAAACTGTGTTTTGTTACCTTGTATTTATACATGTGTAATGACAATAAAGTTGAATCTAATCTAATCTCTATCTTCCAAACTAAACAGTGAAACATGTTTCTGAAAACAATGGAGGTAAGAAATAAATGGTGCAGTTGCTGAACATGCTTGTGTTTCACTAACAACTGCTATTTTAAAAGTTCAGCACGAACTCCCTGAGGCAATCGACAGCTGACAGAAGACATACGTGGTGCTGTTAAAAAAAAAAATCACACTGCCACCAACTGGTCTGGCATAGTTACAACAGCAGGGGGAAGCATGTTCACGCTCTATTGTTTCTGTGACATTGACGTGTGCACGCAGGTCTTTAGTGACCCTGCATCACCTGCAGCAGCACTATGCAACTTTCCTCTTCCAGGTGGAAACACTAAAAATACTACAACTGACACATTTCACAGCCTGAGTTCCAATAACCAGTCACAGGGTATTTGACTGGATCATGGGATGCAGAGGAGAGATGCAGGAGGAACTGCTCTTCCTGGGATTCAAACTAGGCATAACTGAAATGAGAAACGTGCTTTTATAGTATAGTATGCATAGTATGATCTTAACCCCCGCATGCTACTTAAAATTGGCTTTTTTTTTTTTTTTTTGCAAACAAAGATGACCTAAGATGAAATTTCACAATGTCAAAAATTAGAATGACACCCTGAGCATTGGGACAGCATATCTTATCTCATAATGTATAGGTTAAGATAAGTGCTTGGTTTAAAAAACAATTCAAACCTGCACATTTGCAACCTTTTTTCATGATCTGCATATTTTTTCTTGCAAATTTGGGCCTTTTTCTTGTTTTTTAAATTTTCTCAGATATCTGTGGTTTTCTCATAAACTTGTGACCTCAGTGTCATAAATTTGTCACTTTCCTCTTGTATATTTGCAACTTTTGTTGTTGAAAATATGAGACCCAAATCTTGTGAAACACAACTCTTTATTGTAGAATGACCCATCAGCTGACGTGTGAGCCCATCGCCTCACCACAGAGAAACCGGGTGCGCAAAGGAGATACCCGCTCACTAGAGGCTGTCACTGCAACACTGACAGGCCTCTGCCTAATATAGACGAGGACAAACAACAGCACGGGGCCTTTCATACTTGGCTGGAGGACCTCCTTAATATAGAGGACCTAGTATCAATAGGAGGCAAGATATTCTGGTGCCGACACCCCAGGGAACGTGAGGTCAGGCGGCTGATGGCACAAACACTAGAGAACATGAGAACACTGTCTGCACTTTACTGGCAGCCAGAGCTAAACCTATCTGTGACAAATGTTTGGGGAGTCAGGCATTTTCTCCTGGGGCCAAACGGTGGTGGCAGCATGCATGTACGCGCTCACAGCACAGGCATGTATTGGTGAATAAAAAGGATTCAAACAATGAGAAAGTGAAGACGCCTTTACTGTTTAACAATGATGGACTAATATACTGGTGAACATCAGTACTGGCTCTAATTACCAAAACAGCTGAAAGTTTATAAAATTAAACATCAAAAAATTCTCCCCCTCTCCACCCCCACCCCCCAAAAAAAGCTTATCTGGGCTCCGGGTTGTGGGGGTAGCAGTCTAAGCAGAGCAGCCCAGGCTGTCGCCAGGCTCATATAGCCCTGGTAACCCCAAAATGGGTGGGGTGAACTGGATCATTGTTGTAACTTCTTTATGGGGATAAAAAAAATAAATAAATACAAACAAACAAACAAAAACTTGAATGAAAAAAGTTAATTTGTAAGAAAAGTTTTTAACATTTGTTTGAGCAAAAAAAAAGGAAATTGTGAGAAAAAAGCCAATTTATCAGAAATATGCAAATTTAAGAAACAAGAAAAATGTGCATATTTACAAGGAAAATGTAAATTTAAAATGACACTCCACTAAAAACAATTTTTTTTCTTGTTAACATATATTTGAAGAAGCCAACTTTATTGTCATTCAGTCCATACAGCCAATTATGTACAGTAGAATGAAATTACGTTTCTCTTATCGACAATGTTAATCACATCTAGAATCGAAGGGGTCGCTGCCATGCAAGGCGCCGCCACAAACAACTTCTCCTTCCCCCATTCTATTAAGCTGAGCACCAAGCTAGAAGGCGGAAGTACCATTTTTACCTGGCCTTTGGCATGACCCGGTTGGGATTTGAACCCCGGCCTCCCAGTAGTGAGGCGGATGCTCTACCAACTAGGCCACCACTCCGGTGCTTTGAAAACTGGACCCAAATTAAGATGGGTTTTACCACTACAAAGCTTTTAAGGACCGATGCAGTTTCAGTCGTTATCCTGGGCCACCATGCAGACAGCTGGGTGTGTCCTTCAGCCAGTCTGTCTTTTTTAATCACAAGATTTATTCTGTTTAGTGTAGCACTAGCACCATTAGCCTTGTGGGAAGTGGGTGGGCCTATTTACAGATTCTGGCATTTGAAGGAGGAGGGAAAAGTGAAAACATTTTGACACAAAACTGTAAGACAATGAAAGATTTTTTTTTCTATAGAACAAAGGGCATAAGGTACCATTTTAGACAATGTAGATTTATTTTTATAGGGGATTTATAGCCACCGGAGTCTGTCTTTAAGAGAAGAAAATCATAAATTTGCAAGAAGAAAGTTGCAATTTCAAGAAAATTCTCCAATTTCTAAGAACAGATTTAAAAGGAAAAACTTTACAACTGCTAAGGTCAACAGTCCTGTTTATACTCATACCTCAGCTTTTTCCCCTGAACCTTAAGTCTCACTTATGATTGATGGTACTTCTAAAACTTCTCAAAATGACTCTTTCTGCAGTCAAGGTTGCCGAACCCTGGTCAAGCTAAACCAGTGAGGGTCCAGATTTGGCCCACAGGCAACGTTTGGTACACCTTTGCTTTGTCCTGCATTGACATGAAAAAATTAAATTTGTTTTCCTACAGTTTTTTGTGTTGTGAAAATATGTATTAATTTCATTTTAATATAAATTAATTTTATATAATAGGAAGAATTATATTTGCTTTGCTGAGTTTTATCTAATTTATGGTCCTTATAAGAATTTGGGAGTCAAACTCGACACCTCTGTTTTAAGCAGTAGTGTGGTTTGTTTGAACCATAAACAGCATCATCAGCAGTTATCAAGCAAGTGATGTCTGTGTTTTGTTTTGGGTTTTTTTTTTAGGAGACAAACTGCTGCACAGGGTCACACTAAGCCTTTGTTTAAAATACCAGCTCCTCCTGACTAATGACAGACCATAAACGGACGACTCTGTGGAATCTTCATTCGGAAACACGTGTGTTTGTGTCCCTGACCCCGTTCCATCTACGCACTCACTGGCCTTCTGGATGTTTCCATCCAGTATTTGCTGCAGAAAGTCTCGTTAAAAAAAGCTCTTCAAGCTGCAGCAGCATCAGCAGGGTTCATCTAGAAACATCTACAATGCAGAGGAGTGAAAGGATTAAAAGAAATTTCATCTGCTGACAAAAGTACAACTTGTACAGCATACGAACGTGGCTGCGTCTCTGAAATGTTAGCTGAGTGTTAAGAATAAGAATAAATACAGGTGAGTTAGTAAGTCCCCAAAGAGAAGAACCTTTAGTAGCCTGACTGGAAGATGGACAGAAGGACATGCAGACAGAACGGTGGAGCGATGATCGCCACATACCGGAACTGGAACAAGGGCGAGAACTTCCTATGTAAAGCTAAAACATCATTACTGGACTAATAACAGATCAATTAACGAGAGATCATTATGACATGTTTAACAGCTCATTATCACACGAACTAAAGCACCTCATACAACAGTTAGTTCACACAGAGCAATTTGGTTGGACAACTGGGATTCCAGGAGTTAAATTTCCCAATAAGCACAACTGGGCGCTTCACCGTATTTGTGTCATTCCACTGCAGTGATGTTCTGATATTATATATATATATATATATACTGTATATTTAGTACATTTTAATTTTAACTGTCTGTGGCTTCTTATAAAATGTCAGGACTGTAGCGTGTTGTGCAGCTGATTTCCACAGTAAGGCGCTGTTTGAAAAGAGAGATTTCCCAACCCAGAAATTGTTTTTGTTTATGTCCTGTTAGCTGCATTAGCTCACGTTTATGATTAGTTACACCAGAGTTTAGATTAAAAACCTCACAGCGTACAGTTTCTACTGAAGCCTCATAATGTAATGAATGCTTCTGTGTCTTCACTTCTTCTGACGTTGGCTGCTAGAAGGCAGCAACAGATTGAGCGCTACCTAGCTTGGTTATGGCCACCAAAATTACTGACATACAATACCTGTGATGTATTTTTAAGGCATTTTTGTATATGTCACTTTAAATAAAATCTAAGCACACATTTGCAGTGGGAATCTGCACCTTGAGTGTGAGTTACATGACATGAGTCACTTCACATCCTGGTAAGAACCCACTTACTAATGTGCAAAGTTTCTCATCACTCCTTCCTTTTTATCTGCTTAACCTTAACTTCAATCAGAAAACCCAAACTTCATTTCCTTTCTCCTTAAACACTTTCATTTCTGTTTGTATTTTCTCCCAACAGCTGTGCTTGATCAACCTAGCTTCACCACGTCCTTCATCGAAATATTTCCTTACACTGAGAAATGTGGGTGTGCCTTCATGCAAATTTTCATTTTTCAAAAATGTGAGGGGTGTACTCACTTTTGTGAGATACTGTAAATGTTCCTATGAACAAAACTGGCCAGTATGAACATTCATGAATCATATTGTGACTTTGCACACTTTTTTTAAAAAATGGGAGGTACCTACATTTCTACAGATAAGCTCGTTGATAACATGCTGACTAACTGATTAAATTAGTCCACAGCACGAGCAAATGGAATATACAGTACATATTAGCCAAAAACAGTCTTTGCATACACTATAAAAAATACACTAGAAAACAACATTCATTCATTCATCTTCTTCCACTTAATCCTTTTCAGGTCGCGGGGGGTGCTGAAGCCTATCCCAGCATCTTTGGGCGAGAGGTAGGGTCCACCCTGGACAGATCGCCAGTCCATCACAGGGCCAACACAGAGAGACAGACAACCATTCGCTCTCACAGTCATGGCATGCTTAAAAAACACAAAAACAAAATATTGCGTCTCCAAAAGGTGGTAAAAACCTTGTAAAGACAAATGAAGAAACAGCTCATAACCTAAACAAATACAGGAAGTCAATCATCAAAACTGTTCTGTCAGGTAAAGTTGTGCTTATGCATGTGTTTGTGTCCAAGAGGTTGGAGCAAAAAAAAAAAAAGACTCACTGTAAAAAAAACCAGGGGTCTTCAACCTGTGGCTACATGAGGAAAAGTTACTTTACGAGAGAAAAAAGTTAAAAGTCACATTTACTGAAAAAAACACAAAAAAACATGGTAGATTAATGTCAGAAAAAAGTTTCCGATAGAAAAAGTTATATTTTAAGAACAAGTTTTTAAAAAATGAGTAACAAAACTTCATCCATATTCAAGGATAAAATTGAGTGGCAGAGAAGTATGTGAGGGTGGTGCAGGATATGAGCAGTACCAGCTAAATGTTTGGACACATCTACCCATTCATTTTCAGATAGCAGATGTGCCCAAACTTTTGACTGGCAGTGTATGAGGGCAGTGAGACAGTAGTGAGGTGTGACAGCAGACCTTTGCACAGCAGAGGTAACCGAACTTTGCCAGTGACAAACCCAAACTTCTGATATTGGAGCACTCAAACCCAAAGCATCCACTGAAAATTGTATGGCTATAATGTGGAATTATTTCACCAGTCTTTAGTGGTGAAACAAATTCAAACTGCTGTCTATGTCACTATCCCCCCCGCCACCATTCAAATTCATGTTCTCTTTGTCAATTGCTGTTTCTCAGCCATGTGGCATGTCACCTGTTTATGAGGGTCCCGAATAGCAGCCTGATGGCTCTCTGAATGTTTTCAGTGCACAGCCAGCTCCACTGCTCCTTCATCAGTAGACAGAGGATGTTCAGAGCCACCTCAGCCAGACCCATCTCACACGCTGCGGCAACAACATGGAGGAAAACACACAACCCAAACACAGCCTGTTATGACACGCAGGAAGCAAAAGGCAGATGTTAAAACAATATATGACATGTTGGTGCAGGGACCAAAGACATGATAAAGGACACATGATCAATATCTTTGTAATGTCAGGATGTTGCAGCAGGTCTGATGAGCCCTGACTCTCCACTTCATTACATATACTGAGTACTGCCTCGTGTGGTTACAGTTAGATGCTGCAGCATTTACAGAGAAATCCCATGCATAAAAAATTCCACCCTGCAAAGCCTCCTCTAAGATCAAACCCACACATCTGTATTCATTTATGGTGGCAAAGTGTTATGTAATTTGACAGATTACATACAACTTTTAATCAATAAAAACACTTTAAGGGAGGTGAACACAGCCATTTCTGATTATAAAGCAGGGGTACGCTAATGCTACAGGCTCCCTCACGCCACGAGGGGGGGGGGGGGGCCCTATGATGCAAGGTTCACTCTGTTTTGGGAAGAATTAAAATTGCCTTCAACTTTTTTTTTTTTCACAAATTTGCCACTTCTTTCTTGCTACATTCTTTCTTGTGAATCTTAAAGATTTTTTTCTTATAAATTTGCAATGTTTTGTAAATCGACAATTTTCCTCATAAATTTGCAACTTTGTCTCACAAGCTTGCAACTTTTTGCAAATAAATATTCAGCTTTTTCCTGATTCATCTTTTGGCTGTTTGCTTATCAGCGGTCCCCAGAGTGGATCACAGTCCGCACATTTGATCAAGAATTTTACGCCAGATGCCCTTCCTGATGCGAATGCTCTTCCACAAGGCCACCACTCCAGTATGTGCTAACTATATGTGGACCTCTTCGCATTAATTGTTCATAAAATGTGACCCAATCTATATCTAAGCCCCATGTATAGGCAAACACAATGTGCTTAACCTTATACCACACAAACAATTGTAATATTTCATGTTTTTACTGGACACATTCATTAAACATTCACAATACTGGTGAAAAACGTAGGTGAACCCTAATGCTAATGACTTCAACAAAACCCAGGAGTTAGCAAACCTGGAGTCCAAGTAATAAAATAAGACTGGAGCAAGATGTACAGGTACACTGACTTATAAACTAGATTGTCAATGGCAGAGTAGCTAATTCCAGCTTGATGAAATCCCCTCGAGAGTGCTCAGATCTCCAGACCACTGACCTTTGTCCTTGAGCACAGCCTAGACGCAGACCCACTTGAGAATCGTACATGATTTTGCCAAACACTGGGGTAATCTCACATACACACTACTGCACCTATGGACATTTTGTATATTATAGTTAGTTATTCTTTTTCCCCAAGTATGTCTCAGGGATGTGTGAATGGATGGGGGGTGGGGGTGGGGGGGGGAGCTATGTGGGAGTGTGTCTTAATCATGCTGCTTCTTATATGGATGCCGAGAGAACGCAATTTCATCTTGCCTGCACTACAGTTGTATGTACAGCAATATGACAATAAAGTTTGATTTGATTTGATTACTGCCTAAAATGTAATGAAAATTAGGGTAATTGCCAAGGAGGAGTACTGACTTTTTTGATAATCACATACGGGACCAGAGGCCTCATGTACAAAGACTTGCATGGATTTCCTACTGAAAGATGACATACGTTTAAATCAAGAAAACGCCGTAAGCAAAAAAAAAATTTAAAAAAAAAATCCAGATGTATGAAACAGTGCGTACGCAGGAATCCAAGCACATTTCCTTTGTACATCCCAATCTACTTGATATTGAACGCACATGAGGAAATACCGGACTCCTCCCTTGACACGCCTCCATTTGAATATGCAATTAGATGCAAATAGATATGCAAATAGATATATACAAGCCCTGCACATTTGATTCTCCTGTATCCACAATCAATTTAAAGGAATTTCATGGACTGTGAGTTGGAGGCGCTCCTGAATGAGGTAGAGGTGCATAAAAACGTTTTGTTTGGCATGCTGTCCTCCGGCATTAGTGCCAGATACAGGTAATTCAATAGCCTGCTCACAGCCCTATGATTAATTTACCATTTTTTTTAATTCACACAGGGATGAGAAGGAGATGTTTATTTAACCATGGTGTTTCCACTGATGTCTGCAGTCGTCCTCTGAAGCGTCAGCTGATCGCTGTGATTTGTGACCAGCCGGGTGGATCAGCTGGCTGAATAAAGGAAAACGTCATGAAAAAGAAGACAATATGAACCTATTTAGTGGGTAGTCACAGTCACCTGTCAGTTGAAAGCAGATCATATTAGACTCAACAAGTACATATTTTATGTCCAACAGGCAAATCTCATCCTTTATAGTTATATACAACTTTCATGGATTACACACACTACTAAATGAATGAAGTGCGCTGGGGAAAGGGTGACACTGTTGCATTTCAAACTTTACGCATGTGTTTATTGACGTAACTACTTTACACACAGAGACAATTGGGGGCTTGGTAAACTGCTGTGAAATTGTAGTTTAATCAGCAAAAAAAGAAAATCACTTACTCAAACCACTGAGTTGTAATGAAGCCTTGAAGACAGAGTGATATTTGGGGGTGCACAAGTGCGCTGTGCATGAGATGGGTTATTATTAGGACAATTACATGAATTTACGCACCAAGAAGCCACCCATACGCACAGTGCCAGCTTGTAGTTTGTTCCCAACAATGCTGTTCAATAGAATCATTAGGAAAACTGGCGCTCGCTGCAAATTGTGCTTTCATGTTGGCCTGTTCAACTGCATTGTATGGGAATATGATGTATCTGGGTGACAGCCAGATAATGCCATCCCACGCAGCTGGCAGAGCTCGTCTCAGGATCAACTGGGAAATTCTTGATGGGTCTGCCAGCTCCCTCTGGAATGCCCCTGTTGCCAGGAACCCCAGTGTTGTCAGCACCTGCACTGAGACGGGCAGCACGGCTTCTCACCATGTCGCGCTCCAAGAGCAACCGTAGATCAGAGCACAGTTCCACAAGGACTGCCCATGGAAAACTAAACCAGCTGACAAGCCAGTCATCATCCTGAGCCAGAAAATTTTCTGTCTCTAAATACCCTTTCTCTTCTCACTGCGCAATTTGCAATATCCTCTAATAATGCTAACGCCATTGTTGTTAGAGGCATTTTCTGCACTTCTTTGTGCTTGCTTTTAGATCCACTCATCTAATTGTGCACACTTGGATGTTTGTTCATCATGTGTCTCTGGTGTGCACAATAATTCTGAAGTCATTTTCAGTCTCCCAACATCACCTCTAAGTGTCGCCAACGGACCAATAACAGTAGAAATGTACGTACACCAGCCATGAGGTTGCCATGGGACTGTGCATATTTCCATGGTCATTTCATTCTTGATACGTCTGAAATTTTCCGTGGAAAAGGACATATGCCATGTTTTTGTGCGCAAGTACCCTTTGTACATGAGGCCCCAGATCTCCTGACCTTTGACCTTGAGCACAACTAAGATGCAGACCCAAGTGAGGATCATTATGAGTGAGTTTGGTGACCATCGGGGTAAATGTCTAGGAGGAGTAGCGATTCCTGTGAAATGTGGATGAACGGACAGACGGACAGCCGATGGCCACTAAAGGCCCTTTTCCACTAGCCTCACTTAGCCCTACACCGCACCACTCAGCCCGCTTTAGGCGCTTTTTCATTAGCCCCAGCACCGGTTAGCAGGTACTTTTTTCGTACCTGATCCAGGGCAGGGTCTAACCGGGCTGAGTAGGGCTGAGTAGGGCTGTGATATGACTTTAAGAGACTGGTCGCCGCTGATTGGTCAGGTCGTAACGTCATGAAAGCGACTTTTTCTGCTGAATTTACTCCACGACCGCCATTTGTAATTGTTCAGCAGTGAACACAGTGCGCCCCTTTAATACGGTATATTATATTAATATACTGTATAATATACTTATATAATAATATACTCCTAATATTATATATTAGGAGGTGCGCAATTTTCTTTCTATATTAGGCGACGATCGCATCCAGCACGAGTTGGATGGATCTACTTGAAATGCAGGTGTCCGAGCAGATGGCTTCCCAAGGGCACATCCGTACTGCCAAACAGTGTCGGGAGAAGCTGAAAAAGCTGAAAAGCGATTACCGAGCAGTGAAGGACCACATTGCTCGAAGTTCAGCGGATGGAAGGAGTGGAAGTGGTTCGCTGAGAGACATTGGGCTCCACATGGCCACTGTCACGGTCCCGGCCCTTGGAAACCGTGGATGGTGAGTGTTTATTTGATATTGCGCATCTGTTCGCCACTTGATCCTTTCTGTGCCAAGCTCACTGTTTTTAGGAAATAGGAAGGTTGTTAGATTGTGGGTAATGGTTGTTACTGAGGCTTGCGTATTGTTTTGCAGCCAACTGCAGATTCACGCTTGCTTTGTGTTAAGTATTAGCGCAAACAAAACGCTGAATTACACTTATTGTATTCCGGTTAAAAACTTTAGAATGTTGTGTACATGTTGCACTTTGGTGTTAAGTTTTAAATTGCGTGCATTTTCTTTCTAGAATCGCATTTCATATCACAGGGGTCCACCTCAGTGGAAATGACTGACACAGCGGACTCTCCTGGCGCTGCGTCTGCGTGTGCGTCTGGCTGAGCGCCAGCTGGATCAGCTCCACATCACCAGCTCCATCTGGATCACGTTCAAGTGCCGGTAAGGCACAATAACCACGATTTTTTTTTTTTTGGTTGAAACAGGTCCAGCAGCGGAAACCAGGGTCGAAAATCCATCCATCCATCCATCTTCTACAGCTTAATCCTTTACAGGTCGCGGGGGGGCTGGAGCCTAACAAGTTATGTACCAAATTGATTAATGCAATTTCCTGTAGCTGCATATTAATTAATTGAAAATGTCTTTTCAAATGTACAAAAAGGTTATTCTTTGGTCTTCACTTATCGGTGTTCCACAACCATTTTTAGGTGTGGTGATTGGTGCTGTTGTAACTCCTGTTTTAGACAAACAAAGTGCATGAACTGCCGTTGAAATCAACATGCTTCATTGAAATGCTTCGCGTCAGCTGACTGTATTAACCCATTCAGATTTCTGCGGCCACACTACAAGCAACTAGTTTAAACATTACCCATCCATCCATCCATATTCTTAATCTTAATCCTTTTTAGTTTTGCAGGGGGGCTGCAGCCGAAGACAGCACCCTGCGTGTTGCAAAATCTGCTCTACTGAGGGGCAGCAACATGACAGTTCAGCTTATATACAGCAATGAAGCATAATATAATAGTGACATTCCACCACAGACTTTCACCTGTGTAATTCCATAATATATGTGGTGATCCAGCTTTAACGACCATGCCTTTCTGTCTTTCCATCTAGGCAAGACGAAAACAGACAACTCCCATCGCTGACCTTACATTAGCGATGGTCAACATGCATGACGAAGAGATGCGGCTCTTGGAACGGCAACATGACCAGCGGCAAGAATCAGGAGTACATGCAGCATTTGCGACAGGTGGCTGCAGATGTGCGGGCAGATGTGCGTGAAGCCCTGGAGTAGGACGCTGCGTTACGAAGGGAAGAGCTCGCAGAGATGTCATCGCCCAGTCTGTTTTTTTGTTTGTAAATTTTGCTTCTGGAATAAAATTGTATTGTTTGCATCAAAAGTCTGGTTTATCTGTTATGACACCGTATGAGAAAAGCCAATAATTACATACACATTCCATTCTCTGTTCTCTCCACATGCTGCTGTTCATCAGGTCAGGTGTATAGCCTTCTAATGGTAATTTAATTTTTAACAACACAACGAAACGTAATGTCTTGGTAGGTTTTTTTTTTTATTTTAAACAAATTTGCAATGCTGAATCCATTTCTCTTGAACGGGTACATTTTTTAGGTTATAAGCAGTTGTACAGGTGTGCTTGAGCTTGTAGACACTGATAAAGGTAAGTACGTGTAAGTTGAATGTTGCATCGCCAGTCAAAATTTAATAAATTAAGAAGGAATCTAGCAAAAATTTGGCACTAATAACAGTAGACAAATCGGACAAGGATACACAACTGTGTTTTTGTTGCACACAACTGTTGTTACCAACAAGTGCAAAATTTATATTCCCTTTTCCCAAAAATTAAAAATCAATTTGTAAGTAAAAGTGGGAGACCTTTACATGGGAAAATATGACATGTATCAGCACATGATTTATAGTTCAATTTGCATTTCCACCTAAGCAAAAGTGGCTTGTCGAGCTGGATTTTTGTGAAGATGGCCTGTGCGGTGTTTCTGCATATAATTACATACCTGTCAAGTGATACGGTTTCGCCGTATTTTAATACGGGGAAAATGCAATTTTAGCAAATACGGGCGTATTGCCATTTCTGTACGCCAAAGAGAAAAATATACGGGAAAAAAAATTGAGAGTGTGGGGAGGAACACGTCGTGTGTGACCCCACAGCATACGGGGCTGTCAGAGCGCTCAGCGTGAGCAATTATCACAACAGAAGTGTGGACTCATCATTAGGCTGATGGCTTCGCACCTTCTTAACAGATAAGCGTTATGAACAAGAGGACAGGTAGATGGACCATGCACAACATTTTATTTACAAAAAACATTTTTGAAATATGTATGTACATAAATGTGGACAAAATAGACAAGTATTGCATCACAGCATCTCGTGTTATATTGTAACGTGCAGCTCAACATGGCGACGTCCCACTGGGAGGTATGAACTCACGCCTCCCGCTCCGGAGTCCCGCACTCTACCTGTGTCACCAATAGGGTCAACCCTCTTGTCAAGCCAAGTAGGGTGCTTATATTGAGTTCGCTACAATATCACCACCCTGCTCCTCTGCTCTCTGTGCCGCTGCCACCACTGGTTCATCTACTGCATCATCCAATGTAGTGTCAAACGTCTCTCCATGACTCTCACACAGATTGTGCAGAGCACAACAAGTCAGCACCATAGATTTAACCAGTTTCATGTCACAGTCATTCCTCCTTCCTTCTCTCCTCGTCATCAGCCATGTTTGTTGTGGAGGATTCGGTCGCGTGTTTCACGTCACGAGGGTGTGGCGCCGCCTGCTGTTCAACAAATCCCACCCACAGCAGGTGTGCCAGCAGGTGCGCCAGCAGTAGTTGAAAAGCAACTGAGGCTGAACCGAACCGAAGTGAGTAGAGCCGGGTTTTCAAATCGGGGCTGAGAGGGGCTAGTGGAAAAGGGCCTTAAGTCATCATGTTAACTCCTTTCGGCTTTGCTGGAATGAACTAAAAACACTCAAATTTTTTGAGTTTGCTACTGACAAGAAGCATCTGCTGATGTGAGCCACGCCTTACAAAAAAAGAGCTCTCCGAAGACCTACAACCAAGAATTGCTCATTTGCATAAAACTGGAAAGGGTTACAAAGTAATCTCCAAGACTTTAGGTATTCACTAGTCCACAGTTAGACAAACTGTCTTCAAATGGAGATGATTTATTTAGTACTGTGACTACTCTCCCTAGAAGTGGACACCCAGCCAGGATGACTCCAAAGCCACAACACAGAATGTGCAATGAGGTTAAAAAAAAAAAAAAAAAAAAAAAAGAACCCTAGAGAAACAGCTAAAGGCTTGAAGGAATCACTGGAACTGGTTAGTATCTCTGTTCATGAGTCGACCATATGCAAATCATTGAACAGGCTTGGTGTCCATGGCAGGACACCACGGAGGTAACCTCTGCTTTCCCAAAAAAACATCACCGCACGCCTGAAGTTTGCCAAAGAGCACCTTGACACTTGATACTCTGGGAAAATATTTTATGGACTGATGAATCTAAAGTTGAATTTTCCAGAAGAACATGCAGGCGCTGTGTATGGCGTAAAAAGGGCACCGCATGCCAACATGAAAACATACTGTAATCCCAACTGTGAAATATGATGGAGGGCGCATCATGATTTGGGGATGCTTTGCTGCCTCTGGGCTTGAACCGCTTGTCATCATCGAGAGGGAAATAAATTCTCAAGTTTATCAAGGTATCCTAGAGAATAATGTCAGGGTGGCTGTCCACCAGCTGAAGCTCAGTAGAAGTTGAGTGAAGAAGCAGAACAATGACCCTAAGTAAATATTGAAGTAAATCTTCAAAATCAGTATGGCTTCAAAAAAAGAAAATCTATCTTTTGGAGTGGCCCAGTCAGAGTCCAGACCTGACTCCAACAAAGATGCTGTAGAATGACCACAAAGGAGCAGTTTACACCAAACATCCTAAGAATATGGCTGAGCTGAAGCAGTTCTGTAAGGAAGAATGGTCCAAAACTCCTCCTGAACATTGTACAGGTGTGATCAGCAGCTACCAGAGGTCTTTGTTGGAATCATTGCTGCCAAAGGAAGTTTAATCAGTTATTAATCCAAGGGTTCACTTACTTTTTTCCACTAGCATTGTGAATGTTTAATAAACGTGTAAAATAAAGACATGAAATACTGTAACTGTTTGTGTGACATCAGGTTAAGCACACTGTGTCCATCTATACTTGGGACTTAGATATACATCAGATCACATGTTATGACCAATTAATGCAGAAAACCAGGAAATTCCAAAGGGTTCACATACTTTTTGTTGCCACTGTATTGTAAATGTACTATTTTATTATAAAGTTGACAAAAAATACAGCTTTTTTTCTTGTTTTATTCCTTATAGCTTAATGACTGCTTTGTTGTACTTTCTTCTAGACTTGCAGTTTTTAATTACAAAAATACAGTTTTTCTAATGAATTTGAAACATCTGCAGTGTAATTATGACCCTTCTCCAGATAAATTTGTAACCTTTACTCAAATATGCAAAGCCAGAATCAAAAAATTATTTCAAATGTGATTTTCAAGTAAAATTATGAAGAAATGTATATTTAAGTAACATTAAAAATGACTAAAGATGCAGTCATTTCTCTTTATTACAGTATAGGCAAACACATTTTTAAATCATACTGTTTCTGGTGAATCTAAAAAAAGACATTTAGAAGAAATCCCTCTCAAATTGACAAAAGTAAAGTCATTACTCACTACTGAAGTAACTTTTTTCAAAGATACTTTCTTTTTTTTCCACAATGTTTTTTATTGAACCTTTTTTTACAAACATAACACAAACAATCAAACACTAACACTAAAGTAATTTAAAAAAAAATGTACTAAAAACACCAACAACCACTAACAAAGGCAGATCTTCAACAATGCTCCTCTGTTTAGTCTAGGCCAGGGGTCGGCAACCCGCGGCTCTTTCATCCCTCTGCTACGGCTCCCTGTGGCTTTGGAAAATAAATGAGTATTTAATTAAAATGTATTTTATTTTAGTTCATTAGTTTTTAAAATGTAATTCCAAATTTGAAGATTATGGTGATCTTGTAAAATCTAAAAAAAAAACGTGTTAAAGTTTAATCACCGTTAGCGAAAATCAACACGATTACATTAGCGCTCGTCGCTTCCCCGGAAGTCGTCTCCCGCAATAACCCGGATGTGTTGTGTTCAAACTACTGCTGTATTGCAGTAGCTTGACAGCCCTGCGATTGGATAGTTGCAAACGATTGGACCAATCAAATGGCTCGTTGTATGCTTTTTCAAAGATTCATGGCGGCGTGTTCTCAGGGATGTGATTTTCTGCTAATTCGCCGAATTCCGCTTTATTTTATCTTCCAGGAAGATAAAGTACGTTAAGTACGTTAGCGGCTTGTGGTCCACGAACGCAGTGAAGCTGCGCCCTTTCAGGCAGGACTGGAAGTGGCGTATAGCCACTTCCGGTAATCGGTATGGCCAGGTGAAGAGTCATTAACTCTACAACGGCTGTATGAGCTGGGCTGGCGCGAGGGAGGAAACGGTAATAAAAGTTAACCATCCCCTTTTATGATTCCAAACAGTTTGAAATTGACAGTGCACAGTGGACATTGACTCATAACTTTTGAATATTTCTAAGACTTGGCTGCATCAGTGATTGTGCAAAATGAACTGCTCAAGACTCAATGGAGATTGAAACTGGTGATCTGAAATGAATGCTGAAATTATAAAAAGTAATGGTATGTTGGAATTTTATTTCTATTATGGAAAAGATAAAATTAACTGATTTTGATTTGATCAAGTGTTAAAGCATGTGATGGATAATGCTTGTTGGAATATTTTAGGAATGCTATCTTCTTGGAACATAAGTCAATATTATACATTAATAAGTGGCATTCAGCTGTTTGTTTTATGTCATTTAAGCACAGTTCTGGTACTTAAAAATCATAAAAACCCAGGAGCTTTGGGGGGCTTTGCCCCCCTTGCCCCCCACCCCCACCCCCACCCCACCGGGGCTCTGCCCCAGACCCCACAGTCCCCCAGACCCCCTGCTGAATTTTCAGATAATTTCCCCAACCCCAAATCACATCCCTGGTTCATGTTGGAATTCTGAGCTTTCGGTGTTGTTTTCAGCGGAGTTATGAGATTTTTATCGAAGGATCAGGAGTCATCAGTGCTAGAAATGACACTCTCCTTTCAACCCAATGTCAACCTTCAACCCAATGTCTTTTTTTTTTCGGAGTTCAAAATGTTTTTGTTGCATGCAGAAATGTAATTTTGTTTTCTCTGCAGGAGTTCCCTGATTTCATAAATGCAACACATTATAGTTTGTTTATACATAGCATAAAGGGAAAAAAAAGTTATATGCAGTGTTATTTCATTTTAAGTGTCAAAAGGGTTTTTGTGGCCCAGTGTTTTCTTTTCTGTGGGAAACGGGTCCAAATGGCTCTTTGAGTGGTAAAGGTTGCTGACCCCTGGTCTAGGCAATCCATTACGTAAGTATACATATTGTACATTCACCAATTTGGAATTTACAAGGTCCACACACATCATTCACCTTCTTCTTCAAAAGTTATGTTTAAATTCTTTACATAATCAATGAAAGGCCTCCATATATTCTCAAACACAATTTCCTTTGATTTCAGTATGTATGTTATTCTTTCTAGTGGAAGGTTTGTTAACATCTGTCTTAACCACTGAGTCACATCTGGTCTATGAGTCTTTTTCCACAGTAGTGCAATACATTTTTTGGCATTAAGCAAACTGAGGTCTATGAATGCTCTTTCACTCTTATTAAAGTTATGCTTTTCTGGATACAGACCCAACAAAAACAATTTAGGATTCAATATGATTTGTTTTGAAATTATTTTTTCAATTGTTACCCTCACCTCTTCCCAAAACATTCTAATTTTTCTACATTCCCATAAACAATGAAATGGGGTTCCTTTACTTTCCATGCATTTTGTACACGTATCTGGTATGTTTTTGTTATATCTATTTAACTCCACCGGTGTAACATACATCCGCATTAACCATTTAAAATGTATCAATTTAAGACGTACATTTATTGATTTGGTTTGAGCTTCTGTACAAGCCAATTCCCATTGAATGAATGAATGAATTTTGAATGAATTTATTTATTTATTTCGGATAGTACATTACAGGTTAAAAGAAACTGTATAATATAACAACAAGGTCAAATTAGACAAAGACTCCTTCTACTATACAATTCCACGTGAGTTATCCGAAATGGGTGATGGCTGAAGCCGCAGCTTATATTGCTCACCCATATTCCATCCAAGAATTCAAAGGAGAAAAAAGAGAAAACAAGACAAGAGCGATTACAATTTAAAACAAGGCTAAGACAAAATATGACTGAGAGAAAAAGAAAACTGAGCTAGTCTAAGTTAAGCGGTTACTATTCAAAAACAAATCTAAGACATAGTGTCACAGAGAAAAAAGAAAAACTAAGCTATAACACAACACAGGCTGGAAATGTCAATCCTTATGTGAGTTTACATGTCGTCTTGTAAATATGTTTGGAGTATTTCTTCCTTTAGTTTTTGTTTAAATTGTCCAAGCTTTGTACATGATTTTAATTCAGGTCCAAAATCGTTCCATAATCTGACACCTTGCACTGAAATACAGTGTTGCTTGGTAGTTGTTCTCACTGTAGGCTTTTGAAATATACATGTTCCTCTGAAGTGATATCGTTTCTCCCTTGTTTGGAACAACTTTTGGATATTTGCGGGCAGTGATAGATTCTTCACTTTGAACATTATTATTGCGGTTTTAAAGTCGATCAGATCTTTCAACTTGAGAGTTTTTTGTTTAAGAAAAAGTGGGTTTGTTGGTTCCCTGTAAGCTGCTTTGTTGATTATTCTAATAGCTCTCTTTTGAAGCATAAAGAGTGGATATATGTTTGTTTTATATGTGTTTCCCCATACTTCATTACAATATGTCATGTATGGGAGTATTAATGAATGATACAAGGTGTATAGTGTGGGTTGATTCAGCAAATTTTTCACTCTGTGTAATATTGCAATTGATTTGGATACTTTACCTTTTATATAATTAATATGTGGCTTCCAACACAGTTTGTTATCAATTATTACTCCAAGGAATTTAGTTTCAGATACCCTTTCAATCTCTACACCATTTACACTGAGTTTGGGTACTGGGTAGTTGTGATGGTTGTTAAAGACTATAAATTTTGTCTTGCTTAAATTGAGCGTTAATTTGTTTGAATCAAACCACAGTTTCAGCTTTCCTAATTCCTTTCCGAGTGTATCCAGAAGTTGTTCCAAGTTGTTTCCACTGCATAGCAGGTTAGTGTCATCAGCAAACAATATTAAGTCCATTTTTTCTGAAACTTTACATATATCATTTATATACATATTGAATAATAGTGGTCCCAAAACTGAACCCTGTGGGACTCCACAGGTGACCTTCAGTAGCTCTGAGTTTTTGTTGTTAACACATACAAACTGATATCTATTCTTTAAGTAACTTCTTAACCAGGACAGTGCTACCCCTCTGATACCACAATTTTGTAGTTTCTTTAATAATAGATTGTGATCTACTGTATCAAATGCTTTTTTAAGATCCAGGAATACTCCAACTGAATACTCTTTATTTTCAATGGCTGTTGATATTTTTTCTGTAAATTCCATTAAGGCATATGCTGTTGTCCTTTTGTGTCTGAACCCATATTGCTGCTCACACAATAAATCATTCTTCAGTATGAAGTTGTCAATTCTCTCATAGAATATTTTTTCAAGTATCTTGGAAAATTGCGGTAATAGTGAAATTGGTCTGTAGTTGGAGAGTTCCCCTCTGTCGCCTGTCTTGTAAATCGGAATTACTTTAGCTATTTTCATTGCATTGGGAAATATACCTGATTGGAGAGACAGGTTACAGATATACGTCAGTGGTTTCACTATGCATTCGATAACAGTTTTGACTAGTAGCATATCAATACCATCGCAGTCAGTAGATGTTTTACTTTTGAACGATTTAACAATTTCAATGACCTCTCTTTCGTCTGTGTTCTTTATGAAGATGGTGTCTTTTACAGCAGTGTTATTGCATATTGAATCACCCGTTGGCACCGTAGTGGGTATTTCTCGGGCCAGTTTAGGTCCAATGTTAACAAAAAAATTATTAAATTCATCTGCAGGTGAAGCTATATTCACATTCGGAGTCGATTTATTATTTTTTGGAGTGTTAGTTGGGTAGCTGGTATTTCTGCTTTTATTTCCAAGGATACTGTTGATTATTGTCCATGTATTTTTAATATTGTCTTTGTTTTTTTCCAGTTCTTTACTGTAATAGTCTCTTTTACTACATCTTATTATATATGTTAACTTATTTTTGTATGTTTTATACCGCTGCTCTGCTTCTTTTGTCCTTTTCTTTATGAAAGCTTTATATAATAAATTTTTCTTTTTACACGCCTTTTGTAGTCCTTTGGTTAGCCATGGTTTGTCAGTAAATTTGTGTTTAAGCTTTTTTTTAACTAATGGGCAGTTTTTTTCATAAAGAGTGGTTACAATGTTTGTAAATGTGTCATAGGCTTCATTTACATCTGATACATAGACTTCTGTCCAGTCTTGCTTCAGCAAGTCCTCTTTAAAAGAACTGATTGCGTTTGGTGATTTGTGTCTGAACGATTTTGAGATTTTTTCTGGGTTGGGCCCCGTGTGGCCATGGATAAGTGCAAAGATTGGCAAGTGGTCGCTTATATCATTTATCAATAATCCACTTTCTATTTTCTTGTCGAGAACATTGACAAACAGGTTGTCAATAAGTGTAGCAGAGTGAGCTGTGATTCTACTGGGATGTGTTATTGTGGGATATAGACTCATGCTGTACATAGAGTTCATGAACTCTGTAACTACATTTTGTTGATGTGGATTAACATCAACAAAACAACAAAATTGTTCCTCTGAGATTTCAGTTTGCAGGTCTTCTTTCCAATAATTCAGTCTTTTCTGTGAGTTTTCACTTGAGGATAATGTCAATGAGTTATAAAACTCTGAAATAATACCCTTTCTCTTACTATCTTTCGTCAAAATTTTTTCCAAGAATGAATAAGTTGGTCGGGTGAGAGCATTATTTTGATTTGTTCGAATAAAGTTCCTAAGCTGAAGATATTTTAAAAAATGTGTTCTATTAAGATTAAATTTGATCTTCAGTTCTTCAAAAGACATTATGTTATCTGAACATGACAAATATAAGTCTTGAATCTTTTGAATCCCTTTTAAATTCCATACTTTAAATACAGCATCCACTCTCCCTGGTTTAAAATATTGATTACCCCATACTGGGCTAAATTGTGACAATAAGTGTGGTTCTTTTAAATATTTTTTGGTTTCACACCATATTTTGATCATATGCTTTACAAATGGATTTTTAACTTGTTTCTGTAATTTTTTAGCCGAGTCTGAGTATATGAATATGGGAAGAGGTAAAGGTAAATTGTATGATTCCATTTCAGTCCAGTGAGGGAGATCATTTGATGAAAAATAATATATCATAGACTTCAGTTGTGCTGACCAGTAGTACAACATAAAGTTTGGACATTTCAGACCTCCACGATCAAATGGTAAATATAGTAAGGACAGACGTAATCTAGCCTTCCTATTGTTCCATATAAATTCCACTAACTTTTTTTTAATTTTTGAGAATAGATCTGAAGGTGGTGGTAAAGGAATGTATTGAAATAAATAAAGTATTTGGGGTAAGAGATTACTTTTAAGTATATTAATTCTCCCGATCATCGACATTGGTAGTGACATCCATCTCTGAAATAACTCATTAATGTCTGTCATTAAGGCTTCATAGTTGGCACTGGCGACTGATTCTAGCTTAGGGACAATTTGAATTCCTAAATATTTAAACTGATTTACAACACTGAATTGATTTACCTCAGGAGCTGGGTGATTTCTCTGGGTCTCATTTAGCATTAATATTGAAGATTTAGTTTTATTTATTTTATATCCTGCTATTTCCCCAAAATTCTTTATTAAATTCAACAAGGTCGGAATTGATTTTTTAAGATTCGACATAAACAAAATTATGTCATCAGCATACAGGGAGATTTTATGTTCTGTTGGTCCTACTTTAATTCCATATATTTGTGGATGTAAACGTACTGCCATCGCTAAAGGTTCAATTGCCATAGTAAACAGTAAAGGTGAAAGTGGACAGCCTTGTCGACATCCTCTATTGATATTTATTGATTTTGAGATATTGCTGTTTGTTAGGATTTCTGCTGTAGCATTATTGTATATTATCTGAACCCATTTTATGAAATTATTTCCAAGTCCAAACCTTTGTAGGACTTCAAAAAGAAAGGGCCATTCGACCCTATCAAAGGCCTTTCCGGTGTCCAATGACAGGAGAGCTGTATCCGGTGCTTCTTTATTAGAATAAATAATATTAAATAGTCTTCTTACATTATGGAAGCCTTGTCTTCCCATTATAAAGCCATTCTGATCTCGGTTAATAATATTTGGTAATATTTCTTGTAGTCGTCTTGCTAAAATTTTACAGATTATCTTAAGGTCAGCATTTAATAGGCTTATTGATCTCATGTTTTCACATTTATTAGAGGGTTTACCTGGTTTTGGCAACAGTGTAATTAAGGCATTATTCATGTATAGTGGTAAATTACTATTTTGAAATGCTTCTAAAACCATTTCCAAAAATGGTTTTATTAATTTATTCTTAAATTTTTTATAGAGGTCAACTGGAAGACCATCTGGTCCTGCACTTTTTCCTGATTTCATATTATCAATGGCTAGCCCAACTTCTTCTTGACTAATTTTAGGCTCCAGTATCTCCCTGTTTTCATTTGGAATACACGGTATAGATAATCCGTCCAAAAACCCATTTAGTTTTGTTAAGTCAGTTTCATTTTTTGTATCATATAGTTTTTCATAATAATCTCTAAAGGCACTGTTAATTTCTAAAGGATCTATAACTACCTGTCCGTTACTTATAATACTGATAATTGGTGTTTTAAATTCTAATTGTTTAATCTGCCATGCCAATAATTTCCCTGATTTTTCACCTTGTTCATAAAAAGATTGCTTCAATCTTAGAAGACTCGAGGCAGCTCTGTTCGCTGATTTTTTGTCATATTCAGCTCTCAGAATCAATAATTCGTTCTCTAACTTTGGGTCACTTCCTGCATACACTTTTTCTTGAAGAATTTTTATTTTATGTTCCAATTGGACTCTCTCCTCTCGAGTCTTCTTAGATTTTGAACCTGTATAACTAATAATATGCCCCCTAATAAAAGCTTTGAAAGTCTCCCACTTTATACATGCTGATGTTTGTGTAGTATTGATATCAAAGAACTCATCTATCTGTTTTTCTATGTACTTAACAAATTCCTCATCCTGAAGCCATTTATGCTGAAATTGCCACCTACCTGGTTCCTTTGTCAA
Organism: Pholidichthys leucotaenia; assembly: GCA_020510985.1. Lineage (NCBI taxonomy): Eukaryota > Metazoa > Chordata > Actinopteri > Cichliformes > Pholidichthyidae > Pholidichthys > Pholidichthys leucotaenia. The sequence continues at coordinate 76,520,774 of CM035847.1, forward strand.
TTTCTTATCTACATATATTAGACAGCAGGGTGCATGATCAGAGATCACAATGTTATCATAGAAACAGTTTTGAATCTTGGACCTTAATTCTGTGGAGATCAAAAAATAGTCAATACGTGAGAATGTCTTGTAGGTATTAGAATAACAAGAGTAGTCTTTAACTTGTGGTTTCATTTCTCTCCATATATCTAGCAATCTCAATTCTTTCATAAAATGATTAATGGTCATCCTGCATCCATTGTGCGTACAGTCCAGTCCTGTTGATCTATCTATACTGGGATTCAATGTACAATTAAAATCCCCTGCTATTATATGTTGCCCTGTAAGTGATGATAAAATAAGAAATAAATTAGCAAAAAAGTTTTGATCATCTATATTGGGACCGTATAAGTTCACCAGATTTATATTTTCTAATAACAAAGATCCTTGGATGATTAGATATCTTCCTAATTTGTCTCCAATTACATTTTTCACTTGAAATGGGACTGATTTATGTATGAGAGTCATAACTCCCCTAGCTCGGGATGAAAATGATGAGGTGAACACACTTCCCTGCCATCTTCTCCAAATTCTTTTTAAATCCTCCTCTATTAGATGAGTTTCTTGTAAAAACACAATTTTTGAACCTATGTCTTTTATTTTATTCATAACTTGTTTAAGTTTTTTTAAATTTTGTAGACCTCTGCTATTCCATGAAGTTAAATTAAGATTAACGCTTTGGTCTATGATCAATAAGGAGTTTGAGATTATCTCGCAATATAAACATGCTCATACAGAGAAGCAAAAACATGAGTGGTTGAACATTCGTCCCACAAACTACACACAAACAAATTCCCCCTCCCCACATTCATGGTAATCCCCCCAAAATCAAAAAAAAAAAATTCCGTCTCCCGCTATAGCCATTGACTGCTCCACACCCACGAGGACCAGTCAAATCGCTCTTTCTTTCTCCTCTCAATCACCCTGACTCTACTGCTTTTAATGACATAACTAACTCTCTTCTGTAGTTTTTCCAACTTAACTCCAAAATTTTATAGCAACTTTGTACATCATAGGGTTTTTTTTTTGTTTTGTTTTGTTTTTTTAATATAATACAATCTATATTTTGTAAACTTGCTATATGTTTCAGATCAGTCAGATACCTGTGCAAATGCTTAAATATTCTACCTTTATATCTTGTTCATGCTTCATGCTTAGCTCCCACCAGTCTCTTCTTGGATCTGCTTGATAAGCACCTGCGCCTCCTGAGGGGTCTTGAAGGTGTGGGTTCTCCCTTTATATGTGACCAGCAGTCTTGCCGGATGAATCACTCCGTGACAAATCCCGAGGTTGCGCAGCTCTTTACGGGCGGGGTCAAACTGTTTCCTTAATTGTTGGATTCCTGTGACCAAATCTGGGTAGAACCGCACCTGTTGATCCTGGTATTTAATTTCTCCTTTAGCACGCGCCACGTTGGAGACCGTCATCTTGATCTCTGTAGCTGAGGAACTTCATAATCAGCATCCTCGGTGGGTGCCTTATTTTCTCTCAGTGGGCCGATTCTGTGAGCGCTCTCTAAGACGACCGAAAGGCTGCAGCTCCATGTTGCTCAGCGCTCTTGAATCCCACTTTTCCAAAAAGGAACATGTGTCCCGTCCTTCCGTTCCCTCCAGGAGGCCCCACCAGCCTCAGATTGTTCCCGTCTCGACCAGGATTCTAAGTCCAGGACATTATCTTACAGATGTTTATTTTTTAATTCCAATGTGCGCACCTTTAATTGTAGGCTGGTGATGTCATCTCAGCGCTGGAAGTTCGGAGCTCCGCCTGCGATATTCGTTCCTACAGTCGCTTATTTCCTTCTCATCCTTCCTTCTATCGCTGCTATAATCCCATCAAATTTAGAGGAAAAGTCTGCTCTCATTGAGCTAATGGCAGCGAGCACCACACTCGTGCCATCACCAGCAGTCACCGCTCCGCCCGCTAGCTTCCTCCGCCATAATCTCTGGAGATTTTTCCGCTTCGTCACGAGCGTGGAAGTCTGTTAACCTAGTGACTGTTTTGACGATTCAGTTTTTCCTCCACCTAATTTCCCAGCCTTAGCTTTTACCATATCCGCGCCCAAACGCTGGGATAGGTTTTGTTCCAATTAAGAGAGTTATTTGCCAACTTTTTTATTTTTAGGAGCCAGGAGCAGAGTGAAACACGCTTTCCTGCATGGCTGCCATAACCGGAAGTCCTCCAAAGATACTTTACTTACTTCTATTTTTAATGGATTACGCCTACTTATACAATGGGGTAAAAAAGTATTTAGTCAGCCACCAATTGGGCAAGTTCTCCCACTTGAAAGATGAGAGAGGTCTCCAATTTCATCATAGGTATACCTCAACTATGAGAGACAAAATAAGAAAAAAAATCCAGACAATCAATTGAGAAGGATTTTTAATGAATTAATTGGAAAATTCCTCGGTAAACTACGTATTTGGTTCCAATAACAAAAGTTTCAATCTCAATACTTTGGTTATATACCCTTTGGTTGGCATGACAGAGGTCAACCGTTTTCTGTAAGTTTTCACACGGTTTTCACACCATTTTGCAGGTATTTTGGGCCCATTCCTACATGAGATCTTTCTCTAGAGCAAGTGATGTTTTGGTGCTGTCGCTATGGCACACAGATATCAACTCCCTCCTAAAGATTTTCCGATAGGGTTCGAGATCTGGAGACTGGCTAGGCCACTCCAGGAACCTATGAAATGCTTCTTACGAACGTCCACTCCTTCGTTGCCCGCGCGGTTTGTGTTTGGGATCATTGTCATGCTGAAAGACCAGCACCATTTCATCTTCCATGCCTTTGCTGGTGGAAGGAGGTTTTCACTCAAAATCTCACAATTACAATGCCCCATTATTCTATCTTTACACGGATCAGTCGTCCTGGACCCTTTGCATAAAAACAGCCCCAAAGTTATGATGTTTCCACCCTTATGCTTCACAGTAGGTATGGTGTTCTTTCTCCTCCAAACACGACAAGTTGAGTTTTTACCAAAAAGTTCTATTTTGGTTTCATCTGACCATATGACATTCTCCCAATCCTCTTCTGGATCATCCAAATGCTCTCTAGCAAACTTCAGATGGGCCTAGACATGTACTGGCTTAAGCAGGGGGACACGTCTGGCACTGCAGGATTTGAGTCCCTGGCGGCGTAGTGTGTTTCTGACGTATCCTTTGTTACTTTGGTCCCAGCTCTCTGCAGGTCATTCACTAGGTCCCCCCATGTGGTTCTGGGATTTTTGCTCACCGTTCTCGTGATCATTTTGACCCCACGGGGTGAGATCTTGCTTGGAGCCCCAGATTGAGGGAGATTATCAGTGGTCTTGTATGTCTTCCATTTTCTAATTATGCTCCCACAGTTGATTTCTTCACACCAAGCTGCTTACCTATTGCAGATTCAGTCTTCCCAGCCTGGTCTACAATTTTGTTTCTGGTGTCAATTGACAGCTCTTTGGTCTTGGCCATAGTGGAGTTTGGAGTCTGACTGTTTGAGGTTGTGGAAAGGTGTCTTTTATACTGATAACGAGTTCAAACAGGTGCCATTAATACAGGTGACGAGTAGAGGACAGAGGAGCCTCTTAAAGAAGAAGTTACAGGTCTGTGAGAGCCAGAAATCTTGCTTGTTTGTAGGTGACCAAATACTTATTTTACTGAGGAATTTACCAATTAATTCATTAAAAATCGTTCAATGTGATTTTCTGGATTTTTTTTTTTCCTCGTTTTGTCTCTCATAGTTGAGGTATACCTATGATGAAAATTGGAGACCCCTCTCATCTTTTAAGTGGGAGAACTTGCACAATTGGTGGCTGACTAAATACTTTTTTGCCCCACTGTACATGAATAACTAAGTTCATAAAGTAATGCTACTTTTACTTGAGTACATTTTCTCTCTACTCTACACACCTCTGGCTGAAAAGCAGAGAAATAATTAAGCTCCAAAGTGTACCGTCAGAGGGAGGACTCATGTCTGCATGGTCAGCAGCAAAATGAAACCAAAATAAACAACGGTAGCACAGGACAAAGTAAAATGTCACTTTTTTTTTATTTTTGCATGTTTCCTTGTTGACCTTTACCAAAATATGAGTATGAGACTGAATTCATCTGGAAACTACCTGTGGATATGAAACAAAAACTGGATTCAGTCACACGGCCCCACTATAATCACTGTGAGATAGAGAATGGAAAGTGGTATTGCAACAATGAATCACTGAGCTGGTGAGACAGAGAAACGAAACTAGGCGAGCCAGACAGTCACGAGGACAGACATGATGACAGAGGTGCAGAGACAACAACAAAAGGACATCAGGTTTTCTAATTACAATCATTGATCAGACACAAATAATATAACTCAAGGGGGATTTCTCTCTGTGGGGGGGAAGGTCCACCTCAACATCACTGTAAAGCAAAAAAAAAAATCTTGCAAATTTGAAACTTTTCTCTCATAAATTTACAACTTTTTCCTCATTAATTTGTGACTTTTTTCCCTTGTCAATCTGCAACTTTCTTTCTTTGGTAAATTTATGACTGTTTTATCTCACAGAGCAGTGAAAGCTGATGAACGTAGCCATTTTTGGATTTGCCACCTTTTCTGACGAATGTTGGCAAAAACAGAAGAATAGAATTTTATTTAAATCGTGACGATACAATTTAACATAATTCCAAAAAAAAGAATGCAACTGATGTGCTGTACAGAGAGTTTATAATAGCTATTGCTAATTTTCGACTCTTGTCCCTAGTTGGGCTTTTAATCAAGCTACAAACCCCAATTTAGGTGAAGTTGGGACATTGTGTAAAATGAAAACAAAAAGAAAATACAATGATTTAAAACACCTTTTCAACCAATAGTCAGTTGAATACACTACAAAGACAAGATATTTAATGTTCAAACGGATAAACGTTATTGTTTTTTGTAAACAGTCTCTCATTTTGAATTTGATGCCTGCAACAATGTTACAAAAAAGCTGGGACAAGGGCATGTTTACCACTGAGTTGCATCACCTTTCAGCAACACTTAATAAGTGTTTTGGAACTGAGGACACTAAGGCCTGGTGCACACGACGTTTTCGTTTAGACCCGCAGAGAAACATTGGCGTGTGCACGACACCTCACAGAAGCAACCGTGCGTGCAACACAGATCCACCAACAGGGTGAAAACTGCTGTTGGAACTAACAGATGACAAGTACAAGTTTTACTGGGGACTTTGGATTATTACTATAAATGCCAAATTCCATCTGCAATAAATATTTATATTCATTTTCTTTAAGCTGAAAGAAAGAGAGAGTAATAAATAGTGCATTGAGATGACATTTGTTGTGGTTAGGCGCTATACAAATAAAGTTGAATTAAATAAATAACCCATATAACTGCAGGCAATAAAAAAAAAAATGATTTACCGACAGCTGGTCTGAATATTTGATAAGGAGTCTTCAGACAGCAATTCATCCACATCAACAACTGCACCTCCCTCACAGCCCCCCTCTCCCATGGTGTTCCCCAGGGTTCTGTGCTTTTACAAAAGCATTACAAGTAAGAAAAAACAGCAACATGATGAGACATCAGGCTGCAGCCGAAATCTCATCATTTGCACAGCACAGAACTGGATTTGAAACATCAGCAGCTCCACAGTGATTTGTTCATCATTCAACAAAGGTAGTCATACTCCTTGGTTATAATTTTGAGGATTATTTTTCTATATAAGGCTGCATCTATTGTGTAAAAAAGCAGTTTTACAGATACCGTTAAGAGCCCATTTTTTAACCTGATCCTAACCATAAACACATTAGGCTTAAAGTTTAATCGCGGCGCTTGTATTTCCGTGAGAAATACAGAAAGCTCCATATTTGTATTTCTCTGTGAGAAATAAATGCTCCTTGGTGTATGGATTGGCTGAAATCTGTTGTAAACTGGGGCCTTAGCTCTTTATTTCAGTAGTTATGGATGCGCTTAAACAGTGCCGGGAAAACCTGTCCACTCTGGAGGCTGGTTTCAAATCTCTATACTTTCACACCTCCAAATACCTGGTGTAGTATGCACAGACAGCTAAACAAGACAAAGTTCCACAGTTTGGGGTAAAAACATTGTTGTGTGCACGGCCCCTAATTGTTGAAGTTCTGTGGGTGGAATTCTTTCCTATTCTAGCTTGATGTACGACTTCAGTTGCTCAAGAGTCTGGGGTCTCCACTGGCACACTTTGCACTTCATAATGCGCCATCCATTTTCAGTGGGAGATGGGTCTGGACTGCAGGCAGGCCAGTCTAGCACCCACACTCCTAATACGAAGCCACACTGTTGTAACACATGCAGAACATGGCTTGGCAGTGTCTTGCTGAAATTAGCAGGGACGTCCCTGAAAAAGATGCTGCTTGGATGGCAGCATATGTTCCTTCAAAACCCGTTAGTGCCCATGCCATGGGCATTCCCCCATACATAACAGATATTGGCTATTGAACTTTGCACTAACAACAACCTGGATGGTCATTTTCTCTTTTGCTCGGAAGACACGACGTCCATGATTTCCAAAAACAATATGAAATGTGGACTCGACAGAGCACAGCACTATTTTCCACTTTCCATCAGCCCATCTCAGATGAACTCAGGCCCAGAGCAACCGGTGGCATTTCTAGGTGTTGTTGATATGGTTTTCGCTTAGCATGGTAGAGTTTTAATTTGCACTTGTAGATGTAGCGACGAACTGTTTTAACTGACAATGGTTTTCCAAAGTGTTCCTGAGTCGACATGGTAATATCCTTTACAGAATGATGTTGGTTTTTAATGCAGTGTCGCCTGAGGGATCAAAGGCAATGGGCAATGTTGGTCTTCATCCTTGTTGCTTACATGCAGAAATTTCTCCAGATTCTCTGACTCTTTTGATGACATTACGGACTGTAGATTTTGAAATCCCTAAATTACTTGCAATTGTACTGTATGTTGAGAAACATTCTGTTGGACTATTTGCGCACACAGTTGTTCACAAAGTGGCAAACCTCACTCCAGCCTTGCTGGTGAACAACTGAGCCTTTTGGGGATGCTCCTTTTATACCCAATCATGACACTCACCTGTTTCCAATTAACCTTCTCATCTGTGGGATGTTCCAAAAAGGTGCTTTTGAGCATTTCTCAACTTTCCCAGTCATTTCTTGCCCCTGTCCCCCCCGATCTTTTTGGAAATATTGCCTGGCATCAAATGCAAAATGAGTGGATATTCACAACAAAACAATAAAGTTTATCAGTTGGAACTTTATCTTGTCCGTATAGTGCATTCAATTGAATATATGTTCAAAAGGATTTTTAAATCATTGTATTTTATTTTAATTTTCATTTTACACAATGTCCCAATTTCAATGGAATTGGGGTTGTAGTATTTCATGGAACAGCAAATGCTATGGAAGGTTCAAGAATGTTGCAATTTGAGGGGTTCGGATTCATAAAAGGTTGCAAAACAGTTTGCAAACACTTCTTAAGGTCTTAAACATTTCTGTCATAAAGGTTCTTACTTCACTTCACTTGGCAAACCAAAAAGAACTTTAGCAAAACCTGCTACAACCATGTATAGATGCTTACAACTATTTTGCAAACGTCTGAATATAGATTTGCAAAAAGATTTTGAAAATATTCAAAAAAAAATGTGACAAGGAAAATTGTTCTGGACCTTAAGAACTGTTAACTAAGTGTTGTGTAACATTTTACAAACCCTGAGAAAACCCCAACAACTGGCACATTCATGAATGTTCCTCAGCATTTGCTACTCCGTGATATAAAAGCTTTATGAATTTGTAACTTTTCTCTCATCAATTTGCACTTTTACTTCATAAATTAGCAATTTTTCAATGTAAATTTGAAATTGTTTTTCTTGTACATTTTCAAAGCAATAAAAAAATGTACAAGAGAGGTGAAGAAGAGAGTGCAGGCAGGGTGACTGGGTGGAGACAAGTGACAGGGGTTGATTTGTTACAGAAAGATAGCAGCTAGAGTGAAAGGGAAGATTTATAAGATGGCAGTGAGACCCTGCTATGATGTATGGTTTGGAAATGGTGGCGCTGACAAAAAGACAGAAGGCAGACCTGGAGGTGGTAGAGTTGAAGACGCTATGATTCTCACTGGGAGTGACTCGGAGGAACAGGATTAGAAATGAGTATATCAGAGGGATAGCTCAGGTTGAGCAGTTTGGAGACAAAGTAAGAGAGGCAAGGCTGAGACGGTCTGGACATGTGCAGAGGAGGGATAGTGGATATATTGGACAAAGAATGTTGAAGATGGAGCTGCCAGGCAGGAGGGGAAGAGGAAAACCACAGAGAAGATTCATGGATGTAGTGAAGAAGGACATGGAGAGGGTTGGTGTTACAGAGGAAGATGCAACGGACAGGGTGAGATGGAGACAGATTGAGCCACTGTGGCGACCCCTAAAGGGAGCGGCCCCGACAGAAGAAGGAAGGGGGGAGATATTTTTTTTTCCATTTTAAGGGTTTGAACTCTTCCCCCATTCCAAAAAACATGGGTCCACACAAAGCTAGAAATGGCCCTGACAATAATCATACTCATCAAGTTCCCCTCAGTATTTACTCTTAAGAAAATATTCTGTTTATTGTCCCCCAACAGTGAAACGAAATATCCACCCATGCTGCCACACCCAAAGTCTTCTGCAGTAACCAAAACAGACACCATTCCAGTTTTCAGATTTGACAACTGACCAGCAAGGCAGATTGTGTGACTCATTTCAGCAATTTTTAATGTTTCTATTCATCCAAGGGAGTAACCCGATATATTAATTTATATATAAATATTCACACTTATGGTACATTTTCATCTGTATAGATGAAGCCAAAAATATAGAGCACCACTGCATTTCTGTCAGATAACACCACTTCTTCCAGAAAATTGCTGCAATTACAAAAGTTTTGGTATTCTTGTGTTTGTTTCTTTTGTTTGTACTGGAATAACACCAAAAAAGGAGAAAAAACTAATCACTTTAGAGTACTTACATTAGATTACCTCCATCACTGCTAATAACAACAGTGACTAATCACCAATAGTGAAATAACTAACTTTTTTGTAACGTATGTATATAACTGTTCCACAATGAGCAGGATAATAACGTTTGATCATATTTGATATTTTAATTTGCAACATCCGTCTTGCTAAAAAAAAGTTCCTCAGACATAAGCTATAGCTCTATAGAGAAGATTAGGTTAAGCATTTCAAGTAGTCACTGAGCTCAGAAACAAAAAAATCACTATATAAATGCAGGTCCTTATCTCCTTACCATGTTCAGGATTCTGTTTTAGACTGGCCTCGTCACTTGGAGACCCTCCACTTGGTCTTAATACTGGACTGGCCTCACACTCTGCCTCAGCTCTCATTGACAGTTTCTCCTGTTCAGTGATGAAGGTCTGCAGGTCTTCCAAAGACATCCCCTTAAACACCTGCCGAAGAATTAGTCAGGGAATCAACATCATGAAGGCCATAAAACTTCAACTGGTAAATAGAAGAGCAACATGTTTTTGAACCAACTTGGTGCTAACTGAGGACAGAAATAAGTTTACATGAATACAGATACAAGATAAGGGTTACTTACAGTGTTAATTTGGTCTGAGCTAAACAAAACCGGTGGTCTTACATCTGAGCCGTTCATGAAGGGAATGTTCTTGCTGGAGAACTTTAGACGAGACCTGTCACCAAATAAACAATGCCCACAAACATAAATATTGTATCATCAGTTTTCTAAATCATCATTGTACAGTAATTAAAACTGCAATAGTCAAACTGAACACTGTAAAAACTATGCTGTATCGTAGTCCTCTGTGCAGAATAGAATAGAATAAAATACAGCAGGCTTTATTAGAACATAAACAGAAGCTCCCAACCTTGTTTATAGAGATCCTACAATGCATTTCCACTCAACAGTTTAGTCATATTGCTTTTAAACCACAGTTTGAGGCCAATAAAAATTTTGGCTCATGAAATATGAGGCTTTTAATCAGTCTGAGAAATGTGTACGAGTCTGATTCTTCAAGTTAACTAATCTTTTATCCACATTATTATGTTTATTTGGTGAAGGTAATAAGCTTATAGTTACAGTGGTGTGAAAAAGTGTTTGCCCCCTTCCTGATTTCTCATTTTTTGTATGTTTGTCACACTTAAATGTTTCAGATCATCAAACAAATTTAAATATTAGACAAAGATAACACAAGTGAACAAAAAATGCAGTTTTTAAATGAAGGTGTTTATTATTAAGGGAAAAAAAAAATCCAAACCTGCATGGCCCTGTGTGAAAAACTGATTGGCCCCTAAACCTAATAATGGGTTAGGTCACCCTTAGCAGCAACAACTGCAATCAAGCGTTTGTGATAACTGGCAATGAGTCTTTTACAGTGCTGTGGAGGAATTCTGGCCCACTCATCTTTGCAGAATTGCTGTAATTCAGCCACATTTCAGGGTTTTCAAGCATGAACCATCTTTTTAAGGTCATGCCACAGCATCTCAATCGGATTCAGGTCAGGACTTTGATTTGGTCACTCCAAAGTCTTCATTTTGTTTTTCTTAAGCCATTCAGAGGTGGACTTGCTGATGTGTTTTGGATCATTGTCCTGCTGCAGAACCCAAGTGCGCTTCAGCTTGAGGCCACCAACAGATGGCCGGACATTCTCATTCAGGATTTTTTGGTAGACAGCAGAATTCATGCTTCCATTTACAACAGCAAGTCTTCCAGGTCCTGAAGCAGCAAAACAGCCCCAGATCATCACACTACCACCACCATGTTTTACTGTTAGTATGATGTTCCTTTTCTGAAATGCTGTTACTTTTACACCTGATGTAATGGGACACACACCTTCCAAAAAGTTCAACTTTCGTCTCGTCAGTCAACATAGTACTTTCCCAAAAGTCTTGGGGATCCTCAAGATGTCTTCTGGCAAAAGTGAGATGAGCCTTTATGTTCTTTTTGCTCAGCAGCGGTTTTCGTCTTGGAACTCTGCCATGCAGGCCATTTTTGCCCAGTTTCTTTCTTATGGTGGAGTCAATAACACTGACCTTAACTGAGGCAAGTGAGCCCTGCAGCCTCACTTGGAGGCCTGCATCCTGCTTTGGATGTTGTTGTGGGGTCTTTTGTGACCTCTTGGATGAGTCGTCACTGCGCTCTTGGGGTAGTTTTGGTCAGCCAGCCACTCGTGGCCGGCATGGACCACTGTTCCATATTTTTGCCATTTTTGGGTAATGGCCCTCACTGTGGTTCACTGGAGTCCCAAAGCTTTAGAAATGGCTTTATAACCTTTTCTAGACTGATAGATCTCAATTACTTTGTTTCTCATTTGTCCCTGAATTTCTTTGGATCGCAGCATGATGTCTAGCTTTTGAGAATCTTTTGATCTACTTCACTTTGTCAGGCAGGTCCTATTTAAGTGATTTCTTGATTGAGAACAGGCATAGCAGTAATCAGGCCTGGGTGTGGCTAAAAAAATTGAACTCAGCTTTCCAAAGATGTGATAAACCACAGTTAATTTATGTTTTAATGGGGGGAATCACTTTTTCACATAGGGCCATGTAGGTTTAATTTTTTTTCCCCTTATTAATAAACACCTTCATTTAAAAACTGCATTTTGTGTTTACTTGTGTTATCTTTATCTAATGTTTAAATTTGTTTGATGATCTGAAATATTTAAGTGTGACAAACATACAAAAAAAAGAGAAATCAGGAAGGGGGCACACACTTTTTCACACCACTGTATATAGGTAATAAACCACAAGAAAAAGTCACAATGTGGATGGAGAGTGGATCGATGTTAAGTGGGGAATGTTACAGAAGGAAGAAGGTTGCACAGTGTGGATGGATGCAGTGGGGTGGATGTTCCATCTACACTGGGAATAGTTTATTCCATCCACAATGATGGAATATACCACAAATCTTAAACTACAAATCCAGAGCATGCAGCTCTTAAGCTCATAACCAGTTGGTTTCTGTGGGTAAAAAAAACTACAAAAAATTATACATTTATGAAAAAGATCTCAAAGTTGCATGAAAACAATGTTTCAAATTTACAATAATAAGGTTCCCAATTTATTATGATGAAGTTAGAAAATTAGCAGAACTGTCAGAAAAGCACATGTTCAATTCACATACTGCTGGCTGGACTAATTCCATTTTCTTTCTCTTTCGGGGTCACCAAAGCATATCATCACCTGATATCATGATGATCCACGTCAATTTGGCATGGATTTTATGCTGGATGCCCTTCCTGATGCAACCTTGCCCATTTATCCGGGCTTGGGACTGGCACAGGGAGTAACCCTATAGCTGGGTAACCAAGGCTGGATTAATTCCATAGTTTGTGTTATTGTTTGACTTTGGTGTTTTAATGGGCAAACTTGGATGAACTAATACAATTAGTACATTCAAAAGTAACATGAAGCAGTTTGTATCAAAAAAAAAAACAAAAAAACAAAAAACTTTTGCTACCCAGTAAAGCAAAGTTACTGGCATTAAATTTTCATGCAAGAAGAGTAAAGAAGAGACATTGTCACGGCTTTAATGAGGAAACCTTTTGAGTAATATCACACACACTACTTAAAGGATATAGTACATTTTTCAAAAAGTATACTTACAGTGGATATAAAAAGTCTACACACCCCTGTTCAAATGCCAGGTTTTTGTGACGTAAAAAAAATGAGACCAAGATAAATCATTTCAAAACTTTTTCCACCATTAATGTGACCTATAACCTGTACAACCCAACTGAAAAAAACACACTGAAATCTTTTAAGGGGAAAAATAAAAAACTTACAATAACCTGGTTGTATAAATATGCACAACCTTAAACGAATACTTTGTTGCAGCACCTGTAGCTTTTATTACAGCACTCAGTCTTGTTAAGTAGGAGTCCATCAGCGTGGCACATCTTGATGTGGCAATATTTGGCCACTCTTCTTTCCAAAAACCCTCCAAATCTGTCAGATTGTGAGGGCATCTCCTGTGCACTGCCCTCTTCAGATCACCTCACAGATGTTCGATTGGATTCAGGTCTGGACTCTGGCTGGGCCATTCCAAAACCTTAATCTTCTTCTGGTGAAGCCATTCTTTTGTTGATTTGGATGTGTGCTTTGGGTCATTATCATGCTGAAAAGTGAAGTTTCTCTTAATCTTCAGCTTTCTAGCAGAAGCCTGAAGGTTTTGGGCCAACACTGATGGTATTCGGAACTGTTCATTATTCCCTCCACCTTGACTAAGACCCCAGTTCCAGCTGAAGAAAAACAGCCCCAAAGCATGATGCTGCCACCACCATGCATCACTGTAGGTATGGTGTTCTTTTGGTGATGAGCAGTGTTGTGTTTGCACCAAATATACCTTCTTCTTCTTCTTTTAGATTTGATTGGCGGTTGGCAACCAGCTTACAGGTACATTACTGCCACTGACTTGATTATCATCACTCTATAGCTTTGTCTAAGGAGTTCTTATAAGGAGTTCTGAACACCTTTTGGAATTATGGCCAAAAAGTTCAACCTTTGTTTCATTAGACCATAAGGTTGCGTGTCCACCAAACGCGTTTTTTGTCACTCAACCGCCTGAACGTTTTTTTGTTTTTTTTTGGGGGGGGGGGGTTCAGTGTTTGTGCGCTGCACTCTGGAAAAAAAAAAAAGGCCCCGCCCTGTATCCCAGCAACAGCTTGTCACTCACAGCTCAGTACATCCGCTTTTCCTATGGTCTTATTTTCTACTTATTTTTTAATAGCAGTCTCTAAATAACAACGGACAGGAAACATATTCTAGCATTGGTAGCAGCTCTGGATGCAAAATACGATGACATGGAAAGCAGGAGTCTGAGTACAGACTGTACCAGCGTCCTATGTCCCGCCCTTCCTTATTCTGATTGGCTACTTAGAAAGGTCTGACAGTGACGAGCTCAGCTGCAGTCTGAAAAGTTGAAATGTTTTCAACTCTGAGTGCCACAACAAAAAGCAGCCACCGCCGAGAGCGTTTCAGCGCTGAGGTCACTCAGCGCTGCAGATGCTGGACTACATAGAGAATGAATAGAAAATAGTCGCCCACAGCTAAAAAACGCGTTTGGTGGACACGCAGCCTAAAACAGCTTCACACACACGTTTGGGAGATTTCAACTGTGTTTTTGCAAAATGTAATCGGGCTTGGATGTTTTTCTTCTTACGATAAGGCTTCCGTCTTGCCACCCTAGATGGGAAATTGTTGTCACATGCACTAAACAGCCAGGACTTGCCGGAAATTCCTGCAGCTCCTTCAATGTTGCTGTCGGCCTCTTGGCAGCCTCCCTGACCAGTTTTCTTCTCGTCTTTTCATCAATTTTGGATGGACGTCCAGTTCTTGGTAATGTCACTGTTGTGCCATATTTTCTGCAGACAATGGCTTGTCCTGTAAGACGCGACTACAAAAAGGTCAGGGAAAGCCTACTAGAACAGCTGAACTTTATTTGGGGTTAATCAGAGGCACTTTAAATAGTGGCAGGTGTGCGCTGACTCCCATTAACATGAGTTTGACTGTAATTGGTTAATTCTGAACACAGCCACATCCACAATTATAACAGGGTGTGCATATTTATGCAAACAGGTTATTGTAAGTTTTTTGTTTTTTATTTTTTCCCCCTTAAAATGTTTCAGTTTGTTTTTCAATTGATTTGTACAGGTTATAGGTCACATTAATGGTGTAAAAATTTGGAAATGATTTATCTTGGTCTCAGAGGGATCTCATTATTCAAAGGTATCAGTCACTCTTGGCCTACTCTGGAGTTGCCCCAGGCAAGAGGCGATGAGCGGGTGGGTATTCTTGTATCCCCCCACCTTGCTGCCTCTATATTGGAGTTTTCCCCATTGGATGAAAGAGTTGTTTCCCTGTGCATTCGTGTTGGAAAACAGGTCCTGACCATCTTTTGTGCCTATGCACCAAAGGATGGTTCAGAGTACCCACCCTTTTTGGAGTCTCTGACTGGGGTGCTGGAGAGTGCTCCTCTTGGAGACTCCTTTGTCCTACTGGGGGACTTCAATGCACAAGTGGGCAACGACAGAGAAACCTGGAGGAGGGTGATTGGGAGAAACAGCCTGCCCGATCTGAAACTGAGTGGTGTTCAGGTATTGGACTTCTGTGCTAACCACAGTTTGTCCATAATGAACACCAGGTTCAAGCATAAGGGTGTCCATATGTGCACCTGGCACCAGGACACCCTAGGTCGCAGGCTGATGATCGATTTTGTTATCGTGTCATCAGACCTGTGACCGTATGTCTTGGACACTCAGGTAGAGGTGCAGAGCTGTCAACTAATCACCACCTGGTGGTGAGTTGGATCCAATGGCAGGGGAGGATGCCATTCAGACGTGGTAGACCCAAACGTATAGTGAGGGTGTGCTGGGAATGTCTGGCTGATGCCGCTGTCCGGGAGGTCTTCAACTCCCACCGCCAGAAGAACTTCAACCACATTCCGAGGTAGTCTGGAGACATGGAGTCTGAATGGGCCATGTTCTCCACTTCCATTGTTGAAGCGGCTGCCCAGAGCTGTAGCCGCAAGGTCACCGGGGCATCTTGTGGTGACAGCCCCCGAACCAAGTGGTGGACACCAGTGGTGAGGGGGGCCATTAAGCTGAAGAAGGAGTCCTATCGAGCTTGGTTGGCTTATGGGACTCCCGAAGAAGCTGAGGTGTACCTGCAGGCCAAGCGGAGTGCGGCTCAGGTGGTTGCTGAAGCAAAAACTCGGGTGTGGGAGAAGTTCAGAGGCCATGGAACAAGACTTTCAGTTGGCCCCAAAGAGATTCTGGCAAACTGTCCAACGGCTCAGGAGGGGGAAGCAGCTCCCTCTCCACACTGTGTATGGTGTGGATGGGGCGCTGCTGACTTCAACTGGGGATATCGTCGGGCGGTGGAAGGAATACTTCGAGGATCTCCTCAATCCCACTGACACACCTTCCACAGAGGAAGCAGGGCTTGTGGACGAGGGGGATGACTAGACCAACACAGGGGCTGAGATTGCCAAGGTGGTTAAAAAGGTCCTTGGTGGCCGGGCCCCGGGGGTGGACGAGATTCACCCTGAGTACCTCAAGGCCCTGGATGTTGTAGGGCTGCCATGGTTGACATGCCTCTGCAACATTGCGTGGAGGTCGGGGACAGTGCCTCTGGCATGGCAAACCGGGGTAGTGGTTCCTCTCTTCAAAAAAGAGGACCGGAGGGTGTGCTTCAACTTTAGAGGGATCACACTCCTCAGCCTCCCTGGGAAGGTCTATGCCAAGGTACTGGAAAGGTGAGACCGACCGCTGGTCGAACCTCGGATTCAAGAGGAGCAATGTGGTTTTCGTCCTGGCCGTGGCACATCGGACCAACTCTTTATCCTCTTGAGAATCCTTGAGGGTTCGTGGGAGTTTGCCCAACCAGTTTACATGTGTTTTGTGGACTTGCCGAAGGAATTTGACCGTGTTCCTTGTGGGTTTTTGTGGGGGGTGCTTCAGGAGTATGGGATATTGGGTTTGTTGTTACGAGTTATCCAGTCTCTATACGACTGTTGTGAGAGTTTGGTTCGTATTGCCAACACTCAGTCGGACTAATTCCCGGTGACAGTTGGACTCCACCAGGGCTGCCCTTTGTTACGATCATGTTCATAATTTTTATGGACAGGATTTGTAGGCGCAGCCAGAGAATGGAGGGTGTCATGCTTGGTGACCACAGGATCTCATCTCTGTTGTTTGCAGATGATGTTGTCCTGTTGGCTCCATCCAGCAATGACCTACAGGTCTTATTGGGACATTTTGTCGCTGAGTGTGAAGCAGCTGGGATGAGAATCAGCACCTTCAAGTCCAAGTCCATGGTCCTCAGCCGGAAAAAGATGGATTATCCTCTCCAGGTTGGGGACAAGCTCCTGCCCCAAGTGTAGGACTTTAAGTATCTCGGGGTCTTATTCACGAGTGAGGGGAGAATGGAGCGAGAGCTTGACAGACGGATCAGAGCAGCATCTACAATGATGCCAATGTTGTACCAGTCCATTGTGGTGAAGAGGGAGCTAAGCTCCAAGGCAAAGTTGTCGATTTAACGGTCAATCTACGTTCTTACCCTCACCTATGGTCACGAGCTTTGGGTAATGACCAAAAGAATGAGATCGCGGATACAAGTGGTTGAAATGAGCTTTCTTCGTAGGATTGCTGGACTCACCCTTAGAGATAGGGTGAGGAACTCAGTCATCCGGGAGAGGCTCAGAGTAGAACCACTGCTCCTCCACATTGAAAGCAGCCAGTTGAGGTGGTTTGGGCATCCGATTAGGATGCCTCCTGGACGCCTCCCACTTGAGGTGTTTTGGGCACATCCCACTGGGAGAAGATCCTGGGGCAGACCCAGGACTCGCTGGACAGACTACATCTCCCAGTTGGTCTGGGAATGCCTTGGTATCCCCTCTCAAGAGCTGGAGAAGGTGGCTGGGGAGAGGGCAGTCTGGGCTTCTCTGCTTTAACTGCTGCCTCCGCGACCCGGACCTCCAAAAAAGCGGTAGAAGATGGATGGATGAATATCTTGGTCTCATTTCTTTCCATCTCATTGATGTAAAAAAAATGAGACCAAGATAAATATACACACCCTATTATAATTGGGGATGTGGCTGTGTTCAGAATTAACCAGTCACATTCAAACTCATGCTAAATGTGTTACAAGGTCCCAGGTGTGATTGTGGAACAGGTGTGTTAAATTTGGTGTTATCGCTCTCACACTCTCTCATACTGGTCACTGGAAGTTCAACATGGCACCTCATGGCAAAGAACTCTCTGAGAATCTGAAAAAAAAAAGAATTGTTGCTCTACATAAAGATGGCCTAGGCCAGGGGTGCCCAACCTGGGGCTCCTGGAACGTTCAGGTTTCTGTGGGAAATTTTCTAATTTCACTTCTTAATTGGTCCAAAGATTTGCAAATAATTTGCTGTTGTTGTGCATGGGTGCAAGGGTGCCTACAGAACACATGCACAACACACATGTCACATGACACCAGGGAGGGAAAATGGCTAACTGGGCACAATTTGGACATTTTCACTTAGGGGTGTACTCACTTTTGTTGCCAGCGGTTTAGATATTAATGGCTGTGTATTGAGTTATTTTGAGGGAACAGCAAATTTACACTGTTATACAAGCTGTACACTGACTACTTTACATTGTATCAAAGTGTCATATCTTCAGTGTTGTCCCATGAAAAGATATAAAATATTTACAAAAATGTGAGGCATACACTCACTTTTGTGAGATACTGTAAGCACTAAAGATGCTTGTCATGAAGGGGTTGAATAATTTTGAAACTGCAGTAGTCATTAAAAGTGGCATTTTGTGTTGAATTTGGAGAAACCACTTGTACTGTTAGTTGTGTTGAGCAATTTAAATTGTTCTTGTTTGATTTGTTTATTGCAAACAGCTGCCAGTAGAATAGAATAGGCTTTATTGGTTTAGTGGTTGAGGACTACAAATATCTGGGTGTCAGGATCAGCAGCGGGTTGGACTGGAGATCCAACACCGATGCTGTGCACAAGAAGGGGATGAGCAGACTCTACTTTCTGAGGAAGCTGAGATCCTTCAACGTGTGCAGCAGGTTGCTGGAGCTTTTCTACCAGACCATTGTCGCCAGCGCCATCTTCTTTGCTGCTGTCTGTTGGGGTAGCAGTATCAGGGTCAGAGACACCAACAGACTTGACAAGATTATCAAGAGGGCTGGCTCTGTAATTGGTCTCAGACCGGAGACCTTTGAGACAGTGGTGGAGAGGAGAACACTAAACAAACTGCGATCCATCATGGACAATCCTGATCACCCCCTCCACCACACACTAGACAGACAACGAAGCACTTTCTCCAGTAGACTACTACAGCTTCACTGTCGAACGGCCAGGTACAGGAAATCTTTCCTGCCACATGCAATTTCACTATACAATAACTCACTATGATGTATTCTGGTCATAACAATGTTGCCACACTGCACCTTACAGACTAACTGGTACCTCACATTTCACTATGCTCCTGATAGTCCTTCTTTGTGCAATGGGATGATTCATGTGTTTATACAGGTCATCATATATTAAGCTATGATGTATATAGGTTTTATAGTCGTGTTAGTCTTAATTCAATTCAATTCAATTCAGCTTTATTTATAATGCACCACATCACAACAAAAGCCGTCTCGTGGCGCCACAATGCAGATAAAAAAATCACACAGTCATAGAAAGACCCAGCAATCAGACGATCCCCTATGAGCAAGCACTAGGCGACAGTGGAGAGGAAAAACTCCCATTTGGAAGGAAGAAACCTCTAGCAGAACCAGGGTCAGGGAGGGGCAGTCATCTGCTGCGACTGGCTGGGGATGAGGGGATAGGAAGGATGGAAAGGACAGACATAAAGAACATAGCAGTAAGATGCCGAGTACAATATTGGAGATCAACCAGCAGTATGGATCAGATAACAACAGAACAAGAGTGGGGTTAAAAGACACAAATACCCACCTTAAACGAAAGCTATATTAAAAAGGAACGATTTTACCCTGTTCTTAAAGACAGAGACCGAGTCTGACTCCCAGACCCAGAGTGGTAACTGGTTCCAGAGAGAAGGGGCTTGGTAGCAGAAGGCTCTGCCTCCCACCGTACTTTTGGAGATTCTGGGCACCACAAGTAAGCCAGCATTTTGGGAGCGTAATGCTCTGTTAGGATGGTAAGGTAATATCAGATCTTTTATATATTGGGGGGCCAGATTGTTAAGAGCTTTGAAAGTAAGAAGAAGGATTTTAAACTTGATTCTGAATTCAATGGGAAGCCAATGGAGGGAGGACAGAACCGGGGAAATATGATCTCTTTTTCTAGAACCAGTTAAAACTCTAGCAGCAGCATTTTGAATCAATTGAAGACTTTTTAAAGATACTCTAGGACAACCAGATAATAGCGAATTACAATAATCTAATTGCGAACTGACAAAGGCGTGAATCAGTTTCTCAGCATCACCCAGAGACAAGATGCTCCTGATCTTAGCAATATTGCGCAGATGATATAAGGTGGTCCTAGAAACAGTTTTAATATGTGAATTAAAGGACAAATCCTGGTCAAAAATCACTCCAAGGTTCCTCACACAACTGTTCAGAGTGAGAGTGGCAGCATCTAAATTAAGGGCATAATCTGAAAAGGAATTTCTAAGATGTTTTGGGCCAACAACAATGACTTCAGTCTTATCAGAGTTCAATAGTAAAAAATTACAAGTCATCCAAGCTTTGATGTCCTTAAGACAGGCATCTAGCTTGGCCAACTGATCACAATCATCGGGCTTCATTGACAGGTATAGTTGTGTGTCATCAGCGTAACAGTGAAAATGTATACGGTGCTTTCTGATGATATTGCCCAGCGGGAGCATATATAGACTAAAAAGAGTAGGGCCCAACACAGATCCCTGTGGAACTCTGTGAGTGAGCTTAGAGCTGGAAGAAAATCCATCATTGACATGGACAAACTGAAATCTATCAGACAAATAAGATCTAAACCACTGCAAAGGAGTTCCACTGAGTCCAACAAAGTGTTCCAATCTATCAAGTAGAATGGCATGATCGATAGTGTCAAAGGCTGCACTGAGATCTAAAAGAACAAGAACAGAGACAAGTCCATCATCAGGTGCAATCAGGAGGTCATTAGAGACCTTCACTAAGGCAGTTTCAGTGCTGTGATGAGCTCTGAACCCAGATTGAAACGCCTCAAACAAACCAACTCCCTGCAAATGGTCAGATAATTGCACAGCAACAACTCTTTCCAGGATTTTTGAAATGAAAGGCAAATTGGAGATTGGTCGATAATTGGCCAAAACTCCAGGATCGAGCGTCAGTTTTTTAAGTAAAGGTTTAATTACAGCAGTTTTAAAAGCCAGTGGAACATAACCCAGAGTTAAAGAAGAATTAATGATAAGAAGAATACGGCTACTAATAATTGGGAAAATAATTTTAAATAACCTGGAAGGAATAGGGTCCAGAAGGCAAGATGAAGGCTTAGAAGAGGAAACTACCCTATCCAACTCCAAGAGGTCGATTGGAGTAAATCTATCCAAACAGATATCAATTGAGGGAGCTGCAGTAGTTAATGTACTAGAGTTTATGGTAGGAACAATCTGACTAATTTCATCTCTAATAGATAAAATTTTAAGATTGAAATAGTTCAGAAAGTCCTGACTAGAAAGCTCAGGGGGGATGCGAGGATTGACCGAGTCATGGCTCTTTGTAAGCCTGGCTACAGTGTTGAAGAGAAACCTGTGGTTATTCTTGTTTGCTTCTATTAATGCAGAATAATAGCTTGATCTAGCTTTTCAAAGAGATTTTTTATAGATTAAGAGATGATTTCTCCACGCCAAGTAGAATTCATCTGAATTAGTTGAATGCCATTTTCTTTCCAATTGACGAGCCTTCTGTTTCAAGCCACGAGTTTCTGAGTTAAACCAAGGAGTAAGAAATCTCTGGTTAGACTTTTTCTTTTTTAAAGGGGCTACCAAATCTAGAGTCCGATGCAGAGAGGCAGTAACACCATCAACCATGCTATCAATCACAAATGGAGCAGACTCTCCATCACTTATTTCAGGTGTTTCTGTTGTGTTGACCCATGGCATGGAGGAGACAATCTGCAAAAATTTAGCAACAACGTCATCAGAAAGACATCTGCTGTAGTAGTATTTTTCTTTAGGAAATAAGTGATCAGAGATAATGAAATCAAAATTTAACAGACAATGGTCAGACAGTACAGGATTATGAGGAGACACAACCAGATTTTCGATATCTATACCATATGTCAAAACAAGGTCCAATGGATGGTGGAAATAATGGGTAGAATTTTTTACTTTTTGGGAAAACCCCATTGAGTCTAAAATTGAATTGAAAGCCTTATTAAGACAGTCACTCTCAACATCAACGTGTATATTAAAGTCCCCTACAATAATTATTCTATCGGCTTTCAGCACCAAATCAGCTAAAAATTCGGTAAATTCCAATAGAAACTCTGAATAGGCCGTGGGAGGACAATAAACTATGGCAAAGAGAACTGGGATCAAGCCAAGATTGCCAACAGGCCCCACACTGAGGACCAAACCTTCAAAGGAATTAAAACATAATTTCTGCTTAACATTAACCAGCAATTTAGGATGGAAAATTGCCGCCACTCCACCACCACGACCAGAACCTCTGGGGTTATGACAGTTTAAATACCCAGAGGGAGTTGATTCATTCAGACCAACATAATCATCAAGCCCGAGCCAGGTCTCTGTGAGGGATAGTAGATCGATCTGGTGATCGATTAATAGATCATGGACCAGAAGAGACTTAGAAGATAGAGACCTAATATTTAATAAGCCACATTTAATTTTTAAACTTTGGGGGGAAGAGAGGCCAAATTTTTAATTTTATTAATTTTAGAGACTTGAGGCTGGATTAGAATTTTCCCAACATTTTGTTTAATCAATCTGGGAAGTTTATGCATTCTATTTTTTTTTTACTTTTTTATTAACTTTAGAGGGAGCAGAAAAAGGTTCTCTAAGGGAGGAGACGGGGGCAAAGTTGAAGGGTGGTGGATGAGGAGGAGCTGCAGGAGTGCAAGTGTTTTTCAGGTTGTGTTGTAATAGTCCTGGGTTACAATATTTAGGGCAACGGGAGACAGACTCAATCTCTGAAGGATTATAAATCAAAGGCTGATCCAAACGGTAAAGACCACCTGAATTAACGGGATCGATACAATATGTGGGAACAGGACCAAAAAAGGGCAGATTGGCAAACCCAGAAACTTTGGAGTGAGTAAACACACCAAATTTCAGTCACTGTACCAGAAAACACCGAATAAAATAGAAAAGATTGTCTGTTAAAACACGTGCACCAAGTCTATTTGGGTGGATGCCATCAGGCCTCATGAGTGATGGGCAGTTCCAAAATAAGTTAAAATTGTCAACAAAACCAATGTTAAAAATAGGACAAGTAAAACACAGCCAAGAATTAAGGCTGAGAGTTCTACTAAAACAATTACAGCCTCGACTGAGAGGTGCCAAAGGCCCAGAGATGAGTGCACGTCTGCCACAGTTCATAAGAGTGGACAGAAGGCTCCTGAAGTCACTTTTTAAAATCTCAGATGCTTCATCTGGGATGTTATTGCATCCCACATGCATAACGACAGTATGAACGTGAGGGAATTCATTCAGCAGGTCAGGGATAAGAGCCTCAATATCAGAGACTCTAGCCCCGGGAAAAAAATCGAGTAACACAGAACCTGCTTCTGACGTTCCTCACGATTGAGTCACCAATTACCAGCGTCGTCTGGGGGGGTTTTGTCGGTGGATTCTGATGTGGAGAGAAATTCTGAAGAGGATGATGTTGTTGTTGCGAAGGCGGGGAGATGCGCTCTTTTCTTCTGTCTGGAGCAGGTGTGTAATTTGACACACCCTGAGTGGTCTTAATCCGGGGTTTGCGGACATGAGCCGCCGCTGAAGGAGGGGAGGGAAGATGAGGGGCATCCACGGGCGGGCGGCCAGCGTCCAGGTGGGGAAAATCCTCCAGGGAAAGGATATCAAATCTGTTATCCAAGGACACTGGAAGAGAAGAGGCACGGCCCGTTCCGGTCGATCGACGATGGCCATTAGCTGGTCGAACCAAGGTCCAGGGCGCAGATGGAGGATGAGAGGGACCAAGCAAAGCTTTTGGTTTAGCCCCAAGACGAAACCAGTGATTGTTGCTGAGGTCATGGACGTCTGCGGAGGCTGGAGCAGGTGTGGAGGTATGTGGAGACGCGCTCAGCTCACCCAAATAAGTAGCAGCTTCCGCCAGCTGCGAGGCGGTGGCCGGGGCCGATGATCGCCCGAGAATGATGGTGTTGATGTGGTCTTCGGCCTCCCGAATCTTGTAAAGATTGGAGAGCCTCGTTTCCAGCTCAGAGACCTTCTCGAGGAGCGATGAACAGCGGGAACATGACGGAGAAGGAGCCATGGCGTTCCAGGGGCTGAGATGGGTATCCCGCAGCTAGCCAAAAACAGCTACTCGTGCATCCGGACGGACTTTTAGGCGAGGCCAATACCGAGATAACAGTAAATAATAACTGATAACAACAAACAGGGATAAAAAAAATAAATAAATAAAATTGATAAAAACAATCAATAAAAACAAACAAAAACGGAGAAAAAAGTAGTCTGACGCGAGTGAGTGTCAGACGCAGCTGTCAACGTCAAACGTCAACGTCAAAAGTCTTGCATTCTACAGGTAATCCCTTTGTCTGTCATGTGTGTGTTTCTGTTGTTTGGTCGTCTACTGTCATGCTGCTGCTGTTACACTGTAATTTCCCAGTTTGGGATCAATAAAGTACATCTATCTATCTATTGTCATTGTAGAGTTGTACAGTACAATGAAATTGTGGGTGCTCCACCAGGCTACTGCGCAATTAAGTATGGGAGAAGGATTAGATAAAACACGGTTACAGAACACACGATTAAACACCCGACTGAAATAAAAATAAAAATAAAAATAGCCCAAGATTATGGAAATATACACAGGTATGGTAGTGGCTTCACAGATAGAAATATGTACATAAGAGTGCAGAGTGCAGACACACAATTGAACACACGATTGAGAAAAATGGCCCAAGGATTAAGGAAAATATATAGTAGTGATTTCACGGACAGGTCAATACACATGAAAGTGCGGAGTGCAAAGACAGGTGGGCTATTGTGACAACCAAAAATGTCCTCAGTTCTGTGCATGTGAGCGTAGGAGGGGGGTGGGGCCTCTGACTGCTTGCAGTCCGGATGGCCCAGGGGAAGAAACTTTTTGTCATTCTGGAGGTGTGGGACCTGATTGACCTGAACCGTCGTCCAGAGAGGAGCAGGTCAAACAGATGATGGGCGGAATGTGAGGGGTTTCCCGTGATGGCCTTGACCCTTCTGAGACAGGAGGATCTGGAGATGTCTTCCAGGGAGGGCAGAGGGCCGCCAATAATTTTTTGGGCTGTGCTGATGACCCTCTGCACAACCTTCCTGTTCTCGGCCGTGGAGCTGGCGTACCACATACCCAGACAGTAGATGAGCATTCTCTCCACTGAGCAGCGATAGAAGGCCAGCAGCAGCTTCTGGTCCAGGTCGTACTTCCTCAGGACACGGAAGAAGTGCAGCCACTGCTGGGCTTTCTTCACAAGGGCCTTGGTGTTGACAGTCCAGGAGAAGTCAGAGGAGGTGTGGGTGTCCAGGAACCTGAAGGCGGGGACATTTCCCACGCGGTCGCCATTTATGAGGAGGGGGGTGGTCCTGTCTGTTCTTCCTGAAGTCCAGTACGAGAATGAGACATTTCCTGATGTGCTGGGACACCAGTCGCCCAAAACACTTCATGACTACAGACGTGAGTGCTATGGGTTTGTAGTCGTGGAGGCCTTGAGGCAGGAGGGGACGGTGGCATGCATCAGGGAGAGGTTTAACAACTTGGTGAGGATCCATGCCAGCTGGTCTGCACATGCTTTGACCACTGCTCCTGGGATGCCATCTGGACTGGAAGCTCTGTGAGGGTTCACTGCTCTTAGTTGCCTCCTCACCTCATGCACCTGTAGAGAGAGGGGAGGAAGGGAGAGGGGAAGGGGAGACTGGAGAGAGGGGAGGAGGGGGGACGAGTTGGGGGGAGGTGTACTCAAACCAGGTAAAAAAAGCTGTTAAGCTCCTCTGCCAGAGTGAGGCTGCTGAGCAGTAAACCTAATTTGAAGTGGGGGTTGAATAATTAGGGCCTGAGCCACTGACGTCAGTCAGCGAAAACCCTATTGTAATTGCTCTGTTTATTATTATTATTATTCCGTCTAAATGATGGCATTTTTCACCCTCTGAACGTTAACCAAATGCAATTTTTTTTCGCAAACCCCTCAAACCCTGTGAAAAATTTGATAAACTGGAAAAGATATGTGCCCCCCCACCCCTAATTTTTGTGGGCGGGGCCAAACGTACAAGGTCTACGGACACTGGCGACCGTAAACTTTGCCGTAGAGACATAAAATTTGGGTGAGGTGGGCATCACCTCAAGATATGCAAAAAATATAATTGTGGCCCATACCCACCGCCAACAGGAAGGCCGCCATCTTCCCTCAAAGTCGCCCCACCTCCAATTTGGCCAAAAACCACCCCTCGCATTTGAACGAACCAGTCCTAGGGGCCTGCTCCAATTGAGCTCATTTTTACATGGTGGCATCTATAGGCACTGGCCATTAAAAGTTATCCAAGTTAAGTCAAAATCTCAAAAAGTGTGGCCAGGGCGCCATGGTGAAGTTTGACTCCTCCCCTTACAACATCAAGCAGCTGTAACTCGAGCAAAACTTGTCCAATGTCCACCAAAGTTTCCATGATGGAAAATAGTCCCACCCCAAATGCAGCTACATAAAAATACCTGACAAAAGATATAGCGTCACCTAGTAGTTAAAGGAAGAGTTGCTGAAAACTTTTATTTATTAGTCACGTGCCACTTGCCAGAATGACGTGAAATTTTCTGAGATTCATCAGACCACAGGGATGATCATAACTGCACATCAACTTTTTTTTTCCACAATATCTTTATTGAACCTTTTTTTTTTTTTTTAACAAACATGATACAAACAATCAAACACTAACACTAAAGTACTACAAAAAAAAAAAAAATGCACTAAAAACACCAACAACCACCAACAAAATCAAATCTTCAACAATGCTCCTCTGTTTAGTCTAGACAATCCAATACATAAGTATACATATTATGTTCACCAGTTTGGAATTTACAAGGTCCACACGCATCATTCACCTTCTTCTTCAAGAGTTATGTTTAAATTTTTTACATAATCAATAAAAGGTCTCCATATATTCTCAAACACAATTTCCTTTGATTTTAGTATATATGTTATTCTTTCTAATGGAAGGTTTGTTAACATCTGTCTTAACCACTGAGTCACATCTGGTCTATGAGTCTTTTTCCATAATAGTGCAATACATTTTTTGGCATTAAGCAAACTGAGGTCTATGAATGTTCTTTCACTTTTATTAAAATTATGCTTTTCTGGGTACAGACCCAACAAAAACAGTTTAGGATTCAATATGATTTGTTTTGAGATTATTTTTTCAATTGTTACCCTCACCTCTTCCCAAAACATTCTTATTAATCTACATTCCCATAAACAATGAAATAGGGTTCCTTTACTTTCCATGCATTTTGTGCATGTATCTGGTATATTTTTGTTATATCTATTTAACTCCTCCGGTGTAACATACATCCGCATTAACCATTTGAAATGTATCAATTTAAGGCGTGCATTTATTGATTTGGTTTGAGCTTCTGTACAAGCCAATTCCCATTGTTCCTCTGAAATTTCAATTTGCAGATCTTCTTTCCAGTAGTTTAATCTTTTCAGTGAATTTTCACTTGAAGATAGTGTCAATGAGTTATAAAACTCTGAAATAATACCCTTTCTTTTACTATCTTTCATCATCATTTTTTCCAAGGATGAATAAATAGGTCGAGTGAGAGCTTTATTTTGATTTGATCGAATAAAGTTTCTAAGTTGAAGATATTTAAAAACATGTGTTCTATTGAGATTAAATTTGATCCTCAGCTCTTCAAAAGACATTATGTTGTCTGCACATGGCAAATATAAATCCTGAATCTTTTGTATCCCTTTTAAATTCCATACTTTAAATACAGCGTCCGCTCTCCCTGGTTTAAAATATTGATTACCCCATATTGGACTAAATTGTGACAATAACTGTGGTTCTTTTAAATAGTTTTTAGCTTCACACCATATTTTGATCATATGCTTTACAAATGGATTTTTAACTTGTTTTTGTAATTTTTTTGCCGAATCTGAGTATATGAATATGGGAAGAGGTAAAGGTAAATTGTATGATTCCATTTCAGTCCAGTGAGGGAGATCATTTGATGAAAAATAATATGTCATAGACCTCAGTTGTGCCGACCAATAATACAACATAAAATTTGGACATTTCAGACCTCCACGATCAAATGGTAAATATAATAAAGACAAACGTAATCTAGCCCTCCTGTTGTTCCATATAAATTCCACTAACTTTTTTTTTATTCTTGAGAATAGATCTAAAGGTGGTGATAAGGGAATGTATTGAAATAAATAAAGTATTTTAGGTAAAATATTACTTTTAAGTATATTGATTCTCCCGATCATCGACATTGGTAGTGACATCCATCTCTGAGTTAACTCACTGATATCTGACATTAAGGCTTCATAGTTGACACTGGCGACTGATTCTAGCTTAGGCATAATTTGGATTCCTAAATATTTAAACTGATTTACAACATTGAATTGATTTACCTCAGGGGCTGGGTAATTTCTCTGGGTCTCATTTAGCATTAATATTGAAGATTTAGTTTTATTTATTTTATATCCTGATATTTCCCCAAAATTCTTTATTAAATTCAACAAGGTTGGAATTGATTTTTTTAGATTCGACATAAACAAAATTATATCATCGGCGTACAGGGAGATTTTATGTTCTGTTGGTCCAACTTTAATTCCATATATTTGTGAATGTAAACGTATCGCTATCGCTAAAGGTTCAATTGCCATAGTAAACAGTAAAGGTGAAAGTGGACAGCCTTGTCGACATCCTCTATTGATTTTTATTGGTTTTGAAATATTGTTATTTGTTAGGATTTCTGCTGTAGCATTATTGTATATTATTTGAACCCATTTTATGAAATTATTTCCAAGTCCAAACCTTTGTAGGACTTCAAAAAGAAAGGGCCATTCAACTCTATCAAAGGCCTTTTCGGCGTCCAATGATAGGAGAGCTGTATCCGGTGCTTCTTTATTAAAATAAATAATATTAAATAGTCTTCTTACATTATGGAAGCCTTGTCTACCCTTTATAAAGCCATTCTGATCTCGATTAATAATATTTGGTAAAATTTCTTGTATTCGTCTTGCTAAAATTTTACAGATTATCTTAAGGTCGGCGTTTAATAGGCTTATTGGTCTCATATTTTCACATTTATTAGAGGGCTTACCTGGTTTTGGCAGCAGTATAATTAAGGCATTATTTATGTATGATGGTAAATTATTATTTTGAAATGCTTCTAAAACCATTTCCAAAAAAGGTTTTATTAATTTATTCTTAAATTTTTTATAAAGGTCAACTGGAAGACCATCTGGTCCTGCACTTTTTCCTGATTTCATATTATCAATGGCTAGCCCAACTTCTTCTTGACTAATTTTAGACTCCAATATCTCCCTGTTTTCATTTGGAATACACGGTATAGATAGTTCGTTCAAAAACCCATTTAGTTTTGTTAAATCAGGTTCATTTTTGGTATCATATAATTTTTCATAGTAATCTCTAAAGGCTCTATTAATTTCTAAAGGATCTATAACTACCTGTCCCTTACTTATAATACTGGTAATTGGTGTTTTAATTTCCAATTGTTTAATCTGCCATGCTAATAATTTTCCTGATTTTTCACCTTGTTCATAAAAAGATTGTTTCAATCTTAGAAGACTCGAGGCAGCTCTATTCGCTGATTTTTTGTCGTATTCAGCTCTCAAAATCAGTAATTCATTCTCCAACCTTGGGTCACTTCCTGCATACACTTTTTCCTGAAGATTTTTTATTTTATGTTCCAATTTAGCTCTCTCCTCTCGAGTCTTCTTAGATTTTGATCCTGTATAACTAATAATATGTCCCCTAATAAAAGCTTTGAAAGCCTCCCACTTTACACATGCTGATGTTTGTGTAGTATTGATGTCAAAGAACTCGTCTATCTGTTTTTCTATATACTTGACAAATTCCTCATCCTGAAGCCATTTATGCTGAAATTGCCATCTACCTGATTCCTTTGTCAATTTTTTATCTACATATATTAGACAACAGGGTGCATGATCAGAGATCACGATGTTATCATAAAAGCAGTTTTGAATCTTGGACCTTAATTCTGTGGAAATCAAAAAATAATCAATACGTGAGAATGTCTTGTAGGTACTGGAATAACAAGAATAGGCTTTAACTTGTGGTTTCATTTCTCTCCATATATCTAACAATCTCAATTCTTTCATAAAATGATTAATAGTCATCCTACATCCAATGTGCGTACAATCCAGTCCTGTTGATCTATCCACACCTGGATTCAATGTACAATTAAAATCCCCTGCTATTATATGTTGCCCTGTAAGTGATGATAAGATGAGAAATAAATTAGCAAAGAACTTCTGATCATCTATATTGGGACCATATAAGTTCACAAGATTTATATTTTCTAATAGCAAAGAACCTTGAATGATTACATATCTTCCAAATTTGTCTCCAATTACATTTTTCACTTGAAAAGGAACTGATTTATGTATGAGAGTCATAACTCCCCTGGCTCGGGATGAAAATGAAGAGGTGAATACACTTCCCTGCCATCTACTCCTAATTCTTTTAACATCCTCCTCTATCAGATGAGTTTCTTGTAAAAACACAATTCTTGAACCCATGTCCTTTATTTTATTCATAACTTGTTTAAGTTTTTTTAAATTTTGTAGACCTCTGCAATTCCATGAAGTTAAATTAAGATTAAC
This sequence comes from Pholidichthys leucotaenia, assembly GCA_020510985.1. Taxonomy (NCBI): domain Eukaryota; kingdom Metazoa; phylum Chordata; class Actinopteri; order Cichliformes; family Pholidichthyidae; genus Pholidichthys; species Pholidichthys leucotaenia. The sequence goes on from CM035847.1 coordinate 76,551,325, forward strand.
ACTTTGGTCCATGATCAATAGAGAGTTTGGGATTACCTTGCAGTGTAAACATGCTCATACAGAGAAGCAAAAACATGAGTGGTTGAACATTCATCCTACAAACTACACACAAACAAATTTCCCCTTCCCACACTTGTGGCAAACCCCCCAAAATCAAAAGAAAAATTCTGTCTCCCGATATAGCCATCGACCGTTCCACACCCACGGGGAACAGCCTAAGCCACTCCTTCTTCATCCTCCCAATCACCCTAACTCTACTGCTTTTAATGACGTAACATTAACTCTCCTCTGTAGTTTTCCAACTTAACTCCAAAATTTTTAACAACTTTGTACATCATAGTTTTTTTTGTTTGTTTTGTTTTTGTTTTGTTTTTTTAATATATAATACAATCTATATTTTGTAAACTTACTATTTACTTCAAGTCAGTCAGATGCCTGTGCAAATGCTTAATTATTCTACCTTATATTTTGTTCATGCTTAGCTCCCACCAGTCTCTTCTTCTTCTTTGATCTTCTTGATGAACTCCTGCGCCTCCTCTGGGGTCTTGAAGATGTGGGTTCTGCCCTCATACGTGGTCAGCAGTCTCGCAGGATAGATTACACCATGACGAATCCCAAGGTTGCGCAGCTCCTTACGTACGGGATCAAACTGCTTCCTCAATTGCTGGATTCCTGTGGCCAAATCTGGGTAGAACCGCACCTGCTGGTCCTGGTGTTTAATCTCTCCTTTAGCACGTGCAGCGTTGAAGATCTTCATTCTGTCTCTGTTGCTAAGAAACTTCATAATTAAGGTCCTCGGCGGTCCCTTATCTCTCCGTGGGCCAATACGATGTGCTTTTTCCAGAACCACTGCTGATTGCAACTCCTCGCTGCCCAGCACCTCCGGAATCCACTTTTCCAGAAAGGAACATACGTCCCGACCTTCTGATTCCTCTGGAAGACCCACCAGCCTCAAATTATTCTGTCTCGACCGAGATTCCAAATCCAAAATATTATCTTCCAGAGATTTATTTTTTTTTTCCAAAGTGCGCACCTTTAATTGAAGACGGGTGACGTCATCTTCAGCACTAGCGAGACGGAGCTCCATCTGCGCCGTTCGTTCTACACAGTCACCCAATTCCTTTCTTATTCCTTCCAACGCTGTCATAATCCCATCAAATCTAGAGGAAAAGTCCGCTCTCATTGAACTCATGGCTGCCATCAGCGCATCTGCGCCATTCCCCGCAGAAATCGCAGCGTTGCCAGCCTCCTCCGCCATATATGGAGTTTTGTTTGCTGCGTCACAGACCTGAAAGTCCGTTAATTTGGACTGTTTCGGCGGCTCGCTTTTTCCTTTTCCTGGTTTTCCAGCCTTAGGCTTCGCCGACATATCCTCGCCCAAATGCTGGGATACGTTCTGTCCCAAATGAGAGAGTTATTTGCCGATTTTTTTTTTCCAGGAGCAGAGCAGAGCGAGACACGTCCGTCCTACGTGGCAGCCATAACCGGAAGTCTGCACATCAACTTTACCATGATGTCAGTCTTGTTACCATGGACACGCCCTCCAAAGTAAAGCATTCAATCAGTGCTCTTGTGGGGAGGGTTGGGAAGGTCCTGGAGTCATGAAATTTGGAACATAGGTAGAGGTGACTGTCATCTGTAGTCCTATATGGGTGGACAACACATAACTGATACCATGGTGACATGGCGAAGTTTGACTCCTCGCCATGGAACATCGAAAAGTTGCAACTTGGACAAACTTCATCCGATTTTCACCAAATTTTCTACAATGGATATTAGTCCCTCCCAGAATGCGTCTATATAAAAATAATAAAAGTAATAGCGCCCCCTAGTGATTCAAGGAAGAATTGCTGAAAACTGTTTATTTTTCTCTCACCAGGTGAAAAAAATGACATGAAGGAATGACAGGCTCATTGACAGTACATGTACATAGAACTGTTTCCATGGTGACCGGCATGCTTCAATGGCTTCCTCGCCATGCAAAACCTAACAGTTACAGCTCAGACAATCCTCGTCTGATTTGGACCAAACTTTGCACAAATCATACTAATCCCACTCTGAACACGTCTGTATATCAATATTCACAAAACTGTCACACCACCACCTACTGCTGACATGAGGTACTGCACAAAATTGTATCAACTTTCACGCAAAGACCAGTTGTCAGAATGACATGACATTTTCAGTGGTTTCTCAGAGCGCATTGGATTACCCTCAGTGGAAGTCACTTTTGTCCTGCGATAATCACAGTTGCCATGGAAACCCACTCCTTGCCATTCAATACGTTTTATACTTTGGAGGGTTGGGAAAGTCCAAGGGTCACCAAATGTGGAACGTAAGTCAAGATGACTCTCTTCTGTAGTTCTGTATGGGTCTGCAACATGTACCTAAAATACATGTTGCCATGGCCACATGTCCAAGTTTACCTTATCGCAATACGTTGGACAGTTGTAACTTGGACAAACTGTGTCGGATTTTCACCGTAATTGCTATGAAGGAGATTAGTCCCGCTCCGCACGCTCCTACATAAAAATATTTGACAAAAGTTATAGCACCACTTACTGCTCACAGGAAGTTCTGCGCCAAACAGTTTACTTTATTATTCACGCAGCGCTTGCCACGATGACGGGAAATTTTCTGAGCCAGCAAGGTACGACAGGCACCGGGTTCCCAGGGCACGTGGGGGGGAAGGCCCGCTTACAGCTGCTTGCAGCTTTAATTTTGATTGCAACTGTAATTACCGGGGCAGAATCAAATTATGATAAGTCCATCATCCTTGAATATATAACAAAAAGAGTTGTATACAACCCATAGTTGTAGGTCAGGATCCCAAGATGAACCTGTGTACCAGGTTTGGTGGCCCTAGCTTTACTCATTCTATAGTAATTGTGCAAATGGAATGTTAACGCTGACCTCTGACCTGTTATTCCCAAACCCATAGTCAGGTCAGGGTGTAAGCCATCCAAGATTTGTCTTAGAGGCAACTATGGTATGGATTTGAAAAGCATACATCATTTCTTTCAGTAGCTATCGCGTACCTCTGACCTTGACCTCAAGTTCTATAATTCCTGCAAAAATCATCAGATCAGAGTCCAACTGCAATATGCACATCATCGGTGTATATCAAACCCTGGTACCAAGTTTCCAAACAATTGGAGCCTAACTGGAGGAGGAGTTGATTTCAGAAAAGTGGGACAGACAGACAGACAGATGACAGACGGGCCACCCCATGAAATAATCCTTCTTTGGTCTTTGCCCAAAGGGGACCCCTTTGACTATATTTTAATTGAAAAACTAGTCAATTCTGGAAAATTAGCATGACATTATATGCTCATTTGAAACGACATCAAGACCAACAGTATTTTTGTACTACCTGAGAGAACTGTAAATATTTTTGTCATCTATAAACATACAGTTGCATTGCTGTGTTCTTCTTCTCACAAATTTCAATATTTTCAAAATTTGCAGCTTTTTTCTTGTAAATTACCAACTTTTTCTTGCAAACCTGTGACTTATTTCTTAAAAATTAGCACCTTTTTCACATAGATTTTCAACTTGTCTTGCTGTACAACTTTATTATAAATTTGCAACTTTTTCCTTATAAAGTAGCAACTTTTTTCTCATAAATTAGTGACCTTTTTTAGATTTTACTGTTTACATGACAATTTGAACAGTAAGATAACTCCAGAAATCTGACTGAATCAATTTATTAGTGTGCATGTAAACAAAGCCAATGTGGCACACTGACAGACTCCTACCCAACAAGACTGAGTGATGTGATTAAATCAAAAGGTGCTTGAGGGTGTGCAACACATGCACCCAGCTTAGTGAACATTTTTTTTTCTTTTTTGTTATATAGCATGCAGCTACCTAGCGCACCATGAAACAGTAATGTTTTTAATCACTGCTCAGCCATTTAACCTTAATATGATAACATACTGTCCAAGGGCAGCGGTGGTCGCACATAATATCTCCTAGTTATTTTGACATTTAAAATTCATTACGATGTGAGATGTGGTTAGCCCATAAGTAAATTTCTGTGATAAAAAAAGCAATTTTAGTGGCATGAAACAGTTTAGGGTAATGCAGCAAAATAAAGTAGGTATGCACTCTTACTTGAACAGCTGTCCCCGTCTATCCCCAATCAACTTCCCATCCGGCTGTTAAAAAAATGGCAGCAAACTCAAATCATGTATCATGTGCCACTGGTGACCGCAGTAATGGCAGCACCACAAGATGGCACAACATACGCCAGAATAGTGTGTTGGTCACATTAAAGGTGGAAATAGTTTGGAAATGACACATCGTGGTCTCACGTTTTACATCGCAAAACACCAGCATTTTAACAGGGGTGTGATCACTTTTTATATCCAGCCCACTGTGGGCATTAGAACAATGGCAAAGGCCCATCTACTTGTCATACTTGCTCTTCTTGTCTGCAGGCAGTTTTAATCCATCCACCTCTGATTCATTATCTTCTGTGGGGCTCTGAGGCTCTGAACGAGGAAATGCCGTCTTCAGGGTGTCCACTATGGCATTCACCACAATCTGCACAAACATATATGGCATTACAAACCAAGTCTGAAACCAAGAGACCAAGCCATATTTCACCTAAATTAAAACTGCATCTTCAGGATCAAGCAAACGTGCCTTATCAATGCGTGACACAATGAAAGGCTTCTTGACAAATGCGATCCTGGCATCTGTGTTGAGAGCCAGAAACTCCTGCATCTCTTCACTGTTGGCAATTTCAGGGATGACACACAGTTGCTGAAAAGATCACAACAGAAAAAAAAAACAAACACTAAATTAATTGCTGCAACACAACAAAACATTATTTATTTATACATATAATATGGCTGTACCTACAGTATATATTCGATTATCCCAACATTCACTACATCAGTGTTTGGTTTTCAAATTTTGTATTTGCTTTTTTCCCTACTAACTGCTTTATTTTTATAAAGGTGAATTAGAAACTTGCAAATTTTTAAAAAAAAAAGTAAATGTAGAGGAAAAAAGCTCACAAATTCACAAGCAGCAACTTGATGATAAAGTCCTAAAATTAATTAAAAAAGTCAAATTTAAATGAATAAATTTGCAAGTATATAAGGGAAATAATCAAATTTATATGACAAAAATACAAAATATGTGCAAAAAATGTTATATTTAATAGAAAAGACGGAGACTTAGGGAAAAATTATTTACAAGGAGAAAATGCATAATTAAGATAAGATAAGATAAGCCTTTATTAGTCCCACAACGGGGAAATTCCAGGATTGCAACAGCACAGGGATAGCAACACTCAGAGCAACAATCAGAAGGCAAGAAAAAAAACAAGCAAGCAAGAGCAGCTAATATACATATGTACATATTACTATAAAATATATATATACACACACACACACAGACACACAGTGCAGAGCATTGTAGCTGGATGGAATAAATATATGAATATATAAACACCCACAGTACGGAGCATTGCAGCTAGGTGGAATAAATATGCAAGTATATAAACACACACAGTGCGGAGCAATGTAGCTAGATGGAATAATATGTAGATATATAAAAACACAGTGCGGAGCATTGTAGCTAGATGGAATAAATATATAGATATATAAATATAAACACACCCAGTGCTGAGCATTGTAGCTAGATGGAATAAATATGTAAATATATAAACACACACAGTGCAGAGCATTGTTGCTAGATGGGATGAAACAGCATAACCGTCTATTTAGTTATCCTACATGGTATGATTATGTGCCCATACATATTCTCACCCTCCATAGCGACCGGTATGTTCCTAGTTGTATGCCGGAGAGGACCATTGTGTAAGTCTATTGCATCTTTTGCATTCAAAAAAACTATTAGTTTGTTACGTCTTTTTGCTATCTCTGCGAGCAGCCCTGCTTAGGTTGTACAGTCTGACAGCCGTTGGTAGGAAGGACCTACGAAACCTCTCGGTTGTGCACCTGGGATGATGTAGTCTGCTGCTAAATGAGCTCCTCAGTGCATCCAGTATGTCCTGCATAGGGTGGAACTCGGACTCCAGCAGAGATGACAGTTTAGCCACCGTCCTTCTCTCTCCTATCTCCTCCATCGGATCAAGGCGCTGCCCCAGGACAGAGCTAGCTTTCTTAATCAGTTTGTTCAGTCTCTTCCTATCGGCTGCAGTAATGCCACTGCCCCAGCAGACCACTCCAAAAGTGATGGCTGATGCCACCACCGTGTCATAGAATGACTTCAGCAGCGCCCCTTGTACACCAAAAGACCTGAGTCTCCTCAGCAGGAACAGCCTGCGCTGTCCCTTCTTGTAGAGTGCATCAGTATTGTGTGACCAGTCTAGTTTATTGTTCAGATGAACACCCAGGTACTTACAGGATGTCACCATCTCGATGTCTGTTCCCTGTATATTTACTGGTGCTGTGAGGGGCTGCCCATGCCTGCGGCAGTCCACCACCAGCTCCTTAGTTTTCCTCGCGTTGATCTGGAGGCAGTTCCGATGGCACCAGTCCACAAAGTCCTGGATAAGCCCTCTGTACTCAGCTTCATCTCCGTTGGAGATGAGACCAACGATCGCAGAGTCATCAGAGAACTTCTGTAGATAGCAGTGTGTTGTGTTGTGTGAGAAGTCCGCAGTATAAAGAGTGAACAGGAAGGGAGCCAGCACCGTATTAATCAAAAGAAATGTTGCATTTATAAGGAGAAAAGTCTCAAATTTACAAGAAAGGCTGGAAATTTATGTGAAAAAAGTTGCAACAAAAAGCCCCGTTTCTGAAAAACACTGATAGTTCACTGAAGGAGAAAAACAGATTATACAGAATATTTAGATCCACTCTTGATCACTCACTTTTCATACAGCACTGACTGACTATATCACAGTGCAGTTTTGTTGTAATGTATAATGATTAGTCAAATAAGCATCTAAGAGAATAAAAAAAGATGTCTAGCATCCTAGCAGCCTTCAGGGTCTCATGTCCAAATCTTCATAGGAGTAAAATTTCACTTAAAAACTTAATGGAACTTCTGATGACATCCAGGCTATGACAGATGTGCACTAGTGCACCTCAGTAATTGAGAACACTGTAATTTAATTTCAAAAACTTTAACTATAATCATCAGAATCAAATCAAAAAGGCTTGAAATATTTCACTGTGCATGTAATGAATATTGAATATATGAAAAATTTACTATCTGAATAATATTGCAATAAAAAAAAACCTTTTTACAGTATTTTATTTACTGAGATGCACTGGTATCATTGTGTAGAAAAAAACGAAAATATGACCATTACCATCTCTCCATCCAACTATACTTAAAGCAACACTATGTTGGATTTTCACCTTAAAATAATGTTTCCAAAATTATTTTGCTGGTACATCAACCTTTGACAGAGTGAAGGTCCCCATCACCTAAGTGGGCCCAAATTGCCTACAACAGCTCTGTTCTTGGCAGGAACACTGAAAGGACTACAACTATGGTGACTATGACCTCATTCACAACAACCAATCACAGCGCTCACAACTACACACAGTGTTGACTGGCTGTTAGGACTGAGGTCATAGTCACCATAGTTGTAGTCTTTTCAGTGCTCTGGCCTAGAACAAGAAAGTTAGGTAATGCTGTGTTACTTTTACACACACACCTTCCAAAAAGTTAAATTTTTGTCTCATCAGTCCACAGAGAATTTTCCCAAAAGTCTTGGGAATCATCAAGATGTTTTCTGGCAAAACTGAGACGAGCCTTTATATTCTTTTTGCTCAGCAGTGGTTTTTGTCTTGGAACTCTGCCATGCAGGCCATTTTTGCCCAGTCTCATTCTTATGGTGGAGTCATGAACACTGACCTTAACTGAGGCAAGTGAGGCCTGCAGTTCTTTGGATGTTGTTTTGGGGTCTTTTGTGATCTCTTGGATGAGTCGTCGCTGCGCTCTTGGGGTAATTTTGGTTGGCCGATCACTCCTGGGAAAGTTCACCACTGTTTCATGTTTTCGCCATTTGTGGATAATGGCTCTCGCTGTGGTTTGCTGGAGTCTCAAAGCTTTAGAAATGGCTTCATAACCTTTTCTAGACTGACAGATCTCAATTACTTTGTTTCTCATTTGTTCCTGAATTTCTATGGATCGCAGCATGATGTCTTCCTTTTGAGGATCTTTTGATCTACTTCACTTTGTCAGGCAGGTCCTATTTAAGTGATTTCTTGATTGAGAACAGGTGTGACAGTAATCAGGCCTGGGTGTGGCTAGAGAAATTGAACTCAGCTTTCCAAAGATGTAATAAACCACAGTTAATTTATGTTTCAATGCGGGGGGGGGGGGGGGGCACTTTTTCCACACAGGGCCACGTAGGTTTGGATTTTTTTTCTCCCTTAATAATAAACACCTTCATTTAAAAACTGCATTTTGAGTTTACTTGTGTTATCTTTGTCTAATATTTAAATTAGTTCGATGATCTAAAACATTTAAGTGTGACAAACATACAAAAAAAAACGACAAATCAGGGAGGGGCAAACACTTTTTCACACCACTATAGGTGGGAAAAAATGTGTGTATAGTATATCGGTATGGCAATCGGCAATAACTATTTTCAAACTATTGGCCTATCAGCTACTGGCAAAAATTCTACTTTCATACATCCCTAAATAAAATGTTTGGCTTTGACCACAAATGAACCAACAAGAAGCACAGAAAGTGGAAGTACTTCAAGCTACACTGGCAAGAAAAAGTTTAGAAACATCTTTAACTTCTTGGCTATTTCTCACAGAATATCCTTCTTGTCGCAGTACGATTATATATTGATGAGTTTCTATTGAAAGATAAGCCTTTGGGCAGCCCCTCACAGCACCAGTAAATATACAGGGAACAGACATCGAGATGGTGACATCCTATAAGTACCTGGGTGTTCATCTGAACAATAAACTAGACTGGTCACACAATACTGACGCACTCTACAAGAAGGGACAGCGCAGGCTGTTCCTGCTGAGGAGACTCAGGTCTTTTGGTGTACAAGGGGCGCTGCTGAAGTCATTCTACGACACGGTGGTGGCATCAGCCATCACTTTTGGAGTGGTCTGCTGGGGCAGTGGCATTACTGCAGCCGATAGGAAGAGACTGAACAAACTGATTAAGAAAGCTAGCTCTGTCCTGGGGCAGCGCCTTGATCCGATGGAGGAGATAGGAGAGAGAAGGATGGTGGCTAAACTGTCATCTCTGCTGGAGTCCGAGTTCCACCCTATGCAGGACATACTGGATGCACTGAGGAGCTCATTTAGCAGCAGACTACATCATCCCAAGTGCACAACCGAGAGGTTTCGTAGGTCCTTCCTACCAACGGCTGTCAGACTGTACAACCTAAGCAGGGCTGCTCGCAGAGATAGCAAAAAGATGTAACAAACTAATAGTTTTTTGAATGCAAAAGATGCAATAGACTTACACAATAGTCCTCTCCGGCATACAACTCGGAACATACCGGTCGCTATGGAGGGTGAGAATATGTATGGGCACATAATCATACCATGTAGGATAACTAAGTAGACGGTTATGCTGTTTCATCCCATCTAGCAACAATGCTCTGCACTGTGTGTGTTTATATATTTACATATTTATTCCATCTAGCTACAATGCTCAGCACTGGGTGTGTTTATATTTATATATCTATATATTTATTCCATCTAGCTACAATGCTCCGCACTGTGTTTTTATATATCTACATATTATTCCATCTAGCTACATTGCTCCGTACTGTGGGTGTTTATATATTTACATATTTATTCCATCTAGCTACAATGCTCTGCACTGTGTGTCTGTGTGTGTGTGTATATATACTGTATATTTTATAGTAATATGTACATATGTATATTAGCTGCTCTTGCTTGCTTGTTTTTTTTTTTTTTTTTTTTTTTTTTTTTTCTTGCCTTCTGATTGTTGCTCTGAGTGTTGCTATCCCTGTGCTGTTGCAATCCTGGAATTTCCCCGTTGTGGGACTAATAAAGGCTTATCTTATCTTATCTTATCTTATCTTTATTAGTCCCACAATGGGGAAATTCCAGAAAGTTGTCTATGTGTGGCCATTTTCAATTCAGTTTAAGACTGGAAACTTCATGCAGCTCTTATTTTAAAGCAAAGAAAAAGAAAATTCAAAGCCCAAGTTTTAGAAGCTGAACTAGCTCTTGGAGTTATTTATTGGTAGTTTAATAAACACCATCTGTGACAAACACGATCACTTCACACACATGAATACCCTTCCAACTACATTAAAGTCTGCAAGTGAAACATGGATGGAAAGGCATACGTATTTGCTGGGAAACAGGTTACGGCTGAAGCTTTTGATCAATGAATTGCTGAAAATTTGTTGTAGATCAATGGATAAACATGTTTTTGTGAGTTCTGGTATTCACTGTGTATGCTGAGCACATATATTTATTCTGCTTGACCTATATACCAAATGTTTTTGTGTTTCCAAACTTTTTCTTGCCAGTGTACATTGCACAATAGTCCATAAAATTTTTGTTATATGACCAAAAAAGTCCACTAACTTTTAAAAAGGTCTCTAGCAGTCCTTTCCTGGCTTCTATCTTGTCACTGTCCATGTTTCCAAATGGCATGTCTGGAAATATTTTCTTTGGACCTTTCACCCCTGAAAAACAATAATCAGGTTCAGTATCAACATATAAGCATACAGCTCTACTAATTTTATTGAAAATCCAAGTGTGGGTCAATTGTGGTGTTGTATATCAAATACCAAAGAAACAAAATTGAAATCATACACAGGGTTGCATGCTGGCTCAGACAGACTACAATGTGGTGAGCTTATCTAAAGTCCTTGCCCGTACCTTTGATGAGTTTTCGCAGTTCTGGTTTTTCTTCCAATCTTGTTTGCAGGTTGAGGAACTCACTGTATCGTCTGTTGACCGTGTGATAGGCCACAGGCTGTGCAGATGACGGATTCTCACAGCCTGTCGGTGCAGCTTCGGCATCCTCCAAGCTGAGCTGAATGTTTCCTGGGTTCTCACAACCCATCGCAGTCTCATACTGAAAACCAGCACAAGATGACTTAGGTTTCAGACACCAAACTGTATACAATAGATGGATGTAGCTTCTGGGATATCACCAATCAATTTGTGAGTGGGTATGAAGCCTCAAACTTAACACTTCTGATATCTGCCACAATCTCCCAGTTTGGGCCCACCAGTGATGAGGAAGGACAGAGAAGTGAGGGAGATTATGTGTTCTAATGACTTGTCAAATGCAGGAGCCAAACAAAAATTGAATGTTTTGTTGTCATGACACAGATATTTGATTTAACAACTCTGGGACACTGAATCAAAATGTGAAAAAAGTCCCCTTTAAGTTAGTTTTGCGTTCGTGTCAGGTCAAAGACATACAGTAGAAGCTACAGTATGTTCACCATTTACATACAGTCTATTCTTTAGACAGGGAACTTAAAAGAATGTTTTATCTGGATATTAGGAATTCTCCCTGATTTGTTCAATTCTTAACAGTCTACATGGAACTTAAAAGGTTAAAATGACAGTTCTGTGGTTTTGAAGTGGTGGTTGCTACAAGCCTACCTACAGTAAATGGTGAATGAAGCTAAAATGTTGTGTATGTATACTGTATGCATGTACAGTAGATATTTAACTTGACAGAGAAAATCATTAAAACACATTTTTTAACTTGCTTTATCTAACTTGACTTGCGTTTCAATAGCTGCATGTCCAAGGGACTGCGTATATTAAAGACTTAATAAAAGCCTTTGAGACATATTACAACAAGACAGCTACTGAGACTCGCAGCTTGGCACCAAAACTCTCTTGGAGAAGTGCACACCATTGAACACTGATTGCAATGTTTACATGGAACAAATGAAGACCAATACAGGACAGAGAGGCAACTATGTAATAGTATGCAATATCCTTACTTTGATGGTGTAAAGTGTGTAAGGGTGAGAGCCAGTGCCCCTGTGCTCCTTGGCAGTGATAGTCCCCGTGATGCGCAGATTCTGGATGATGACTGGTCCTTCAGGGCTACTGGGTGGTTCAAAACTGAACGTTGGCAGCGAAGAACATCCCTGCAGTGGGCTGAGCTCGTTAGGGTTACAAATTGCACTCTGTTCCACACTGAGCAGATCTTTATTTGGGTTTTCTGTAGCATAAGTGTCTTCCCTCCCCAGAGCCTGAAGGCCACCAATAGCAGAATGCTCCACTGCTGTCATAACTGATGAAAGCTCACAGCAATTAGGATGTGCCACTGGTTCTGAATTCACCATGACTTTAAGGCAGGGACCATCTGCTGATCTAGGGCCAAAATCCCCCAACTCCTCCCCATTATTGGTATCAACAGAAGTGCCACTTTCTTTCTGTCTGTCATACAGACCTTCATCTTGGTCTATCATAACCAATGAATCAGTGGAACTCCGTTTATAATCCCCCAGAGGAGAATCTGGATCAGAATCATTTTCCTGGTAAAATGGGTTTAACTTGCTCCCTCTTATGTAGCGTTTTAAAAAGGGTTGGGAAGGTTCATCGTCTTCTGCGTTGCTCTGTGAAAACTCCACTGAATCAATCACATCATAGGCGGCAAGCTCAGGCATGGTTGTCTCTGTATCATTGTGTGGTTCGCTGTCTGATCTCTGTGGAGGAACGTCGCTGTTCTTTTGAGGTACTTGTGTCAGATGTTGTACTGGCACAACCTCTGATTCAGCAGGTGGTGCTGGGAACTTTGGGCATGAAGTTTCTATCCCTGTTGTGCTGGTCTCCTGCACATTGCTGGATTTTCTGAATATCTGAATCACGAGGTGGTTTAACCAGTCAGGGTCAGACAGTTTAGCAATGAGAGGGAAGAAGACGTTGCAGGTTATGAGCTCACCAACGACGAACCTTCCCGTGCGGGTCTCCAAGTGAGGTGATGGCACCAAAACGTGCAGTAACAAATCTACGACCGCTCTGACATAGTTGAGTTCCACTGTGTCACTGGTCATGGCAAGGTGAGGTGTGGTAATGCTGGAATATGCTCTCCAAAGCTGCTTGCTCTCACTGCTCCCGTTTGCTGTGACAAATGTTTGCTGCTCGTGTACCAGCTCCTTAGCCCTGATGTAGTCCTGCAGATGGCTCCCAAACAGGTCTAGGATCCTCTGTGTCAGCTCCTGCAAGGATTCACCAAACTTACAAAGTTATATGTGACATCATTCATTGACAAATATCATCTTCTTTCTGACAGTCAATATGGCTTTACAGCAAACCGATCTACAACAACAGTGATGGATCTCATTGAGGAAGTGACAAATTCCTTAGATAATAAAAAAAACCCAAATCATTTGGGATATTTCTGGATCTTAAAAAAGCATTTGACACGGTGGCGCAGTGGTTAGCACTGTGGCAGCACAGTTTTACCCTCGGCCGGGGGATCGCAGAGATCGTGGGTTCGATCCCTGCCCCCGGCCAACAGTGATCTGTGTGGAGTTTGCATGTTCTCCCCGTGTTTGCGTGGGTTTACTCCGGGATTTCTCCGGTTTCCTCCCACATGCCAAAAAACATGCAGGTTAGGGAGTTAAGGGGCGCATGTGCACGCAGCGACCGGCAGCTGGTGGTTTGTCACCAGACTGCAAAACAAATCTACCTACGGGTACAAAATAAGTAATAAAAAAAAAATAATAATAATAAATAAATAAATTGACCCTAATATGTTATTAAACAAATTAGAGAAATATGGAATACGGGAAGTTGTGCCGGACTGGCTTAAAAGTTATTTGACAAACAGGCAACAATTTGTGAAGATGGGAGAGTTTGAATCAGAATGTTTGGACATTGTATGTGGTGTTCCACAGGGGTGTACTGTCTGTGTACATATTCATATTCTGCATACTCTAATTTAACAAACCGTAATGCTGGTTTTACCATCTAGCTGCAATGCTCCTGCACTGTGTATATAACTTTGTACGTGTATATTCATCTACTGCTTTGGCTAACCAGTTCTTATCTTATTATCTTATTACCTCTGCCAGGCCGAAAAGGCCAGGAGGAGGTTATGTTTTTGCTGGGGTTTGTCTGTGTGTTTGTTTGTCTGTCTGTCTGTCTGTTGGTTAGCAAGATAACTCAAAAAATCTTGGACTGATTTCCATGAAACTTTCAGGCGTTGTTGGAAATGGTACAAGGAAGAACTGATTACATTTTGGGGGTGATCCGGTTCACCGTCTGGATACAGGAATTTTTTAAAGCATTTTTCATTCAACATTGTGACATACAGCCATTTTCAACATGTGCGCAGGCGCAATGGAGGGCGCTGGTCATCGTGTCTGCAACACAAACTCTGCGTTCTTCAACGTTTTAGGCACAAAAGGACGCGGAAAACACTGCTGGCCTGAGCCCGCCAGCGTGCCTGTGTTTGCGCGCAACTGCAAAACCTCACACGGGCAGCTGTCCGCCGACGGATTCTTTGGCAGAAATTCCCCGGCCAGCTATAGGAGCTGCGCATTTGGCAGAAATTCACCAGCCAGCCATAGGCGCTGCGCAAAAACGAGCTCTCTGCCGGCGAAGCTTCTAAATTCTCGTTTGCCGCGGAGCGCAACCCCCCAAAAAATAATATTGTAGCGAACTCAATATGAGCACCCTACTTGGCTTGACAAGTGGGTTGACCCTATTGGCGACACAGGTACAGTGCGGGACTCCGGAGCGGGAGGCGTGAGTTCGAACCTCCCGGTGGGACGTCGCCATGTCGAGCAGCACGTTACAATATAATATAAAACCCACGGCAACCTGTCTACCCAATTTGCATCCATCAGTGGAGGAGATGGACACAACAGCAACACTTTACTTTATTACCTCCACCAAGGAGGCAATGCTTTTACTACTGAACCATTAATCCTATCACTATCAGATTGATTGTCATTGATTAATTGTGTGTTTATTGCACTGTCCCTGTCAAATAAACAAATAATCATTGTGAATCCAATTGCTAGTCATATGTTTACATGCTCAAGGAATCTGAAAACGTACACACAAACACTGTATGGGGGGAATTGTGGCGCTTGGCGGAGGTCTGCGCTCTCCGAGTGCTTTTCTAGTTTACTATTGCTCTCAGTGCTGCTATCCCTTTGCTGCTGCAATCCTGGAATTTCCCCATTGCGAGACTAATAAAGGCTTATCTTATCTCATCTTATCTTAGAATGTTTGGACATTATATGCACCACAGGGGTCAGTATTGCGACCAAAATTATTCCTCTTATATATCGATATATGCACACTGTCAGATTCCCTGAAATTTATTTTATTTGCAGATGACATAAATGTTTTATGCACTGGGGAAAATGTACAGCAACTTTTGAGTCGTATCACTACAGAAATGAACAAAATTAAAAAAAAAATGATACTAATAAACTGTCTTTAAATCTGAGTAAAACAGAATTTATAGTATTTGGTAATTGCAAAATGAAGAATCAAATTCACATACAAATTCATGGTGTAACTATTGAAAGAGTGAATGAAATACAATTTTGGGGAGTGATCATCAATGATAAAATATGCTGGAAATGTCAAATTTTGTACATTAAAAATAAATTGGCTAAAAGTATTTTTATTTTATCCAAAGCAAAACATGTCATCATCATCATCATCATCATCATCATCATTGCAGTCTGTTGGGGGCGGCAATGGCTGTTTCATTTAGGTCTGATCAGATTCCTCCACACAGCTCTGTCCTTCGCCCTCCACTGCCAGGAACTCTTGACCTTGTTAACCAGGGCGACGTCCAAGCCGGTATGAGTTGCTTTCTGACTGACCATTTCATGCAACTGCTTGCAAAGTATTTGAGTGCCACTAGCTTTTGCTGGACTAGCGGCACATTCTTGGCAGACAGAAGTATTATCAGTGGCAAGGACAGGCCAAGACAAACTGACTCCAGTATCTGTTGCAGTGACTGACCAGATGATAGGTTTGTTTTATCTCTGCTCTTTGTGTAGTGCATGTCACGATGCACCGACTGGCAAAAGTCCACCACAGACCTTGCAACAGATGTGCTTATCTGCCAGGATGTCCAGTCTCACCCCATGTAACTGGGAGTGGTCCACCACAGACCTGTGACAGATACTGTTTTTAGTTCTGCCAGGATGCCCAGTTTCACCCTCCATGCCCTCGGAAGGGCGAGGTTGCCAGTTGAGTCGCCCATGGCCCGACCGATGACACAGGTAGTACCAGTTTTCATGGTTATCCGGTAGCAAGCAAACTAATGCCTGACCTGACACCATGCTGGAAATCTCAAATTTTGTACATTAAGAATAAACTGGCTAAAAGTATTTTTATTTTATCCAAAGAAAAACATGTAATTAATCAAAAATCACTTTTAATTCTGTATTGTTCCTTGGGGTTACCATATTTAAGTTACTGTGTGGAGGTCTGGGGAAACAGCTATGAAGTAACTTACAAAGATTGTATTTACTGCAAAAAAGAGCTGTGAGGATCATACATCGGGTCAATTTTTTTGAACTTACCAATACACTTTTTTTACAGTCAAAAATATTTTTTTTTGATCTTGTTAAATTTAGAACAGTAATTTTAATGTATAATGTAAGGAACCAGGTTTTGCCTAAAAATATTCTAGATTTGTTTTCTGAAAGAGAGGGTGGTAGTAATTTAAGGGGCTCACTAAATTTGAAGTTGCACAGTTGTTGCACAGCTAAATAAAGTTTTTCTATTTTGATATGTGGTGTAAAGCTTTGGAACCTGTTAAGTGAGTCCCTAAAACAATGTCCAAACATTATTCAATTTAAAAAGAATTATAAAAACATTATTTTCACCAGATATGAGAAAAATGAAAGATGTTAACTGCAGTATTAGTATTACAATGCATTTTTCTGTTGTTAAGTTTGTGGTACAGGTATATATTTTTTCTGAAATTTTGTTAATGCATTTAAAATTTGAAAGCTTTTGGTTTAAAATGAGTCTATGATTTAAGGGGTAGGATTAAATAAGTGTTGACTTCATCCTACTCCTTTTCGAGCAGGCAAACTGTAATGCATCTGAATGAAGAGAGAAAACTGGTCAGGAGTTCCTGGCAGTGGAAGGTGAATTACAGAGCTGCATGGACGAATCTGATCAGACCTAAATGAAACAGTTATTCGCCCCCGACAGACTGCTATGATGATGATTTTTGCCTTGTGTTTTACTGATTTTACATTTACATGTTTGAAATAAAAATATTCAATCAATCATTACAGGGTATTTGTAGTCTATGACTGGAGACGCAACAAGCCAACAATCAGTCATCTGGCAAGCTCGAGGCATCAGTGAACCAAGTCTGGGTGGTGTGTCCAGCACCATTAGCACAAAACAAACCTTGTCTGCATTCATTTTTAGCAATTTATCATGTTGACAGCTGCCACACAGCTCTAGGATCTTAGGATTCAATTCTTGCAAGAATTAACCAAGTTCAGTCGGTGCAAGTACTCTAACTGGCTGTTGAACACAATGAACAAGTGAGCTGTAGCAATACAAGGCAAAATTAAAACCCCTCTCCCTATATGCAGAGGGACCAAGGTTGAGTTTCACCAGTTACCCCCAACATTCCGGTGAAAACAGACACTTCCCTTTGGTAAACAAAACTTCTTCTGATAAGCAGTATCTGCCCCATTTATGGTGATGTTTTCCCTACCCATCCATCCATCCATCCATCCATCTTCTTCTGCTTAATCCTTTTCGGGTCGCGGGGGGGCTGGAGCCTATCCCAGCATCTTTGGGCGAGAGGCAGGGTACACCCTGGACAGATCACCAATCCATCACAGGGCCAGCACAGAGAGACAGACAACCATTCACTCTCACAGTCATACCTAAGGACAATTTAGAATCCCCAGTTTGATGCCAATTAACCTAACTTGCATGTTTTTGGCATGTGGGAGGAAACCGGAGAAATCCCGGAGTAAACCCACGCAGACACGGGGAGAACATGCAAACTCCACACAGATCACTGTTGGTCGGGGGCTGGGATCAAACCCAGGATCCCCCGGCCAAGGGTGAACTACTGTGCTGCCGCAGAGCTAACCGCTCTGCCACCGCACTGCCCTCTACCCTTCCACCCAAATCCAGATTTACGACACCCACAGCTGAAAGAACATGAAGATGATTTGTTCTAGGGCTGGGCGATATCTCAATTCATTATCCCAACTTCTAAGAAGGATAAAGAATTGACCTTTACTATCACCTGCTGGGCTGAGTTTACACTCTCACACATTTATCCTATAATGTGCTTTAATTATCTTCTGAATTATTTTTTTCTCCACAGGTCAAAGACACAGATATACTGTACAGATACTCCAGAATCATTTGAAGAAGAAGACGAAGGCAGGAAGTAGGGCTGTGTGATATGACCAAACTTTCATATCATGATACAAGTAATCTTATTTGACGATAACTACAACTATATATCACAATATGCATTTCCGGTAAATTCTATAGTTTATATACAATTACCAATAAAAGGACCATCTCTTTTTCTACATTTTAAATTACATACTGAAAAAAATCAATTGTACAAATTCATCTGTCATTAATTTTATGCACTTTTTCCCGTCTTAATTTTGCAGTGCTGTTATAAAACTGTTTTTTAATGTGCATTTGAGATGACTTCAACTTTATTCATTATCACTACTTGACGAATTATAAATTATTAGAAATCAAGTTACATTAAGAGCCAGTTTGTTCTGCCAACATGTTTTAATTCATTATTTATTTCGTGTGTATGCAGCTGCTGTCATGCACTTTTGAAGCTTTAGTAATATTTTTCAGACAAAATTAAGAAACTCGGCAGTGATTTAAACCAGAATGATGGTCTGATACACGTTTCCTATTAGCAACGAGTTGGCATCGTCATTTAGCATTTGCCATCTTAGAATCAGAGAGAGATGGTGTTAACGTTACTTACCTCCAATTAAAACGAGGTTAGGGCACTATCCTCTCTGACACAGCATGGAAGGGGAAAAAGTCCCACATCCCTGGCATAGAAGTAGCGGCTCCACATAAGTAGTGGCAAAACATTAGCTTGCTGTTTTAGCTGCTGTGGCGCTACCCACCGGAACCCACCTGGCACACTGCGAGGGAGAGGCAGGGCGGAGACAAGTAGAAACGGGGTATGTGTCTCGATCTAAACGATAAGGTTTCATATGAAACAGTGGATGTTTTTTTATCGTGTCACCGATATACATCGTCATATCGCACAGCCCTAGTGGGAAGTACCATTTTTATATGGTCTTTGGTATGACCTGGCTGGGACTTGAACCCCCAACCTCCCGTTTGTGGGGTGGATGCTCTATCAACTAGGACACCACTCTGGTTATTCTTCATGTGTGTGCACCACACTGAACATGGACCAGAGAAAGTAAAGGCAAGAGCTGTCCAAGAAGCTCAGAAAGAAGGTTATAGATAACCATGTTAAAAATAAGGCTATAAGACCATCTCCAAGCAGCTTCGTGTTCCTCTGACCACAATTGTCACTATTATTAAGAAGTATAAGGTTCATAGGACCCATTGGGCCTGGGTGATGCTAGCGTTGTATAAAATTAGACCATTTTATCTTTTAAGCTAGCATTTTAAATTTCCCCTTATTCAGTTTTAAGCTATTTCCACTTTTGTGCCATCTGTAAAAATGTAGCCCAGTGTAGCTTTAATCTATCATTTTTAACTTTAAAATTTTATCTAGCACTTTATCTAGCATTTTTAAGCTAACTGTGCTTAACTTTAAACTACATGCTTTTATGCCAACATTGTCCAACTTTAAGCCATTTTAACTTCAGCAATCACTTTAAAGCCAACTTTTTTCAACATAAATTAGTTCCCTTTTATGCTAACATTTCCCATTTTTAGGCAATTTTATCTTGTAAACTAGCATTTTTAGTACATTTTTATTTAGCATTTTTAGGTTAACTTTTTTCAACCTTACACTATTTCAAGTTTTATGCTAACAGTGTCCAGCTGACAGTTATTTGTACTTCTAGGTTAACACTGATCAACTTAAAGTAATTTGAGGTTTTCAGCTAATTATTTGTTAATTATTCAGCTTTAAGCTATTCTTGCCTGAAAATACTTCAGCAAAGTATTTTCCAGTGAAAGCATTCATACAAAATTTTCTTCAGGAAATTAATTTTCTAGTTTATAATATATATTGGAAATTAAAGGCAATTCGATGTGAGTGAGTCTTCTTGTTTAGTGCCATTGTCATGACACTGAGCATCATCATGAGAGTTAGATTCCCTAACCGTGCTCACGCTTTCAGTTTGTTCTAGTTATTTTCTGTACTTTCCCCATCTGTTTTATTATTGAATCCGGGTATGGTTTTGTCTTTATGTTATCTGAGTTTGCCCTTTGTGTGTTTTGAGTTGTCCTGTTATCTTAGTCATACAGTCTTGTTTATTTATATTATGTGTCTACGGCCATCTTGTTTTGTATTATAAATTATACCTATGTCTGTATATGAGCCTTCCCCACCTTCACCTCTAGTTCTCTCTTTGAAGTGGTTATATTAATTATTATTATTTATTTTTATCTTGTCCTTGCCTAGGTGGGTTGTCACCAGTCTTTGCTTATTGTCTGTATCATGATTTATCATTCATTTCGGTCTGTGCTTTTATTTTGACAGCATTCTTTATTTAACTTCCGTTGCTCCTAGTTCAGTTTGCGAAAACTCCATTTTATGTCTATGATCCGCTGCTGATACACATTTGGGTGAGAGTCTTTTTGTTTTGGCTCAGATCCAGAATGATATTCGGTTTCCTCAAACTCCATGGAGGAATAGGACAAAACTGTGTCTGCGTTACGCTGCTCATGTCAGGGTTTAACTTTACCAGGTGAGATTCTACATAGAGTCCAAAAGGAGTGATGCTCTTAGGTCTGACCTTATACATCTGCAAAAAACGAGGGTGAAAAACTGCAGAGTAGGCTGGGTTTCTATGGTCTGCTTTAAGTTTAACCATATACTGGAGAGCCAATTTCAGGCACCTGTTTTGAAGTGAAGGCTCATTTGGTTCAACATAAAAACTTTTAACAGGAGAGGTTCTGAAAGCCCCCAAGGCAAGCCTTAGACCTTGATGATGGACAGTTTTCAGGGTCCTGATGTATGATTTCAATTCAAAAATCAAATCAACCTTTATTGTCATATTGCTGTACATACAACTGTAGTGCAGGCAAGATGAAACTGCGTTTCTCTCGGCATCCATATAAGTAAAAAGAACATAATTTAAGACACACTCACACACACCCTCACCCCCCACCCCAACACAGCCATTCACACTTCCCTGAGACATACTTGAAAACTAACCTAGCTTTCCTTGCTGATCCAGAAAGTACGCTCCCATACTCTAGCCGAGATCTTACAAGTGCTCTGTAGAGACGCAGCAGCACAGTGGCGTCCGCACCCCATTTAGTTTTTGCCAAAACTTTAATAATATCAAGGGCTTTAAAACATCTGATTCGGAGAAATTTTATATGTGGAATAAAAGACAGCTTATTATTAAAAATAAGTCCAAGGAATTTGTTTTTTTTACCACCTTGATAGCTTCCCCATCTATGAAAAGCTCAGAATCGTGGCGAAGACACTGCAGCAGGCAAAAGTGCATGCAGACAATTTTTGTTTTTGAAAATTTGAAACCATTACTGACTGACCACCTATTAATCTTGTTTATGCACAGCTGTAGTTGCTTTTCGATTGTGCTCATGTCTTTCCCCCTGTAGCAAATACAGAAGTCATCTACATAAAGACTACAAAAGGTATTTGGTCTAAGAGCACCAACTACACTATTAATCTTAATGCTAAAAAGAGTAACCGAGAGGATGCTTCCCTGGGGGACTCCTTGTTCTTGCGCATGGGGCTCTGAAAGGGTATCTCCTACTCTGACTCTGAAGTGTCTATTGGACAAAAAGTTTGAAATGAAAAAAGGCAAATGTCCTCTAAAACGCATGTCATGTAGATCTCTTAAAATACCATATTTCCATGTTGTGTCATATGCTTTTTCTAAATCAAAAAATACAGCAACTACATGTTCTTTTCTAATAAAACCATCACATATATAGGCCTCTAATCTGATCAGGTGGTCTAAAGTGCTTTTACCACGTCTGAAGCCACACTGGTAATCAGTTAAAAGGCCTTCAGACTCAAGCACCCACACAAGGCAATTGTGTACCATTCTTTACACGGTTTTACAGAGGCAACTTGTCAGAGCTATTGGACAGTAGTTGTTGGTATCAGTATGATCTTTCTTGGGTTTTGGAACAGGTATAATTACTGCTTATTTCCAGTTTTCAGGAACACTGCCTGATTTCCAGATGTTGTTGAAAACCATCAAGACAATGGATAGTGCACTGGGGGGTAAGCATTTTAAAAGCTGATAATGAATTGTATTTGGCCCTACAGCAGTGTCATGAGAGTTCCTTAGTGACAGCAAAAGTTCTTCCACAGTGAAATCTTGGTTGTATGGTTCTGAGTTATCTGAAGAAACGTTTATTTCTTTTTGTTCTTCTTGTGCTTGTATGATTTGAAACTCAGGACGATAGTTTCCAATAGACGAATTCTTCTCAAATGATTTTGCTAGTTGATTAGCTATTTCATATTTTGTCATCAGCAGCTTGCCCTGATGATTAATATGCTGTATTTGAAGTCCATTCTCCTTACCCTTCATCTTTCTAATTAAATCCCAGATCTTTTTGGTAGATGTGTTGGATGTAAGGCTTGATACAAATTCCATCCAGCTCTGTCTCTTTGCTACATTGATGATCCTGCGTGCTTTAGCTCGACAGATTTTAAATCTGGTCAGGTTTTCTGTTGTTGGATGTTTATTGAACACCCTCTCTGCTTTTTTTCCTTGCCTCAATGGCCTTTTTGCAGTCATCATTGAACCATAGGTTGGACCTACGGTGTGGCTCTGCTGATTTTTTTGGGACAGTCTTATCCGCAGTTGTAATTAAGGTTTGAGTGAAGCTCTGAACAGAGTGACAGTGTGGTTGAGGGTTTCGGCTCAATTTCTCTTTGCACAGAGAAACAAAGAAGGGCCAGTTTGCTTTTCTGAGTTGCCATCACGGAGTTCTTGATTGCACATCCACTTCTGTAGACGTCAGTATTAGTGGAAAGTGGTCACTTCCACAAAGGCCATCCAAGACCTGCCACTAGATTTCCAGCACTAGCTCAGGATCACATATAGACAGGTCAATTTCAGTATAGGTTCCATGTCCTGGGTGGAGGTATGTGTGAGACCCATCATTCCAAAGACACAGATCATTTTTAGCACTAAAATCCCCCAGTATCCTGCCTTTTGCATTTGAGCAAATTCCTCCCCACAGAGGGTTATGACCATTAAAATCACCCATAAGGATGTATGGGGATGACAACTGATTATGAAGGTCATCAAGATTTTCCAGTGTCACAGTCATGTCTGGTGGTATATAAACAGAGCATAAGGTTATTGCTTTATGCATAATTAGACAAACTGTCACTGCTTGTAAGTTGGAGACTAATGCCAAGTGGCTGTGAATTATGTCATTCCTGACTAAAATTGCTGAACCACCAGATGGATGATGCACATTTGGACCACATGTATTACACACTGTATAATGTTTCAGAGACATGTGATTGGTTGATAGTAGGAGAGCTTCTTGAAGTCAAAAAGCAAGAGGATTAAAACAAGCAGCTAAGCGTTGCACTTCAGAGAAATTGGTCTTAAAGCCACGACAGTTCCACTGGATAATGTGGCTACCCACCATCAAGGCCGCCTTAATCAACGGGCTAGGCTGGGCTGAAGCCCAGGGACCTAGGGAGATCAGGGGCCTATCATGAGCCAATAAGAAGATCACATCGTTGTTAATTGGTCAAATTCTATGTTCATCACTTGATATTCGTGTGTGGCTGGCTGCTGACTGGTCCAATTTACATGTGGCCCACATGGGTACCATGTAACAACAGCCTATCAGAGGAATTGTTTTGACATGTGACTATGCAATCACCAGTGGGAGGTAAGAAGAAATTAGCTCGGTCAAAATGTCCGGAAAAAAGTTTCAAAGTGGCGCTCATAAAATTATTCAAAGGAAAAGAGTTTAGGGAAAATGAATTGCTCAAAAAATCCCAAAGAGTAAAGGATTTTTTAAGCTTGAGCATCGAGTGGAGGCAGTACTATCAATGATGGTGGAGTGAATGAATAATGGACTCATTGTAAAGTGCCTTTGGGTGTCATGGAAAGTGCTATATAAATGCAATCCATTATTAAAAATATAACTATTACATATTTTTAAACAGAGATTCTGTTTGGGGGGGCGGGGGGCTACAAAACCTCTCAGACCAAGGACCTAATGGCAAGTTAAGGTGGCCCTGCCCACCATCAGGTAGGTAAAACAAAAGCATGCACCTTATGCCTGATTTTGGGGGAGGGGCTGCAACTATGGCAAGTCATGACCAGACATTTCTGCATCTACTGGATTCCCATTCTTTTGCAATATATTTTCTTGGCTTGATTTTGCTTGAGTAGAGGAGCTGGATGGGTTTTTTTTTCTTTTCTTTTGACGATTGGTTTTGTTCTGCGGGCTTACTTAGACTTTGGCTTAAGCGTTGGCTTACTGTAGTTAGTCTTTGAGTACTCATTTACTTTTAACTGGGACTCCAGAATTTTTAATATTACTTAATAATGAGGGCTTATCTTTAGTTAACCAGGTCAGATCTGTCTGGTACTCAGCAGGCTGCATCTTAGGTTTCACAACAGAGGAGAAAGTCTGCTGGAATTTGTACTTTGGGAAACCTTCTACCAGTTTACGTGCCTCAGGGTAGCTAATTTTCTTAGTACATTTGACAGTGTGAATTTCTTTTTCCTTGAGCCAACAAGGACATTCCTACGATGCTGCTGCATGATTGCCTAAACAGTTACTACATTTGGGAGGTGCTGTCCAAGCCAACTCGTGCCTTTCTTCTCCACATTTGCAGCAGATTGGTTTATTCTTACATCCTGTGGAGCCATGGCCAAACATCTGGCAGTTAAAATATCTCAACGGGTTTGGAATAAAGGTGTCAACAGTTACACTCAGATATCCTATTTAGATTCTTTCTGGGAGTTGATGCCAGTTGAACGTCAGAATGTAAGTGCCAGTTTTTACTGTTTGGCCATCCTTTTTAATGGTTATTCCCTTCACAGGTGTTAAGATAAGATAAGATAAGCCTTTATTAGTCCCACAATGGGGAAATTCCAGGATTGCAACAGCATAGGGATAGCAACACTCAGAGCAACAATCAGAAGGCAAGAAAAAACAACATCTAGTAAACATATGTCCATATTACTATAAATGTATATATATAGACACACAGTGCAGAGCATTATGGCTGGTGAATGTGCAGCAGAAAGTCTAAGTTCTCTCTCCGCGGATGCAGCGGGCCAGCTGGAAGTCTTTGGGCATGATGGTGACCCCCTTAGCGAAGAAGAGACCATCAGGTGGGCCTCGCTGGTCTCCTGCAGAGCCACGACGGCGAAGCTCAGGAAACGCAGGACGGTCTTGAAGTCCTGAGCGATCTCCCTCACCAGGCGCTGGACGGGCAGCTTGCGGATGAGCAGCTCCGTGGATCTCTGGCAGCGACGGATCTCTCTCAGAGCCACGGGCCTGTGACGGCGAGGCTTCTTCACTCTGCCGGTGGCCGAAGCGCCTCTCCGAGCAGCCCTGGTGGGGGGGGGGGGGGGGGGGGGGGCTTCTTCCTCCAGTAGATTTTACGGGCGGTCTGCTTGGTTCTTGCCATCGCTCTTTATTATTCTGTCTTATATTTCTTTCTTATATTTCTTTCTTTCTTTCTTTCTTTCTTTCTTTGTTACTCCTTGTTGTTGCAGTTCTGAGGCTATTTCATCCTCTTCCATATCGTGGAGTTCTCTAGTATGAATTACACCTTTGCAGCTGTTTAAAGAAGGGTGAGGAAAATCCCTCATTGGAACACCAGCCAGCACATCACACCACAACAAATTTTCAGCATGGGATTTCTTTAAGCATTCCACCAAAATCTGACCAGACCTCAGTTTTTTAACATCCTTAACGGACCCTGTAAAACCTGAAATTCCTTTCTGTATAGCAAAAGGGCACAGCTTAGAAAGAGGCATATCTGACAACAGCGACTCTAAAACAATAAGCCTCGGCCAATCATGACCATTTGAAAGAGTCATCCTACTAATTCCTGGGTCATCCACATCACCTTCCAACATTTGTTTTTTTTAGGGGTTTGTTTCGTAGCCATATTTTATAGCGTATGATTCATCATCCCTGCTCCCCACCCTCCTCGGAGCCCTACAAGGGGATGCACAGAGCCACAGACTTCCTGCAGGTTATGCACCAGGGATACAGAGATGGTATACTCGAGCAATAAAGCACAAAAGTGCAAATTACTTGACTGACCCTCTGCCATAGGCTTCTGGGATAAGGACATGTTACAATGACAAAAGACATCCCAGAGCAGAGCTTGAGAAGCCGATTGATTGGACTGAGCCCTTCCAACCTCCCGTCTAAGTGAAGTAGAAGCCAAAGTACTGTGTTGGACTTGTGAGAGCTGCAGCAAGACACATTGCTCAAGAACCAGGATCTCTTCCTCCACTGACACGGGTCGCAACCCACGGCAAACAAGTTGCCCCATTTGTCACCTCATATGATCAGCAAGGGGGTGCTAGGGACCAGTTTAGCCCTGGGTCCCCTTAGGGGATTATAACACACAAAGTTGTTAGAGAGGTTTACTGTAACCCTGGTAAGGGAGGCTAACAGGCACTAGTCCTTGCCTAAGGGACACCTGGGAGTATCAGCGAGGGTTAAGAGGCTCTCCATCGTCCTCCAAGTCCAACAGACCCCTCACCTGGATGCAGTTTAACGTTGTTGACGCGAAATTCTATGTAATAAAAAAACAAAGATCTGAAAAGAATCCCTGGGATATGCTGTAGTTTTCAAGTGGAAAAGCATGTCTCATATCACAATATGGTGGTGTCCAGATACTAATGACCTGAAGTGCCTTTAAAACATCCTGTACCTTTCTGTCAACTTGTCTTGCACGTAGCTTCAGCTCCATCGCCATACAGATCATGGCTTCTTGGGCCTCCATTTCAAACGAACTCTCGGAGGACACAGTGGAGTACCAGGAGGTGACAAAGTCCCTGATAATCTTCCTAACTGTGTTGTGGATTTCCTGGTCCAAAAGTTTCTCATCCTCCATAGATGGTTGAACCTGATGGCAAATTACAAAATGACTGTATGTGAGGTTAACTTAGCCCAGTGAGCCCGTTATTTACAACCACTGTCACATATAACATTTAATTAGAGTGAGTAAAGCACACTGACCAGATCCAGGGTGATGAACCTTTCCAAGTGAAGCATGTTGTTGGATTCCAGTATGGCCTGCGAACCAAACCAGCCACCCAGGACCACCAGTAGGCTGGTGAACACGCACAGCAGCCAGATGTTAACCAGCAGGTGGAACAGCATCAGCCAAGCCAGCAGCACACCAAAGCCCAACAAGCTCCTCTGTCCCAACACCTCAGCCATGGCACGGAGGAGTTATGTCACCCACTGGTAAAAATTTGGCAATAAGCCCTGCCAGAGTGTCACATCACATCTTCACAAAACAGAACCAGTGGAGAATGTTAGTGGGGAATCAACAAGGGGTAAAGGGGACAGTTTATAAGACTGAATTAGATTTATGACTGAAAAAAAAAAATATGACTGCTTTCTTGTAAATTTTAGGGCTTTCCGAAAACCAGTTTTGGGGTTCTGAATATCTAAGAGCAATCCAGAGTGAATATTCAAATATTCTATACAGACCTTGTTATGTAAATTTAAGTGTTTTCTTATATTTAACAATAAGAATATATATATATTGTGGTGCACATATGTGGGTTTCATATGCTTCACATGTATATTACTGTGTGTTTATTGTATGCTTCACGTCTCAGAGGAACAAAAGGACTGAACCTCCTAGGGGTAACAGGAGGATGTGAAATCTGGCCTTTTGTATGCAAAGAGATGGCCTTGAGGGATTTCCCGACCACCAGGACTTTAGGTGGAGGCGAGAAGACCTGGAGGGGGATGCATTTTGGTTTGGGATTAAAAGACAATGTGATTGTGTGCTTTGATGTCCTGGGTAGAAAAGGGACAGATGTTGGGGGTTCATGCTCTTTCTGTTTTTGGATGTTGGAGAATGTGAATGTGAATAAAACTGGACTTGAGAAATAAACTCAGCCTTGTCCTTCCACATATCTCCACACTGGTGACCCTAAGACGTATCATGAGCGGAGACAATTCTCCCGAGCCAGACTCATCAGGAGCCAGCCAAACGATTGCAGCCACAGTTCAGCTACCGGACTTCTGGCAGAACAATCCGCACTCCTGGTTTAACGCAGTCAAGGCGCAGTTCAACCTCCGGAGGATTTCGGTAGACGCCACAAAGTTCTACCATGTGGTTGCAAAGCTGGACAACCACACAGCCCAGCGAGTGGAGAGCCTGATCAACCACCCGCCAGACAGCGACAAGTACAGCACGTTGAAGGCTGCACTCATCCGTTACTTCACCCCCTTGGTGGAGGAGCGAGCAGAGGCGCTCCTGGCGCTGACTGAATTTGAGAGCGACAGACCTGCAGACCTGATGGGGAAGATGTTGAGTTTGAGAGACTCCGAAGATGATAACTTCATCTTCACCCACCTTTTCCTCAGGACCCTACCGTCAGCGGTGAGAGTGACCCTGGCCAGTTCACCACTGTTGGCCCGACGTGACTACCACAAGCTGGGCCAGGAGGCGCAACGACTCGTCAACGCCAATAAACGGCGCGCGGCTACGGCAGCGCAGCTAGGCGCGACGTCCGGAGATGGCAGGGGGCCAGAGGCTGCAGCACCAGACTCACCGACGACGACGGCGGCAGGGGCCAGGAAACACGGAGCAGACGACGTCCTTTGCTTCTACCATCGCCGCTTCACAGAGAGGGCACGCAAGTGCATTCCACCGTGCCATTTCAAGCGCTCGGGAAATGCCAAGACTGGGGGTCGGTAGCAGCTGCGGCCCTCGGAGAGGAGAACAAGCTGCTCTACTTGAGGGATGCGAGCTCGGGGAGGCATTTCCTCGTGGACACAGGCTCCCAGCTGAATTTCATCACACCTTCCTACGCTGACCGGCTGGCGCCTTCCAGTGGTCCCGGGGTGTCAGCAGCGAACGGCTTGGCGATTAAGACCTTCGGTGAGAGGACTCTGCTTCTGTCTTTACACGGCCGTACATTCGAGTGGACTTTCGTCATAGCGGCAGTCAATTTCAACATGTTAGGGGCTGATTTTTTATGCTCACAGGGTTTGTTGGTCGATCTTGCTAACAGACGCCTGGTTAATGCACTCTCTTTTTATTCTATTCCCTGTACAGCTCGAGTGGCCCCGCCAACAGCACAAGCCAACGTCATAGCTGCAGGTGGTAAGTTCCACACACTCCTCACTCAGTTCCCAGCACTCACGGTCCCAACATTTTCGGCGACCGTGGCTAAACACGGGGTGGAACATTTTGTTACTACTACTGGACCGCCCGTTTTTGCAAAAGCTCGGCGCTTTGATTCAGCTAAACTGACCATAGCACGCGAGGAGTTCGCCAACCTGGAAAGGTTGGGCATCATCAGGCGTTCGAACAGCCCATGGGCTTCACCGCTTCACATGGTCCCGAAAGCTGATGGCTCGTGGCGACCTTGCGGTGATTTCCGCAGGTTGAACAACGCTACAGCGCACGACCGCTACCCGATCCCGCACATCCAAGATTTTTCAGTTCATTTGGCGGGGGCGCGCATTTTTTCTAAAATAGACTAGGTACGCAGTTACCACCAGGTCCCAGTGCGCGCTGAGGACATACCCAAAACAGCGGTAATAACTCCTTTCGGGCTTTTCGAGTTTTTGCGCATGCCGTTTGGGCTTAAAGGCGCAGTGCAGACGTTCCAACGCATGATGGACGCGGTTTTGCGCGATCTCCCTTTCGTGTTCGTCTACCTGGACAACATATTGGTAGCCAGCGCGTCCGAAGACGAACACGAAAACCACCTCACGGCAGTTTTCCGGAGGTTGGCAGAGCACGGGTTAATAATCAACCCAGCCAAGTGTCAGTTCGGGGTGACGCAGATTGATTTTTTGGGGCATCGCGTCTCCCCAGAAGGAGCGGTTCCTCTGCCTGACAAAGTGTGCGCAGTAACAAATTTTCCCCAACCACAAACAGTCAAAGCGTTACAGGAGTTTTTGGGAATGGTGAATTTTTATAACCGTTTCCTCCCCCGCGCAGCGCAGCTCATGCAACCATTGTATGCTGCACTAAAAAAAACAAAAACCCACAAATAAAGTCGAATGGTCTCCGGAGCGAGAGCGCGCATTCTCTGAAGTCAAAACAGCCCTGGCAAACGCTGCGTTGTTGGCACATCCAGTCCCAGCGGCCCGCATGGCGCTCACTACTGACGCGTCAGATGTGGCCATAGGGGCGGTCGTGGAACAGTATGTAGCCGGAGCCTGGCAACCACTCGCCTTTTTCAGCAGGACCCTGCGCGACAGCGAACGAAAATACAGCGCATTCGACAGGGAGTTGTTAGCTCTCCACTTGGCCATTTGCCACTTCCAGTTCTGGCTGGAGGGACGCCGTTTCACCACGTTTGTTAACCACAAGCCGCTGACTTTTGCGATGGCCAAGATTTCAGAACCTTGGTCGGGCCGGCAGCAGAGACGGCTGGCCGCGATATCGGAGTTTACTACCGATATCCAGCATGTGGCGGGTAAACTTAATGTAGTGGCGGACTGCCTCTCGCATGCCGTGGCGGCTCCAGCCCGCGTAGAGGTAGATTCTGCAGCCATGGCTGCGGAGCAGGTTAGCGACACGGAAGTGCGCGCGGCCCCGGTCCGCGTGGGGATAGATTATGCAGCCATGGCCGCGGAGCAGGTTAGCGACGCGGACGTGCGCGCGCTCCAGTCTGGACCAACAGGGTTAAGGCTGGAGAACAGGGTGCTGCAAGACGGTATGCCCCCCCTAATCTGCGATGTCTCCACTGGGCGGCCGTGTCCGGTGGTACCAGCCGCGTGGCGCCGCTGCGTTTTTGACTCGATCCATTCTCTGGCGCACCCGGGAGTACGCGCGTCGGTCAAAATGGTAGGAGAGAAATTTGTATGGCCGAGCCTGCGCAAACAAGTTAGAGAGTGGGCGGCAGCCTGCATGGCTTGTCAGCGGGCCAAGGTTCATAGACACACGAGAGCTCCCTTGGAGCAGTTTCACATTCCAGCTAAAAGGTTTGATCATGTCCACGTGGACCTCGTAGGCCCCCTCCCGCCCTCACAAGGGTGCACACATCTTCTGACAATGGTTGACCGCACCACACGCTGGCCGGAAGTGGTTCCGCTGTCGTCAACCACAGCCGAGGAGGTGGCACGTGCTTTTTTTGCAGCATGGGTAGCGCGTTTTGGAGTCCCGTCGGATATTACGTCCAACAGAGGCCCTCAATTTGTTTCCAAACTTTGGTCAGCGATGGCCCGCAGCCTGGGGGCAACAATCCACCGCACGACCGCGTACAACCCGCAGGCTAACGGGTTATGCGAACGTTTTCACAGGTCATTGAAGGCGGCTCTCAGAGCATCGCTTACGGATGCAAATTGGGTGGACAAACTACCATGGGTTTTATTGGGGTTGCGTTTTGCACCTAAAGAGGATTTAGAAGCCTCCCCAGCTGAGCTAGTTTTCGCACAGCCACTTCGGCTGCCCGGGGAATTTCTCCCTGATAATCCAGCGCCAGAGTGCTTCCCGGCTCAGCGGTTACAGAATAGCACGGACCCGAGCACGCTACCTGGCCCCGTTCACCACAGTTTTCTGCGTGTTTTTGTGCCTAAGGCTTTAAAAAATGCGAAGTTTGTTTTTGTCAGACATGATGCCCATCGTCCACCTTTACGCCCACCTTATGATGGACCATATAGAGTGCTGGAAACAGGGGATAAGCATTTTTTGCTAGATTTGGGGGGCAGAAAAGAAATGATTGGCATAAACAGGCTCAAACCCGCTTTTGTGGTAGCTGACGAAGTTATGCAGTTGGCTAAGGCTCCTCGGCGCGGCAGACCCCCTAGAGAGCATTCCCCAGAACACCCACAGAGGTTGACTAACAATTCTAATCCCCAGGCAGCAGCTCCACAGCAGGAAGACGCCGCGGAGGTGGTACAGCCTGCTTACAGCAAATACGGGAGAAGGCTGAGGCCCAAGCGGCACGTGGACTGATATGTAGTGATTTTAGTATGACATGCAATCTGTGGTTATGTTGTTCCATCTTAGACATTTGGGGGGGGGGGGGTCATATGGTGCACATATGTGGGTTTCATATGCTTCACATGTATATTACTGTGTGCTTATTGTATGCTTCACATCTCAGAGGAACAAAAGGACTGAACCTCCTAGGGGTAACAGGAGGATGTGAAATCTGGCCTTTTGTATGCAAAGAGATGGCCTTGAGGGATTTCCCGACCACCAGGACTTTAGGTGGAGGCGAGAAGACCTGGAGGGGGATGCATTTCTGTTTGGGATTAAAAGACAATGTGACTGTGTGCTTTGATGTCCTGGGTATAAAAGGGACAGATGTTGGGGGTTCATGCTCTTTCTGTTTTTGGATGTTGGAGAATGTGAATGTGAATAAAACTGGACTTGAGAAATAAACTCAGCCTCGTCCTTCCACATATCTCCACAATATATACACATATATATACACACACACACACACTGTATATATTTCACATATTTTTTCATTAAAATTTGTGACTATTTTGGTCAGATTTGGTTGTCAAGTTGCTTTTCTTTTCATGTGAATTTGTCAAAAAAAATGTTCCCAAATTTACAGAATTCTTTCTTTTTCCTCTTTTCATAAATGTGATAAAGGTAAATTTGTGATTTGACTAAAATCAAGCAGTACAGGTGAAAAAAGCAACTGTCAAAATACCGTTTTAGAAACCAAATATCAGTATGACAAATATCCAAGTAACTGATAAATTCTGGGGTACAGCATTAGTAAATTTGTGATTGTTTTCTCATAAATTTGCAGCTTTTTACTTGCACAATCCTAATTCCAGTGAAGTTGGGGCATTCTGCAAAACATGAATAAAGATAAAATATTTAAGCAATATTACACAAGATGGAGTTACGGTATCGTGATTATAGTAACTGCGGCTGTGATGCGAGAGTATCACAGCCATTGTTAGTATAATCATGATATCGTAACAACGTCGGGTGTAATACTGCTTTTATACAATGGTTCTGGCAACCAAAATGTATTAAATGACAGCAGTACTGGACAAAATATTATGAATTGTTTGTTTAACCAGTTATTTTGTGCAGCTGAGAAAAAAAACAGTCCCTAAATCTAGCCAGTAACTGTTGCTAAACATCTCAATCAGCATGAAGACGTCTATTGTCATTTCACACACATGTAAACAAATTAAACATTGTCAAGTGCAAACATAATAAGTGTTTATAAAACATACCTGTTAAGTTGATACTTCAGAAAATCCCAGATCAAAACATATCCAATACCGGTCGCCAGAAGCTAGTAGTTAGCATGCTAGCGATTTAGCGCATTTTGCTCACTTTTCTTCACATTTTCAGATAAAACAAAGAGTCCATCACCACAAAGGTATTGTGGTTTGTTAAGAGACAATATCAAGCTCTAGCACTGCCTATTTTTTTAAACAGACGTGAAATGGCTTAATGTAAAATGACTGGGTAGATGGAAGTAGGTCTTTGCAAAAGGGTGAGACTTCCGGGTCATGGATGTTTACTTTTTTGTCAAACATCACTTCACTGTGGAAATGAAGGTATCCAGAACAGTACTGCAATTGTCAGAGTTGATTGAAAAATACTGTTAGCAATTAATGTTACTAGAACACCTTTGAAAAGGAGTGAAACATATGCAGTGAAATTGGAGTGCAATTATCACAGATTATAGTAACTCCTGGATTCCCTATTGTCCAATCCAATTGCTTGGTCAGAACTGATTTAAGATGATTTAAAACTCCTTTTCAACTTATATTCAATAGAAAACACTGTAGTGACAATATACTTAATGTTCAAACAGAAACTTTATTGTTTTGTTGCAAATATTCACTCATTTTGAATTTGATACCTGCAACACATTCCAAAAAAGCTGGGACGGGGAAAGAAAACACAGGGAAAGTTGAGGAATCCTCAAAAAACAGGGGAGTGTCATGACTGGGTATTAAAGGAGCACCCCTGAAAGGCTCAGTCGTTCACAAGCAAGGATGGGGCGAGGTTCACCACAATGTGAACAACTACGTGGAAAAACAGTCCAACAGTTTAAGTACAATGTTTATCAATTGCAAAGAATCTAGGGATTTCATCATCTACAGTCCATAATACCATCAAAAGATTCAGAGAATCTGGAGAAATTTCTGCACGTGAACGACAAGGCCAAAAACCAACATTGAATGTCCGTGACCTTCGATTCCTCAGGCGGTACTGTTTTAAATACTGGCATTATGCTGTAAAGGACATTACCACATGGGCTCAGGAACACTTAAGGAAGCCTCTGTTAGTTAACACGGTTCATTGTTACATCTACAACTGCAAATTAAAATTCTACCATCCAAAGTGAAAGCCGTATATCAACAACAACCAGAAACACCGCCGGCTGTTCTGGGCCCGAGCTCATCTGAGATGGTCTGACACAAAGTGGAAAAGTGTGCTGTGGTCTGATGAATCCACATTTCAAATCGCATTTGGAAATCATGGACATCGTGTCCACCAGGGTAAAGAGGAAAAGGACCATCCAGATTGTTATTAGGACAAAGTTCAAAAGCCAGCATCTGTGATGGTATGGGGGTGTGTTAGTGCCCATGGCATGGGTAACTTGTACATCTGTGAAGGCACCATTAGTGCTGAACGGTACATGCAGGTTTTGGAGCAATATATGCTGCCATCCAAGCAATGTCTTTTTCAGGGACATCCCTGCTTCTGTCAGCCAGGCAATGCCAAGCAACATTCTGCACATTATAACAGTGTTGCTTCATAGTAAAAGACTGCAGGTACTAGAGTATCCTGCCTGTAGTCCAGGCCTGTCTTCCACTGCAAATGTGTGGCGCACTGTGCAGCACAGAATATGGCAACGGAGACGCCAGTCTGTTGAGCAACTGAAGTCGTACATCAAGCACAAATGGGAAAGAATTTCACCTACAGAGTTTCAACAATTAATGTCCTCAGTTCCTAAATGCTTATTAAGTGTTGTTAAAAGGAAAGGTGATGTAACACGGTGGTAAACATGCCCTTGTCACAGCTTTTTTGGAGTGTGCTGCAGTCATCAAATTCAAAATGAGTGAATATCTGCAAAACAACTATAAAGTTTTAGTTTGAACATTAAATATATTGTCTTTGTAGTGTGATATAGGCTGAAAGGGATTTTTAAATCACTGTATTTAGCTTTTATTTACGTTTTACACAAAGTCCCAACTTCACTGGAATTAGGGTTATAGGTTTGTGCTTTTGTTAACTTCATTTTTAAAAAAAACACACACACAGGGAGCCAAAAGTCCAGGCCAAAAGAGCTGCAGACCGCTAGTCTGACTGATATCAGCATTTCTTCAAATGAAATATTAGTATTCAGTGGAATGAGTGACCAATATTTATCTGGTGTGTCCCAGAGAACATTTCAGATCAATTATTTTTTATAATGCTTATTTCTTTGCTTCCCTTGGATTTAAAGGTTAAATATGCAGTATTTTAACTTTCAAATATTGCTGAAATACCTAAAAATGTAATTAGAGTGTAAAGACAAATTTCTTTTGCTGTCGTGCCAAATATAATTTATGATACTGCAGGGCTATGAATTCATCCATCCATCCATCCATCCATCTTCTTCCGCTTAATCCTAATTCATTTATGATTTTTGCTGGGCTGATAATGTGATAAATGCCATGTTACACCAGCATAGTGAGTATTGAGCCAGTTTTCATCTCAGAGTCAAAATACTACGTTTTAACTTAATTACATTAACTTCTACAGTAGGGCAGAACAAGTAATGATACCAGTTAACGGTTCACTTGGAGTAGACAAACCTGAAGAAGTAATCATGAGCCATCAATAAAAAAAAAACTTAATCATATTCGCTTTAGCCTAGTTCGTGCAGGTTCATTATAGCCATCTGGTGTTGCCAGTAATCACCTGTTATTTCTACATAGGCCACCTTTAACAGAGAACAGATGACAACAAAAATAAAAGAAACAATGAATGTCATTTAAAGAGGGGAAAGCTGAAATATTTGGGAGTGTCTACAGAAGCGCTAACAATCCAACAAAACCTTTTCAGATCAGCTCAAGTCCACTAAGGCTTATTGCAGGGTTGGTGGTTTGTTTCCTGCTCCGTCTTCCATGCCCACCATTTTTACTGGCCATAAGATAGAATTCAGAATTAAAATTAAGAGGTTACGCTGAGGATTTGGGAGAGGGTAAGGTTAAAAAGGTAGTAAATTGATATTAATTTAAATATTGAAACAAATAAATGCCTCCTATTTCCGTACCTGTAGCCGCTAGAACATACGAGCCAATCAGATTAGATCCGTATCTGTAGCAAGCGTTTTACGGGTGCAATTCCGCACCCATACACTGCCATATAGTATTTATGCTAGCTGCTATCTGTTGCACGACGATTTACCCAAAATTGAACATTCAAAATAGTTTCAAATAACCAGAAAATATCTGCTCAAAGTATTACTGTCTGTACTCATAAGTTCTAAAACCACTAGGAGTTACTGTCGCATTTTAGTGCAGTTATTAAGCAAAATCGCAGCACGAAAAACGCTACACTGAACCCCACTCACAAATTCAACATTTTACAAATTAACTCTAATAAAAAGGCCTTTATGTCCAACAAATACAGATTTAAGAGGTAATCGCCGACACAGTATAAAAGTGCCAAGAATTCGGCATAAATATGACTTCAGCTGGACCAATATATTTAAAATTTAAATTTACTTAATATTTTCTGAAAGGTCTGAAATGATGTCAAGTAGGTGATTAAGTTAAACAACTCCAAACGGATTAGTCTATTTTTTACGCAGATTCGTAGCATTGTTTGGTATACGCCTTTACCTAAATACAAAGTATGCTAACCAAGAGAAAAATAAAAATGTGAAACCTGCAGCAGCTGTTGTGGCCCTCAGCCGGAAGGTCTCTTGACCATTTTAATAACAGCTTCCGTCTGGTTTGTTTACTTCTGGCGCAATGACGTAGACGTCATTGTTTTTGCTTTTTTATTTTTTACGTATTTTTATTTTTTATTTTAATGCATTTTTATTCATCCACCTTTTTAAATTAACGTCATTAAAATCTTTTCAACGTTGCAAATTCTTGAAGGGATAACGGTTGCACTTTTTAATCACAAAGTAAACTAGACGCACTCGGAGAGCACATACCTCCACCAAGGCTCGGTTCGTTCCTTCCTCTATCCCGTTCATCCATACCTCTGTCCATCCGACCATCTCTCCGTACCTCCATCCTTCTGTCTGTAGAGATAGGGCTTTGGTGGAGGCATGCGCTCATGGATCACCTTTAAAATCTATTGGGTTCATCCATAGCCCAAGGGCCATCTCTAATAAAAAAAATTCAACCAAATTCATCTAGCAATTTTTGCATAATCCTGCTAACACACTGTGAGAAGATAGGGACTTGGTGGAGTTATGCTCGATCGGATCACTTCCAAAATCTAATGAATTCATCCTTAGGCTAATGTAAGAGGTAATTTTGGAAAACAGGCAGTTCTTTATTTGAGAAGTAATTTTCATGATTATTCAAACTGATTAGTTTAAATGTTATACTTAAACATTTTAATGAATAATTTAGTTTGTTTATCCTGTTTTTGCTCTTTTGTGGTGTTAGTCTGGCAAGGGAAAGTACACAGAATGGAAAAGAATTTTATTATGAAGGAGGAGTGACGGAAGTGAAGTGGCGGGATGTTTTTGTAAATAGAACGTTGGGTGCAGCTATGGCTGGATATTAAAGTTATAGGAAGAGCTCAAATGGTCTCGTTCTTGTGGCAGAAGGCCTAACCTTCAACTATCACCCATGCAAGCTTACACTAAGGGCCACGTCTGGTGAAAATTTAATTAGAATCTATTGAGTAGTTTTTGCGTAATCCTTCTAACGGACAGACAGACAGACAGACCGCCCAATTACATTACCTCTTTAGCAGAGGTAAAAATGGAAGGGGAAGAATATCATCAAATTCTTGAAGAATAAAATGCCCTCTGCCAGAAAGTTGCAAATGGGAAGAAAGTTCATCTTCCAACATGACAATGACCCAAAGAAATGCCCCCCCCCCCCAAAAAAAAACAAAACACCACGACTATGGACTAAAGACTGTATAATTAAAGCAAAAATACATACAGATACAGGCCTATGCTTATCCCATTCAGTGAGTTGTTTTTTGTTTTTTTTTCCTGACCTGTTGCCTTTACATTGTTAAATTGTGTTAGAAGTTGTGCTGAGTAAATACAGCTGCATAAAACAAAATTTGTGTCTGTCTTCAGGCTGCAAAGCTATAAAATGTGATTATTAAAGGGGGTGATGATATTCTATACCATGGGTGTCCAGTCATGTGCCATGGAGGGCCAAGACCCTGCAGGTTTTCTCTTCTACCCAGTCTCTTCAGCAGGTGTTTTCACTTATCAGCAATCAATGGGAAGAAATTCAGTGGAATCTGCTGTTGAAGACACTGGTTGGAGGTGAAGCCTGCAGGGTCTTGGCCCTCCATGCCACATGATTGGACACCCCTGTTCTATACCCATATTGTATAGGTTGTGGAAGATGAAAGCAGACGAGGCAGCGAGCTAGATGACACATGAACTTTATTCACCTTCCAACATCAAGTGGTTCCAAGGTTGTCATAGCCAGGAGCGGCACTGGGGTTAAGCTCCCAGTGCTCATAAAATGCTCCTTACGGCGTGCGTCTCGAAAAGCCTCTGACAACTAAGTCCAACTCCTAGCCTGCCCGTGTGGTTTAGTCTCTAAGCCCGGCGGAACTGCTTTTACTAATAGGAGAAGGGGCGAGGGCGAATTTCTGGCGCCTTAAAACCAGATGCTTCGGGTAGATGGTGGCTCGTCAACCTGGGAAGGTAGCCCATCTAGGGGAAGGTAAACCCTGATTTCAAACCTCCGCTGCCTTGCGGCACACCCGGTCACAGGAAAGGCTTCGGGAGTCAACCCTGAGGAAAAATCCGGAGTCGGAGCCCCTAAGGCAGTTCTCTGTTGTGCTCAACATCGTTCTGGCAGCTCCTGCGACGGCGCTGGTGCCAAACTATAGCAGCCCTGCTGTTCCTTTGGATTCATCAGTGACGTGGAGAGGGGGGACATGCTGCATGGGTAACATCTTGTCCTCCATATCTTTCTGCCCATACTTGAATCCTACCAACGCCCAACGCTGGAAGGTAGAACACTGGTGCGCATCGGCCTGTTCAGCCACAGGCGGTGCTGTTCCAGCAGAGTAGACGTTTAGGATTCTCTTCCATGGTCATCATAGACCGACGGAGGCCGAAGAACATCAAGTACAGAAGATACTCTGTCTGGGTTTCTGGGCGCCTCCTTTTTATAACCTTTATTTCTGTCCCATGAGACCAAGGGAGCTAAAAACAATGCACTCAGTGGACAAAGACATGTGTGGCACATTAACATCATATAACACCAGTCCTGCTTCTCACACCCTGTCTTCCTCCAGCAACTGTGGTGTCTCCTGAACTCCCCCAGGGGCGGATAGTCCTTTCTGCTATGTCTGAGACCCCCCGGTACCACTTCCTCCTTCAGTCCTTTGCTCCCTCTTCCCCCCGGCTTCCAACTCTGGATGGAGAAGTCCCCACACAGTGCCACCACACAGCCCCCCCACCAAACACCCAGAAAGGGAACTACCCCCCCCCCCCATCTTTTGGGCTTGAGCCGGTGCCCATAGCGGCTGTAGCGGTCAAAACACCCTGCTGGCGAGGTGTGCAGGCAGGCACATTAGCCTGTGGAGGGAAAAGGGGTGGGGGGAAAACATGTTAGCATCTTGAGCATAGGTCTCTACCGAGGGAATACCAACTTGCGGAGCCACCAACGGGGGGCATCCACGCCGGGGAACTGGGACCAACACCACCTGCTCGTCTGCCAACACAGAAGTGGGCTTCAGCCTGTCAATGCAGATGGTGGCCCTACGCCCCCCGAAGTCTAACATAAAATGCTTTGCCCCAGTTTCCAGCACCCTGAATGTTCCGTCGTACGGTGGGCGCAGCAGGGCCCAGTGTGCATCGTGCCTGACAAAAACAAACTTGGCCCTCTGTAAGCTTTTCGGGACAAAGGTATGGCGAAAACAATGGTGGGCTGGGCCCAGCACATTAACAGCCTCCATACTGTACAAAAATTGCGTGGGCGGGTCAGCCCCGGGCACAGGGTTTTCCAGTAAAAACTCCCGGGGATCCGCAGCGACTGAGAAAAAATGAGCTCTGCCGGTAAGGCTGCCAGATCCTCCTTAGGTGCGGAGCGCAACCCTAAAAGAACCCAGAGCAAGCAGTCGACCCAATTTGTATCTGTGAGTGAAGCTGTGAGCACTGCCTTAAGCAACCTATGAAAACGTTTGCATAACCCATTAGCCTGGGAGTTGTGCGCGGTGGATTTTGACCCCCAGGCTCTGGGTCATCGCGGAACAGAGTTCTGAAATGAACTGCGGACCCCTGTCGGAAGTGATGTCCGACGGGGATCTGAACCGTGCAACCCAAGCCGACAAAAAAGCGTGAGCCACTTCCGCGGACGTGGTGGAAGCCAGCGGGACTACTTCAGGCCAACGCGTGGTGCGGTCCATGATTGTCAAAAGGTGCGTGAAACCCACCAAATCCACGTGGACGTGGTCAAACTTCCTGGCCGGGATTTGGAACGGCTCGAGGGGGGCTCTGGTGTGCTTGTGCACTTTGGCCCGCTGGCACACAACACAAACTGCAGCCCACTCTTTCACGTCCTTGCACAAGCATGATCAGACGAATTTCACCCCCACTAGCTTCATCGAAGCGCGCACTTCCAGATGCAAAAGGGAATGGACCAACTCAAAAATGTGACAGTACCAAGAGCTCGGAACCACAGGGCACGGGCGGCCAGTGGAGACATCGCAGAGCAAGGGAGGGCGCCAGTCTTGCACCACCCTGCTCTCTAGCCTTAACCCAGTAGGCGCAGACTGAAGCGTGCAAATGTTCGCGTCCCCGGCTTGCTCCGCGGCCATCGCAGGGAAATCTATTCCCATGTAGAAGACTAACACGTGCAATAGACAGTCAGCCATGACGTTGAGCTTACCAGCGACATGTTGAATGTCAGTAGTAAACTCCGAAATCGAGAGCAAATGCTGTTGCTGCCGGGCTGACCACGGTTCCGAGACCTTGGACATCGTGTACTTCAGTCGCTTATGGTCCACGAATGTGGTGAACTTGCGCCCCTCCAGCCAGAACTGGAAATAGTGCGTTGCCAGGTGAAGAGCCAGCAATTCTCTATTGAACATGCTGTGTTTGCGTTCGTTGCTGCACAAAGTTCAGCTGAAAAATGCAAGCGGCTGCCACGAACCTGAGACGTACCACTTCGTCACTGCCCCTATGGCAACATCAGATGCATCCATAGTGAGCACTATCCGTGACAGACAGATCCGGGTAGGCTAACAATGCGGCATCCGCAAGCGCTGTTTTGGCGTTTGTAAAAGCCTGGACTCGCTCGGGAGTCCAGTCGATGGTTTCCGTGGGCTTCTTTTTTTAAAGCTTTGCATACAACGGCTGCATCAGCTGGGCTGCCCGGGGAAGGAAGCGATTATAAAAATTAATCATTCCCAAAAACTCCTGTTGTGCTCTTACGGTCTGCGGACGCGGAAAGTCCGACACAGTGCGCACCTTATCCAATAACGAAATCGCACCCTCCAGCAAAATGCAGTGGCCCAAAAAAATCAATCATTGGCACACCGAACTGGCACTTCGCCGGGTTAACAATCAGCCCATATGCCCCCAGCCTCTGGAAAACTGTCTTGAGATGGGCGATGTGCTCCTCCTCGGATGCGCTAGCTACCAGAATGTCATCTAAGTAGACAAAAACAAAGGACAAGTCACGAAGCACTGCATCCATCATCCTCTGGAAAGTTTGCGCTGCGTCTTTTAATCTGAACGGCATGCGTATAAACTCTAAAAGGCTGAAAGGAGTTATTACCACTGTTTTTGGAAAGCCTTCCGTGCGCACCGAGACCTGATGATATCCATGGACAACATCCACTTTCGAAAAAACACGCGCTCCGGCCAGGTGCATGGAAAAATCCTGGATGTGTGGAATGGGATAACAATCGTGTTCCATGGCGTTATTCAAGCACCGGAAATCACCGAACAGTCGCCACGACCCATTGGCTTTAGGCACCATGTGTAGCGGGGATGCCCAACTGCTCAAAGTTGGCAAACTCCTCTTGCACACTGGCCAGTTTAGCTGCATCCAAGCACCAAGGTCACGCGAACACCGGCGGGCCTTTTGTCTTTATAAAGTTTACAACCCAATGACCGACCAGTGGACACTGATCACCTTCCATGGACAGCAGGCACAGCAGCATTGGGGTCGTGGCATATGCACACAGCATCTTTGCAGTAAGCACATTGACACTCACATTCACAGGGCCAGTGACATTAATGAAGCTGCAACAAAGGAGGCCACCAATGATATCTTTTATATGTATCTATTCATGAACAAATGGAAAAAATTGGACAATAACTATGTGCAAAGCAGGTCATTGTAATAGATCTCTGAAAACATATTGGCCCGAAATCTTGATGTTTGTTCTTTCTGTTTATTTTTTTTACTTTCGTGTAAAGGCTTTCCTTTAAAAAAAAAAAAAAAAAAAAAGTCAAGTTCATCACATTCACGACACAAACATAAAACCAGAAAAATCCTCATTGATTCTGCTGCACATCCACCAGCCATAATGCTCTGCACTGTGTGTCTATATATATACATTTATAGTAATATGGACATATGTTTGCTAGATGTTGTTTTTTCTTGCCTTCTGATTGTTGCTCTGAGTGTTGCTATCCCTGTGCTGTTGCAATCCTGGAATTTCCCCATTGTGGGACTAATAAAGGCTTATCTTATCTTATCTTATCTTATCTTATTAAGTGTAGTTTTGGTGTTTTATTCTTTTTTTTTGTATATTGGTGGTTTTAATGGAACCACTCGTCTGGACACTGCTGAGGCGTACAACCCAGAGACTAACAGCTGGCAGGAAGTGCCCCCCATGCTGAGCCCCCGCAGCAACTTTGGCATCTGTGTGATCGATGATTGCATCTTTGTTGTTGGCGACTTCAACGGCCTCAACACCATCCGCGAAGCTGAGTGCTTCGATATCAGAACAGGCA
This sequence comes from Pholidichthys leucotaenia, assembly GCA_020510985.1. Taxonomy (NCBI): domain Eukaryota; kingdom Metazoa; phylum Chordata; class Actinopteri; order Cichliformes; family Pholidichthyidae; genus Pholidichthys; species Pholidichthys leucotaenia. The sequence goes on from CM035847.1 coordinate 76,594,715, forward strand.
GGTGGTTTGATATCAGAAACATGTCGATCTCCCGCAGCGCTCTGAGCTGCTGGGCAGCATACGAACTTTCCATCATGGCCCAGTGAGCTGCTCCACATTACTATTCACAGGAGGAGGCAGGGAAGGAGGACGAGGATGTTGGAGAGTGATATAGAGCCATACAACTATGGACTATATCATGTAAATAAATGCCTCTATGCATGAAACTACGGCTGTTTTATTTGTGTGATCAGAAGGATTTTAAGTATGAGTGTGTACAGACCCCTTGATTGCTGACAGGATGAGATGTTGAAGATGATTCAGATTCCACAGGGAGCAGGTTACTGTAAGTGGATGTCATGAATTGCCCTTCAGAGCAAAAAGGTGAGACCCACGTGCTGAACTGTGAGTTTGTGAGATTTATTGAAAAAACAACAAAGTCCAACACAGTGCTCTAACACAGAATTTAAAATGAGCAAACTTACTGGTAACGTGCACCAGAGCCAGGCAGGGCTCTGGTGGAGACAAGGAGAAACTCAATCAAGACAGCGGCAACGGGAAATGAAAATGACTGCCTTTAAATAGGATCAAAAACAAATTACACAAGTAGTGACAGGTGTGAGTCACATGAACGGGCAGAAGGAAACAATGATACATAATTGGATCAGCTGGGGGTAATGAGAGAGGAGCATCCGGCTGACAGCTGACAAGGGCTACGCCCAAACGGAGCACAACCCAGGAAATGCCAGTGACAGCTGTCAACCACAACAATAAGGAATTTAAAAAATATATCAACAAGTACAGACTGAGGAATAAATAACAAAACTAAGACTTAAACAGGAAAATGAAAAACCGTGCAAGAATAACAAAACCCCAAAAAGCTCAAAATACAACAAATATACAGTATAAATACAAAGAAAAAGCCATGAGACTGAGCAAGCCAGAAACCTCCTGTGCTCAGCTCATGACAGTGGATAGAATAAAAAAATAGTAATATATAACCTAAAATCATGCAATACACACACACACACACATACACACACGGGGGAAAATAAGTATTGAACACATTGCGGCGGATGATAAAATAAGGCAGCGATGCTGAGGTTTTAAGGAGAGTTCATTATCATACCGCCGTCACAGGATCCCCACCCCGGCCCAAGTGTGTGCAGGCTGGAGCGGGATCCTCAGGCTCTCAGAGAAGAGGAGACACAATGTCTGTGTCCTGCAGCAGCTGTTGTAGAAGTGAGAATTGAGAGTGAGTTACAGGCTCTTGCAGCATATATACCCTGTTGCAACAATACATGAAAGAGCATTTCACAGCAGTTGGTATGGGCATTTGCATTTCAAGAGACACAGCAAGGACAGGATGCATGAACTCAACACATGAATGGCACATTAACATCACAAGGCATGAATGGCACATTACATCTCAGCAGTGTAGCGGAAAAAACCAGGTGTAGCGAGCTGTCTGTCCTTAGTCTGTTTGTGGGGGTTTTCCCAAACCGCCACAGCTCCCCCCCAGAGGGCTCGGCAGGTGGCCGAGACCTCGATAGTGCAGCTTGGGCAGCGAGCAGGGAAAAGCTCTGTGCAGGAGGGGGTGGAGGGGGGTGGGGGGTAGTAAAAGCTGGCCGGAGACGATGAAAACGTCCGGGCCGCGCAAAAATTGCTTGTGGGTCCGCGATGTCGAAGGGCTGTCCCGTTGAATGTGCAGAGGTCCACAAGAAGAAAAATTAGTCACTGGCTCCTCCCGCGATTAAGTCCTGCAAGGATTAATAGCGGCCATGAAGAAAAGACGAGGCTGCGTGGCGGCTGTAATGAGAGCAGAGGGACTGGCGTGTTGACTTTAGGTTCAGGCGTAACCCTAAAGCCTCGGGAACCGCAGACAGCTGAATTCCCCTTGTGTGCCGTGGCTAAGACCATAAAATCCAGTGAGCAAGCTGCGTGCCTCAGGTGAACGAGCAAGCCTGAAGGGCTAGTGTGCAGCAGAAGGAAGGCGGTCAGAAAAGCCGTATTTGTCCCGTGCGTGGTGTGCGCCGTCCTCGTAACTCCCCGGTGTGTGAGCCGGGGTTCCGTGATGGGTGGGCCAGCTGGAGAGGAGAACCAGGGTCAGGGAGCTTAATCATCCCTGTTCAATGTGTTGGAGCGGTGAAGGGAAGTAGACGCTCTGTCACTCGCTCGGTCATGGTGCGTTCAGGTCCACGTGTGCTCCGTCGGCCATGGGGATGGCCGTCGTGGAGAGGGGACGAGGTGCATGCGCTCTCGTGTGGTGGAGCTGTGAGCACGGCCAGTCCAGCGTGGATGTGCCGATCTAGGAGTGCAGATCTCACCATGAAACGTTGCTCAGCTTTCCCGGTCGTGGGTGTTCTCCGGAGAGTTTCGCCTGGAAACTCCGCGTTGAGGTCTCCCTGAAGCAGAAGGGAGGGCAGATCAGTCAGGCTGCCGCGTTCGCTGGTCGTCGGAGAATCACCGCCGGGCGTTGCGTTCGCTGGCAGCGTGTTCGTTTCAGCGTCGGGTCACCAGTGCGGCGGATGATAAAATAAGGCAGCAATGCTGAGGTTTTAAGGAGAGTTCATTATCATACCGCCGTCACAGGATCCCCGCCCCGGCCCAAGTGTGTGCAGGCTGGAGCGGGATCCTCAGGCTCTCAGAGAAGAGGAGACACAATGTCTGTGTCCTGCAGCAGCCGTTGTAGAAGTGAGAATTGAGAGTGAGTTACAGGCTCTTGCAGCATATATACCCTGTTGCAACAATACATGAAAGAGCATTTCACAGCAGTTGGTATGGGCATTTGCATTTCAAGAGACACAGCAAGGACAGGATGCATGAACTCAACACATGAATGGCACATTAACATCACAAGGCATGAATGGCACATTACATCTCAGCAGTGTAGTGGAAAAAACCAGGAGTAGCGAGCTGTCTGTCCTTAGTCTGTTTGTGGGGGTTTTCCCAAACCGCCACAACATCAACATTTTTCTCATTAAACATATTTCTGATGGGGCCATTGACCTGAGATTTTCACCAGATATCAGTAACAACCCAAGTAATCCATACATAGAAAGAAATCAAGGCAACTGTGTTCACAAAACAAGTTATGTTTAATAAAGTGGAATGACACAGGGAGTAAGTATTGAACACGCTTGGTGAAATTTGTTTAATATTTTGTAGAAAAGCCTTTGTTGGTAATAACAGCTTCCAGACACCTCCTGTATGGAGTTAGTACTAGTGAAAGCGCTTTGAGTGGTCTTTGTGACTAGAAAAGCGCTACATAAGTGCAGGTTACTTAGTTAGTTAGTTAGTTAGTTAGTTAGTTAGTTAGTTAGAAACTAGGTGCATTCATTGCTGAGGAGTGATTTTAGCCCATTCTTCCATACAAACTGTCAAATCTTGACAGTTCCATGGGTTTCTTCTATGAACTCTGATCTTCAGTTTGTTCCGTAGATTTTCAATTGGATTCAGATCAGGTAATTTTGTGGGCCATTCAAGCAGCATTATTTTCCTTCTCTGGAGCCATCTGAGAGTTTCCCTGGCTGTGTGTTTGGGATCATTGTCTTGCTGAAATGTCCACCCTCGTTTCATCTTAAGCATCTTGGCAGATTGCAACAGGTTCTTATCAAGGATGTCTCTGTACATTTGTCCATCCCTCTTGTAGTGATATTAATTTATAATTATGATCAGGTATAAAGATTATTTAATTTGTATTAGTGTATTGGGAACTGAGATTTACTCCGGGTCCACACACAGAAAAAGTTGATAGTAAACACTCAATTGGGGCACCAGCTCAATAAATGGGAGCAATTTAAGATAAGATAAGATAAGATAAGATAAGCCTTTATTAGTCCCACAATGGGGAAATTCCAGGATTGCAACAGCACAGGGATAGCAACACTCAGAGCAACAATCAGAAGGCAAGAGAAAAACAAGAGCAGCGAGTATACATATGTACATATACGTATATACTGTATATATATATATACTGTATATATATATAAACACAGTGAGGAGCATTATAGCTGGATGGAATAAATATGTGAGTATATAAACACACAGTGTGGAGTATTGTAGCTAGATGGAATAAATATGTAGATATATAAACACACAGTGCGGAGCATTGTAGCTAATTAATTCCACTTTATACCTATTTAATGATGTAATCAGTCTCAAAATATTAGTGAATTCGATACTGGAACTTCGAAGACAGACTCAGAAGGGAATAAACTCCCAACTTCTCTCATTTTACAGATTTATTTGAATGAAGCTGATTAAATGATATCACTTTCAGATAACTTGTAAACAGTGAAATGATCAACATAAACCATCATATTAAATTTGTAACTGAGGATAGAGTAACAATGTGAGAACATTTGCAGAACCAGGGTGAAGATGTAAGCTGAATTTAGATCAGTTTAAAGTTGACGGATTATGAAAAACTGAACGCAAATTTATTGAGAAAATTAAACTAATTGTATGGAAAATTCTGGATTACTCTTAAGTAAAAACGGAATTTTAATGAAAAGAAGAGTTATATTAATTGCTTTTTAATTCTGTATCTGGTCAGAGTTATAAATTAGCTTTAACTCAGACAAATCATGGCATACTTCAAGGGATGGACATCAAACAGCAGATGAAACAGAAATCTAGCTCACTTGAATTCTGGTGCGTCGCTGTGGTGTTGGGGTCCTTGTGGGCTTTGAGCTGGGTCCTTAGCTGAAGCTGTCTTTGCAGATTAACAAGAAACAAGAACAAGAAATATCCGCTGACGGATATTTCTTTACCAGGAACAAACAGTGGGGAGCTGAAGTTCGTCAAAAGTGATGGCTGCTGCTACTGGCCGCGTCATATGCCATGCGGAAAACTTGAGGAATTTTTCAGCGGCGTTCTCAAGCCCGGATATAAATGGGATTGAGTTTCAAAGTCTGATTACAGTCACAGAATTAGAGAGGCAAGTTAAAAAAATAACTTAATTCAAGCCACAAAATGACTGAAGATCTTCTGACGTCGTGGAATTCAGAAAAGCTTCCATTATGGAGTTGAATGGTCAGTCAGTCCTTTGAAAAAAAGAACACGGTAGATTTGAAGAAAGTTTAGAGGAGAAAAATAGAGAATGCCTAGGAATGGGAGTTTTTAACTCCGAATCAAGATTTGAGCTCAGGAAAGAAAGAATTAATTCCTAGACATTTAAAGAAAAACATTAAAATACACAGAAGTTTACACAGCACACAACAATGGCAAAACTGAACTCTGTGATACTCTTATACTGCTCTGATCTGAAGGAGGGCCTCTCCCCTCTTTATAACTTCAGACAACTTTCGTGCAGTTAGGGTGATTGACATATGCCCAAGCCAATAGTCTTTCTTCGTGGGCAGGTTTTATGAACTTTAGTCCAGTGAACAAACAGTCTTGTCTGTAACAACCAATAATGTTAAGAGAGCTGTTGCTAAACAGAGACTGGCAGATCCCAGTCATATGACTTGGGGAAACTTTTTTTGCAACCTGATACACACATCTTGATACTGAAAATTCATCAATATACTTCTGCATAAAATGTAACCTACTTCAGTGATTCATGCAACTTTATAACTAGTGTTTTTAAATTAACATGCAAGAACATTCATTTAAACATTTTAACATGCACATATTTAAAATCAAGGATTAATATATTCTTTCAAATCCACTATTGATTGTCCACAGAATATCAGAGTCCCACAGAGGCAGTGATCTTCAACAAACAGTGTCCTTAGAATTGTCCTGAGAAATGAACTTGAAGAAAGAGAGTTAATTTCAGTTCATCAGTGTACAGTCAAAAGTGAGCGTCTACTCCAGAGACGTCCACCAGGGGTAGTGTCAAGCTGTGGATGATCCTAGGGTCTTAGGAAATGCATTTAAAGTTTATGGGTTGCCTGTTCTTTGTCACAGAGGTTTAGAAGATGTCAAACCGTTTTATTAGCCAATAAAACGGTCTGGTGTAAGAGAGTTTCCAGTTTTTTTATGATCTGAACTAATCCATTCCTTGCACGCGATGGAATCCTTATCTCCCGTACCTCTTTACAAAGGAATGTGTTCTCCACAGTGGTCCTGAGATGAAAAAGCAATTCTTGACTGGCCTTTTCCGGGGTGAAACAATGTATTTAAGATGCAAAGTCTATTTTATTGATGAGCCAAAGCATGATGATGCTACACTCTTTCCTTCAGCTATATGAAGTCTGCTTGTACCATGTGCTGAAAATCACCCCATACCATGATGCTTCCACCTCCAAACTTCACTGTTGGTATGGAGTTTTTGGGCTGATATGCAGTGCTATTTCTCCTCCAAACATGCTGTGTGTTGTGGCATCCAAAAATTTCAATTTTGGTCTATATTCTTCCAGTATTTTACTGGCTTGCCCAAATGTTGTGCAGTAAATTTTAGAGCTTCATCATGCTTTTTCTTCAGCAATGGAGTCTCGAGATGTGAGCAGGCATAGAGCCCATGTCGGTGGAGTGCATTACTTATTGTTTTCTTTGAAACAGCAGTACCTCCTAACTCCAGGTCTTTCTGGAGCTCTCCACGAGTGGTCTTTGGCTCTTTGATAACTCTTCTGATCATTCTTTTGACTCCTCTGTCAGAAATCCTGCGAGGAGCTCCTGGTCGTGGGTGGTTTATGGTAAAATGATGTTCTTTCCACTTCCGAATGAAGGCTCCAACGGTGCTCACTGGAACATTTAGCAGTTTAGAAATGTGCCTGTAACCAATACCATCATTATGTTTTGCAACAATAAGGTTGCGAAAGTCTCAAGAGAGCTCTTTGCTTCTACCCATCATGAGTTCTTTGTGATGTGACAATCTGATGTTCACAGACTTTTTAAAAGGCTAGCAGTCAGGACTTAACCAGCTGAAATTAATTTGCAACGATGGGGGATGGGATGGCTTCCTAAATTCTGATGATTTCAGCTGTTTTCTTGCCTTTCTATGTAATGACTTGCTCTGTGCCATCATCTTCTACAGCTGCGCGCACACCTGCTCCCCATCACTCACGGGCTTTATAACCTGCTCTGCCTGGAGTCTGGCATGGAGCCGTCTGTCTCCCTGACTACAGAAGCCCGACTCCCGACTTCTAGCCTACATCCAGGTTTCTTCATTTCTGTCAAGGACCTCCTCATCCTGGCTTCATCCCTTGGAAGGATTCAGCCTCACCACACCAAGTAAGCGCTATTGCTACTCACCCTCTCCAGCTATTTTCCCCTGTGCACAGGTGGACTCCTCTGGCGGCGGAGTTAGCTCTCCTCGGCGGCGGAACGTGCCTTCCTCGCTCCAGCGGGCCACCTGTCCATAACCGGCGTGTACAGCAGACGCTGTCTTCCTGGCAGTAGCCTCCGGGCCAACCTGAGCGTCCCTCTTCCACCTGCAAAGTAAGCCCCAGTCATTGTTTTGCACATTCTCTGGTGGACTGCACTAACATCTGTGCCTCTGTCTTGTCATAGGGTTGCCAGGCTGAACGGCACTCTGCTCACCCCCAGCTACAATGTCACTGCTGGCAGCCATCACCGCATTCACTACACATACACGCACTCACACACTTACACGATATCAATAAAGATAATTGAATCCACTTGAGCTTGTGTCTGTTCCCTGGGTCTGGTAAACACGTCATTCTATGCTTTTTTGCACCTCTTTTTCTTCATGTGTTCAGTACTTATTCCCTGTGTCATTCCACTTTATTAAATATGACTTGTTTTGTGAACACAGTTGCCTTGATTTCTTTGTATGTTTAGATTACTTGGGTTGTTGCTGATATCTGGTGAAAATGAGAAATGAGATGTTTAATGAGAAAAATGTTGACGTGTTCAGTACTTATTTTTTCCGTTGTAATGTACAGTATCACAAAAGTGAGTACACCCCTCACATTTTTGCAAATATTTTATTATATCTTTGCATGGGACAACACTGAAGATACAACACTTTGATACAATGTAAAGTAGTCAGTGTACAGCTTGTATAACTGTAAATTTGCTGGCCCCTCAAAATAACTCAACATAGCCATTAATGTCTAAACTGCTGGCAACAGGCAGGCAGTGCGATGATGCGACAGGAAGTCAGTGTCACCACACTGCACTTGACAATGAGTGTCTCCATAACATCCTCCCCCCCTTTCACAAAGTCCAAAACCACCCACATAATTCAAACCCACCCCAGTTTGGAACCCCAATCATACTCTGAAATAACGTAAACTAAGGTACTAAAAAGGGTCTAACACACTCACACAAAACAACCTAAAACAGGCTCGGTGGGTGGACTACCACGCAACCCGCATGGCACGGTGGATTATTCTGCCCCCGAATTAAACTAAAAGTCCTTTATTCAAACTAAAAATATCTGCCGTGCTCTTAAACTAAACATATTAAATACATAACAACACAAGAACTATAAACAAATTGCTACAGCACAGTCACTTGGGTGGAAAAGGTGGAAGCGGCCTGGGGGGCCCAAGGCAGCCCCTCAGCAAGCACACCCCTGGTGGCAGCAGGCCCTGGAGTGATGGCTGATCTTCTGGACGACGGAGCCCAAATCCCACACCGCTGTCAATGACTCCTGTCCAGCCTCGCCACCTGGAGCATCCTCCTGGACACACCGAAGCTGACTGGCATGCCTCGACGAGCCTTCAGACAACCGGAAGTACACTGTGCCCAACTTCGCCACTATCCACAGATGTGCTTGATGTTTCACTGGCTGTCGTTTGGTCCATCTTCACTGTGGTCGTTCATCACCCCAAACCCGAACCAAGTCCATAACCCTAAGTGGGGCCCTGCTCGGCCTGGTTTGCTGCTGCTGAGTATGCCATAACTCCATGCTGGTCAGTCTGGCCCCGTCCTCTTCTAAAAACATTGTAGCGGTCAACGTCGTAGCTACAGATCCCCCATCTCACTGCAGCCAAGCTCTGGGGGCATCTGGGGCTAGCATGGTGTCACTCGCCGATGCAGGTGAGCACCACCACACTCAGTAACCCCCTCTACCATTTCCCAAGCGCCGGTATTGAGATTTTCCTGCATCGAACCTGAGTGAGGCCGGTCCTGCTTCACCGCTAGAGTGTCCGGTAGCCCTTCATCACACATCATGTCCTCTTCGACCACTGGAACCGGCGGGGTCCAGTGGCCACAACCTGACTATTGGTTCCCAGCACCATCTTTGATGACGAAACCCAGTCCATAGAACAGGTCACAGCCCATGATGTTATTGCCATGCGCCGCCACTTGGAATGTGAAGTCAACCATCTTCACAGACTAGTAACGAACTGCTAACTCCAAAGTCCCAACCATGCACAGCCTTCTACCTCCGTAGCCATACAGCGGTGCCGGGTTACTCCTTATCCTGTAGTGGGGGAAGAACTTCTTCACCGTGGCCCAGTTCAGCATCGACTGCACTGCCGCCATGTCAGGCAACAGTAGCACCTCCACGCCGGCTAACTCCACTGAGCAATACGTGTACCCGTTCATACTGGGACTCACCGCATGAATGGTTGTTGGAGGTGGGCGGAGTGATTTCTTCCATGGGTTCTCCAGTTCACATAAGCGGCACACTCTGGCATAATGGTTCAAGCGTCCACATCTGCTATGTTTTCCTCTTGTCCGGCATTCATTCACCTTATGTCGGCGCGTTTTGGACCCACAACCCTTGCAGCCTTACAAAGGTCTGCCCGGTGCAGACCTTCAGCTGGCAGCATTGGTTTCTCTATCATTGTCATCCAAGCTATCCTCGCTATCTGAGTCCGCGACATTTGTTGTGGCGGGCGACTCTGGTGGCCTCTGTGACTGGCACCAGTTTAGCTCCAAAGCTACCTTGTCTGCGGCCTCCAACTGGAGACCTAGTTCGACAGCTCTGGTTAATGTTAATTCATTCGGCGCCATGAGTATCCTAGCTTGCAATGAAGTGTTGCGCATGTGTTCTGCTAGTTGGTCACGCACCATTTCACCTTCAAGCTGTCCAAAATGGCACTCGCTAGCTGGCTGCCTTAAGTTAGTTAGTTGTTAGTTAGGCCCATCGCTCTTCCTGGAGCATAGGCCGCCGACAACAGTCCGCCAGAGTGCTTTGTGCTGCTCTCTCCAGCTGTCTCCAGGTCTTTCCCATCTTCTTGATGTCAGCATCGAGGTCTCGTCGCCAGGTGTTTCTTGGCCTTCCTCTCTTCCACTTCCCTTGGGGGTTCCACTTGAGTGCTTGCCTTGTGGTGTTACTGGCTGGCTTCCTCAGGGTGTGCCCAATCCATCCCCATCTTCTACACTAGATCTTGTCCTCGGCTGGCAGCTGGTTGGTACGCTGCCACAGGTCTACGTTGCTGATGGTATCGGGCCAGCGTATCTGGAGGATCCGTCTCAGGCAGCTGTTGATGAACGTCTGCACTTTCCTGATGGTGGTCTTCTTTGTCCTCCATGTCTCTGCACCATACAGTAGGACTGACTTGATGTTAGAGTTGAACAGCCAGATCTTTGTGCGTGGCTGCCTTAAGTCAGCGACAAATTGGCGGATGGGCTCACCTACACATTGGTGTCGCTGGTGAAAATGAATTCTTTGTGTAGTCACGCTGTCTGGAGAGGTGAAATGGCTAGCTAGCAGCTCCACGATGTCCTCAAATGAGTCCAACTCACTGTGCGTCTGTAGGACTCGCTGGCCTTCGATACCTAGGTTGTGGACGAGAAGCACACGTGTCCTCACCTTGTTGAGCTTCCCAAAGTCCAGTACGGTGATGTAGGTCTGAAAAGCCTCGAACCAGAGTGGCCAAGGCACCGGTGGTTCACCCAGGAGCTCGAGGAAGAGATGGAGTGGTGTATCACACGCCTCCATAAGTTAATCCTCAGTCGCCAAATGTTGTGTCCACAAACCTTGTGATGAATGAGGCGAAGAGAGTGGTAACATCAAACATAGCTTTATTGAATAATAAAGGTGGCAGTACACGGCAAGCACCGAGGGTGGTCATCCAGCACTAGAGGAAGTGCCATGGCTGCTCATCCCGCTATATAGGGCAGTGCATGGCGCGACAGGAAGTCGACTGTTGGAAATAAGATAAGATAAGATAAGATAAGCCTTTATTAGTCCCACAATGGGGAAATTCCAGGATTGCAACAGCACAGGGATAGCAACACTCAGAGCAACAATCAGAAGGCAAGAAGAAAAAAAAAACAAGCAAGCAAGAGCAGCTAATATACATATGTACATATTACTATAAAATATATACTGTATATATACACACACAGACACACAGTGCAGAGCATTGTAGCTGGATGGAATAAATATATGAATATGTAAACACACAGTGCGGAGCAATGTAGCTAGATGGAATAATATGTAGATATATAAACACACAGTGTGGAGCATTGTAGCTAGATGGAATAAATATATAGATATATAAACATAAACACACCTAGTGCGGAGCATTGTAGCTAGATGGAATAAATATGTAAATATATAAACACACACAGTGCAGAGCATTGTTGCTAGATGGGATGAAACAGCACAACCGTCTACTTAGTTATCCTACATGGTATGATTATGTGCCCATACATATTCTCACTCTCCATAGCGACCGGTATTTTCCTAGTTGTATGCCGGAGGGGGACCATTGTGTAAGTCTATTGCATCTTTTGCATTCAAAAAAAACTATTAGTTTGTTACGTCTTTTTGCTCTCTCTGCGAGCAGCCCTGCTTAGGTTGTACAGTCTGACAGCCGTTGGTAGGAAGGACCTGCGAAACCTCTCGGTTGTGCACCTGGGATGATGTAGTCTGCTGCTAAATGAGCTCCTCAGTGCATTCAGTATGTCCTGCATAGGGTGGAACTCGGACTCCAGCAGAGATGACAGTTTAGCCACCGTCCTTCTCTCTCCTATCTCCTCCACCGGATCAAGGCGCTGCCCCAGGACAGAGCTAGCTTTCTTGATCAGTTTGTTCAGTCTCTTCCTATCGGCTGCAGTAATGCCACTGCCCCAGCAGACCACTCCAAAAGTGATGGCTGATGCCACCACCGTGTCATAGAATGTCTTCAGCAGCGCGCCTTGTACACCAAAAGACCTGAGTCTCCTCAGCAGGAACAGCCTGCGCTGTCCCTTCTTGTAGGGTGCATCAGTATTGTGTGACCAGTCTAGTTTATTGTTCAGATGAACACCCAGGTACTTATAGGCTGTCACCATCTCGATGTCTGTTCCTTGTATATTTACTGGTGCTGTGAGGGGTTGATAAATAAAGGGTATGTTGCTCTTTAGATCTGAAGTTAACTTTTTTTTTACCTTTCCTCACTGCTGTCCTGTTTTTGAACTAAGTTAGCTCTGCTTGCTTACTCACTTCCTGTGCAGCATTTAGTTTAGAATGGAAAACATAATTACAGGGAGTGAGGAAAATGAAAGTTATCTCCTCTGCTGCTCCTTAGTTTCGGTTTCCCTCTGCATCATATAAAACTCACTTGCCTTAACTATGTGATCAAGTTTAGCTCGAAGAAAGGCATAGAGGAGTGGCTGAAAGACAAAGGGAGAGTGTCAAAGGTGGGTAGCAACTCCTTCCATTACTCATGTACTTCTTATATTTTTACTAATTTGTTTTTTACTTAATACAGTAGTTTTATTGAAGGGTGCTCTTTACTCTTGAGTACATTTTTGAAGAAGAAAAAACTTTTTCTCATATACTTTTGGTTGTACTCAATAGGTGATTTGAGAGAGGATGGGGGATGCTATCCCTCTTGTTAACCTGCCATCCCCCCGTCCATAGGTGTAAGTTGGGGGGTGGGGGGGCATTGCCTCTCCCATCCTGGAAAAAAGAGAAAATTGTATCACAATATTTTAATTGCATCATAATACTGTTATGATATAATAATATCATAATAAACAATAATACATAATTATATCATAATGAACTTTTCTTTATAAGCTACATAACTGAATAATGTGACTTTGCGCAACCAATTCTAAGCAGAAATGCAAAAAAAAGCTCTAAATTTTCAACTTTTTCTTGTAGATTTGCAACTTTTTTCTAAAAAAAATTGTGACGTTTTTCTCATAAATTTGCAAAAAAACCCAAAACAGTATATTATCAACTTTTATCCCTTATAAACCTGCTACTTTTTCTCATAAATTTGAGACTTTTGTCTTGAGAATTTGCAACTTTTTTCTCATAAATTTGTGACTTTTTTCTATAAATTTTCATTTTTTTTAGTAAATTTGTATTTTTTTCCTCTAAATGCTCAATTTTTATGGTAGATTTGCAATTTTTTTATAAAAAAATTTGACTTGAATGTCAATTTTTTCTCAAAAATGTGACTTTTTCTCATAAATTTGTGACTTTCTTCCTGTAAATTTTCATCTTTCTTATAAATTTGCAAATTTTGTCTTGTAAATTTCTAATGTTTTCCTTATAAACTTGCAATGTTTTTCCTCAAAAATTTGCATTTTTACATGCAAATTTTAAACTTTTCTCATTAATTTGGAATGCTCATCTGGATGCTGGTTACATTTTAATTCTCTGTAATTAAACTGCAATTTGTGAGTTTGTAATTTTTAAACTGGCATCTTTTATCATAACTATGCACCTTTATTCTTGGAAATTTGTACCTAATTTACATTTATACATTTGTACCTCAAGCTAAATTCATGAATACTCCTCATCCCACTAATTAAAAAATAACAAATTGCCCAGTGGTTGTACTGGTTAAGTTACTTTGACACTAAATTACTTTGATACTAAGTTGCTAAAAGTTACCTTGATGCTAAAGTTACTTTGATACTAAAGTTGCTTTGATACTAAGCAAAACTAAAAGGTGACTGTCAGAATTCTTTATGGCCAGAGGTGGTAGTAACTAGTAACATTTACTCATACATGTACTAACTACTAACTTTTTCACAAAATTCTACTTTACTGACCAGTTTTATTGTAGGATACTTTTTTTAAACTCTTACTTGAGTATTTATAAAGAAAAAACAGTACTTTTACTCAAGTACACTTGGTTGTACTCTCTGAGAAACTTTTGACTTCAGTTATTTAAAAATTGGTTTGAAATGTTCTTGTTTATAGTGTAATAATAAAAACGATATACATACTTTATTTTATCATTTTAGTGAATTTATCATTTTTAAGAAAAAGGCACAAATTTATAAGTAAAAGTTGTAAATTCATATGAAAAAAAAAATCCAAATAACCAAAAAATGTTATCAAAAAATTCACAATTTTATGACATAAAAATCACTACTTTATGAGAAAAAAAATCCTCACAAAATCATGAGTAAAGTCCCAAATGTACAAAATATATGTCACAAATATACAAGAAATAAAAACAAATTTTACGTGAAAAAGTTGTAAATTTATGCATAAAAAAAGTTTCATATTTATGAAAAAAAGTCCCGTTCCTTAGAATATCACAAACTGATGAGAGTAATGACACTAGCAGCTCAAGTAATTTTTTATTTAGATTCTCTTTCTCAAGTTGGTGTGTGTGTGTGTGTGACTACTGTTATTTTTTGCTTGAGTAATTATATCATAAGGTCACACTACAAATGCCCACCCCCACCCCCCAGCAACGAGCTGCTAGTATCCAAGCTTCAGGTTCAGCCTCAACATTTTTCCTGGGGAGAATTGGAAATTACCTTTAGCTTTTTTACTCATAATTTGCAAGCCCCCCCCCCCCCAAACTTGCTAGCTTTTTCTTACAAATTTGCTATTTTTTTCTTGTAAAAACACATTTTATTTCTCATAAATTTTCATCTTTCTCTAAATTTACAATTCTTTTATTATAAATTTGCTGATTTTTTTCTTGTGAATTTAGAATTTACTTCTCAAACATATGCAACTTTTTCTCATGCAACTTTTTCTCAAGAATCTGTGACTTTTCCCTCATAAATTTGTGACTTTTTTTGTAAGTTTGTGACTCATAAATTTTAAACTTTTTTTCTTATAAATTTGCTGCAACGTTTTTTTTTTTGTTTGTTTTTTTTTTATTTGCAACTTTCATATGGATGTTGGTTAAATTTTTATTCCATGTAATGGTTTAGTATTTATTGTTTTGTGTTTTTTTTCATGTAGACAATGACCCATTTTTTTTAGGTCCCTCCATTTTAAAGGGTCAGAAAAATAACACCATCTTGCACAGGGCCCCCAAAAAAGCCAGAAATGAGCCCGTTTCCGTGTTTGGCCTGAATGGGCACTTTCAGGTCAGATATTGAAATGGATGAAGATGGAGCGAATGAGGTATGCTGACGACTATAACCTCACTAATCTGATTTGTTCAGTGTGGTTGACTCTGGAGCCGCTGTGGGAAAATATTTCTGGGCGACCTGAAGGAGCCTCGTAGTCTCTCATTCAGATGACCTTTGTGTGCAGTTTCACACATGCCCATGCGTCCAGGTTCTCGCAGGCAGCCTTGCCCTGTGAGGGTTTAACTTCATCTCAGACTCTGTGGGTCACTTCTGTTCAGTCATGGACAGGCTCATGACAACTTATCACACTTTACCTTTGGAGGAGGTGAGTGGAAGGAAGAGCTGGACTACCACTGTTATTCTTTTATTGTGCCTCCGCCAGGTTTTATGCAGTTTTTCTTTGCCAAAAATGTATTTGTGTATAGGGATGAAGTTCAGATGTTTAGTTTGCAAGGGGTCAGTGGATCTATAAAAAGTCTTAAATTTTTTTTATCCACAATTATGGTCTTAATTATCCTTAAAAATGACAATTAATCCTTAAATCTGCCTCCTACATGTGTTAAAAATCAGATGTGATGAACACAGTAGCCGTGTTTTCAGATTTGTGAATTTGTAGTTTATGTTTTTATATTATGATTTAACAGACAGTGAAATGAGTGTACATATGAATGTAATATTTTGCTTGTAAATCTGCAATGATTTTCACATGAATTTTGCAACTATTTTCTACTAAATTCAACTTTTTTCATACATTTGTGGCTTTTTCCTCATAAATTTTTCTCCTAAATTTGCAGAATTTTTCTCCTAAATTTGACTGTTTTTCCCCTCATAAATCTGTGACTTTTTAATTATAAATGTGAAATACTTTTCTTGGAAATTTGTGGGGGGGTTTCTCCTAAATTGACTTTTTTCTTGTAACTTTTTGATTTATTTTCTTGTAATTTTATGGCATTTTTCATATATCTACTACATTTTATTATACATTTGTGACATTTTTCAGAAATTCACATGAGTAACTTAATTATCTCATGACAAAATTTATTCTAGGAAAGTGCAAATTTACTGTGAGCTGCGCTGATAATCCAAAATTTTCTCTGAGTTCAGTTGTGGTAAATCATTGGACAAAACTAATTCTAATGTGGTCACAGTCACAGGGTTTTTGCTTTTTTTTTTTTTTTAGCACGTGCGAGGTCTTAAATTTGATCCAAGTGATGTTTTTAAAAGGGCTTAAAAAGTCCTAACTTGAACTGTAGTTTAGTGTAGCGCCTATAACAGTATTTTTCAGCCAGCATTCCATGTTATGTTCAGGTTTCTGTGGGAAATTATCCAATTCCACTTGTTAATTGGTACAAAAAATTGCAAATAATTTGCCGTTGTTGTGCATGGGTTCTGTGGGCACATACTGTATGCACAACAGTGGCAAACTATTTGCATTTGGGGGGGCTAATTAACAAGTGAAATTAGATCATTTCCCACAGAAACCTGAACATAACAGGGAACCCTGGTTGAAAATCCCTGGTCTATAAGCTCTACAGTAAAAAAACAGCCATTTTTGCCAAAAAAAAAAAAAAAAAAAATTACCTGGAACCACAAACAATTTTGAACCATAAAATGAAGATAAAACAGCTGAGTGGTAAGAATGAAAATGGCCTGTCAATCTAATAAGACATTTTTTTTCCTGCTAAATTTCAAAAATTATGAGTTGCCTCCTGTTGCTGAACAATGTCCTTGAAGCTAGTATCTCACAGAGTGGCGAATGTTGTGATTTTTGGATTGACCAACTTTTCTCGTGAATGTTTGCCAAAGTCAGGGTCCGTCTCTATCATTAGCGACATTTAGCGACGTTCAGTGACAATTAGCAACATTCTTGTGACTGTTTGCAAAAATGTTTGTGAAAGACAGTTGGCGAACATTAGTGACTGTTAGCAACAGTATTTGCAATGATTAGCAACTATTTTTTTTTAGAAGAAGAAGCCAACTTTATTGTCATTCAATCCATACAGCCAGTCATGTACAGTAGAATGAAATTACGTTTCTCCTATCAACAGTGTTAATCACATCTAGAATCAGAGGGGCCGTTGTCATGCAAGGCACCACCACAGACAGCTTTTCCTTCCCCCATTCTATTATGCTGAGCACCAAGCTAGAACATGGCAAGTACCATTTTTATAGGGTCTTTGGTATGACCCGGCCAGGGCTTGAAACCACAACCTCCTGGTTGTGGGGCAGATGCTCTATCAACTAGGCCACCACTCCGGTCATTTGCCACTCTTTTGCCAATGTTTGGGAACATGTGGGATCTTTTGCCAGCTCCAGGTAAAATGCCAGGTGAATGTCAGGCAAATCTTGGACTCAACCCTATAAAAAGGTTGACAAACCCTCCCCAGCATTCAGATTTCTTCTGACACTGAAAGGGTTTGTAAAGGTTCTTATACAGTTATGAGTGTTAACTAACTAAATCCCTGTATCCCACGGAGTGGCAAATGCTGAGGAACTTTCATAGATGTTGCACTTTTTGTCAGGGTTTGTAAAACATTGCCAGGTAGTTTCCCAACAGTTTTTAGGGTTGCCCACAGTTTTTCTTGTTGCCAAACATTTTTGAACATTCATTCATCTTCTACCGCTTAATCCTTTTCGGGTCGTGGGGGGGGGCTGGAGCCTATCCCAGCATCTTTGGGTGAGAAAAAATTTTTTGCAAATGCGTTTTTCCACAAACAGTTGCAAAATAGTTGTTATGTGGAGGATGAAAGGAGACGAGACGCAAGCTGAGGACACAGGTTTATTTCTCCTCCAACACAGAACAGAATAACTCTTGAGTGCCAAAGCGATCTGCTTTATACATTTTCTTCCTGCCTCTGGCACTCAGGGTAAACACATTTACATATCAGTTACCAAGCGTGAACACACATCAACATACACATTAACACATTCGAGCCCCTGCGTCCTCAGGTGTGAGCCTGGCACAGCGGGGGTAAGTGAAAGGCACATCTTTATTTACTACATTATCCGCCCCCCCCCCCCCCCCCCATCACCGGTGCTCTGGCGCCCCTGGCTAGCACCCCCAACACCCTGAAGCACTGGGTGGCGTGTCATCTCTTTTGTGTCACCACAGTTACACATTTGCAAACGGATGTAAAGCGTGTTGCTAAAGTTCTTTTTGGTTTGCCTAGTAGTGAAAACTCTCAAATGTTTAACGTCCTTTACGACAGAACTGTTGGGGACCTTAAAAATTGTGTGCGAGCTGTTTTGCAACCTTTTACGAATCCTGACAAAACCCAAAAAGTGCAACAGTCTTGAACATTCCTCAACATTTGCCGCTTTGTGAGATACTAGCTTGAGTTTCGCCAACATTTGTCAGGAAAGTTGTCAAATCCTAAAATCGCCATGTTCATCAGCATTCGCCACACCGTGAAATACTACCCTAAGGATTTTATGTTTTTCATCACCGTTAGTTTGTGCGTTTGTCTGTCTGTTAGCAGGATTATGTAAAAACTGCAGGATAGGATTTAGATTAAATTTTAATAAGCGATGACCCAAGTATAAACACTTTACACTTTGGGGCAGATCCAGATCAGTATTTTGGATCACTTTTCCACTTTTTTACAGACTTGTTAGAGTTTTGCATTTTCTTGGTGCCTTCTAGTTGTTTCTGATTACCTTTTAAATTTGTATTTTCTACTATAATATTGATAGTTTTATCTTGTAAACTTGTGGCATTTTTTTAAGTTAAATTTGCAGCGTTTTTCTTGTATTGTGACTTTTCCCATCAATATATATACTGCTCAAAAAAAATTTAAAGGAACACTTTTTAATCTGAGTAAGCTGGACTAGCCTGCCACAATTTCTTCACTTTAAGTTTTGGAGCGTTTTCATTTCCATCAAAAGACGTGGCATCTTTTCATTCTTAACACGTTATCCAGTCCATATCAGTGTAGATATCCAGCTTATTTTTTCCCATTAAAATCTGATGTGTTTTCAAAGTGTTCCTTTAATTTTTTTGAGCAGTGTACATTTTCTAGTGTTAGTGTTTTGTCAGTACCACAGCAAAACACTAATTATTGGTAAGAGAGAATAGCTCGTTCAAAAAGTGTAAAAGTAAAAGGAGCACAAATGGAAATAAGGGGCCTAGGGTTGCAGACTCTGCAGGATACTAAACATGTTCATAGTAATACTGTACTCCTTCAGTTTCTTTCTCTAACTTGTGTCATGCTTGTGTTTGTTAGGTTTCCATTTCCTCTGAAAGGGTCAAAAAGAAGTCCAGACTGTTGAGCTCCATCCTAAAAATGATGCCTCCCATGGCACTGTGCAAACTCCGTAAGTATTAAAAAAAAAAAAAAACAAGCTGCTGTTCAGTGATCCTAGGAGTTGAACACAGGATGATGCAATATGACCAAGTCAGCAATATAGAAAGAAAACTGGAAGTTGCAAATCCCTTTTGTTTTTCATTAAAGCCAAAGAGCCTCTATTATACTTAATGGGATTTCTACCTTTATTTTAGAGCATTATGTTGTTTTTGGGTTTTTTTGTGACATTATACAGTCTACAAATTCAAACATCCTAAAGTCCACCTCCACAGTTTTCCTCAGGAACTAGAACTGCAAATCTGCCTGAAACACTTTGTTTGGATGTGCTGCTCTCTTCTGTGACGTTATCATGTCATAAATCTCCAGACCTGATACCGGCCTGCCCTGTGGCAAGACTGGCACTCCTTCTCCACTGAGCTTTCAAACTCACCCAACTACAGTGCAGCGTAGCAATTCCCTAATTATTCTAGTTGCCCCACTAATCATCTGTTTCCAGCTTGTTCAATAACCCATAGTCAATAATCTATCTCACATCATTTTGGTTTATTTCGGTAATTTTTGACCCAGGACCATTAGCATGATAGCAATGCAAATCAGTGCAACCAGGGATTTTGTGGGTCTTTGTTGCATAGACCAGCTTGTTCATTAGTCCACAGTCTATATACATATCTTGCACCATTCTGGCTTATTTTGTTAAATTTTGGCCTCAGTATGTGGGTGGATTGAACTACGAGTGTTGGTTTAGCGAAGGAGTGTGGTTATAGTAGGCTGCATCTATGTTTCGGCGAAAATGCCAGCACAGCTGTGCTTGTTTTCATTATAACTGCAAGTGTGATATTGTTGACTGAGGGCAATGAGCAACAACAGAGTATGTACTCTTTATTTAAATAAATTATTTTGTTCCCCTATGACTCTAGTGGCACTTTACTTTTGCTGTGATATGACACAAAAAAATTATTAATAAACAACTGAATTCTAACTTTGTGAAACACACCTTATAAAATTTAGGGAAAAAATCTTGTAAATTGCTTTTTTTCATTCAGCTCAAATAAAGAACAAAACTTATGGAATCATCAGAATCACCTAAAGCAGGGGTATCCAATCATGTGCCATGGAGGGCCAAGATCATGCAGGTTTTCTCTTCTACCCAGTCTCTTCAGCAGGTGTTTTCACTGATCAGCAGTCAGTGGGAAGAAATTCAGTGAAATCTGCTGTTGAAGACAGATTGGAGGTAAAGCCTGCAGGGTCTTGGCCCTCCATGGCACATGATTGGACACCCCTACCTAAAGGAATGTTATGCTTCCTCTAGCTTTATGACAGCTTGGATTCATCAGCCAGGTTATACTTTCTCATATTCAGTTCAAGTCAATTCAACTGTATACAGCACCATTTCACAGCAACAGTTGTCTCAGAGCACTTTCACTGTAGGCCAATACCCCACAACGGCAGAAAGACCCCAACAATCAGGCAATCCCCTGTGAGCAACCACTTGGAGACAGTGGAGAGGAGAAACTCCTTTTTAGTAGGAAGAAACCTTCACCAGAACCAGACTCAGAAAGGGACAGTCATCTGCTGCAACTGGCTAGGGGTAAGGGGATGATGATGATGATGATGATGATGATGATGATGATGATGATGATGATGATGATGATGATGGCAGATCCAAGATGGCAGCATGTGTATTGTCTGCTCAGTGTCTCTCTGGATTAAGTTGTTTTTAATGGATTTTATTGCATTTAAATCTCTTTTTATAAGTTGCAGTTGATATTTTTATTGAAATCCCTTTATATGTTTTAAGTAAATTGTGGACTTTTAATGAGTTTAATGACTTTTAACAAGTTTAAAGAATACTGCTATCACCCTTGACTGCGGCTAACAGGTCTGGGCCTGTGCCCAGGACGAGTTGGTTGGCTGGGCTTGTGGCATTCCCCTGGAGAGGTGGCTGGGAGGCTTGTGCTCCTCCTGGGGGCTGAACTGGCTAGCTTAGGACTGCAACACCTCCCTGGAGACTGGGCTGGGAGGCTGATACTTCTCCTGGAGCTGAGCTAACTAGCTTGGGCCCACAACATCCCCCTGGAGATTGGGCTGGGAGGCCTATACTCCTCCTGGAGCTGAGCTTACTAGCTTGAGCCTGCAACATCCCCCTGGAGACTGGACTGGGTGGCCGATACCCCTCCTGGAGCTGAGCTAACTAGCTTGGGCCTGCAACACCTCTCTGGAGACTGGGCTGGGAGGCCTACATCTCTCCTGGAGCTGAGCTAACTAGCTTGGGTCTGCATCATCTCCCTGGATACTGGGTTGAAAAGCCTGTATTCCTTCTGGAGCTGAGCTAGCCAGCTTGGGTCCACAACATCTCCCTGGATACTGGGCTAGAAGGCTTATATTCCTCCTGGAGTTGAGTTAACTAGCTTGGGCTTGCAACATCCCCCTGGAGACTGGGCTGGGAGGCCTACATCTCTCCTGGAGCTGAGCTTACTAGCTTGGGCCTGTAATATTTTCCTGGATATTGGGTTGGAAGACCTATATTACTCCTGGAGCTGAGATACAGTGGGGTAAAAAAGTATTTAGTCAGCCACCAATTGTGCAAGTTCTCCCACTTAAAAGATGAGAGAGGTCTCCAATTTTCATCATAGGTATACCTCAACTATGACAGACAAAATAAGAAAAAAAAAATCCAGAAAATCACATTGAAGGATTTTTAATGAATTAATTGGTAAATTCCTCGGTAAAATAAGTATTTGGTCAATAACAAAAGTTAATCTCAGTACTTTGTTATATACCCTTTGTTGGCAATGACAGAGATCAAACATTTTCTGTAAGTTTTCACAAGGTTTTCACACACTGTTGCTGGTATTTTGGCCCATTCCTCCATGCAGATCTCCTCTAGAGCAGTGATGTTTTGGGGCTGTCGCTGGGCAACACAGACTTTCAACTCCCTCCAAAGATTTTCTATGGGGTTGAGATCTGGAGACTGGCTAGGCCACTCCAGGACCTTGAAATGCTTCTTACGAAGCCACTCCTTCATTGCCCGGGTGGTGTGTTTGGGATCATTGTCACGCTGAAAGACCCAGCCACGTTTCATCTTCAATGCCCTTGCTGGTGGAAGGAGGTTTTCACTCAAAATCTCACGATACATGGCCCCATTCAATCTTTCCTTTACACGGATCAGTCGTCCTGGTCCCTTTGCAGAAAAACAGCCCCAAAGTATGATGTTTCCGCTCCCATGTTTCACAGTAGGTATGGTGTTCTTTCTCCTCCAAACACGACAAGTTGAATTTTTACCAAAGAGTTCTATTTTGGTTTCATCTGACCTTATGACATTCTCCCAATCCTCTTCTGGATCATCCAAATGCTCTCTAGCAAACTTCAGACGGGCCTGGACATGTACTGACTTAAGCAGGGGGACATGTCTGGCACTGCAGGATTTGAGTCCCTGGCGGCGTAGTGTGTTTCTGATGTAGCCTTTGTTACTTTGGTCCCAGCTCTCTGCAGGTCATTCACTAGGTCCCTCAATGTGGTTCTGGGATTTTTGCTCACCGTTCTCGTGATAATTTTGACCTCACGGGGTGGGATCTTGCGTGGAGCCCCAGATCGAGGGAGAGTATCAGTGGTCTTGTATGTCTTCCATTTTCTAATAATTGCTCCCACAGTTGATTTCTTCACACCAAGCTGCTTACCTATTGCAGATTCAGTCTTCCCAGCCTGGTGTAGGTCTACAATTTTGTTTCTGGTGTCCTTTGACAGCTCTTTGGTCTTGGCCATAGTGGAGTTTGGAGTCTTACTGTTTGAGGTTGTGGACAGGTGTCTTTTATACTGATAACGAGTTCAAACAGGTGCCATTAATACAGGTAACGAGTGGAGGACAGAGGAGCCTCTTAAAGAAGAAGTTACAGGTCTGTGAGAGCCAGAAATCTTGCTTGTTTGTTGGTGACCAAATACTTATTTAACTGAGGAATTTACCAATTAATTCATTAAAAATCCTTCAATGTGATTTTCTGGATTTTTTTCCCCTCATTTTGTCTCTCATAGTTGAGGTATACCTATGATGAAAATTGGAGACCTCTCTCATCTTTTAAGTGGGAGAACTTGCACAATTGGTGGCTGACTAAATACTTTTTTGCCCCACTGTATCTAGCTTGGGCCTGCAGCATCTCCTTGCAGTATTAGTATTTCTTTTAGTATAAGAACTTTTAAGCTGCTGATGTGCAGAAAGTGGAGGACAATGGCATTTTTTATTACTTTAATATGCTTGTTGGCAGCCTGGAACACAAGATCAAGTAATGTTCCCTGGGTGAGTACCCATGCCAATGTGTTGTGTTTTTGGGACACTTACTATAGTGGCACTGATTTTAATGTTGTTTATGAGCAATCGCAGACTCTTTTGGTCTGGGTCATAGATTCCTGGACAGAGGTACCAAGGGAATTACTTAAACTTCAAAATGTTCTTACTTTATATGACCTCACATTTTTCCTCAATGAAAAGAATTGCCTGGCTTCAATATACAAAAATTCTGCTTCAAAATGTGATGTGAAGCAAAGATTGGTGATTGTCCTACTTTTATTATTATCTGGAAATGTGCAACCAAACCCTGGACCTGATCTGCAATGTATCCAGACTCCTGCTGATTTTAAATCAATGTCTGGACTCAAAATTATTCATCTTAATGTGCGCAGTTTACTTCCTAAAATGGACATGGTCAAAATTTGGATTAGATCAACTGATCCGGATGTTGTGATCATCTCTGAAACGTGGCTGACAAAAGCTGTCACAGATGATGATATTAGTATAAATGGATACAATGTCTTCCGTACTGACAGGCCTAAAAAAGGTGGTGGTGTAGCCGCCTATGTTAAATCAAGATTTGATGCTTCAATTGTCTTGTCTAAGTCCATTTCTAAGCAGATGGAGTTTCTGGCCTTGAATATGGAAATATCCAAATCCCTTTCCATAACTGTTGTTGGTTGTTATAGACCTCCATCTGCCACCAAGGAGGCATTATCATCCTTAAAGCATCTTTTGTCCAAATTAAACTACAATGAGCTTTTAATAGCAAGAGACTTCAATTGGGATTGGTTAGACGTAGCTTCTGAAGAATTTAAATCTTTCTGTGACTCTGTAAATTTTAGCCAGTTGATTAACTATCCAACTAGGCCAAATATTAAAAGTCCTGAAAAGTCCACTTTGATTGACTTAAATTTAACAAATGCTCCACATAAATTTTCATCTGTGGGTGTTTTCTGCAATGATTTGAGTGATCATTGTGTTGTTGCAGTGTGCAGAGATACAAAAATCCCCAAATGTAAACCGCGCATTATTTTCAAGCGGAATTTGAAGAAATTTAATGAACAAGCTTATCATCATGATTTGTCCTTGGTTAATTGGGAACATATAGACCTGTTGCCAGACGTTGAGTTAGCGTGGACTTTCTTTAAAGAAAACTTTGAGAAAATTGTAAATAAACATGCTCCTAGAGGGAAATTCAGAGTAAAGGGGCATGAAAACCCCTGGTTCTCTCCAGAACTGTCTGATGCCATTTATCAGCGTAATGTGGCTTGGGCCAAAGCCAGGAAAACTGATACTGCCAGTGATTGGTCCATTTTTAGACAACTGAGAAATAAATGCACTTTTTTTATTAAAAAGGCTAAATCTGAATATTATTTATCTGTCATAACTGAGAGTCTTAATAATCCACAGAAATTTTGGAAAGTGATCAAAGGTTTATCTGTGAACAAAAGCTCTCAGGTTCTTCCTACTTTTGTTTTAAATGGCTCAGTCCCAGTTTATGATAGAACTGAGGTTTTAAATTGCTTCAATAAGCATTTTGTGTCATCTGGTTTTCTGTTTAACTCTACAGGAGCTACATCTGTGCCTCACTGTACTAATTCCCAAATGTTTTTTGGAGAACCTTTTAGACTTGTACCTTTTACTGTACAGCAAGTTCATAAGGCTCTCAAAACTTTGAATCACAGAAAACCTCCTGGACCAGACTTAATAGAGCCTTACTTTTTTAAAAATGGCTGCCGATTTTATTGCACAGCCTCTTACAGTACTTTTTAATTTATCAATTGAAAACAAAGAGATTCCTGTAGTCTGGAAGTCAGCTTTTGTGGTTCCTCTCTTAAAAGGAGGTGACCCAGCAGTTTTAACTAACTACAGACCAATATCAAATTTGTGTGTCTTGTCCAAGATTCTTGAATCTCTCGTGTGTGATCAACTTAAAGAGTTTTTATACTCAAATGAACTTCTTTCAAAACTGCAGTCGGGCTTTAGAAAAAAGCACAGCACTATTACTGCTGCTACAAAAGTGGTCAATGATATACTTGTTGCTCTTGATAAAAAGAAGCACTGTGCTGCACTTTTCATTGATCTGTCAAAGGCTTTTGACACTGTGGACCACACAGTTTTTAAGCAAAGACTCATCAGTTTTGAACTGTCGGAACATGTAGTCTCCTGGTTCGCAAATTATTTGAGTGACAGGACCCAGTGTATTAAATATGATGGTTTGTGTTCTGAAATTGTCAGTGTCCACAAGGGGGTGCCACAGGGTTCTGGATTAGGACCCCTCCTATTCATTATGTACATTAATGATCTAGGACAAAATGTGTCTGATGCTAGTTTGCATTTTTATGCTGATGACACAATTATTTACTGCTTTGGCTCTTCCCCTGCTAATGCTGTTGCTTCTCTGCAGAAAGCTTTTAATGTGGTGCAGCACACACTTCTGCAGCTAAAACTAGTCTTTAATGTTGACAAAACTAAACTGATGTGGTTTTCAAATTTTAGGAAGAGTCCACAAATTTTTCCCACAGTGTCCACTTTTGAGGGAAATGAAATTGAGGTGGTTCACTCGTACAAGTATCTTGGTATCTTGCTTGATGACGCTCTGACTTTTAAGCCCCATGTTGAAAATCTTGTGAAGAAACTTAAACTGAAACTGGGGTTTTTATTTCGAAATAAATGTTTTTCTTTTGAGGTTAAAAAGCGTCTTGTTACTGCAACTTTTTTATCTATTTTAGATTATTAAGACCTCTTGTATATGAACGCTTCAGCTCAGTGTCTGAGTAAGATTGACTCTGTATATCATGCTGTTTTGAGGTTTGTTACAAACTGTAGAGCCTTGACCCATCACTGTGAACTGTATTCTAGAGTGGGATGGCCATCTTTGTCCACCAGGAGGTTGACTCACTGGTACATTTTTATTTACAAGGCCATGCTTGGACTGTTGCCCCCTTACATTTGTAATTTGATCACAATGAGAAGTGTTGATTCTTATGGTTTGCGTTCTAATGATCATTTGTTGCTTTCTGTTCCATTTGCCCGTACTGAGCTGGGAAAAAGAGCTTTCATGTTCTCAGCCCCCTCTACATGGAACATGTTGCAAAAAGACTGGAAACTAACGGAACTGGCGCCTAGCGGCTGCCCCGGCCTTGGATGCGCTCTGCAGAGCGTGCCCAAATGCCAAGTCACGTTTCGTTACCTTGTATTCATACATGTGTAATGACAATAAAGTTGAATCTCATCTCATCTCATCTTGTTTCATTGACCGACTTTAAATCCAGATTGAGAACACTTGAGACAGCCTCACTAATTTGTAACTGTTTTATATGATTTGTATGTCATTGTAAAATGTATCTGTGATTGTTTTGCTGCCTCTTGGCCAGAACTCCCTTGAAAAAGAGGTTTTTAATCTCAACGGGTTTTTTTTCCTGGTTAAATAAAGGTGAAGAAGAAGAAGAAGAAGAAGAAGAAGAAGAAGAAGAAGAAGAAGAAGAATATAGAGAGCAAACAGATGTTAATGACCAACAAAACTATTACACAGAGTGAAGAAAGGAGTGAAGCCCAGTGCATTGTGGGAGCTCCCCTGGCTGTCTAAACCTATAGCAGCATAACTAAGAGGGGATTCAGGGTCACCTGTTTCAACCCTAACGATAAGCTTTGTCGCAAAGGAAAGTTTTAACCCTATTCTTCAAAACAGAGCTTGAATCTGTCTCCCTAATCCAGATTGGCAGCTGGTTCCAAAGGAGAGGAGCCTGACAACTGAAAGCTCTGCTTTCCATTGTACTTTTAGAGATTCTAGGTATTACAGTAATCCTGCATAAATTTTCAGTTAGTTTGCAATCTGGATTCTTTGCTGGTGGTTACTGTTAATATGGCTGTTCCAAAGAAAGATTTTAACACTCGTTTCTCTGTCACAAGAGGCTTTATCATTCTGAAAAATTACTTTATCATCACCAAACTACTTCTGATTGATGGTAGACATTTTATTTATGTTTAAAGGTATGTTTTACAAAGCTGGAATGTTTAATTGTTATTAAATAAAACAGCTTTGTGTCATTTCTGTGATTTTAGAACACAGAATGATACATGTACTGCTAAACAGCCCAATATGATGAATATAACCTCCTGGAATGAATATTGTCTAATCAGTTTGCTCATCAGAGCTAACAGTTGTATAATATGACTTGATGTTTTTAAAATCTATTTATCATTTTGAAAGGTGCTTTACAAATAAACCTATTTTTTTAATATATAAATTTCACCAACTATCAGTTCCTCTGGTCCTGGTGGGGGTTGTGGTGTTTGCTGTGAGTGGGATTATTGGAGACCCCCTGTACGACTGCCTCCAAGACACGGACTACAGTGAGCTCCTAGATATAATGGATAGAGGCCTTCCCACCACAAAGACGCCTCGGCATGTAGCCATCATCGGTGGGGGAATCGCTGGACTGACTGCAGCAAAGTTTTTAGAAGATGCCGGACATAAGGTGGGTGCCTGGAATCATGCAGCACATCTGATGATTGGATACTGGGCTGTACATTTTGAGGTATGGTAGTCATGTGTTCTGATGGACATATAAAGGTGACCATAATAGAAGCCAGTAACCGTGTTGGAGGGCGAGTGGAGACCTTCAGGAACACAAGAGAAGGCTGGTATGCAGAGCTGGGTGCCATGAGGATCCCCATCTTTCATAAGTGAGTAGTGTTCACTTGGTGATGTTTTTTTCAGCTTACTAAAGCCCTGTTTAACATTAACAGCCTTTTTTATGCAGAAAATTGAATTGTAATTATATTTATCTTAGTAAAATTTAAAAGAAACTGAGAAAGTACAAAAAAAAAGAAACAGCAACAATAATACAGGTCTCACATGCTTTATCAATATAAACACAATGATATGGGAAAGCTGTTCTTTGCTGAAAACTCACCAGCAGTTGAGGAGGATCACACACACACACACACACACACACACACACAGAGTGGTGTGAAAAAGTGTTTGCCCCTTCCTGATTGTTTGTCACTTAAATGTTTCAGATCATCAAGCAAATTTAAATATTAGACAAAGATAACACAAGTAAACACAAAATGCAGTTTTTAAATGAAGGTGTTTATAATTAAAAGTAAAAAAATCCAAACCAACATGGTCCTGTGTGGAAAAGTGATTGTCCCCTAAACCTAATAACTGGTCCCCCCCCCCCCCCCCCCGTTAAAACATAAATTAACTGTGGTTTATCTCATCCTTGGAAAGCTGAGTTCAATTTCTTTAACTATACCCAGGCCTGATTACTGCCACACCTGCTCTCAATCAAGAAATCACTTAAATAGTACCTGCCTGACAAAATGAAGTAGACCAAAAGATCCTCAAAAGCTAGACATCATGCTGCAATCCAAGGAAATTCAGGAACAAATGAGAAACAAAGTAACTGAGATATATCAATCTGGATAAGGTTATAAAGCCATTTCTAAAGCTTTGGGACTCCAGCAAACCACAGTAAGAGTCATTATCCACAAATGGCAAAAACATGGAACAGTGGTGAACCTTCCCAGGAGTGGCCGGCTGACCAAAATTACCCCAAGAATGTAGCGACAACTCATCCAAGAGGTCACAAAAAACCCCACAACAACATCCAAAGAACTGCAGGCCTCCCAAGATTTTTGGGAAAATACTCTGTGGACTGACGAGACAAAAGTTGAGCTTTTTGGAAGGTGTTTGTCCCATTACACCCAGCATAGAAGTAACACAGCATTTCAGAAAAGGAACATCATACCAACAGTAAAATATGGTGGTGGTAGTGTGATGTCTGGGGCTGTTTTGCTGCTTCAGGACCTGAAGACTTGCTGTGGTAAATGGAACCATGAATTCTGCTGTCTACCAAAAAATCCTGAAGGAGAATGTCCAGCCACCTGTTCATGACCTTAAGCTGAAGCACACTTGGGTTCTGCCGCAGGACAATGATCCAAAACACACCAGCAAGTCTACCTCTGAATGGCTTAAGAAAAACAAAATGAAGACTTTGGAGTGGCCTACTCAAAGTCCTGACCTGAATCCGATTGGGATGCTGTGGCATGACCTTAAAAAGGCGGTTCATACTCGAAAACCCTCCAATGTGGCTGAATTACAATTCTGCAAAGATGAGTGGGCCAAAATTCCTCCACAGCGCTGTAAAAGACTCATTGCCAGTTATCGCAAACGCTTGATTGCAATTGTTGATGCTAAGGAAGGCCCAACCAGTTATTAGGTTTAGGGGGCAATCACTTTTTCACACAGGGCCATGTAGGTTCAATTTTTTTCCCTTAATAAACACCTTCATTTAAAAATGGCATTTTGTGTTTACTTGTGTTATCTTTGTCTAACATTTAAATTTGTTTGATGATCTGAAATATTTAAGTGTGACAAACATACAAAAAAAAAGAGAAATCAGGAAGGGGTAAACACTTTTTCACACTACTGTGTGTATGTATGTATGTGTATATATACTGTGTGTGTGTGTGTGTGTGTGTGTGTGTGTGTGTGTGTGCGTGTGCATATAAATTATTTATTTCCTCTATGCAACAGGCAGCATGAAGATAATGCAGTGGCACTTGTGTGTGGTCTATAATCAAAATGATAAAAATGTAGCAAATTATAGGAGTAACCAGTAACAAGGCTTTACATGCACTGATTAAACAAATTAGGTGTACTAATTAGCATATATACAAATCACCAACACAAATAAATTGAAAGTCAATAGCAACTCAGCGGGAAAGCCTAAATCAGTGTAACAATAAAACAAACACCATATCTCTTACTGCATGGTCAGGAAAAGGGCTTACTCATCTTAATTGGGTTTAATTAGCTTCTACACATTTCTACATACACCTATGAATTAAGTAGGTAACAAAGCTGCACGCAAATAACACAAAAAACAACAAAGTCAGCTATAACAAAGTACTTAGATTCTTTCCATGAGCACATGGTGTAACAAAACAAAGCTCTCATTAGTGGTTTGTTGTGGCTGTGCAGAGCTGCTGAGTGAGGCTACTGCTGCTCCAGTGACTGCAATGCAAGCCCTTACCACTAGGCGTCACTGCTGGGCTTCCAAACAGCATTGATTGCCCTTTCTGTTTAATCTGTATATAGTTTTTAAATATCTGCTGTTGTTAGAATAATTTTGAGCTTAAATTATTCAAAGTCAAAAATCAGGCGGAAAGTTGAATTTATGTACATTTATTACAAAAATATAAGGAATCACCCCACACTAATCTATAAGATGAGGAGTTCCTGTGCATTCCTGTGACCCAAAACAGGACATGTCAAAGAGATTGTAATAAATGGCTTAGATCATTCCTTACGCATGTACTAACCCTGTCTGAACTCTCTGAAATTGCTCACAGAAACAGGCCAAGAATATATAAACTTATCCTATATGGAATGCACATCTAAACATTAAACATGGCATATGAAAGGTATGATACTTTTCAAATATACTGTAATAACACATTATTAATATCAATAATAATGTAGATAATATGGAATTTTTCTATCAGCTGTCATAAACACTAAATACTGGTATCACTGATATTATTTACTAGCAATCCATTCACTATATTATTGTCTAAATTGTTAGTAAATATATGAATGAATGAGTGAATGAATGAATGAATGAATGAATGAATGAATGAATGAATCTTTATTTTGGACAGATCAAATGTAAAGATTAAAAGAAAGAGCAGAATTGTCAACGATGGCCCTCACGAGCCATCAATAAGACACCGATAGCCAGCCGGTGAGTTTGCATGTTTTATTAACAGAAAGACAACGACAAAATAATGAGCCACGTGGGGCAAAAACACGGAATATGCACTTGGGAACAAGAACACAGACTACGAGGGAACACACTTACTGAGAGTAGAATGTATCAGGAATCTTAGACGGAGTTTTGACGAGGGAATGTTTGATGAGGTCGCAGCCCAGAGTAACCTGAGCTGCTCCCTAAAATAGGGCCAACAGATTAATCAGCTGATGAGGTCGTCATCAGCTGAATGAATTCCAGCTGTCACTGCGGAGCTCGGCTCTGACAACAGGAAGCCCCGCTGAGACGCTATCACAATAAAAGCCCGGAGACCAAATGGTAAACCTGGGAAGAGAACGGCGAAATACCCGACAACCCAAGCGCTCAGAGTCAGCGCTCGGACCATGACAAGAATGATATAACAAAGGGGGAAAAAAAATCTAACAAGGTCAAATTAAACAATAACTCCTCAGATTATACAGTTCATCATAAGTTATCCGAAATGGGTGATGGCTGAAGCCACAGCTTACATTGCCCACCCATGTTCCATCTAAGAATTCAAAAGGAAAATAAAATGAGAGTGATTACAATTCAGAACAAAGCTAAGACAAAACATGACAAAAAACTAAGCAACAGCATAACACAGACTGAATATGATAATTCTTATGTGATTTTACATGTCATCTTGTACTGTATAGATATTTGGAGTATTTCTTCCTCCAAAGAAATTTATATATACATACATATACTATACGTGTGTGTGTGTGTGTGTGTGTGTGTGTGTGTGTGTGTGTGTGTGTGTGTGTGTGTGTACATAAAATAAAAGTGTCTCCTGGTTGGATGCAGGACACATCCCCAAATTTCTTAGGAAGGGAAGAAAGTTATGTACTATACGTAGATGGTAGATTGTATCTAAGGCCCTCCATTTCTGTTGATGAAGGTTTCTCTACATGAACACAGAATGCCTTCTAAAATGCTTACTTCCTTCTCTCCCTGGCAATGAAAATGGAATAGATTAAAAAAAAAAATTGTCAATAGCTATTGACCAACTTATCATTTTCAACATCCGTATCTGTATAGGCTCAAAATTTCACAATTGGTGCCACCATAATTTTGAGATTTTTACTTTATTCTCAAAATGTTGCCGGAGTGCTGGACTAGTGGTAGAGCATCTACCACAGCTGGGAGGTTGTGGGTTCAAGCCCCGGCTGGCATACTAATGACTGTATAAAAATGGTACTTCCCAATGGTGCTCAGCATAATGGAATGGGGGAAGGATAAGTTTTTTTGTGGCGGTGCCCTGCATGGCAGCGGCCCCTCTGATTCGAGATGCGATGTAGATTGGAAAAATGTATTTTTGTTCTACTGTATGGGATTGGCTGTATGGATTGAATGACAATAAAGTTGGCTGCTTCTTCTTCTTCTAAAATGTGAAACAGTGTGAGAACACAATTCCTGTGATTTTTTTTCTTTTTTGTATTAAATTATTATATAAAAATTATTGAAACCTTCAACCTTAACATTTCCCCACTAACCTGTGTGAAAATATCTACCACAAAATTGGCCAGTGATCTCTGTCCTTAAAAAATGTGCTTAAAACATTTAACTCGTGTGTATTCTACAGGATTCTGCTTTCATTAATTTCCAAATTACAAATTCCTCTCAACCACTTCATTCAAGATGACATCAATACCTACTACTATGTGAATGGAGGGCTCCATAAAACCTATACAGTGGAAAACAACCCCAGCGTGCTCAACTACAGCTTGAATGACAGGGAAAGGGGAAAGTCGGCCACTGAGCTCTTCACTCAGGCACTGTGGAAGGTTTGAATGTGCTCAATTACTTCTGTACAAGGTTTTGTTGTACCGTTTGTTTTGTTAATAGGCTCATTTTTACACAGGTGAGGGACGACCTGAAGAAATTTGGCTGCAGTGCCTTGCTCGATAAATATGATTCTTACACTGTTAAGGTAAATATTTAGTTATTTTAGATACTGACTTGATTGATGACATGCAGTCCTGAGATTGAAGCTGTTTGGAAAAATGTCTCCACACAGGAGTATCTGGTGAAGGAGGGCAATCTGAGTCGTGGTGCTCTGAGGATGATCGGGGACATCCTTAATGAAAACAGCCTCTTCTACACATCACTGGTCGAGATGCTGTACATGCAATTAGACATCAGTGACAACATCGAGTAAGAAAGATTCAGTTCACTAGTATCTTTTGCTCAGGAGTACCCAAATGCTGACTAAAGAAACCATGAAGTTGGCACTGGATTTTGTGTTTTTTTTTTTCCAGGAGTCCCTTTACCTATAACCAGTGGTGCCTGAGCCCATGACCAAAAAAATAAAAAAAAAAAAGTGGGAGAAAGTTGCAAATTTACAAGAAAAAAATGCCAAAATTATGAGAAAGAAAATGAGTAAATTTATGGGAGAATTTGCTAATTTTCAGGAAAAACAAATAAATTTACTACAAGAGAAATGTTTCATATTTAAGATGAAAAAAGCACATATAGCTAGTCTTCAAAGGCCAGCTCATACTTTAGAACTCAGCTGTTTTACCTTCATTTTAAGGATCAGTATGTTCTTTGGCTCTATGCATATTTTTCAGCCCAAAATTGGGAGTGTTTTAAAATGAATGGAATACATCCGCATTGTTTGCTTACTCACCATGGAGGAGTCTCCTAAAACTTTACAGAAAATGTCCTTAGCAGCAGGCATGATCAACTCTTCAAGGACAGTAAAAGCCTTTTTAGCCTTAACAATGTGGTCAGCCTCTAAGTATGATGTTCTTAGTGCCACCAATTTGTCGAGGTAGTCACTGTAGTGTATGGGAAACTACACGATGCACTGCGCTGCGGACGCACACACGCACAGGTGACGTCAGCACGTCACAGGTATATTAAGCAACCGCCCAGGGCTAGTTTCTCTCTTGCTACACACTGCTACTACCCTCTACGCTGTGCAAACTCCCAACCTCAACACGTGAACGTGCCCGCCCTTATTTCTAGACATAACAGTTGGTGACGAAATGCTGGTGTCACCTCTACCACCGTTCCTCACTCTGCCTGGTGAGCTGCCTATTCCTTGGTCTCGTTGGTACTAGTCATTTGAAACGTTCGCATCCACCACCGACTTAGCTAAAGCTAGCGAGGCTAGGCTACGCGTCATGCTAATTCATTGCCTCGGCAGCAAGGGACAGGAAGTTTTTTGGACGCTTGGACCCTGCGGACACTTACGATGAGTGTGTTGCTTTATTAGCCAAACATTTTGCCACCCCTGAGAGCGTTTTGGTCTGAAGACTCAAGTTTCACCAGCGCTGATAGTGTGCGGGTGATAGTAGAGTCATTTTGGGGGGTTTCGTGACCAACCTCCCAGGACCTTTTTTTCTCACTGGATTTAGCATTCTAGACCCATTTTAATGAAAATAAGCTCCCATGTACCTCCCAAAAATTACGGGAAACCTTTTTTTTGCCCAAAATTCAAAATGGCCGCCAAAATGCATACCACCACCTATATCTCAGTAACTAATTCAGCTAGGAGGTTGATTTTGGTGTCTAGACATAGGTTTTTGGGGTCAAGCATTCCATTAATGCTATTAGTTTACTTGTGAAACAAACCCATCACGATGAAATCCAATATGGCCGCCAATATGGCCACTGATTAACATTTTTTTTGTTTCTTGACTACTAAGGCACCTAGAAAGCTGATGTTGGTGTCAAAACAGAGGTTTAAGGGGTCATACTATCTGTTTATTCCAATAAAAGTGTGTTTAAATGATTACATAATCGAGAAATCCAAGATGGCGGCCGGCTGTCATTTTCACATGCAATGGACTTTTTCATATCCGTCACCAAATGAGCTAAAAAAAAGTCAAGTGAGGCTCCTGTGAACCATCCATTGTGTTCATTAGTGCCCTCATTGTCTATCAAGCTCAAAATGGCCCCCAGCCGCCATCTTGGAATACACTTTACGCAGACACATTTTCTCTAGACCTTATGTTAATGCCACGCAAACGTCCAACTCAATTACATGTAGTCCACTATCAATCACCACATCACATCATACTAAGATGTCCAACTACACATCACTATCACTACTTGATTCACTATCAATGAATGAGTCACTGTATGAACTTGCGCTATCTGAAGCACTGTCTTCACCACTGCTGCTCTCCTCACTGTTGACTTCTGTGTTCGGTTTCGGCATTGACAGGGGAAGTGGCGGTTGAGTCGATCGTACAGGTAGACATAGACCATTCACCAAATGCCACCCATGACCGATTGGTGATGGGTGACTTTGAAGGTGGAAGTTCGTCAGCAAGTACGCAAGGTAGTTTGTCCTGAGGAGGTGATGATGCAGACTGTCTGCGTCTGGTATTAATCTCATTGTGTTTTTTTTCTTTTGTCCCCTCCACTTGTTAGCCCTTGCTATCCCTGGTGTTACGCTGTTAGAATCCCCATAGACGAAGCGAATTACAAATTTTTCTAAATTACTGATAACATTCGGTGGGCATGGGAGGTGTGCGCCACATGATGAAAGTAACTTGTGTGCCTCCTTAGATTTCGCCAAGCGTCCTACTATCAGCAATTTACTTGCCCCGAAGAACCCAGAGTTATGATCACACCCGCTAATGACATGTACTGAAATGATGGATTGAGATATTTCTTCACTACACAAACGTTTGGCATCAATCAGTTGATGTTTGCGTTTTATGCACAAGATCCCCGGTGTCCTATGAGCCACATATGCTGCCTGGACATAGTTGTCAGTGTCTTCTGTGTCAACCACGACTGCTGCTTTGTAGCCCTTTGACCGTAGCACACTATACATTGTGAACATGGCAGTGTCTGCTTCTGCTTGAAAGCATACGAATTCTGGCAATTCCTCACCCGTAGTCAGATTCTGTGCATAGCTGCTGACCACACAATAGACTATCTCGGTCTCTGTAGTCTCTGCCGCTCTCTGGAATTCCCTTTTCAGAAAAGCCTGTAGACGGATCTTGTTCGCAGGTTTACCTAGCAGAGCATGGAACTCCTTACTTGAGGGAAACTTGTCCTCTGCCTTCATAAACACGTTCTTTACTGGCATCTGGTTCTGTCGATGTATCCGTTCACTGTCCTTAATGCTATAGTCCTGTTCGTATGAATCGTTCACGCAAATGATCCTTTCTGCATTCGGGTGCCTACGCAGGACAAAATCCACCATTTTCTGTGCATAGTCGCCCCAGGTAAACTTGGTACCGTCCCTCTTCTCCCTGTCCTCAGTTGTTGGTACCGCAAGGTGCCAAATGAGACCCATGTCAATGAGGGATGTATATACTTCAGGTTCTGGAGTCACAGTCATTGTCAATTTTTGCAAAAGTTTGCTTTTCTGTGACTTGCGGAATGTTCCATTGGCATTGAAGATCGAAAGGCATTCAGGTGTGACACGATGTTGCATGACATCTTCAAGTTTCAGTGTCCCGCTACTGTCAACTAATCCAACAACTGTGGCCATTGCGTCCCGCTCCATTCCCTCCGCCTTTCCCTTTAAATTCTCTGCTACTCCTCCATTCAGTTCTTGACTAGAAAAGTTCTGTCGCTTGCTACGAGGAACTCTGTCATTCAAAGACTTGGTTTTGGAATACACCCTCTCATCCATGAACTCCTTAACTTTACTTCTACCATCCTCCTTGGCCGATGCAAGATCAACAGCAAGTGAATCGGAAGCTGGGATTCCTGACTGAAGGGACCGCAGTGTCTGGTTAGTATGGTCGAACGGATCACACTCAAACTCATTAAGACAGGAACTGATGTCTTGCACGGCTTGTTCATCCTTTCTTATTCTACTCGATGAGCAATCAGCATGCTCGGATTTCCTATGGCCCTTGTGATTAGCATGAAAATGCACAGCTCTTCTCACTCGATTGATGTTATTCACGTTCCTAGTGTTTGAAAGGAGTTGCTTCTCATTGTTCAGAATGGCCAACCAACCAGACTTTAGCTTCGAACCCTTATTCATCGTTGACTCAATCCATATGTCCAGAGCAACACAGGAATACGGATTTCCTGTCATTGACTGTGCGAACATACCATCATTCATAAACGCAGCCTGTTCTACGGGAAGGGTATCAAGTACTGCTATGAAATCTGGGAGATGTCGTCCATACTTGTCATTGTCATAGATTTGCATCCAAGGTAGCATGAGCTTGAGTGAGGACTTATACTCATTCCAGTTGCTTGTTCTCAGAGCGTGGATATTTTGGGTCAGGGCTTCCACCATTTCCATGAAGGATAACCAGTATTCCGCCAAGGGGGCACTCTCAAAATCCCTGAACAGCGTCTCAATGAGATCTTTCACCTCCGCATTGTTCTCTAACTCAGCGTGTACAGCCGCTGGTTCCTGAGCATCAATCTCATGTCTGAGCCTGGCAAGAGCTGACTTTACCTCTTCGGATAGAGGAGAACCTTCCAAACGCTTGTCTAGGGCATGATGGACTAGAGTCTCGTAGAACAGGCGAAGACAGCGAACTCCGCGCTTGAAATGCTTTCCACGAAGGGCTTGATCTACCGAGCCATCTGCTATAACACCTGCAGCTACCAATACATCAGAAATGCCGGATCCATGGAACCATTTGTATATCGTGTAAATGAACGACATCTGAATGTGAAAGGCAGCCATGAATGGTAAGATCTTGGCAAACTGTTGTGGGTTTTCGCTTTTCAGCTCCAGCATTAGCACATAGACGGGATGGTCACCAACGATTATGGCAAAAGGCATCTTCTTCTCCTCGATTGCTTTTGCGAGCTTACACAGTACATCATAAAGAACCGTCTTACTGGGTGGGTCAGGGTAGGTCATGTAGTATATCGCTCGACTCTTCTCATCAGCATTTGACATTCTGGCTTGAAACCCTGAAAACCCTGGTACTGTCTGTTCCTCTGGTTTAGGACGTGTTCGGTCATCCTTAGCCCTGGCCAATGCATGTATTACACTGCGCCCTCTATGCAAGGATGTATCTTCAGGAGGGTTGTTGTCTGCAACTCTTTCTCGAATAGGCGGTTCCCCACGCTTAACTGTCTTGTATGGGATGGTGTGTTGCATGTCGCTACCAATCTCCTTGAGAGATGTTGACAGGAACTGAGGTGTCATAAGTGTCCGATCCTCCTGATTCTCCGATGGTTCATCAAATGTCTCTGGCTGAACAAACATGACATTAGTGCGATGCGCCTGGCCAGCACCAGTCAATGTATCACTCTTAAAGTCATCATTGTCAACTACAGCGATTGCAGGCTTCCCAAAGGCAAGTTCGGAGGGACAATTGAGTGAATTTATTTCGGATAGTACAGTACAGGTTAAAAGAAACTGTATAATATAACAACAAGGTCAAATTAGACAAAGACTCCTCCTACTATACAATTCCATGTGAGTTATCCGAAATGGGTGATGGCTGAAGCCGCAGCTTATATTGCCCACCCATATTCCATCCAAGAATTCAAA
This sequence comes from Pholidichthys leucotaenia, assembly GCA_020510985.1. Classification (NCBI taxonomy): domain Eukaryota; kingdom Metazoa; phylum Chordata; class Actinopteri; order Cichliformes; family Pholidichthyidae; genus Pholidichthys; species Pholidichthys leucotaenia. Next base: position 76,633,670 of record CM035847.1, read on the forward strand.
AGAGAAAAAAGAGAAAACAAGACAAGAGCGATTACAATTTAAAACAAAGCTAAGACAAAATGTGACTGAGAGAAAAAAAAGAAAACTAAGCTAGGCTAAGTTAAGCGGTTACTATTCAAAAACAAATCTAAGACAAAATGTCACAGAGAAAAAAAAAAAAAAAACTAAGCTACAACACAACACAGGCTGGATATGTCAATCCTTATGTCCTCCAACCTAACATGCATGTTAGGTTAATTGGCTGTTCTAAATTGTCCCTAGATATCTGTTTCCTATAGGCCCTTAGAATAGAGGGTTAGTATTAATGAAAGCGCTTTGAGTGGTCTTTGTGACTAGAAAAGCGCTATATAAGTGTAGGTTAGTTAGTTAGTTAGTTAGTAGTTTACATGTCGTCTTGTAAATATGTTTGGAGTATTTCTTCCTTTAGTTTTTGTTTAAATTGTCCAAGCGTTGTACATGATTTTAATTCAGGTCCAAAATCGTTCCATAATCTGACTCCTTGCACTGAAATACAGTGTTGCTTGGTGGTTGTTCTCACTGTAGGCTTTTGAAATATACATGTTCCTCTGAGGTGATATCGTTTCTCCCTTGTTTGGAACAACTTTTGGATATTTGCGGGCAGTGATAAATTCTTCACTTTGAACATTATTATTGCGGTTTTAAAGTCAACCAGATCTTTCAACTTGAGAGTTTTTTGTTTAAGAAAAAGTGGGTTTGTTGGCTCCCTGTAAGCCGCTTTGTTTATTATTCTAATAGCTCTCTTTTGAAGCATAAAGAGTGGATATATGTTTGTTTTATATGTATTTCCTTATACTTCATTACAATATGTCATGTATGGGAGTATTAATGAATGATACAAGGTGTATAGTGTGGGTTGATTCAGCAAATATTTCACTCTGTGTAATATTGCAATTGATTTGGATACTTTACCTTTAATATAATAATAATATAATTAAAAATAATAAAATAATAATATAATTAATATGTGACTTCCAACACAGTTTGTTATCAATTATTACTCCAAGGAATTTAGTTTCAGATACCCTTTCAATCTCTACACCATTTACACTGAGTTTGGGTACTGGGTTGTTGTGATGGTTGTTAAAGACTATAAATTTTGTCTTACTTAAACTGAGCGTTAATTTGTTTGAATCAAACCACAGTTTAAACTTTCCTAATTCCTTTCCGAGTGTATCCAGAAGTTGTTCCAAATTGTTTCCACTGCATAGCAGATTAGTGTCATCGGCAAACAATATTAAGTCCATTTTTTCTGAAACTTTACATATATCGTTTATATACACTACCGTTCAAAAGTTTGGGGTCACTTAGAAATTTCCTTATTTTTGAAAGAAAAGCACTGTTTTTTTCAATGAAGATAACTTTAAACTAATTAGAAATACACTCTAATATCTAATATACATTGCTAATGTGGTAAATGACTATTCTAGCTGCAAATGTCTGGTTTTTGGTGCAATATCTACATAGGTGTATAGAGGCCCATTTCCAGCAACTATCACTCCAGTGTTCTAATGGTACAATGTGTTTGCTCATTGCGTCAGAAGGCTAATGGATGATTAGAAAACCCTTGTGCAATAATGTTAGCACAGCTGAAAACAGTTTAGCTGGTTAGAGAAGCTATAAAACTGACCTTCCTTTGAGCAGGTTGAGTATCTGGAAAAAAATATTATTTCAAATACAAATCATTATTTCTAACCTTGTCAATGTCTTGACTATATTTTCTATTCATTTTACAACCCATGGTGGTAAATAAGTGTGACTTTTCATGGAAAACACAAAATAGTTGTCTGGGTGACCCCAAACTTTTGAACGGTAGTGTACATATTGAATAATAATGGTCCCAAAACTGAACCCTGTGGGACTCCACAGGTGACCTTCAGTAACTCTGAGTTTTTGTTGCTAACACATACATACTGATATCTATTCTTTAAGTAACTACTTAACCAGGACAGTGCTACCCCTCTAATACCACAATTTTGTAGTTTCTTTAATAATAAATTGTGATCTACTGTATCAAATGCTTTTTTAAGATCATAGGAATACTCCAGCTGAATACTCTTTATTTTCAATGGCTGTTGATATTTTTTCTGTAAATTCCATTAGGGCATATGCAATTGTCCTCTTGTGTCTGAACCCATATTGCTGCTCACACAATAAATCATTCTTCAGTATGAAGTTGTCAATTCTCTCATAGAATATTTTTTCAAGTATCTTGGAAAATTGCGGTAATAGTGAAATTGGTCTATAGTTTGAGAGTTCCCCTCTGTCGCCCGTCTTGTATATCGGAATTAACTTTAGCTATTTTCATTGCATTGGGAAATATACCTGATTGGAGAGACAGGTTACAGATATACGTCAGTGGTTTTATTATGCATTCGATAACAGTTTTGACTAGTAGTATGTCAATACCATCACAGTCCATAGATGTTTTACTTTTGAACGATTTAACAATTTCAATGACCTCTCTTTCGTCTGTGTTCTTTATGAAGATGGAGTCTTTTACAGCAGTGTTACTGCATATTGTATCACCTGAAGGCACTGTAGTGGGTATTTCTCGGGCCAGTTTAGGTCCAATGTTAACAAAAAAATTATTAAATTCATCTGCAGGTGAAGCTATATTCACACTCTGAGTCGTTTTATTATTTTTTGGAATATTAGTTGGGTAGTTTGTATTTCTGCTTTTATTTTCAAGGATACTGTTGAGTATTGTCCATGTATTTTTAATATTGTCTTTGTTTTTCACCAGTTCTTTACTGTAATAGTCTCTTTTACTACATCTTATTATATATGTTAACTTATTTTTGTATGTTTTATACCGCTGCTCTGCTTCTTTTGTCCTTTTCTTTAGGAAAGCTTTATATACTAACTAACTAACTAACCTGCACTTATATAGCGCTTTTCTAGTCACAAAGACCACTCAAAGCGCTTTCATTAATGCTAACCCTCTATTCTAAGGGCCTATAGGAAACAGATATCTAGGGACAATTTAGAACAGCCAATTAACCTAACATGCATGTTTTTGGCATGTGGGAGGAAACCGGAGAAATCCCGGAGTAAACCCACGCAACACGGGGAGAACATGCAAACTCCACACAGATCACTGTTGGTCGGGGGCTGGGATCGAACCCACGATCCCACGATCCCCACAATCCCTCGGCCAAGGGTAAACTGTGCTGCCGCAGTGCTAACCACTGCGCCACCGTGCAGCCTTTCATGATATAATATCATAAATTTTTCTTTTTACACGCCTTTTGTAGTCCTTTGGTTAGCCATGGCTTATTAGCAAATTTGTGTTTAAGCTTTTTTTTTACTAATGGGCAGTTTTTTCATAAAGAGTGGTTACAATGTTTATAAATGTGTCATAGGCTTCATTTACATCTGATACATAGACTTCTGTCCAGTCTTGCTTCAGCAAGTCCTCTTTAAGAGAACTGATTGCATTTGGTGATTTGTGTCTGAATGATTTTGAAATTTTTTCTGCGTTGGGCCCTGTGTGGCCATGGATAAGTGCAAAGGTTGGCAAGTGGTCACTTATATCATTTATCAATAATCCACTTTCTATTTTCTTATCGAAAACATTGACAAACAGGTTGTCAATAAGTGTAGCAGAGTGAACTGTGATTCTACTGGGATGTGTTATTGTGGAATATAGACTCATGCTGTACATAGAGTTCATGAACTCTGTAACTACATTTTGTTGATGTGGATTCAGTAAATCAATATTGAAATCTCCACAAATTGCTACCATTTTCTTACTAGTAATATTATTGTACAGCTCAACTAATTTATCTCTGAATGTCTCAATGCAAGTTCCCGGCGTTCTATATATGCAGCTTATGATTAGATTTTTTGTTTTGTCTAGGTCAATCTCAACAGTAACACATTCCAAAATCCCTGGTAGTGCAGAGGACATTTCATTTACAAGCTTACACCTATACAGGTCATCAATATACAGTGCAACACCACCACCCTTTTTTTGAGTTCTGTTACTATAAAACATCTGATATCCCTCTATTGCCATCAGGGGAGCCTGTTCTTCATTAAGCCAGGTTTCAGAGACTGCAATAGCTGTGAATTTTCTGTCTAGCTGTTTTAAATAGTCCTGAATCTGTGGAAAGTTTTTGTTAAGACTTCTGCTATTGAAGTGTATTACTGACAGTTTACCATCTAGTTGCACTTGACTTTTGAATTGCTTTTCAGTGTAATATTCACAGTGGTTATGAATATTATTGAAAAAGTGGTTATCAGGATCAATATCATTCTCCATCTCTTGTGGTTTATGTTCAGCATAGTGGCATATTTTCAGAGTTTGAGTTTCCTCACTCTGTGTCAGATGACTTCCTCCAGCTGGGGATGATTGATGTCTACTCGAGTCGATCATAAGTTTTTGTTTATTTTGCTTATTTTTTTTAAAGTACTTTGGCATGGTGTATCAAAAGAACTATTCTTATCATGTGTATGAATATGGATTATCATTGACTCATAATTTTCTTAATCAGTGTTCATCTGTATTTATCTAAGTCAGTAGCATCTCTGATCAATATACTCCTTGCTTGCTCAGGTGTTCCATTTAGTTTAATCCAAATTCTACAATTTCTTGTCCAGGTTGTCTGTATCTTATTTTGTTTTTTCAGCATCCGTGCCTGCCGTGCTAATTCAGCGTTTTTTTTTTGTCAGGTGTTCATTTAGGTAAACTTGAGTATCCTTTAGCTTTTTGGCCTGCCTCAGTATGTCATTCTTTACCCTTCTGTTCACAAAGCGCATCACAATTGATTTCTTTGTTTTGTTATCTTTCTTCGGTAGAGCATAACAGGCTGAAATTGCATTGGCTTCTACCTTAATGTCTCTATTATTAAGGAACTGAAGCACTTGATTTTCTAAGGACACTGATTCACTCACGGGAGCATCTTCACCATTCAGTCCTGTTGTGGCATGGGCGTATGACTGATATCTGATGTCTAGTCCACTTATAACTAGGTCATCAATACGAGAACCTTGTTCAAGATCCTCGACGCGTTGCTCCAAAAGACGCCCGTGTTGCTCCAAAAGACGCCCGTGTTGCTCCAGGTCCATAATTTTTTTGTCTTTTTCTTGAATTATTAAATGTAGGGCTTGTACCTCTTCTATTAGGCCTATTATTTTGGCCTGCTGGCTAGTCAATTTGGCCAATTCTTCTAACACAAAGTTCAGAGATTTTTTAATTTCTTCCATTTCCTCTTTTTTTGGTGGCATTTTACTGACCTGTGGATAGAAATAAACAGAGAATCCGGCTAGGCCTCAACTAGCCCGGCCGCTGCTGGACCCGCAGCAACCGAGCTCCTGCGCAGCTCCTCCGCCAAGTAACGCTGCACAGCTCCGCAGATCACCGCCGTCGATCGCCGCCGCCTGCCGCCGTCTGCCTGGCCGGTTATGCTGCACACCGCCGGCACAGCCGAACTCCACCGATCACCGCCGCCGATCACCGCCGCTCGCCGCCGATCACCGCCGCTCGCCGCCGTCTGGCTGGGTGGCACCTCCGCTAGGCCCCGTCACCGACCACCGTCAGTCTGGTAGTTCCTCAGCTGGGCCTCGCAACTGGGCTCCGACTCAGGCCACTGTCCTGCTGGGTCCAGGTGGCCCCCGTCTCTCACCAACGCCGCGCCCGAGCTCCCAACCGCCGCCTCGGTTGGTTCCTCCGGTAAGCCCTCACCGGGGACTGAGCCGCTTCGTGTCGGAGTTAGGTGGCGCACTGGGAGGAAAAATTCGGGGAGGACTTGAGATCACTGAACACCCAGAAGTCTCGCAACATGAGGACGTCATTGTAGCTGATGCCTAGGCCATCTTTGTGCAGCAGATCTACGATCTCTCTACTTTTGGTCATTCCATGTAGCAAGACAGAGAGATTCACCTCAAAGGAAGTGCGCCTTCCTGTGATGTAGCTCGTGAGGATCGACCCAATGGTCCGGACAGATGGGTTGTCATCAACTTCTGATTTACTTGGGTGTTTTAGCCATGTTATGAGCTTTAGGAGTAGCCATTTAGGTCCTCCTTTTTCTCCAACTCTAATACATATGGAGGCCAGGGAACAGTATCAGTCGCTTCAACTTGCTCTTTGAGTCGTACTGCCACGTTCTTCACCAACTGATCCTCGCTTATGCCTAAGGAAGATAGTGCTGCTTCTACATAGGTAGCTGCAGCTTTCTTGTCATATACCAGTTCACTCTCATTTAACCGACTACGTCTATGGAAGCCAATGTCCTCCTCAAATTCCTTTATAAGAATTCCTTTCACATAATTCGACTTTACTTTTGCGTCATGTCCATGATTTAAGATAATTCGTTGATAGTCCTCCAGTAGACTCTGCAATGTCCGAAATTCATGTTCATCAAAGATCACCTTACGAACATGATTGAAGAAGATGGCTTGTGCTTCTCGCAGATTTACATCCTGCAGGTGTTGAGTGACTTCTTCTGTAAGAGGCTGGGAATCGGGAATGTAGTGTTTCCAGCAGCCGCGATGGTAATGGATTTCCCACCCGAAAGCTGTTTCACAGTCTGGAATGGATGCAATCAGCGTGTTGAGCCTCGACCTCAGGACCGGATCATTCAGGTGTACAGTGTGTAACTTGAATTTTCTCCAGGCGTCCTTTGTTGATATTAGGAGCAATTGTTTCCAGTCCTGGTGACTGCTTTTCTGTGGTCCCTTATTGCACCACATGCATAGGTTCTTGTCATGCACAATACCAATGCTGGACCGGAGCCTCTTCGGTGAAAAGAGAGAAGCAGATGGAGATGGATCCCCCTGAACTGATTGATTGTCTCTTTCAAGATCTACCTCTAATTTATGCTTACGTTTCTCGGCTTGAGATAGACAACGCTTGTTAGATAACGTGGTGTAACATGTATGGTGCATATAATGCCCTTTTGGCCCTTTGGCCCAATCAATATTCCCACATTGAAACCGATCAAGTCCTTTCCATCGTAGAGTTTTTTCACGAATTGAATTCCATTTTTGGTCCTTGGTATTATCCAAAGAGTCACTTTTGGTACATGGTTGACCACAACGTAGAATGCATTCGTATTCACCGGAAGACGTTGATGGTAATTCATCGTTGTCACTTGCAGTATCCATTTTATCCCTCACTTTATATGAATAAGTGTCTGAAAACAAAAACAAATTTGTCATTATCAGAACAGAGGAGAGAAAAAGGAGGGATGACAAGACCTAGAGTCAAAGGCCCTTGTACTGTCTACTGTCATTACGGTAGCATTAAGCAAGCAGCATGGTCAATATGCTAACATTACCTGACTATACAGTATGGAACAAGATTCAGAATTCTAACCTCTTCAGATAAGTTTAAAGCTAAATTTATACATACCTGGCAACCTTGGTTAAATTGGAAAGATTAGGACTACATATTATGGCAGCACAGACATTACAAAATCACTGCATCCTCTCTCTTGCTATGCAAAAAGGAATCAATGAATCAAGCATAGGATTCCGGGAATCCTAAGGGGATTACCCAAGTGTTCCTCAGTGAAATCATTGAATCAATGCAGGAGCTGTGGTGTAATCTAAGGATTACATATGTGGAGCCACTAGGGGGCGACACAGACCGGATGTTGTCAGGTGTACAGCATGACGGATGATAATATGGCGGAGTTCGTGTGTTAATGTGTTACAGCCAGTCAATAAAGGAGGCTCCGTGTTCACCCAAAGCAGCAGTCTTTATTTATAAAAGAACCCAACACAACATGGTGTCAGAAGTTGGTGCGCTTTGAGGTGAGAAAAGTCAGCTTTGCAACCGGCTAACGGCTATGACGGACGAAGTTCAAAGAGCTGCAGCTGCGCCAGTTGATCCAGTAATGGCGGCGGCTACTCCAGCGGCAACCTTCACCATTAAACCACCGGAGCCCTTCGACTTTGCGAGACCCCAAGAGTGGGAAAGGTGGATAAGACGGTTTGAGCGTTTTAGACTGGCAAGTAACCTGAATAACTCATCTGAGGCGAACCAAGTAAATATGGTGGTTTATTGCATGGGAGATGAGGCTGACGACGTGCTAAGAGGGCTCGAGCTAACGAGTGTGCAGCGCCAGCAGTACGAGGCCGTTAAAACAGCCTTTGATAGACATTTCGTTCCCAGAAAGAACGTGATTTATGAACGAGCAAAATTCAACAAGCGAGTGCAACAGCCGGCAGAACCAGTAGACTCGTTCATAACAGCACTCTATGCACTGGCAGAAAACTGTGAGTACGGTGCACTTCATGATGACCTCTTGAGAGACAGGCTTGTAGTGGGTCTGAAAGATCCGTCGCTGTCAGAAAGAATGCAGCTTGACAAAGATCTTACCCTAACTAAAGCTATAACAATGGCAAGACAATCTGAAGAAATAAAACGACAACAAACTGACCTAAGAGGTGAAACTAGCATTAACAGAACAGCCGTGGATGCGGTACACATCAGAAAAGCCAAGCCAAATAAGTTCATAATTAAGGAACAAAAACAGATTAGGTCCTCAAGGCCTCAGCAGACAAAACAAGACAGTAAAGTTTGTTCCAAGTGTGGCAAAGCACCAGCACATGCAGCAGTACAGTGCCCAGCTAAAAACACGGAATGCCATAACTGTAAAAAACGTGGACACTATATTAGAGTCTGTAGGTCCAACCCAACTGTGAATGAGGTCGCTGACAATGCAGATGGACTTTTTCTGGGTGAAGTGGATCTAGGGGAGGATCCATGGCTGGCAGACATAAATGTGAGAGGAAATAAAGTGACTTTTAAGTTAGATTCCGGAGCGGACGTCACAGCGGTTTCTGACCAAACATTTGAAATCTTCAAGAAGAAAAATGAACAGTTGGAAAAGGCACAAAAACCACTCTACGGACCGGGTGGAACTGCACTAACCGTGTTGGGGTCTATGACAGAGACTATTACATACGGTGACAAGAGTGCTACTGAGAAAATCTATATTGTCAAAAATCTGCGCATGGCACTACTGAGTAGAACAGCTTCCGTGAGACTGAAACTAATTGCCCGAATTGACACTATAGACCAAGAGACAGTGAGAAAAGCGTACCCCAAGTTATGCAGTGGACTTGGGCTTGTTCAAAAGCCATATACAATTAAACTGAAACCTGATGCTAAGCCCTTTTCGCTCAAGGTGCCAAGGCGTGTGCCACTGCCGCTCATGGGTAAAGTGAAAGAAGAGCTCGAGAGGATGGAAAAGTTGGGAGTCATCAGTCGCGTGGAGCAGCCAACAGATTGGTGCTGTGGCATGGTTGTAGCTCCCAAAAAGGACAAAGAAAAGGTGCGTATCTGTGTGGACATGACACCTTTAAACGAGTCAGTGTGTCGCGAAAGATACATCCTCCCGTCTGTGGACCAAACGCTAGGCATGCTCACAGGTGCTCAGTATTTTTCAAAGCTTGATGCAAATATGGGATTTTGGCAAATACCACTGTCTAAAGAGTCGGCCTTTCTCACCACATTCATTACGCCATTTGGCAGATACCACTTCAACCGTTTGCCATTTGGTATTTCCAGTGCTCCTGAACATTTCCAAAACATGATGGTAACAGAGGTTACATCGGGTCTCGACGGAGTCGTCTGTCACGTCAGAATCAGAATCAGAATCAGGTTTATTGCCATTGTTCATGTAGTACACAAACTAGGAATTTGTCTCGGTACAATGCTGCAACATTAAACATGATAAGATAAGAGAAATAAACTATACATGTAATAAAGTGTAGGATAAGATTAAGTGATACTGGTCAACAGTTAAAATATATATTAGCCAGCAGCAGATACTGTGGAGAACTATATAGTGCAGTCGGTAATGCAGGAAGAAAACAGTGATGATTGACATGAGTCTGGTTGAGCTGCTGTACATGGTGCACGAGAGTCACTTAGTGTTCAGCAGTCTAATGGCAGAGGGGAAGAAGCTGTTCATGTGACGGGAGGTTTTAGTCTGGATGGACCGAAGTCTTCTACCAGAGGGGAGGGGGGCAAACAGTACGTGACCAGGGTGTGAGGGATCGGCTATGATCCGGCCAGCACGCCTCCGGGTCCTGGAGATGTACAGATCCTGGAGAGATGGGAGCTTGCAGCCGATCACCTTCTCAGCAGTGCGCACGACGCGCTGCAGCCTTAGTCTGTCCCTGGCAGTGGCTCCTGCGTACCACACGGTTATGGAGGTGGTGAGGATGGACTCGATGATGGCTGTGTAGAACTGCACTAACATCTTGGTGGGTAGCTTGAGCTTCCTCAGCTGCCGCAGGAAGAACATCCTCTGCTGGGCTTTTTTGATGAGTGAGCTGATGGTCAGCTCCCATTTGAGGTCCCTGGTGATGGTCACGTGGACGATATCCTGGTCTGGGGATCCACGAAGGAGCAGCACGACGCAAGACTGCACGCTGTCTTGAAGTGCGCGGAGAAAGCCGGCGTTACGTTGAATATGTCAAAATGTGAGTTTGGCAAAAGAGAGGTTAAATTTCTTGGGTTTATTGTTTCAGCAGAAGGAATGAAGCCAGATCCAGACAAAACCCAAGCTGTTCAGGACATGAAAGAGCCAAGCAACGTGAGCTCAGGAGCTTTCTCGGAATGGTGAACCAGCTGGGGAAGTTCATTCCGAACCTTTCTGAAAAGGACAAACCATTGAGAGACTTGCTTTCAACAAAGAACATGTGGTACTGGGGGCATGAACAACAAAATGCGTTTTGTAACCTCAAACAAGAACCGTCCTCTGCTCCTGTATTGCAGCGCTATGACCCAAACAAACCACAGAAAATATCTGCAGATGCCTCTTCATACGGATTGGGGGCAGTCATGCTACAGAAGGAGAGAGACGTGTGGTCACCAGTTGCGTATGCTTCCCGATCATTGACACCTACAGAGCAGCGCTACGCCCAGCTGGAAAAAGAAGCGCTGGCTCTCACGTGGGCCTGCGAAAGATTCAATGACTTTATCCTGGGTCTGCACTTTGTACTAGAAACTGATCATAAGCCACTAGTGAGCCTACTGGGAGGACAAGCTTTGGATGCGCTTCCATCACGTATACAGAGATTTCGTATGCGCCTAATGAGGTACTCATACACTATAAAGCACATCCCTGGCAAAAGTCTAACCACTGCCGACACGCTCTCACGCTTACCGCTCACAAACAGTGTTACTCACACAGACACAGATCTTATGGAGGACACTAACATTTATGTTGACTCTGTGCTAGAGGGACTCCCTACAAGCAGCAAATATCTTGCAGATCTCCAAGAGCAACAGCAGTCCGACAGCGTCTGTTCACAAGTCATGAAATACTGCACAGAAGGCTGGCCGGATCGTAACCAGCTACAGGGAGCGGTGAAGCACTACTGGTCTGAGAGAGCCGTTTTGAGTGTGCATAACGGACTACTACTGAGAGGCACGAGGTTAGTTATCCCTGCTAACATGAGAAATGCAGTTTTGGACAAGATACATGAGGGCCACCAGGGGGTGGTTAAATGCAGAGAGCGCGCCCGTCAGGCTGTATGGTGGCCAGGTTTAAGCAACCAAATTAGTGAAATTGTACTCAAATGCAGAAAGTGGAAAGGGTTAATGTGAGAGAGCCTTTAGTGCCCACAGATTTACCAGAAAGGCCATGGCAGAAGTTGGGAGCTGATTTGTTCACGCTACAAGACAAAAACTACCTGTTATTAGTGGACTACTTCTCTAGGTATATAGAGATTGCCCAGCTCAGCCCAACTCGCTCTGCCAATGTCATTGTGCATTTAAAATCAATGTTTGCACGTCACGGAATACCAGAGATACTGATCACGGATAACGGCCCGCAGTTCGCAAGTCAGGAAATGGAAGACTTTGCAAAGGAGTACTGTTTTGAGCATGTGACCAGTAGTCCCAGGTACCCCCAAAGTAACGGTGAGGCAGAAAGAGCTGTCAGAACAGTCAAAAATCTTATCAAGAAAGCCAGTGATCCATACAGAGCACTGTTAGCCTACAGAACCACAGCGTTGGCAAATGGCTACAGCCCAGCACAGCTTCTCATGGGGCGTAGACTTCGTACCACCCTGCCAATGCTTCCAGAGGCCTTGCAGCCATGCGTGCCGAATCTGCAACAAATTCGTCACGTGGAAAAGGAGAGACTGATGAGGCAAACAGAATGTTTCAACAAAAGACAGAACGAGAGATTTGGATAAACTGTTACCCGGAAACTCTGTTTGGATTACAGATGCAAAAGCACAGGGCACAGTGACATCTGTCCACAAAACTCCACGGTCCTATGTCATTAGTGGACCACAAGGGACAATCAGGAGGAATCACACTCATCTTGTGCCTATGTCGATACCAGAGACTGAGATGGAACCACAACAGACCCAGTCAAATGGAAAAGACACTCCTACAGAAACTGTTTCTGAGCCCAATGCACAGGAAACACCAGGTGTTGTTAGAACCAGGTCTGGTAGAGAAGTGATTAAACCAAAGAGACTGGATCTGTAGAAGTTACATGTTAATATTTGTGAAAACAGTTGAGTTCTAAAAATGCCTTCTTTAAATAGAAAATAAGAGGCCTTTGCATAATATGTTCTTACATGGCAACAGTGTTGAAAAAAAAAAAGGAATGTTATAGATTTGTAAAAGGGGGTGATGTCTTAAATTTATGCTGTCATAGTTAGTTGACAAAAGGGAACGGAAATAAGAATGTATTTTGTGTTTTCAGCTAAAAGGGGTCAACTTGGCTTCAGTAAGGGGGATGTGGTGTAATCTAAGGATTACATATGTGGAGCCACTAGGGGGCGACACAGACCGGATGTTGTCAGGTGTACAGCATGATGGATGATAATATGGCGGAGTTCGTGTGTTAATGTGTTACAGCCAGTCAATAAAGGAGGCTCCGTGTTCACCCAAAGCAGCAGTCTTTATTTATAAAAGAACCCAACACAACAGAGCTTTCTAATAATTATTAAAAATGAATGTAAGGATACCTCACTTGACTTTTTTTTAGCTCATTTGGTGACTGATATGAAAAAGTCCATTGCATGTGAAAATGACAGCCGGCCGCCATCTTGGATTTCTCGATTATGTAATCATTTAAACACACTTTTACTGGAATAAACAGATAGTATGACCCCTTAAACCTCTGTTTTGACACCAACATCAGCTTTCTAGGTGCCTTAGTAGTCAAGAAACAAAAAAAATGTTAATCGGTGGCCATATTGGCGGCCATATTGGATTTCATCGTGATGGGTTTGTTTCACAAGTAAACTAATAGCATTAATGGAATGCTTGACCCCAAAAACCTATGTCTAGACACCAAAATCAACCTCCTAGCTGAATTAGTTACTGAGATATAGGTGGTGGTATGCATTTTGGCGGCCATTTTGAATTTTGGGCAAAAAAAAGGTTTCCCGTAATTTTTGGGAGGTACATGGGAGCTTATTTTCATTAAAATGGGTCTAGAATGCTAAATCCAGTGAGAAAAAAGGTCCTGGGAGGTTGGTCACGAAACCCCCAAAAATGACTCTACTATGAGTCGGTCCAGCAATATGTCGCTAACCTCTGTGGTTTGGCTAGTACGTGTAGGTTCGGACACCTGGAAGATAAGATTGTGCGAGACCAGTTAGCGATGCACACCACAAATCTGAGGCTGTGGGTGAAGCTAATGACGGCGCCGGATGACTTGCCATTGGCAGATGCGGTGGAGTTAGCGTCCCAGCTAGAGCTAGAAGTGGCTGCCCAGTTAGTATCGCAGCTAGCAGGCCCTGACTTGTGCGCCCCACAGTCAGCGCCGCTGGTACAAACCATTGCCCCGGTTGCTCAGCCCTTCGATCCCACGTCCAGCGTGGACACCACCAACTTTGTGGGCCCTGACAATTGGTCAGCACAGCGGTGTATAGTGAAGCTGGGCGGTGTCAGTATATTGAGGGTGCTAGCTGCCACTGCCTCAAGGTCCCTGATAAATAAAGCCACGATTAAAAGGCTTACTCCCCAGTGACCAGATGCGGTGGAACTGCTGGACGACAGATGCTGCAAGACCAGGAGAAGCGTCACCTTCTCAGTGCACTACAACGACAGGACTCTCCCAGTGTTCCTGTTCCAGATGACACGCCATGGTGATAATATCCTGGGGTGGGACTTATTCTGTAAACTGGGCTTCTCTGTCACAGGTCCCGTGGATGCAGCCACTCCCTGCTTCACATCCACACAGCACCCGGAGCCACCACAGGAGCTCCAGACCGCATTCTCACAGGACCCGGAGCTGGTCCTCACACAGCACGAGTGTTTTCGAGCTGCCGCCTCATCGCAAGAGATCCAGGCCATACTCACACAGGACCCAGAAAAAGGTAAGGCCTACCCCGTCAGCAGCAAGACCAGCCTGCCTCTGCGTCCTCCACCAGACAACCCACCAGACAATACTCCAGTAATGGTGCCTTTTTCCAGCAGCGGAAAGGGACAGCAACAACAGAAGCGCCTCATGCAGCGTGACCCTCCTCGAGCTGCTGCATCACTGCAGGAGTTGCAAGCCGCAGCTAAACAGAACTGGCCACATTCTCCATCAGATGACACTCCAGCGGTGGCGCTCTCCCCTAACAACAGGGTTGCAGAGCGACAGCAACGCTTCATGAAGAAGGAATGCCGAGCAGAGCACCCTTCATTCACGAAGCTCAACTGGGTCCGGGTACATCGAGCTGATTGCTTGTAGAAGCTGTAGTCCTTCTGGCCAACACCGATGCGGTTCACTGCTCATCTAAGACCAGCCTCCTTTCTTCTGACAGATGGGCCACGACGGCAGGCCAGCTGCCGCAGAAGGATCACACCACCTCCCGCTCCTGATCAATGGACCACGACTTCGCCAGAACCACCCGGTCCAGCGCAGCCTGAGCCCCACCTGGCACGAGTCCGATGAAGACCTCTTCATCTTGAGGACTATGTTACCGACTTTAAATACATTGATGTGACAGAATAACCCACATGACCATGTAGGCAGACCGACAGTCTACCCAGTGGCCCAGTTAGAAATGTTGTGGTTGTCAAGTTTAATATGGTTTTCTGTACTGGCCTGTTTGGCCCAGTCATATAGAGTATGGGTGGTTGAACTTTACATTAGCCTGATAAGCTAATAGATATGTGTTGTGACACTTTCCGGGGGAGGGAGTAAATGTAGTGTATCAGAAACTACACAACGCACTGCGCTGCGGACACACACACACAGGTGATGGCAGCACGTCAGGTGTATATTAAATGACCGCCCAGGGCTAGTCGCTCTCTTGCTACACACTGCTACACACTGCTACACACTGCTACTACCCTGTACGCTGTGCAAACTCCCAATAAAGTTAACCTCAACATATGGAAGTGCCCACACTTATTTCCAGACATAACAGTCACCATCAAGATTTGCTTCTGTTCTTCTTGTTCACTTTTTTCTCAAATAACTCAAAAGGCTTGTCTTTGGTTTCTATGTGCTGAAGGAGTTCTGAAGGCCTCATGGACTCAGTTGACAACTTGTCACTGCATATTGTAAAGAGCAGATTTGGAGGGTGGGCATCATCTGTGCCAATAAAGGTGTATTTTTAAATAGGACTCCTGATATTTCCTGCATGCGCCTTTCTTTTTCTTGGCAGGCTCAGGCTCTTCTGCCGTCTCATCAGTGGGTCTTTTCCCCTTTAAGCGCTGTTCAGAGTCCCTCCGAGGGGATAACGTTTGTGTTCTGTAGACTGCGTTTGCGTACACAGCAGTATTCAGAGTTGTTTTTGAGCCACTGCAGCTACCGTTCAGCAGCCGTGTTCTGCGCATGCGGAGTGAAAATAGATTTAAATGTTTTAACAGCTGCAATCAAAACACAAAAGAAGAGCTCTGTGGCGGAGGTTTTTTTTTAATTTTAGCAATCTGTGGATTAAATATCTGAGATATATAGTATATATAGTATCTCCGGGCAGCGCGGTGGTGGAGTGGTTAGCACTGCGGCAGCACAGCAACTCACCCTTGGCCGGGGGATCCTGGGTTCGATCCCATCCCCTGACCAACAGTGATCTGTGCGGAGTTTGCATGTTCTCCCCGTGTCTGCGTGGGTTTACTCCGGGATTTCTCCGGTTTCCTCCCACATGCCAAAAAACATGCAAGATAGGTTAATTGGCATCAACTGGGGATTCTAAATTGTCCTTAGGTATGACTGTGAGAGTGAATGGTTTTTTTTTTTTTTTGTTACTTATTTGTACCCGTAGGTAGACTTGGTTTGCAGTCTGGTGACAAGCCACCGGCTGCTGGTCGCTGCGTGCGCGAGCGCCCTAAACCTACATGTTCTAGGTGTGCGGGAGGAAACCGGAGAAATCCCGGAGTAAACCCACGCAACACGGGGAGAACATGCAAACTCCACACAGCTCACTGTTGGTCGGGGGCTGGGATCGAACCCACGATCTCATGATCCCCGCGATCCCCCGGCCGAGGGTAAAACTGTGCTGCCACAGTGCTAAACCACTGCGCCACCGTGCAGCCGTGGTTGTCTGTCTCTCTGTGTTGGCCCTGCGATGGACTGGCGATCTGTCCAGGGTGTACCCTGCCTCTCGTCCAAAGATGCTGGGATAGGCTCCAGCCCCCCCGCAACCCGAAAAGGATTAAGCAGAAGAAGATGGATGGATGGATGGATGGATATAGTATCTCAAAAAAGTGAGTACACCCTCCTCACATTTTTGAAAATATTTTATTATATCTTTTCATGGGACAACACTGAAGATATGACACTTTGATACAATGTGAAGTAGTCAGTGTACAGCTTGTATAACAGTGTAAATTTGCTGGCCCCCCAAAATAACTCAGCACACAGCATTAATGTCTAAACTGCTGGCAACAAAAGCAAATACACCCCTAAGTGAAAATGTCCAAATTGTGCCCAATTAGCCATTTTCTCTCCCCGGTGTGAATGCGGAGCAGGTGTGTTAAATTTTGTGCTATCGCTCTCACACTCTTTCACACTGGCCACTGGAAGTTCAACATGGCACCTCATGGCAAAGAACTCTCTGAGGATCTGAAAAAAAGAATTGTTGCTCTACATAAAGATGGCCTAGGCTATAAGAAGGTTGCTAACACCCTTAAACTGAGCTGCAGCACGGTGGCCAAGACCATACAGCAGTTTAGCAGGACAGGTTCCACTCAGAACAGGCCTCGCCATGGTCAACCAAAGAAGTTGAGTGCACATGCTCAGCGTAATATCCAGAGGTTGTCTTTTGAAAATAGACGTATGAGTGCTGCCAGCATTGCTGCAGAAGTTGAAGGGGTGGAGGGGTCAGCCTGTCAGTGCTCATACCATACGCCACACACTGCATCAAATTGGTCTGCATGGCTGTCATCCCAAAAGGAAGCCCCTTTTAAAGATGATGCACAAGAAAGCCCACAAACAGTTTGCTGAAGACAAGCAGACTAAGGACATGGATTACTGGAACCATGTCCTGTGGTCTGATGAGACCAAGATAAACTTATTTGGTTCAGATGGTGTCAAGCGTGTGTGGCGGCAACCAGGTGAGGAGTACAAAGACAAGTGTGTCTTGCCTACAGTCAAGCATGGTGGTGGGAGTGTCATGGTTTGGGGCTACATGAGTGCTGCCGGGACTGGGGAGCTACAGTTCACTGAGGGAACCATGAACGCCAACATGTACTGTGACATACTGAAGCAGAGCATGATCCCCTCCCTTCAGAAACTGGGCCGCAGGGCAGTATTCCAACATGATAATGACCCCAAACACACCTCCAAGATGACCACTGCCTTGCTAAAGAAACTGAGGATAAAGGTGATGGACTGGCCAAGCATGTCTCCAGACCTAAACCCTATTGAGCATCTGTGGGGCATCCTCAAAAGGAAGGTGGACGAGCACAGGGTCTCTAACATCCACCAGCGCCGTGATGTCGACATGGAGGAGTGGAAGAGGATTCCAGTGGCAACCTGCGAAGCTGTAGTGAGCTCCACGCCCAAGAGAGTTAAGGCAGTGCTGGAAAATAATGGTGGCCACACAAAATATTGACACGTTGGGCACAGTTTGGACATTTTCACTTAGGGGTGTACTCACATTTGTTGCCAGCAGTTTAGACATTAATGGCTGTGTGTTGAGTTATTTTGAGGGGCCAGCAAATTTACACTGTTATACAAACTGTACACTGACTACTTTACATTGTATCAAAGTGTCATATCTTTAGTGTTGTTCCATGAGAAGCTATAATAAAATATTTGCAAAAATGTGAGGGGTGTACTCACTTTTGTGAGATACTGTATATTTACCATAAAGTGACTGAAACAATTTTCCCCAGCTCCAGGCCACACCTGTAGCAGCTGCTGTCACAAGCTATGGAGAAACACAAAGCAGCTAAACAGGTAGGAATATAATTTACTGTTTCGGTGTTCTGGGTGAAAAATTGACGGACGAGCCACTTCACCGTAGAACGTTTATTTTGAGGTTACATGAAAAATATGTTTTCATAGCGAAACATATGCACATCTGTTTGCCTTCACCAATACTTCCCCGTCCAGGATGGCAGGAGTTTCCTGGCGTATGTGCAGTTCACTGCGACCATTGCGTTCTTGTACACACGGTCACTTTTTGGGGCCTGCATGCGCTTGGTCAGCGCTCACCCTCTGTGTAGGGTTTGCGTATGAATGTGTCCACTGCGCTCACTCGCATATCAGTGCATTTTTGCCACTATGAATTGAGCTTTTTGAAGAAGTGTTCTAGCGATGACTGTTTTTTATTAATTTTGGAGAGCTTGCAGTTTTAATGGCCGAGCAATGTCAATAGCACAGTAATTACTGACTGAAAATGTACAGATACCACAGGCACTACGGGACAACGTCTAACAATCACGGTTTCTCCATCCATCATATAGTCATTACACACAGTGTGTCCTGCCTTCACTTTTGTCACCCTTAGTCAGATTGCTACTTCAACACATCAAATACACAGAGTATCTAGTACAGATTTTTTTTTTTTTTTTTGGGGGGGGGGGTTGACAAAGTAAGAGAGGCAAGACTGAGATGGTTTGGACACGTTCAGAGGAAGGATAGTGGGTATACTGGACAAAGGATGCCAGACGGGAGGAAAAGAGGAAGACCACAGAGAAGATTCACAGATGTGATGAAGGAGGACATGGAGAGGGTTGGTGTGACCGCAGTGGATGTAAAGGATAGGGTGAGATGGTGCAGATGATCCATTGTGGTGACTCCTAAAGGGAGCAGGCCAAAAGGAGAAAAAGGAAGGAACTGGATGTTATGACCCTGTTTCTTTCAAAGAGTCATTCAAAAACATGGTTTATTTCTCTTTTTAACTATAGGAGTGCAGATGCTGTCAGAGCCCAATACAGACAATGTGACAAGACACTACACTATTCCTGTGTCATGTTACACAACACAGTTTGATTGTATCAGTTAATTTGCCTGAACAAAACAAAGCTCCCGTCAAATAGTTTAGTAACAGTTTGCCACTGTTTGAGCATGTAAAGAGCAGATCCAGCAGCCAGGACAGATCCAGTGACCAGGGGCCTCATGTACAAAGGGTACTTACACACAAAAGCATGCCATACGTCCTTTTCCACAGAAAATGTCAGATGTATCAAGAATGAAATGACTGTGGAAATATGCACAGCTCCATGCCAACTTCATGGCTAGCGTATGTACGTTTCTATTGTTATTGGTCCACTGGTGACACTTAGAGGTGATGTTGGGAGACTGATAATGATGTGAAAATTATTGTACACACCAGACACATGATGAACAAACATCCAAGTGTGCGCAATTAGATGAGTGGATATAAAAACAAGCGCAAAGAAGTGCAGAAAATGCCTCTAACAACAATGGCGTTAGTATTATTAGAGGATATTGCAAATCACGCAGCAAGAAGACAAAGGGTATTTAGAGACAGAGAAGATTTTCTGGCTCAGGATGATGACTGGCTTGTCAGCCGGTTTAGGTTTCCACAGGCAGTCCTTGTGGAACTGTGCTCTGAGCTACGGCCGCTCTTGGAGTGCAACATGCCGAGAAGCCATGCACTGCCCATCCCAGTGCAGGTGCTGGCAACACTGGGGTTCCTGGCAACAGGGGCATTCCAGAGGGAGCTGGCAGACCGATCGGGAATTTCCCAGTTGACCCTGAGCCGAGCTATGCCAGCTGTATGGGATGGCATTATCCGGCTGTCACCCAGGTACATCATATTCCCATACAATGCAGTTGAACAGGCCAACATCAAAACGCAATTTGCAGCGAGAGCCGCTTTTCCTAATGTAATCAGAGCTATGTACTGCACACACATTGCTATAAAATCACCTTCACAAGATGAATGTGCGTATGTTAACAGGAAACATTTCCATTCTATCAATATAAAAATTATATGTGATGTGTGTCATAAACTCTCCGTGCGCTCTTCCACGGCGCACGGAGAAGGATGAAAGGAATTAAGCACAGGGTTTCACCAAACACACATTTATTGACAAACTGTTTACTGACAAAGACGAACAAGTAAATTGTAATACAATGTAGATGCGCTTGGGAGAGCAGGGAAGATGACCGGTAGCTCAACAAACTCGGGGGAACGCAAACTGGGCACAGCCTAAGCGTAGCGGTTATGCTGCGAAAAGAGACGCCACCAGAAGCGTAGCAGAATACTGGAGGGGAGAAACGCTTCTGGTCCAGCGTAGCAGCTAATCACATCGAGAAACGCTAACAATTTACTCACGAGTAGGAGCAGTCCCAAAAAGTCCAGTTCTCTCGGCGAGCATAAACAGTAGACCTTCCTGACGTGACGGTCACACCGTGAAAAACGAGAATGACTCATTCAATGACCCAGCGGCGTTTGTCTAGCGAAGAGCTGCTTAAATCCAAACGCCACTGGCCATACAAATTGAGAACACCTGGGCGAGGCGCGGGAAAGATAATTACCGGGACTGGGACAGCTGGTGGGATTATGGAGAGCGAGGGGGAGTGGTAGGGCCGACAGACTGTCAGCAGAGTGGGAAAAAGATCACAGAGGCTGACTAACAGCTGCCGGTCAGGCAGTGGCTAAGGTGATGGAATAAATACAGAAAAACACAAAATGCACATAAACAGTGAAGACAAAACCCACAGAGCAATCGAGACTGAGCTGGGGAAGGCCAGACTGGCTCGGCTCGTGACAATGTGCAAATGCGACTAACCAACATTCTTGCAAGGTGGCCTAGTTCAACACACGATTCATTCTTTTTTTTTTTTTATCTTTTGTTTATATGAAAGACAAAAAATAAAATAGAAAGATGTCTTTACCTTATTTACATGTTTCAACTGCACTGCAGCCTTCATCTTCATATGAACAAAAGATAAATAATTAAAAGAAGACAAAATGATCCTATTTGACGTAGCACGATTCATTCATTCCAATGAACAGCATTGTTGGGAACAAACTACACACTGGCACTATGCGGATGGATGTCTTCTTGGTAAGTAAATTCATGTAACTGTCCTAAATAACCCACCTAATGCGCCTGTGTGCCCCCAAATATCACCCTGTCTTCAAGGGTTCATTACAAGCCAATGGTTCAAGTAAGTGACTTCCTTTTTTTGCTGATTAAACTAGTTTCACAGCATTCTACCAAGCCCCCAATTGCTTCTGTGTGTACAGTAGTTATGTCAATAAACACGTGTAAATTTTGAAATGCAACAGTGTCACCCTTTCCCCGGCGCACTTCATTCATTTACAGTAGTAGTATATGTAATTTATGTAAGTTGTATATAACTGTAAAGGATGAGATTTGCATTTTGGACATAAAATATGTACTTGTCGAGTCTAATATGATCTGCTTTCAACTGACAGGTGACTGTGGTAACTACTAAATAGATTCATATTGTCTTCTTTTTCATTACTGTTCTCCTTTATTCAACAAGCTGATCCGCCCAGATGGTCACAAATTAGGCTGCGTGTCCACCAAACGTGCTTTTTGTCGCCCGACTGCCCTGAGCATTTTTTTTTTCAGCGTTTGTGCGCTGCGCTCTGGAGAAAAAAAAAAAGTCTGTGCCCTGTATCCCAGCAATAGCTTATCACTTTCAGCTCAGCACTTCCGCTTTTCCTATGGTCAGACTTTCTACTTATTTCTAAATAGCAATCTCTAAATAACAATGGACAGGAAACACATTTTAGCAGCTCTGTTTGTAAAATATGATGACACAGAAAACAGGAGTCTGAGTAGAAACTGTATCGGCATCCTATGTCCTGCCCTTCCTTAATTCTGATTGACTGCTTAGAAAGGTCTGACATTGATGAGCTCAGCTGCAGTCTGAAAAGTTGAACTTTTTTCAACACTGAGCACCCTGAGCGCTGCAACAAAAAATGGCCACTGCTGAAAGCGTTTCAGCGCCAAGGGCGCTCAGCGCTGCAAACGCTGGACTACCTAGAGAATGACTAGAAAACAGTCGCCCAGAGCGGAAAAAATGCATTTGGTGGACACCCAGCCTTACAATGATCAGCTGACGCTTTTGAGGACGACTGCAGACATCAGTCAAGGTTAAATAAACATCTCCTTCTCGTCACTGTCTGAACAGAGGAAAACAGTAACCTGTGGGACACATATGTATCACTTTAGGCCTCACATCTCAGATTAGAACAAAGAACTGAGTCTCCTTGGAGATAACAGGAGGATGTGAAAGTTTAGCCTTTGGTATGCAAGAGATGGCCTTGGGGGATTTCTGGGTGGCTGAAGACTATGAGAAGGATGTGATAGGATCAAAGAGTAGATGCATTGTTACTTGTGATTGAAGTGCAATGTGACTGTGAACTGGGAGAGTCCTGGTATATAAAGGACGAATGCTTCTGTGTTTTTCCTCTTTCTGCTTGGCTGATGTTGGAAGATGTGAATAAACCTGACTCATGAGATAAACTCTGCCTCGTCATTTTCACATTTCCACACTGGTGACCCTAAGACGTAGCATGCAACACGTAGAGAATTCCCCGGAACCAGACTCATCGGGAGCCCCCAGCCAAGCGTATGCCGCTACGGTCCAGCTACCGGACTTTTGGCAGGACAACCCGCACTCCTGGTTCCACTTGGTCGAAGCACAGTTCGCCCTCCGGGGGATAACGGTAGATGACATGAAGTTCTACCATGTGATTGCAAAGCTCGACAACCGCACAGCTCGGCATGTGGAGAGCCTATTGGAGCGGCCACCGGCCAACGACAAATATGGCGAGTTGAAGGCTGCGCTTATCCAGCGCTTCACTCTCTCAGTCGAGGAGAGAGCGGAGAGGCTCCTGGCTCTGAACGACTTAGGAGACGGCACGCCCATTGACCTGATGGAGAACATGCTGAGGTTGAGGGGCTCAGACGACGACGACTTCATCTTCATCCACATTTTCCTCAGGACCCTACCATCGGCCATGAGAGCGGCCCTGGCCAGTTTGCCGTTGTTGGCCCAGCGGGACTTCTGCGCGCTGGCCCAGGAGGCGCATCGGATTCTGAACGCCAGCAAACAGCGCGCGGCCACCGCAGCAGCGACGGAGTTTGGCACGGCGGCCGGAGATGGTGGGGGGCCAGAGACAGTGGTAGCAGAATCACTGACGACGGCGGCGGCGGGGGTCAAGGATCGCGGAGGAGACACCCTCTGTTTCTACCATCGCCGCTTTGCAGAGAAGGCACGCAAATGTATACCACCGTGCCAATTCAAGCGCTCGGGAAACGCCAAGACCGGGGGTCGGTAGCAGCTGCGACCCTTGGGGAGGAGAACAAGCTGCTCTACTTGAAGGATGCATGCTCGGGGAGGCATTTCCTTGTGGACACAGGCTCCCAGTTGAGTTTCATCACACCTTCCTCCGCTGACCGGCTGGCAGTTTCCAGAGGTCCCGGGGTGGCAGCAGCGAACGGCTCGGAGATTAAGACCTTTGGTGAGAGGACTCTGCTTCTGTCCCTACACGGTCGCACATTTGAGTGGACTTTTGTCATAGCTGCAGTGAATTTCAATATGTTGGGGGCTGATTTTCTGTGCTCACATGGTTTGTTGGTTGATCTCGCTAACAGGCGCCTGGTTAATGCACTTTCTTTCGATTCTATTCCCTGTACAGCCCGAGTGGCCCCGCCATCAGCACAAGCCAACGTCACAGCTGCAAGCGGTAAGTTCCACACACTGCTCACTCAGTTCCCAGCACTCACGGCCCCCACATTTTCAGCAGCCGTTGCTAAACACGAGGTGGTCCCGAAAGCTGACGGCTCGTGGCGACCTTGCGGAGATTTCCGCAGGTTGAACAACGCCACAGCGCACGACCGCTACCCAATCCCCCATATCCAAGATTTTTCCGTTCATTTGGTGGGGGCGTGCGTTTTTTCTAAAATAGACTTGGTCCGCGGTTACCACCAAGTCCCAGTGCGCGCTGAGGACATACCCAAAACAGCGGTAATAACTCCGTTTGGTCTATTCGAGTTTTTGCACATGCCATTTGGGCTTAAAAGCGCTGCGCAGATGTTCCAACGCATGATGGACGCGGTGTTGCGCGATCTCCCTTTCATATTCGTCTACCTGGACGACATCTTAGTAGCCAGCACGTCTGAAGACGAACACGAAAACCACCTCACGGCAGTTTTCCAGAGGTTGGGAAAGCATGGTTTAATAATCAACCCAGCGAAGTGTCAGTTCGGGGTGGCGCAGATTGATTTTTTGGGGCATCGCGTCTCTCCAGAAGGAGCGGTTCCGCTACCTGACAAAGTGCGCGTGGTAACAAATTTTCCCCAGCCACAAATGGTCAGGGTGTTACAGGAGTTTTTGGGAATGATGAATTTTTATAATCGTTTCCTCCCCCGCGCAGCGCAGCTCATGCAACCACTGTATGCCACGCTCAAAAAACAAAAGCCTGCGAATAAAATCGAATGGTCCCCGGAGCGAGAGCGAGCATTCTCGGAAGTCAAGGCAGCCCTGGCCAATGCTGCGTTGTTGGCGCATCCGCACCCAACGGCCCGCATAGCGCTCACTACTGACGCGTCAGATGTGGCTATAGGGGTGGTCGTGGAGCAGCATGTAGCCGGGGCTTGGCAGCCGCTCGCCTTTTTCAGCAGGACTTTGCGCGATAGTGAACGTAAATACAGCGCGTTTGACAGGGAGTTGTTAGCTCTCCATTTGGCCATTCGCCACTTCCAGTTCTGGCTGGAAGGACGCCGTTTCACCGCGTTCGTTGACCACAAGCCGCTGACTTTCACGATGGCCAAGGTTTCAGAACCGTGGTCAGGCCGGCAGCAGAGACAGCTGGCCGTGATCTCAGAGTTTAGTACCGATATTCAGCATGTGGCGGGTAAACTTAATGTAGTGGCTGACTGCCTGTCGCGCGCCGTGGCGGCCCCAGTCCGCGTAGGGATAGATTATGCAGCCATGGCCGCGGATCAGGCTAGCGACGCGGAAGTGCGCGCGCTCCAGTCTGGACCAACAGGGTTAAGGCTGGAGAACAGGGTGCTGCAAGACGGTATGCCCCCCCTAATCTGCGACGTCTCCACTGGACGACCGTGTCCTGTGGTACCGGCCGCGTGGCGCCGCCGCGTTTTTGACTCGATTCATTCTCTGGCTCACCCAGGAGTGTACGCGTCGGTCAAAATGGTAGGAGAGAAACTTGTATGGCCGAGCCTGCGCAAACAAGTTAAGGGGTGGGCAGCAGCCTGCATGGCGTGTCAGCGAGCCAAGGTACACAAACACACGAGAGCTCCCTTGGAGCCGTTTCACATCCCGGCTAAGAGGTTCGAGCATGTTCACGTGGACCTCGTAGGCCCCCTCCCGCCATCACAGGGGTGCGCACACCTTCTGACAATGGTGGACCGCACCACGCGCTGGCTGGAAGTGGTTCCACTGGCGTCAACCACAGCCGAAGAGGTGGCACACGCGTTTTTAACTGCGTGGGTGGCGCGTTTTGGAATCCCGTCGGACATTACGTCTGACAGAGGCCCTCAATTTGTTTCCGAACTTTGGTCAACAATGGCCCGCAGCCTGGGTGTCACAATTCACCGCACAACCACGTACAATCCGCAGGCTAATGGGTTATGCGAGCGTTTTCATAGATCATTGAAAGCGGCCCTCAGGGCGTCACTGACGGATGCAAATTGGGTAGACAAGCTACTGTGGGTTTTATTGGGGTTGCGTTCTGCACCTAAAGAGGACTTAGAAGCCTCCCCGGCTGAGCTAGTTTTTGCGCAGCCACTTCGGCTGCCTGGGGAGTTTCTCCCAGATAATCCTGCGCCAGATAGCTCCCCGTCTCAGCTGTTGCAGCGTGGCACGGAATCGGGCACGCTGCCTGGCCCCGTTCACCACAGTTTTCCGCGCGTTTTTGTACCTAAGACTTTGAAAAACGCGGAGTTTGTTTTTGTCAGACACGATGCTCATCGCCCACCGCTGCGGCCACCTTATGATGGACCATTTAGAGTGCTGGAAACAGGGGACAAGCATTTTTTGCTAGATTTGGGGGGCAGAAAGGAAAAGATTGGCATTAACAGGCTCAAACCCGCCTTTGTTGTGGCGGACGAGGATGTGCTGTTGGCCAGGGCTCCTCGGCGCGGCAGACCCCCTCGGGGAAATTCCCCAGAACACCCACAGGGACTGACAAACAGTTTTCACTCCCAGACAGCAGCCCCTCAGCATGATGGCGCCGCAGAAGTGGTGAAGCCCACTTACAGCAGATACGGGAAGAGGCTGAGGCCCAAGCAGCACGTGGGTTGATGTGTAATGATTTTATCATGACATGCAGACTGTTATTCTGTTGTTCCATCTTAGATGTTTGGGGGGGGGGGTCATGTGGGACACATATGTATCACTTTAGGCCTCACATCTCAGATTAGAACAAAGAACTGAGTCTCCTTGGAGATAACAGGAGGATGTGAAAGTTTAGCCTTTGGTATGCAAGAGATGGCCTTGGGGGATTTCTGGGTGGCCGAAGACTATGAGAAGGATGTGATAGGATCAAAGAGTAGATGCATTGTTACTTGTGATTGAAATGCAATGTGACTGTGAACTGGGAGAGTCCTGGTATATAAAGGACAAATGCTTCTGTGTTTTTCCTCTTTCTGCTTGGCTGATGTTGGAAGATGTGAATAAACCTGACTCGTGAGATAAACTCTGCCTCGTCATTTTCACATTTCCACAAACCTAATCTTATAGGGCTGTGAGCAGGCTATTGAATTACCTTTATCTGGCACTAATGGTGGAGGACAGCATGCCAAACAAAATGTTTTACATGCCTCTACCTTATTCAGGAGCACCTCCAATTCACAGTCCATGAAATTCCATTAAATCCATTATTTTTGATCGTGGATACAGGAGAATCAAACGTGCAAGGCTTGTATATATCTATTTGTATATATATTTGCATGTAATTGTATATTTAAATGGAGGCGTGTCAAGGGAGGAGTCTGGTATTTCCTCATGTGCGCTCAATTTCAAGTAGATTGGGATGTACAAAGGAAATGTGCTTGGATTCCTGCGTACACACTGTTTCATACATCTGGATTTTTTATTTTGCTTACGGCATTTTCTTGATTTAAACGTACATCATCTTTCAGTAGGAAATCCACGCAAGTCTTTGTACATGAGGCCCCAGAAGTGTTTGGAATAAATTAGATGGGAATTGGGCAGCAATAGAAGGAAAATAGAAGGAAAAGAACATTTCTCAAGTGCAACTCAGATCCCTTCATTCATCACAAAGAGTCGCAAACAACTGAACTCTGATAGATATTTTTACAATCACTACACGGTGTTGTTTGTGCTTTTGTCTCTCTCTCTGCCAGGGTATCCACTATACCCAAACTTACAAAATGTGTATTATACACAGAAAAACCTGATTTTCCGTGTATACTACACATTTTTTAAGGGTGATTAAACGTGCAACTGATATGCATGCTTGTGAGACGACGGTAAGTGCAGATGTACTTATAGCTCGTTGTTTGGTTGAATAAACTTCAGAGAGCAAGAGAAAGGGAAAAATAAGTGGTCAGTTTTACAAAAACATGCAAAACTACACTCCTTATACTGTACATCATCCAATTTTTTTTTTCTGAATCGCATAATCCTGAGGCAAGAAGCATGGTACTCTGTTCAGATCACCAGTCCATGGCAGGAGCACAGGAAGAACAGATAGGCCCCAGCTGCCAGCTCTTGGGATCACAGCCAGGACCTTTTTGCCATGAGGTGACAGTGCTGCCCACTGCATCACTGAGCTGCTCATTATTCACCATAATGATATCTACTCACATAGTTCAAACAGCCACAATGAAACTCAGGATTTCACCAGTCGGAGCCAACAAGATTCCTGTGGCCCTGAAGTGCAGTATCTGTCCGATAGGCCCTGTTGCATCATTTTCCTGAGCCATTCAGGGAGAAATCAGGCATCACTTGGAAACTGTGTTGCTGCACCATCTCAGATTTTGTTCAGTCTTTAAGTACAGTTTTTGTTGTTTGGGCTCAAAACCCCTCTTGTTAAAAAAAAAAAATCATTTTAAGGGCCTGTTGTTAAAATTGTGGCCTTTGCTTGAGTTTTTTAAATAATTTGGATATCCAAGGAGGCACTCTGACTATGTGATCACCATATTTCATGATTGTGGGATTGATATTTCCAGAATTACTGCAGTCTGAAAATCACTTCATTTAAAACACACCTGTCTAATGTACAAGAAAAAAATCCAAAGTTGGAAAAAAAAAACATAAAATTTTCGAATTCAAAAATATTTATTCTTCTTCCTCTTTCGGCTGCTCCATTTAGGGGTCACCACAGCAGATCATCTGCTCCATCTCACCCTGTCCCTTGCAACTTCCTCTGTAACACCAACCCTCTCCATGTCCTCCTTCACTACATCCATGAATCTTCTCTGTGGTCTTCCTCTTTTCCTCCAGCCTGGCAGCTCCATCTCAACATTCTTTGTCCAATATATCCACTATCCCTCCTCTGCACATGTCCAAACCATCTCAGCCTTGCCTCTTTTACTTTGTTTCCAAACCGCTCAACCTGAGCTGTCCCTCTGAAATACTCATTTCTTATCTTGCCCCTCCTAGTCACTCCCAATGAAAATCAGCATCTTAACTCTACCACCTCCAGCTCCATCTCCTGTCATTTTGTCAGTGCGACTGTCTCCAAACCATACATCATAGCAGGTCTCACTACCGTCTTGTAAATCTTCCCTTTCACTCTTGCTGGTACCCTTCTGTCACAAATCACCCCTGACACTCGTCTCCATCCACTCCACCCTGCCTCCACTCTTTTCTTCACCTCTCTTGCGCATTTTCCATTGCTTTGGATGGTTGACCCCAGGTATTTAAACTCATTTACTTTCACCTCTACTCCTTCCATCTTCACCTCTCATTCACATTCATGTATTCTGTCTTGCTTCTACTGACTTTCATTCCTCTTCTCTCCAGAGCATACCGCCACCTCTCCAGGTTCTCTTCCACCTGCTCCCTACTCTCACTACACATCACAACGTCGTCTGCAAACATCATGGTCCACAGAGACTCCTGCCTGACCTCATCTGTCAGCCTGTCCATCACCATGGCAAACAAGAAGGCGTTCAGACTTGATCCCTTATGTAAGCCCACCCCCACCTTGAACCCATCTGTCACTCCTACAGCACACCCCACCGCCATCTTGCTGTCCTCATACATGTCCTGCACCACCCTCACATACTTCTCTGCCACTCCTGACTTTCTCATAC
This sequence comes from Pholidichthys leucotaenia, assembly GCA_020510985.1. Taxonomy (NCBI): domain Eukaryota; kingdom Metazoa; phylum Chordata; class Actinopteri; order Cichliformes; family Pholidichthyidae; genus Pholidichthys; species Pholidichthys leucotaenia. Next base: position 76,663,323 of record CM035847.1, read on the forward strand.
GGTATCACGCTTCCTCTCTTGGCACCCTATTATATGCTTTCACTAGATCCACAAAGACACAGTGCATTTCCTTCTGACCTTCTCTATACTTCTCCATCAGCACTCTTAGAGTAAACTTTGCATCTGTAGTACTCCTTCTTGGCATGAAACCATACCAAGTCTCCTTGTCGTCCTTCCTCTGTCCACTAGATACACCACATACTCCCCGTTTCCCTCAATACTTTTGCTGTATTTTCCCAGTCATCTGGTAATTCTTCCCTTCCACCTAGAGCCTGTATCAACTCCTTCCTGAACTCTGTGCGACTTTCTTCTTTCTATAACTTCCCCCACTTAATCTTTGGCTCTGCCTTTACTGTTTTCCTCTTCTTGCTTTGCAAAGTCATCCTACAGACTACCATCCGATGCTGTCTAGCTACATTCTCCCCTGCCACCACCTTGCAGTCTCCTATCTCTTTCAGATTTCTCCTTCTGCATAAGATATAGTTCACCTACTGTATGTGTACCTTCCTCCACTCTTGTAAGTCACCCTATGTTCCTCTCTCTTCTTGAAGTATGTGTTCACCACAGTCATTTCCATCCTTTTAGCAAAATCCACAACCATCTGTCCTTCCACATTTCTCTCCTTAAGACCATACCTGCCCAGAACCTCCTCATCACCTCCGTTCCCTTCGCCTACATTAAAGTCCACTCCAGTCACCACTCTCTTCCCCCTGGGAACACGCTCTACCACTTCACCCAACTTATTCCAGAATTCCTCTTTCTCTTCTACCTGACATCCAACTTCTGGGGCATACACACTGACAACATTCAGCATCACACCTTTGACTTCTAGCTTCAAACTCATGATTCTGTCTGACTCCCTCTTTACCTCCTGAACACTCTTTACATACTCTTCCTTCAAGATTACTCCTACTCCATTTCTCTTCCTATCTACACCACGTTAGAACAGTTTAAATCCACCTCCAATGCTCCTAGCCTTGCTTCCCTTCCATCTGGTTTCTTGAACACACAGTTTATCTACCTTTCTTCTCTCCATCATATCAGCCAACTCTCTGCCTTTACCAGTCATTGTCCCTACATTTAACATCCCTACTCTCACCTCCACACTTCTACCTTTCCTTTTCTCGCTCTCCCTCCAATCACGTCTTCCCCCTCTCCTCTTCCTCGATCTTCGACCAACAGTAGCCCAATTTCCACCAGCACCCTGTCAGTTAACAGCACTGGTGGCAGTCGTTGTTAACCCGGGCCTCGACCGATCCGATATGAAAGTCTCATTCATCATGATCCGCATGTTTGATTTGGCAAAGGTTTTATGTCAGATGCCCTTCCTGACACAACCCTCCCCATTTACCTTGGCTTGGTACCAGCACGAGGAGTACACTGGCTTGTGCACCCTCTATGGCTGGGTTAATTACCTCCACCAAGGAGATAATGTTTTTACCGGGGTTTGTCTGTCTGTCTGTCTGTTTGTTTGTCTGTTACCAACATAACTCAAAAAGTTATGAACGGATTTTGACGAAATTTTCAGGAAAGGTGTGTAATGGCACGGGGAACAGATGATTAGATTTTGGTGATGATCTGAGAGTGCATACCTCCACCAAGAGCTTTGTTTGTGTTTGTGCAGCAGGATTACACAAAAACTACTGGATGGATTTGGATGAAATTTTCACCAGAGGTGGTTCTTGGACTAGACAGGGACCCATTATATTTTGGTGATGATCTGAGAATGCATACCTCAGCCAAGGCTCTTATCTTTTCACAGTGTGTTAGCAACAATACTCCAAAACTGATAGACAGACTTTGATGCAATTTTCAGGAAAGGTGTGTAATGGCACGGGGAACAGATGATTAGAGTTTGGTGATGATATGAGAGTGCATACCTCCACCAAGGGCTTTGTTTGTATTTGTGCAGCAGGATTACACAAAAACTACTGGATGGATTTGGATGAAATTTTCACCTGAGGTGGTACTTGGGCTAGAGAGGAACCCATTATATTTTGGTGATGATCTGAGAATGCATACCTCAGCCAAGGCTCTTATCTTCTCACAGTGTGTTAGCAACAATACTCCAAAACTGATGGACAGACTTTGATGCAATTTTCACCACAAGTGGCTATAGGCCTACACACAAACCCATTACATTTTGGAGGTGATCCATGAGAAATGGAAGGAGCCTTGGCAGAGGTATGCGCTCTATGAGTGCTTTTCTAGTTCAAAAATATTTCACTTAACTTATAACAGGTGCCATACACCACGCACTGGACATAGAGTTTGAACAACTGGTGTCCCAGACTCAGACACAACCTGCTGAAGTCCAGTTTTCTGCAGCATGTACAGTAAAAAGTCTACACACCCCTGTCCAAATGCCAGGTGTTTGTGATGGAAAATATGAGACCAAGCTAAATCATTTCAAAACTTTTTCCACCATTAATGTGACCTATAACCTGGACAACCCAATTGAAAAACAAACTGAAATATTTTAAGGGGAAAAAAAACAACTTACAATAACCTGGTTGCATAAATATGTACACCCTGTTATAACTGGGGAAATGGCTGTGTTCAGAATTAACCAATCACATTCAAACTCATGTTAATTGGGAGTCAGCACACACCTGCCACCATTTAAAGTGTCTCTGATTAACCCCAAATAAAGTTCAGCTGTTCTAGTAGGTTTTTCCTGACATTTTTGTCGTCACATCTTGCAGCATAAGCCATGGTCCGCAGAGAGTTTCCGAAGCATCAGAGGGATCTCATTATTCAAACATATCAGTCAGGAGAAAGGTACAAGAGAATCTCCAAGGCATTAAATATATCATGGAACACAGTGAAGACAGTCATCATCAAGTGGAGAAAATATGGCACAACAGTGACATTACCAAGAACTGGACGTCCCTCTAAAATTGATGAAAAGATGAGAAGAAAACTGGTCAGGGAGGCTGTCAAGAGGCCGACAGCAACATTTAAGGAACTGCAGGAATTTCTGGCAAGTACTGGTAATTTAGTACATGTGACAACAATCTCCCGTCTTCTTCATAGGTCTGGGCTATGGGGTAGGGTGGCAAGACGGAAGCTTTTTCTTACGAAGAAAAATATCCAAGCCTGGCTATTTTGGAAAAACACATTTGAAATCTCCCAATCGCATGATGGAAAATGTGTTATGGCTGATGAAACCAAGGTTGAACTTTGTGGCCATAATTCCAAAAGGTACATTTGGTGCAAACACAACACTGCTCATCACCAAAAGAACACCATACCTAGGTGGAGAGGAGGTGGAGGGAATTATGAACAGTTCCAAATACCAGTCGGTGTTGGCACAAAACCTTCAGACTTCTGCTAGAAAGCTGAAGAGGAACTTCATCTTTCAGCACAACAGTGACCCAAAGCACACATCCAAATCAACAAAAGAATGGCTTCACCAGAAGAAGATTAAGGTTTTGGAATGGCCCAGCCACAGTCCAGACCTGAATCCGATCGAACATCTGTGGGGTGATCTGAACAGGGCTGTGCACAGGAGATGCCCTTGTAATCCGACAGATTTGGAGGGTTTTTGCAAAGAAGAGGGGCAAATATTACCACATCAAGATGTGCCATGCTGATAAGACTCCTACACAAAAAGACTGAGTGCTGTAATAAAAGTCAAAGGTGCTGCAACAAAGTATTAGTTTAAGGGTGTGCATATTTATGCAAACAGGTTATTGTAAGTTTTTTTTATTTTTCCCCTTAAAAGATTTGTTTGTTTTTCAATTGGTTTGCATGAGTTATAGGTCACATTAATGGTGGAAAAAGTTTTGAAATGATTTATCTTGGTCTCATTTTTTTTACCTCACAAAAACCTGGCATTTGAACAGGGGTGTGTAGACTTTTTATATCCACTGTAAATAGAAAGCTAGTTGTCAGAGTGGTATAGATCCCTTTCAAATCACCAATAATTCCTACATTTTTTTGTGTTTTTCAGGTACTTTGAGGTGGCAGGTGGATTTGACCACCTCCCCAATGCTTTCTACCAGCTGTTAAATGCCACTATCCTCCTCAACTCCAAGGTGAAACTGATAAACCAAAGTGGCGGTAGCAATGTGACGGTGACGTACCAAGACTGGCGTAACTCAAAGTCCTTGAACAGCTTGACTGTTGACTATGTCCTGGTCACTGCCACAGCCAAGGCCACCCTCTTCATTGACTTCCAGCCCCCTGTCTCTGGTGACAAGATGGAGGCACTACGCTCAGTCCATTACACCAGCTCCACCAAGGTGGTGCTCAGCTTCAAGGAGCGCTTCTGGGAGAAAGAGGGTATCAGAGGAGGGAAGAGCATCACTGACAGACCCTCTCGTTTCATCTTCTACCCCAGCCACAGCTTCCCTGGCACAGCTGCAGGGGCCCTCCTGGCATCCTACACTTGCTCTGATGACTCCACCCTCTTCCAGGGGATGAACGAGAAGGAACTAATGGATGTGGTGCTGGAGGACTTGGTGAAGATCCACGGCGAGGACATCAGGCCTCTGTGCACGGGGGGACTGGTGAAGAAGTGGGGTTTAGACCCTTACAGTCTGGGAGCCTTCGCCCTTTTCACGCCATACCAGCAGGGACACTATGCTGCAGAACTCTTCCAGAGGGAGGGACGGGTGCACTTTGCAGGGGAGCACACTGCCACACCTCATGGTTGGATTGAAACGGCCCTGAAGTCTGCACTCAGAGCAGCTAGAAACATAAACAGCCTTACGCTGTAGTTTACATGATTACTCTTGTAGGATTTGACTGAATTCTGGTTCATCAGCATCAACCCACTACCATGTGATGGATGCCTTCTACTGTGGATGTATTTATTAGGTGTATCTGATATCACTGTGTTGCTGTTGTTCTTTTAACATTATATTAATGTTCTTCTTGGACAGTAGCTACAACTGAACAATCACAATGTTGTGATATCATAGCTTTGTAACTGGGGGAAAAATTCTTTAGCATGACTTGTCCTTTGTTGGACAGGCAAAATGTATGAAGTCACGGCTATGACCAGCATAGTTACCTCCGCTAAGGTGGTTATGTTTTTGCCGGCGTTGGTTTGTCTGTCTGTTAGCAACATTACTCAAAAAGTTCTGAATGGATTTGGATGAAATTCTCACCAGAGGTGGTTCTTGGGCTACAGACAAACCCATTACATTTTGGTGATGATCTGAGAATGCATACCTCAGCCAAGGCTCTTATCTTCTCAGTGTGTTGGCAACAATAATCCAAAACTAATGGACAGACTTTAATACAATTTTCACCAGAAGTGGCTCGTGGCCTAAACACAAACCCATTACATTTTGGATGTGATCCGTGAGGGACAGAAGGAGCCTTGGTGGAGGTATGCGCTCTCTGAGTGCTTTTCTAATTCACTCATGTTATATGCTAAAGAGTTGCATATTTACACACATACCCACATTCTATAAAAGATGTTTGCAGAATCCAGGTCTGAAAACAATAAAACAGTGTACTAAACCTGCATTCTATCAAATAACCAACAGGAGGAGACACCTGTAGTTACAAAAAACACAAACTGATTCTATAGAAGTCTATGTGGAAAAGTCTGATGGCATCCATTCACCATGACATTTTGAGTTTATGCCTTTAGTTACTAGTTTTACTTTATATAGAGTTAAATTTATGGCAATTTATTAAACTTTGATTCCTGTTGGTATCCCGTCAGATGATAAAGCAGTCGGTTTCTGACTGGTGTCAACCATAAAGACCTTTACATACTCCGCAAGAACAGAGAATTTTTTTTTCTTTTTCTTGAGGTGGCAAGAACAAGAAACAAAGTTCTTTCTGGCCAGGACATTTCATACTTCACAAGAAACTCAAGTGCAGAACTAATGGGAAATTCAAATTTCTGACCAATCACACAACAGTTCTCGGACACCACACAAGAAAAAATTTCTGCCCAGATGATGTCAAGAACAAGCTGCAAGAACTCTCAAACCAGGGCTGCAAGAACAAAATTATGTCCTTTTCTTCTTGCAGTCCTAGGAGAGAGAACAAACTTCTCTGTTCTTGCAGACTTAAAGCTGATGGTTATCTTGTGTAGTACAGTATGTTGTTTTCCCCCACTCCTCCACATCTCGATACATCTACTTTCAAAAGAGTAAGATGTCAATAAAAATGCACAACTCTTGTAATCATATCTCACTCTAGTTTTACACGGTGTAGGCCAAAGGTGCCCGACCAGTTGATCGCGATCTACTGGTCGAGCCCGAGATGCTTATACAGTAGGTCGATCACAAATCAGTCCGGACCTGAACGCGCGCCACATTAAGGTATGTGTGCCTGGCTGCGCCCACCACTTTGCTGCCCTGCCAAAGCAACTGAACATGTCAGCTTTGCATATGCACACATGTTCAGCTCGTCCCTCGCACACAGCTGCCTGATGGCCCTCGTGCCAAAAGGTGATGTTCTGCCAGGAGTGGACCAGCCCACTGCGTCTGCACACCTCGCTCAGTCGTTTCTTCACGGTTTGGTTTACGGCTGCTTTCCACCAATGCAAAATGTCACCACGAGACCAAGCATGGCCACCCCCAACAGAACCATCCACAGAACACTGAGGTGGGGACACAACAACATCCGGTCACACCCCCCGTACACCGGTCCAATGCACTGGCTACAAGCAAACAGTGCCGTTTCTCCCACCAACCCAAACCACCATGCTGTGCCACGGCTGAATGAGCAGTCAGGATGTATGGAGGTCATTTTCAGTCATAAAGCAGCCATGATTCCCTCCATATACACAATTGAATAAAATGAATTTGAAGCACCAGAGCTAAACATAAATGCATTTTTTCTTTAAAATTTGCAGCTTTTCTCATAAATTTATAACTTTTCTCAATAATTTACTACATATATTTGTAAATTTGCAAATTCTTTCTTGTAAATCAACTACTTTTACCAACTTAAATTAGAAACTTTTTCTTGTATTTTTTTTTTCTTTTTTGACCAGTTGATCTTATGATGTTGAAAAATCTAAAAGCAGATCAAGTGTAAAAAGGTTGGACACCCCTGGTGGAGGCAGGCCAATAGTTCAGCTTATTTGCTACAAGACACCCAACAAGGGACTGCATTCATTCACGCTCTTTTGAATGTTTACAAAAATTCCTCAAGGCTGATCATGAGTCGGATCACCCTCAAAATCTGATTGGTCAATTTCCAACTTCCTGAAAATTTAATCAAAACCTAGAAACTATTTTTGATTTATGCTGTTATATAAACAAACAAATGAACACAGGGAAAACCATAAATGTCTTTGCACATAAAACCCTTCAGCATTAATTTTATTGTAGTAATTAAGATTAGCTTCAATCAGAATAATGAATATGCTAATATTGTTCTACTTTGACAAGTGTTTGTTTTTAATGCAGAGCCTTTGCTGTAGTATTCTTTAAGCTGACATTACAGTACTCATTTTGATCACTGGAAGTAGAGGCAAAATACTTCTTCCACCAGCCATCCTTATTTAAATTATTCAAAACCAAACTGTTTATAGTCACTGGTATAACACCAAGTTTTGGGCCCTGAGTCCAACTGTGCATGAGCCCCAAGTTATACAGTAATTTTCAACTACAATGATGACAAAGATTTAATAATAAAATGTTGTGGAAAAAATTCCAACGCAGTGATATCAAGTCATGTTATTTATCGATTAGATATGTATTGACAAATGGTGCAGATGTCACCCTTAGAAGTGATCATTAATGTGATTCAAAATCCCAAACAAACTGGTATGCATGATTTCTGATAAAAAGAATTTCATGATAATAAAAGTTGTGGCTACCTGTCAACTGCACACAGAATATTTGTAAGTCAGGCAAGTCTTTAAATTCTGTCATTTTGTTTTACAATATTTATGTCAATCAGTCAGCAGCTCGGTGATGCAGTGGGCAGCACAGCAAGAAGGTCGCGGGTTCGATCTCACCCCTGACCGTCGGTGATCCTTCTGCGTGGAGTCTGCATGTTCTCCCCGTGTCTGCGTGGGTTTTCTCTGGGTACTCTGGTTTCCTCCCACAGGCCAAAAACAAGCATGTTGGGTTAATTGGCATCAAGTGGGGATTCTAAATTGTCCTTAGGTATGAATGTGAGAGTGAATGGTTGTCTCTCTCTCTCTGTGTTCGCACTGTGATGGACTGGCGATCTGTCCACAGTGTACCCCGCCTCTCACCCCAAGATGCTGAGATAGGCTTCCGCCCCCCCCCCCCCACGACCCAAAAATGATTAAGCGGTAGTGGATGGATGGATGTCAATCAGTCAAAAGCTCAGCTTAAAATTAGTGGCCAAAAGCTTAAATTTTTTATTGCTCTATTGCATTCATTATATAGTCCACTACATTTGAATTACACCACACAACACTAATGATGAATTAGAATCGCTTTAAAAGGGAGCTTTAAAAGATTAAAAACTGACCACATGTGCTTCCCTGTATAAAATGTGTGATCCCATTTGCAGCCTGGCCCACAACTTAAAAGGAAATACGCCTGCTGTCATAAGACAATAATTTATTATCATTACAAAATTTGTATAAAAATAGGCCTTTTTTTAAAACTTGAATTTTCTTTTTTGTGGCATTTTATTAATGCAGATTTTGTGACATTTGGTGCATTCATGACAATACTGCACTAGTACTTTAATTTCTGTGTTGTTTTATAGCTCCTCAATATAATCCTTTTTTTTAAGATCTACTTTTCAGCTGGGAAAAAGATTATTGTAAGCCCTACACTACATTCCTTTGAAAGGGGGCATCACGTCTCTAAACATGCCTAGTTTGCATTGCCAGAGATTTAAAAAAAAAAAATAAAAGGTCAGTGCTTCATAACGCCACTGAATCGCTGACTTGGAGAAAAAAGGAACATTTAAATGACCCCAGTCTTAACCCCAAATGTTCACTTCACATTTGCGTGGCTGTAGGAGGCTCCAGAGCCAGACCCAACCACAAATCAGCCACCCAAACACGCGTCACATAATGTGTGCCCAGCTGTTCCTACCGACTTGTCTGAATAGGTCAAGCAGTGAGCGACACCATTGCTGGTGGGTGAGCGTGCCCGTCGCCTGTGTACACATTCAGTCTGCGTTCCAAACACAGCCGCCTGCCCACTACCGCTTCACTGTGGCGCCACTTTCGCCCTGTGTGAGCACGCTCATCACTAGAGCGTTCCCGTCACCCATCATTAGTGGTGGTGCCACTACATTAGGGCTGCAACTAACTATTATTTCAATTGTCGACTAAATCTAATGACTATTTTTTTTGGTTAGTCGACTAATCGCCATCATTTCTGTCATGTCTGCCATCTCTGCTTTCCGTTGGCGCGGCTCCTGTTCAGAGCTCCAGGCCATGTTTTACCTCACCTGTTTAACTGTAATTCCAGTGTTCTGCCAGCAGGATGTTTCAATTTTTCTACTGCCACTCAGTGAAGAATTTGATTTTCTTTGTATATGCTGAATTCAGGGAAATTGGCTGGAATGCTAAGGGGTTAAAAGAAGTTTCAAATACACAAGAAAAAAAAAAGCTGCAAATTTACAGAAGAAGTTGCAAATGTTGGAGAAAAAGGTAGAAAAAATTGCAAGAATAAAGTTGCAAATTTTTGAGAAAAATGTTGCAAATTTACAAGAAAAAAAATTGCAATTTGAGTACAAAAGTAGCAAATTTACAGGAAAAAGTAGCAAATTTTTAAGAAAAAGTTGAAAATGTAATTTTTAAAAACTTTTTTCTACAATAAAGAAACTGCAAATTTAAAAGAAAAAAATGCAAATTGAGAAGAAAAAAGTGGCAAATTTAAGTTAACCTCTTAAAATGCTTGAATTTCCTACTGCCACTCAGTGAAGAAAGAATTTGATTTTCTTTGCATCTGAAATTTAGGTAAACCAGCTGAAATACTAAGGGGGTCAAGTCTGCACACCTGAGAATTTCACCTTGTTCCGTCTCTGTCTAACATGTTTTATAAACGGTCCCCCGAGCTAAATAAAATTAATGACCCATCAAGCATGAGTTTGAAAGTTGAACTTAACAGATTAACCAAGAATGTTTGTAGCAACACAACTGTGAGACATTAGAAAACCGTAATTTATTTAACTCATAATGCACAAGCAAGAAAAGGGGCAATTTTTCATGTTTTTAATGTTGGCTAACTGCCACTGTCAAGCAAGCCAGTAGCAGCCATGAGATGCTGCTTTCAAAGTTAGCACTAATTTAAAAAAAAGGAAGGTTGATCAGGAAAACCGAGAATTCAAAGGAATGGACAGAATGCGTTCCTTCTGCCAAAGGATTGATTGATTTGCAGTGACACAGTTGAAATCACAACAAGTGGTAATGTAACACAAATGTCACGAGGAGACCAAGCATGGCTATTTTGAACAAGACTATCCGCAGAATGCTGAAGTCAGGAGGACACAAAAACATCTCATCACACCTTTTGTTCTTAGGTTTCATTCAGTGGTCACAAGCCTGCAGAGCCGTTTCAGGAATGGCTGACAAAACACATTGGACTATTCTTAAATGCCCCTCCATCAGCCCACATCTTAATTAAACTGAACATTTATGAAATGATGTGAAAACTGCAGTGTGGAGACCCTGCAGGAAGAGTGGGCCAAGCTACCCGTTTGCTAATGCAGATGTCTCATTGCTTGCTGGCAGTGATTGCTGCAAAAGCTGGTGCCACAAAATATTAAATTTAAGGATACTATTCTTTTTGGTTCATGCCATTTTAATAATTTAATTATGTAAAACTGCCAAGTGAAAAGCAAACTGATTTGTGTTAAATATAATATAAACAATAAAGGCAGCCATTAAAATTTTGACAGTTTCAAGTTATTTCAGAGACAATGTGGGTTTTTTTGTTTTCTGTTTTAATGGAAGGGTACCAATAAATCTGACCATGTAAAGATATGAGTTGTGGCCCATATCATGGAGCTCTAGCTTAAAAAATAATCTGCAATTATTCTACATTGTCCCACAGAAATGAATAATCTGACAATATCTAACACATCTGTAAACAAACATTTAAGTTTTATTCGTATCTTCCAATACATTTTTAATTAAACTGGATTTAAAACTGCTTTCTGAGATGTTCGCCGTTCTGCAGAGACCCTGCTCCTCACTGAATGACACGTGTCGGCTTACACATAGAAGCCCTCGGCCCCACGGTCACCACAGATCTGTTCAGTCCTCTTCACATCACCTCACACAGAGTCGCTACAGGGGAAAACAAAAGCACCGTGGTGGTCCACGATCAATGAGCACCCTTCTGCACCATCTGTGTGAAGCGGTTGGTGATAGTCAGGGTGGTGTCAATGAATCTTTCTACGCAGTTCACGAGGCACGTCTCGGTCCGGTAGTCCAGCTTGGAGCCTGGGCTGTCCACACACTTGTCCCAGCAGACATCAGTGAAGTTGTGAACCTGTAGACCAGATCAGAAGCTGACTAAAAACTGTGAGGGGAGCAGGCAGAAATCTATAAAACTGCTCACATACTAAACAAAGGCCCTACTGGCACCTGCCGTTGAAATACCTTTTTTTAATTATTCATTTCTGAAGGGGACATACTGTATTATGCACTTTTTCCACATGTTGACACATTTCCCCCAAAAGTCTTAATAAAATGCCAGTGACATGCTTTGGTCAAACACGGTCAGCTAGCCAAAGTGCTAGTGGTCTGGTCTTTGGTCTATAATAAAGCAAACCAGAATGAGGCCAGATATATTCCAGTCATTTGGAGGGGTGTCCCAGTACTTCTGCCAATATAGTGTATGTCCATCGAACTACTGTTTTATCTTTTTTTTTTTTTTTTTTAACCCTCAACAAAGTTCTCCTCCACCTCCAACCTATCAGTATCCACTAGTGCTGATCAATCAATCACTGTATCAGTAGCTGGCTTAGGAATGGATATAGCCCTGTGTGTTGTGAGTAGTATGTCCCTTTTCCCACGCTATAGTATAGTGGCATCAGACTTCTTTTTCACTTACCATGTAGCTTGTATGTTCGGCCACTTTTTTCTTGTAATTAGTTTTTATTTATTGATTATTATTATTTATTATTAATTCATTCATTCATTCATTCATTGTATTGATGCTGAGCACTTTGAGTTTTACTAGGGTTTTTTTTATATATTAATTGTGCTATACAAGTTATTAGAGTCACTGTGGATACAACTACTCACAAAAAGTTAGGGATATTTGGCTTTCGAGTGAAATTTATAGAAAATGAAAAAAGTTCACACTACAGAGATATTATGAAAGTAGGGCATTTCAGTAGAAGCATGCAATGGTGATTTCCTCATCTCAAACAATTAATTGAAACAAAAGCCAACAACAGTGGTGGGTATACCACAACAAAAAATGTCAGTGTCTCAATAACTTGTCATGTGCCCTTGAGCAATCAATTACAGCTTGCCAATGACGTCTCATGCTGTTCACAAGTCGACTTATCGTCTGATAAGGCATGGCATTCCACTCTTCTTGAAGGGTGGCCCTCGGGTCCTTGAGGTTGTGGGGTGCAGGGTTAGGAGCCTCTACACGGTGACTCAGCTGATCCCATAGGTTTTCTATGGGATTCAGGTCTAGAGAAAGTGCAGGCCACTCCATTTGAGGTACCCCAACCTCCATCAGCCATTCTCTAATGATGTGACCTTGATGAGCTGGAGCATTGTTGTCCATGAAGATGAAATTAGGCCTGTGTTGTTCATGCAGGGGCACAATGACTGGATTGATGATGTTATTCAGGCAGTACTGGCTTGTCACTGTACCATTCACAAGATTTTTTTTTGTTTTGTTTTGTTACTCATTTGTACCCGTAGGTAGACTTGGTTTGCAGTCTGGTGACAAGCCACCGGCTGCTGGTCGCTGCGTGCGCGAGCGCCCTAAACCTACATGTTTTTGGTGTGCAGGAGGAAACCGGAGAAATCCCGGAGTAAACCCGCGCAACACGGGGAGAACATGCAAACTCCACACAGTTCACTGTTGGTCGGGGGCTGGGATCGAACCCACGATCTCATGATCCCCGCGGTCCCCCGGCCGAGGGTAAAACTGTGCTGCCACAGTGCTAAACCACTGCGCCACCGTGCAGCCAACAGATGTAGGGCAGTTCTGTATTGACTAGACACTTGCCCAGACTGTAACATGGTGACAACAATGGCTGACGCATAGTGCTCTCCTTGACATCTCCAACATCATTGGCGGGTCATTTCTGCTCAACGTGAATCGACTTTCATCAGAAAACAACACTGAGGCCCACTAGTCCCTTGTCCAGCATAAATGCTCCCTGGCCCATGCAAATGATGATGCCTGTGCCTGGTGATGTGGTCAGATACCCTTGTAGGTCATCTAGCATGCAGACCACACTGATGTGAACAGTTTTAAATGGGCTGACGTGACACTTGGGTGCCTCTCACCTCCCTTAAATGTACATGGAGTTGAGTGGCATTCATTATCCTGTTCCGCAGGGCACTGTTCACAATGAAGTGGTCATCAGCGTGGGATGTGGCCAAAGAACATCCACTTCTATGCCTTTCTATGACTCTTCCAGTCTCTCTGTTGCAACCTGCTGATGACACTCTGTGACACTCTAAGCTAAGCAGCCACTTCTCTCTGAGAACATCCTGTTTGAAGCCTCTACTACTGTTGATCAAATTGTTGATCAACTGTTGGTACTGTTGATCAATTGTTAGGTGTTGTCTTGGTCTCATGATATCAAAATGTGAACAGCATAGTGAAGAGGACTGTTGAAATACCAAGTCTAATTGAACCAGAAAATTTATTGGTCGATTCATGGATCAAACACCTGTTGTGAATTTTGCCCTTAAGCACCTTGTTAGAGAACAGCAAGTTATGCAAAAAGTACTGAAACACTGGACAGTTGGACATGTGCATTCAAAAGGTTAGAGAAGGTCAAATTAAGTTCACCTGTAAAGGTTAGAGTGCATTTTAGGTGCATCCTGAAATTTCACCATTAAGTCTAATATCCCTAACCTTTTTGTAGTGTATTTAAACCTCCATTCTTTGTAGACCAACAGAGTGGTAAGCAGCAGATCCCCATCGTTGCTGTTGTTACAACTATCTGTTGTGTGTCTACCTGTTGCAAGCTTTGCCACCCAGTGTGTCTCACTGGTCTACCCCCAACAGGGCCAAAATATTGTGGATTTCTATATTTTTGGACCCGACTACTGTTATAGCAACCGATTCTACACACATCAATTCATTCAGCCATGCGACTCAACCATCTGAGGGCTCTCCAAGCTGGATTTAAAGGCATTTTCAGAATTTTCAAGGACCAGTACCTAACGTACACGCACAACTGCACTTCCAGTCCCCACGTGTGGCCTGTCTGCACCATCAACATGACGTTATCTGCCTGACCAACCTGAGCCTGGAACTGAGCCTTCTGCTGCTCGATGGCGATCAGCCGCTGCAGCTCCGCCGCCTCCGCCTTCTCCGACACGGTGACGTTGTCGAAACCGTCCATCGCGTCCTCCTTCTGCCACAGCACAGGGGTTCTGAGCAGCCGGTGCTACGGAAGAGCTGCTGAGGAAGAGGAGGAGGCGGCGTCACCTTCCGCTTCACCCTCACCGCCAATGTTGCCAGTTTGTGAACAGCAAGCAAGCGATGCTCTCCGTAAAAACGGCCAAAGCAGGAAGCTTCAAGGAGTAAAATAAAATAACTGAATCAACAGTTAATTAATTACTGTTTTATCATTTATTTATACAGGGAAGGCCCTTTTTCAAGAACACCCTGTTATATATATATATATATATATATATATATATATATATATATATATATATATATACAGTATATATACTGTATATATATATACAGTATATATTTTGTGGCCACCCAGCACACGTGTGGCCACCCAGCACAATGCAGACTGATAATATTCACGCTCAGCAGGGATTGCATACAAACAGAGAGCTCTTGGGAGACAACCAGTTAATCACGCGATTGATATGTATGGACTGATATCAATATGTAAATGTGCCTTGCATTCTCTTTTGTCCTATTGCTATACATCGCCGGAGTAAGGAGAGAAGTCTGGCGCCAGTTAATCAAAGCAATTGATATGTATTGACTGTTATGTATATCAATATGTAAATGTGCCATGCATTCTCTCTTGTCTGTATAAATGTGCTGACTTTACATGCCTTAGGTAGCTCACTCACAGCGCACGGACAACAGCGCACACACAGCACACAGTGCTGCAGTGTGTCTCACGGTGATGAAGGACTAAGACTCTTAAACCTTCAGCTCGCCGTGTCCCGCCTGAACTTATTTGTTCCTCCACACTGGTGACCCCGACGTGATTTGAACATGCAACCTTCTGATCTGGAGTCAGAGCAGCCTGAACAGGGAAAATCATCGACGCCAACTGCACTGATTTCCATCAAGCTCCCTGACCCTGACTTCAACTCTCGACAGCGGACATTCTGCGCAACTTTCAGCTATGTGGTCACTGCGCCAAGCACGCGCCACGCACGGGACAATACCGGCTCCACAGACTGATACATCGTTCTCCACCGCTGCACAGGCCCGAGAAAAATGGACGATCGCCACCCTCAGAACCTTCAGGGCTGCTCGCGCACCTGGAGTGGACATGCAGCCCCCACACAGGACTTTGTATGGGTTTCTCAGCCGCGGTGCACATCGGGAATTTGGCCGATTGCTTTCCCCGATGACTTTAGGACTGTTTCCCACACCTAAAGCCAATCTGCCGAGTCCCTGACACAGCTTCAGTTTACCACAGCCACTATGCATCCTCGGGGAATTGGACCGCTCGCCTTCCTCACAGCCTCGCTGGACCAAAACACGAGAGAAGTCAGAGATGTAATTTTTTCACAGCCGCTGTGGATCTCCGCCACGTTTAACAGGAAATGTTCCTCACCATTGCGGATCCACGCGCAATTTTTGCGTGGCCCAGACACCACGTCCCGGGCCAGCACTTGCTTACTCCCACCCCCTCCACCTCCTCCTGCACAGAGCTTTTCCCACACCTCACTCCCAAAGCTGGCCGATCGCCGTCTTGTTCCATTACGCATGACTGCACACCGGCCCGTGCGGCCAAGATCCACGGTCGTTCAACGTGTTGGAACTTGGAGCACACTGCCCTTTCCACCCCTCCCCCATCCCCCTCACGGACTGACATGCCTTCCGACAGTTCTACCGGAGCTGGAGCCCGAATGACGGGGGGGTCACAACCCCTTCTGACCGTTCTAGGGGGAGCGGTGTGTGCACCCAGCACAATGCAGACTGATAATATTCACACTCAGCAGGGATTGCATACAAACAGAGAGCCCCTTGGGGGACAACCAGTTAATCAAGCGATTGATATGTATGGACTGATATCAATATGTAAATGTGCCTTGCATTCTCTTTTGTCCTATTGTTATACATCCCCGGAGTAAGGAGAGAAGTCTGGTGCCAGTTAATCAAAGCAATTGATATGTATTGTGTAGCATCATCGTCTCCTCAAACCAAGACAGAAGATCACTTCTCTCCATTTTACAGGAATTTCACTTTATTCCTTCTACAGGAAAACCACTTTTCTGCATTCTACAGGAATATCACTGGCTTTCATAGTGACTACAGTCATCCTAGCCTGAACCAAAGATGTTTTCCCAGGACCCCAATGTAAACAGTTGCCTCTTGCAGAGATTGTAAGGATTGTGGCGGATGAAATAAGGGAACCCAGTGTGGAGGCACGGAATAAGTGCAGGCAGGACACGGCGAATTGAAATTTAAAAGGGTGTTTTATTCATCCTCCAACACGAGGGTCACTCCAGCGCTGTGGGAGCGCGCTGGAGCGAGCCCTCTGTCTCTAGTCAGCAAACAGGCAATGCAAGTGGTCAAAAAGAGAGTGAGCAAGCGATATGGTTGACTTATATACCCAGCTAGACAATGCATGCATGGCACATTAGCATCACAGTAACTGCAGGAAGGCATGGACATTTGCATTAGAGTCACACATATCAATAGCAGGACCTTTAATTTTCCTATTTTAAAGTGAACAGAGACTGTTTTTTGGACTCTCTTTCCGGCCTCATACCTGCCTGACTGAGAAGTTTCTCCTTCAGTTTTTGGTCTATCCCGCTACAAGAGACCTCAAATTCGGACTCGTTTCCAAGGACTTGTCACGCCGCTCAGTGACAGACCATCCCCTGCTGCCATTGTCTGGACAGCCCCCAGCTGAGTTTACACTTCTACTGCTGTGAGGAAGCATTGCAGCAGCCGCCTCCTCCGATGTCCTAACTCCCAACTCGGCCGGTATCGACCCGCTGAAACGTGGACCTACAGCTGTTTTCGTAAGTGAAACTCCTACTTCTCCTATCTGCTGGGTTAAACGTGATGTCCGAACAATTAAATTACAATTGAATATAGCCCGTATTTCAGGGCTCAATTAGTCTCAGCCACAGGGTAAAGCTGTAAACTGAAGGAAAATTCTTAGTTATTTTTAAGTAACTGCCCTTAATTTTTGTAGATTAATTCAGAAGTCATTTTTAGATAATTAGCTTATGAATTTTCCCCATAAAATTGCGTTGTTTTGTTGGACATTTCAGCCTCATTTACCGTTGAAACATAAGTCTGGTTCCTCCTTGGTTCTACAGAGGTGTAACGCTGGATTTTATGTTGATGTGATATTGTACACTGTTATCATTTGAATTTGTTTATCCATCATTTGAATGCCATGCCATGTAACCTGAATGAGTTTAATAAAAGGGTGAATGAGAGAAGTTGAAGAGTTTTCCTTTCGCATATATCTGCTTCCTAATCACGGCAGGAAAAGAACTCACTGAAACTTTGAGACTGATTCATTAAGTAATTGAAGGTACAAAATTAAATAAAATTAAAGTTAATATTATTGTCCATTGTGACTGGTGCCCCCTTTTACGAGTACTTTTATTTAATTTAGCGGGTGTAGAAGTGACGATTTAACTCTGCCCCCTTTCACACCCACGATTAAATAAAATAAATAATTCCTGTACCTTTTGACAAATATTTTATTATATAATCCCTTTACAATTGACTGCTATGTATATCAGTATGTACGTAAATGTGCCATGCATTCTCTCTTGTCTGTATAAATGTGCTGACTGTACATGCCTTAGGTAGCTCACTCACAGCGCACTGACAACAGCGCACACACAGCACACAGTGCTGCAGTGTGTGTCACGATAATGGAGGACTAAAACTCTTAAACCTTCATCTCGCCGTGTCCCGCCTGAACTTATTTGTTCCTCCACTATATATATATATATATATATATATATATGCACACCTGGAAGCTGCCCAGTCCAACCACAGACAGGCCTGTGGCCGCTGAGCAGGTGGGGTCAAGGGCCTTGCTCAAATTAAGGGGGAGTGGGGGGTGTTGTATAGTACTTTTATGGCCCTTTTCCACTTGTACCTGTTTGGCCCTACACGGCTTTATGCGGCTCAGCACACTTTTGTTTCCATCACAGCAGAGTACCGCTTGGGGTGGGTGGGATTTTTATACAACAAGGCGGCGCCACACTCTTGAGACTTACACGACACAAGCAAAACACAACATGGCGGTTTCCGAGGCAACTGCGCAGTGTCTGGCTTTTTGTCAGAGTAAAGGCAAAAAATGAGAGCCAGACAAGGGTACAGGCAGCAAGTCGAAACACTCTGGAAAAGTACTGGAGCGTTTAGGAAGCCACAGAGCCGAAGACGTGAGGATACGAACGAGATCACATATGAAGGTAAGGTAATGATTGCTAATGCTAGTTTGCTTTAAGTCCGCCGTACTACATTGTAATGTCTGCAAATTATTGCTATTAGGTACTAAAATATGTATGCTGTGTGTGTGTTTCAGATGGCTCTCTTGTGGGAAAATTACCACTTCAAATCATGGGCCTGGGCGTTCAACACAGCCTCTCACTGATGTCGCCCCAGCTTTACAAACGCTCAGTGGCTCCAGCAGCACTGAGTCTGTGGTGGTGTCATGGCAAAAACTGTTCAGCTGCCAAAACTTGATCGCCAGGTTATAGTTAGGGGTTATATTAGCCACAAAATATATATTTCAACAGGTAAACAGTACTGAGTTAGGTATAAGATATATTTAACAATTATGATGCATTTTAGGCCAAAACAAACTTGATCTAGGATTAAAAGCAATTAAAATAATGCAGTCACAAGGTTACATGGAAAATACTTGATTTACTGGATACATGCAGATACTGTAGAAATATATATTCTCTGCATCAACAATGTACTTACTATACATGTATTCATGTAGTATTGCACTGGGAATTTTGACAATAAACCTTTGTACTTTTTGCAGATATGTCTCCACTTTTGTTTTATGTGTGAAGGTTACAACCAAGTGACATAAATTAAATACTAAAAGATTGGAAAAGCTGTCTAAGAACAATCCAGCAGTTTGAGAAATCACTTATGGTTTGGTGTAAATCTGCCAACAGAATTATGAACCATAAACCAGTTTGTGTTAAAATGTCAAATCCCACTAAACTCTAACCCAGGGTTGTCCAATCATGTGCCATGGAGGGCCAAGACCCTGCAGGTTCTCTCTTCTACCCAGTCTCTTCAGCAGGTGATTTCACTGATCAGCAGTCACTGGAAGAAATTTGGTGGAATCTGCTGTTGAAGACACTGGTTGGAGGTAAAGCCTGCAGGGTCTTGGTCCTCCATGGCACATGATTGGACACCCCTGCCCTAACTCATTATTAGAAAATACAGATGCTACTATGGCTCAGAATTCCTCTATATACTGGTACTATCACGAAAGTGTGCAGAGTCTTCAGCACTGGCACATCCAACAATACAGTCTTCAGTAAATAAAATAATTGTTTTGGGTTATTTTTTCTTAAAAATGAGCCATTATTTTCAACATCACTGATAAATGGTTTGTACTGTTGACTCTTTTCACACCGGTGTCTTAACAGACAAAATAGAAAATCATGATGCAAACACATACAGTAAGTCACTAAATTGTTTATTACAATCAGCAGCAAATTACAGATTAT
Organism: Pholidichthys leucotaenia; assembly: GCA_020510985.1. NCBI lineage: Eukaryota > Metazoa > Chordata > Actinopteri > Cichliformes > Pholidichthyidae > Pholidichthys > Pholidichthys leucotaenia. The sequence goes on from CM035847.1 coordinate 76,683,328, forward strand.
TTAGAATGTGCAAAATTCAAACTGTAAAAAAAAAAAAAAAAAAAATTAGAACGGGTCATACACACCGGCCACGCTGCCTCACTGAGAAGCAACTGGATGTGTCACTCACACTGGTCCTGGTTCAACAGATCTTCAGCCTCCATCTCTGTAAATAGTGACGCAAGGTCCAGTTTGGGGTGGATCGTTTTCCTCTTGCCTAGATGAAAGACAGAAATGAGTGGTGGTTAATTAAAGCAAGTTTAAAACATATTTGGGAAATACACTTGTTGCTAAAAGCCAGTGGTGGAATGTGACAAAAAAGTACTTTGTTGTTGTATTTAACCACAATTTTCATGTAGCTGCGCTTCAGTAAAGTAGATTTTACAAGGGCTGGGTTACGTTTAAAATCATTTATTTTTACTGTGGCCTCAGCAATCAGAATGAGTTGATTCCTTCAGTTGAATGGAACCTAGGACTTTTAACTGAGGGTGTGCATCCCCGAGTATGGAGTCGCTTGGTCAAAATATGTCATTTTTATCAATAAAAGGTTAGCCACCACTCTGTCACCGCTGTGTTGCCCTGGCTTCAAGTGTGGGCAGTGTTTTGTACTTGTATTGCTAAAATATAAAAGGATGCACTACAACAGGTCTCAAATATTTGTAATGTGTCCTGTTATTATAATACTGCATTAGTTTATTGACAATAGACTATAAACTACACATATAAACTAAATTATAATGATGACTGAACAACTCCCATTCCCCAAAGTGCAAGATACACTATTATGAATATAACTCAAAGGATCACACAAGTGATCTGACAAAAAAAAAAAAAAAACCCAAAAAACCAAGCGGTTTATTTTACAGTGGATGTGCCATTCATTTTCCAATTATTCTGTAATTAATATTCACACAATCAAATAAATCTCAGTTCAGTCTCTTTCATATTCAGTGGAAATTGTGCTACTTTAGTTTTGGCACTGGCACTTTATCTATACTTTAACTTAAAACGCCAAAGGATTTGAGTACTTTGTCTACCACTAACAACGGGTTGTACAACTTTAATATGGCTTACCAGTCAGAACACATTGATGTGTCGTGCTGCATTGCCGGTGTTAAAGCAGATGTTGGTGGGATTCTAGTATGCAAATACACACAGCTTAAGTACATGCGCAGCACAAAAGTGCAGCATGTAAAAAAACCACCTTTTTCACCAGGATTACAACTAGCTTATTTCATCAGATATTGTCAACACAAGCACAAAATACAAGGGGAGCACACAGTTAGCATTGATGGGTAACTAGCTAGCTCATTTTCTGCACACAAGCGACAACGTTGTCTGTTCAAAGTGAACTTTCCACTGCTGGGATAAGTAAAGTAAAAGATGCATAATATCACATCACTCACCACCCTCTATATCCTAATATCACGGCTTTCAACTGCTGAAGTTGGGTGCTCCTGCGGCCGTAAATTCATTTCGGGTGACTGCGTGTAGTTGCCTCTGGATTCTCTCATCAGCCGAAAGGCACAGAAAACTCTGCTGGACCGCAGTGTTGATTTCTGTGGGTCTGATTTCTGTGAAACCATTCTATCATTGTTTATACTGATGCTTGCTTACCGGTGTCACATCATACCACTGTATAAACTATAGATATGCTATTCTGACAAAGTATGCTAAATTGATAGCTATATGTATCAGTTTGCCATACAGTTATGGTATTCTGATAACCTATGGTAAAATGGCAGAACACCGGCTTATAGACGAATCTTTGCAAATGGCATCTCGAGATTCTGAATTCAGCCTTCAAACGTTGCTCTCATGATGTTACGCCCTGACCAATCAGTGGCCTGCAGTCTGTCGACGTCACATTTTCAGCCCGACTCAGCACGGTTAGAACCCCAGTCGAATAGGTACGAAAAAAGTGCCTGGTACCAGGTACCAGGTACTAATGGAAAAGCCTACAAAGCACGCCGAGTCGAAGTGAGTAGGGCTGAGCGGGTGCTAGAGGAAAAGGAGCTTTACTGTGAAGTGCGGTGTGGTAACGCACACCTCTGGTGACGTCACTGCACCGCTCTATATAAGGCTAGGGTTGGCCATCTTATGGCCTCTTTCTCGCCTGTACCTTGGCTGGTGCCTTGTCTGTGTTCACCAACCATCAGAGTGTTCAATAAAGCTGTGTTCAACAAGTCACCTTGCCTCATCTGTGAACTATGGTAAAACCATACATAACATTTGGCGACATCAGATTTAACTCATGGAGGCGTGCGTAGCTCCATTCCGCCCTTTTTCTTCAAGCTTCCCGGGGACCTGTTGGTGCCCTGGCCTAGATGGTTCAAGGCCTTTCAGACCTATGTTGCCGCGCTGGGACTCAGTGAGCTCAATAAGCTAAGAGCCCGGGCGCATCTGGTTCACAATTTGGGTATAGAGGGCCAACGAGTCCTGCGAACGCTCAGTGCTTCGGACACTTATGAAGATGTAGCGGAACTGCTAGCTAGCCATTTCCACACCCCGGATAACATGACTGTCCAGAGGATCTGTTTTTGGCAGCAGCATCAGCGGGTAGGTGAACCCGTTCAGAAGTTTGTCGCCAACTTGAGGCAGCTAGCTAGTGAGTGTTGTTTTGGGACGCTGGAGGAGGAAATGATTTGTGACCAGCTGGAAGAACATACATGCAACGCTGCACTGAGGGCTAGGCTACTTACGGTGCCTAGTGACCTCACATTAGCCAGTGTCGTTTAGCTAGCTCTCCAAATGGAAGCCACAGACAAGCTAGCTCTGGAGCTAACCAGGCGCCAGTCACAGCAGCCACCAGATCCTCTCAATGCAGCAAATGTCACAGACCTAGATTGTGAAGATAGCTTGGATAACGAAGATACAGAAGCCAACGCTACCAGCCAAAGGTCTGCCCCTGGAAAACCCCTTTGCATGGGTTATGGGTCTGCGATGCACGGAGAAAAGGCTAAGGACTGTCCAGCAAGAGGAGCACATTGTAACAGATGTGGGCGCATGAACCATTTTGCCAAGGTGTGCCATGAATTTAACCCGGAGAGCCCACGGAAGAAATCCGGAGAGCCCACGGAAGAAATCACTCTGCCTGCCCCTGACAACCATCCACATGGTGTCCCCCAACATGAATGGGTACACGTTTTGCACAGTGGGGCTGGACGACGTGGAGGTTCCGCTGTTGATTGATATGGGAGCGGAGGGGTCATTGCTGAATTGGGCCACGGTGAATAAGTTTTTTTCCCCCACCACAGGATTAGAGGTAACCCAGTACCGTTGTACAGTTTTGGAGGTGGAAGGCTGGACACAAGCAGGACTTTGGAGTTGAGTGTTCAGTACAAGTCCACGACGGTGCTCGACTTCACATTCCACATGACAGCACGGGGCAATAACATCATGGGCTGTGATTTATTTTACAGACTGGGTTTTGCCATTAAAAACGACGCTGGGAAGAGGGGTTGGGCTGTGGCTAATGGAACCCTCCAATTCTGGCGATCAATGAGGACATGGTATGGGATGAAGAACTAACAGATGCCATGGTGGTCAAGCAGGACCAATTTTGCTCAGGTTCGGTGCAGGAGGGTCTTAGTGCCGGTGCTCGGGAAACGGTCGAAGGAAGTACTGAGTGTGACAGCGAGGCACCTGCGCTGGTGAGTGGCGCCGATGTGTTAGCCCCGGATGCCTCCGGAGTTTGGGCGCAATGGGACGGGGGGCCTGCGGCTAGATGGCGCATGCTACAATGGCATTAGAAGAGGTTGGGGCAGGACTGAGAAGCACGGGGGATCAGCGTGCTCGACAAAAATGTCTCAAGCCAAGCCGGGCCCCGTTGAAGGTCCTGGATTGGCTCGGTGTGGCATGCAAATCGGCTTCGGCGTGTCCAGGAGAAGACTCCGGGAGACGTGGCTGGATGTGAGGCAAGGCCGATGGTGAGGAGGAGCGGCTTCAGTGTCCAGAGGGTCAGCCATCGCCCCGGGGACCGGCTGTTTCCAGGGGCACATCTGCTGAGGGGCTGCCCTGGGCCCCCATGCCAGTTCTGCCCTTTCACCCAAGGAACTGGGTTGTAAATAGTATATATTAATGTTCTGGTGTTGGTAGAAATATTATATATGGGATTATTTTGTGTTTTTCTTTAGTTTAGGAGCACGGTGCACAATTTTAGTTTAACAATGGACTTTTTCTCTAGTTAGGGGTGGTAGAATAATCCACCCCACCATGCAGGCTGCACAGTAGTCCATCCATCAGCCCTAGTTTTAGTTGGATTGTGTGAGTGTGTTCAGCCATTCCTCTTTAGCTTTAATAACTTAGTGTGTGGTTCGGGTCCCAAATTTTTTGGGGGGAGGTTCCAATTGTGTGAGTGGTTTTGGACTTTTAAAGGGGGGGATGTTGTATAGTACTTTTAGTGTGAAGTGCGGTGTGGTAACACACACCTCTGGTGACATTACCGCACCGCCCTATATAAGGCCGGGGTCAGCCATCTTACGGCCTCTTTCTCGCCTGTGCTTTGGCCGGTGCCTTGTCTGTGTTCGCCAACCGTCAGAGTGTTCAATAAAGCTGTGTTCTACAAGTCACCTCTCCTCATCTTTGAACCAGGGTAAAACCATACATAACAAGGGGGACAAAAAATGGCGCAGTGGTTAGCACTGTGGCAGCACAGCAACTCACCCTTAGCCATGAGATCCCTGGTTCGGTCCCAGCCCCTGACCAACAGTGATCTGTGAGGAGTTTGCATGTTCTCCCCGTATCTGCGTGGGTTTACTCCGGGATTTCTCCGGTTTCCTCCCACAGGCCAAAAACATGCAGGTTAGGTTAACTGGAGACTCTAAAGTGGCCCTAGGTGTGAATGTGTGTGTGAATGGTTAAGGGATAGCGCCGTACCATGGCTGCTTCATCCATCTAGGTGGATGCCCTCAATTTCCTCTCTGGGGATCAACAAAGTATACAAAATTTAAAAAAAAAACTGCCATGTTACCTGTCCCACCCAAGTCTGATACTGCCAGTCCAGTTATTGAACCAGTGACCCTCTGCATCCATACCCTCCACCAGTCCAGATCCCTAACCATTAGGCAACCACTGCCTGCAAATAGGTGTGTATTTAAGGGTATGTGGTCTTGAAGGTTCTCTCTAGGGGACGTATCTAACAAGTGTTAAAGTGATACTCTAGTCAAAATCAAGTTTTTTTTTTTCTTGTTAACATGTCTGCAACATGTTTTTTATGACTTAAAAGACATCAAGAGCTAAATCACTGTTATGTGTCATATCTGTGTTTTTCTGCTGTGAAAGTTCAGTTAAGCTCCTCCCCCTTCAAAAATAGGCAAATTTAGATGGACCGTTTTGGTGATGTCACTATAACAGGGGACCCAATCAGGGCTATGTGATGATGAGATTTGGTGTAATGTGCGGCATGATGACGCAGCTGCCTGGTGACGTCATCATTGTGGTGTCAGGTTCCAGCACCTTATTGTGAAGTGCGGTGTAGTGACGTGCACTTCCTGTCATGTCACTGCACCACCCTATAAATACAAGAGTGTCATGGCCATGAGCGCACACCCCCTCCTTCCCGTTGTTTTCCTCCTCAGGTCATCAATGCACCTGGGTGAGGAGACACACCTGCTGCCTTTCATCAGCCAGCATTTATAAGGAGCATCTCTTCAGTGTGCTGATGCTGGCTCATCTGGGTATACTGCCATAGCAGAGTACTTCTGTAGCAAGTGTTATTTCCTAAAGGTGTAGTTTCCGCACTCACCTGTCTCTCTTCTCTTCTCCAGGTTGCTGCCATCGTGCGGGTGCATCTCCGGGGACTGCGTGCACTCACTGCCCCATCATCTCCGCTCAGCTGCAACCATACTCCACCCGGTCAGGCACCACCGACTCCACCCCCTTCAACCTGCTGGTTCGTCTCTATCCCTGTTTGGGGTCCTGCCAGTTCTTCCTATTATCCCACGTAAGTGGCAGTTTGGCTCGCCCATTTTCCCTGTCTCCATTTCTCCACTCATAGCTCTCGTTCTCTCTCCACAGGCTGATTCCTCTGGCGAGTGACATTTTCCTTAAGCTGTGCTTTATTTTGACATTTAATAAACTTCTCAAACATGTGCTTGTGTGTTTGATTGTCCTTCTGTTGCTGCATCGTGAACGTGAGCTGTCCCTAACTGGTAATCATGACAGAACGAGCCAGCCATGACTACAGCTCAGCAGGTGCAGGACATTGTGAAGCTGCTAGCTAAATGTTTCTCCACCCCAGACAACACGACTGTCCTGAGGATTTGTTTTCGGCTGCAACATCAGTGGGTAGATGAGCCTATCCGCCAATATGTCATTGACTTGAAGCAGCTAGCCAGGGAGTGTTGTTTTGGACCGCTTGAAGATGAAATGGTACACGATCAACTAGCAGAACACATGTGTAATGCTGGGCTGCGTGCAAGGCTATTAATGGCGCCTAATGACTTAACGCTAGCTAAAGCAATGGAGCTAGCTCTCCGGTGGGAAGCCGTTGATAAGCTAGCTGTGGAGCTAGATTGGCGCCAGCCACAAAAGCAGTTGGAGCCGCTTGCCTCAGCTAATGTTGTGGACCCTGATAATTCAATTCAATTCAACTTTATTTATATAGCACCATTTCACAACAACAGTCATCTCATAGCACTTTCAACTGTAGGGGAAACCCCCACAATTGCCGAAAGACCCCAGCAATCAGGCGATCCCCTGTGAGCAAGTGCTTGGTGACAGTGGAGAGGAAAAACTCCCTTTTAACAGGAAGAAACCTCCAGCAGAACCAGGCTCAGGGAGGGGCAGTCATCTGCTGCAACTGGCTGGGGGGTGAGGGGATAGAGAAGATGAAAAGAACAGACATGTAGAGAGCAAACAGCATGATGGGGACTCAATCTATGGGAGAGAACAAAGAGATGTTAATGACCAGTATACTGTTATCCCTACGTGTTATATACACGGTGTATGTCAACACAGATCAACAGCAAGCCAAACTCGTTTTTCACGAGCCAGGAAACCGAGCGTCCTGCTCCTTTATTCAGGTCTTCCAGACAGCTTACAGTTGTTTATAACTGTGGCTCGAAGCTCAATGAAAAGCCCGAGTGAAAAGCCATTGCTTTCGAAGGTGTAGAAAAGGGTTTATCACACAGGAGGAACGTTTCAGACATTCGCGGGCAGATTAAGCTTTCTGCCTTTTTTTCCTTCTCTCTCTCGTTAACCTCTGCTTCTTCTACCCACAAATCATAGCGGCAACTGGCTGCGCTTTCAACATAAAATGTGGGTAAATTACTACTAACTATACAGAAATTATTTTTAACACAAATTACTACAAATGAATTATGATATTTATTATGAACTTATGAACTATCTCTCAACTCTATAAAACACACTCTACTGAGGGCAGAACACTCCCCGCCTGGCATTACTAATGCCACTACTTCTTCTTATCTATTATTTCGCTCTCTAAGAGCATAACAACGTCTGAGATAGGACGTAAGTAAGTCTTTGAAACACCCTGGGATGATGTCCTCACTTCGACCTTTCTGACCTTCCCGTCGCTGCTTGGAAAGGTGGATGTGATGATGGCCATTGTCCATTCATTTCTGGGTGCTTGGTCCTGTTTCAACAGCACTATGTCACCTGTCTGTAGGTTGCAGTGTGTTGTATGCCACTTGCGCCTTGATTGGAGGGTGTTGAGATATTCGTTTCTCCAGCGGCTCCAAAATTCATTGGCGAGTGCTTGCACTTGTTTCCACTGGTTTTTGAGCAGGTCCTTTCCACAAAAGTCTCCTGGTGGAGGAAGAACATGCTGCTTTTGGGTCAAGATCATTGCAGGACAGAGTAGGGATGGTGAGGAAGGGTCTGTTGAGATGGGAACTAAGGGCCTTGCGTTGATTATAGACGTTACCTCAGCCATTAAAGTACAAAGCACCTCATGCGTCAAACGAGTGTGTTTGTTTTGCAAAAGCATAGAGTCCAGTATTCTGCGAGTGACCCCAATCAGTCTTTCCCAGACGCCTCCCATGTGAGAGGCATGTGGGGGATTGAACTCCCATGTGCAACCGTTGGCATGAAGATAGTTGACAATGTTGGGAGGGTTCTTGTTTGGTTGTGCCATGCCTAACTCCACGCTCGCTGCAATGAAGTTAGTGCCTCTGTCAGATCGCATTTGCTTTGCTGGGCCTCGTATTGCGAAGAATCTGCGTATTGCATTTATGCAGCTGCAAGCGTCCATAGATTCAATGACTTCAATATGCACGCCTCTTGTGGTCATACACGTGAAGAGTATTGCCCACCTTTTTCCTTGTGCAGCTCCACCTCGTGTGTGTCGAGTGACTACTGACCATGGACCGAATACATCCAGCCCAACGTATGAAAATGGAGGGCATGTTTTGAGTCTCTCAGGTGGGAGATCTGCCATTTTCTGAGTCTCTAGTTTTCCCCTGAGTTTCCTGCACATTGCACAATGGTGGATAATGGACGAGACCAGTCTTTTGCAACCTACAGTCCACAGTCCGGCTTGCCTAATTGCGCTTTCCGTGAACTGCCTTCCTTGATGCACAACTTTGGCATGATAGTGACGGACAAGCATTTGAGTTACGTGATGCTTGTTTGGGAGAATGGTTGGATTCTCAGATGCTGTGTTCAATGAAGCATGTTTGAGGCGACCTCCAACCTTGATGAGGCTTTCACTCATATAGGGATCAAGAGCTATGATGGGACTTGAACTGCGGACGGTTTGGTTGGCATGGAGAGCAGCATACTCATCGGGAAAGGCGTCTTTTTGAACAGACTGGAGGATGAGGTTACTGGCAGCATCCAGCTCCTCTGGAGTGCGTGGCTTGCTACATCGATGCCAGCCCCTGCATGAATGATCTGACAAGTTGCTTGATGAGTGAGAACAAGCTTAGTGAATTAGGAATGCAATGGCACGTACTACTGAGTTCCAACTTGAAAAGCGCTGGAAGCATTCTGGTGAGAGCCCGTTCTTCTGAATGTGAGTAGAAAAGGTAGCAACTTTTCTGATTTCAGAGTCTACTTCAGGCTCGATTAACTCAAAGGATTCAGGTGTCCCGGATTCAGGTGGTTTGTAAAGGAAGTCTGGTCCCTTAAACCACATAGTGTCCATGAGCTGTGATGCAGGTATTGACCTGGTGGCTAGATCAGCTGGGTTTTGCTCTGATGTGACGTAGTACCACTGTTCAGGGTTGTTTCCATCCTGGTGGACTTCTTCCCCCATTATCTTTAGGAAGGTCTCATCTTCGAAGGACACGGCACACTTGTTATCGTTCTCTGTGCACTCAAAAACTTTGTCCCCAAGCTTTTCTTCCACTGCATTGGGTTTTGAGATGCGTTTAGAGAGGCCGTCCTTGTGCTCCCCGCCGTAGCATGGTTTCTCTTTGATGCTGATGCTGTTAGGACAAGGAGTGAAGAAGGATGGGCATCCGTTGGAGAGCATGTGCGTCTTATAAACATTGACGGTTGGCTTGTGAGCGTTAAGGCTCACCTCCCCCACAATTACCCAGCCTAGGTCCAGGCGTTGAGCAAAGGGAGCATTGTGGGGTCCGTTGACTTGTTGCCTTACTTTGTGGACTCATAGGATGTCTCTGCCCAGTAAAATTGCCATCTGAGCATCTGGGTCGTACTTGGGAATGAGAGGAGCGAGGTGTTTTAAGTGGGCGTGAGCAAGAGCGACTTCGGGCGTAGGTATTTCACCCCTACTGAACTTTATCTCGTCGCATTCAAGGAGAGGAGGGAGGTCTAAGCGTGGGCCTCCGCCTACTGGCTCGATTTGGAACCTCACTGCTTCCCTGCCAAGCATTTCAGTTAAACCAGCACATGTTCTCATGTGGTATGTCAGAGGGCTACCTTTGATCCCAAACAGCTCGAAGAATTCAGGACGGGCCAGCGATTTGTTACTCTGATCGTCAAGGATTGCATACATCTTAACGAAGCATTCTGGTTGGCCTTTAGGGAAAACTCGAACTAGACATACCTTTGAGCAAGAACGTGGGAGATTACCTTCGCCGCAGATCTCAGTGCACCGTGACGTTACCTCAGGTAGTGTGTTGTCTCGGGGCTGAGGCTCTGGTTCAGGTGTGTGTTCTGGCTGGGGTTGCTGGCTTGAATCAGGATGCATGGCAGAGCAATGCCTCTCACTTTGGCACTCCTCGCACTTGAGTTTCATGTCACAGTCCTTTATTGCGTGCGTGGGAGAGCAGCAGCGAAAACATCGTTTGTGTTCTTTGAGTATGCTTCGCCTCTCTTGTAGCGGTTTATTCTGAAAGGCTCTACATTTGGCTAGAGGATGCATTTTCTTATGGACTGGACAGTAGTGTGTTAAATCGTCCTCTTTAGTACTAGCGGGATCAGTTGTGTCGACCTCTGTTTTGTTTACAGTTAGAGGTGTTCTGTAGCTGGTTTGTTTGAATGGTGGTCTCTCACCTTTGCTGAAGGGTTGGCTGCTGCATGTCGCAAAACTTGGGTCATTTCTTGCTTTAGCCTCGTCTTGGACAAACTTTACAAAATATGAGAAGGGAGGGAAGGTTACATCATATTTTTGTTTGTATTTTGAGCCCGCGTGCAGCCATTTATCTTGTAAACTTGGAGGCAACTTTTCAACTATGGGCTTAACCCCACGGGGTGTGTCGAGATAGGTGAGGCCTGGGAGATAAGCTTCATCTTTAGCGACCCACAGCTCTAAGAGTAAATCTCCAAGTTCCCTGAGTTTTACATTGTCTCTGTTTGTAAGGCGAGGGAAGTTATCTAATTTTTTAAACAAGGCGTTTTCTACTACTTCTGGCGTAGCGTAACATTCCTTTAACCTGTTCCATGACAATTGGAGAGCAGCTTTGGGGTTAGTGACATAGACAGCTCTGATTCTTTTAACGTGCTCTGAGGACTCTCTACCAAGCCACTTGACTAGGAGATCTAACTCCTGGCTATATGTGAGACCAACGTCTTCAATTGCATTTATGAATGACGACTGCCATGCTCTAAAGTTTTCGGGGGTGTCGTCAAACTTAAAGAGTCCGGTTGTGATTAGCTCTCTGCTCGCGAGGAACCTAGCAAAGTCTGCCACAGGTGGGTCACCATTGTGGGAAGCATGGTAGCTGTTTGGCCTGACATAGTCTCTCGGTATGTCGATGGATTCTTTTTCACGTACATTTTCTTGAATGTTGGTGGAGGGAGAGTTTGTTCGGGTCTCCTCGGAGTGAATGATTGCGCCCTTTGCGCAGGTTCGACTTGAGGTGTTTCTTCTTCAGCTGGTCGGACCTGTGACTTTAGCTGGATTTGGTGGTGTACATACTCCATAGTTCTCTGTCTGACAGCTTGTAATGGAATTGCGCTCCTTACACTCTCTCCTTCGTCCAGCTCAGCAGCTGCAGCAGCTTCTAGAACTTCTGCTTTTGCTGTGGCGGCCGCTGTTTCCTTTTCTATCTCCAGCATCTCTAGATCCAGTTCTAGCTTTGCTTAATGCTTTGCTTGTTCTAGCTTTGCTTGTTGCTCTGCTTGTTGTTTTGCTTCTTCTAGCTTTGCTTGTTGCTCTGCTTGCTGCTTTGCTTGTTCTAGCTTTGCTTGTTGCTCTGCTTGTTCTAGCTTTGCTTGTTTTTTAATTTCTAATTGTTTCTTACTGTACAAGGCTCTAGCATTCGCAGCTTCAGCGGAGGCTCGTGCCATGATGGCTGCTTCCAGCACGCCGGACCTCGAGGACAACCTGGAGCTAGAACGTCTGGAGCTGGAGCTAGCGTTGTGTGATGATTTGGCTTCGGAGTTCGCCTTTTCTTCTGCCCTCGTCTCTTGAGTGTCGTCCATCGCTGTGTCGGGAATCTTATCTTCACCAACTGCTGACGTGGCTTTTCACTCTTGAGTGTCATCCCTCGCTGTGTCGTGGACCTTATCTTCACCAACTGCTGACTTAGCTTTTCACTGTACTGTTATCCCTACGTGTTATATACACGGTGTATGTCAACGCAGATCAACAGCAAGCCAAACTCGTTTTTCACGAGCCAGGAAACCGAGCGTCCTGCTCCTTTATTCAGGTCTTCCAGACAGCTTACAGTTGTTTATAACTGTGGCTCGAAGCTCAATGAAAAGCCCGAGTGAAAAGCCATTGCTTTCGAAGGTGTAGAAAAGGGTTTATCACACAGGAGGAACGTTTCAGACATTCGCGGGCAGGTTAAGCTTTCTGCCTTTTTTTCCTTCTCTCTCTCGTTAACGTCTGCTTCTTCTACCCACAAATCATAGCGGCAACTGGCTGTGCTTTCAACATAAAATGTGGGTAAATTACTACTAACTATACAGAAATTATTTTTAACACAAATTACTACAAATGAATTATGATATTTATTATGAACTTATGAACTATCTCTCAACTCTATAAAACACACTCTACTGAGGGCAGAACAACCAGCAAAAAAAAAAAAAAAATCATTGAGAGTGAAGCCCAGTGCAATTATTGGAGGTCCCCCGGCTGTCTAAACCTAATAGCAGCATAACTAAGGGAGGGTTCAGAAACATGATCCCTCCCTCATTGTAGGCTATATCAAAAAGGAAGGTTTTAACCCTATTCTTAAAAAGAGAGATCAAGTCTGACTCCTGAATCCAGATTGGCAGCTGGTTCCACAGGAGAGGAGCTTGATAACTGAAGGTTCTGCCCCCCATTGTACTTTTGGAGATTCTACGTATTACAAGTAATCCAGCATTTTAGCAGCGTAGTGCTCTGTTAGGATGATAGGGTAATATCAGATCTTTTAAATAAAAAGGGGCCTGATTGTTTAGAGCTTTGAAAGTGAGAAGAAGGATTTTAAACTTGATTCTAAACTCTATGGGAAGCCAATGAAGGGAGGCCAGAACTGGAGAGATATGATCTTTCTTTCTAGTACCTGTTAAAACTCTTGCTGCAGCATTTTGGATCAACTGAAGACTTTTTAGAGATGTTTTAGGACAACCTGATAATAGAGAGTTACAATAATCTAATCTAGAGCTAACAAAAGCGTGGATTAGTTTCTCAGCATCACTCTGAGACAAGATGCTCCTAATCTTGGCAATATTACACAAATGATAAAAGACAGTCTTAGAAAATTTAATATGTGAATTGAAAAACAGATCTTGATCAAAAATAACTCCAAAGTTCCTCACAGAGCTATTAAGAGAAAGAGTAACTGCATCCAAACTAAAAGTTTGATTTGGAAAGGTATTTCTAAGATTTTTTGGACCAACAAGAATGACTTCAGGCTTATCTGAATTTAATAGCATGAAATTACAAGTCATCCAAGCTGTGATTTCCTTAAGACAGGCATCTAACTTGGCTAATTGATTACTATCATCTGGCTTCATTGACAGGTATAATTGTGTGTCATCTGCATAACAATGAAAATGTATACAGTGCTTTCTAATAATGTTGCCTAACGGAAGCATATATAAACTAAAAAGAGTAGGGCCTAAAACAGATCCCTGTGGAACTCCATGACTGAGCTTTGAGTTGAAAGAAAACTCATTATTATTAATAATAATAATAATGCATCAGATTTATATAGCGCTTTATCATAGACACTCAAAGACGCTTTACAAGTAGATACATTATTCATTCACTCCAGACAGACAATGATAGTGGCAAGCTACTACTGTAGCCACAGCTGCCCTGGGGCAGGCTGATGGAAACGTGGCTGCCAATCCGCGCCAACGACCTCTCCAGCCACCACCGAACATTTAAACATTTTTATACATTTATACACATTCATACCCAGTGTTATGGGCACTGGAGGCAATGCGGGTGAAGTGTCTTGCCCAGGGACACAACGGCAGGATATCTGGGGAGAGCGGGATTCAAACTGCCAACCATCGGGTTATTAGACGACCTGCTCTACCTCCTGAGCCACTGCCGCCAATTATTGACATGAACAAACTGAAATCTATCAGATAAATAAGATCTAAACCACTGCAACGAAGTTCCATTAGTCCAACATAGTGTTCTAATCTATCAAGTAGAATATTATGATCGATAGTATCAAAAGCTGCACTAAGGTCTAAAAGGACAAGTACAGAAACAAGTCCATTATCAGATGCGATCAGGAGGTCATTAGTGGCCTTCACTAAGGCTGTTTCAGTACTATGATGGATTCTAAACCCAGATTGAAACTCTTCAAGTAAACCATTTCCCTGCAAGTGGTCAAATAATTGCATAGCAACAACTCTTTCTAAGATTTTTGAAATGAAAGGGAGATTGGAGATTGGTCTATAGTTAGCTAAAACTCCTGGATCCAGCGTTGGCTTTTTAAGTAAGGGTTTAATTACAGCAGTTTTAAAAGCCTGCGGTACATGGCCTAAAGTTAACGAAGAATTGATTATTTGAAGACTAAAGCTACCAGTAAATGGGAAGACTTCTTTAAATAACCTGGTAGGAATAGGGTCTAAAAGACAAGTTGAAGGCTTGGATGAGGAAACTATTTTGTCTAACTCTAAAAGGTCAATTGGAGTAAACTGATCCAAACAGATGTCAAATGAAGGAGTTGTAGTAGTTACTGTATTTAAGTTAACGGTGGGAAAAGTCTGATTTTATCTCTGATAGATGAAATTTTATTATTGAAAAAGTTCATAAAGTCCTGACTATTAAGCTCTAAGCCTTAGAGCTTAATAGAGCTTAATAGAGCTTAATAATCCTAGCATTCCCTTAGAGTCTAAGGGAATGCTAGGATTGACAGAGTCCTGACTCTTTGTCAGCCTGGCTACAGTGCTGAAAAGAAACCTGAGATTATTCTTGTTCTCTTCTATTAATGCAGAATAATAACTCGTTCTAGCTTTTCTAAGAGATTTTTTATAAATTAAAAGATGATTTCTCCAAGCTAAATAGATTTCATCTAAATTAGTGGAGTGCCATTTTCTTTCTAATTGACGAGTCTTCTGTTTGAAGCTACGATTTTCTGTGTTGAACCAAGGTGTTAGAAATCTCTGATTAGACTTTCTTTTTTAAGGGGGCCACCATGTCTAGAGTCTGTTGCAGAGAAGCTGTAACACTATCTACCATGCTATCAATTACAGAAGGAGCAAGCTGTCTATAGCTTATTTTCGTTGTGTTGACACATGGCATAGAGGAAACAATGTGCATAAATTTGGTAACAGCATCATCTGAGAGGCATCTACTGTAGTAAATTTTTTTCCTTAGGAGCCAAATAGTCAGAAATAGTAAAATCAAAGGTTAACAGACAATGGTCTGACAGTACAGGGTTATGAGGAGACACAACCAAATTTTCTATTTCTATGCCATACAGTATGTCAGAACAAGGTCCAACGTATGGTGGAGATAATGGGTAGAATTTCCTACTTTCTGAGAAAACCCCATCGAGTCTAATATTGAATTAAATGCCAAATTAAGGCAATCACTATCTACATCTACATCTATATTAAAGTACCCTACTATAATTATTCTATCTGATTTCAGCACTAAATCAGCTAAGATTCAGGAGAACTGCTAGACCTACTATAAAGAACATCACAACATGGCCTGAGGGAGCTCTTTCTCACCTGCAAGACTGTTTTTCAAACACTCTATGGGATTTATTCAAGATTGAGGATGTGGAAATGTACACACAGACTGCATTATGCTACATCACCTACTGTATCAACTAGGTGACTGTGGAAAAATGCATCAGGGTTTTTCCTAACCAGAAGCCTTGGATGACAAAAGAAGTCCAGGCACTCCTCAGAGCCCGTGATACAGCCTTCAGGTCAGGGGATACAGATCTGTATAGCACCGCCCGGGCTAATCTGAAGAAAGGCATTAAGGAGGCTAAACAGGCCTATAAGAAGAAAGTTGAGGACCATTTTTCTGATAATGATTCAAGACGAGTATGGCAAAGCCTTCACCATATCACAAACTATAAGGGCAGCAGCATCATTTCCAGTGACATCAGCGCCTCACTGGCAGAAGAATTGAACTGCTTTTTCGCACGGTTTGAGGCAGATACACCTCGCCCGGACCCACTGACGTTATTGAATGCCAGCTCTGATATGCTTACCCTGCAGGATCATGAGGTGAGGCAGACACTGAGAGCAGTTCACCCGAGAAAGGCTACTGGTCCCGATGGAGTGCCAGGAAAGGTGCTCAGAGCATGTGCAGATCAGCTATGCTCTGTTTTGACTGACATTTTTAATTTGTCTCTCAAGGCAGCCGTTCTTCCACAGTGTTTAAAATCTGCAGTCATTATTCCTGTGCCTAAAAAACATATTATTAGCAGTCTGAATGACTATCGACCAGTAGCATTAACACCCATTATTATGAAGTGCTTTGAGAAAATGGTATTGAAACATCTTTTGCCTAGTCTCCCCCCAGACTTTGATCGGTACCAATTTGCCTACAGGCGGAGCAGATCCACTGAAGATGCTGTTGCTATAGCTCTCCACTCTGCATTCAGCCATTTAGAAGACAAGGGGAGCTATGTAAGAATGTTGTTTGTGGACTATAGCTCGGCATTTAATACAATTATTCCCAACATTCTCATCACCAAACTGCTTTAGCTTGGTCTGCCTACTCACACTTGCAGCTGGATTAAGGACTTCCTAACAAACAGAACACAGACTGTTAGACTCGGACCCCATTCCTCCTCTACAGTCATGCTTAACACAGGCTCGCCACAGGGCTGTGTATTGAGCCCCACTTTGTATTCATTGTACACATATGACTGCATACCTCTTCATCCCACAAACATTATAGTGATGTTTGCAGATGACACAACAGTAGTGGGGCTCATATCAGGAGGAGATGAGTCCACATACAGAGATGAGGTCCAGAAACTGGTGAGATGGTGCTCAGATAATAATCTGCTATTGAATACAAAAAAAAGGGGAAAAAAAGAACTCATTATTGATTTTAGGAAGCATAGCAGCGAGCCGCCTCCTCTATATATAGGCAAGGAGTGTGTGGAGAGGGTGGAGGCTTTTAAGTTTCTGGGTGTTCATATTTCTCACAACCTTACCTGGGCAGTTAACACCATAGCTATGATAAAAAAAAGGCTCAACAACATCTACACTTTCTGAGGCTCCTCAAGAAGAATGGCCTGAATGCACAGTTGCTGGTTTTATGTTATCGCTCTGCTATTGAGAGCATTTTGTCATATGGCATCACAGTTTGGTATGAGGGCTGTTCAGCCGCAGACCGCAAAGCCTTCCAGAGAGTGATCGAGCCTGCGCAAAAAATCACTGGTTGTTCTGTCCCTTCTCTGGAAGAGATTTCCAGGTCTCGGTACCTCAACAGAGCTACTGCCATCATTAAAGACTGCACTCATCCAGGCCATGATTTCTTTCACTTGCTCCCCTCGGGAAAGCAGTACAGATTCCATAAAACCCGGACTACCAGGTTTAATCAGAGAGGAAGGAGAGCTAGTAGCCATAGCTAGTGGCTAATCCGAAGCTAACAAAAACACCAATGAAAGGTGAACAGAAGGCTAAAGAGAGTGATTAGATGACACTGAGTGCGCACACAGGTGCAAGAGGCTTGACAAACAGAAGTGAGACCTGACGGTAGATGGAAAAAAGTGATTAAAATACAATTAAAGGCAAAATCCTCGGGAGAATGAGGACAGCAAACCACAGACAGCCAGCAACACAGGAAGTGACGATACGTTACCACAGGAAGCACCCAGCGAACACTGGGAGCGAACAGTACGAAGAGCTAACAGATGCCACGGTGGTCAAGTCGACCAGTTTTCATCCAGGGTTGGCACCCATGCCGACAAGTAACACCATGCTAGCCCCAGATGCCTCCGGTTCTTGGCCACAGTTGGCTGGGGGGTCTACAGCCGCAATGGTGAACACTACAATGGTTTTGGATGGGGCCAGACCAACGAGCATGGAGCTACCGCATGTTCAGCAGGAACACATTGGACCAAGTAAAATTCCACTCCAGGTTATGGACTTGGTTCAGGTTCAGGGTGAAGGACATCCACTGCGAAGATGGGCCAAATGAAACCAGCAAAACATTGAGGGTGTCTGTGCATTGTGGCTAAGCTGGGCGCAGCATACTTGAGGTTGTCTGACGGCTCGTCGAGGCACACCAATCTGCTTTGGCGTGCCTGGGAAGACGCTCCAGGTGGCAAGGCTAGACGGGAGTTGGTGATGATGGTGCAGGATCCAGGCTCCGCCATCCAGATGATCAGCCATCGCTCCAGGGGTCTGCGGTTTCCTGGGACATACCTGCTGAGGGGCTGCCCTGCCTCCCCCCCACCTTCCCATGCAAGTTCCAGTTTTTTCACCCAAATTATTCATAGTTCTTGTGTTTTGCATGTTATGCTAAGGGGGTTATATGTATATATATGTGCTTTTTTGTTTTAGTTTAGGAGCACAGCTGTAATTTTTAGTTTTAATGAAGACTTTTAGTTTAATTTGGTGGCAGAATCACCTCAAGTGGGAGACGTCTCCCACTTGAGGTGTTTCAGGCACGTCCCACTGGGAGGAGACCCCGGGGCAGACCCAGGACTCGGTGGAGAGACTATGTCTCCCAGCTAGTCTGGGAACGCCTTGGTATCCCCTCTGAAGAGCTGGAGCAGGTGGCTGGGGAGAGGGAAGTCTGGGCTTCTCTGCTTGAACTGCTGCCTCCGCGACCCGGACCTCCGGAAAAGCGGTAGAAGATGGATGGATGGATGGATGGTGGCAGAATAATCCACCGTGCCGTGAGGGCTGTACAGTAGTCCACCCATCAGCCCTGTTTTAGGTTATGTTGTGTGAATCTGTTGTCCCATTTTAGTACACTGTTTTTCGTTATCTGAGTGCGTGACTCGGGCCCCAAATTGGGGAGGTTTTTAACTGTGGGCATGGTTTTGGACTTTTCTAAGGGGGAGGAGAATGTGGTGTCGGGTTCTGCCACCTTATTGTGAAGTGCAGTGTAGTGACGTGCACTTCCTGTCACGTCACTGCACCGCCCTATAAATACCAGAGGATGTCCATCTTATGGCCTCTTTTGCCAGATGACTCTGTGCTAGGTGCCATACCATGTACTGCACTGTACATAGTTTAATAAAGCTGTGTTCGCCCAGGTATTTCCAAACAAAACAATCGCCGACATATATATGGGAGTGTCCACCATTACGTGGCTCTCCTGCCCAGGCATTTCGGTACTGTGTAGTGTATGTGATGCCGTGTTCATAGTTCTACAATAAAGCCAGTTCCAGTGCAGCACCCTCGTCCATTTCTTTAATGCAAGGTTTGTGAACATAACATTTGGCAACTGAGGATTAACCATGGAAGCGTGCGTAACACCACTGCGGCCTTTCCTTGAGCTCCCAGGGGAACCGCCAGTTCCATGGCAATGTTGGCTGGAGGCATTTGAGGTTTATGTTACAGCGCTGGACCTGGGAAAGTTGGATAAGGTGAGGATGTGAGTGCTGCTTGTCCACAACCTGGGCATGGAGTGCCAGAGGATTCTCCGCACGCTGGGCACGACAGACTCGTATAAGGAGGTTGTGGCGCTAATAGCTAACTATTCTGTTGCACCAGACAGCGTGACGGTGCGACGTATTTGCTTTCGCAAGAGACAGCGAGTCGGTGAGCCAATTCAGCAGTTCATCACTGACCTGAGACAGCTAGCTAGTGTGTGCTGTTTTGGGCAGCTGGAGGACAAAATGATATGGGACCAATTGGCCAAACACACGTGTAATGCTGTGCTATGAGCTAGGTTGCTAACAGCGCCAAACAATCTGATGCTAGCTAGAGCAGTTGAGCTAGCTCTTCAGCTAGAAGCAGCAGACAAGTTAGCCAAGGAGCTAAATGGGCGCCAGACACAGAGGCTACCCGGACAGTCAACGGTAGCTAATGTGGTGGACATGGAGGATGAAGAGTACATGGCAGAAGAGTACAAGGCGTATGCAGTGAGCCGAAGGTCCACTCCAGGAGACCCCGTCTGTGGGGGCTGTGGGTCCCCGACGCACCGGGACGGAGCACGAGTTTGCCCGGCAAGAGAAAAGCGGTGTAACAGGTGTAAATACCTGGACCATTTCACCAGGGTATGCCAGTCTGCAGCACCATGGGGCCCGCCAAGTGAGCCAGCCCGCCCGCCAACAACGACTATCCACTCGGTAAGCACCAACGTCAATGGTTTTTCGTATTGCACAGTTGAATTGGACAGAGTGGCCGTGTCACTCCTGCTTGACACAGCGGTGGTGCAGTCGATGTTAAACTGGGCAACAGTGAAAAAGCTTTTCCCCAACCACAGAATCAGAAAGAACCCAACGCCGCTGTACAGGTACAGTGGTCACAGACTGTGCAATGTCGGGACAGTGGAACTGACTGCTCACTACAAGTCTAAAGCCATGCACGACTTCATGTTCCAAGTGGCAGCGCACGGTGACAACATTATGGGTTATGTCCTTTTCTACGGACTGGGCTTCATTAGGGACTGCACTGGGTTCGAATAGTCCGGGTGCGGCAGTTGGAGCTCACCTGTCCTGGAGGATGCCGTTGTGGTGTAGGATGAGGTACTTACGGACAGCTATCGGGAGGAGAGCCGCCGAGAGGGGGAACCGGACTGCTTCAGTACCCATGACAAGCCCCAAATGATGACGGAGACGATGGGTGAAGAGTCCGCAAGGAACACAGTGGTTACGGAACCGCTGCAGCATGACAGAGATACCAAGCCGAACGAGCACGCAGAGCCACCGGGATCACAACGACAACACATACAATCAAGTAAGGAACTGCTCCAAGTCATGGACTGGGTTCGGGTTTGCACCAGCGAGAGACCAGGATGACGACTGACCAGACTGCAGCCAGTGAAACAATGGGCACCGCTAATGATCATAGCGAAGCTGGGAACAGCATGCTTTCAGCTGACAGATGGTTCAGTTCGGCATACGAAATCAACTATAGCATGTACAGGTGGCTGCTCCAGATGGCAAGGCTTCGCGGGAGTCAGTGGATGCGGTGTGGGATCTGGGCCTCTGTGTTATGAAGATCGGCCCTTGTCCGGGGGCCCGGCGCCTCCAGGGGCGTGCCCACCGCGGGGCCACTGCAGGGACCCCCAATGGAACTGACTTTGCCATGGGAGACTGTTAAAAAAGAGACTGTTTAGTTTGGAGCACTGCTGGGAAAAGGCAAGTGGCAGAATACTCCACTTAGCCGTGCTGGGTTCAGTGACAGTCTACCCACGGACCCTCGTTCCAGGTTTGTTTGAAGTTTTAATTAAAAAAACTGTGTTAAATGTAGACAATGTAGACTGATATGGGGTTTCTAATATAGCAAATTGGGGAGGGTTTGAATTAGGTGTGTTTTTTATTTTGCAAAGTGGGGGAGAATGTAATGATGGGATTTGGTGTAATGTGCAGCGTGATGATGCAGCCGACTAGTGATGCCATCACGCCAATATATATGGAAGTGTCCGCCATTATGGGGCTCTCTTGCCCAGGCGACTTGGTACTGTGTAGTGTATGCGATGCCATGTACATAGTTCTGCAATAAAGCCAGTTCCAGTGCAGCACCCTTGCCCATCTCTTTAATGCCAGGTTTGTGGACATAACAGGCTAAGCACCGGGTATGGCACTCAGAGGAAGACGGGAAATGTGTGTGGGCCTAATTAGAATATTCATAGATCCTGACATTTTAAGGAGGAGGAAAAGGGAGAAGATTTTCACAAGCAACTGTAAGACCTTGAAATTTTTTTTTTTTTTTTGGGGGGGGGGGGGCATCAGAATCAGAATCAGAAATCAGAATCAGAAAAAGATTTATTGCCAAGTACATTAACAGATCACTGATAACATACGAGAGAATTTGACTTGACACAGAAAATGAACCTGCATTTCCAGTGACACGGCTGCATCGGGAACGCGCCTGCCAACAGGATGGTACAGATAAGAAATCATACAATAGGAAGGAGCAAAAAAATCATTGAATTCAGAATATTGACCATAAGTAATCAATATTATGATTACAAAGACAAAAAAAGCCCACGATGCACATTCAAGACCAGAGTTCACAGGATACAAGGAGAGCAGTGAATGTTATCTTGTTGTCAGTTTCTGGGTCAGTGTGGATGTAGTGTTGAAGCGATGTTGTATCAATATGAGCACAAGGACACTTTGGCAGAAGATGTTTTGTCTGGCTGCAGCAATTGTCCTTGGCAATTGTCCCAAGCAGCTACTGTCCAGAGGCCGTGTGCTCAGTGTTTTGAAAAACAAAGACTGGGGATTATCAGGAGGATTTTTGTAAGGGAAATTGAACCAAATAGACTGAACACAGAGAAAGAACTTTATTTTCTTCTGCAGATTCAGTGCTTAATCCTTCATTGCGGGGCTTTGAGTCCGTCGTGGATAGACTTAAGCGTAACCATGATGAAATCCACCTTCCGAGACAGTTCTCCATTTGTCGCTATCAAAGTCTCCTCCATTTTTCCAATTTGATGGATGCACCTCGCGTGGCCAGCATTTTGATAGGTTGTATCCATCTTCAGCAATTTGCGGTACACCAGGACAATCCCAGTTCCAATCAGAACGATCCCAGTCACCATTATTACGAAGATATACAAATCTTCAATATCTTCGATAGAGAGATTACTCAGGCACAAGATCCTCCAAACACTTGTCACCCGTAAATAGCCCGCTGGAGCCGTCCCTGCGGGGCAAACAGCTTCCCCCGGAGCATTATTCCTTGTTGAAAAAATAGTGTCAATTGCGTTCAAAGCCCAGCTTATCAATTCCATAATTTCTTTCGATAATCAGCAGTAGACGCAGACAGACAACAGCAAGCTGGGATCCAGTTAATAGGGAAGTGGGGAGCTAGAGCAGAGAGAAAAGAGAGAAGCGTCTACTCTCCTTGAAGAGCGGAAGTGATGTACCATTTTAAACAATGTACATTTGTTTTTAAGGGGATTTATATCCACTCCAGTGAATCTTAAAGCGAAAGAAGAAAAGGAGGAAAAAACAAACGTAAATTTCTGCTTTGTTGTTGGGTTTTGTTTTTTGTTTATTTTTACTGTTGTGTTTTATTTGCTTTTGTGTTTTCTCTTTTGCTGCTGTGTTTTGAATTGATATTTGACATTGTGCTTTTTTTGTTGTTATGGTTTTTTTTTGTAGTAGTGTATTTGCCATTTGGATTTGCACTTCAGGGATACCCGCCATGTATGAAATACCTGGGTGATGAATAAGGCAAGATGGTGGTTGGCGAACACAGCTTTACTTAAGAATTGTGTACAGGGCAGTACATGGCAGGCACCAGCGTGGGCATCCGTGATAAAGAGGCCGTAAGATGGTGGCTTGTTCCTATATATGGCAGTGCAGTGAAGTGACAGGAAGTGCACGTCACCACACGGCACTTCACAATAAAGTGCCACCAAACCATATACCACATTTCCTCCTCCTCTTAGAAAGTCCAAAAACACACACACAATTGAACCCACTGTAGTGTACAAATATGGTGCTGGGTGTACTGAGGTTGACAGCCTGCCTTTCCGGTTCTACCGTCACTCCGGGGTATAAACGGGGGAAGGGGCATGTCCTTTTTCGCCGTCGACCCCTTGGCCTGTACGGAGCATCTGTATTGTTATTGCTGCTGTTGCTGGTTATTAGTAAAGCTACGTTCACTGAACCTCCAGCCTGGTTATTAATCATACGAGTTATGGACATAACATTTGGCAACGAGATAAAAGGTATGGAGTGAGGTGTTTGTGATTTTCTGCCGTTTTTGGAGGTTCCGGGCAAGCCGCCGGTCCCCTGGGCTAGGTGGCACGCGGCTTTCCAGAATTTTCTGGTGGCCCTTAACCTCGGTGAGCTCAAGAATTCATGTGCGAGCGCAATCATGGTTCATAGTCGTGGTATGGAGGGTCAAAGGATCCTTGACACGCTAGGAGAGGCTGGTACTTATGAAGACGTGGTGAAGCTAATGGTGCACTATTTTCGCACCCCAGAAAATGTCATAGTCTGGTGAATCCAGTTTCGGCAGTGCCGTCAGTGCACAGGAGAGACGGTGCAGCATTATGTTGCGGACCTGCATCAGCTGGCGGGGGAGTGCCAATTTGGAGCCCTGGAGGAAGAAATGGTCCGTGATCAAATGGCGGAGCACACACTTTGTTCAGCGGCACATTTGAGGCTCCTGACCTACCTGGGTGAACTGACATTAGCCACGGCTATTGAGATAGCACAGCAGTTTGAGGCAGCGGAAAATTTATCGAAAGACCTCCGTGAAAGAAGCACGTCGAGGCATGAGGAACGATATTTGAAGGTGCTGGCTGTGGACTCGGACAGCGAAGATGGCGTGGATGAAGAGGAATACGCTGCCGCTGTAGGAATTAGGTCAGAATCAGAATCAGAATCAGAATCAGATTTATTGCCATTGTTCATGTAGTACACAAACTAGGAATTTGTCTCGGTGCAATGCTGCAACATTAAAACATGATAAGATCAGAATCAGAATCAGAATCAGAATCAGAATCAGCTTTATTGGCCAAGTATGCACAACACATACAAGGAATTTGACTTTGGCTAAAAACTTGCTCTCGTTGTTCAGGTGGAGGATTTAAATAAGGATTCAATGACAACAGAGTATGTACAGTAAATTACAGTCTGTCCACGTTTCTATAAAAGGATGCAAATATATACAGGAATATATGCAGTTATTTACTCAGACTAACCACACTTTGCAGAAATATATGAAAAAATATACAATCACACAGTATTTCAATGTGGACTCAGATTCAGTGATATAATGTGAATGAAGTAAAAAGCAGTGTGAGAGTTATGTGCAATGTAATAATGGATGAAAAGTCATGAGTACAGCAAACAGGTAGGACTAGGTGAATGTTAGGAGTTCATCAGAGTGATGGCTTGAGGAAAGAAACTGTTCCTGTGACGGGTGGTTTTGACCCTCAGTGATCTGTAATGACGACCAGAAGATAGAAGTTCAAACAGTTTGTGGCCGGGGTGTGATGGGTCAGCACAGATGTTTCCCGCCCGTTTCCTGGTTATGGACCGATATAAGTTCTCAATGGAGGGTAGGTCGGTACCAATGATCCTCTCCGCAGACTTAATGATCCGCTGCAGTCTGGTCTTGTCCTGTTTAGTGGCAGATCCAAACCAGACAGTGATGGAAAAGCAGAGGACAGATTGGATGATGGCGGTGTAGAAGACAACCAGCAGCTCCTGAGGCAAATCAAACTTCTTGAGCTGACGCAGAAAAAACAACCTCTGCTGGGCCTTTTTCTGGACAGTGTCTATATGGGAGGACCACTTCAGGTTCCGGGAGATTGTGGTACCCAGAAACTTGAAGGAGTCCACAGTGGACACTGTGCTGTTGAGGATGGTGAGTGGGGGGAATGAAGGGGGGTGTCGCCTGAAATCCACAGTCATCTCCACCGTTTTGGCTGGGTTAAAGAGATAAACTAAAAAACTTAAAGACTAAAACCATGCAATAAGTGTAGAATAATAAGTAGTAGTAATAATAATAATAATAATAATAATAATAATAATAATGAGTAATACTAGTCACAGCAGTTTTAAATAAATTAGCAAGTAGCAGATGATGTGGAGTACCACATAGTGCAGTCGATAATGCAACAGAAAAACAGTGATGAATGACATGAGTCTGGTTGAGCTGCTGTATATAGTGCACGAGAGTCAATAAGTCACTTATTGTTCAGCAGTCTGATGGCAGAGGGGAAAAAGCTGTTCATGTGGTTTTAGTCTGAATGGACCGAAGTCTTCAACCTGAGGGGAGGGTGGCAAACAGTACGTGACCAGGGTGTGAAGGATCAGCTATGATCCGGCCTGCACGCCTCCAGGTCCTGGAGATGTACAGGTCCTGGAGAGATGGGAGCTTGCAACCGATCACCTTCTCAGCAGTGTGCACGATGCGCTGCAGCCTTAGTCTGTCCCTGGCAGTGGCTCCTGCGTACCACACGGTTATGGAGGAGGTGAGGATGGACTCGATGATGGCCGTGTAGAACTGCACTAACATCTTGGTGGGTAGCTTGAGCTTCCTCAGCTGCCGCAGAAAGAACATCCTCTGCAGGGCCTTTTTGATGAGGGAACTGATGGTTGGCTCCCATTTGAGGTCCCGGGTGATGGTGGTGCCCAAAAAGCGGAAGGAATCTGCAATGGTGATGGGAGAGCCTATGATGGTGAGCGGGGGCAGGGGGGTTGTGACTTTCCTGAAGTCCACAATCATCTCCGCTGTCTTCAGAGCGTTCAGCTGCAGGTTGTTGTGGCTGCACCAGGACACCAGCTGGGCCACCTCTCTCCTGTAGACGGACTCGTCGCCGTTGGAGATGAGCCCGATGAGGGTGGTGTCGTCCGCAAACTTGATCAGCTTAACAGACTGGTGGGTGGAGGTGCAGGAGTTGGTATAAAGGGAGAAGAGTAGGGGGGAAAGTACACAGCCCTGGGGTGATCCGATGCTGATGCTAACAGAGTCTGAGACAGACTTCCCCAGCCGCACATGCTGCCTCCGGTCCGTCAGGAAGTCGGTGATCCACCTGCAGAGGGAGTCAGGCACGCCGAGCAGGGACAGCTTGTCCTGGAGCAGAGCGGGGCGGATGGTGTTGAATGCAGAGCTGAAGTCCACAAACAGGATCCTGGCGTAGGTTCCCGGGGAGTCCAGGTGCTGCAGGATGGAGTGGAGGGCCAGGTTGACTGCGTCGTCCACAGACCTGTTGGCACGGTAGGCAAACTGCAGCGGGTCCAGGAGGGGAGTGGTGATGGACTTGAGGTGGGACAGGACCAGGCGCTCAAAGGACTTCATGACTACCGAGGTGAGCGCTACAGGTCTGTAGTTGTTAAGTCCAGTAATCCGTGGCTTCTTGGGGACAGGGATGATGGTGGAGGATTTGAGGCAGGTCGGCACGTGGCGTTGCTTAAGGGAGGTGTTAAAAATGTCTGTGAAGACAGGAGCCAGCTCTTTCGCACAGTGTCTCAGGGTGGAGGGAGACACGCTGTCCGGACCGGGGGCCTTGCGCGGGTTCAGTCTGGAGAACTGTCTGTGCACGTCCTGCTCACTGATGACAAGGGCAGGGGGGGAGGAGGAGGGGGGGGACCGCTTTTGATGAATTAGCGGCCGAGGAGGCAGTGGAGCTGGGTGGAGGGGGGGGAGTTGGACACAGCTGACGAGGTGTCAAAACGGGTGTAATGTTGGGACAGTTTTTGACAAAGGGCTTTGTCATCCTGACCTTTAGAAGCCTGAGGCCGATAGTTGGTGATTTGTCTCAGTCCTCTCCACACAGAAGCCGAGTCATTAGCAGTGAACTGCTGCTGGAGTCTCTCAGAATACACAGATTTAGCTCTCTTCAGCTCTCTGTTAAACCGATATTTAACCTCCCTGTAGCAGTGCCTGTCTCCACTTTTCAACGCTGCTTCCTTCTCCTTCCTGATCTGTCTGAGCTTGGCAGTGAACCAGGGCTTATCATTAGAGTACCTCACCCTGGTGCGCGATAGGAGAATGCTCTCCTCACAAAAGTTGATGTATGAGTTCACAGTGTCTGTGTACTCATTAAGATCATGTGTGGCTCCTTTAAACATGTCCCAGTCAGTTATTTCCATGCATGTGTTCAGTTTCTCTCCAGCTTCACTGGTCAATTTCTTCCTGGTGGTCACAACAGGTTTAGTGAGCTTCAGTCTCTGTCTGTATGTGGGAATGAGGTGGACCATCACGTGATCAGATAGTCCGAGCGCAGCGCGGGGAACAGCGCGATACGCGTCCTTCACTGTAGTGTAACAGTGATCTAGTGTGTTCTCACCTCTGGTTGCACATTTAATAAACTGTTTGTATCGGGGGAGCTCGTGACTCAGATTGCTCTGGTTAAAGTCGCCAACCACAATAACCAGGGAGTCCGGGAAAGTCCGCTCCGCATGTTGGATGTGATCTGCGAGCGCGCGCTGAGCCTCGCGCGCGTCCGCATCAGGAGGGGCGTACACAGCGATCAATACGAATGAAGCAAACTCCCACGGGGAATAAAATGGCTTGCAGTTAATGGAGAGAAATTCTAGGTCGGGAGAACAGTGCCGGGAAATCACGGTTACATCAGAGCACCAGCTGATGCCCTGGGAATGCCAAAATGTTATGGCTGCGGGTCCACCAGGCACCAGTACAAAGCAAGAGAGTGTCTGGCAAAGAGCAAGTGCTGTGGCAGGTGTGGTCTGTTGCACCATTTTGCCAGGGCCTGCAAGAATTTTGAGCGAGGGGACTGAAGACGGATGTCCTCGCTGTGACTCCTATGGTTATTCATATCGTCTCCCCGTGCACAGAGGGGCTGATTTACTGCAATGTTTTGCTGGACGGCGTAGAAGTGCTGTTGTTAGTAGACACGGGATCAGCGATTTCTGTGTTGAACTGGCCCACTGTGAGGAGTCTGTTCCCACATCACCACGTGAGAGGATTGTCAACGGCATGCTTTGGCTATGGAGGAAGCAAGTTAGCCGTCGTGGGCTCACTGGAACCGACGGTGAGGTACAAGTCAGCGATGATGGCAAGCATCCATTTTGTGGTGACTGCTACCAGGTTGAACATTATGGGTTGTGATATGTTCTGTGGCCTGGGGTTCACGATCACCAGTGGCATTGGCGAAGAGTGGTCGGGCTGTGGATTATGGGACCGACCTGCTCCGCATGTGGAGGACAACGCGTTTTGGGACAGTGACCGGCCTGGTGTTATGGGAGGGGCGCAAGACCAACATCACGGCGCGCCATCTCGGGAGGGTTCCGATGCCAGTGTCCAAGTTGCACTGGATGTGGGAACTGGAATGCACAGCAGAATGCCCAGGAAGGCTGGAGGAGCCGGGGGCTGTGCCAGCGTTGGGAATGAAAGAGAGCGGGGCGAGACCGACAGGCGCGATTCCAAGACGCACCAGACAACGACACTGGAGTCCCGGGAGGACTCTGGACCGGGTCGGTGATGAGGTTCGACCCAGGGCAGGAGCCCGGTCGCAACATGGTGGTTATCAGCCCAATAGAGCTCCTCTTCACATTGGTGAAGGAGTCCGACCCAGGGTAGACGCTCAGGTGAGGGGCGTACACATGAAAAGAAGACGGCGGGATGACCAGGGGCAGCTGCCCTGGAGGACGGCTACTTGGGACTGTCCGATGAGTCGTGGAGACACCCCAGCGAGCTGCAGCACATGGGTGAGAAGAGGCACCAGCGTGGCTCTCCCAGAGATGAGGAGGCGAAGGCACTCTGGGAGGGATCCGCCAGACAGTAATCCAGGGGTGGGTTCTCCAGTTGGGACTGTAAGGTGACTGTTGGGGGGGTATTGGCATGGTGTTTAATTGTTGTGGTTATGCCATTTTACCATGAAATTATTGAGTCAATATATATGTGTTGCATTTTGCCCTGAGTTTGAAAAAAAAAACAAAAAAACACTCCAACACTGTTTGTATTATGTTTACAGTATGTGGTTTGTGTGAATTGCCCGAGTTGTGGGGTGGGGGTGTTGGGGTTGGGGCTGCCAGCAGGTATGGGTGTATATATATTGACTGCTTATGTTTTGTGAGTGTTCTGGTTACATGTATATAGGTGTTTTATGGGATTATTGTAGCCTTAGGAACATGGTTGATTTTGTTTTATGGACTTTTAATTTCAAGGACAGCAGAATAATCTGTCCAGCCGTGTTGAGGTGGGTTGGCAGTCTACCTGGCCCCTCTAGTTTATTTTGTGTGAATGGATAGGCCTGTTTATTTATTTCTGTACATATGTGTTTTTCTATTAGCGTATGAGTTGGGTTTAAATTTGGAAGGGTCTGATTTGTGTGCTTGCATTTTTCTACAGGGAGGGGAAAATGTAGTGTACAAATATGGCGCTGGGTATACTGGCGGTGACGGCCCGCCTTTCCGGTTCCACCGTCACTCCGGGGTATAATATGCTGCTGTTGCTGGTTATTAATAAAGCTGCATTCACTGAACCTCCAGCCCGGTTATTAATCATACAAGTTATGGACATAACACCCACCCCAAATTGGAACCCGAATCATGCTCTAAAATAACATAAACTAATGTACTTAAATGGCCGAACACACTCACACAAAACAACCTAAAATAAGACTGGTCCATAACCAGAAGTGGAATTTTACTCGGCCCAATGTGCTGCTGCTGAGCATGCGGTAACTCCATGCTTGTTGGTCTGGCCCTGTCCTCTTCTATAAACGTTGTAGTGTACACCGTTGTAGCTGCAGACCCCCACCCAACTATGGCCAAGTACCAGAGGCATCTGGGGCTAGCATGGTGTCGCTCATCAGCATGGGTGCTGACACTGGGCGAGAACTGGTCGATTTAAAAGTGAGGGTGTCCATTAGCTCTTCATACCGTTCACTCCCAGTGTCTGTCGGGGGCGGGCAGGGTGATTTCTCCCGTGGGTTTCCCGGGTAAGACAAATGGCACACCCCGATGTAGTGATTCAAGCGTCCACATCTACTACAACATTTTCCTCTTGCCAGGCATTTCTTCGCTTTATGGCAGTGCATTGCGGACCCACAACCCCTGCAACGGGAGTTTTCCGGGGCAGACCTTGGGCTGGCAACATTGATTTCCCAATGATCTTCTTCCAAGCTATCCTCACTATCAGGGTCCGCAGCATTAGCTGAGGTGGGCGGCTTCTGTGGCTGGCACCAATTTAGCTCCACAGCTAGCTTATCAATGGCTTCCAACTTGAGAGCTAGCTCAACTGCTTCAGCTAAAGTCAAGTCATCAGGCGCCACTAATAGCCTAGCACGCAGCTCAGCGTTGCACGTGTGCTCTGCTAGTTGGTCACGTACCATCTCATCTTCAAGCAGTCCAAAATGACACTCGCTGGCTAGCTGCTTCAAATCAATGACATACTGGCGGATAGGCTCACCTACATGCTGGCATCTCTGGCAAAAGCGAATTCTCCAAACAGTCACACTGTCTGGGGTGGAGAAACATTAGCTAGCAGCTCCACAACTTTCTCATACGAGTCCGCCACGCTGAGCATCCATAGGACCCTCCAGCCCTCAATGTCCAGGTTGTGGACGAGAAGCGCCTGCACCCTCACCTTATTGAGCTTCCCGAGGTCCAGCGCCGTAATGTACGTTTGATTGGCCTCCCACCCATGCGGCCATGAAACCGGTGGTTCACCCGGGAGCTCGAAGAAGGGACAGAGTGGTGTAATGCACGCATCCATATGCTAATCCTCAGTCGCCAAATGTTATGTATGAAATATCTGGGTGATGAATGAGGCAAGATGATGGTTGGGGAACACAGCTTTATTTAAGAACTATGTACAGGGCAGTACACGGCCGGCACCAGTGTGGGCATCCGGCATAAAGAGGCCGTAAGATGGTGGCTCGTTCCTATATACGGCAGTGCGGTGACGTGACAGGAAATGCACATCACCACACTGCACTTCACAATAAAGTGTCTCCAAACTACAGTATATACCACAATACCATTTCAAAGACATATACTGTATATGAAGCTGTGGTGGACACTAGACACAGCGTGGGACATTCTCTCACACCCAGAAGCAGTGAAGAGGGGCAGAACAATGTACTGAAGGGGGTAGCCCCCCAGAGGGGTAACTAGACCAGACTATGAGGCACCTTCGCCCCCTGCTGCTCCAAGCTGTAGTATGTAGAGCAGGGAGGCAAATGTATGTGATGAATGTAACATGTATTATGATAATTGCGCCACACATTGCCTTTGTTCATACCCATGCATAATGTGCCAGCCCCAGTTTCTATGCAAGGTTAATAAAGTATATAAAGAGAGTGCAGAGAAACTGGGGAGACTCTTCTACTGAGACTCGGCCCCAGCGGCCACAGGATGTACATATATGTTAGAGGGTGAATAAAGATTCTGTGTCAACCTACGCTCGTGCCTCACCTCCACATCCTTCCCTTTTACCCTCTACATTGGTGACCCGAAGTGAGATGGACCATCTACTCCCTTTCACCGCGCTGTGGACTCCGGAGTACCAGGGATCACCTGTATCCTTCTCATCCACACTGGAGCATGCGCGCCTCTTCCTCTCTCCACGATGGCGACCTCAAGGGCTGGAGGGAGTGAGCGGCGCAGGGACCGAGACACACCAGGATCAGCGAGACGAGCACACCACAGAAACGTCCTGAAAGGGGATTATCAGCGCTGTCTGCATTGGTTCCCATCAAGCTCTCCGACCCTGACTTCACCTCCCGTCAGCGGCGTTTCGGCACACAGAAGCCCCATGCACACACCGCAGGATTACGAGGATAGTGCAACTTTAAGCTACATGGCCACGGCACACGTCACGCACCAGGGACAAACCAGCTCCAAGAACTTATACATCGTCCTCAGCCACTGCACATTCCCGAGGAACACGACCCATTGCCATCCTCGGATCCTTTAGGCTTTGTGCATCGCACCTAAAGCAGCCGGGCAGCCTCGCCCACAGGACATGTATTTGTTTCTCAGCCACTGAGCATCAATGAGGAATTAAACCGATTGCTTTCCCCAGAAACTTTAGGTCTGCCCCCGTACCTAAAGCAAGATTGCCAAGTTCCCTGACACAGCTTGAGTTTTTTCACAGCCGCTACGCATCCTCTGGGAATTGGGCCGATCGCCTTCCCCAGATCCTTGCAGGACGGAGCTCCGCACTGAGGAGACGCCGACTGAACTTATTTTTTTTTTTTCACAGCTGCTGCGGATCACTGGAAGGTTTACCGGAAAAGTCCCTCACCCAAGGCTGATCTGCACGCAATTTTTGTTCGGCCCAGATGCATTTAACATCCTGGGCTGGTACTCCATTGTTTTCCCCCACCTCCCCCTCATCCTCCACATCATTCTCCCTGCACCTCTGTCCCAAAGACCTGCCGATTGCCAGCTTTGTTCCGTCAGCACGACGCGCACCGGCCCCCTGTGCGTCCATGCACCACGGCCGTTCAACATGTTGAAACTTGGGAGCGGAGCAGAGAGTGCTTTTCACCCCTCCCCCTTCCCCCCCACGGACTGACATGCCCTCCGACAAACCTCACCAGCAGGACAGTTCGACCGGAGCAGTAACCCCCCACTGCAGCCGCCAGGGGCGCTGACTTGAGCCCAAAGGGCCGGGGGGTTACAGCCCCTTCTGGGTGTTCGGGGGGTGGGGTTGAGGGCTGTGTGGTGGACACTAGACACAGCGTGGGACATTCTCTTACACCCAGAAGCAATGAAGAGGGGCAGAACAATGGACTGAAGGGGGTAGCCCCCCAGAGGGGTAACTAGACCAGACTATGAGGTACCTTCGCCCCCTGCTGCTCCAAGCTGTAGTATGTTGAGCAGGGAGGTGAATGTATGTGATGAATGTAACATGTGTTATGTTAATCGCACCACACATTGCCTTTGTTCATACCCATGCATAATGCGCCAGCCCCAGTTTCTATGTGAGGTTAATAAAGTATATAAAGAGAACGCAGAGAAACTGGGGAGACTTGGCCCCAGCGGCCATGCTGGGGGCCGCTGCACATATATGTTAGAGGGTGAATAAAGATTCTGTGTCAACCTACGCTCGTGCCTCACCTCCACATCCTTCCCTTTTACCCTCTACAAAGCCAAAATAATTTGTGTTGTTTTATAGCTGCTCAACAGCATTAAGGAACAGCTGGAGGAACTAACCGAAGCAACAGTTGGACGGGAGCCGGATTGGAGCTCAAGTACAGCGGTGGTAGGAGACGGGGACCAGTGGAGGAGCAGCCAGGGCCCCATCTGGATAAGAGCCGGAATCGGAGCCCAGCTACAGCGGCGGAGCTCGGCGGAGGAACTACTGAGGGAGACAGCGGTAGGTGGCGGGGCTCAGCGGAGGATCTACCGAGACCCCAGCTGGGCAGGAGCAGGATTGGAGTCCAACTACAGCGGCGGTGGGCAACGGGACTCGGTGGAGGAGCTGCCGGTACCCCAGCTGGACAGGAGCTCAATTGCAGCGGTGGTAAGCAGCAGGACTAGCAGCGGAGGGGGCTAGCTGAGGCCCAGCTGGATTCGAGGTCGGTCGGATCGGATACCGGCGACACCAGCAGAGATTGTTTTACCATCAACAGGTCAGTAAAAATGCCACCAAAGAAGGAGGAAATGGAAGAGATCAAAAAATCTCTGAACTTCTTGTCAGAAGAACTGACCGAAGTGGCTAGTCAACAGGTTAAACTATTCGGGCTAATGGAAGAAGTCCGAGTCTTGAACAATGTTCTTGTATGGATGATCTAATTATAAGTGGACTAGACATTAAATATCAATCATATGCTCATGCTACAGCAGGAATGAGAGGTGAGGAGGCTCCCCTGAGTGAATCAGTCTCCCTGGAAAACCAGGTGCTTCAGTTCCTTGAAAGTAGAAATATAAAGGTTGAAGCAAATGCAATTTCAGCCTGTCATGCTTTACCCAGAAAGGATAATAAAACAAAGAAATCAATTGTGATGCGCTTTGTGAACAGAAGGGTAAAGAATGACATACTGAGGCAGGCCAGAAAGCTACGGGGAACAGAAGTTTACCTAAATGAACATTTAACAAAGACTAATGCTGAAATAGCACGGCAAGCGCAGATGCTGAAAAGACAAAATAAGATACAGGCAACATGGACAAGAAATTGTAGAGTTTGGATCAAACTAAATGGAACACCTGAGGAAGCGAAGACCACAATAATCAGAGATCTTACTGACTTAAATAAATATACACTACCGTTCAAAAGTTTGGGGTCACCCAGACAATTATTTTGTGTTTTCCATGAAAAGTCACACTTATTTACCACCATGAGTTGCAAAATGAATAGAAAATACAGTCAAGACATTGACAAGGTTAGAAATAATGATTTGTATTTGAAATAATAATTTTTTCCTTCAGACTTTGCTTTCGTCAAAGAATCCTCCATTTGCAGCAATTACAGCATTGCAGACCTAACATGATTGCACAAGGGTTTTCTAATCATCCATTAGCCTTCTGACGCAATGAGCAAACACACTGTACCATTAGAACACTGGAGTGATAGTTGCTGGGAATGGGCCTCTATACACCTATGTAGATATTGCACCAAAAACCAGGCATTTACAGCTAGAATAGTCATTTACCACATTAACAATGTATAGAGTGTATTTCTGATTAGTTTACTTTTTTCTTCATTGAAAAAAAGTGCTTTTCTTTCAAAAATAAGGAAATTTCTAAGTGACCCCAAACTTTTGAACGGTAGTGTAGATGAACACTGATTAAGAAAATTAAGAGACTATGATAATCCATACCCGCACACACGGCAAGAATAGTTCTTTTGTGACATACCATGTCAATGTACTTAAAAAAAAAAAAACTAAACAAAACAAACAAAAAAACTTATGGCTGACTTGAGTAGACATCAATTATCCCCAGTTGGAGGAAGTCATTTGACACAGAGTGAGGAAATTCAAACTCTGAAAATATGCCATTATGCGGAACATAAACTTCAAGAAATGGAGAATGATATTGATCCTGATAACCACTTTTTCAATAATATTCATAATCATTGTGAATATTACACTGAAAAGCAATTCAAAAGTGTTGCTATCCCTGTGCTGTTGCAATCCTGGAATTTCCCCGTTGTGGGACTAATAAAGGCTTATCTTATCTTATCTTATCTTAAAAGTCAAGTGCAACTAGATGGTAAACTATCAATAATACACTTCAACAGCAGAAGTCTTAACAAAAACTTTCCACAGATTCAGGACCATTTAAAACAGCTAGACAGAAAATTTACAGCCATCGCAGTCTCTGAAACTTAATGAAGAGTAGGCTCCCCTGATGGCAATAGAGGGATATCAGATGTTTCATATTAACAGATCTCAAAAAAAGGGTGGTGGTGTTGCACTGTATATTGATGACCTGTATAGGTGTAAGCTTGTAAATGGAATGTCCTTTGCACTACCAGGGATTTTGGAATGTGTTACTGTTGGGATCGACCAAGATAAAACAAAAAATCCAATTATAAGTTGTATATATAGAATGCCGGGAACTTGCATTGAGACATTCAGAGATAAGTCAGTCAAGCTGTACAATAATATTACTAGTAAGAAAATGGTTGTAATTTGTGGAGATTTCAATATTGATTTACTAAATCCATTTCAACAAAATGTAATTACAGAGTTCATGAATTCTATGTACAGTATGAGTCTATATCCCACAATAACACATCCCAGTAGAATCACAGTTCACACTGCTACACTTATTGACAACCTGTTTGTTAATATTATTGATAAGAAAATAGAAAGTGGATTATTGATAAATGATATAAGTGACCATTTGCCAACCTTTGCACTTATCCATGGCCACACGGGGGCCAATACAGAAAACATTTTAAAATTGTTCAGATACAAATCACAAAATGCAATCAATTCTTTTAAAGAAGACTTGCTGAAGCAGGACTGGACAAAAGTCTATGTATCAGATGTAAATGAAACCTACGACACATTTATGAACATAGTAACCACTCTTTATGAAAAAAATTGTCCATTAGTAAAGAAAAAGCTTAAACATAAATTTGTCAATAAGCCATGGTTAACCAAAGGATTACAAAAGGTGTGTAAAAAGAAAAATTCATTATATAAAGCTCTTCTAAAGAAAAGGACA
Source organism: Pholidichthys leucotaenia (assembly GCA_020510985.1). Classification (NCBI taxonomy): domain Eukaryota; kingdom Metazoa; phylum Chordata; class Actinopteri; order Cichliformes; family Pholidichthyidae; genus Pholidichthys; species Pholidichthys leucotaenia. The sequence continues at coordinate 76,719,798 of CM035847.1, forward strand.
AAAGAAGCAGAGCAGCAGTATAAAACATACAAAAATAAGTTAACATACAGTATATAATGAGATGTAGTAAAAGAGACTATTACAGTAAAGAACTGGAGAAAAACAGAGACAATATTAAAAATACATGGACAATACTTAACAATATTCTTGGAAATAAAAACAGAAATACAAGCTACCCAAACAATTTTTCAAAAAAATAATACAACGACTCAGAGTGTGAATGCAGTTTCACCTGCAGATGAATTTAATAACTTTTTTGTTAACATTGGTCCTAATTTGGCTCGAGAAATACCCATTACGGCACCTACGGGTGATACAATAAGCAAAAACACTGCTATAAAAGACTCCATTTTTATAAAGAACACAGATGAGAGAGAGGTCATTGAAATTGTTAAATCATTTAAAAGTAAGACATCTACGGACTGTGATGGTATTGACATGCTCTTAGTCAAAACTATTATTGAATGCTTAGTGAAACCACTGACGTATATTTGTAACCTGTCTCTCCAAACAGGTATATTTCCCAATGCAATGAAAATAGCTAAAGTAATTCCGATATACAAGACGGGTGACAGAGGGGAACTTTCAAACTATAGACCAATTTCACTATTGCCGCATTTTCCAAGATACTTGAAAAAATATTCTGTGAGAGAACTGACAACTTCATAATGAAGAATAATTTATTGTGTGAGCAGCAATATGGGTTCAGACACAAGAGGACAACTGCATTTGCTCTAATGGAATTTATAGAAAAAATATCAATTGCCGTTGAAAATAAAGAGTACTCAGTTGGGGTATTCCTGGATCTTAAAAAAGCATTTGATACAGTGGATCACAATTTATTATTAAAGAAACTGCAAAATTGTGGTAATAGGGGGGTAGCACTGTCCTGGTTAAGTAGTTACTTAAAGAATAGATATCAGTATGTATGTGTTGGTAACAAAAACTCAAAGTTACTGAAGGTTACTTGTGGAGTCCCACAGGGTTCAGTTTTGGGGCCATTGTTATTCAATATGTATGTAAATGATATATGTAAAGTCTCGGAAAAAATGGATTTAATATTGTTTGCCAATGACACTAATCTATTATGCAGTGGAAGCAATTTGGAACAACTTTTGGATACACTCGGAAAGGAATCAGGAAAGCTTAAACTGTGGTTTGATTCAAACAAATTAACGCTCAATTTAAGTAAGACAAAATTTATAGTTTTTAACAACCATCACAACAACTTAGTATCTAAACTCAGTGTAAATGGTGTAGAGATTGAAAGGGTATCTGAAACTAAATTTCTTGGAGTAATAATTGATAAACTGTGTTGGAAGTCACATATTAATTATATTAAAGGTAAAATATCTAAATCAATCGCAGTACTACACAGAGTGAAATATTTGCTGAATCAACCCACACTATATACTTTGTATCATTCATTACTACTCCCATACATGGCATATTGTACTGAAGTGTGGGGAAATACATATAAAACAAACATATATCCAGTCTTTATGCTTCAGAAGAGAGCTATTAGAATAATAAACAAAGCTGCTTACAGGGAACCAACAAACCCACTTTTTCTTAAATTAAAAGCTCTCAAGTTGAAAGATCTGGTTGACTTTAAAACTGCAGTAATAATGTTTAAAGTGAAGAATCTATCACTGCCCGCAAATATCCAAAAGTTGTTCCAAATAAGGGAGAAACAATATCATTTCAGAGGAACATGTATATTTTAAAAACCTTCAGTGAGAACTACCACCAAGCAACACTGTGTTTCAGTGCAAGAAGTCAGATTATGGAACGATTTTGGACCTGAATTAAAATCATGTACAACATTTGGACAATTTAAACAAAAACTAAAGGAAGAAATGCTCCAAACATATATACAAGATGACATGTAAAATCACATAAGGATTGTCATATCCAGCCTGTGTTGTGTTGTTGCTTAATTTTTTTTTTTTGTCACATTTTGTCTTAGCTTTGTTCTGAATTGTAATCGCTCTTGTTTTGTTTTTCTTTTGAATTCTTGGATGGAATATGGGTGGGCAATATAAGCTGCGGCTTCAGCCATCACCCATTTCGGATAACTTATCCGAAATGGGATATAAAGAACTTAGCTTCTTCCCCTCTGCCATTAGACTGCTGAACACTAAAGTGACTTATTAGACTCTCGTGCACGACGTACAGCAGCTCAACCGGACTCATGATAATTATCACTGTTTTCTTTTGCACTACCGACTGCACTATGTGGAACTCCACAATATCTGCTGCTTGTTAATATATTTAAAAATTGCATAGATTAGTATTACTCATTCATATTCTACATTTTATTGCATGCATAGTTTTTTATTTTTATCTTTAGTGCTACTCCATGTTTAATGTTGCAGCATTGCACCGAGACAAATTCCTAGTTTGTGTACTACATGAACAATGGCAATAAATCTCATTCTGATTCTGATTCTGATTCTTATGTTGAACTGTATAATCAGAGGAGTTATTGTTTAATTTGACCTTGTTGGATTTTTTCTCCTTTGTTATATTATTCTGTTTCTTTTTAATCTTTACTTTTAATCTATCCGAAATAAAAATTCATTCACCATTCATCATCAAATATGTGACCATTTGCCAATCTTTGCACTTATCCATGGCCACATGGAGGCCAATACAGAAAAAATTTTAAAATCTTTCAGATACAAATCACAAAATGCAATCAGTTCTTTTAAAGAAGACTTGCTGAAGCAAGACTGGACAAAAGTCTATGTATCAGATGTACAGTAAATGAAGCCTATTGTAGAGGAGCTTGGAAATGAAGAGGCGATTTGGTTTATAAGCAAAGTTTAATATTCAGCTCTTCTAACAAGTCTCATCAGGTGCAGAGAGTGGCAGAAGGGAAAAGAGGCAGAATGTCTCCAGCTCACTGACTTTATACTGGCACACATCAAAAGACATGCATAACAAAGGCTGACATCCCTCATTATCTTAATCCCCCCATTGTCTTGGCATTTCCTCTCCTCGCCTTGGGGGGTGAGGGTGGCTCCTCCGGTCTCCTCCGCCGCGTCCGGGAGCGTCTTTGTTCTTCACTCGGCGGGTGAGAGCCCTTTGTCCTTTCAGAGGTGTGAAGTCCTTTACATATGTAATTACCAAACATTTCAACATGCTTCAACATATGTAGGTTATGGAATATATGGTTAATATAGACCACAGGCCCCCCAAACAACTAAGAAAGGACAACAGAAAGGTTCACAGTCTCAGATAGTTATTATGACATACTAAGTGTTACATCTGTTGCCACGGAAGAAACTTTCCAGCAGCCATGCTCCTAAGAGAGTTCAGTGGTAAACATAACAGCATAGTAAAATCATAAGTCAGTCCTAAACTGTTGCAGCACAATTAGTGAATAATTGTGGAGTGGTTTGTATCAGTCCCTGTGCTGTCTGGGTTTTAATCTTCTCCCAAAGCTGCTGTAGGTTGGTTTAGGCGCCCTGCTGGGACCTTCTTGTGAGGAATCTGCAGTGTGGGAAGGAGAGAGGTTATTTGTTCCCTGCCTGGGGGCTGAGTCTTTTCTCTTGGGGGGGGTCTACCCCGCCGAGGTGCTCTCGCCAACTGTGCAGGCTCGTCTTTCAACAAGAAGGCAGGTTTAAGTCTGTCAATGCTGACTGTTTCTTTTCTATCCCCAAAATCAAGCACAAAGTGTTTATCACCATGTTCCAGCACTCTGAATGGCCCATCGTATGCTGGGCGGAAAGTTGGTTTTAAAGCTTCATGCTTAACAAAAACGAACTCAGCGTTTTTTAAAGCTTAAGGGACAAAAACCCCGTGGGAAGGAGTGATGAGCTGGACCGGGGAGAGAGTCCGGTCCGTTGCTGCCTAAAAACCTTGGGACTGGAAGGTGCCCTGGCTCTGGGTTCTCTGGTAAAAATTCACCTGGAAGCCTGAGAGGTTGTGCAAAGACTAATTCTGCGGGAGAGGCATCTAGATCCTCTTTAGGTGCAGCACGCAACCCCAATAAAACCCAGGGAAGTTTATTTACCCAATTTGTGTCCGTTAGTGAGGCTCTGAGGGCAGCCTTTAAAGACCTGTGAAAACGCTCGCATAACCCATTAGCCTGAGGGTGATAAGTGGTGGTGCGATGAATTGTTGCCCCTAAGCTGTTGAACATGGCTGACCAGAGCTCTGAGACAAATTGAGGCCCCCTATCGGACGTGATGTCCGATGGGACGCCGAAACGTGCCACCCAGTTTGTCAAAAAAACGCGAGCGACTTCCTCCGCTGTAGTTGACGCCAGAGGGACTGCCTCTGGCCAGCGCGTGGTGCGGTCTATCATTGTTAACAGGTGTGTGAAACCTTGGGAGGAAGGTAGTGGCCCCACGAGGTCGACATGAACGTGGTCGAACCTTCTAGCAGGGATTGGAAAAAGCTCCAGAGGGGCTTTTGTGTGTCTGTGTATTTTGGCGCGTTGACAAGAAATGCAAGTTTTTGCCCATTCTTTTACGTTTTTACGCAGGCCTGGCCACACAAACTTTTCGGCGACCATTTTAACCGAGGCGCGCACACCTGGGTGCGCGAGGGAGTGAATTGCGTCGAAAATACGGTGGCGCCATGTAGCTGGTACTAACGGGCGAGGTCGGCCGGTTGAAACATCGCATATTAGGGGGGGCACGCTGTCGCGTAAACCCTTTTTCTCCAGCCTTAACCCTGTTGGTCCAGACAGGAGTGCGCACACGTCCGCGTCACTGCTTTGTTCCTCCGCCATGGCTGCATAATCTATCCCTGCATGGATAGGTGCTGCGTATGTGTCTGCGTTAGTGAAGAGCTCTGCTGCTGAGGCAGTATAATCTGTCTCCCCGTGCTCTGGTGGTGTCACAGCGCGAGAGAGACAGTCTGCTACTACGTTAAGTTTGCCTGCCACGTGTCGAATGTCTGTGGTGAACTCTGAAATTGCAGCTAGTTGTCTTTGTTGCCTGCCTGACCATGGTTCTGAAATTTTAGCCATAGCAAAGGTGAGCGGTTTATGGTCTACAAAAGCCGTGAAACTCCGCCCTTCTAACCAGAACTGGAAGTGGCGGATGGATAAATGAAGCGCCAGCAGCTCTCTGTCAAAAGTGCTGTATTTACGTTCAGTTTGGTTTAGCGATTTGCTAAAGAATGCTAAAGGTTGCCAGACCCCGCTGACAAGTTGTTCTACAACTGCCCCTATAGCTAGGTCTGAAGCATCTGTGGTTAGCGCGATGCGGGCCAAGGGATCTGGGTGAACTAACAATGTGGCGTTAGCTAGGGCGCTTTTTACTTCCGCGAAAGCGCGTTCGCGCTCCGGGGTCCATTCGACCGCGTTGGAAGCTCTCTTTTTTTTTGAGCGCGTCATATAGGGGCTGCATGAGCTGAGCTGCGTGGGGGAGGAAACGGTTGTAAAAATTAACCATCCCTAAAAATTCCTGTAGCGATTTGACCGTGTGTGGTCGTGGGAAACTTTCTATCGCGTGAACTTTGTCTGGAAGTGGAACTGCCCCCTTCGGAGAGACTTTGTGTCCTAAAAAATCAATTTGTGACACGCCGAATTTGCATTTGGCTGGATTGATCATTAGCCCGTGCTCTTCTAGCCTCTGAAAAACCGCAGTGAGGTGCTGCTTGTGTTCTTCCTCAGACGAGCTGGCTACCAGCATGTCGTCGAGGTAGACGAAGACAAAAGGAAGGTCGCGTAGGACCGCGTCCATCATTCGTTGAAAAGTTTGAGCAGCGCCTTTGAGGCCGAAAGGCATTCGCAGAAATTCAAAAAGGCCGAAAGGGGTTATTACCGCTGTTTTAGGAATGTCTTCTGCTCGGACTGGGACTTGGTGATAACCGCGGACTGTCTATTTTTGAAAAAATGCGCGCACCCGCTAGATGTAGTGAAAAATCTTGAATGTGAGGAATTGGGTAACGGTCATGCACTGTAGCGTTGTTTAATCTGCGGTAATCTCCGCACGGTCTCCAAGAACCGTCGGATTTCAGAACCATGTGAAGTGGTGAGGCCCAGGGGCTTTTCGAGCGTCTAACAATGCCCAATTTTTCAAGAGTTGTAAACTCGTCCCATGCTATGTTGAGCTTGGCCGCGTCTAAGCAGCGAGCTTTGGCAAAAACGGGAGGTCCCGTTGTGGGAATGAAGTGTTCAACCCCGTGTTTAGCCACAGTGGCTGAGAATTTGGGAATTGTGAGTGCTGGAAATTGGGTGAGGAGTTGCTCAAACTTACCTCCTGCCGTGGTGACGTTGGCCTGCACAGGTGGTGGAGAAACTCGGGCTGAGCATGGAATAGAAGCAAAGGACAGTGCATTAACCAGGCGCCTATTTGCTAGATCCACTAATAACCCAAGTGCACACAAAAAATCTGCGCCTAATAAGTTAAAACTCACCGCTGCTACAACAAATGTCCATCTGTAGCTGCGGCCGTGGATGAGGAGGTGCAGGCTCTTTTCGCCGAACGTGTCGATGCTAGAGCCATTGGCTGCCACGGCTCCGTTGCCCCGGGTGCCCGTGGCTCGATCTGCATGGGAGGGCATGACGAAACTCAGCTGGGCTCCTGTGTCAATGAGGAACTGCTTGCCTGTGTGTCCATCCGTCACGTACAACAGCTTATTCTTCTCGCCGAGAACCGCTGCTGTTAACGGCTCTCGGCTTTGGCGTTTCCCGAAATCGCAAATTTGCAGGGGGGAACGCATTTGCGGGCCCTCTCGGCGAAGCGGTGGTGATAATAACAGACGTCGCTCTGTCTGTTACGTTTTGGCCGCGTCGCTGTCACCGTGGGCTGGGTCTGCTCCGTGGGTTGTGGCTCCTCGCGGCTCGGGGCGTCAGCTTTGATGTCTGCGGATGCTGCTGTGGGTGTCAGCTCCTTGCAGGCGTTGATGAGCCGATGAGCTTCGCTGGCCAGTGCGCGGAAGTCTTGGTGGTTGCTGCATTTCATGCTGGCGAGTGTCCCTCTCATGTGTGGCGGCAGCGTGCTGAGGAATATAAACTGGAAGAGGAAGTTGTCATTGTCCTCTTCTTTGAGCTGTAGCAAATCCTCCATGAGGGCCTTCGGTTTGCACCCTCTGTGGCCGTAGACCGCCAGGATCTTCTTGGCTCTCTCTTCCGCTGATGGGACGTAGTTCGCCACGATGGTTGCTTTGAGCGTCTCATATTTGTCCCGGGCCGGTGGTCGCCGGATCATGCTCCGCACACACTTCGAAGTGGCGGCGTCGAGTTTGGAGACGATATGATAAAATTTGGTATCGTCAGCCGTGATGCCCGCCAGTGCAAACTGGGCTTCAGCCTGCTGAAACCAAGAGGCGGGGTCTTCTTGCCAGAAGTCTGGCAGCTTGACAGCGACGGCATTCGTGCACACCATCACTGCTGTGCCCGCCGGGTGAGAGTGCCCTGCCTCGGCTCTCACGGCGGTGCTGGTGCTCGGTTGAGCCCTCTCAATCTCTTCTGCCGGGGGGAACAGTTGTCCATCTGTTCCCTCGTCTGCGTGGCCGCTGGCGTCTGCCTGGGTCACCACGGATGAGTCGATTGCGGGGGAACGCCTCCGGTCCATACTCGCGTCAAGGTCACCAGTGTAGAAGAGCTTGGAAATGAAGAGGCGATTTGGTTTATAAGCAAAGTTTAATATTCAGCTCTTCTAACAAGTCTCATCAGGTGCAGAGAGTGGCAGAAGGGAAAAGAGGCAGAATGTCTCCAGCTCACTGACTTTATACTGGCACACATCAAAAGACATGCATAACAAAGGCTGACATCCCTCATTATCTTAATCCCCCCATTGTCTTGGTATTTCCTCTCCTCACCTTGGGGGGTGAGGGTGGCTCCTCCGGTCTCCTCCGCCGCGTCCAGGAACGTCTTTGTTCCTCACTCGGCGGGTGAGAGCCCTTTGTCCTTTCAGAGGTGTGAAGTCCTTTACATATGTAATTACCAAACATTTCAACATGCTTCAACATATGCAGGTTATGGAATATATGGTTAATATAGACCACACCTATGACACATTTATAAACATTGTAACCACTCTTTATGAAAAAAATTGTCCATTAGTAAAGAAAAAGCTTAAACATAAATTTGTCGATAAGCCATGGTTAACCAAAGGATTACAAAAGGCGTGTAAAAAGAAAAATTCATTATATAAAGCTCTTCTAAAGAAAAGGTCAAAAGAAGCAGAGCAGCGGTATAAAACATACAGAAACAAGTTAACATATATAATGAGATGTAGTAAAAGAGACTATTACAGTAAAGAACTGGAGAAAAACAGAGACAATATTGAAAATATATGGACAATACTTAACAATATTCTTGAAAATAAAAACAGAAATACAAGCTACTCAACCAATTTTTCAAAAAATAATACAACGACTCAGAGTGTGAATGCAGCTTCACCTGCAGATGAATTTAATAACTTTTTTGTTAACACTGGTCCTAATTTGGCTCGAGAAATACCCATTACGGCACCTACGGGTGATACAATAAGCAAAAACACTGCTATAAAAGACTCCATTTTCATAAAGAACACAGACGAGAGAGAGGTCATTGAAATTGTTAAATCATTTAAAAGTAAAACATCTACGGACTGTGATGGTATTGACATGCTCTTAGTCAAAACTATTATCTAATGCTTAGTGAGACCACTGACGTATATTTGTAACCTGTCTCTCCAAACAGGTATATTTACCTCCGCCAGGCCGCATCTCCGCCAGGCCGCAGGCTGCAGGAGGTTATGTTTTTGCCGGGGTTTGTCTGTTTGTCTGTCTGTCTGTTGGTTAGCAAGATAACTCAAAAAGTTTTGGACGGATTTCAATGAAACTTTCAGGTGTTGTTGGAAATGGTACAAGGAAGAACTGATTAAATTTTGGGGATGATCCGGATCACCATCTGGATCCAGGAATTTTTTAAAGGATTCTTTAACATTGTGAGATAGGGCCATTTTCAACATGTGTGCAGGCGCAATGGAGGGCGCTGGTCGTCGTGTCTGACGAACACGAACTCCGCGTTCTTCAAAGTTTTAGGCACAAAAGCACGCGGAAAACAGTGGTGGGCCAGGCCCGGCAGCATGCCTGTGTTTGCGCTACGCTGCAAAAGCTGAGACGGGCAGCTGTCTGGCGCGGGATTATTTAGCAGAAATTCCCGGGCAGCCATAGGGGCTGCGCAAAAACGAGCTCTCTGCCGGGGAAGCTTCCAAATCCTCTTTTGGCGTGGAGTGCAACCCCAATAAAACCCACGGCAACCTGTCTACCCAATTTGCATCCATCAGTGAACCCGAGTGCTGCTTTCAGTGATCTATGAAAACGCTCGCATAACCCATTGGCCTGTGGGTTGTACGCGGTTGTGCGATGAATTGCAACGCCCGCAGCCTGGGAGTTTGGAGATGGAGGAGATGGACACAACAGCAACACTTGAGTTTATTACCTCCACCAAGGAGGTAATGCTTTTACTGGCATTTGTCTGTTTGTCTGTCTGTTTCACCAGAGGTGGTTCTTGGCCTAGAGAGGAACCCATTACATTTTGGGGATGATCTGGGAATGCATACCTCAGCCAAGGCTCTTCTCACAGTGTGTCAGCCACAAAACTCCAAAACTAATGGACAGACTTGGATGCAATTTTCACCACAAGTGGCGATAGGCCTACACACAAGCCCATTACATTTTGGAGGTGATCCATGAGAAACGGAAGGAGCCTTGGCGGAAGTATGCGCTCTGAGTGCTTTTCTAGTTCCCAATGCAATGAAAATAGCTAAAGTAGTTCTGATATACAAGACGGGTGACAGAGGGGAACTTTCAAACTATAGACCAATTTCACTATTGCCGCATTTTCCAAGATACTTGAAAAAATATTCTATGAGAGAACTGACAACTTCATAATGAAGAATAATTTATTGTGTGAGCAGCAATATGGGTACAGACACAAGAGGACAACTGCATTTGCTCTAATGGAATTTATAGAAAAAATATCAGCTGCCGTTGAAAATAAAGAGTACTCAGTTGGGGTATTCCTGGATCTTAAAAAAGCATTTGATACAGTGGATCATAATTTATTATTAAAGAAACTACAAAATTGTGGTATTAGGGGGGTAGCACTGTCCTGGTTATGTAGTTACTTAAAGAATAGATATCAGTATGTATGTGTTGGTAACAAAAACTCAAAGTTACTGAAGGTTACTTGTGGAGCCCCACAGGGTTCAGTTTTGGGGCCATTGTTATTCAATATGTATATAAATGATACATGTAAAGTTTCGGAAAAATGGATTTAATATTGTTTGCCAGTGACACTAATCTATTATGCAGTGGAAGCAATTTGGAACACCTTTTGGATACACTCGGAAAGGAATTAGGAAAGCTTAAACTGTCTTTTGATTCAAACAAATTAACGCTCATTTTAAGTAAGACAAAATTTATAGTTTTTAACAACCATCACAACAACTTAGTATCTAAACTCAGTGTAAATGGTGTAGAGATTGAAAGGGTATCCGAAACTAAATTTCTTGGAGTAATAATTGATAATAAACTGTGTTGGAAGTCACATATTAATTATATTAAAGGTAAAATATCCAAATCAATTGCAATACTACACAGAGTGAAATATTTGCTGAATCAACCCACACTATATACTTTGTATCATTCATTACTACTCCCATACATGACATATTGTACTGAAGTATGGGGAAATACATATAAAACAAACATATATCCAGTCTTTATGCTTCAGAAGAGAGCTATTAGAATAATAAACAAAGCTGCTTACAGGGAACCAACAAACCCACTTTTTCTTAAATTAAAAGCTCTCAAGTCGAAAGATCTGGTTGACTTTAAAACTGCAGTAATAATGTTTAAAGTGAAGAATCTATCACTGCCCGCAAATATCCAAAAGTTGTTCCAAATAAGGGAGAAACAATATCATTTCAGAGGAACATGTATATTTCAAAAACTTTCAGTGAGAACTACCACCAAGCAGCACTGTGTTTCAGTGCAAGAAGTCAGATTATGGAACGATTTTGGACCTGAATTAAAATCATGTACAACACTTGGACAATTTAAACAAAAACTAAAGGAAGAAATGCTCCAAACATATATACAAGATGACATGTAAAATCACATAAGGATTGTTATATCCAGTCTGTGTTGTGTTGTTGCTTAGGTTTTTTTTTTTGTCACATTTTGTCTTAGCTTTGTTCTGAATTGTAATCGCTCTTGTTTTGTTTTTCTTTTGAATTCTTGGATGGAATATGGGTGGGCAATATAAGCTGCGGCTTCAGCCATCACCCATTTCAGATAACTTATGTTGAACTGTATAATCAGAGGAGTTATTGTTTAATTTGACCTGGTTGGATTTTTTCCTCTTTTTTCCCCTATGTTATATTATTCTCCAACGCGGTTCGGCAGGCCGAAATGTGCGATTTTCATGAAGTTGGCTGCAACGGGCTGCCGGGTGCTTTGTTTATCAAGGCCCGCCTCTCTAGCACCTGCCCGCCAGGCACTGCCCTCATCCGCCGAAGTAGTAGACTACTCGCCGTTGGGGACTTTCCTAACGGACTATGTAGTCCGTATACTATTTAACCCATAGTTGGGGATTTGGTTCATGGGTATCAGGGCATGTCCACACGCCGGTGGGCCATGAGTACCGCAAGTCTGGGGGCCAAACCTCCTCCGAGTCCCTGCATTTTAGCCTGGGGCCTCACGGTACCCAGTTTCCATCCATTGCCACAAGGAGGTACGCATGGGGCTTGTTGCGGAGAGGCTATGTACTAGCAGAGGATACTTATGCACCCGGCTCCCTTTTCGCTTGCTGTAAAACAGCAGGCTAGCTAGCGGCGGGACAGAAGTGTACACTATAGAAGTGTACGCTTCTATAACGCACTAGACACATCACACAGCCTTTTAATGGACTAAACAGGAAAAGAGCCAAGAACAACAACAACCACTTATGTTCATCTTCTGGGACCTCAAGACGGCCTTTGATCAAGTTCCTCGCCCTGGTATGTGGGCTGTTCTTGCTCATTTTGGATGTCCAGATGATTTAATCGCTCTCATTCGCGCTCTCCACGGTGGCATGGTTGGTAGGGTTTGCCACCAGAATAGCCTCTCAGACCCTTTTCCCATCACTAGTGGTCTCAAGCAAGGATGTGTCCTTGCTCCAACCTGCTTTTCGTTGTATATGGCTGCAATGCTAAATGAAATACCACCAACAACCCCTGGTATCAATCTGCGATACCGCTTGGATGGGGGGCTTTTTAATCTTGCTCGCTTTCGCGCGAAATCCAAAACCTCAGTCACCAGTGTTCATGAATTGCAGTGTGCAGACGATAATGCCACACCAGCTCAGACTGTTGATGACCTCCAGAGGATAGCTACCATTTATAATGACTCTTATGAGCATTTTGGAATGGAAGTTAACACTGACAAAACCAAAATCCTCAACCAACCAGCACCTGGTCAAACTTCCTCAAGGATCAATCTTAAGATTAATGGAAATCCTGTCGATGAAGTGGAGCATTTCTCTTACCTTGGTAGCATCCTCTCAAAAATACCAACATGTGCAAAGGACATCGAAAACCGCATCAAAGCTGTACGCTCCTCATATGGATGCTTTTGTCATCGAGTCTTCAATAATCATGCAATAACCATCCGCACCAAAATCATGGTTTTTCGGGCCGTTGTTCTTTCCACCCTTCTTTACGCCTGTGAAGCCTGGACCTTGTACCGTCGCAATATCAAGCGCCTTGAGAACTTCCAACAGAGAAAGCTCAGACAAATACTTGGCACTCGTTGGGAGGATCGACTTTCAAACAATGAGATTCTCAAGCATGCTCTGCTGCCTAGTGTGGAAGCTACCATCTTGCAGCACTGCCTTCGAAGGACAGGACATGTCGTACGGATGGACCCCACCAGACTACCACGAATCATGCTCCAGGGGGAGCTTGAGACAGGAAAAAGACCACATGGTAGGCCAAAACTGCGCTACAAGGACCAGCTAAAATGTTCCCTGAAGCAAGCCAACATAGACAAAAGATCTTGGGAACAATTTGCCACCGACAGAGCAGCCTGGAGAAGAAGAACTTGGGAAGGCACAGAAAACAACAGGATGATGATAAACACAAACGAAGACAAGAAAAACAAAACCAACCACGTCCCCCACCCACAATAAAATGTGACTTCTGCCCACGACAGTTCTATCATAGGCTGGGTCTTCAGAGCCACATCCGCCATCGATCACAGATGGCAACGTCCTGAAAACTAAGTCAAAACCAATGCTCGGACACGAGCTGGAGCCGATGACGACGACGATATTATTCTGTATCTTTTTTAATCTTTACTTTTAATCTATCCGAAATAAAGATTCATTCATTCAAGTAAACTGGTCAGAAAGTGTTTGATCAAGGAGATTCTGAGAAATACAATCTCTTTGTTTTAAGCTATCCTAACAGAGCTCGATTTAAAAAGACGACACAATACAACTGCATGGACGCAAGCTGCCACTGAAGGCCTAATAAAAAATATTATCAAGAAAAAAAGAGGGGCGGCGCGGTGAAAGAGTGGTTAGCACTGCGGCAGCACAGCAACTCACCCTTGGCCGGGGGATCCTGGATTCGATCCCAGCCCCTGACCAACAGTGATCTGTGTGGAATTTGCATGTTCTCCCTGTGTCTGCGTGGGTTTACTCCGGGATTTCTCCGGTTTCCTCCCACATGCCAAAAACATGCAAGTTAGATTAATTGGCATCAAAACTGGGGATTCTAAATTGTCCTTAGGTATGACTGTGAGAGTGAATGGTTGTCTGTCTCTTTGTGTTGAACCTGCGATGGACTGGCAATCTGTCCAGGGTGTACCCTGCCTCTCGCCCAAAGACGCTGGGACAGGCTCCAGCCCCCCCCACCCCCCCACCCGCGACCCGAAAAGGATTAAGCGGAAGAAGATGAATGAATCAAAAAAGAAAACGGCAAATTGGTGATTTTACACAGATCTGGCAACAAAAAGGCACGTGACATACATGTCACGTGATGACGTGCGTGACGCAAGCTTGCAGAGATATTATATTTTATCAGTCATTTAGATTTCATTTAGATTAAAATAAAGGACAAATGATATCGTTCTGGTACCAATTAACAGATCATATATGATGTTGAACTGTAGACAAACTGAAATATTCCACTCCTCCACAACTACATCCGGGTAACTGTAGTGACCTTGACGCCTGCTTCATGCTACACCTCAGCCTTATTCATGCTACATTTCCCCTCTAGTCCTCTTTGGTCCGCTTGCGCTTGGGACGAGCTCGGGACGCACGCGGCGCTGTTCATGCTCACTTTTTTCATCTACCCAGGTCAAGCGGTTGACGCATGCGCACAACCATCCCGCCTGATCGGTAGCGCTAATGCGCGGACGCACCAGGATTTTCACCAACGAAAAAACGCTGCTTGCTTTCTGCTGCTTGACTTCCCGGTTTTCACTCCTTTTCCACGAAGATGCTGCTACTGCTGAAGTATTTATGTGTGATTCATGTATGTTTATTCTTGTCTTCTGCTTCTGTGCCGATATCGCTACTTCGTGAATGGGACGTTCAGTCTTGCGCATGCGCTTTTCAAAGCGCTCAGGTCGCGAGCAGGCGGCGCGGTCGTCCGCGGTCGAGTACTGCGGACGCTGACGGAGTGGAGACGTTGACGTAAATGTCGTCACATGAGGTTTCCGGTTACACGTACACGGACAGCAGAGGTGCAGCATGAATACAGTGTATCAACATGGCGACTGTGGTCAGGTTGACTTCTGTGTGTCGTAGAGGAGTCACACGTAAGTACCGCTGCATTAACGATGTTTTCCTGCTTCTTATTAATATATGTGAATATTTTAGAGTCATTCTTGCAGAGGAGGCAATTTACATGGGGTGAATGTTGAAGTACTAGGCGGGAGCGAAGAATTCGGGCAGACACTGATTTCTACTTTCAGGTTGACAACTGGAGTGAAGCAGCCGAGTTTGAATTGTTATTACTGCAGTTAACGCTTTATGATGCGGTGGAGAGGATTTAAAAGTGCTTACAAAAATGTAGAGGACACCGATGAAGAACAAAGGGGTCACCATAAAACATAGTAATAACAGGATAAAACTGCATCAAATTATTCAATACCAAGGTAATCCTTGTACTCTTCGTTCTTTTAATATTTCGTTTGTGAAACGAAAACAGAACGACCGAAAATAGCCGTCAAAATAAAATCGAAATTGAGCAAAAACGACATAACGGATCTGATTCAGTTTGGTGTTTTCCTTTTATTTTGTCGGTCACAGCCGGAAGTGGTGATGGCAGCAGCAGAACGCCGCCATTTTTAAACACGCCTGAAGACTAGCTGCAAAATCTCACTTTAATTGATGTTTTTTTTTTTCCAGAGCCTCAGATCTAAAACTAAATATAGACAAATGTGAGATTTTAACTTTACATGACCATCCTCTACAACCATTATATCATGTAAAAGTGACAGACAAAGCGAAATACCTGGGAATTCCATCCATCCATCTTCTTCCGCTTAATCCTTTTTGGGTTGTGGGGGGCTGGGGCCTATCCCAGCATCTTTGGGCGAGAAGCATGGTACAACCCTGGACAGATCGCCAGTCACCATCTGTAAAGACTAAAAGGTGTCTGAAAAAACAAATATTTTACATAATATAGATAAATGTAAATCACTTCTCAATAGATGGCTGCAAAGGGACATCACTGTGTTTGGAAGAATTTTGTTGACTAAGATGGAGAGTTTATCTAGATTTATTTATCCAGCATTTTCTTTATCTGTCATGTTGTCCTGCCAGTTTGAGGCAGGAGAGACTGAGAAAAACCCAAATGCAGGAGGATGTGTTGTTTATTAATACAAATGTCGAAATAATGAGACAGACCAACAAGATGTTACACGTGTTCAATACAGGAAATAGCCCACAAAACGAAATGGCACATACCACGATACACAAGAAGACCCAGCTCGCTCCTGAAACAGAAGTGCAGACTGGAGCCGGGCAATCCAAGGCTCAACGGTCTACACCAAGGAAACGCAGGGCAGAAACAGCGAAAACACAAAACACGACAGGCAACTGACAGGTGCAGGTACTTACAGAGATGAGATCGCCAGAGCCAAAACAGTGCTCTGGTGAGAGGTTGACTGTTCGATGCGTCGACAAAACACAGGTGTGCAGACAGAGCTTAAATAATGCCAGAATTAACAAGCTGAGTGAAACCAGGTGTGAATGAGTGCATGTGTGTGTAAAGCCTGCTTCATGCTACATTTCCCCTCTAGTCCGCTTTAGTCCACGTACGCTTTGGATGGTAGCCCAGCACGCACACGGCGCTGTTCATGCTCACTTTTTTCATCTACCCAGGCCAAGCGGTTGACGCATGTGCACAACCATCATTTGTAGTTTCACTCCTGCCCGATAGGTAGTGCCAATGCGCTGACGTGCCAGGATTTTCACCAGCGAAGAAACGCGAGAGCAACACACATCAACAATTTCTCTTCAAATATAGAGTCCATTTCTGCTGTTTGACTTCCCAGTTTTTACTCCTTTACACTGTGTGTGTATATATATATTTATTCCATCTAGCTACATTGCTCCGCACTGTGTGTTTATATATTTATATAGTTATATGTACATATGTATATTCGCTGCTCTTGTTTTTCTTGTCTTCTTGATTGTTGCTCTGAGTGTTGCTATCCCTGTGCTGTTGCAATCCTGGAATTTCCCCATTGTGGGACTAATAAAGGCTTATCTTTTCCACGAAGATGCTGCTGCTGCTGTAAAAAAAAGTATGTATGTATGATTCATTCATGTATGTTTTTATTCTCGTTTTCCGCCTCCTCGTTGTCTTCTTCGTCTCTTTGTCTTGGTATGCTATGTCGATACCGCCACCTTGTGAATGGGACGTTCAGTCTTGCGCATGCGCTTTTCAACGCGTTCAGATCGTGGGCAGGCGGCGCGGTCACAAAATTTGGGCTGCACACGGACGAGCACTGCGGATACTAGCGGAGTGGAGACGATGACGTAAATGTCGTCACATGAGGATACCGGTTACATGTACGTGGACAGCAGAGGTGCAGCATGAAGCAGGCTTTATGAGCACAGGTGTGGGTGAGTGTGAGCGTGTGTGTAGTGATGTGTGTGTGCGTGAGAGTGGGTGTATGGATCTGAGCAGGGAGAGGAGCAGACGATGACAGATCGGAATCACCTGACAGGAGAGGAGGGGCCCACAGTAACCAAAATACAACAGGACATGGCTGAACAATGGTACACAATATGGAACTCAAAAGATAACATAAAACACAGATCATAAGGAAACAGAAAAACGCCATGAAGCCCGAGCCCGGTTCATGACATTTATCTCTACCGTTCAATTTTATTAAGGAAATTAATAAGGTAAATTTTTATTTTGTTTGGAAGAACAGATTTCATTATATAAGAAAAGAAGACATGGTGAAAAGTTATGAGGATGGAGGTGCAAATATAATACACTTTAATGTCATGAATGGTGTGTTAAAATTGAAATGGTTGAAATCCTTTTTATGCAATAGAAATTCCTTTTGGTTTGTTATACCCAATTTAATATTTAATAAAGTTGGAGGAATAGATTTCCTACTTAAATGTGATTTTTGAATGTAACAAGCTATCTATTATATTGTCAGATCTTCATCAACAGGTTCTTCTTAATTGGGAATTAAAGGGGACCTGTGGTGGTCGTGAAAAAAAAGATATTATATTGAGCCCCTGTCTCATGTTCTAGTTCAAGTTCAAGTTCAAAGCAATGCGATATAAATCCATTGCTGATGTGCTGGTTCAGCTATGTCAGCAAAACATGCGCGCAGCCATACTGGCGGCTACATGGCCTGCCAGGACGCTTCCTATGACGTAGTAGCGTGGATACCGCGATCTAGATCAATGTTGGCTGAGCCTGGAGTGCCCGGATGAGCAGTGGCTTTCGGGATATTCAAATTCAAATTCAAACGTTTATTTCAAACTCAGGGTTCATATTAAATGCAGAACTAAAACGAGTAGAAAATAAATAAAAGTATATACAGATCAGCAGACACTCGGCGCTCTTGTAACAACAAAAACATACAATGCGATATGGATATCGCAACATGGCGGAATGTAAAGCCTTTGGATGTCTCAATAATAAGCGAAAAAACAAAGATAAACACTTCTTTTGTGTACCCAAACCCAGCTCACCTTGTCGGAAGATCGTCGCGGAAAAATGGTTGCGCAATCTCGGAACAGGGCACAGACGTTTCCTTTCAGACGAAATTGCGTTGTGTGTGAGGACCACTTCGTCACTTTCACCCTCAGAAGACCTTTCTGGCTCAAACCTGTAGCCATGTCGCCCGAATTCTTCCTCAGAGTCAGAAAATTCAGGCATAATAGAACAAAAACACGGATAACAGCACCGTAGTCGCGGGGAAACGCTGAGTATTGACTTTTCAGTAGCAACGTAGTGACGTCACATCCGCATATGTCATGGCTGCGCCCATAGTTTTCATTGGCTGGCCATGCCCGCGGTCCTATTTGCATATATCTCTGGTGGTAGATGGCTGGCAACAATTATTTACCCAAATAACGAATACTTTGCCTAATGTTTTCAAGTTCAATGCGTCTTCACGACCACCACAGGTCCCCTTTAATATACAAACACAACTTCACTCCACACAGTACACCAATTTGGAATAACCAGTATATTCTTATCAATAGGAAATCTGTATTTATGGAGAATCTGTTGACAAATGGAGTTTGGGCTGTGTCACATGTTTTGGACAATATGGGAGTTTTATTACAGTATAAGGATTTTTGTTTGAAGTTTGATGTTAATTGCAGTAAGAGGTTGTACTATAATTTTTATTTTTTTTTTTTTTCTGGTTCCGCCGGACCGGCGGCGCCACACGAGTTGGCTGCCGTTTGCAACTGCCCTTTTCTTATCTTCCTTCTTCTTTCTACACCTTTCACTCTATATATATATCACGGACACACAGATTGCCCCAAGGGTCTCCCGAGTCGGCGGACGGAGCCACTGTTTGCAGCGGGGGATGATAGCTAGCTGCCTAGCTAGCTCCAACCGCCACCCGGTACTAACGGAGAAGCTCGACATGCCGAGGAACTGTGGCGAAAACGACGCGGGTGCCGGGCTGGAGTTTAGGCGGCGTGCAAGAAATATAAGACAGAATAATAAAGAGCGATGGCAAGAACCAAGCAGACCGCCCGTAAATCTACTGGAGGAAAAAGCCCCCCAGGAAGCAGCTGGCCACCAAGGCTGCTCGAAAAAAGCGCTCCGGCCACCGGCAGAGTGAAGAAGCCTCACCGTTACAGGCCCGGTGCCGTGGCTCTGAGAGAGATCCGTCGCTACCGGAAATCCACGGAGCTGCTCATCCGTGGGCTGCCCTTCCAGCGCCTGGTGAGGAAGATCGCTCAGGACTTCAAGACCGACTTGCGCTTCCAGAGCTCCGCCGTCATGGCTCTGCAGGAGGCCAGCGAGGCCTGCCTGGTGAGTCTCTTCGAGGACACCAACCTGTGCGCCATCCACGCCAAGAGGGTCACCATCATGCCCAAAGACATCCAGCTGGCCTGCCGCACCCGCAGAGGGAGAGAGAACTTAGACTTTCTGCTGCACATTCACCAACCACAATGCTCCGCACTGTGTGTCTATATATATATAGTATATATATAGTAATATGTACATATGTATACTAGCTGTTCTTGTTTTTTTTCTTGCCTTCTGATTGTTGCTCTGAGTGTTGCTGTCCCTGTGCTGTTGCAATCCTGGAATTTCCCCATTGTGGGACTAATAAAGGCTTATCTTATCTTAAATTAATAAATGCTATACCAAATTCTATAAAATCAATGGTTAGAGAAGATCTACACCATTCAGGCACTTCCCCTCCACTCAGGCAGCTCCACATTGAAAATATACATTTTTGTGATAAAAAAGTTATTCATAAATTTTTAAGAAATTGTTTGACAAAAGTTTTTTCCCAAATCAGATTAAAGGGCAGTATATTTTAAAAGATTTTGAATTGGATCAAATAATCAAAATTCGGAAAAAATACCTGTCTTTTCCAATTTTCCCAAAAATGAAAGAAGTACATTTTAAAATTATAAATGAGGTTTACTTAACTAATGACTTTATTAGATCTAAATTTAAAGGAGATGTGAACGGTTGTACATTTTGTAATAATGAGACAGAAGAAGTAGACTTTTTTTTTTTTTTTTTACTGTAATCCTGTTTTTGAATTTTGGAATGACACGTGGGGCTGGCTGCAGGCCAGGGGAATTAACCTACCCCCGTTGACTGTTAAACTTATTAAATTTGGTTGTTTAATTCAAGGAGAAAATGTAGAATTTGTTTTGAATAATTTAATTTTGATGAGTCAGTTCTTTTATTCATAAGTGTAGATTTTTTAAAACTATTCCAAATTTTTCTTTCTGGAAGAATGACTTCAAATTATTTGTTAAATCTTTGAAATTAGTAAATAACAGCTCTGCCTCTAAACTGCTTTTATTATTGGAGAAATTTAATTTGTTCTAATTTTATTTTATCTCTGCCCTTGTATATTGAATCTTTTGCTGAGTTTGTTTTATATACATTAATACACTAAATGCAAAGTGTGTACATATGTGGTGTGGTGGATGAGAAGGGAGGATGTCATGTCGGATAGTTGAGTTGTAATAAACTTATTTATTTGAGGGCTAGTTTGAACTGCATAGAACCATTTTTAACAATTAAACTTTAGGACCAATGAGCCTTCAGAATATTGGTCACCCAAATTGTGCTTTCTATTATTAG
The DNA here is from genome assembly GCA_020510985.1 of Pholidichthys leucotaenia. Taxonomy (NCBI): domain Eukaryota; kingdom Metazoa; phylum Chordata; class Actinopteri; order Cichliformes; family Pholidichthyidae; genus Pholidichthys; species Pholidichthys leucotaenia. Next base: position 76,740,578 of record CM035847.1, read on the forward strand.
TATAAAACAGTCACTAATTTAGTGAATTGTGTTTCTACTATTGATGAGCAGTGAGTTTAAAAAATATATCAAAAAATAATAAACCAATAAATGAAACTTTTCAAGTCCTTCACTGTCCAACAGCCACACAAGTGAGTAAAGGTTATTTTCTATTGTAAATATTCAACTGAGCAGAGGAGGTGATGTACATTAATCACTATGAATTTTTTTTAGTCTGGTGATGTCTGCATGAGTCTGTGCTGCAACTTTGGGCATTTTCCTGATTTTAAAGTGAGATTTAGCAGCTAGTCTTTCAAGCTTATTTGAAAATGGCCTCGCTCTGCGGCTCCTATCACCACTGTGATATCTGGCTGTGACCGACAAAATAAAAGGAAAACGATACCAAATGGAATCAGATCCATTATGTCGTTTTTGCTCAATTCTGATTTTATTTTTACAAGGCGAGAATGATATAACGGCTATTTTCGGTAGTCCTGTTTTCACTTCACAAACGAAATATTAAAAGAACAAAGAATACATGGATTCAAGGTGTCTGCAGATCTTTAAATTCGTTTAGTCAAAATCAAGTCCTGCATTATCCTTTAAAAATACATTTTATCATTACATTGGCCTTTTAAATGCTTTAAAAACCTCCTAAAATGCTACAGATATGATAAACATGAAATCATAGACTTGTTTTTTTTTTATAAACCTCAGTATCGTGAAATTGTAGACGCTGATGTCGCATTTTAACATAAAGCAAGCTGAGTGGAATAAACATCCATTTGACATAAATTTGAAACTTTTTGCTTATTGATTTGCATGTTCAACTTTAAAATCTTGGCCTTTTCCACTTGTACATCTGCAACTGTTTCTTCTAAAAGTTTACATTTTGTTCACGTCAATTTTTTTCTTTGAAAATTTGTGCCTTTTTCATAATATTTTCCCTATATTCATGAATTTTTTTTTTAGTTCTTTCAGTTCCACTGAATAGTTGACCAAGGCTAGCTATAATGTGGTCTCACACATTCTGCCACTTTGCATATGAAGGTCTTAATTTTCATCAGATGGCCTTGAAAAGGTCTTCAAAAGTCTAAAATGTAGTTTCTTTATAGCTGCAGATAATTTACAAGGTGTCTGTTTTGTTTTTAATAATCAGAAATGAGTTGGTACATACAATTCAAAGACCATACAACAGAACATGGAATACAAAAATATGAGGGGTTGTTACATTGTTTAAAATTATAGTATACAGCGGGGAAAATAACTATTGAACACTTCAACATTTTTCTCATTAAACATATTTCTGATGAAGCCATTGCCCTGAGATTTTCACCAGATATCAGTAACAACCCAAGTAACCCATACATACAAAGAAATTAGGGAAACTGTGTTCACAAAACAAGTTATATTTAAAAAAGTGGAATGACACAGGGAATAAGCATTGAACATGCTTGGTGAAATTCATTTAATATTTAGTAGAAAAGCCTCTGTTGGTAAAAACAGCTTCCAGAGGCTTGTATGGAGAAACTAGGCGCAGGCATTGCTCAGGAGTGATTTGAGCCCATTCTTCCACACAGACTGTCTTCAAATCTTCAAGGTTCTGTGAGTGTCTTCTATGAACTCTGATCTTCAGTTCGTTCCATAGATTTTCAATTGGATTGAGGTCAGGTGACTGACTGGGCCATTCTAGCATCTTTATTTTCCTTCTCTGGAGCCAGTTGAGTTTCCTTGGCTTTGTGTTTGGGATCATTGTCTTGCTGAAATGTTGACCCTCGTTTCGTCTTCAGCATCTTGGCAGGTGGCAACAGGTTCTTATCAAGTATGTCTTTTTACATTTGTCCATTTACTGTATCTTTCCTTCAATTATATGAAGTCTGCCTGTACCATGTGCTGAAAAACACCCCCACACCATGATGGGATGTACAGTGCCCTTTCTCCTCCAAACATGCTGTGTGTTGTGGCATCCAAAAAGTTCAATTTTGGTCTCATCTGACCAGACTACATTCTCCCAGTCTTTTACTGACTTGCCCAAATGTTGTGCAGCAAACTTTAAACAAGCTTCAACATGCTTTTTCTTCAGCGATGGAGTCTTGCAAGGTGAGCAGGCATAGAACCCATGTCAGTTGAGTGCATTACTTATTGTTTTCTTTGAAACAGCAGTACCTGCTAACTCCAGGTCTTTCTGGAGCTCTCCATGAGTGGTCTTGGGCTCTTGGATAACTCTTCTGGTAATTCTTTTCACTCCTCTGTCAGAAATCTTGCGAGGAGCTTCTGGTCGTGGCTTGTTTATGGTAAAATGATGTTCTTTCCACTTCCAAATGATGGCTCCAACAGTGCTTAGTGGAACGTTAAAAGTAGAACTGAACTGAACGGCATTGAACGGCACTGGGTGATAGTACATACAATTATAAAGATAATTTATCATTGGCACCCCCTCCACAAATCCCGGAATCTTGGAGAAAATCGCGATTTTGAATTTCCCGCCCTGAAAAATCAGACAAATCCGCCGATTAACCGGAAGTGCAGCCGGAGTTCCGCGTGACATCACGAGTGTGACACAGTCCTCCATGTTTACCATTGCGAGCACATCGACACTGGTTGTTTTTGGTGCATTTTGTCGTGATAGTCGACTACAAAACACTTCCAACACCTGGGAAGATCTGTTCAGTGGCCAAGGAAAGCTGTCATGGTGACGAAAGAAAAGAAAGGGGGAGGAAAAGCGACCGGGAAGCGATGCGTTTCTAGATATAGATATTACTGTATTTATAAATAGCACAGTCAAATGCAGAGGCCAGTTCTGTTCATGTGTATTGCCACTATAGTCTGTAGAAGTATTGTAATACATAGCCCAATTTTTTGAATGAATGAATGAATTTATTTATTTCGGATAGTACAGTACAGGTTGAAAGAAACTGAATGATATAACAACAAGGTCAAATTGAACAATGACTCATCTGATTATACAATTCAACGTAAGTTATCCGAAATGGGTGATGGCTGAAGCCGCAGCTTATATTGCCCACCCATATTCCATCCAAGAATTCAAAAGAGAAAACAGGCAAGAGCGATTACAATTCAAAACAAAACTAAGACAAAATGTGACAGAGAAAAAAGAAAACTAAGCTACAACACAACACAGGCTGGATATGTTACAACTTGCCGCTCATTAGCGGCGCCAGCTGCGCGCACACTTGCGCCTCGTCAGCAGCGTGGGATATAAGCCACTCTGCCCTGGGCTTCGGCATGAAGCCGTCTGATTCCTTCAGCCCTCTTGCTGCAGAGGAACCCCCTCATCTCCCAGCAAGATCTACGGCATAAGCATACCTACCTTTGCCTTTCCAGTCTCTCCCCTGTGCACAGGTGTATTCCCCGGCGGCGGACCTCGCCTCTGCATCGCCGTCTGCCAGCTGCTGTCACAGGTGCATCAGGTCGCTGTCTCCCGGGCTCGCCCTTGTGCACGCCTGCCACCTGCCACACTCCTGCATCCTCCTCTGTCTCGTCACCGATCCTGAATGCCTCTTCACTCTGAAAACTCTGGTTTTCTTGACTGCTGGAACTGCTATCATCTGCCATTGTTGTTTTGTTTAGGGATCACACTCGTGACGTCACGCAGCGTCGTCTGCACTACTTCCGGTTTGTTTGGCACTGCCAGCCAGAGGCAAAAGTTTATCGGCTTATAGCTTGGCCATCGCACGGCCTAAAAATTTCTTTTATGTGTTGAAAAATACAATAGGTAATAAGGAATTAATCTGCTATTCTACTTTTTGCGCCAAAAGGTGGGTTCAGTTCTACTTTAAGCAGTTTAGAAATGCGCCTGTAACCAATGTCATCATTATGTTTTGCAGCAATAAGGTTGTGAAGGTCTAGAGAGAGCTCTTTGCTTCTACCCATCATGAATTTTTTGTGGTGTGACAATCTGATATCCACAGACCTTTTTAAAGGCTATCAGTCAGGACTTAACCAGCTGAAACTAATTTGCACTGATGGTGGATGGGATGGCTTCCTAAATTCTGATGGATTTCAGCTGGTTTCTTGGCTTTCTATGCCTTTTTGCACTTCTTTTTCTTGTGTTCAATACTTATTCTCTGTGTCATTCCGCTTTATTAAATATAACTTGTTTTGTGAACACAGTTGCCTTGATTTCTTTGTATGTAGGGATTACTTGGGTTGTTACTGATATCTGGTGAAAACCTCAGGTCAGTGGCTCCATCAGAAATATGTTTAATGAGAAATGTTGGTGTGTTCAATACTTATTTTCCCCGCTGTAGATCAAAACTAAAAAGTTATAGAAGAGAATAAAAATCACATTTTAGGGGTCTGCTAATCAAAAGGAATAAATGAGATTTTTTAATTAAGTGTAGTAGTTTTCACAAGTCTCTATCCACCTTATACCTGGGGGTGCTGCTGTAGGAATGATTATGGACGGAACTTCCGGTTTCGGCTGACCAAGTGTTAAATCAAATCAGTGTGAATGGAGTAGCAGGGGCATTTAAAATAGCGTTTTTAAAAGTTTTTCAAATTCATTTTAATGTATAGTACGTGTTTTGCACTGAAGTGGCAGCTAATTTCAGCTCTTCTAGTGTTTGTATTTTTTGAATGTTTTGGTGTCGTTCTGGCACTTGCTGGTGTCCGTGGTTGTGCCAATAGACTGTATAAATAGAGGCTTCTTTGTGGCTCTGACTAGATTCTACATCTGCTCTGAGGTAAATCTGATTATATCCAACATATTTTAACAAAATGCAGCCAACTTTATTGCGGTGGAGACATTGATATTGTGACCCATGCTGGCAAAATGAGTCAGAATGTGCACCGTCATCATGAGTACAGGCAACGAGAAGTCATAAATCATGGCTCTGTCTTTGTTTGGTAGCGGAAAAGTCCCAGTAAACCCCCATGAGTGTCTGGTATCATTCTAAAGCTTAGAAATTGTACTTTCTAAAAATAACTATGTTTTTGCGAAAGACGTAATTCCCAACCGATCGAACATGAGTTTTCAACCTAGCTAAAATGTAAACATATAATTTTTTCTGGGTCAGTTTTTGCACACTACCTACAAATTAAATATCATTTTGAAGGTCTTTCAATACAGAATATGGAAGTAACGTTACATCAGTTTTGAAAATATCTTCAAATTGACTCAATTTACCAACAAGAGTCATTTGTTTACATTGTTTGCATCTTAGCAGCGGCACTAACTAATGGAGCTACTGTGTACAAGGCCACTTTTTAAGGTCATCTTTCCATCCCTTGATAGCCGTGGGAAGTGGTATGATTATGTTACTGTTTTGAGGTGCAAGAGGCCGTGTTCCCGCATTTCTGATGCCGAAGTCACTGTCTTTTAACAAGAAAAAGTGTCCCGTTTCAGTGACAACCATATGTTGTAAACTATACTGGAAGTTGCTACCATAATTCAACTAAGGCATCATGGGGCCTAGGAATAAGGTGGATTTAGTTTTAACTTTACAATGGAGGTCATGTGTTTTTAAATCTTTTAGGTGTCTGTTACAAGCCGTGTTTTTTCAGATGGTTGAACAAGTGAGTTGTGTTGCCCTGCGGTGCAGACATAGCTCTGTGGTACTCTTTGGATATAATTTCTTTTTAGTCAGCATCACGTGCCCTGAATCCAAAACATGTCCAGGCAACGGATGATGATCCTTTCGAGGCACTAGCTCCTTGCCTTCATGTGTTGCCGTACTGTCACCTTCTGCTCCCGACATCTGGTTTGTGTTTCACCATCACACCAGTCCGCTATTGAAGTCCGCTGTAGCTGCCGCTACAGGGTGCGCTCACTTGTCAATTCTGCAGCAATGTTGGCCTAATGTGTGTTCGCCCCCTGGTGGTCGGCTGGCTGTTGGTTGAGAAAATGCTTGATTTGATATGCAGCAGAGCCTGCATTTTAAATGTTAATATCGCCACTGATCAGGTTAATTTAATCGTGGCAGCCAAAATCGTGATCAAAATTCGATTAATTGTGCAGCTCTACCAACACTGTATGTACACTAGGGATCCAACTAATGACTATTTTTTTTGATTAGTCGACTAGTCACGATTATTTCTGTCATGTCCACTATCTCTGCTTCCTGTTGTCATGGCTCCTGTTCAGGGCTTCAGTGCATGTTTTACCTCATCTGTTTAAGTCTGCACACCTGAGAATATCACCTTGTTCTCAGTCTCTAACATTTTATAAAAGGTCCTTATAGCTAAATAAAATAATGACCCATCAAACATGAGTTTAAAGTTGAGCAACACAATTGTCAGACATTACAAAACCATAATATATTTAACTCATGATGCTCAAATGAGAAAATGGCAATTTTTCATGTTTAAGAACAAGAAATATTTTTTTTTTAATTTTTCCTGGAAAACAGTCCACAGGCAATTAGGTGACTATCAAATTAGTTGTCGATTAATTTTCTGACGATCGACTAGTTGACTAATCGTTGTAGCACTAATGTACACACACTGACTTCTGCACTGGGCAATGTTTAATTTGTGTGTGAAATGACAATAGTCATGTTGTGTAATATTGCTCAATTACAAGCCTTGTCAGTGAACTATAAGGGAGAAGAAAGGGGGGGGGGGACAGACCCCGACTTGAAAGGGTCAATAAAGCATAATGCTGTTTTAAGGTGAAATTGCCCAGCGCTAGCCCAGGGTGCACCTGTACAACATTCCTACAGATTAACCAACATGTTGAAGTTCCATATCTGTCTGATGATGGATGATTTTGACAGAGGAGAAGCGATCATTAGTGCAGGTTTAAAAAATTTACTTCAATTTTTTTTAAAAAATGTTGCCCTTATGTAATTTTGTTAAATGATACTAAAATTAAGACTTGGGATTGCGTTGTTAAATTGAAGTGATCATTCTGAGCTGTGGTACAAGTTTATAATAATTTAAACCCATTTATAAATCTCAGCTTTTTCCCTTTCCTCTTCAGCTCTGTTCTACCAAAGTGCTTTGCTGGCTCGACCCGTGGTCATACCGCACAAACAGAGGGAGCAGCCATACCTGCTGACGGCAAGGATTCATTCTTCACAGGCTCTGTATGGTCAGTGTGCAGGTGTACTTGTACTAACCTACTTATACAGGTGCATCTCAATAAATTAGAACATCATCGAAAAGTTGATTTTTTTTTTTAAATTAAACTTGCATATTATATAGATTGACCGGAGTGGTGGCCTAGAGGTAGAGCATCTGCCCCACAACTGGGAGGTCATGGATTGAAATCCCAGCCGGGTCATACCAAAGACCATATAAAAAATGGTACTTCCTACCTTCTAGCTTGGTGTTCAGCATAATGGAATGGGGGAAGGAATGTTGGTTACCCAGCCACAGGGGGAGCACAAGCCAGTGTACTCCCTGTGCCGGTCCCAAGTCTGGATAAATGGGCAGGGTAGCAACAGGAAGGGCATCTGGTGTAAAAATTCTTGCCAAATCAACATGCGAATCATCGTGACATAAGGTGATGATAAGCTGTGGTGACCCTGAAAGGGAGCAGCTGAAGGACAATGTATATACTGTATATATTCATTACACACAGAGCGATATATTTCAGGTGTTCTTTTAATTTTGATGGTGATGGCTTATAGCTAATGAAAACCCCAAATTCAGTTTCTGAAAAACAGAATATTGTGAAAAAGTTCAATATTGTAGACTCATGATGTCACGTTCTAATCAGCTAATTAACAAACACCTGCAAAGGTTGCCTGAGCCTTTAAATACCCCCGGAAATGCTTGGTATCTTCAGTGGGAAAACATCTTGAGTGTTGTCAGAAGGAGATCAACATTACTAAGTGGTAATTGCTTTACTGTTCCCACCTTTTTGGATAAAAAAAAATAAAGTTAAATAAAGTTGAATTGAATTGAATTGAATTGAATGTGCTGTAGGTCTGAAATGGAGGAATAGATATATTTTAGCTAATATAATTAAATACCAGATAAAACATGAAATATCTTGAGTTAATAATGTCAGCATTGAAATAAAAGTCGTAATAAATATAGGAATCACTGCTTTTTGGCTCATTTTGGCAAATCCGAAAGGACCTAATGCAGTGACGCAGCATCTGTCACTTGTCCATCTGTCCACATTTCACTACTCCTCCTGGGCATTTGCCCCAGTGCTGACCAAACTTACTCACAATGATCCTCAGGTGGGTTTGCATCCAGGTTGAGGTCATTGTCAAAGGTCAGGAGATCTGGGTATTTACGATTTCATGAAAAAAAACCAAAAACATTACTTCTCCTATGCTATTTACCCCATCTCCGAAAGGCTGAGTCATTCACAAGCAAGGATGGGGTGAGGGTCACCACTTTGTGACCAACTTTATGGGCAAATAGTCCAACAGTTCAGGAACAATATTTCTGAAGGTACAATTGCAAGGAATTTAGGGATTTCATCGGAGAATCTGGAGAAATTTCTGTATGTAAGCGGCAAGGCTGAAAACCATCATTGAATGCCTGTGACCTTCGATCCCTCACGTTGCACTCCATTAAAAACCAACATCATTCTGTCAGTTAGCACAGTTCGTCGCTACATCTACAAGTGAAGTTAAAACTCTACCATGCAAAGCAAAAGGTGTATATCAACAACACCCAGGAACACTGCAGTTGTTCTGGGTCCGAGCTTATCTGAGGTGGACTGATGCAAAGTACAGAAGTGTGCTGTAGTCTGATGAGTCCACATTTCAAATTGTTTTTGGAAAATTATGGATGTCATGTCCTCCAGGCAAAAAAGGAAAAAGACCATCCAGACTGTTATCAGCACAAAATTCAAAAGCCAGCATCTGTGATGGTATGGGGGTGTGTTACTGTCCATGGCGTGGGTAACTTGCACATCTGTGAAGGCACCATTAATGCTGATCTGTACTGACAGGTTTTGGAGCAACATACAGTGGTGTGAAAAGGTGTTTGTTCCCTTCCTGAGTTCTCATTTTTTTGTATGTTTGTCACACTTAAATGTTTCAGATCATCAAACATATTTTGATGTATTATATTTTGATATATTTTGGTTCTATAGTCGTGTTAGTTTCTTTTTTACTTTCCATGGGTAATCCTGTCTGTCGTGTGTGTTTCTGTTGTTTGGCTGTCAACTGTCATGCTGCTGTTACACTGTAATTTCCCAGTTTGGGATCAATAAAGTACATCTCTCTATCTAAATATTAGACAAAGATAGCACAAGTAAACACAAAATGCAGTTTTTAAATGAAGGTGTTGGTTATTAAGGGGGAAAAAAAATCCAAACCTACATGGCCCTGTGTGAAAAAGTGATTGCCCCCTAAACCTAATAACTGGTTGGGCCACCCTTAGCAGCAACAACTGCAATCAAGCGTTTGCAGTAATTGGCAATGAGTCTTTTACAGCGCTGTGGAGAAATTTTGGCCCACTCATCTTTGCAGAATTATTGTAATTCAGCCACATTGGAGGGTTTTCGAGCATTAACCGCCTTTTTAAGGTCATGCTACAGCATCTCAATCGGATTCAGGTCAGGACTTTGACTAGGCCACTCCAAAGTCTTCATTTTGTTTTTCTTAAGCCATTCAGAGGTGGACTTGCTGGTGTGTTTTGGATCATTGTCCTGCTGCAGAACCCAAGTGAGCTTCAGCTTGAGGTCACGGAACAGATGGCCTGACATTATCCTTCAGGATTTTTTGGTAGACAGCAGAATTCATGGTTCCGTTTACCACAGCAAGTCTTCCAGGTCCTGAAGCAGCAAAACAGCCCCGGACCATCACACTACCACCACCATATTTTACTGTTGGTATGATGTTCATTTTCTGAAATGCTGTATTGCTTTTATGCTGGATGTAATAGGACACACACCTTCGAAAAAGTTCAACTTTTGTCTCGTCAGTCCACAGAGTGTTTTCCCAAAAGTCTTGGGGATCATCAAGATGTTTTCTGACAAAACTAAGATAAGCCTTTGTTCTTTTTGCTCAGCAGTGGTTTTTGTCTTGGAACTCTGCCATGCAGGTCATTTTTGCCCAGTCTCTTTCTTATGGTGGAGTCATGAACACTGACCTTAACTGAGGCAAGTGAGGCCTGTAGTTCTTTGGATGTTGTTGTGGAGTCTTTTGTGACCTCTTGGATGAGTCGTCACTGTGCTCTTGGGGTAATTTTGGTCGGTGGGCCACTCCTGGGAAGGTTCACTACTGTTCCATATTTTCGCCATTTGTGGATAATGGCTGTCACTGTGGTTTGCTGGAGTCCCAAAGCTTTAGAAATAACGTTACGACCTTTTCCAGACTGATAGATCTCAATTACTTTGTTTCTCATTTGTTCCAGAATTTCTTTGAATTGCAGCATGATGTCTAGCTTTTGAGGATCTTTTGGTCTACTTCACTTTGTCAGGCAGGTCCTATTAAGTGATTTTTTGATTGAGAACAGGTGTGGCTAGAGAAATTGAACTCAGCTTTCCAAAGATGTGATAAACCACAGTTCATTTATGGTTTAACGGGGGGGAATCACTTTTTCACACAGGGCCATGTAGGTTTGGATTTTTTTTTTTTTTTTGCCCTTAATAATAAACACCTTCATTTAAAAACTGCATTTTGTGTTTACTTGTGTTATCTTTATCTAATATTTAAATTGGTTTGATGATCTGAAACATTTAAGTGTGACGAACATACAAAAAAATGAGAAATCAGGAAGGGGGCAAACACTTTTTCACACCACTGTATGCTGTAGAGGTGTGAATCTTCAGTGGTCTTACGATTCAATTTGATTCTAATTCAGGCATTAATGGTTCAAATGCAAAATGATTCATGATTCTTGATGCATCTCTATGTTGTATCTTCAATTTTTTATTCTTAACTCATTCCAGCAAAGCCGAAAGGAGTTTTTTGACGTGTTGTCTGGGGCTGCAATGATTACTTGAATAATTTGATTACAAAAAGTCCTCGATTCAATATCTGTGCTTTGATGTGTCGTTTAATGTTGCACTTTCAGTCTATATGAACTTCTTCTGGTATGACCTTCTTCTGGTCACGCTACTAAACAAAACAGAGATTTGTTTAACGGCGCCATGTCAGAGCCACGTAGTGATGGGCTTGCAAAAAGGAAGAAAGTCAGAAAACAAAGTTTGGAAAAATACAAAAAACAAGTTAAAACAAAAGATTAAACTACTTTTAAAAACAGACTATTAAAAAGTAGTTGATTTGCATTTAAATTTACTCGCTAAAACTCTCTAACCTTACCAGTGCGGTGTTTATAAGTGGCCCAACTTCAGTCTTCACCGGGACGGAGCACAGCAGAGACCTGTTAACAGGCGGCTGAGCCGGCAAACAGAACAGAGGGAGGAGGATGGACGCGTCACTGTAGTGCTGATGTGATGATCACAACTCTGCTTTATAGAGTTTGCATTTAACTTGTTTCATTTGTTTATTTTCAGTAAAATGCTGTCATACTTTAGAAAGTTTTGGCCTCTTCTTCTCTGTGATTTTCTCTCTTCTGTGTCGCCGTGATGCACTCCTCTCCTTTGCGGGAACAGTTAAACTCAGCATTTCTGCGGCATGCATATAAATTTTAAAATTAAACTATTCAGCAATAAAACTCTGCGTCGACAAATTTTTATGATTGACGTTGTCGATGACGTTGATCATTGCGGCCTTAGTGGAAAGTGGGCTCTTCATAACTGATATAAGCAATCATTTACCGGTTTTTACACTATACAAAAATGATCAGTACAAAGTAAGGAAAACCTCTACTGTACAAGTAGTAAGGGATGGATCAACAGCAACCCCGAAGGCACTGAAAGTAGAATTAAAGAAACAAAACTGGAACAATGTGTATGTTTATGATGTAAACATAGCCTATGATTCATTTTTGAAAATATTAACTGAGTTGTATGAAAAATATTTGTAAATTTAAGAAAATCCTCAGGAGAAATGCTACTGATAAACTGTGGATGACCAAAGGACTAAGTATGCCAGTAGGAAGAAAAACTATTTTGTATAGAAAATTTTTGAAGCTAACGACAAAAGAGGCAGAAGACAGATATGAGAAATATAAAAATAAATTAACTTTGATCATTAAAAAGCAAAAAAAGACTATTATAGTGAATTATTAAACAAAAATAAAAGCAATATGGCGGCAACATGGGGAATGATAGTGTACTGACAAATGATAAAGTAAAACCAACTCATTCAAACTATTTTGTTAAAAAAACTTCTGATATTTATGATAAAAGTGAAATAGTAGATGAATTTAATAATTTTTGTTAATGTAGACTCCAACTTGGCAGCAAATGTACTTAAAGTAACTACAGACAGTGTAAGTACAATAAGAGAGAACATCAGTAGCATCTTTTTATGTAATTCAATTCAATTCAACTTTATTTATATAGCGCCATTTCACAACAACAGTCATCTCATAGCACTATCAACTGTAGGGGGGACCCCCACAGTTGCAGAAAGACCCCAGCAATCAGGCGATCCCCTGTGAGCAAGCACTTGGCGACGGTGGAGAGGAAAAACTCCCTTTTAACAGGAAGAAACCTCCAGCAGAACCAGGCTCAGGGAGGGGCAGTCATCTGCTGCGACTGGCTGGGGGGTGAGGGGATAGAGAAGAAGAAAAGAACAGACATGTAGAGAGCAAACAGCACGATGGGGACTCAATCTATGGGAGAGAACAAACAAATGTTAATGACCAGCAAAAAAAAAAATATTTCATAGAGAGTGAGGAAAGGAGTGAGGCCCAGTGCATTACTGGAGGCCCCCCGGCTGACTAAACCTATTAGCAGCATAACTAAGGGAGGGTTCAGAAACACATGATCCCTCCCTAATTGTAGGCTATATCAAAAAGGTAGGTTTTAGCCCTATTCTTAAAAACAGAGATCGAGTCTGACTCCCGAATCCAGATTGGCAGCCGATTCCACAGGAGAGGAGCTTGATAACTGAAGGCTCTGCCTCCCATTGTACTTTTGGAGATTCTATGTATTACAAGTAATCCTGCATTTTGGGAGCGTAGTGCTCTGTTAGGATGATACGGTAGTATCAGATCTTTTAAATAAAAAGGAGCCTGATTGTTTAAAGCTTTGTAAGTAAGAAGAAGGATTTTAAACTTAATTCTAAACTCTATGGGAAGCCAATGAAGGGAGGCCAGAACCGGAGAGATATGATCTCTCTTTCTAGTACCTGTTAAAACTCTTGCTGCAGCATTTTGGATCAGCTGAAGACTTTTTAAAGATGTTTTAGGACAGCCTGATAATAAAGTAAAAAAAAGAAAAAATACTAATATAGTAAAAAAATGCGCAAACAAGAAATCAGCTGACTGTGTAGAAATAGACATGATGCTAATTCAGAGCATAATTGATCTAGTTATTGAGCCATTTACTGACATAAGTAATTTATCTTTTTCTACAGGAATATTTCCAGACAGTATGAAAATAACCAAAGTCATTTTACTTTACAAAATGGAAATAAATATGTCTTCAATTATAGACCAGTATCCTTGCTTCCACAATTTTCAGAAATATTAGAAAAACTATTTGTAAATAGATTAGATAATTTTTTGGATAAACACAACATCTTAAGTAATAACCAGTATGGATTCCAAACTAATCTGTCCACATCAATGGCACTCATGGAATTAACAGAAGAAATTTTTTATTTGCCTTTTGTTCCTATTAAAGACAAAAATAGAAAGGAGATGTTTTTCATATTCATGGAAATTAGGGATGTTAATGATTAATTGACTTTCGTTTAATTGTCAATAAGAATTTAGTCGACTAAATTAAATTAGTTGTCAATTGATAACTCAGCAGTCCTTTTCAATGGGAGCTTATTCTATGAAATGTAGTGGTGTTGCCGTCCAGGCGGGGGTGCATGTGGTCACCCACTGCCGCATTTCAACCGAAAAAGCAGAAGACACCAAACCCCAGAGCGCATGCATGTGCTGTGCAGAGGGAAAAAACTCGCCTTTTCGGGTTATGTCACAGTGCCACAACAAGTTCTAATGGCACGCAAGCTTGAAGGTCCACCTGCTTCAAATTAACATAGCGAAGAAACGGACCAAAGCAAAAAAAAAAAAAAAAAAGACAACACTAGTGCAAAAACCCATCCTCGCTGCCACTGCCCCGCACCGCAAGACGGAAAAGCAGAGCAGACTCAAGTTACCCCCGAGGTAACAGACAACAGAGCCCAGATCGTACTGAGTTTGTCTGGATTCTGGGTTACTGTGATGATGTTTAACATGCAACAGATGAAGCAGCTCACAATTTATTTTCCTGTTAAAACAGTCTACCAGTGCATCTCAGTAAATTAGAATGTGAAAGTTATTTTTTGTAATATAACTGAAAAAGATAAATTTATGATATTGGTAATACTTTTTAAAATAAATTCAGACTCATGACATTTGTAATTTGTAACAGTTGGATTGTAGAAATCTGAAATGAGAGTTTCTCCTAGTTAGAATTCTATTTCAGATAACCAGAATGTTCATTCTAGAGAGGAGGAATGTAAATGTAGATATCTGGAAGTGAAAACCCAATACACATGAATGGGGGAGTGTGATGTCATTTCTCCTAGGAAGAATGACGTCATAGATATCTGAAAAGATCATTATGGAGAGGAAGAATTTAATTGTGGATATCGGAAATTTTAATTTTTACTTGGAAAAATTGAATTATTGATATCTACAGTATATATCCAGGCTAGCTATTAAATGTTAAAATGGCCACATAAACTTTTTAAAGCTTTTCAGACATGGTGAAATTAGTTTTGACTTGTCAAATCTACATTTTAGATGTCCTGAAGTATAATTTTTACTAGCATGAATGTTATGATAAATGACGTTCACTTATATAGTGCTTTTTCCTCATCTGTGGTTGACTAAAGCGCTTTACAGATCCTGCTGTCCACCCATTCACACACTGATGGTGGCAGAGCTGCCATACACCGGCACTGGCCTGACCCACCAGGAGCAACTGGGGCTTCAGTGTCTTGCTCAAGGACACTTCAACATGCAGACTGCAGATAGAGCAGGGATCGAGCCCCTGACCCTCCGATCAGTAGTCGGCAACGCTACAGCCACCCCATTATTATGGATATTTATTGGATATGAATATTTATTATGGATATCTGTGTTTACAAATATAACCATTAAGAATTTAATTTTGACGAGGAGGGAGGCAATTATAGATATCTAAAAGTTCATTGTAGATAGGAAAGGGGTTTGTTTTAATGTTAAAACGGCTTGCCATAAACAGCAGTCTTTATTGCCAAGTTTTTCCAACCACTGGGTTGCATAGTGACCACTTGATCCTGAGCCGCCAAGGGGGTAGAGAGGGCAGCCCGACCGTGGCTCCCACTTCACCTGTCTGTTCCATGCTGGGTTGACTGATCGGGGTGCCGGTGGCTCGTGGATTTTTTTTTTTTTTGTATAAAAGCTTTTATTAGAATGGGTGCCTTGACAGTAAGTCCATGACAGTATTATAATATACGTACAATACAAGATGTATTTGAAGGTTCACAGAGTATTTTGTTTCAGGTATAATATTACAGGAGACCATTTTTCAAAACGTCCGTTTTGAGTTATAAACTTGCCGTTATGTTTTCCATACAGTTTACCTCTTTCAGTGTTTGAGTCCATTGATCCAGGGTAGAGGTGTGTGGTTTGAGCCAGTTTATAGTAATCATTTTGTGGGCTAACAATACCAGTGCTCTAAGCATATATTGTTTATTTTTATCCTTCCCTTGAGGAAGTACATTATTTAAAAGCACACATTGTGGTTCAAAAGAATTGTTTAAATTCAGGATTTGTGAGATGGTAGCAGACACAAAATGCATATTGTAGAGTTGTAGAGACTTGAGTGAGTCAGACAGCATCTCAGTCAGGAAGCAGAGGGTAAACAGTGGACGGGGGGGCGGGGGTTAAGGGTGAATGTATTGTGATGTTGGATGTCATGCAGTGTGATGTGGAATGTCACGCAGATGTGAGATGAGCGGTGGAGATATAAAGGAGAACCGTGCCTGAATGCTTTCATGCTTTTCTGTGTATGACTGATGAGAGAGTGTTAATAAACTTCGTCTGTACGTAAACTGAACTCATCATTTCCCACACTGTCCACACTGGTGACCCTAGACGTATTATGGAACACGAGGCAAGAACCCCGGAGTCGGCCCGGATGGGAAGCCCCAGCAACGCGGCAAGCATCCCACAGACGGCCCAGACGAGAACCCCCAGCAACGCGTGCGCTGTTTCAGTCAAGCTACCGGACTTTTGGCAGCACAACCCGCGCTCTTGGTTCCACCACACTGAGGCCCAGTTTGCCCTCCGGGGAATAACGGCAGACGACACCAAGTTTTACTACGTGGTTGCAGCGCTGGACGCTCGCACAGCTCGGCAGGTAGCGAGCCTGCTCGACCATCCCCCAGCCCACGACAGATACGAGGCTCTCAAAGCTGCGCTGACCCGGCGCTACACGCTCTCGGACTGTGAGAGAGCAGAGAGGCTCCTGAGGCGTTCCGAGTTAGGAGATGGTTCGGCCATCGATCTGATGGAGAAGATGCTGGCGTTAATGGGCACGGATGATGGGCATTTCCTGTTTGCCCACCTTTTTCCTCCGGAACCTTCCAACAGAGGCGAGAGCGGTTCTGGCCAATTCGCCGTTGCTGGCCACGCGTGACTACCGCGCATGACTACCGCGCGCTAGCCCAGGAGGCAGACCGGATCATCCTCACCACCAGAGCGCTCTCAGTGAACGCGGCGGCGTCAGAGCCCAGCGAGACGACCAGAGGAGGCGAGGAGCCACCGACAGTAGCGGCAGCGGGGGCTAAGGAGCACCAGAGAGACACGCTCTGCTTCTACCACCGCCGTTTTGGAGAGAACGCACACAGATGTGCACCACCGTGCGAATCCAAGCGCTCGGGAAACGCCAAGGCCGGCGATCAGTAGCAGCTGCGACCGCCGGCAAAGAGAACAAGCTGCTCTACGTGACGGACTCGCGCTCAGGGAGGCTGTTCCTCGTAGACACCGGAGCCCAGAAGAGCATCATCCTGCCGACCTACGCTGACCGGCTGGCAGGACCTAGCGGCCCCAGGCTGGTGGCAGTAAACGGCTTGGACATTAAGACCTTTGGTGAGAGAACGCTGGCTTTATCTCTACACGGCCGTACATACGAGTGGACTTTTGTCATAGCAGCACTGAGTTTCCCAATTCTGGAAGCTGATTTTCTGTGTGTGCATGGTTTACTAGTTGATGTTGCTAACAGGCGCCTGGTTAATGCACAATGTCTTAATGTCTTTTGACTCTGTCCCCTGTACAGCTCGAGGGGCCGGGCCAGTAACACAAGCCAACGTCACAGCTCCAGGCTGTAAGTTCCACACACTGCTCACTCAGTTCCCAGCACTCACAGTCCCGACGTTTTTGGTGTCCATCGCTAAACACGGGGTGGAGCACTTTATCACCACCACCGGGCCGCCCGTTTTCACATGACCTCAGCGCTTGGACGCAGCTAAACTGGCCATAGCACGTGAGGAGTTTGCCAACCTGGAAAGGTTGGGCATCATCAGGCGATCGAACAGCCCATGGGCATCCCCGCTACACATGGTCCCTAAGGCTGAGGGGTCATGGTGACCGTGCGGGGATTTCTGCAGGTTGAATAGCACCACAGCACACGACCGCTACCCGATTCCCCACATTCAGGATTTTTCCGTTCACCTCGCCGGAGTGCGCATTTTTTCTGAAATAGACCTGGTCCGCGGTTACCACCAGGTCCCAGTGCGCGCGGAGGACATACCCAAAACAGCGGTAATAACTCCGTTCGGCTTGTTCGAGTTTCTGCGCATGCCATTCGGATTAAAAGGAGCGGCACAGACGTTCCAGCGCATGATGGACGCAGTGCTGCGTGATCTCCCATTTGTGTTCGTCTACCTGGATGATATCCTGGTAGCCAGTGCGTCCAAAGACGAACACGTAACCCACCTCAGGACGGTTTTCCAGAGGTTGGAG
The DNA here is from genome assembly GCA_020510985.1 of Pholidichthys leucotaenia. Taxonomy (NCBI): domain Eukaryota; kingdom Metazoa; phylum Chordata; class Actinopteri; order Cichliformes; family Pholidichthyidae; genus Pholidichthys; species Pholidichthys leucotaenia. Next base: position 76,758,509 of record CM035847.1, read on the forward strand.
GAACACCGGTTAATAATCAACCCGGCGAAGTGCCAGTTCGGCGTGACGGGGATTGATTTTTTTGGGGCACCGCGTCTCACCGGAGGGAGCGATACCCTTGCCCGACAAAGTGCACGCTGTGACGAACTTTCCCCGGCCTCAGACGGTCAGGGCGCTGCAGGAATTTTTGGGGATGGTTAACTTTTATAACCGTTTCCTCCCCCGCGCAGCTCAACTCATGCAGCCATTGTATGCCGTGCTCAAGAGACGGAAACCCGCGGATGGAGTCGAATGGACTCCGGAGCGAGAGCAGGCGTTCTCTGAGGTGAAAGCAGCCCTGGCAAACGCTGCACTGCTGGAGCATCCAGACCCGGCGGCCCAGATAGCGCTCACTACCGACGCCTCGAACGTGTCGCCGGTTCTTGGCAGCCGCTCTTTTTTCAGCAGGGCTTTGCGCGACAGTGAGCGTAAATACAGCGCGTTCGACAGGGAGTTGCTGGCTCTCCACCTGGCCATACACCACTTCCAGTTCTGGCTGGAAGGGCGCAGCTTCACCGCGTTCGTGGACCACAAGCCGCTGACGTTCGCGATGGCCAAGGTTTCGGAACCATGGTCGGGCCGGCAGCAGAGACAGCTGGCCGCGATCTCGGAGTTTACGACCGATATTCAGCATGTGTCGGGTAAACTGAATGTGGTGGCGGACTGCCTCTCGCGGGCGGTTGTGGCCCCGGTCTGCGTAGGGATAGATTATACAGCCATGGCTGCAGAGCAGGTTAGCGATACGGACGTGCACGCGCTCCAGTCTGGACCAACAGGGTTAAGGCTGGAGAGCAGAGTACTGCAAGACGGCAGCCCCCCCCCCCCCCAATCTGCAACGTCTCCACGGGACGCCCGCGCCCGGTGGTCCCGGTCGCATGGCGCCGCCGCGTGTTTGAGTCAGTTCACGCTTTGGCGCACCCAGGAGTGCGCGCGTCAGTCAAAATGGTGGGAGCAAAATTCGTGTGGCCAGGCCTGCGCAAACAAGTGAAAGAGTGGGCGGCAGCCTGCGTAGCGTGCCAACAAGCCAAAGTGCACAGACACACGAAGGCTCCTTTGGAGCCGTTTAGTATACCGGCTAAAAGGTTCGACCATGTTCACGTGGATCTCGTGGGCCCCCTCCCGCCGTCGCAGGGGTGCACGCACCTTCTGACAGTGGTGGACCACACCACACACTGGCCAGAAGCAGTCCCACTGGCGGCAACCATGTCCGCGGACGTGGCGCCCGCTTTTTTGACAACATGGGTGGCGCATTTTGGAATTCCGTTGGACATCACGTCTGATAGGGGCCCTCAGTTTGTTTCCAAACTTTGGTCCGCGATGGCCTGCAGCCTGGGTGTTGCAATTTATCGCACAACTGCGTACAACCCACAGGCAAATGGGTTATGCAAGCGTTTTCACAGGTCACTGAAAGCAGCACTCAGGGCTTCATTGACGGATGCAAATTGGGTTGACCGGTTGCCGTGGGTTTTATTGAGGTTGCGTTCAGCACCAAAAGAGGATTTGGAGGCTTCCCCGGCTGAGCTGGTTTTTTCTCAGCCACTGCGGCTGCCCGGGGAATTTTTGCCAGATAATCCCGCGCCGGACAGCTGCCCGTCTCAGCATTTGCAGCGTAGTGCAGACACAGGCATGCTGCCCGGCCCGGCCTACCACTGTTTTCCATGCGCTTTTGTGCCAAAAACTTTGAAGAACGCGGAGTTCGTGTTCGTCAGACACGATGCCCACCGCCCGCCATTGTGCCCACCCTACGATGGCCCATTCAGAGTGCTGGAAACAGGGGACAAGCATTTTTTGCTAGACTTGGGGGGGCATCAGGAGAAAATATGCATAGACAGACTTAAGCCCGCCTTTGTAGTGGCGGACGAGCAAGTGCTGCTGGCCCGGGCCCCTCGGCGTGGAAGACCCACTGAGAACTCCCCAGGCAAACGATTCACCAGGACAGCCACACGGGCAAAGCGGTTTTCCTCCCCCCCTCGCCATGGCCCACCCGCAGTCAGATACACGTCCAGCAGCCCCCCGTCGGCACAGAGACAGTAGATATGGGAGGAGACTGAAGCCCAAAAGACATGCCGACTGAAACTCTGTCTGGGGGGGGGATGGTGTAGCAGACACAAAATGCATATTGTAGAGTTTTAGAGACTTGAGTGAGTCAGACAGCATCTCACTCAGGAAGCAGAGGGTAAACAGTGGCCGGGGGTTTAAGGGTGAATGTATTGTGATGTTGGATGTCATGCAGTGTGATGTGGAATGTCACGCAGATGTGAGATGAGCAGTGGAGATATAAAGGAGAACCGTGCCTGAATGCTTTCATGCTTTTCTGTGTATGACTGATGAGAGAGTGTTAATAAAACTTCGTCTGTTCGTAAACTGGCCTCATCATTTCCCACACTCTCCACAAGATTTCTGTTTTTATGTTTTCCCAAAAATGTTTCAACTTTGGACAGTCCCAAAAGATATGGTGAAAAATCTCCATTCAGATCACAACCTCTCCAGCAGAGGGGGCTAGATTTCTTATCATAACTAGCTATTACTAATGGTGTCTTAAAAAACCTCAACTGCAATTTCCAGCTAAATTCTCTCCAGGATGGGCTACTTAAACATTTATGCCAGACCTTCCAGGCATTTTCCCATTCCTCATCGTCGATGATGGTGTTTGCTTCCAATTCCCGTTTGTTCCTTGCATCCACTGTGTTAACTGTAGTATCAATGCAAATATTCCTGTATAAAAGAGAATTTTTTTTGTGTGTGTTTTATTGCACACTATATTTATCCAATATTGTTCAAATTAGTTACTTGGTATTTCTTTAATTTTATCCCATTCTTTGTGTTTTTAGATAGTGCCGAGTTTGGAAATACCTGAACATGTCTGTGGATGGAATACCAAATTGAGCTTGAAGTTGGGAGAATGCCTTGAGTGTTGTGCCATGAATAACTGATCTACTGTAGAGAACCCTTTCTTCGCCCATTTGACAAAACTCCTACCTAATTTAGCTGGCAAAAAGCCTGAGATGAATGCTATTTTAGTTGTCCTCGACAGAGATAAGGGGAAATTTAATTTTTCTCTCACCTTTTGCCAGACCTTTAAAGTATATAAAAACCCACTCATTCTGTATTTTAAGCTTTTGGCAAGCCTTTTTCTGAAGGAAGCGAAGTTCAGAAATTGGGATATTGACAATAGACCCTTGTTCTATGTGTACCCATGTAGTGTCTATGTCTAATTTGATAAAGGACACCACTGATCTAAGTTGTGAAGCCCATTAATAACTTCTAAGATGAGGTAGAGCTAGACCACCTTTTTCTTTATCAGCTTAAAGGACTTTGAGGCTCACCCTAGGCTTTTTATTTTGCCAAATAAAGTTTGCGATTAATCTGTCTAGAAGCTTAAATGTTGAGACTGACATAGTTACAGGAAGGCAACCAAAGAGGAAAAGCAGTTGCGGTAGTACATTCATTCTTATGGTTTCTACTCTGCCTATAAAGGATAAGGGAAGCATCTCCCACCTCTCCAAGTCATTTTTAATAAGGGGAATTAGTTTATCATAATTGGCTGTAAAGAGCTGTGAAGAGTTGTTGGTCAAAATAATTCCCAGGTACCTAAAATCTTGTTGCTGTTTTTTTAAAATTTCACCTCCTTGTCTAGCTGCTGGGGCTAAGGTCCTGTCATCATCCTAGCTTCAGATTTTCCCTCATTAACTTTATATCCAGACACTTCTCTGAAGTTTTGTAGACATTTCATAAGTACTGGGATGGAAGTTAATGAGTTTTTTGTAAACAAAAGGATATCACCCTCAAACAGAGCTATTTTATATGTTATGCCCCCCACAGTCTGTTACACCTTCGATTTGGTTATTTCTCTGAATCAGTTCTGCTAGTGGTTTTATGTACAGGGCAGAAAGAATTGGAGAGACAGGACAGGACTCCCCTGTCAAACTCCCCTCTTAAGGTGGAAAAAGTCCAAGCAGTGTCCGTTCACCCTAACTCTGGAGACAGGGTTTTTATTTAAAGTATTCATCCAACTGATAAAGGTTGAGCTAAATCCCACTTGTTCCATAGTAAAATTTAGAAAAGACCAGTCTACCCTATCGCATGTTTTCTCGGCATCCAAACTAACATTTAACTAGTTCTAAATAATGTAAGAAGACTATTTAATATTATTTATTTTAATAAAGAAGCACCGGATACAGCTCTCCTATCATTGGACGCCGAAAAGGCCTTTGATAGAGTTGAATGGCCCTTTCTTTTTGAAGTCCTACAAAGGTTTGGACTTGGAAATAATTTCATAAAATGGGTTCAAATAATATACAATAATGCTACAGCAGAAATCCTAACAAATAACAATATTTCAAAACCAATAAAAATCAATAGAGGATGTCGACAAGGCTGTCCACTTTCACCTTTACTGTTTACTATGGCAATTGAACCTTTAGCGATAGCGATACGTTTACATTCACAAATATATGGAATTAAAGTTGGACCAACAGAACATAAAATCTCCCTGTACGCCGATGATATAATTTTGTTTATGTCGAATCTAAAAAAATCAATTCCAACCTTGTTGAATTTAATAAAGAATTTTGGGGAAATATCAGGATATAAAATAAATAAAACTAAATCTTCAATATTAATGCTAAATGAGACCCAGAGAAATTACCCAGCCCCTGAGGTAAATCAATTCAATGTTGTAAATCAGTTTAAATATTTAGGAATCCAAATTATGCCTAAGCTAGAATCAGTCGCCAGTGTCAACTATGAAGCCTTAATGTCAGATATCAGTGAGTTAACTCAGAGATGGATGTCACTACCAATGTCGATGATCGGGAGAATCAATATACTTAAAAGTAATATTTTACCTAAAATACTTTATTTATTTCAATACATTCCCTTATCACCACCTTTAGATCTATTCTCAAGAATAAAAAAAAAGTTAGTGGAATTTATATGGAACAACAGGAGGGCTAGATTACGTTTGTCTTTATTATATTTACCATTTGATCGTGGAGGTCTGAAATGTCCAAATTTTATGTTGTATTATTGGTCGGCACAACTGAGGTCTATGACATATTATTTTTCATCAAATGATCTCCCTCACTGGACTGAAATGGAATCATACAATTTACCTTTACCTCTTCCCATATTCATATACTCAGATTCGGCAAAAAAATTACAAAAACAAGTTAAAAATCCATTTGTAAAGCATATGATCAAAATATGGTGTGAAGCTAAAAACTATTTAAAAGAACCACAGTCATTGTCACAATTTAGTCCAATATGGGGTAATCAATATTTTAAACCAGGGAGAGCGGACGCTGTATTTAAAGTATGAAATTTAAAAGGGATACAAAAGATTCAGGATTTATATTTGCCAGGTGCAGACAACATAATGTCTTTTGAAGAGCTGAGGATCAAATTTAATCTCAATAGAACACATTTTTTTTAAATATCTTCAACTTAGAAACTTTATTCGATCAAATCAAAATAAAGCTCTCACTCGACCTATTTATTCATCCTTGGAAAAAATGATGATGAAAGATAGTAAAAGAAAGGGTATTATTTCAGAGTTTTATAACTCATTGACACTATCTTCAAGTGAAAATTCACTGAAAAGATTAAACTACTGGAAAGAAGATCTGCAAATTGAAATTTCAGAGGAACAATGGGAATTGGCTTGTACAGAAGCTCAAACCAAATCAATAAATGCACGCCTTAAATTGATACATTTCAAATGGTTAATGCGGATGTATGTTACACCGGAGGAGTTAAATAGATATAACAAAAATATACCAGATACATGCACAAAATGCATGGAAAGTAAAGGAACCCTATTTCATTGTTTATGGGAATGTAGATTAATAAGAATGTTTTGGGAAGAGGTGAGGGTAACAATTGAAAAAATAATCTCAAAACAAATCATATTGAATCCTAAACTGTTTTTGTTGGGTCTGTACCCAGAAAAGCATAATTTTAATAAAAGTGAAAGAACATTCATAGACCTCAGTTTGCTTAATGCCAAAAAATGTATTGCACTATTATGGAAAAAGACTCATAGACCAGATGTGACTCAGTGGTTAAGACAGATGTTAACAAACCTTCCATTAGAAAGAATAACATATATACTAAAATCAAAGGAAATTGTGTTTGAGAATATATGGAGACCTTTTATTGATTATGTAAAAAATTTAAACATAACTCTTGAAGAAGAAGGTGAATGATGTGTGTGGACCTTGTAAATTCCAAACTGGTGAACATAATATGTATACTTATGTATTGGATTGTCTAGACTAAACAGAGGAGCATTGTTGAAGACTTGATTTTGTTGGTGGTTGTTGGTGTTTTTAGTGCATTTTTTTTTTTTTTGTAGTACTTTAGTGTTAGTGTTTGATTGTTTGTATCATGTTTGTTAAAAAAAAAAAAGGTTCAATAAAGATATTGTGGAAAAAAAAAACTAGTTCTAAATGTTTTGCTATTGACTAAATTTAGTGCTCTCCTAATATTATTTGCTCCTTGTCGTCCTGGTATAAAACCGGTCTGATCTGGGTTTATCAGTTTAGTTAGGTGTTTCTGCAATCTATTTGCTAGTATGGAGCCAAAGATCTTGGTATCGTTACAGAGGAGGCTAATTGGCCTATAGGAGCCACATTCACAAACGGGTCTTTTCCTACTTTATGAATTACCAATATTATTGCCTCTGACCTGCTCCCAGGTGGGTCTTTAGCAGTTAGTGCATAATTGAAGACATTACATAAAATAGGTGAGAGATGTTTTGAGAAGGATTAACAAAATTCACCGGGAAATCCTGATGGGTAAGTCATACTAGATTAATATTTTTAAATATTTCCTTATTTTTTTCCTTGTTTTGAGTCTCACCTGGGGCATCATAAAGGTTTTTGTAAAATGTTTGGAGTGCTGCTGCCACTTCATCCGGTTGGGACTGTTCAATCTGGGATATAGGGTGTTTTATTTTGGGTATTATGCGGCTTGCCTGTTCTTTTCGTAATTGAAAGGCCAGTAATCGACTTGCTCAGTTTTCCTTCTTATGTCTTTGGTTTGTATACCTAAGGGCTCCTTCTGCTTTACGGGTAAGCAGTTCATCCAGAGCTGCTTTGCAGTGTTCAAGTTGTGTCAAAATATTAGGATCTCTGGTAATGTTATGTTCACGTTCTAATTTCTTAAAGTCATATTCCAGTTGTTTTTTTGGTCATTGCCTCCTCAAATCAGTCCCTTTTTCAATGGTTTGCTCTAGTTGTTGGTGGATATCTGGGTCAGTCAGCATGGAGATGTTTAGTCTCCAGTATATAAAGTGTTTTCCAAAGCCCAAATTCATCTTTAGTCTTACCGGTCCATGGTCTGATAAAGTATTGGGCTCAATAGTACATTCCTCAATGTTATACATATTTTGCTTTGAAAAGCAGAACATATCAGTTCTGGAGTATGACCCGTGTACCGCCGACAAGAAGGTAAAATCGCTCACTCCTAGGTTCCTAGTTCTCCAAATATCAACCAGTCCTAACTCTTCCAGCATATAATGTAATGATTTGGATTTCTTATTGGGGGAACTGTTGTCTGAAGGCAGTCTATTTTTCCTTCTGTGACACTAAAGTTCCCCCCTAGTATTACAGTGCCTTTAGCCTCCTTAGCTATAATAGATGTTATTTCTTAAAAAAAAAAAAAAACAAGTCCTCCTCATTTGGGGTGTAGATATTCATTATGGTTTAATCTTCCAATGCTCCCTATAACTACTATCTATCTACTTTGCTTATTCTTAATCTCTTTCTGTATTGCGAAACTGGTAGATCGGCTAATCAGAACTGCCACTCTTTTTTTTTTTTTTTTTGTTATTTGGACATGATGCATAGAACACCTGATCCACCCATTCTCTTTGTAGTTTCTTATCTTCAGTTTCATTTAAGTGGGTTTCTTGCAAAAGCGTCATAGAGCAGGTACAGCCGTTGACAAAATAGTTGGTACCCCTCTGTTAATGAAAGAAAAACCCACAATGGTCACAGAAATAACTTGAATCTGACAAAAGTGGTAATAAATAAAAATTCTATGAAAATTAACCAGTGAAAATCAGACAATGCTTTTGAATTGTGGTTCAACAGAATTACCTTAAAAAACAAACTCATGAAACAGGCCTGGACAAAAATGATGGTACCCCTAGAAAAGATTGAAAATAATATGACCATAGGGACATGTTCAACCAAGATGTGTCCTCTAATTAACATCACAGGTGTCTGCAAACTTTGTAATCAATCAGTCGGCCTTTTTAAAGGGTGACAAGTAGTCACTGTGCTGTTTGGTGACATGGTGTTTACCACACTAAACATGGACCAGAGGAAGCAAAGGAGAGAGTTGTCTCAGGAGATTAGAAAGAAAATTATAGACAAGCATGTTAAATGTAAAGGCTATAAGACCATCTCCTAGCAGCTTGATGTTCCTGTGACTACAGTTGCACATATTATTCAGAAATTTAAGATCCACGGGACTGTAGCCAACCTCCCTGGACGTGGCCGCAGGAGGAGACGGATAATACGAATGGTAACAAAAGAGCCCAGAACAACCTCTAAACACATTCATGGTGAACTCCAAGGTCAAGGTACATCAGTGTCAGATCGCACCATCCGTTGTTTGAGCCAAAGTGGATTTCATGGGAGACGACCAAGGAGGACACCACTGTTGAAAACAAATCATAAAAAAGCCAGACTGGAATTTGCCAAACTGCATGTTGACAAGCCACAAAGCTTCTGGGAGAAAGTCCTATGGACAGACGAGACAAAACTGGAACTTTTTGGCAAGGCACATCAGCTCTATGTTCACAGACGCAAAAATGAAGCATACCAAGAAAAGAACACTGTCCCTACTGTGAAACATGGAGGAGGTTCTGTTATGTTCTGGGGCTGCTTTGCTGCATCTGGCACAGGGTGTCTTGAATCTGTGCAGGGTACAATGAAATCTCAAGACTATCAAGGTATTCTAGAGAGAAATGTGCTGCCCAGAGTCAGACAGCTTGGTCTCAGTCACAGGTCATGGGTCTTGCAACAGGATAATGACCCAAAACACACAGCTAAAAACACCCAAGAATGGCTAAGAGCGAAACATTGGACTATTCTAAAGTGGCCTTCTATGAGCCCTGATCTAAATCCTATTGAAGATCTGTGGAAGGAGCTGAAACATGCCATGTGGAGAAGGCACCCTTCAAACCTGAGACAACTGGAGCAGTTTGCTCATGAGGAGTGGGCCAAAATACCTGCTGAGAGGTGCAGAAGTCTCACTGACAGTTACAGAAATCGTTTGATTGCAGTGATTGCCTCAAAAGCTTGTGCAACAAAATATTAAGTTAAGGGTACCATCATTTTTGTCCAGGCCTGTTTCATGAGTTTGTTTTTTAAAATAATTCTGTTGAGCCACAATTCAAAAGCATTGTCTGATTTTCATCGGTTAATTTTCATAGAATTTTTATTTATTACCACTTTTGTCAGATTCAAGTTATTTCTGTGACCATTGAGAGTTTTTCTTTCATTAACAGAGGGGTACCAACAATTTTGTCCACGTGTGTATATGATTTCAACTGGTTCAAAATCTTTTTTCTTTTGATGGGGTGGTTAAGCCCCTTTACATTATAACTGATGATTTCTAAACTTGACATCAGACGTCTTTTATATTAAACCTTTCTTGGCCTCTGTGTTGCTCCCATCTGTTTCACCTTCTCTTGCTAACATACATGCCCACATTTTTTCTTTATGCAGTATAGAGACTTAACAAACATGTCAAGGAACCAAAAACATAGAACAAACACACCTAACGGTACAAAATAATATTTTTTGACTCCAAATACCCAGCTGTTTGCAAAATAAAAGTAAAAATGTAAATAAAGTGCTTTAATGTAGCATCCAGCTCCTGATGTACTGCAGGCAGAGAGCTGCAGTCTCTAATTCTCTCTGGGGAGTTTGCACTCAGTGCTAGAAAAATCACAAACCTAAGGAAAAATGCAATTCCTTGGTGAGAATTCAGCCCTTTCATGGTTCTTGTCCATCCATCCATGGCAATCTGTCCAGGGTGTACCCTGCCTCTCACCCAAAGATGCTGGGATAGGTTCCAGCCCCCCCGCGACCTGAAAAGGATTAAGCAGTTGAAGATGGATGGATGGATAGATGGAATTCAGCTCTTTCATGGATCTTAAATAGAAAAAAAATATATGTGTTCCACTTCCTTGATGTCTAAACAATTGTTTATAATCACTGTTCACTGTTGTTGGCAGTTTCAGCTGTATTTAGGGGAAATCCAATAGTTTTTGACCAAATTGTCATGTAAGTTTTATCATTGTTACCTGGTGGTCGTGTTTACAGTCCTCTCAGGTTTGCATAAAGGCACGCAGATCTGTGTCTGATAGAGAAGTGTCTCCTCTCTTTCCCTCGTCTGTTCCAGTGTTTGCCTGAGATCTCTCGTTCCATCTTCTCCCTCTTGCTCACCTGTACCGAGATGCCCAGTTCCTTAATGGTTGGTAAGACCTCCATCTGGGCTGGAAAAGTTTTCACTCCATCCTTCAGGTTGATTCTGAGTTGGGCTGGGAAATGGCATTTTGCTTGGATTCCTTTTTCCTTAAGCTGTTTAATCACACTGCGGATCCATGCTCTCTTCTTCTGCACTTCCGGTGGGTAATCTTGATCAGAATATGCAACTTTTTCTTGAAAGATCACCTGCTTTTGTGTCCAGGCCCTTTGTAGTATTGCCTCCTTTGTGGTGTAATTCAGAAAGTGCACAATAATTGAGCGTGGTGTAGATGAGTCGGCTGGTTTTAGACCCAGGGATCTGTGTGCTCTCTCTATCCGTACATCTTCCTGCGGGAACTGTAGTGTTGTCTTGAGTGGTTGTTTCACAAACCCAGTCATGTCATTTTTCTCACTGCCTTCGGGAACTTGATAGATCCTCAGGTTGTTGCACCTCAGGCGGTTTTGTAGGTCATTGCACTGGTTAGTGAGGGTGGCCTCTCTTCTCACCAGGTAGCAGAGTACCCTCTCATGCCACTGTCATGTCCTCAGTCCTGCTGATTCTTAACTCAGTCTCTCCGGTTCTTTTTTCCAAACTCTCCATGCGTTCCTTGAGGTCTGATACCGACACGTCTAGTCTGGACAACGATGCCTTTAGCCTGCTTCATGCTACACCTCTGCTGTCCGCGTACGTGTAACCGGAAACCTCGTGTGACGAAATTTACGTCATCGTCTCCACTCCACTAGTGTACGCAGTGCTCGACTGCGGACGACCGCGTGCAGCCCAAATTTTGTGACCGCGTCGCCTGCTCACAACCTGAACGTGTTGAGAGCAGGCGCAAGACTGAACGTCCCATTCACGAGGTGGCAATAGTGACACAGCATACATCAGTAGACAAAGAAGACAACGAGGAGGCGGAAAACGAGAATAAAAACATACATGAATCATACATACATAGTTTCTTTCACAGTGGCAGCAGCATCTTCGTGAAAAAGGAGTGAAAACCGGGAAGTCAAACAGCAGAAATGGACTCTATATTTGAAGAGAAACTTTGTGAAGAAGTCCGCCGTTTCTTCGTTGGTGAAAATCCTGGCACTACCTATCGGGCGGGAGTGAAACTACAAATGATGGTTGTGTGCATGCGTCAACTGCTTGGCCTGGGTAGATGAAAAAAGTGAGCATGAGCAGCGCCACGTGCATGCCGGGCTCATCCAAAGCATACGCGGACCACAGCGGACTAGAGGGAAATGGAGCATGAAGCAAGCTGTAGTGTCGGTGAACGCTCCTTGAGTCTCTTTTCTTAGTTCTCTCAGCTTGTGGAGAATTTCGTTTGTGTTCATGCCTGCAGTAGTGGTGGCCTCCATAAGGCAAGATGGCGGTTCTTTCTTGTCTTTTCCTTCTTTCTGGGCTTCTTGGTGTTTCCCGGTGTTCTTAGACATCCTAGTTGAACTCATTTTCTTTCTCGTATTATTAATGTACTATAATAACACTGAGGACTGTCTAAAGTTTTTTAAACTGCCAACAACGTGTGAATTTACCGGGAGCAGCCACCTGGTGCATGTGTCTCAGTGCATGTTGCCACCAGAAGTCCCTTGTTTTTTTTGGTTTTTTTTATAATTCTGTTCATTTTAACCCTCCTCAAGATTCAAAGAAAACTTGTTAGTGGTTTGTGAAGCAACAAAAAAAGGTTTGGGACTGCTCTCGAAAGTGATTTTTTTTTTTGGCAGCCATCTTCTCATTGCACACCAGTCAGAGCAGGCATGGGAGGGGTGGTTATGTGTTCAAAGGGAGAAGTGGAGGAATGGTGAGATTGCAGGCAGACAGGGAGAAGAGAAAAAAGAACTGTCTGCTCTACAAATGTAAATTTTTTTTGTGGGTGTGATCTCATTCAATATTGTTGTGCATCAATACAAAGGCCCGGCACATCTAAGAATGGAGAGATTTCCACACCTCCAATATGCTACCATCCAAGCAACGTCTTTTTCAGGGACGTCCCTGCTTATTTCAGCAAGATATTGCCAAGCCACACTTTGCACGTGTTACAACAGCGTGGTTTCGTGGTAAGAGTGCGGGTGCTAAACTGGCCTGCTTGCAGTCCAGACCTGTCTCCCATAGAAAATGCATGAAAATTATGAAGTGCAAAATATGACAACAGAGACCCCAGACTTTTGAACAACTGAAATCGTACGTCAAGCAAGAATGGGAAAGAATTCCACCTACAAAGCTTCAACAATTAGTGTCCTCAGTTCCTAAAGACTTATTGTTGTTAAAAGGAAAGGTGATGTAACCCAGTGGTAAACATGCTCCTGTCCCAGCTTTTTTGGAACATGTTGCAGGAATCAAATTCAAAATGAGTGAATATTTGTAAAGCCATTAAGTATCAGTTTGAACAATAAATACCTTGTTTTTGTAGAATATTCAACTGAATATAGGTTGAAAAGGATTTGCAAATCATTGTATTCTATTTTTATTTACATTTTACACAACTTCATTGGAATTGGGTTTCTTTACAGAGAGCAACTCGTAAGTAATTTAAAGGAAATCCCCTAAATATCCTGTTTGTTTTGGTGTATGCCTGTCTTTTCTGTTATTATGCTGGTAAGAGTTTTTTAATAACTTTTCCATTGTCTCATTTCACAGCAGGCTCTGTCTCCAACGCCGCCTCTCTGCATTGGACAGCAGAGCGAGTGCTGAGCATCGTGCTGCTGGCCATGGGCCCGGTAGCTTATTACAGTCCGGGCCCTGTCATGGACTACTCCCTGGCTGCTGCACTCACCTTGCACGGACACTGGTAAGGAGAGCTAACGCTCAGCTGATCCTTGGTTTAATTTGGTCTGAAGAGGACTTTTTTTCCTCTCTCCATACAAATACAAACATAAGTTTTTTTTCCGTGAAGTGAAGCCGGTGTGGAAGTGGCTTAAGGCTATTTCACACCTCCCGCAATGGAAAAATGCAATCAAGAAAAAAAAAAAGACTAAAGCCACTATACAGTCTACTTTCTATAGTATGTTTCCATTTTGAAGCAGATGTGTAATAAATAGACCAAACTACAGCTGTTCTCGTTGTGTAACCCAATAGTTGTACTGTAAGCAAACGACGCTTTCCCCTAAGGGTGGGCAAGATGGCCTAAAAATGATACCACATTATTTTTGCAAAGTTTGACAATAACTATATGGTTCACGATATCTTAGATTTTTCTTTTTAATTTCTAAAGAACAGTTTCACAGGCCAGCGATATTTGCCATCAGCATATTTAGTAAAAACAAAACAAAAAAACTCTTATTTCTCCAGTTCATAAACAGCAGCTCAGGTTTAGTTTCAAATACTTTTTTTTTAATTCTGTATCAAATATACTGCCTGCCCCCCCAAAAAAGAAGTCACCACCTGGATTTAATTAAGAAAATAGGTAAGGCCTCCCATTGGATAATTACTGTCTAAGTTCAGCAACATTATGTGCCCAAAGAATGAGGCCAGCTGACTACCTGAGTATAGTGAATGACCAGGTTATTCCATCAATGCATTTTTTCTTCTCTGATGGCACGGGCATGTTCCAAGATGACAACGGCAGGATTTCACTGGACTCGAATTATGAAAGAGTGGTTCAGGGAGCATAAAGCATCATTTTCACACATGGATTGGCCACCACAGAGTCCAGACCCTAACCCCATTGAGAATCTTTGGGATGTGCTGGACAAGACTTTGCACAGTGGTCTGACTCTCCCATCATCAATACAAGATCTTGATGAAAAATTAATGCAACTCTGGATGGAAATAAATGTTGTGACATTGCAGAAGCTTATCGAAGCAATGCCACAGCGAATGCGTACCGTGATCAAAGTTAGACCCTATGACATTTTTTTTGGCCAAGCAGTGTATTACAAGAAAATGTAGTCGGGGTCTTATGCTGAATCAGTTTGCCCGCATCAATAGTTTCCGTTACACAGACATCTCCTGGGACTTTTTGGCTCTTGTTGCACTAAAGGGATGTTTTTTTGTTTGTTTTTGGTTCGGGTCATTGAATAAACTCAAGCTCAAGCAAACGCAATGGAAATAAAACTCCGGACACTTCAGACATCAACACCACTCCAAGGTGAGTGGTGCTGTTGACTTATTGTACGTGCAGGAAAAAAATGTGGGCAAATTATCTGCATTGCTGCACCTAGGGCTGGGCGATATGAAAAAATTCCAGTCACAATAAATTTTTTTCATATTGATCGATATATCTTGCGATATGAATCAAATCACTATTTCTGTCAAGCTTAAAGGTTCCTTTTTACTCCTAAGATGTGAAACTATAACAACATTAATTTTAAATATCTGTTTTTTCAGAAGTTGAACATGACAAATGTAGTGTAGAACATTATACAACTGTATTTCAAATAATTATATAACCCAAAATAATAAATATTTTATAATATTCTGCTCATCAACTTACCCATAGCTGAGTGAATTACATGCCCAAAGCACTGCAGCCGTGTCCACTTGTTTAGTGATGTGGTCTTCACTGTATTTGTCCCACTATCTGTCGTGATGCAGACTTGTTTGTCTTCTCTCAGTCTCCAGGATGTAAGTGCTTCGGTCAGTCCTAAATAACTTCACCTGTATGGTTTTCAGGAACGTTTGAAGACATTTGCTTTTTAAATTTCAATCTTGATCAATGAAGTGGGCAGTGAGGCTCATATATGGTTCACATGTGCAACTTGACCACAAATCTGACGTCGTAGCAAAGTATGGCACACTTTGCAGCTCCTTTTCAATCATTTCTCTACATTCTGTGTGCAGCTGGGGAAGTGTTGACTGGGAGAAATATTTACCGCCAGGGAGTTGGTAAGGAGGGTCAATTACTTTAATCAGCCGCTTAAATCCAACATTCTGCGTGCTCAGCAGGATGGCACTGCTTCAGCTGGTAAAAAACAATTGTAGTGTTACCTGATTTCGTGGGAATGTGCCTGCAACACAGTTTCCAGTGCACGCCAAGCTGCTTCTTGTCAGACTTTAAATAGCCAAAATATCCCCACATTACTGAATTACTCGGACCATTCTTTTCAACGATCTCCTTGTCTATTGAGCATTGGGCGGTGTCCGTTTCGGTGTCTTCTTTGGTAACACTGTCACTGGACTTTCCATTAATGTTTCCTGTCATCTCCTACACAGCTGTGCTAGCCCAAACATTAGCAGATGTGCTAGGCTAAGCCCCAGCTACGTGCTGGTCCTACACGCCTACGCACGCTGTTGTGAGTCAATTGAACGTGACTTCCAGCCACATGATTGGTTCGGAGCGGTGTATTCTCATTTTCATTGGCTTTTTGTGTTGTCTGTCAAAACATGGAACAAATGAGTTCTATTGAAAATATTTTATGTCTCTATCAAGGAAAAGTTATTTTGTAGTAATTATTGTTATCGTTTTATTGCCCAGCCCTAGCTGCACCATTTGGCTTATTTTGTTTTGTTTTTTGTTTTTTTTACATGGCAGCGGTCTGAAACAGCCTTAAAAATTAAAGTATTAAATTAATTAAGTTAAATCATCCATTATTGTCATTCAACCATACATGTACAGTAGAACGAAATTGTGCTTTATCCCGTCTACAGTGTCAATCACACACACCCCATGTATAGAATCAGAAGGGCCGCTGCCATGCAAGGCGCCACCACAGATTTCCCTCCTCCATTCCATTATTGCTGAGCACCAAGCTGGACAGCAGGAAGTTCCACTTTTTATATGGTCTTCGGCATGACCCGGCCGGGATTTGAACCCCTGCCTCCCAGGTGTGGGGCGGATGCTCTACCAACTGAGCCACCACTCCGGTAAACACAACATTTAAACACAACTCAATGCAGACGCTCCAACCATGGAGCGGTAGCTTCCCACACCATGTTTGTTTTGCCATTTCTATGGTAGCGCATAACTTCCATCAGCAGTGTAACGGTATGATGTCATCAGCTAGGAGGCCCCAAATATTGCAATATTCATTTTTACACTGGTATTACCATGAATGATACGATATACCCCTATTTTGCACCACAGGAAGTTCAGACTGTTTCCTCCTTCAGTGGTAGTTCTGCTCACCAGTTTATTACTCTACCAATTTTGAGGCTTTATTTTTGGAGACATGCCCATTTATGACAGCTGATACATGTTTGCATATCGTTCAAACCGCTCCACGGAGGATGCTGTAGTCACCACCCTCAGGGATGTGATTTTTCTGCTAATTCGCGGAATTCCGCTGTTTTTTATCTTCCAGGAAGATAAAGTACGTTAAGTACGTTAGTGGCTTGTGGTCCACGAACGCAGTGAAGGTGCGCCCTTTCAGGCAGAACTGGAAGTGGTGTACGGCCAGGTGGAGAGCCAGTAACTCTCTGTCGAACACGCTGTATTTACGCTCACTGTCGTGCAAAGACCTGCTAAAAAAGGTGAGCGGCTGCCAAGAACCGGCAATGCATTGCTCCACGACGGCCGCTATGCCCATGTCCGAGGCGTCGGTAGTGAGCGCTATCCGAGCCACCGGGTCTGGGTGAGCCAGTAGTGCAGCGTTTGCCAGAGCTGTTTTAACCTCAGAGAACGCCTGCTCCACTCAGGAGTCCAGTCGACTGTCCGCCGGTTTCCGTTTCTTGAGTGCGGCGTACAACGGCTGTATGAGCTGGGCTGCGCAGGGGAGGAAACGGTTATAAAAGTTAACCATCCCCCAAAACTCCTGCAGCGCCCTGACATTGATGTTGAGGAGAAAAAAATAGCAAAACAATTTAGTTAGATTACTTTTATGATTCCAAACAGTTTGAAATTGACAGTGCACAGTGGACATTCACTCAAACCTTTTGAATATTTCTAAGACTTGGCTACATCAGTGATTGTGCAAAATGAACTGCTCAAGACTCAATGGAGATTGAAACTGGTGATCTGAAATGAATGCTGAAATTATAAAAAGTAATGGTATGAATGAATTTTATTTCTGTTATGGAATAGATAAAATTAACTGATTTTGATTTGATCAAGTGTTAAAGCATGTGATGGATAATGCTTGTTGGAATATTTTAGGAATGCTATCTTCTTGGAACATAAGTCAATATTATACAGTAATAAGTGGCATTCAGCTGTTTGTTTTATGTCATTTAAGCACAGTTCTGGTACTTAAAAATCATAAAAACCCAGGAGCTTCGGGGGGCTTTGCCCCCCTTGCCCCCCCACTGGGGCTCTGCCCCGGACCCCACTGGGGGACGCAGTCCCGCAGACCCCCTGCTAAATTTTCAGATAATTTCCCCAACCCCAAATCACATCCCTGGCTGCACTCTGTCATCACCCACCTGGACCAGAAAGACACCTACACCAGACTCCTGTACATTGATTTCAGTTCAGCATTCAACACCATTATTCTCCAGAGACTGATGGAGAAATTACTCCTTCTTGATCTGAACACCGCCACATGTCTCTGGATCCTGGATTTCCTGACTGAGAGACCTCAGTCTGTCCGGGTTGGAAACAACATCTCCAACTCTGTCACGCTGAGCACCGGATCCCCTCAAGGCTGCGTACTCAGTCCACTGTTGTTTACACTTCTAACACATGACTGTGTATCCAGACACGAGGGGAAACAGATTATTAAGTTTGCAGACGACACCACGGTGGTGGGACTTATTCAGAGGGATGAGGAATCAATGTACAGGGAAGAAGTGAGAGACCTGGAGGGCTGGTGCACGGAGAACAATCTGGTGCTCAACGTGGACACGAAGGAGATGATTATCGACTTCCGGCGGTCACAGCCTGAACACGTCCCTCTCAGCATCGACGGCCGTTTAGTGGAGAGAGTGGAGAACATCAAGTTCCTCGGAGTGCAGATCTCGCAGGACCTGACCTGGAGCAAGAATTCCTTGGGGATCAGGAAGCGGGCTCAGCAGAGACTGCACTTCTTGAGGAAACTCAAACAGGCCTCTCTCCCCATCTGCATCCTCAGGACCTTCTACAGAGGTGTGGTGGAGAGTGTTCTGACGTACTGCATTGCTACATGGTACTCCAGTTGCAGTATGTCAGACAAAAAAGCCCTGCAGAGGATAGTCAACAGAGCTGAGAGGGTAATTGGAGTCTCCTTCCCCTCTGTCCAAGAACTTTTTCAGAACCGTTGTAGGAGCAGGGCACTGAACATTGTCAAGGACCGTTCTCACCCTCTGCATAAACACTTTGAACTTCTGCCATCTGGCAAACGATTCCGGAGCATCAGAGGCAGAACCACCAGACTGATCAACAGCTTCCTTCCACAAGCTGTTAGGATGCTGAACAGTTGACCCGGAATCTCTCATATTCACTACTGCACCTACGGACATTATGTGCACTATTTGTATATTATAGTTTTTTTTTTCAAGTATGTCTCAGGGATGTGTGAATGGATGGGGGTGGGGGGTGAAGATATGTGTGAGTGTGTCTTAAATCATGTTGCTTCTACTTATATGGATGCCGAGAGAAACACAATTTCATCTTGCCTGCACTACAGTTGTATGTACAGCAATATGACAATAAAGGTTGATTTGATTTGATGTTAAGATAATCCTTTATTAGTCCCACAGTGGGGAAATTTATGTTGTTTGATTTGATTTTGTGTAAATTATTGATCCCCATAGGGGAAATTCAGGGCGTCCACCTGGATGGATGAAGCAGCCACGGTACGGTGCCATCCCTTCACCATTCACACACACATTCACACCTTGGGCCACTTCAGAGTCTCAGATCAACTGAACCTGCATGTTGTGTCATCTTCAAGCTGATTTTAATGAAGGAAAAGGAATTTATTGAATTAAAATGTAAGTTAAAATTTAAAAATCTCACATCAGCCCAATAGTGCAACGCAAACCTGCATCCCCACACAAGCACACAGAGGTCAGGTTCACTGCAGCTGCACTGACCTGACACCAGCCGGGTGAGACTTACAGCCTCCACAAAATTTTCTCCCTCATGTCTCAACACTAATAAAGCTCAAGCCCATTCATTGACCCAGACACGTAAAGCAGATTTTCCCATGTGGGATTGTTGAGGAGCCTGATCTTGGCTGTCCACAGTTTTCAACGTCAGTTTGTCCCGGGTCTTTCTGCAGAGTGGAGGTAGTGGTTTTTGAATTACCATCTCTGTGCACACATCCAATCCCATTCATAAGTCTTGTTAAGCAGCATCTCTCAAAGCAGGAAGTTCGCTGAGGGTCATATTGTGTTTCTCTTCAACAAATCCTCTGTTGCCCCACATCACCACTGTCACATGGGTGAGCTTTGATAATGGTGGAAATTGTCCTCTGTTTAAGTTGAGCTTGAGCCTAATAGGGTTTCATAGTTCCATAGATTGTTAGAAGTTAACCCAATGGCCATATCTTTAGTACGATGGTAGGTCTATGAATTGAGGTAAAACATGGGTGCTTTGACTACATTGTTCGAAAGAAAATCAATAATTTTTTGTAGCTTTTGTAATTTGTTCTGTTGGGTGTCATGCCAATGTCGTCATCATGACTATATGGTTTGATTTTGAGTAACACGAATGAAGTGACTTTAATACCTCCTTTACACAGGGGTGGAGATCATTGAGAGATCTGGCCGATGAATGATATTCAGTGATATCCACATTAGTCACAGTCTCCTCAAAGTATTGACTCCATCCAAAACACACAAGGATCTCCCAAACAATCCCAGAGATCAAAAATTGGCCCACTCTCTCAGTGATCTCTATGTTCTGTAAAGAGGCCCTAAGATTGGTGTAAAGGGCTAAAATGAAACATGTTTAATCCCCATAAATGGGTCCGGTCTTTGAATATGAAGAATTTGAATGCAAAGGCTAAGATTTTTGGTATTAGAAGCTTTCCATTTTCTCTTCATAGTGAGTGTGAGGTTGGCTTGTCATTTCTGTGTAGAAATCAGATATTTGCCTAAAATGATAATGATCATCTGTCCAGGATGTCTGCAGTCCTCAAATGACCTTCAAGTGACACACCAGTGAAAATCAATTATTTTTTTCTCTTGTTAGCATGAGTCAAACATGTTTTGTATAACTTACAAGACATATCAAGAGCAAAATCACTCTTATGTCTCATGTCTGTGTTTTTCTGCTGTGAAAGTTCAGTTAAGCGCCGCCCCTTGGAAAAAGGCAAGTTTTGATGGAGCAGTTTGTGATGTCACTATAATGGGAACCAATCGGGACTAAGCACTGGCTGTTCAAATTTGCCAGCTTGCAGACTTCTGTGTCCTGGTGGGCAGGGTGTGGGTGGGCCTAATTAGATCCCACCGTTTGAAGGCAGAGGAAAAGGGAAACATTTTTTACAAGCAGCTGTTAGACAATGAAAGGGTATTTTTTGTTTGTTTTCTTTGCGGGCAAAAGGACATAAGATACTGTTTTAGACGATGTAGATTTGTTTTTAAGGGGATTTATATCCACCGGAGTGCGTCTTTAAAGATGCCTTCAAACACCAGAATCAGTGATTACTAGGCCCAACCACATACCACAAGGCTAATAGTAGCTAGCACTACATTATCAGAATAAATCCTGTGATAAGAACAAGTCATCTCTATTGTCATTCAGTTCATACAGCCAATCATGTACAGCAGAACGAAATTACATTTCTTCTGTCTACAGTGTTAATCACATGTAGAACTAGAAAAGCACTCGGAGAGCGCAGACCTCCGCCAAGCGGCACAGTTCCCCCCATACAGTGTTTGTGTGTACGTTTTCAGATTCCCTGAGCATGAAAAGATATGACTAGCAATTGGATTCACAATGATTATTTGTTTATTTGACATGGACAGTGCAATAAACAGACGATTAATGAATGACAATCAATGTGATAGTGATAGGATTAGTGGTTCAGTAGTGTAAAACGGGGCTATAAGGGACGGCGGGTTAATAAGGGACACTTTTCTGGGAAATGTTTTAAATGTAATTCTGCTTTTTTTATTTTGAGCAGGACGCTGAGTTGTGTTGTTATTGTCAAATATCCATGAATCCTTCATCAAATCTAGGCGGAAGCAAAATTAAAAAAGCAGAATTACATTTAGAAAAGTGTCCCATATTACCCCGCCGTCCCTTATAGCCCCGTTTTACGGTTGTAAAAGCATTGCCTCCTTGGCGGAGGTAATAAACTGAAGTGTTGGTGTGTCCATGTCCTCCACTGACGGATGCAGATTGGTTAGACAGGTTGCCGTGGGTTTTATATTATATTGGGGTTGCGCTCCGCGGCAAAACAGAATTTAGAATTTTCCCCGGCAGAGAGGTCGTTTTTACGCAGCGCCTATAGCTGGGCGGGGAATTTGTGGCAAATAATCGGGCGGCGGACAGGTGGCCGTGTCAGGTTTTGCAGCGTGGCGCAAAAACACGCACGCTGGCGGGCCCAGGCCAGCAGTGTTTTCCGCGTGCTTTTGTGCCTAAAACGTTGAAGAACGCAGAGTTTGTGTTGGTCAGACACGACGACCAGCGCAATGTGCGCAGCGCCTATGGCTGGCGGGCCCAGGCCAGCAGTGTTTTCCGCATGCTTTTGTGGCTAAAACGTTGAAGAAGGCGAAGTTTGTGTTGGTCAGACACAACGCCCAGCGCCGTCCATTGCGCCTGCGCACATGTTGAAAATGGCCATATGTCACAGTGTGGAAAAATGCTTTAAAAAATTCCTGTATGCAGACGGTGATGCGGATCATCCCCAAAATTTAATCAGTTCTTCCTTGTACCATTTCCAACAACGCCTGAAAGTTTCATGGAAATCCGTCCAAGACTTTTTGAGTTATCTTGCTAACCAACAGACAGACAGACAGACAGACAAACACACAAACCCTGGCAAAAACATAACCTCCTCCTGGCCTTTTCGGCCTGGCGGAGGTAACTAGAAAAGCACTCGGAGAGCGCAGACCTCCGCCAAGAGCAACAGTCCCCCCCCAGTATTGTGATTTATACCATAAATATTCTACAGTAATTTTGTTATTGTTCTTTCCCTGTATCATGTGTTTCTGTATGTGATATGATTGGTCAAGAAAACAAAAAAAAATGTTATTTGAACTACACAAATACAATTTATTTAATTTAACAAGAGATACAACATGTACAAGTCTTTAGTTGGAGAACACATTCATGAAATTTATTCCTAATAATAAGTTCTGGATATTGAAAAGCTACCAATAACATAATTTTTCTAACTTCGTTTCTTTCCAGGAAATGAAAAATATGTACATATACGTAGTGTAGAATAGAACAATATTAACTCCAATCTTCTTTTAAAAAAAACAAAACATAACCTCCTGGCAGAGGTAATAAGAAAAAATCTCTGTCTCTGTCTTTAGCACGGCGAGAAGCAGCAGCCTGTGGGCTGTCATTCAGTCTGTGCTGCATTTTAGCGGCTCTGTCATAAGCTCAACGAGCCTGTGGGCTCTCATTCAGTGTATGCTGCATTTTAGCGGCTCTGTCACAAGCTCGACGAGCTTCAATATGTAGTTAAGTGCTTCCTGCTGGCGGAAGCACTGAACTACACATTACCTCCGGGCCCTATCTCACAATGTTAAAGAATCCTTTAAAAAATTCCTGGATACAGACGGTGATCCGGATCGTCCCCAAAATTTAATCAGTTCTTCCTTGTACCATTTCCAACAACACCTGAAAGTTTCATCGAAATCCGTCCAAAACTTTTTGAGTTATGTTGCTAACCAACAGACAGACAGACAAACAGACAAACCCCGGCAAAAACATAACCTCCTGCGGCCTGGCGGAGGTAATCAGAGGGGTCGCTGCCATGCAAGGTGCCGCCACAAACAACTTATCCTTCCCCCATTCTATTACATTGAGTACCAAGCTAGAAGGCGGGAAGTACCATTTTTATATGGTCTTTGGTATGACCTGGCAGGGACTTGAACCCCCAACCTCCCGGTTGTGGGGCGGCTGCTCT
Organism: Pholidichthys leucotaenia; assembly: GCA_020510985.1. Lineage (NCBI taxonomy): Eukaryota > Metazoa > Chordata > Actinopteri > Cichliformes > Pholidichthyidae > Pholidichthys > Pholidichthys leucotaenia. The sequence goes on from CM035847.1 coordinate 76,781,893, forward strand.
ATCAACTAGGTCACCACTCCGGTAAAAAAGACTTGCCAGTTGAAGGACATACCCAGTTGCATGCATGGTGGCCCAGGGTAATGACTGAAACTGCATCAGTCCGTAAAAGCAGTTTGATGGTAAAACAAACCCATCTTAATTATGCCTCGGTGAAAACGGAGGCATACGGTAATCACTCAATGTGTCTGTGTGTGGTTGGTTGTGTGTCTCTCTTACCAGCTTTTCAGCTCGCCTGGTCAAAGTTAAGTGCAGCTAAAGGCTTGAATCATTGTATCGCCATATTTTCTCGACTTTTAATTTGTCAGAATTTCGAGATAAGGCTTTTTAACTCACCATTGCCGTGTAATGAAGCCGGGCAAAAAGGTATTGTAATAACTATGCCGGGCCAGTAGAGGCGGCAATGTGACTTTTTTACAGCACATGGATGACTTCCTGTCAGTCGATCTCTAGCTGAACTTTTATAAAATAGCAGTTACTGAAAAAAATGAAAGTGCCAAGGGGCTGAGTCACGCCCCCTCTACTTCTGCATATGGGACCTTAAATCAGAAAAATTCTCCATTGAAATGAATGACAAGAGCAAAATTCTTTTGAACCCAATTGAATTTTGTCACGAGTTACACGTTTGTCAATTTAAAAGATAATGTTCCACATAAATAAAGGTGTAGGTTGTTTAACTGTTAAGGTGTAAGGTTATGAAAATACATAAATTAAAAAAACTACAAACACAGATGGACGGAGCTTACATCATCTTTTCAAAGCGTGCCCAGGGTGAAGTAACTAACAAATCTTTGGATCAGTTGCAGCTCTCAAACTACAAAACGATACCTTTGTGTTGTTTTTCTCCTCTTTGGATCCTTTCATCGGTCAGGAAACAGGAGGTGCGGTTCTAGTAATCTCCAGCCGTGATTGTGTTTGGTGATGTGGGATGATGGGATTTGTTGTCCACTAATCATGCAAGCAAAAACTAAATATTACTCTGTTATTACATGGCAACCGACAACTTTACATGAAAAATTATCTTTTAAATTGACAAATATCATATGTGTAACCCATGGCTAAATTTGATTGGGATCAAAAGATAATTTTGCTCTTGCCATTCATTTCAATGGAGAATTTTTTTGATGTAAAGTTCTATATGCAGAAGTAGAGGGGGTGTGACTAAGGCTCTCTATAGTTACGTCACCAGAAACGTTCCGTCTCAACTTGCCTTTTTGCAGGAGGCGGGGCTTAAGTGACACTTCACAGCAAAAAAAACCAGATATGAGACATCTGAGCGATCTTGCTCTTGATATATCTTGTAAGTCATAAAAAACATGTTACAACCATGTTAACAGGAAAAAAACAGATTTTTGGCAGAGTGTCACTTTCAATACATATTTACCTCCGCCAGGCCGCAGGCCAGGAGGTTATGTTTTTGCCGGGGTTTGTCTGTCTGTCTGTTTGTCTGTCTGATGGTTAGCAAGATAACTCAAAAAAATTTTGGACGGATTTCGATGAAACTTTCAGTCGTTGTTGGAAATGGTACAAGGAAGAACTGATTAAATTTTGTGGATGATCCGGATCACCGTCTGGATACAAGAATTTTTTTAAAGTATTCTTTAACATTGTGAGATAGGGCCATTTTCAACACAGAGGATGCGGAGAATCGCCGTGCTGCAGCGACTCAAGCAAGGGCTATCCCCAGATGCTATTGAAGCTCGTCGAGCTTAGTTTTATTTTTAATTTTTTTTATTGATTTTTTTTCTTATTACCAGGAGGTTATGTTTGTTTGTTTTTTTTAAAAAGAAGATCTGCTCGATATTGCCAGTCATGCCTCGTTCAAAGTCTAAAAATGTGAAACAGAGAAGGCAACAGAGTGCAGAGTGCATGAGAAGGAAAAAAAAAAAAAAGGCAGGGAGATAACACAGAGGATGCGGAGAATCACCGTGCTGCAGCGAGAGAAGAAATGCAGTGACTCAGGCAAGAGCTATCCCCACATGCTATTGAAGCTCGTCGAGCTTAGTTTTATTTTATTGATTTTTACCTCCGCCAGGACGTTATGTTTTTGCCGGGGTTTGTCTGTCTGTTTGTCTGTTGGTTAGCAAAATAACTCAAAAAGTTTTGGACGGATTTCGATGAAACTTTCAGGCGTTGTTGGAAATGGTACAACGAAGAACTGATTAAATTTTGGGGATGATCTGGATCACCGTCCACAAGAAAACCGCCATTACGGAAAATGCCATTTTCGTGAATAACTACTGAACCACTAATCCTATCATTGTCAATCCAATTGCTAGTCATATGTTTTCATGGTCAAGGAATCTGAAAACGTACACACAAACACTGTATGGGGGGAACTGTGGCGCTTGGCGGAGGTCTGCGCTCTCTGAGTGCTTTTCTAGTTCCTATTTAAAGACTTTGAATTTTTTTTACTTAATTATTGACTGGACTGGTCAAGGAGATATGCAGTATTTATACTGTCTGAATAGTAATTTACTCAAACTTGAAATGAAATTGTAATAATCTGAGGTACCAGATTTCTGATTCTTATAAGCTATAAATCATATCAACATTTAAACAAAAAAAGGCTTAGAATATTTCCCTGTCCTTAGAAGGAATATAAAACACATGAAATTTACTTTTGGAATTGTTAAAAAAAATGGATGCCAGTATTTTTGATATTGTAATTTTTCCAGTTGCACCTGTACAACATCATGAAACAATGGCGCCACAATCGGATGATTTAGAAACAGTAGTTTTACCTCAGTTAGAGCTATATCCAAATATTTATCTGAATTGTCATTCAGTGCATTGGTATTTGCTTTTCAAATTAAGTTGATAGATTTTTTTTAATGACTGTAAACCTGTCTGCCTCTCACCTCTCTGTTTTCATCTTGCAGGGGTCTCGGGCAGGTGCTGACAGACTACGTTCATGGGGACGCAAAGATCAAGCTAGCCAAAGCGGGCCTCTTCGTCCTGTCCACCGTCACCTTCGCCGGGCTTTGCTACTTCAACTACAACGACGTGGGGATCTGCAAAGCTATTGCCCTGCTCTGGAGCAAATGAATGATTTTGGACTGGGAAGCTCAGGAAGACATGCACATGAACTTGTCCTGCCTCACTGGTTTAAAAAAAAAAAAGATCCATGGTGTCCTTTGTAAATATATCATTTTGGCAAGATTACATTGATTATAAGTATGTAATTGTAATTTTGATCAGTCCAGGCTGCTGCCCGAGCAGCTTCCTTTTACTGGAGATAAAATCTGTGCTCTCCACCAGCCATGAATTCATTCTTAGTCTTACATAATACTGTATTGGGATTCATATTGTGGCCCATTTCTTGCCTGTTTTGTTTCAGTGAATTGTATACACATTGCTTTTTTCCTGTTAAACCCATCAGGGCAGCACTACAGGTGTGAACACACATGAACTACATTAGAACGCCACTCTCTCCTCTTGACTGAAATGTCGTTTGTACCATGAACCTTTACACCCTCCTTCACCTGTGCAATGCTATGGATTTTTACTTGGATTTTGTCAATAATCGTACAAACTTAAGTTGAAAAACCAATACTTGGCCAACCTGTGCATCTCCAGCAGAACGCCATCAGCTAATGAGCTACAGTCCACATCAAGGTCTGACACAAACAGCAGCCAAATACCGTCCACTGCCCATGAAATATGATGAAAGGTGCTTCTTTTATTTTGGAAGTATAGAAACATGCCTGGCCTATCTTATTTTTGCACTTGTTGGCTCTGTGGCAGAAACTGGGTCAGAACCTGAGACAGGCCAGAGCAGCTGGGAGCCACCAACTGAGCTCTTTCAAAATAAATGAAACAAATGCAGCATCCTTGAAGCAAATAATTGACAGAGCTGCCTCTAACATATGGTTTTCTATCAGCTTTTTTCAGTTTAAAATCAAGCAAACTGGCACTTAAAGGCATTTAAAAAGTAAATTAACAGCTTGAGTTAAGTGTAAGCCTGTATGAGGGAAATATCCAAAAAGTTCAAAGCTCTTGATGCTACTGTGTAAATCTAAATCACTTATTTGGGTAATGTAGAGTCCTTTGCATGCAGCTTTACTACCAACTGCAGTGGACGAGTGAGTGAGCTCTGACTTCAGTGTGTTGTCGTGTCCATGCAGTAAATGTTTCTTATTAATGAGGACCCGCTGTCCTTTGGTCTGTTTATTTAAAATGTTGGTCTGAGACTGAAGGCATCTGCACAAATGTCTTTAAAAAATATATATATTCATAGCAATAAAAACAGGTATACCAGTATATGACCGAGTACAGAGGCGTACAATGTATATAAAATTAGCTATTGGTATAATTTGGACATACATGCATATAGAGAGACATTTCAAAAAGTCTTAAAAATATACTTGTCGGTTCTTTAAAAAAATGCCAAAGAAAATAAAAGATGAAGAAACTAATTTGCTAATAAAAAGCCTTAACAGTGTTAAATTATTTTACATGATTTTGGATGGTTCTTCAAAGTGATTTTACACAAAGTCTACTGCCTTTAAAATGGTACTGAAGTGTTTCTTCTTTGTCAACAATGACATACCCAAATGACTGGATTGTTCAGAAAAGCCCTGTAATGTGCATTGTCTTAACATTAAATTTTTTGGATTCCAAAAGACGAACTGCAGTTACAGTGGGGCAAAAAAGTATTTAGTCAGCCACCAATTGTGCAAGTTCTCCCACTTAAAAGATGAGAGAGGTCTCCAATTTTCATCATAGGTATACCTCAATTATGAGGGACAAAGTGAGAAAAAAAAAAATCCAGAAAATCACATTGAAGGATTTTTAATGAATTAATTGGTAAATTCCTCGGTAAAATAAGTATTTGGTCTATAACAAAAGTTCATCTCAATACTTTGTTATATACCCTTTGTTGGCAATGACAGAGGTCAAACGTTTTCTGTAAGTCTTCACAAGGTTTTCACACACTGTTGCTGGTATTTTGGCCCATTCCTCCGTGCAGATCTCCTCTAGAGCAGTGATGTTTTGGGGCTGTCGCTGGGCAACATGGACTTTCAACTCCCTCCAAAGATTTTCTATGGGGTTGAGATCTGGAGACTGGCTAGGCCACTCCAGGACCTTGAAATGCTTCTTACGAAGCCACTCCTTCGTTGCCCGGGCGGTGTGCTTGGGATCATTGTCATGCTGAAAGACCCAGCCAAATTTCATCTTCAGTGCCATTGCTGATGGAAGGAGGTTTTCACTCAAAATCTCACGATACATGGCCCCATTCATTCTTTCCTTTACACGGATCAGTCGTCCTGGTCCCTTTGCAGAAAAACAGCCCCAGAGCATGATGTTTCCACCCCCATGCTTCACAGTAGGTATGGTGTTCTTTCTCCTCCAAACACGACAAGTTGAGTTTTTACAATAAAGTTCTATTTTGGTTTCATTTGACCATATGACATTCTCCCAATCCTCTTCTGGATCATCCAAATGCTCTCTAGCAAACTTCAGACGGGCCTGGACATGTACTGGCTTAAGCAGGGGGGACACGTCTGGCACTGCAGGATTTGAGTCCCTGGCGGCGTAGTGTGCTACTGATGGGTAGCCTTTGTTACTTTGGTCCCAGCTCTCTGCAGGTCATTCACTAGGTCCCCCCGTGTGGTTCTGTGATTTTTGCTCACCGTTCTCGTGATCATTTTGACCCCACGGGGTGAGATCTTGAGTGGAGCCCCAGATCGAGGGAGATTATCAGTGGTCTTGTATGTCTTCCATTTTCTAATAATTGCTCCCACAGTTGATTTCTTCACACCAAGCTGCTTACCTATTGCAGATTCAGTCTTCCCAGCCTGGTGCAGGTCTACAATTTTGTTTCTGGTGTCCTTTGACAGCCCTTTGGTCTTGGCCATAGTGGAGTTTGGAGTCTGACTGTTTGAGGTTGTGGACAGGTGTCTTTTATACTGATAAAGAATTCAAACAGGTGCCATTAATACAGGTAACGAGTGGAGGACAGAGGAGCCTCTTAAAGAAGTTACAGGTCTGTGAGAGCCAGAAATCTTGCTTGTTTGTAGGTGATCAAATACTTATTTTACCGAGGAATTTACCAATTAATTCATTAAAAATCCTTCAATGTGATTTTCTGGATTTTTTTTTCTCATTTTGTCTCTCATAGTTGAGGTATACCTATGATGAAAATTGGAGACCTCTCTCATCTTTTAAGTGGGAGAACTTGCACAATTGGTGGCTGACTAAATACTTTTTTTCCCCACTGTATCTACACCAAGGAGGTAATGTAATAGGGCAGTTTATCTGTTTGATAGCAGGATTATGCAAAATTACTGGACAGATTTTGAGGATGTGTTTGACCAGAGGTGGCCCTTGAGCTACAGATGAACCCATTATATTTTGGAGGGGATCCCTAAGAACATATCTCCACCAAAGGCCTATCTCGCAATGATAGTTTATTTCAAACAAAAACGCAAAAACAAATGACTAGTGCAATAAAAGTGACAGTATACAGTGCTCGAAAGGGAGAAGGAAGAAGTTAACACTTATTTACTCCAACTCCTCTTTTCCCTAAATTCAACCCATGTGAAATATATACCCATTACCTCAATTAAGACCCCAAGTAGACAATTAACTATTTTGTACATATCAACATTGATACCCATCCATCCCAACATGCATATGGTCCATACATCTATACCCAGCCCCAAACAACACATATGCACAGTACTGTCCCACCTACCGTCCCAGAGTGAGCATAGTGAATCGTACATATTAATACTACCCCTCTAGCATATATCCTTTCAGCAAATAATGTTTATACCTATTTTTGAATTGATTTCTGTTTGTACATAGTTTCAGTTCCAGCTCCAGACTGTTCCACAAATCCACCCCACAGACAGATATGCACATACTTTTCTTAGTTGTTCGTACTTAAGGTTTTGTAAAGTTTAAGTCTCCTCTCAAATTATAATCGCTCTTTTTTTTTTAAAATATTTTTTGTATATTAGTTGGGAGTTGATTATTAATTGCCCTGTACATTACTTGTGCTGTCTTATATTTAACTAAATCCATGAACTTTATGGCATGTGACTTTAAAAACAACAAGTTGGTATGGTCTCTATATCCTTTTTCATTCATTCATCTTCTTCGCTTAATCTTTTCGGGTCGTGGCGGGGCTGGAGCCTATCCCAGCATTTTTGGGCGTGAGGCAGGGTAACACCCTGGACAGATCGCCAGTCCATCGCAGGGCCAACACACGAGGAGACACGACAACCATTCACTCTCACAGTCAAACCCAAGGACAATTTAGAATCCCCAGTTTGATGCCAATTAGCCTTGTGTCTATATCCTACATTATTATCCTTGTAGCTTTTTTTTTTGTAATGTGCATATTGGCTGTAGGTTGGTCTTGTAGGTGTTTCCCCAGACCTCTACACAGTAGTTAAGATATGGTAGAAACAGTGAATTGTACAGTAAGAACAATGACTTATAGTCCAAAAATGTGTCTCGTCTTCCCCAGTAACCCTATACATTTTGCCAACTTGGCCCAGATGTGACTGATGTGAGGTTTCCAGCAGATTTTGTCTAGTATCACCCACAGAAACTTATTTTCCTGTACTGTTTCTATTCTGGTATCATCTATCGTTATTTCATGAATTATTTTATAATTTCCAAACAATCTTTTTTTTTTTTTTTTCAGATTTAGAGATAATTTATTTTTGTTGAACCACTGTGTTAACCTTTTCATTTCAGTTGTGACCACCTCTAAAACCTGCTGCAAATTCTCACCAGTGCAAAGGATATTGTGTCATCCGCAAACAAATAAATTTCAGAATTTTTGATACCTTGGCATGTCATTTATATATAAGAACGAGTTGGGGTCCCAAAACTGACCCCTGGAGCACACCACAAGAGATGTTCATGAAGGGTGATTTGTGCTCACCAATTTGTACAAATTGTTGTCCGTTACTTGAATAACTTTCCTCCCAACTCAGTCCGACCCTTCTTATCCCATACCTTTTGAATTTCCTCAGTACAATTCTGTGGTCAATGGTGTCAAAAGCTTTCTTTAAATCTATAAATACTCCTACTGCAAACTTTTTTTTAATCTATACAACTAGTAATTTCTTCTGTGAGTTCAGTGCCAAAGATGTAGATTTGTCTACTCTAAAACCATACTGACTGTCTGTAAGAAGGTGATAAAGTGAAAAGTGATCCAGAATCTGCATCCCGACCCGGCTTGCTTCCAAAATCAAACAGGTTCATCTGTAGCCCAAGGGCCACCTCTGGTCAAAATTTCATCAATAATTGTCCAGTAGTTTTTGTGTCATCCTGCTAACAGAAAACCCTACATTCTGAGAAATGGAGCCTTGGAGGTATGCGTTCTCTGAGGGCCCTCGGGTTATATTTGGCATTTATTAGTATTTCAAACTGTAACATCCATCCATTAATCAATTTTCCACTTTTCTGGGGATCTGGGTTTGGAGGCACCAGTCCTAGCGGAGAAGCCCAGACTTCTCTCTTCCCAGCTACCTCCTCCAGCTCTTCAGACGGACACCAAGGCATTCCAGTGAGAGGTGTCCAGGAGACACCCTAATTAGATGAGTCCAGCAACCCTATGGAGAAAGTTCATTTCAGCTGCTTGTATCCTTGATCGCATTCTTTTGGTCATTAACCAGTTTATCACCACAGGTGAGGGTAGGAGCGGCTATTTAGTTTAATCAAGAATTTAAACTATCACAGGTATTTAATGTATATCAATATTTGAATGAATGAATGAATCTTTATTTCAGTTAGATCAAAAGCAAAGACCAAAAAAGAAACCAGAACAATACAACAAAGGGGAAAAAAAATCCCACAAGGTCAAATCAAACAACAACTCCTCTGATTATACAGTTCAACATAAGTTATCCGAAATGGGTGATGGCTGAAGCCGCAGCTTATATTGCCCACCCATATTCCATCCAAGAATTCAAAAGAAAAACAAAAAGAGCGATTACAATTCAGAACAAACCTAAGACAAAACGTGACAAGAATCTAAGCAACACAACACAGACTGAATATGATAATCCTTATGTGATTTTACATGTCATCTTGTATATATGATTGGAGTATTTCTTCCTTTAGATTTTGTTTAAATTGTCCAAGCATTGTACATGATTTTAATTCAGGTCCAAAAGCGTTCCACAATCTGACTCCTTGCACTGAGACACAGTGTTGCTTGGTGGTAGTTCTCACTGAAGGTTTTTGAAATATACATGTTCCTCTGAAATGATATTGTTTCTCCCTTATTTGGAACAACTTTTGGATATTTGCGGGCAGTGATAGATTCTTCACTTTAAACATTATTACTGCAGTTTTAAAGTCAACCAGATCTTTCAACTTGACAGCTTTTAATTTAAAAAGTGGGTTTGTTGGTTCCCTGTAAGCAGCTTTGTTTATTATTCTAATAGCTCTCTTCTGAAGCATAAAGACTGGATATAGAGTGGGGCAAAAAAGAATTTAGTCAGCCACCAATTGTGCAAGTTCTCCCACTTAAAAGATGAGAGAGGTCTCCAATTTTCATCACAGGTATACCTCAACTATGAGAGACAAAATGAGAAAAAAAAATCCAGAAAATCACATTGAAGGATTTTTAATGAATTAATTGGTAAATTCCTCAGTAAAATAAGAATTTGGTCACCTACAAACAAGCAAGATTTCTGGCTCTCACAGACCTGTAACTTCTTCTTTAAGAGGCTCCTCTGTCCTCCACTCGTTACCTGTATTAATGGCACCTGTTTGAACTCGTTACCAGTATAAAAGACACCTGTCCACAACCTCAAACAGTCAGACTCCAAACTCCACTATGGCCAAGACCAAAGAGCTGTCAAAGACACCAGAAACAAAATTGTAGACCTGCACCAGGCTGGGAAGACTGAATCTGCAATAAGTAAGCAGCTTGGTGTGAAGAAATCAACTGTGGGAGCAATTATTAGAAAATGGAAGACATACAAGACCATTGATACTCTCCCTCGATCTGGGGCTCCACGCAAGATCTCACCCCGTGGGGTCAAAATGATCACGAGAACGGTGAGCAAAAATCTCAGAACCACACGGGGGGACCTAGTGAATGACCTGCAGAGAGCTGGGAACAAAGTAACAAAGGCTATATCAGAAACACACTACGCCGCCAGGGACTCAAATCCTGCAGTGCCAGATGTGTCCCCCTGCTTAAGCAAGTACATGTCCAGGCCCGTCTGAAGTTTGCTAGAGAGCATTTGGATGATCCAGAAGAGGATTGGGAGAATGTCATATGGTCAGATGAAACCAAAATAGAACTTTTTGGTAAAAACTCAACTTGTCGTGTTTGGAGGAAAAAGAACACCATACCTACTGTGAAACATGGGGGTGGAAACATCATGCTTTGGGGCTGTTTTTCTGCAAAGGGACCAGGACGACTGATCCGTGTAAAGGAAAGAATGAATGGGGCCATGTATCGTGAGATTTTGAGTGAAAACCTCCTTCCACCAGTAAGGGCATTGAAGATGAAACGTGGCTGGGTCTTTCAGCATGACAATGATCCCAATCACACTGCCCGGGCAACGAAGGAGTGGCTTCGTAAGAAGCATTTCAAGGCCCTGGAGTGGCCTAGCCAGTCTCCAGATCTCAACCCCATAGAAAATCTTTGGAGGGAGTTGAAAGTCTGTGTTGCCCAGCGACAGCCCCAAAACATCACTGCTCTAGAGGAGATCTGCATGGAGGAATGGGCCAAAATACCAGCAACAGTGTGTGAAAACCTTGTGAAAACTTACAGAAAAGGTTTGACTTCCATCATTGCCAACAAAGGGTATATAACAAAGTGTGGCTCACATATTTGAGATGCTTAAGCTGCATATGTATATTACTGCTACCTCACGTCTTAGAAGGAACAATAAGTCTGGACCTCCGGGGGATAACAGGAAGATGTGAAATCCATCTTTAGAAATGGTTCTGAGAAGACTTCCTGACCACCAGGCTTTTAGGTGGAGGAGAGAAGACCTGGGGGGGTGATGTATTGTCTCGGGGGATTGAATGACAATGTGATTCTGTACTTTGATGTCCCGGGTATAAAAAGGGGAGATGTGGGATATTCTGTCTCTTTTCTGATTGAGAGGATGTTGGAGATACGTGAATTATTAATAAACCTGAATTGAGAAATAAATTCAGCCTCTTCATTTCACGCTCTCTACACTGGTGACCTTAAGACGTATAATGGGCAGAGACGATTCCCCCGAACCAGACTCGCCAGGGACCAGCCGGGCAAGCGCAGTCTCAGTCAAGCTACCAGAATTCTGGCAGGACAACCCGGACTCATGGTTCCTCCTGGCCGAGGCCCAGTTCGCCCTCGGGGGAATAACTGCAGATGACACAAAGTTCTACCACGTCATCGCCAAACTCGACAGCCGCACAGCTCGACATGTGCGGAGCCTGGTGCAGCGCCCACCCGCTGGCGACAAATACAGCGGGTTGAAAGCTGCCCTCATCCAGCGTTTCACTCCCTCAGCCCAGCAGAGAGCCGAGAGACTCCTGGCTCTGCACAACTTGGGAGAAAGCACGCCTGTTGACCTGATGGAAGACATGCTGAAGCTGAGAGGCTCAGACAATGACGATTTCCTCTTCACTCACATCTTCCTAAGAACTCTACCATCGCAGACAAGGGCGACCCTGGCGGGCTCTCAGTTCGTGACCCAGCGGGACTTCCGCGCGCTGGCCCAGGAGGCGCAACGGATCCTCGACACCAGCGGACAGCACACGACCACCGCAGCAGCGGCAGACCTCGGTGTGATGGCCGGGAATGGCAAAAGGCCAGAGGCGACGGAGGCAGACACACCAACAACGGCAGCGGCGAAGCCCCGACATCGCGGAGGAGACGACCTCTGTTTTTACCATCGTCGTTTCGCAGAGAGGGCGCGCAAGTGTATACCGCCGTGCCAGTTCAAGAGCTCGGGAAACTCCAGGACCGAGAGTCGGTAGTAGCTGCGGCTCTCGGTGAACGGAACAAGCTGCTCTACCTGACAAATGCGCGTTCCGGGAGGCAATTCCTCGTGGACACAGGCTCCCAAGTGAGTTTCATCATGCCAACCTACGCTGACCGGCTGGCTGGCCCCGGGAGTCACGGAGCATCAGCGGCGAACGGCTTGAGCATTAAGACCTTCGGTGAAAGGATTCTACTCCTGTCCCTGCACGGCCGCACATATGAGTGGACTTTTATTATAGCGGCGGTGAGTTTCAACATGTTAGGTGCTGATTTTCTGTGCTCACATGGGTTGTTGGTTGATCTTCCCAATAGACGCTTGGTTAATGCACTCTCCTTTTACTCTATCCCTTGTGCAGCTCGAGTGTCCCCGCCCACAGCACAAGCCAACGTCGCCACAGCAGGCGGTAAGTTTCACACACTCCTCACTCAGTTTCCAGCACTCACGGTTCCCACGTTTTCAGCAGCCGTTGCTAAACACGGGGTGGAGCACTTTATCACTACCGCTGGTCCCCCGTTTTTGCAAAAGCTCGGCGCTTGGATGCAGCTAAACTGACCATAGTGGCGAGGAGTTCGCCAACCTGGAAAGGTTGGGCATCATCTGTCGTTCGAACAGCCCATGGGCTTCCCCGCTCCACATGGTCCCTAAGGCTGATGGCTCGTGGCGACCTTGCGGTGATTTCCGCAGGTTGAACAACGCCACAGCGCACGACCGCTACCCAATCCTCCATATTCAGGATTTTTTGGTTCATCTGGCGGGGGCGCGCATTTTTTCTAAAATAGACTTGGTCCGCGGTTATCATCAAGTCCCAGTACGCGCTGAGGACATTCCCAAAACAGCGGAAATAACTCCGTTTGGACTTTGAGTTTTTGCGTATGCCATTTGGGCTTAAAGGCACCGCGCAAACTTTCCAGCGCATGATGGATGCGGTGTTACACGATCTCCCTTTTGTGTTCGTCTACCTGGACGACATTTTGGTAGCCAGTGCATCCGAAGAAGAACATGAAAAGCACCTCACGGCAGTTTTCCGGAGGTTGGGAGAGCACGGGTTAATAATCAACCCAGCGAAGTGCCAGTTCGGGGTGGCGCAGATTGATTTTTTGGGGTACCGCATCTCCCCAGAGGGGGCAGTTCCGCTGCCGGACAAAGTGCGCGCAGTAGCAAATTTTCCCCAGCCACAAACGGTCAAAGCACTACAGGAGTTTTTGGGAATGGTGAATTTTTATAACCGTTTCCTTCCCCACACAGCGCAGCTCATGCAACCATTGTATGCCGCGCTTAAAAAACAAAAACCCTCAAATGCGATCGAATGGTCCCCGGAGCGGGAGCGCGCATTCTCGGAGGTCAAAAAAGCCCTTGCAGACGCTGCATTGTTGGCTCATCCAGACCCAACGGCCCGCATAGCGCTCACCACTGATGCGTCAGACGTGGCCATAGGGGCGGTAGTGGAGCAACATGTTGCCGGGGCTTGGCAGCCACTGGCCTTTTTTAGCAGGACCTTGCGCGAGGCCGAGCGAAAATACAGCGCGTTCGACAGGGAGCTGTTAGCGCTTCACTTAGCCATTCGTCACTTCCAGTTCTGGCTAGCAGGTCGGCGTTTCACCACGTTCGTCGACCACAAACCGCTCACTTTTGCGATGGCCAAAGTTGCGGAACCATGGTCGGGCCGGCAGCAGAGGCAGCTGGCTGCAATTTCAGAGTTTACTACTGATATTCAGCATGTAGCGGGTAAACTTAACGTGGTGGCAGACTACCTCTCTCGCGCCGTAACCGCTCCAGTTTGCGCAGAGGTGGATTATACTTCCACGGCCGCGGAGCAAAATAGCGGCGCGGAAGCGTACGCGGCCCCAGTCCTCGTGGGGATAGATTATGTAGCCATGGCCGCAGATCAGGGTAGCGATGCGGACGTGTGCGCACTCCAGTCTGGACCAACAGGGTTAAGGCTGGAGAGCAGGAGGCTGCAAGATGGCATGCCCCCCTTAATCTGCGATGTCTCTACCGGACGACCCCGTCCGGTAGTGTCGGCCGCGTGGCGCCGTCGTGTTTTTGACTCGATTCACTCTCTGGCGCACCCGGGGGTGCGCGCGTCGATAAAAATGATAGGGGAGAAGTTTGTTTGGCCGAGCCTGCGCAAGCACGTTAAAGAGTGGGCAAGAGCCTGCATGGCTTGCCAGCGGGCCAAAATACACAGGCACACTAAAGCCTCCTTAGAGCCATTTCACATCCCGGCCAAGAGGTTCGATCATGTGCATGTCGACCTCGTAGGCCCCCTACCGTCGTCGCAGGGGCACACGCATCTTTTGACAATGGTGGACCGCACCACGCGTTGGCCTGAAGTGGTCCCACTGGCATCAACCACAGCAGCAGAGGTGGCCCGCGCGTTTTTAACGGCTTGGGTAGCGCGTTTTGGGGTCCCGTCGGATATTACGTCCGACAGGGGACCTCAATTTGTTTCTGAGCTTTGGTCAGCGATGGCCTGCACCCTTGGGGCAACAATTCACCGCACTACCGCGTACCACCCCCAGGCTAATGGTTTATGCGAGCGTTTTCATAGGTCATTGAAAGCAGCCCTCAGAACGTCGCTTACGGATGCAAATTGGGTAAACAGGCTAACATGGGTTTTATTAGGGTTGCGTTCTGCACCTAAAGATGACTTAAAAGCCTCCCCAGCTGAGTTGGTGTTTGCGCAGCCACTCCGGCTGCCAGGGGAGTTTCTTCCTGATAATCCGGCGCCAGAACGTCCCCCTGCTCAGCAGTTACTGAACGACACGGGAGCGGACACGCTTCCGGGCCCCGTTCATCACACTTTTCCGCGTGTTTTTGTACCTAAATCTTTAAAAAATGCCAAGTTTGTTTTTGTCAGGCACGACGCTCAGCGTCCCACCCTGCGGCCACCTTACGATGGCCCATATAGAGTGCTGGAAACAGGTGATAAACATTTTTTGCTAGATTTAGGGGACAGGAGGGAAACAATTTGTATAGACAGACAAACCTGCTTTTGTGATGGCTGATGAGGCGGTGCAAGTGGCGAGGGCTCCTCGACGCAGCAGACCCCCCAGGGAGCATGCCCCAGAGCCCCCACAGAGATTGTCTAACAGTTCTCATCCTCAGATAGCGGATTCACTGCAGGACGGCGCCGCGGGAGCGGCTAAGCCCGCTTACAGCAAGTTTGGAAGACAGTTGAAGCCCAGACAGCCTATGGACTGATATTTGTGATTTTATCATGTTGTGTTGGCTATGTTGTATTGTTTCATCTTCGACGTTTGGGGGGGGGGGGTCATGTGGCTCACATATTTGAGATGCTTAAGCTGCATATGTATATTACTGCTACCTCACGTCTTAGAAGGAACAATAAGTCTGGACCTCCGGGGGATAACAGGAAGATGTGAAATCCGTCTTTAGAAATGGTTCTGAGAAGACTTCCTGACCACCAGGCTTTTAGGTGGAGGAGAGAAGACCTGGGGAGTGATGTATTGTCTCGGGGGATTGAATGACAATGTGATTCTGTACTTTGATGTCCCGGGTATAAAAAGGGGAGATGTGGGATATTCTGTCTCTTTTCTGATTGAGAGGATGTTGGAGATACGTGAATGATTAATAAACCTGAATTGAGAAATAAATTCAGCCTCTTCATTTCACGCTCTCTACAAAAGTATTGAGATGAACTTTTGTTATTGACCAAATACTTATTTTACCGAGGAATTTACCAATTAATTCTTTAAAAATCCTTCAATGTGATTTTCTGGATTTTTTTTTCTTATTTTGTCTCTCATAGTTGAGGTATACCCATGATGAAAATTGTAGACCTCTCTCATCTTTTAAGTGGGAGAGCTTGCACAATTGGTGGCTGACTAAATACTTTTTTACCCCACTGTATGTTTGTTTTATATGTATTTCCCCATACTTCAGTACAATATGTCATATATGGGAGTATTAATGAATGATACAAAGTATATAATGTGGGTTGATTCAGCAAATATTTCACTCTGTGTAGTATTGCAATTGATTTAGATATTTTACCTTTAATATAATTAATATGTGACTTCCAACACAGTTTATTATCAATTATTACTCCAAGAAATTTAGTTTCAGATACCCTTTCAATCTCTACACCATTTACACTGAGTTTAGATACTAAGTTGTTGTGATGGTTGTTAAAAACTATAAATTTTGTCTTACTTAAATTGAGCGTTAATTTGTTTGAATCAAACCACAGTTTAAAATTTCCTAATTCCTTTCCAGGTGTATCCAAAAGTTGCTCCAAATTGCTTCCACTGCATAATAAATTACTGTCATCGGCAAACAATATTAAATCCATTTTTTCCGAGACTTTACATATATCATTTATATACATATTGAATAACAATGGCCCCAAAACTGAACCCTGTGGGACTCCACAAGTAACCTTCAGTAACTGAGTTTTTGTTACCAACACATACATACTGATATCTATTCTTTAAGTTACTACATAACCAGGACAGTGCTACCTCCCTAATACCACAATTTTGTAGTTTCTTTAATAATAAATTACGATCCACTGTATCAAATGCTTTTTAAGATCCAGGAATACCCCAACTGAATACTCTTTATTTTCAATGGCAGTTGATATTTTTTCTATAAATTCCATTAGAGCAAATGCAGTTGTCCTCTTGTATCTGAACCCATATTGCTGCTCACACAATAAATTATTCTTCATTATGAAGTTGTCAATTCTCTCACAGAATATTTTTTTCAAGTATCTTGGAAAATTGCGGCAATAGTGAAATTGGTCTATAGTTTGAAAGTTCCCCTCTGTCACCCGTCTTGTATATCGGAATTACTTTAGCTATTTTCATTGCATTTGGAAATATACCTGTTTGGACAGACAGGTTACAGATATACGTCAGTGGTTTCACTAAGCATTCAATAACAGTTTTGTCTAAGAGCATGTCAATACCATCACAGTATTTGAATGATTTAAATGATTTCAAGAGGTCATTGACTGAAAAATTGTTTTTGTAGGTTTTAACCTGGGGACAGCGTGGTGGCGAAGTGGTTAGCACTGCAGCAACACAGCAACTCACCCTTGGCCGGGGGATCCTGGGTTCGATCCCAGCCCCCGACCAACAGTGATCTGTGTGGAGTTTGCATGTTCTCCCCGTGTCTGCGTGGATTTCCTCCCACATGCCAAAAACATGCAAGTTAGGTTAACTGGCATCAACTGGGGATTCTAAACTGTCCTTAGGTATTACTGTGAGAGTGAATAGTTGTCTGTCTCTCTCTGTTGGCCCTGCGATGGACTGGCGATCTGTCCAGGGCGATCTCGTCCAAAGATGCTGGGATAGCACCCCCCCGACCCAAAAAGGATTAAGTGGAAGAAGATGGATGGATGGTTTTAACCTAAAATGCATTGGTCATGTGATTATCAAAAAAAATATCAAAACACACACTGATGTTAAAAAAAAACACACAGCTTTTATATCATTTTTTCTGTCCAAGAAACTGTTTTAACTTTTCCGTGTTTGTTGCTGTATGTCAGTAAAAGGTAAACATCACTAGTCTTGAAACCTGCCCACTGCTCTATTATTGACCAGCCTAGCTGTCATGTAGATGGGCAGGGAGCCAAGGGTGTTTGTGTAAGAGCCAACAGTGGTACTAGGAAGTTTGCACTAAACGTGGTTTCTGTTATTTTCTTTTAGATTTCAGTCACCCTACTAGACATCCCTTCTTCCGTCTGGTTCACTAATCCACAATCAATATACAGTGGGGCAAAAAAGTATTTAGTCAGCCACCAGTTGTGCAAGTTCTCCCACTTAAAAGATGAGAGAGGTCTCCAATTTTCATCATAGGTATACCTCAACTATGAGAGACAAAACAAGAAAAAAAAAATCCAGAAAATCACATTGTCTGATATTTAAAGAATTTATTTGCAAATTATGGTGGAAAATAAATATTTGGTCACCTACAAACAAGCAAGATTTCTGGCTCTCACAGACCTGTAACTTCTTCTTTAAGAGGCTCCTCTGTCCTCCACTCGTTACCTGTATTAATGGCACCTGTTTGAACTCGTTATCAGTATAAAAGACACCTGTTCACAACCTCAAACAGTCAGTGTCAGAATCTTGAAACTTTAGAGTGATCGTATGTTGGTTCGTTACCTCAAATAAGATTCATGACAAGTATATTCCTCATATGAGCTCTTTACTTGCAAGGAGTGCCATACTTTTAACAGAAAATGCAGCACTGGCCATAAAAAACAATCAGGAAGTATTTATACATAGTCAGTCACACAAACATCTACTGGATACAATTCACAGTCATAATATGAGTATATGAAACACTGGCCTGGACTGAAAACATGGCCTTGCAGGTGTGCCCCAGACTCCAAGTTAATCATAGTCACAGCATTTCATAGGAAAACAAGATTAATTCTCCCTCACTCCCAGACCCCTTATCATATACATAGTCTGGTCTGGTGAGACACTTTGACTTCTAAGCACATCTTAATGAAGGACACTCAATGGGTCCACTTATTACAGAGAAACAATATAGTATGCTATAAACTCATAGAAGATGCATGCAGTATACATTTTAATCATATAAGATGGTTATGCAATGATAATGATAATGATGTTAGTAATTATAAAATGATAAATGATTGAACATGCATGATAAACAATTTTCTGACAGTCAGACTCCAAACTTCACTATGGCCAAGACCAAAGAGCTGTCAAAGGACACCAGAAACAAAATTGTAGACCTGCACCAGGCTGGGCAGACTGTATCTGCAATAGGTAAGCAGCTTGGTGTGAAGAAATCAATTGTGGGAGCAATTATTAGAAAATGGAAGACATACAAGACCACTGATAATCTCCCTCGATCTGGGGCTCCACGCAAGATCTCACCCCGTGGGGTCAAAATGATCACGAGAACGGTGAGCAAAAATCCCAGAACCACACGGGGGGACCTAGTGAATGACCTGCAGAGAGCTGGGACCAAAGTAACAAAGGCTACCATCAGTAACACACTACGTCGCCAGGGACTCAAATCCTGCAGTGCCAGACATGTCCCCCTGCTTAAGCCAGTACATGTCCAGGCCCGTCTGAAGTTTGCTAGAGAGCATTTGGATGATCCAGAAGAGGATTGGGAGAATGTCATATGGTCAGATGAAACCAAAATAGAACTTTTTTGTAAAAACTCAACTTGTCGTGTTTGGAGGAGAAAGAACACCATACCTACTGTGAAGCATGGGGGTGAAAACATCATACTTTGGGGCTGTTTTTCTGCAAAGGGACCAGGATGACTGATCCGTGTAAAGGAAAGAATGAATGGGGCCATGTATCGTGAGATTTTGAGTGAAAACCTCCTTCCATCAGCAAGGGCATTCAAGATGAAATGTGGGTGGGTCTTTCAGCATGACAATGATCCCAAACACACTGCCCGGGCAACGAAGGAGTGGCTTCGGCTGCACGGTGGCGCAGTGGTTAGCACTGCGGCAGCACAGTTTACCCTTGGCCGGGGGATCGTGGGGTCGTGGGTTCGATCCCAGCCCCCGACCAACAGTGATCTGTGTGGAGTTTGCATGTTCTCCCCGTGTTGCGTGGGTTTACTCCGGGATTTCTCCGGTTTCCTCCCACATGCCAAAAACATGCATGTTAGGTTAATTGGCTGTTCTAAATTGTCCCTAGATATCTGTTTCCTATAGGCCCTTAGAATAGAGGGTTAGTATTAATGAAAAGCGCTTTGAGTGGTCTTTGTGACTAGAAAAGCGCTATATAAGTGCAGGTTAGTAGTTAGTTAGTTCGTAAGAAGCATTTCAAGGTCATGGAGTGGCCTAGCCAGTCTCCAGATCTCAACCCCATAGAAAATCTTTGGAGGGAGTTGAAAGTCCGTGTTGCCCAGCGACAGCCCCAAAACATCACTGCTCTAGAGGAGATCTGCATGGAGGAATGGACCAAAATACCAGCAACAGTGTGTGAAAACCTTGTGAAGACTTACAGAAAACGTTTGACCTCTGTCATTGTCAACAAAGGGTATATAACAAAGTACTGAGATGAACTTTTGTTATTGACCAAATACTTATTTTCCACCATAATTTGCAAATAAATTCTTTAAAAATCAGACGATGTGATTTTCTGGATTTTTTTTCCTCATTTTGTCTCTCATAGTTGAGGTATACCTATGATGAAAATTGGAGACCTCTCTCATCTTTTAAGTGGGAGAACTTGTACAATTGGTGGCTGACTAAATACTTTTTTGCCCCACTGTATCGTGTCATTCTGGCTTATTTTGTCTTTATTTTTTTCACCTTGATGCCACATCAAGTTGTTACCATTAGCTTGGCTAGGTGGTAGGCATCGTCAGTAACTGCATTCAGAGCTCACCTCGGTGGGGAGAAGCTGATGGACAGGCCACCTGGCATTAACTTTTTGTTGGTCCAGCCAGTTTTATAACCATTTTCTATAAATTCTATTCCTGCAATGGAATCCTTGTTCGTCATTCTTAAGACGTTATTTTTAGCTTAATTTCTTGTAGTATTATCTCTAACCAGGACCAAAGGCAGCTAGAAATTTAGCAAATCATTCATAAATGTTTCTATGCTTATTGCACTCCAGAGACTTCAGATCACATCGTCCACTCAAACCACACTCCTGTCCACCAGTGATGCTTTATTTCATTCATTCTTTAAGACAAATTTATGTCAGTTAGCTCAGGCTAAATCTGAGTTAGGATCTCATTGGCTAAGATTAGCAATAGTGACGTGGGGGGGGGATTAAATCCAGTCTTGGATATTTAAAGAGACAGGCACTGAAACCAGCCGTTCTGAGAAAGAACTGAGAAAAATGATTCACAGTTATGCTGCCCCAATTTAATGATGGAAATTTGACCAGATATGTTAGAAATTTCATGAAGACCTGTGTGAGCTGTTAAAACGTGGAAAAAGTGCAGTCAGTGAACCCTCTAAGAAGGCATTGTGGGGGGCAAGGTGTTGGACTTCACCCAGAGAACAATGGACCAAGACAGGAGACATTGCCGGGGGGTCCAGACGGAACAGTAAGGGCTAGGCACCCCCCGGGGAGAGGAGCAGATGCCGGCCGCCAGGAGAGGAGTTAAGTGCGGCACCTGTGTAATATCATGTTAATGCGCTGCACAGGCTTTGTTCTAAGCATAATGTGAGGTCGGAGCCTCGGGCCACCATGCAGGTAATTAAAGGTATAAATGAGAGATGCACAGTGGCCTGAGAGTTCTTTTTGCTATCCTGTTCTGTTAGTGGGACAATAAAGTCTGTGTTGATCAGCTCGTTGCCTCACCTGCATCCTTCCCTCTACAGCATAACCATTTCACGTGAACTTTTTCTGTGGTAAACACTGCCTGGATTTATTTGCCAAAAATCTGGGCCCCAACTGCTTTCATTCAGTTCCAACTTCCAGATTGTTTTAATAATTAGGTCAATAATCATCAAGTGTAACCCATTTAAGTTATAAATAAGAATATGCAAATCACCAAATAGCCCTTTTCCCCAATTGTTTCCATGCATCACACAGAGAACATTTGTATTCTGACTCTTGAGCCTGTACATGAGGCTCATGTTGGCAGTTGTCTAAAATTGTAATCAAGCTCCTTATCCACTTGGTCTTGAGATTTGTTACGCAACACCAGTTTGTACGGACCGCAACCAGAGCTGTCCACTGCAAGGTAATGGTCTTGATGGATAGAAGACTCAAAGATGTAGGTCTTAGAAGGAGTTTCAGCTTTCATGTAGAACAAGGCCTTGTGTTTTGTTCCTTCAACATCCATTGGAACATCCTAGAGGAGACAGACAAGAGGAGACAAAAATAATGTTATTCTGGTACATTTTAAAAGTGAGTTTTTGCATTTAAGTATAAAACTCACTGTCATCTAAAGCTGTTTATTGCAGTTCACATTAAAATGTTGGTATGAAAAACCAATGCAACGCAACAGACTTACACAAATGGTCCCCTCCAGTATACAACTAGGACAATATCAGTCGCTACGGAGGGTGACAATATGTATGAGTACATATTCATACTATGTAGGATAACTAAGTAGACAGTTATGCTGTTTAGTCCATCTTGCTACAATGCTCCGCACTGTGTATATATATTTGTGTGTACATATGTATATTCACTGCTCTTATTTTTATTTTTTCGTATCTTCTTAATTATTGCTCTGAGTGTTGCTATCCCTGTGCTGTTGCAATCCTGGAATTTCCCCATTGTGGGACTAATAAAGGCTTATCTTATCTTATGAATAAAAACATTTCATTTTATATTAGGTTTTGTGAAAGCGAAAACACCCCAGGTGCCCTCTGTCCCAAGTGCATGGGGTAGAAAATTGAGTCTGACATGCCAGCAAGAGGTCATCTAATGCTGACTGTGGTGTTCTACTCTAAGCCACACATGCATGCATGTTCGTCTCCCGCTGCTGCAGCACTACAACACGTTCAGCCAAGCTAAAACAAGAACCAGACCATCAATGATGAAGTAGCTCATTCCGACTTGGTGACCCTAAGAGTGCTCAGATCTCCTGACCGTTATAACTTTGAGCACAACCTACTGTAGATGCAGACCCACTTGAGGATGGCGCATACTGGCCATAGGGGAGGGTGGGACAATTCCCGGTAGACTGGCCTATCAGGAGCCAAAGGGGCCTGAACAAGTTTTGGAAAGAAGGAGCAGAGAGGGAAGCTGAAAAGCCCTTACCCCAGATGCAGCCAAATGCTGTAAAATCACTGAAATGTTTGGAACTAAAACAGCAGGTCAGTCAAGAAAATGACAAAGAAAAAACTTTTACATAAGCTGAAGGAGCTACTGTGCAGTTATTACTCCTGGTTTTCAATCTTTATATTTGTGCTATTGATGTAGTTTTTTTCCCCAAATATACTAGTTCTGTGCATTCAGTAAGCCATCCATCCATTTTCTACTGTTTTTCTGGGTCACAGAGGCAGCAGTCAAAGCAGAGAAGCTCAGACTTCCCCAGCCACCTCCTCCAGCTCTTCAGAGAGGACACCAAGGCACTCCCCTCTTCACCATGACAGACCAGTGCAACGTCCACATCACTGCAGATGCTGCTCCGATTTGTCTGTCAATCTCCATTTTCCCTTCACTCGTGAAGTGTTGGGAGTAACGTGTTACAAACTAACACATTACTGTAACACCACTACTTTTGCAGTAATGTGCTGTGTAACGAAATTACTGCTTAAAAATTCAGTAATGCGTTAGTCACTGAAATTTGATCAGATGCATTACTTGTTTTATTAATATGGATAGATATTTTTAGAGCAAATAAATGAATATACAAACTGACCCTACTGTAGCTGAGACCAGCTGTCAGTTGACGTGACCTGTTGCAAAGCACCGAGTCTTCATTACTGAACAGAGGAAGAGATGAAGCTGCTTTATTTTTGTGGACATACACAGATTATTTTTCCTTTGTTGCAGTTAAGGACAGCAGCATATTGGTGGGTTGCAAACTAAGTGCTGATGGAGTCTTCTTCAGAAGCGCCTGAAAACAGCAACAAGCGCCGACAAAGCTAGTGCTAAGTAACTGCTCACTATGCTAACAACTAACACCGTGAAATGGATCTCACAACAGGATGTAAAGTGGAAATACTCTTATCTGTACACCCACGGCTGGATTTCAATCACAGGTAGCGTTGCCACTTAAGTGGATTTAGATTAATGGGTTTATAGGTGTTTTATTGGTGGTACAAGTATTCATGTAAATATGAATATGAGTAGGGATGAAAATTTCCTACTGTTACACAAACATCCTCGTAGGGCACCAGTCCAGATGATGGATAATTTTATTAACAATTCTTTGTACTGATGATGAATCAGTCTAAAAAAAAAAACCCTTCTGAGTTCTTGTCTGCTGATAATCAAGAAGATGGACATAAAAATCAAGCAATAACTCCCATATGTCCTTCAATAGTTTAAGAAGAAATGTCAGAATAGGTTAACACATTTGGATGATTTTAAAACAAAGAATTCAATATGTATTATGGACATCATAGACAGTTATTGAATTACTAAGCATCACACTGAATCAAACATTTGTGGAACCAAATAAACCATAGTTTAACTTGGCAATATACTGGAATTTGGAAAACCATAAAATAGCATTGGTCAAGAAAAGTGGATGCAATTTTATGAACAAAATGATGAGTAAACTATCTAGAAAAATGGAAAATTGGTGTTACTCTGAAAAAGAACGTAAATTAATCAAAGGCCAAAATGCATTTTGAAATTCTGATGGGAGTTGCATGAAATTAAGTTTAACCACTTGAACTCGGGGATTCCGCGGGCGGTCACGTCTCTGCGTCGTAGTGCGTCTCAGTGCGCACTGAAAAAAAAAAAAGCTGCATTTCCATTCTTCCACTTCAGACACAGCCGTGAACAGAAAGCCAAAGGAGTGTTTGATTGGTTTAGATTTGATTGACCTCTCATTCAACTACTAAGAGCCTTGAATTGGGTTTCTGAAACCTTGAAGAACCAATGACTGAAAACCTAGCAAGAAGGACCTGCCTACCAACGACCACCAATACAACGAGCCAATTGAAGCAGAGAAGTTCGACGACTGACGTGTCGTTTAGCCAATGAAATTCTGAATCAAAATCAAATCAAATCAAACTTTATTGTCATATTGCTGTACATACAACTGTAGTGCAGGCAAGATGAAATTGCGTTTCTCTCGGCATCCATATAAGAAGCAGCATGATTTAAGACACATTCCCACATAGCTCCCCCCCCCACCCCCCCATCCATTCACATCCCTGAGACATACTTGGGGAAAAAAAAAGAATAACTAACTATAATATACAAAATGTCCGTAGGTGCAGTAGTGTGTATGAGAGATTCCGGGTCAACTGTTCAGCGTCCTGACAGCTTGTGGAAGGAAGCTATTGATCAGTCTGGTGGTTCTGCCTCTGATGCTCCGGAATCGTTTACCAGATGGAAGAAGTTCAAAGTGTTTATGCAGAGGGTGAGAACGGTCCTTGACAATGTTTAGTGCCCTGCTCCTACAACGGTTCTGAAAAAGTTCTTGGACAGAGGGGAGGGAGACTCCAATTACCCTCTCAGCCCCCTTGACTATCCTCTGCAGGGCTTTTTTGTCTGACATACTGCAGCTGGAGTACCATGTAGCAATGCAGTACGTCAGAACACTCTCCACCACACCTCTGTAGAAGATGTGGTGGAGAGTGTTATATTAGTGTTATATTAGTTATATTAGTGTTATATAGTGTTACAATTATACTAAAATGTGATAACATTTTAGTATAATTTTTATTGCACTTTAGGCTATTTTTTTCTTATAAAAAAGGCCACACATTTTTTACCTGGAATGTTTCTTTGTGTGTGTGTGTGGGGGGGGGGGGGGGGTTGTGTGTGTGTGTGGGGCTTGTTTGTTCATTCATTCATTCATGAATGAACACCCCCCCCCCCCACCCACACACACACACAAAAGAACATGCCACCTAAAAATGTGTTTGTTACCCTCTAGAAATGTGATAACATTTTAGTATAATTTTTATTGCACTTTAGGCTATTTTTTTCTTGTAAAAAAAAACAACAAAAAACAGGAACTGTGCTGTGTATGTGAACTCTGGGAAAATAGGAGAATAATGAAAAATAAAAATTGAACTTTGTAAATGACTCTATTTTCACATAATAGACGAACTTCAGATGAAGACTCTGGTGAGGAGTGGGTGCCAGACGAGTACTCTGCCAGCAAGCGCAAAAGAAGGGAGCTGCAGGAGACCTCGTCAGAAGAGGAAACCCCGACCCCAAAAAGAGGGAGACCACTGAGGATAGGAAGAGGAGGAAGAGGGAGAGGAAGAGGAAGAGGAGGTAGCAGGAGAGTATGAGGAGGCGAGAGTGGTGATGGCAGCCCTCAGCCTGGGACATCAGCCGGCCCTTCTTCAGCTGAGGAGAGGTGGCATGATTCCGACACCCCTGACATGATTCCACCACAGCCCATTTTTCGTCCACCACAGCCCATTTTTCGTCCCAAAAATCCACCTGGACCTCAGCTTCATACCCCCCATTCAGTTGTTCCAGTTATTTTTCACTCCATCCGTGCTAGACCACATTGTTGAGAACACCAACTTACATGGCTCTGCACACTACAACACACCCACCAGCCCCTGGATTGACCTCACATGCTCCGACCTGCTCTCATTTTTTGGCCTGATTATTTACATGGGTATAGTCAAGTGCAAATCCTTCAGTGATTACTGGCGAGGGGGAGACCTGTACAACCTTCCTTTCCCCAAGAGTGTAATGACCAGGACAAAGTTTCTCCTGATCAGCTGGGCCCTTCATCTCAGCAGCCCAGCAGCAGAAGAGGCCAATGAGCAGAAGAGAGGCACGGATATGCATGACCGCCTCAGCAAAATCAAGCCTCTCTATGAAGAGATGAGAGAAGCATGCAAGAAAAACTTTCACCGTGGTCAGGACATCTCCATCGATGAGAGGATGGTTGCATCAAAAGCCCGCATTGGCTTGAAACAGTATATGAAAAACAAGCCAGTGAAGTGGGGCTACAAGCTGTTTGTGTTGGCCGACTCCAGTACTGGCTACACCTGGGACTTTTTTGTGTATGAGGGCAAAGCAAAGTCAAGTAGTGGCATGGGACTCAGTTATGAGTCAGTGATGCAGCTACTTGACACACGGTTGCTGGGCACTGGGTACAAACTCTTTGTGGGTAACTTCTACACAAGCCCTGCTCTTTTTCAGGATCTCCTGAAAAAGAGGATCTATGCCTGTGGAACCATCCGCACCAACAGGATCGGCTTTCCCAAGACCAAGGAGAACAGCCTGGTTTCCAAATCTCCACGGGGGAAGCATCCGCTGGATAAGGAAGGACCCCCTTCTTTTCCTCCAGCGGCGAGACACAAAGGATGTGTTCATGTGTTCCACAGTGCACACTGCCCACTCAGGAGAGACTGTGTCCCGGAGGGTGAAAGATGCACAGGGGCAGTGGTCAAGAAAGGACATCTTTGTGTCGCCTTGCATAAAGGACTACAACAGGTATGTAATGATTTGAAAATGTAACAATTGGCTTGAGTAATATATATTGAAGTGTTTTTTCCTTTTATTCTAAAAATTATGTTTTTTTGTCCATTCAGGTGCATGGGTGGAGTGGACCTATCAGATGCCCTGATAGGCTACTACAGTGTTCTCCATAAGACCATGAAATGGTATAAGAGCTTTTTTTTTTTTTTACCACTTCAGGGACATTGCCATCGTCAATGCCTAGATCCTCCACAAGGCACTCGCCTCTGGAAGAGGAGAGAAGCCATTGAGACAGAAGGCATTTCGGGAGACCCTTGCTAAGCAGCTGGCACAGGTGCACTCTCGATCAGCCACACCCACACCACCTCCTCCTACACCCACTGCACATCACAGGATTGTCTTTATCTCAGGGCACCGCACAAATGGTCGGGCACTATGCAGGCACTGCCGTAAAAAGACACCACTCAAGTGCTCCACCTGTGATGTGCCTCTCTGTTTGATCCCAAACTGAGACTGTTACAATAACTGGCATATTGCCAATAACATATAAAGGACTTCATATTCACATTTGTTGTTTGTAAATAGTATGTTTTGTATATTGACTTTTTTGTTCAGTAAAGCGTGTTTATATTTTACAATAACTGGCATATTACCAATAACATATAAAGGACTTCATATTCACATTTGTTCACAATTGTTGTTTGTAAATAGTAAGTTTTGTATAGTGACACTGTTGTTCAGTAAAGCGTGTTTATATTTTAAACTTCATTTTCTCTGCGTCATTACTACTGACAGTGTTTCTGGATATCTAACAAGATAGCCCTGAGTGTCACCTTTCATTAGAGCCCAAGATGAAGCTTCTATGTTGAAGCATTCAAAAGTTATAGACATTTTTCCAAACTGTGCCATTTGGCACAGTTTGGTACAGTTTAAGAACGCCTGGGAACAACCCGAGAAAAAGCTGTGTAATATATTCATTTTTTGTGGCATTGTTACAAAATTTTGACCTCAGCTTGATAACACTTGGTTCTACATTTCTGTTGCATTTTCCAGCCAGTATCTGACAGCTGTGTGTTATTTGCAAGCATTTGTATCTAAAAAAAAAAAAACACCCAGGCAAACTTTATTTTCTTCAAGTTCAGTATGTTTAGATGACTGTCACTCAGTGGCAGGAGCACTTAGAGAGATTATGACTGTTTTGCCAAAAAATTCAGTGTTTTCTTTTAAATGAGACCAACCCCATGAAGATGCTGCAAAGGGATGAAGAACAGCTTTTGATTTACTTTGGGTATGTTATTTTTAGGCGTTTTTAGAGAAATTGACCAGAGTTCAAGAGGTTAAAGAACTTACACCAGGAATATTCTGCAGAATTAAGTTTAAATTGAACAACAGACCATCAGCACAGTCAGACTGCGTCCCGGTGGCAGCAGGGTCCCAATGTGCCAACCTTGATTCAGCTGGATGTCCGTGGAGTCTGTTGAGAGATAGACTGGTAGACAGGTTCTACAAGGTCGTGCTCCTGAGATCGCAAACGGGAGCTGGGTTTTCCAGCAAGCCTGGGCGAGGTCTCTTCTTATGCACTGAAGAAGAAATTTGTTTATTGTACAAGATCCGATCAGAAAATCAAATTGGGACAAAAACATGCCACAGATCCGTTTCTTCCAATGTATGTGGCGTGAATGAGTTGGTTTAACCCCTTGCACTCTGGTCAATTCCCCTAAAAACGCCCAAAAATAATGTACCCAAAGTAAATCAAAAGCTGTTCAACCCTTTGCAGCATCTTCATGGGGTTGGTCTCATTTAAAAGAAAACACTTTGAATATTTTGGCAAAACAGTCATAATCTCTCTAAGTGCTCCTGCCACTGAGTAACAGTCATTTAAACATACTGAACTTGAAGAAAATAAAGTTTGCCTGGGTGTTTTTTTGGACACAAATGCTTGCAAATAACACACAGCTGTCAGATACGGGCTGGAAAATGCAACAGAAATGTAGAACCAAGTGTTATCCAGCTGAGGTCAAAATTTTGTAACAATACCACAAAAAATGAATATATTACACAGCTTTTTTCTCAGGTTGTTCCCAGGGGTTTTTGAACTGTGCCAAATGGCACAGTTTGGAAAAACGTCTATAACTTTTGAATGATTCAATATAGAAGCTTGATCTTGGGCTCTAATGAAAGGTGACACTCAGGGCTGTGTGTGTGTGTGTGTGTGGGGGGGGGGGGGGTTGTTTGTTCATTCATTCATGAGTGAATGAACAAACAAGCCCCCCACACACAAAGAAGCATGCCACGTAAAAAATGTGTGGCCTTTTTTTACAAGAAAAAATAACCTACAGTGCAATAAAAATTATACTAAAATATCTGCAATGTAGAGGATAACAACTCCCCCCGCCCCCCCGCTACAGAGGAGCGCGGCACACGGTCCGGTCCGTGCGCCGTGGTCCGTCATGTGGCGATGACGCACAGTTGTAATTTACCAATCGGTCAAAAGTCATTTTTATGACTATTTTCAGTGATAAAGAATAATTTAGCTTATAACACTTACCTGTCCACAACAGCAGTGTCGCTGGCGAACATCTGTTCCTCATTGTCAGACGAACATGACGCTGGTCCGCTTGTTACGACTCGTGGTTCTGGTCACGCGACCCGGTCAAACCATGATTCCATTATGCAGTTTTGCGCTTCCATGATTGCCGTTTTGGCGAACGATTTTTCAAAACAAATAAGAACAGTAGTAATAAAAAAAGACTGGCGAACGCTACCGTTACACACAGCGGCTTACACAAAACAGATTTTACGCACGGGACGCACACTTTCAATCGTCGAACTTCTCTGCTTCAATTGGCTCGCTGTATTAGCAGCCGTTGGTAGGCAGGTCCTTCTTGCTAGGTTTTCAGTCATTGGTTCTTCAAGGTTTCAGAAACCCAATTCAAGGCTCTTATTAGTCGAATGGGAGGTCAATCAAATCTAAACCAATCAAACACTCCTTTGGCTTTCTGTTTGCAGCTGTGTCTGTAGTGGAAGAACGGAAATGCAGCTTTTTTTTTTCAGTGTGCACTAGGACACACAGTGTGCATCCTAGTGCGTCCTCGTGCGCGCGGTATCCCGGAGTGCAAGAGGTTAAGCTTAGAAAAAAATCTAACAAAATCTTCTTGCATGATAATTTAAAGAAAAGGATTAAAATAAGGAAAAAGTGAACTTTAAAGAAAAGAAAAAGAATTTTTGTAGAGCATGGGGACTCTGGGCCTACTTGAAAATAGGAAAAAAAAAATGGAGAGCAGAGAAGTCTGCTCCTTACAGCTTGACTACCCCCCAAAACCTGAAACAAAGGGAAGATTTTTTTCCAGGTGTGGCAGAATTTCACTGACTTTCATGAAAGCTGAGCTGGACAAATTACATGGAGCTTCCTGTTCAACAAAAGTCATAAACTCAACCTAAAATGCAGTGGAGCCTGGATGCCCATTGATCATTTCAAAGTTCAAGGCTGTGTGGGTATCCCAGCAGAGAGAGGAGAGGGAGCGATTCGATAGGAGAGAAACTTGATATGGAAAGTAAGATTCTCCTGCACACATATGTATATGTTGCTGAGTAAAGCATAAATTCTTTAAACTTTAGTGACTAAGATATTCTACTTAATAATAAGGGAACATACAGTTACAATGTAGACACATTGTAATTAATTTGTGATCATAAGCATGCAAACGTTAATTTCCTCCTGAAAATAAAGCAACATATATCAAACCATCATTAAAAGCATTTCAAACCACAATTGTCCAACACAGGGTTCAGCCATGTCTTCAGTATCGGATGCTGTCTTGAGAGAAAGAATATGAATCAATTCATTTGTCCATAACTCAGAAAATCCACTTCAAAGAAAAAAAAATTAAATATTCCTGATTTGTCCACCAGATGGCACTGTGAAACTGTCTGGTTGTTTAATGAAGAATCTTGACTTCCCCGTCTGGACTATATCAACCATAAATCTGTCATTTGGGGCATTCCTTTGCCAAATAGAGAAAAGGGAGAATGACTAAGTCCTGGAGAAGGGATTAACTCCCACTTTATGGCCGATGGGTCGTGTTACAACTCTGGTCCTTGGTTGAGAGAAGCAGTTCATGACCAGACTTTTGAGTTGAAACAATTTCTTTAAAGTGAAGAGTGATTTTATACATTGGAACCAAAGGGGTTGACGGTACACCACCTTCAATGCAGAAAAATAAAGAACCACACCCCCTGCCCTGCCCCAAGGTGATGTGTGGGGTGCTAGTTGTGGTTTATAATAACTTAATCATTGTTTAAATAAAGTATTAACATAGCATTCATAGGCACAAGTTTGAAGTGCTTCTTTGACTATGTTTAGAACTTTCAAGTTTGAAAGTCAAAATGTTCCCATTTACTACAAAGAACCCCCTCAAAAAATCTGGATGTGCAAATAATTTATTTAACATTAGAACTGTACAACTTGTTCATCAATTTATTTTTCCATTTGTCTAGAGTATAACTTTGCAGTTTGCATTGTACTTGTTGTCTTTGATGCTGTCAAGCCAATCATTGAGTTCTTCCCACTCACACCGGTACTTTTGCAAAGCTTTACGTTTGGCTGATGCATGGGGCGGCCGATCAGGACATGGTGCAGCACCTAGTAAATACAGGACAAACTGCGTCCTGTACTGATTCAATACAGAATGCGTTATTTTAGTGCAAAAAAACAGGATGATACTGTATTCAAGCTGCAACAAAGCAACATCAGCGGGGTCTGGAGAAACCTCAAAACCATCTCTGGGCTCCAGAATACCTCCCCCCAGGCCACAGGGGGCAGGGAGTGGGCAAACAATGTGAATTTGTTTTTCAATAGGTTTGACCAACCGCCCTCCCCCCTGACTGCACAACAACCACTGCTGCCTCTGAAGACATCAAGTCCTGCTGCCCACTCCCCACTCCACCATCACCCCCCCACTCCCAACACACAGCCCCCCAACCTGACCCTCACTAAGACCCAGGTGAGGACGGAGCTGAGGAAGATCAAGGCGAGGAAGGCGTCGGGACCGGACGGCATCAGCGCAAAGCTCCTCAAATCCTGTGCAGACCAGCTGTGTGGGATTGTGGAGTACATCTTCAACCTCAGCCTAAAGCTGGGGAGGGTACCACAGCTGTGGAAAACATCTTGTGTGGTACCTGTACCAAAGACTTCCCACCCCAAAGATCTGAACAGCTACAGACCAGTGGCCCTGATGTCCCACATGATGAAGACCCTGGAGAGACTGCTCCTTGCTCACCTCCGCCCCCTGGTGGGACCAGCGATGGATCCACTCCAGTTCGCCTACCAGCATGGCATTGGGGTGGAGGATGCGGTGATCTTCCTCCTTCACCGTTCTCTGTCCCACCTGGAGAAGCCCAGGAATGCAGTGAGGATCATGTTCTTTGACTTCTCCAGTGCTTTCAACACCATCCAACCGATGATCCTGAAGGACAAGCTGCTGTGCGCAGGGGTGGACCAGCACCTGTCATCATGGATCCTGGAATACCTCACAAACCGGCCTCAGTTTGTGAGAACCCGGGACTGTGTGTCTGACACGATCATCGGTAGCATGGGGGCCCCCCAGGGAACGGTTTTGGCTCCCTTCCTGTTCACCCTTTATACTGCGGACTTCTCATACAACACAACACACTGCCATCTACAGAAGTTCTCTGATGACTCTGCGATCGTTGGCCTCATCTCCAACGGAGATGAAGCTGAGTACAGAGGGCTTATCCAGGACTTTGTGGACTGGTGCCATTGGAACTGCCTCTAGATCAACGCGAGGAAAACTAAGGAGCTGGTGGTGGACTGCCACAGGCAAGGACAACCCCTCACAGCACCAGTAAATATACAGGGAACAGACATCGAGATGGTGACATCCTACAAGTACCTGGGTGTTCATCTGAACAATAAACTAGACTGGTCACACAATACCGACGCACTCTCTACAAGAAGGGACAGCGCAGGCTGTTCCTACTGAGGAGTCTCAGGTCTTTTGGTGTACAAGGGGCGCTGCTGAAGTCATTCTATGACACGGTGGTGGCATCAGCCATCACTTTTGGAGTGGTCTGCTGGGGCAGTGGCATTACAGCAGCCGATAGGAAGAGACTGAACAAACTGATCAAGAAAGCTAGCTCTGTCCTGGGGCAGCGCCTTGACCCAGTGGAGGAGATGGGAGAGAGAAGGATGGTGGCTAAACTGTCATCTCTGCTGGAGTCCGAGTTCCACCCTATGCAGGACATACTGAATGCACTGAGGAGCTCATTTAGCAGTAGACTACATCATCCTAGGTGCACAACCGAGAGGTTTTGCAGGTCCTTCCTACCTACGGCTGTCAGACTGTACAACCTAAGCAGGGCTGCTCGCAGAGATAGCAAAAAGACGTGACAACCTAATAGTATTGAATGCAAAAGACGCAATAGACTTACACAATGGTCCCCTCCAGTATACAACTAGGAAAATACCGGTCGCTATGGAGGGTGAGAATATGTATGGGTACATAATCATACCATGTAGGATAACTAAGTAGACGGTTGTGCTATTTCATTCCATCTAGCTACAATGCTCCGCACTGTGTGTTTATATATTTATATATTTATTCCATCTAGCAACAATGCTCCACGCTGTGTGTTTATATATTTACATATTTATTCCATCTAGCTGCAATGCTCCGCACTGTGTGTTTATATGTTTATTCCATCTAGCAACAATGCTCCACACTATGTGTGTTTATATATTTACATATTTATTCCATCTAGCTACAATGCTCCGCACTGTGTGTGTTTATATATTTACATATTCATTCCATCTAGCTACAATACTCCGCACTGTGTTTATATACTCATATATTTGAGTGAAACAGGGCTGTGTACTTGCGCCAACCCTCTTTGGGATTTTCCTTGCTATGCTCCTGAGGCATGCCTTCAGCACAGCAACAGAGGGAATCTACCTGCACACAAGATCTGACGGCAGGCTTTTCAACCTCGCCCGCCTGAAAGCCAGAACCAAAGTACGCGAGGCTCTAATCAGAGACATGCTGTTCGCAGACGACGCTGCAGTCGCAACCCACACACAGCAGGAGCTTCAGACCCTGATGGACCGCTTCTCCCAGGCATGCAAGGACTTCGGGCTTACCATCAGCCTGAAGAAGACTAACGTCTTGGCGCAAGGCACGGAAGCACCACCAACCATCACCATTGATGACTACAAGCTGGAGGTCGTGAATCAGTTCACGTACCTGGGGTCCACGATCAGCAACAACCTCTCCCTTGATACAGAGATCAACAAGAGGATTGGAAAATCAGCATTCACACTCGCTCGCCTCACCACACGAGTGTGGGAGAATCCCAAACTCTCTGTCAAGACGAAGATGGCAGTGTACAACGCCTGCGTCATCAGCACACTGCTCTATGGGAGTGAGACGTGGACAACATACGCCCGGCAGGAAAAGAGACTGAACTCCTTCCACTTGCGCTGCATTCGCCACATCCTGGACATATCCTGGCAGGACAAAGTGCCCAACACAGAAGTTCTGTCCTGCGCCGGCCTTCCCTCCATGTTCACTCTACTCAGGCAGCGCAGGCTCCGCTGGCTAGGCCACGTTCACCGTATGGAGGATGGCAGAATCCCCAAAGACGTCCTCTATGGAGAACTGGCAACTGGCAACTGGCAGGAGAGACGTTGGCCGCCCACAGCTGCGCTTTAGAGACGTCTGCAAGAGAGACATGAAGGCCCTGGATATCAACACACAGCGCTGGGGGGACCTTGCAACGGACCGCTCCAAATGGAGAGGCACCCTGACCAGACAGCTCAAGGCGGGTGAAGAGAGACTGACTGCTGCAGCAGATGAAAAAAGGACCCGCAGGAAGAACCGCCACAGACCCAGCAGCACGGAGACCACCCACAAGTGTGACCTGTGTGACAGGGACTGTCATTCGCGCATCGGCCTGTTCAGCCACAGGCGGTGCTGTTCCAGCAGAGTAGACGTTTAGGATTCTCTTCCATGGTCATCATAGACCGACGGAGGCCGACAATTTATTCCATCTAGCTACAATGCTCCGCACTGTGTGTTTATATATTTATATATTTATTCCATCTAGCTACAATGCTCCGCACTGTGTCTATATATATATATATTTATATTTATATGTACATATGTATACTCGCTGCTCTTGTTTTTCTCTTGCCTTCTGATTGTTGCTCTGAGTGTTGCTGTCCCTGTGCTGTTGCAATCCTGGAATTTCCCCATTGTGGGACTAATAAAGGCTCATCTTATCTTATTTTAGAGGACATGTGGCAACCCTACCACAAGTATGCATCTGGACAGTTTGTGACCCAGCAAGAATTAAACAGACTGATTGCAAAATACATTATTTGTATTTGAAAAATACAATATTTCCTTTCCTTGCTTTGCAGATGACTTACAGTGCATCTGGAAAGTATTCACAGTGCTTCACTTTTTCCACATTTTGTTATGTTACAGCCTTATTCCAAAATGGATTAAATTCATTTTTTCCTCAAAATTCTACACACAATACCCCATAATGACAACATGAAAAAGGTTTTGAGATTTTTGCAAATTTATTAAAAATAAAAAACTAAGAAATCACCTGTACATAAGTATTCACAGCCTTTGCCATGAAGCTCAAAATTGAGCTTAGGTGCATCCTGTTTCCACTGATCATCTTTGACATGTTTCTACAGCTTAATTGGAGTCCAGCTGAAGTAAATTCAGTTGATTGAACTTGATTTGGAAAGGCACACACCTGTCTATATAAGGTCCCACAGTTGACAGTGCATGTCAGAGCATAAACCAAGCATGAAGTCAAACGAATTGTCTGTAGACCTCCGAGCCAGGATTGTCTCAAGGCACAAATCTGGGAAAGGGTACAAAAAATTTCTGCTGTTTTGATGGTCCCAATGAGCACAGTGGCCTCCATCATCCGTACATGGAAGAAGTTCAGAACCACCAGGACTCTTCTGAGAGCTGGCTGGCCGTCTAAACTGAGCGATCGGGGGAGAAGGGCCTTAGTCAGTGAGGTGACCAAGAACCCGATGGTCACTCTGTCAGAGCTCCAGCATTCCTCTGCAGAGAGAGGAGACCCTTCCAGAAGGACAACCATCTCTGCAGCAATCCACCAATCAGGCCTGTATGGTAGAGTGGTCAGACGGAAGCCACTCCTTAGTAAAAGGCACACGGCAGCCCACCTGGAATTTGCCAAAAGGCACCTGAGGGACTCTCAGACCATGAGAAACAAAATTCTCCAGTCTGATGAGACAAAGATTGAACTCTCTGGCATGAATGCCAGGCGTCATGTTTGGAGGAAACCAGGCACTGCTCATCACCAGGCCAATACCATCCCCACAATGAAGCATGGTGGTGGCAGCATCATAATGTGGGGATGTTTTTCAGCGGCAGGAACTGGGAGACTAGTCAGGATAGAGAGAAAGATGAATGCAGCAATCTACAGAGACATCCTGGATGAAAACCTGCTCCAGAGCGCTCTTGACCTCAGACTGGGGCAACGGTTCATCTTTCAGCAGGACAACGACCCTAAGTAAGCACACAGCCAAGATATCAAAGGAGTGGCTTCAGGAAAACTCTGTGAATGTCCATGAGTGGCCCAACTACAGCCCAAACTTGAATCCTATTGAACATCTGAAAATGGCTGTACACCGACGCTTCCCATCAAACCTGATGGAGCTTGAGAGGTGCTGCAAAGAAGAATTGGCAAAACTGCCCAAAGATAGGTGTGCCAAGCTTGCAGCATCATATTCATAAATACTTGAGGCTGCAATTGCTGCCAAAGGTGTATCAACAAAGTATTGACCAAAGGCTGTGAATACTTATGTACATACTGTACATGTGATTTCTTAGTTGTTGGGGTTTTTTTTAAAAATAAATTTGCAAAAATCTCAAAAAAAAACCAAACAAACTTTTTCACCTTGTCATTATGGGGTATTGTGTGTAGAATTTTGAGGAAAACAATGAATTTAATCCATTTTGGAATAAGGCTGTAACATAAAATTTGGATTAAGTGAAGCGCTGTAAATACTTTCCAGAAGCACTGTATATCTGTCCATAAAAAGTTATTCTTCTATCGAGGCACTTTTTGAACTGTCTTAGGATTTGCAAGCGTGGATGGAGAATAACTTTCTCAGTCAACAGTAATACGACAGCATTGGACAGCAGGATCTATTGGATGGTTCTGACAGTGTTATTGGCCCATTAGCCTCTTACTGCCACCCAGTCGCTAAGAACCTTGGAGTTATTTTTGACTGTTCTTTTAAGTTTGAAAAACAGATTACAGTAGTTCTATTGTTCAGAAAAGCTTTTATTCAGCTAAGACTCCTAAGCAAGGTGAAGGCCTACCTCCCAGTTCATGATTTTAAGAGTCATTCACGCCTTCATTGCCTGTCGTTTAGATTATTGTAATTTTTTTTATATGCTGGTCTTGATCAGTCATCCCTACATTGTTCACAGGCTGTACAAAATGCAGCAGCCCATCTTCTGACTTGAAAGAAATGACGTGACCACATAACTCCAGTACTCTCTTCTTTACACTGGCTTCCCATCCATTTTAGAAGCCAGTTTGAAGTTTTATTGCTTGTTTTTAAATGTCTTGATGGTATGATCCCACCTTATCTCTCTGAACTATTACAACCTCACCTTCCACCCAGAACACTGAGATCTATGAATCAGCTGCTCTCAAATATTTCAAAATCCCAGCTCAAAAGCAGAGGTGACAGAGCACTTTTGGTGGTGGGTCCTAATCTATGGAACAGAGCTGCTCAGATACTTCATTTTAAAACCCTTCTGAAACTCATTTATTTTCCCTGTCTTTCACTCCTAGCTGAGCAGAATATCTTAGTTTTTATTGTCCTAGTTTCTTATTTATTTACTTATTTTATTAATTTTATTTTGGTTTTATTATACTGTTTTTAATGGTATTTTTTATTGTGTATTTTTTAGTCTGTATAGTAAACTGTGTGGCCATTTTTAATATTTTATGTGTACAAGGTGTACAGCACTTTGGTCAGCTGCGGTTGTTTTAAATGTGCTACAGAAATAAATTTTGACTTGACATTTATAACTAGTTTGACACCGGATATGTCAGTATGGTGGTCTACAAATATAGCAGCGATGGTGTCTGGTTCGTAACAAAGGGGTGGCCTAGGATGGAGTCAAATTTCCAGCCTGAATTTTTATCCCATTCCGCCCCTGCCTGAAGATCACTGTGCGTGAGTTTGCCCAACACAGGGGCCAGTGCCTAGTAGTAACAATTTCTGTGAAATTACAAACGCCCAGCTCTCCTGACCTTTGACATTCACCTTGCCTTGAGCACAACCTGGATGCAGAGCCACCTGATGGTCATTGTGCATGAGTTTGTTGAGAATTAGCACAGTTGCCTTGGAGACATATTGATTTTTCTGAAATCACATAAGTGTCCAGATCTTCCAGCCTTTGACCTAGATCTCGAGCACAACCTGGATGCAGACCCACCTAAGCTAAGTATCATTGTGAGGGAATTTGGTGACCATCGAGGTAATTGTCTAGGTGGTGTAGTGATTCCCATGAAATGTGGATAGATGATTGGATGGATGGATGGATGGATGGCATTAGCTCTTTTTGATGTTGCCATGTGGTTTAATCTATTAAGTCTATAATTTGAAGTGTTATACCTCTAAAGCTGGGGTTCTCAACTGGTCTCACCCTGGGAGCCACATTTTCCCATGGTCATTAACTCATGACTCACTTATATAAAATTCAAAGCATGCAAATTTATTTTTCAAAGATAGCCTTTGAAAACATGTACATCATTTTTTTAAACATTAATACACATATTAATGTGTATTAATACATTAAGTGGTGGTACAGCATTTGCCCCACAACCGGGAGGTCGGGGTTCAAGTCCCGGCCGAGTCATACCAAAGACCATATAAAAATGGAACTTCCTGCCATCCAGCTTGGTGCTCAGCAAAAATGGAACGGAGGAGGGAAATGTGAGTGCCAGTGGCTCAGGGGGTAGAGCGGGTCGTCCGTCCAATAACCAGAGGGTTGGTGGTCTGAATCCCGCTCTCCGCAGCCATCCTGCCATTGTGTCCCTGGGCAAAACACTTTACCCACCTTGCCTCCAGTGTCCATGGCACTGGGTATGAATATGTATAAATGTTCGGTGGTGGCCGGAGAGGCTGTTGGCGTGGATTAGGAGCCCCGTTTCCATCAGTCTGCCCCAGTGCAGCTGTGGCTACAGTAGTAGCATACCACTGCCATTGTCTGTGGAGTGAATGAATAATGGACTTTGACAAGCGCTTTGAGATGTCACTTGATATCTAAAGTGCCATATAAATCTAATCCATTATTATTGCATTTATCTATTTATATGTGCAAAGTGTATTTCAGAGCACATTATAAAGAAACTGAGGACTAATAGACTAAGACAACTGCCTCAGTGAATAAAATAAAACTGAATATCAAAACTGCACAAAATCAAAAAGGCCCACAAAATGAGATGTTTTTACCCAACCAGTCCTTCGTGGAAGTCAAAGGATCAGAGTTTCAAAGTCTGGGGTGACATTGAGAGAGCAACTCTCAGATCATGCTCAGTGTCCAGTCTGCGTGGGGTTTTTTGTTTGTTTTTGTTTTTTTATTGTGTCTGGCATCAGGAAGAGTAATGTTCATCTGGCTGCCACTAATGGGGATCCCATTAAACCAATTAAGCAACACTGAAGAAATGTCTCAAAATATTCAAACGAGACAAGTCCATTTTAAAACTACACGGGACAGTAAATACATTTTTTGTACTCACCATTGCCTCAGCACAAACGTTGCGATCACCACTGCAGCACGCTACCATATTCTGGCCACCTTTAGTGACATAGAGCATGACCGATTTCCCCTCTATGCTCTCCTTTGATGAGTTTTTATACGTCTGAATGGTGAATTTCAAATCTAAGCATGAAAGACAAGGAAGACAGAAGGAGAAAAAAAAATGTCACCGAGTGTACAGAACAAGCAGAAAAAACATAGTACTGTTATGCTGCCATTTTATCCATCTGTATGATAAGCCTCCATTTGGTGCCTGGACTAGACGAAAGTGAAAATACAGAGGGTGTCAACAGGAAGACGCAAGCTCAATTTATGACTCAATACCAAATTTAAGGCTCAAGGTGTGATACAAATTACCATCAAAGAGGTCAAGTACTCTATGTAAAAACGTGAATAAATGCAATAGGGATGTTCACAAGTGATATGCCACATCAGGGACCCAGCAAATAATTAGCAAAAGACTGACTGACTATCTAGGCTCCATTGTTCTATGAGGCTAGAGCAAGTTGAGATGACACACAATGGTTTATTATGATTTGCAGGAGATGATTCTCTTTTTTCCAGGTTGCCCCCCCCCCCCCGTCCCCCTATTGATTTACACCTATGATATGCTGGAAAAATAAAACTCACCAAGCTGTCATTGCCACAAGAGAAACTGAGTGAAGAGAACAACTTTTTATAAAACCTAACTACTGATTCAGCAACAGCAGCATGACGGTTGGAGTGAATGAGAAAAACTGCTCTGCAGGCTTGTACCCAATGCTTAAGAAAGATACAATGAGATGACTTTATATTCTCACCTCAGTAATATGTGGATAGAGCTGTTCAAAATAGTCATGCTTGGTCTTATATGCCACTGTCAAACTATAACTGGTGAGCTGAAATCACAGGTCCCATAAGCATAAATTAACACCTAAACAACCCTGGACGTTTTTTTTCTTCAAACTACAAGCTGATAACTGCACATTTCTCCAGTGTATGAAGTTTCATGTTCTCACATCACTGATGTCATATGAATGCACTGGTCAGCCTGGAAGCTGGTGATGCAGTGATCACTGGCTACTGATCGACATTATAATATAGGCGAGAGTCACCACAGTTACAGGTCATTTAATTTTGTCACTCTGTCAAACTCAATGTAGATCAGTGGTTGATTGGAATACACTGAGCTACAGTACATGAAAAAGTATTTGCCCCCTTCCTGATTTCTTATATTTTTGCATACAGCAGGGAAAATAAGTATTGAACACGTCAACATTTTTCTCATTAAACATATTTCTGATTGAGCCACTGACCTGAGATTTTCACCAGATATCAGTAACAACCCAAGTAATCCATACATACAAAGAAACCAAGGCAACTGTGTTCACAAAACAAGTTATATTTAATAAAGTGGAATGACATGGGGAATAAGTATTGAACACACTTGGTGAAATTCATCTTACCTCGCTGGGAAACCTCCTTTATGGTTAACTGTTCAGCATTAAAAGATTCCCCATCTAGTATCAGATACCCGCAGGTCTTGTTAAAGAGGAGATGTGTAGAGGAACCCTCCTTTCTGAAGCTGTCTGAAAGGAGCTCTGAGGGTTTCAGAGGATAGCATGTTATAACACAATGTCATTAAATCACAAACACTACTTTAGAAGAAAGTCAGATTAAAGAAAACATGGAATATTACACAGTCCACAGACAGCAAGGGCCATATTACAATGGTCTCTAACAGTATTTTCTAAGGTACAAAGCTCATTTGTGCGTGTGTCCAGGTCCCTTTCATTAAAGGTGGATTCACACTACAACGTTTGGACCAACTTTTACTGACGTTTTGGCAAACGTCTGGCTCTGCTGGCATAAGCTGGTAAAAGTTGATAGTTGGTGTTTGATGGCAAACGCTGGCGAAAGTTGTGTTCTTTGAAAATTTTCAGCATGCCAAAAATTTACCAACATTTGGAAATAAATGTTGGTGAAAGCTGTGCTCAGTTTGTAAAAGTTCCTGAGTGTTGGGCTAAGTTGTGCAGAGCTAGCCTAAGAAGAAGAAGCAGCCAACTCTGCCATTCAATCCATACAGCCAATTATGTACAGTAGAATGAAAACGGGTCACTGCCATGCAAGGCACCGCCGCAAAAAACTTCTCCTTCCCCCGTTCTATTATGCTGAGCACCAAGCTAGAATGCTTTTTTTTTTTTTTTTAATATGGTTTTTGGTATGACCTGGCCGAAACTTGAACCCCCAACCTCCTGGTTGTGGGGCAGATGCTCTATCAACTAGAGCCACCATTGGCTAATGTCGACTGAAAATAGATACCTTTATTAATCCCAGAGGGAAATTAAATTGTCACAGCAACAAAGTACAAACAAATAGTAAAGAAACAGCAAAGATAAAAATACTATACATTGTGCGAGACAGACATACATGTGCAAATGAATCAATTCAGAGTGAAATAAGTGCAGTGTATATTGCAAACTGTATGTAGTGAAAAATGGTTAATATCACATACAATATATTTATAATAACATAATATACTATGCCTAGTATATAATGCTGGCAGAAGCAGATATTTTTAGACGGAAACTCACTTGTGGTAAATGGTATTCACTTATATAGCGCTTTTATTCTCATCTCTTGATGACCAAAGCGCTTTCCAGATCCTGCCATCCACCCATTCACGCACACATTCACACACTGATGGCGGCATGCTGCCTAACATGGCACTTCCAGACCCACCAGGAGCAATTGGGGTGAAGTGTCTTGCCCAGGGACACAACAGCAGGATACTGGGGAGAGTGGGATTCGAACCGCCAACCATGTGGTTATTGGTCGACCTGCTCTACCTCCTGAGCCACTGCCGTCCCCACTTCAAACATGCACGGACACAAGAGAAATGCTGAAGAAGTGTCATTGTCCATGGAGCTGGAATAATAATGAATGGATTGCATTTATATAGTGCTTTTCAAGATACCCAAAGCACTTTACGATTAGTCCATTATTCATTCACTCCACAGACAATGGTAGTGGTAAGCTATTACTGTAGCCACAGCTGCCCTGGGGCAGACTGATGGAAACGTGACTGTCGAGCCGTGCCAACGGCCTCAGTGACCACTATCGAACATTTATGCACATTCTTGGCCAGTGTCATGGACACTGGAGGCAAGGTGGGAAGTGTCTTGCCCAGGGACACAACAGTAGGGTGGCTGGGGAGAGCGGGATTCGAACCGCCAACCCTCTGGTTATTGGACGACCTGCTCTACCTCCTGAGCAACCGTTGCCCCAAACATTTCCTTCCTAGCTTCCATTTCTGCTGAGCACCAAGCTGGATAGCAGGAAGTTTTATTTTTATATGGTCTTTGGCATGGCCTGGCCAGGACTTGAACCCCAACCTGCCAGTTGTGGGGCGGATGCTCTACCTCTAGGCAACCACTCCAAATCCCAAAACCGAGATAAGTGTCACTGTCCATGGTGCTGGAACGCCAAAAGAGAAGGGAGTGAGAAGGGGGAATTTAAAAAATATATATATAAAATACACACACACACACACACACACAGAGCGGGAAAATAAGTACTGAACATGTCAACATTTTTCTCATTAAAATATTTCTGATGAAGCCACTGACCTGAGATTTTAACCAGATACCAGTAACAACCCAAGTAATCCATACATACAAAGAAATCAAGGCAACTGTATTCACAAAATAAATTATATTTAATAAAGTGGAATGACACAGGGAATAAGTATTGAACACTCAGTGAAATTCACTTAATATTTAGTAGAAAAGCCTTTGTTGGTAATAACAGCTTCCAGATGCCTCCTGTATGGAGAAACTAGGCACAGGCATTGCTCAGGAGTGGTTTTATCCCATTCTTCCACACAAACTGTCTCCAAATCTTGAAGGTTCCAAGGGTGTCTTCTATGAACTCTGATCTTCAGTTCGTTCCACAGATTTTCAATTTGAGTCAAGCCAGGTGACTGACTGGGCCATTCTAACAGCTTTATTTTCCTTCTCTGGAGCCAGATGAGAGTTTCCTTGGCTGTGTGTCTGGGATCATTGTCTTGTTGAAATGTCCACCCTCGTTTCATCTTCAGCATCTAGGCAGATGGCAACAGGTTCTTATCAAGGAAGTCTCTGTACATTTGTCCAATCATCTTTCCTTCAATTATATGAAGTCTGCCTCTACCATGTGCTAAAAACACCCCCACATCATGACGCTCCCACACTGTTGGTATGGTGTTTTTGGGCTGATGTGCAGTGTCATTTCTCCTCCAAACATACTGTGTGTTGTGGCATCCAAAAGTTCAATTTTGGTCTCACCTGAGCCATCATCATCAATTCTGGTCTGCCCCGACTATATTCTCCCAGTATTTTACTGGTTTGCCCAAATGTTGTGCAGCAAAAACTTTAAACGAGCTTCAATATGCTTTTTCTTCAGCAATGGAGTCTTGTAAGGTCAGGGGGCATAGAGCCCATGTCGGCTGAGTGTATTACTTATTGTTTTCTTTGAAACAGCAATACCTAACTCCAGGTCTTTCTGGAGCTCTCCATAAATAGTCTTTGGCTCTTGCATAACTCTTCTGATAATTCTTTTGGCTCCTCTGTCAGAAATCTTTTGAGGAGCTCCTGGTCATGGCTGGTTTACGGTAAAATGATGTTCTTTCCACTTCCGATTGATGACTCCAACAGCGCTCACTGGAACATTCAGCAGTTTAGACATGCACCTGTAACCAATGCCATCATTATGTTTTGCAACAATAAGGCTGCAGAGGTCTAGAGAGAGCTCTATTCTTCTATGCATCATGAGCTCTTTGTGGTGTGACTATCTGATATTCATAGACCTTTTTAAAGGCTACCAGTCAGGACTTAACCAGCT
The DNA here is from genome assembly GCA_020510985.1 of Pholidichthys leucotaenia. Classification (NCBI taxonomy): domain Eukaryota; kingdom Metazoa; phylum Chordata; class Actinopteri; order Cichliformes; family Pholidichthyidae; genus Pholidichthys; species Pholidichthys leucotaenia. The sequence continues at coordinate 76,826,575 of CM035847.1, forward strand.
GAAATTAATTTGCACTGATGGGTGATGGGATGGCTTCCTAAATTCTGATGGATTTCAGCTGGTTTCTTGGCTTTCTATGCCTTTTTGCACCTCTTTTTCTTCATGTGTACAATACTTATTCCCTGTGTCATTCCACTTTATTAAATAAAACTTGTTTTGTGAACACAGTTGCCTTGATTTCTTTGTATGTATGGATTACTTGGGTAGTTAGTTAAGTTTATTTCATTTTTTTTTAGAAAAAATAAAACAGCAATTTAAAAACAAACCTAACAAAATATCCATAACAAAGAATGAAAGGGAGCAGAAAGAAGAAAAAAAATCTTACATCTGCCCCTTTATCACCCAGACTGTTATTCTATATTAACAATAGAAAAATTTAAGGAGACAGAAATTACAAAAGTAACACAAATAACAAAAAACAGAACACTTTTGTCTCAGATTCCCATTTTCTTGATTTCAACAACTTGATCCCTGACTAGTACAATTCATTATATTTTCTTATTGCAGTTTTTTTAAAATAAGTTTTTAAATGTTCTCCCAGTTTGCACCATTTTGGCTTCCATGGCCAAATTATTCCACAAACTGACTCCTTTCACAGTAATAACATTCCCTAAATTTTGTTCTAAATCTTGGTTTGTTAAATATCTCTGTTCTTTTCAGGTTATAACAGCTTTCTCTCTTTTCAACTCGACCTTGAAGATTATTTGGTAATGAGTGTATATGAGCTTTAAACATAATTTGTAATATGCAGTATTCCACTTAGTCCTGGAATTTTAACAGTTTTTGTTGGTGAAATAGGGGGTCTGTTGGCTCTTTATATGGTTTCCTACTGATCACTCTAATGGCTTTTTTGTAAAATGAAAATTGACTGTATGATTGTTTTCCCTACATTTCCCCAGACTTCAACATCATAGGTGAGATATGGAACGATCAGTGTTGTACAACATCCTGAGTGTATTATCATTACTAGTGCATGCCCATAGAAAGCAAATATTCCTGTGTGAAACAGGTAGCCCAATCAGGCTTTACAGGCCCAAACGTAGGCTGTGTTTGAAAGTGGAATACAGAGGTGTAGCCTATATGTAGGCAATCGCATATGTTAGACTTTGACAAATGCGAAAGGAAATGAACAGAGATTTATTTGACTGTGTGAATATTAATGACAGAATAATTGAATAAATGAATTGAACATCCAATATTTGCCACAGTTTCAGAACCGCTTGCTTATTTTTTGTCAGATCACTTATTTGTGTGATCTTTTATAAGTTATATTCATAAATGTTGTATGTTGTACTTTTGGGAATGGGAGTTCTTCAGTCACCATTATAATTTAGTTTATATGTGTAGTTTACAGTCTGTCGTCAATAAAGTCATGCAGTACTATTACAGGACACATTTACAAATATTTGAGACCCACTGTAGTGCATCCTTTCACATTTTAGCAATATTATAAGTACAAAACACCAAACATTATTTTTTTTGTGTGTGTTTGTATCTTGTATACTTTATTGATCACCAGAGGGAAATTCAGGGCATCCACATATGGCGCTGATCCCTTCACCAGTCTCTCTCTCTCTCTCTCTCACACACACACACACACACACACACGTTTGGCTACAAGTTTTGCATCATTGTTGCCTATTTGTCTGTAAATATTTAAATAAAAATGATTTATCTTGTTATTTGGACATTTTTGCATCTTGTTGTCATTTAGTCAAAGCATGTGTCCGCATGTAATATGCAGCTGATCTGGTCATTCTGCTCCACAATGAAGCAGCAGTCAGAACTTCCGTGTACCACTGACTGGGCAGGCTGAGCGTCCCTCCTCCCGAACGTTCTTGGGAGCGCACGATGGGACACCGGTGTTGGCCGGTTAACGGGAGTCTCGGCTGCCGCTTTCCTCAGCAGCGGGTCCCGGCAGAACCCCCGCCCCCCCCCCCAACCCACCTCGTGTTCTCTGTGGCAAATATATCTCTGGTATATACGTATTTTGACTGAGCGGCTCCATACTCGTGGATGCGCGGGTTCCTGGCAGCGCTCCCCCCGCACCCCCGTCATGCTGTGTTATCCAATGAGCATGGTCGTGATGCCACTATTGTCCAATCAGCATGGCCGTGATGCGGCGTAATCTCCAGTGAGCAGGGAGTCAATCCCAAACCCCGCCCACACTTCTTGAAGCCAGGGGGGTGAAGACGTAGAGCAGTTACACAGCGGTTGCTAAACTTTTATTGATAAAAATTACATATTTTGACCGAGCGACTCTGTATTCGGGGATGCACACCCTCGTAGCTTCAGCAAAGCACGTTTAAAATCTTAGGTCAGCATGATGAACGGTTTGACAGATATCTGAGGAACACATACACACACACAAACAGAGAGATGTCTTGATTTAATAGATGGATGCCTCGGTGAACGGAGGCATGCAGTAATCAGTCAATGTGTCTGTATGTCTGTCCGCCTGTCTGTTTCAGCTCGTCCGGTCAAAATTAAGTGCAACTAAAGGCTTGTATCATTTTATCACCATATTTTCTCGACTTTTAATTTGCCAGAATTTCCAGATAAATTTGTTTATTTTGAAAACAAAGCCTTAACTCCCCGTTACCATCAATGGAACTGGGAAAAAAGTTACTGTAATAACTATGCCGGGCCACTAGAGGTGGTAGTGTGACTTTTTTTTTTACAGCACACTGATGACTTCCTGTCAGTCTTAGAGCTGGGCGACATACCAAATATATTCATTGTATCGGTACATTTGGCCGCCCACAATACATAAATCTTGGTCTGCCTACTCATACTTGCAGCTGGATTAAGGACTTCCTAACAAACAGAACACAGACTGTTAGACTCGGACCCCATTCCTCCTCTACAGTCATGCTTAACACAGGCTCGCCACAGGGCTGTGTGTTGAGCCCCACTTTGTATTCATTGTACACAGATGACTGCATACCTGTTCATCCCACAAACATTATAGTGAAATTTGCAGATGACACAACAGTAGTGGGGCTCATATCAGGAAGAGATGAGTCTGCATACAGAGATGAGGTCCAAAAACTGGTGAGATGGTGCTCAGATAATAATCTGCTATTGAATACAAAAAAACCAAAAGAACTCATTATTGATTTTAGGAAGCATAGTAGTGAGCCGCCTCCTCTATATATAGGCAAGGAGTGTGTGGAGGCTTTTAAATTTCTTTAATTTTTCTTTTAACCTTACCTGGGCAGTTAACACCATAGCTACGATAAAAAAGGCTCAACAACATCTACACTTTCTGAGGCTCCTCAAGAGGAATGGCCTGAATGCACAGTTGCTGGTTTTATTTTATCGCTCTGCTATTGAGAACATTTTGTCATACGGCATCACGGTTTGGTATGGGGGCTGTTCAACCGCAGACCGCAAAGCCTTGCAGAGAGTGATCGAGACTGTGCACAAAATCACTGGCTGTTCTCTCCCTTCTCTGGAAGAGATTTCCAGGTCTCGGTACCTCAACAGTGCTACTGCCATTATTAAGGATTGATAGATAGATAGATAGATAGTTTATTTCGAACACAAAAATATACCAAATACAAGCAAATGGCAAATGCAATAAAGTAACATTATACACTGTTCGAAAGGGAGAAGGAAGAAGTGAACACTTATTAATTCCATCTCCTCTTTTCCATAGATACACCCATGTGAATTTTATACAAATTACCACCTTTAAGACCCCAAGTAAACAATTTACTGTATTTTTTACAAATCAACATTAACACCCATCCATTCTAACATACAATGATGTCCATACAACAAAACCAGCCTCAAACAACACAGATATACACAGTGCTGTCCTACCCACCATTCCATAGTGTCCCATAATATCCCAGAGTGAACATAATGAATCGTACATATAACTACTACCCTTCTAACATATACCCTTTCAGCAAATGATGCTTATACCTCTTTTTGAATTGATTTCTGTTTGTACATAGTTTCAGTTCCGGCTCCAGACTGTTCCACAAATCCACCCCACAGACAGATATGCACATACTTTTCTTGGTAGTACGTATCTTGGGTTTTGTAAAGTTTAAGTCTCCCCTCAAATTATGATCATTGTCTCTTTTTTTAAATATTTTTTGTATATTAGTTGGTAGTTGATTATTAATTGCCCTGTACATTACTTGTGCTGTCTTAAATTTAACTAAATCGATGAACTTTATGACATGTGACTTTAAGAACAACGAATTGGTATGGTCTCTATATCCTGCATTGTTTATTATCCTTATAGCTCTTTTTTGTAATGTGCATATTGACTGTAGGTTGGTTTTGTAGGTGTTTCCCCAGACCTCTACACAGTAGTTAAGATAAGGTAAAAACAATGAATTGTACAATAAGACCAATGATTTATAGTCCAAGAAGTGTCTCATCTTCCCCAGTATGCCTATACATTTTGCTAATTTGGCCCGGATGTGACTGATGTGAGGTTTCCAGCAGATTTTATTGTCAAGCGTCACCCCCAGGAACTTATTTTCCTGTACTGTTTCTATTCTGGTATCATCTATGGTATCATCTATTGCACTCATCCAGGTCATGATTTCTTTCACTTGCTCCCCTCAGGAAAGCGGTACAGATTCCATAAAACCCAGACTATCAGGTCTAATCATAGTCTTTTTTCCCAACAGCAGTATGTATTTTGAATGAATTTATGTAACACGTACAGACTGCTGATGTTATTTTAGGTTGTTTTGTGGCAATAACCTTATGTATAAGCTGGTCTTATTTATCGCTCAGTATGTTTTTATTACTGCCATGTACATATTGTATTTAACTTTTTAGGTATTATTGTTTTAAGCATTATTTATTGTTGTATTATGAGAATGTTAAATGCATGAGTCAACTCTGAGTGTGACAGTTTGTTTTAGGGAGCAGTATCTCAATTTCGTTGTATTGTTTTTTAGCAATGGGATGACAATAAAGGCACTTTGACTTTGATTATCTCGCAGATACTTGAATATTTATCATGTTAAAATGAGCTGCTGCTGCGCGACAGGTTGGTCTGCAGCTTGGCTGCTGGCGTCTGAAAGCAGAAGCGCTCTAACTCACCGCGGCTGTCCCGCCTCCTGCGTGCTCACAGAGCAATCTAAACTGCAGCAAGCGAGCAGAGATGAAAAGGAAAATAACAGAATAAACGTAGGCTCACCTTCGGCACAGGAACCGGGGGGGGGGGGATTTCAAGTCTGAACTCTGTTCGCTACGTGAACAAACTTAGCAAACAAACTTTCAAAATAAGAACTCCTATCCAGTTTTGCAACCCTTCAAAATAACAGTGAGTGGCTAGCCAAATAAACAGCTGATGGAATGTAGATACATTAAAAAAACGATAAATTATACTTCTGTCACAGACTACTAAGTATTAACTATGCGTGGTAAACTGAAACATTTCTGCCCATGTGGATAAACTTGATTACTTGATAATGTGAGTTCTGTTAAACAAAGGAAAAAAATACACTTTGCTGTTACATATTGTTGTGAAGAATTTTCTGACATAAGTTTTCATTTTATTATTCAGCTTTTTCAGAAGTGAACTGAATATATACATAAATTTCTAATAAAAATGTAAGTAAAACAAAATTTTAAGGGACATTCAGCACACAAAATACATACCGCGATATGTATCGTGTATCCCACTAGAAGTGGCAGTGTGACCTTTATACAGCCCACCACGCTACCATGTCACAGGCACCAAGGCATTAGCACCTTGGTGCTTTCATTTAAAAAGTCCTTTACTTTGTATAAAACAGCAACTCTTCTTGACATTTTTAATTTTATATTATTTATGTGTGATTTCCAATTTAAGTTTTCATTCAGACTGACCCTTAAAAACTTGGTTTCTTTGACTCTATTGACTGCAATACCTTGTTATTGATATCTAGTGAAAATCTCAGGGCAATAACTCCATCAGAAATATATTTAATAAGGAAAATGTTGATGTGTTCAACACTTATTTTCCCAACTGTATAATCCCCCTAAAATATGACAATCAAAAAAAAAATCTCATTGCGAAATTTACTGTTCTTAATTGATCGTGCGTTATCATTCTTCGGGGTTTATTGGCTTGGCTTCCATTGTGGGGAATCAAAAAGCGCTGATGTGTCAAAAAGTAAATGATATTTAATGCAATTAAGAAAACCACTGTGGGCCCTATTTTGGCATTATCAGCTGACTTTTGTGCCACACGTCCCGCAGTACACCAGTGTTTTTGTTAGTTTCTGTCAGCACATTGGTTTTTTTTTTCCACTTTGTGTCACGCCATCTAATTGCCAGTAGACAGTATTCCCGGTTTGTGCTGGGAGGTGGACAGTCATCTCATGTGCATCAGTATGGTGCATGTTATGCCAATGCGCTTTTTATCAGGAAAAAGGTCTGTTTTCAGCAGCACTTTAATGTTATTTTAGTGGCATGTTTTGAAATCGCGCAACTCAGGAGTTGATGAGGAAACAGTGTGTGCTGGGATTTTGTTATTTTAAATGGAGAGAGTTGTAACTGTAACCCTTGCCTTATGTTAATTAGGTAAGGAAATAATTAAGTGTAGACCAGTTGCTAGGTTCGTAAGGGTTACAATAGGGAATTAGAGTGAGTGTGGAATGAAATAGCTGGAGGCAAGAAATGAGCAATTCATATCTGTTATTAATAAAGATAAGGGGAGCAAAATATACAATGTACAAATATACAAATATAACAACGGCCGGCATGAAATAAAACCCCAAAAGTGTACTACTGAGCTCAGTGTTTGTTTGTCCTTTCGGGTTAGTCGTTTGACCAGTCAAGATGTCTTGTAACGCCAGACTCAGGTTTGTTTTCCTCTTTTAAAACGGCGACTTGGGTTGTTACCACTTTAAATCCTGGGCACTGGAGAGAGGAGGAATGTCCTTCAATCGAGATCTTGGTTAGATCTCAGATCAATCTCGGTTCAGTCTCGGGTCAGGCTCGCCATCTCCATTCGGAGAGAATCCAGGATCCAGAAGGTTTTTGGTCGGCAACCAAAAAAACCTAGCCAAGATGAGGTATCAGTGTGAATACAGCAAAGGACACAGCCACAATGCCTCTCACGCTCGTGCTCTCGTCAACTTAGGATAATAAAGGTTGCAAATTAGCGTTTGGAGAGTGTTTAGATCCATTTATAGCATCTTTCTGAATGAAACTCACCAAGAAGAGGTATCTGTGTGAATTGCTTCACAAACTCCCTCGTCCGCGCTCGTATCGTTAAAAAGACCGATTTCCAGCATAGCGCCTCAGCACTTTGCTCGGAAGGCGGGGCTAATATTGCTCTTAACGAATAGAAAGACCCAGATCACCCAACGTGACCATGAACCGGAAATTCAAAAGTTGGATGACGAGGATCGCACTTCCTCTTCCCCAAGATAGTCAGTTTTCAAAATAAAATCACACACTTTCATTAATACAAATGAAATCTGAGAAAAAGGGTCATTTTCTCAGCTGGGTTACACTCTCCCCCGCTAAATATCATGCACGTCCCGTTGCTTGTGTAACCAAGACTGTCCATCGTCAGTATTTAGAAACTCTGAGAAAGCTGTATTCAAACCTTGGAAAAGGGACTTAACAACAGTCACTAGAGGATTTCCTAATTCAGGATACTCTAGTCTTTTTGGGTGTTGTCTGATTCTTTCAGATCGTCATATTGGCTGAATTGCAATGTGATCATTTTTGTCCATTTCATCAGGCAAATCATTCAACTGGTGTTCTTGCCCCTCGACTGAATTGTCAGAAGGTTCCTCTAGTATTGTTGCTGTTCCATTTTCCACAGGCGAATTATAGGAAGGTTCAATCTCAACTGCATTATGCTCCCTATCCGGTTCTGCATTGGCAGTGGTCTCAGGTAAATCACAACCAGGTGGGTTTGTCATTTCCGGTGTTTGCAAAGGTTTTGGATAATCATGTACAGTAGTAAATCTGGTTATCTCTCCACATGGGGAATCCTCAACCCACGGAATCAAAAATTCATTTTCAATTCCGGTTAACTCTTCGTGATCATTGTTCTCTGCAACAGTTGTTTGGCGTGTCTTAGGGCGGTGAATAGGCTCTGGTTCAGGTGTTTCTGCTGTGGCAACAAGGAGGAAACTGCAGGGGAGCAAAAGGTCTCTGTGTAAAGTTCTTGAGGGACCTTGCTTTGACTCGGGCTTAACCGTGTAAATGGGTAAATTACCTGCACGTTTGACTACCACATGAATATCGGCCTCCCATTTATCAGCAAGCTTATTTTTTCCACGCAGTCTCACATTTCTAACTAAAACCCTATCCTCAGGTTCAAGTTCAGAAACAGTGATTTTGCGGTCAAACCTGGCCTTGTTCTTGTCTGCAATCTTTTGCGCATTTTGTGAAGCTAACTTGTAGCTTTCTTCGAGCCTTTTCTTGAGATTTTCAACGTATTGCAAGTGAGTAACTTTCTGATCTTTGATGAGAGGAAGTCCGAACGCTAGATCAACTGCCAATCTGGGTTTTCTACCAAACATTAATCCGTAGGGAGTAAACCCGGTTACATCACTGCGTGTGCAGTTGTATGCATGTACTAACGGCATAACATAGTCTTTCCAGTGGGACTTTTGTTTGGACTCAAGCGTTCCTAACATACTCAGTAGCGTCCGGTTGAACCTTTCAATAGGGTTACCCCCGGGGTGGTATGGGGTTGTTCTTATTTTCTTTATGCCTGAGATCTCACAAAGATCTTTTATTAGTTTTGCCTCAAAATCAGGACCCTGATCGCTGTGCAGGCGCTCAGGTATACCGTAGTGAACGATGAATTGATCCCACAAGCACCTGGCAACAGTTTTGGACCTTTGATTTGAGGTAGGCAACGCAAGGGCAAATTTAGTAAAATGATCAGTTATTACGAGAATATTGCTGGTATTGCTACTGTCTGGTTCCAGACTGAGGAAGTCCATGCAGACTAGCTCTAAAGGTCGTGTGGTGGTTATGTTGACCAGGATAGCCGCTTTTTCAGGAGGATTCTTCCTTCGCATGCACCAATCACATGTTTTTACCTTTTGCTCGACATCTGTTGCCATACGTGGCCAATAGAATCGTGTTCGGACCAGATCAAGGGTTCTGTCAATACCTAAGTGGCCCATGTCATTGTGCAGACTTTGGAGTACGGGAGCTCTGAGCTCCTCAGGAAGAACGAGCTGGTGGGTCACTTGGTCTCCAATTTGTCTTTTTCTGTACAACACTTCATTGTACATCTCCAACCTATGGAGTTCTCTGAGTAAAAGAGGGAGATCTGGGAGTTCTTCTCTAGCAGTCGGTGGGGGTGTTTGGCCACGTTCGATTTGTTCAATAACTTGTCTGAGTGTCGAGTCCGCTCTTTGTTTGTCTTTGATTTCTGTTTGAGACAAGACAGGGATAGTGGGTAAGCCATTGTCTTGATCCAAGACATACAAGTCTGGGATTGCGTCAGCTGAGATGGTAAGGGACTCCACAAGTGTAACACCACTATCCTGATTGTCATCACGAATTTTAACAAGGTGGTTTTGACAAATGGCTTGAACAGCTTCATTATTTACAATCTCTGTGGTGTCACGGTCAGCTAGGTGGCGCTCTACAAAGCGGCTTACACGCTCCTGCTCTTTCCTGGACTGGACATCGTCAACGAGTTCACCATGAGGACATCTAGACAACCTATCTGCATCTAGATTTTTCTTGCCTGCTCTATACTGTAACTTAAAGTTGTAGTTAGACAAAGCTGCAAGCCACCTGTAGCTTGTGGCGTCTAATTTAGCAGAGGTCAATATGTAGGTGAGTGGGTTACTATCTGTAACTACCGTGAACTGACCACCATACAAACAGTCGTGAAACTTTTCAGTTACTGACCATTTTAGAGCCAAGAACTCTAGCTTGTGAGCTGGATAACGTGCTTCGCTCCTTGATAACCCGCGACTGGCAAAAGCTATGGCCCTAAGCTGACCGTCCTGCTCCTGATAGAGTGCTGCTCCTAAGCCAGTGGTACTAGCATCGGTATGGAGTACGTAAGGCAGCTTCGGGTCTACAAAGCCTAAGATAGGAGCTGATGTTAACTTTTCGATGATGGAGTCGAAAGCTTCTTGACAGTCTGTGGTCCATCGACTCTCAAATGGCAGTTTGGGATCAAAGTAGGTTTGGTCAGTGACTCTGGATTTTGACTTTTTGTTGAGTGGCGGGTAACCGCGTGTGAGGTCGTTAAGAGGGCGTACTATAGACAAGTACCCTTCAATGAAGCGTCTGTAGTACCCTGAGAACCCTAAAAAGGATCTCAGTTCCGTGAGATTCTTAGGCCGTGGCCAAGTCTTAAGGGCCTGAATCTTTTCGGGATCTGTCTCGACACCGCTTTCGGAGACTACATGACCTAGGTACCGGACTGTTGTTTGAAAAAATTTACATTTTTCTGGCGATAACGTTAGCCCATACTCTTTAAGACGATGGAGTACCCGCATGAGTCACGGTTCATGTTCTTCCAAACTATTTGAAAAGATGATGAGATCATCTAGAAAGACTAGCACCTCATTTAAGTTCATGTCACCGACGCAGCGCTCCATGAGCCGCTGAAAGGTGCTTGGGGCATTGGTTATGCCCTGCGGCATACGGTTCAGAATCAGAATCAGAATAAACTTTATTGCCAAGCATGTAAAAAAACACACGAGGAACTTGACTTGACATTGGTGCGCATGCGCGCGACACAACGACACGGCAGCCATAAAGGCGCCTCATCAAACAGAGATAGATAAGAAAGGGAGGGGAAGGGAGGGAACGACACAAGGGGGGAGGAGAAAAAAAACTTCGTTATCAAAATACAGCTTATTTTTAAGCAGATTGTGATTACAATGAAAAAAAAATCTCTCAATAGCACAGAGCAACAACTCAGAATTCACGAGACACAAGAGAGCAGTGTACAGTATATCTTTAATCAGTTCATGAATCAATGTGTGTGCGGTGTTGAGCAGTGTTGATGATAATAAGAGAGACCCAAGGACCCTTGGCAGAAGATGTTTTGTCTGTCTGGCGCCCAGTCTTATCTGGCGCTGCAGCTGGCTGTCCAAGGCCTTGTGCTCATGATTTTGAAAAAAAAACACAGTCTGCAGACAGCCAGGAGGAATTTTCATGGGGAATAATAATGCCAAATAGGACTGATCACAGAGAAGACTTGTATTTCTTCTGTAGATTCAGTACATTAATCCTTCATTGCGCAGCTTTGAACTCGTCGTGGAAAGACCTGAGCGAACCCATGATGTAATCCACCTTACGAGACAGTTCTCCAGTAGTCGCTATCAGGGTCTTCTCCAGTTTCTCAATTTGTTGGATGCACCTCGCCTGGCCAGCATTTTGATAGGTTGAATCCATCTTCAGCAATTTGCGGTAAACCAAGACAATTCCCGTCCCAATCAGAATTATCCCAATCACCAAGATTACGAAGATAAACAAATCTTCAATATCTTCGATAGAGAGATTAGAGAGACACAGCATTTTCCAAATACCTGTGTCACATAGATAGCCCACTGGAGCCGTTCCAGCGGGGCAAACAGCTTCCCCCGGAGCACTTTTCCTTGTTGAAAAAATAGTGTCAATTGTGTTCAAAGCCCAGCTTATTAACTCCATAATTTCTTTTCGGCGGTCGCAGTCAGACGCAGACAGACAACAGCAAGCTGGGATCCAGTAGGAGGGGAGGAAAAAATCAGCAGGAGAGAAGAAAAAAGCGTCTGCTCTCTTGGGAGGGCGGAAGTGAAGGTTGAACTCCCAGAATCCAAGGGGTGTTACAAAAGCAGTCTTTTCTTTGTCTGCTTCTTCTACCTCAATCTGGTAATATCCAGACTTAAGATCGAGGACTGTAAACCACTTGGAACCTGTGAGCGCCAAGAACGTCTCCTCCAGATTTGGGAGGGCGTAAGAGTCCTTTCTTGTTTGTAAATTGAGTTTGCGAAAGTCTATACATAGACGCACATCATTGTTTCGCTTCCTCACTACAACAATGGGGGAAGAGTAGGGAGACTGGGACTCTCTTATCACACCTGGAGCGAGCAGCTCTTGAAGGTGTTTACGCACTGCCTCAAGGTCTTGGGGGTGTATAGGGCGTGCACGGTGCTTAAAGGGAGTCGGATCATGAAGACTGATGGAGTGCTTCGCTTTGCTCGTACACCCAAAGTCTAAATCATGGAAAGCGAATACTTCCGGGATGTCATTTAGTTGTTTGGTTATTTGCTCTTTCCACTCCTGTGGAATCGGTGAATCACCAAAGTTGAAACTCAGTTGTGGCTTGTTTGTGGCCGAGTCATTTGCACTGACGACATTGTGCTGGGACAGGATACAATGGAAAGCTCCAAGTTCTGCGATGACACACGTGGACAGCACTGTGACATCTTGCTCTGTTTCGTTCGTAATCATTACAGGCACTTTGTGTGGAGCTCGGGAAGGAAGTGTTATCAGGCAAGTTTTAACACAAAGGCCACCCGGCAAGGAAGACTGAGAGGGGTGTTCCACTATAGCACAGGTGTCTGAGGTACAGTGAACGTTAGCAGACCCCTCTAAAACTACAGTTTTACCTGCTGGGACTACAGCTGGGGCTTTGCTTGACAAGGTAACTAATCCAATGTTCCCATCTTTGTTCTTTGTATGTCTTAGTTCGAGGGTTTTCAACAGTGTCCTAAAACCGTAAGAGCTAGGTAAGTAATCAGGAGTCTTCATGTCTAAATACTTTCCATAAAGAACATCAAGTGTGTTTGTTCCCACTAACACTGGTGTCTGACTATTAGGATTGGCATCTGGAACAACGAGAGCTAAGGTTGGTATGTCAATCTCTGTGCATAAGAAGTCTTTTGGAAAGGTGGTACACATCTCTATATAACCTAAATAGGGAACAGGCTGACCTGCAGCGCCCTCTACTTCTAAAAGGTCATAGAGTGGTTTAAGGCTTTGATCGGGAAAGTTCTGTTTGTAAAACGACTCGGTGACTGTAGTCACTTGTGACCCTGAGTCAAGAAGACAATGCACATTAACATCAGAAATGCTAACTACAGCTGTGCATTTGGAGCCAACTAACCCTTTTGGTAGGCTATACTTAGGTGGGTTAGTAACAGATTGCTTAAGGCTAGCGCGTTGCTTGTACTTAGGGGGACGTGAGTGTCTGGCTACAGTCTCCATTTGCCCCGTAATAGAGACTGTTCCTAGTTTAACCGGTCTTTATTAGCTGCGGGATTTTCAGACCCCCATCTCTTTTGTTTCTCTTTAAACAGCTTACGCTTTTCGGTAACTAAAGCTGGGTTTGGTTCGTTTTTGCAGCTCGGCTTGATGTGGCCATCCTCTCCACATTGGAAACAGTACCACGGTTTGGGTGGGGTACTTCGAGTTCTGACTGTTTGTTCTGTGGGTTCCTTTGTCACTTTATTCAGCTTTCGTTTCTTTTTTGGCTTTGTGCTGGGTGTACTTTTTGAGTTTTGGGCTTTTGGTTTTGCAGTTAGTTTTGCTAGTTGAGTTTTAATTTCTGCAACTTGTTTTGAGAGTTCTTGAATTGAGTTTACCGTGATTCTCTCCCCATTTTCATCTGAACTACATTGCACAGTTTGTATGTGGGATGTCACTTTTTGTTTTGAATTGCTCAAATGTTGTCTCATTCGCAAGGCTTTGGCAACATTTTGGTCTTCTTCAGTACGTAGCAAGCGGAGCAAATCAGGAAAAGTTGGGGGATTTGTTCGTTTTTGTTTTAACTGGAGTGCAGTTAAAAGGGAATCATCCCAACAACCTCGACAAAACTGTGTGACAAGCAGCCTGTCAAAATCCTGGCTTGAAGCACCACAATGCTTCACAGTGTGAGTCAAAGCTACTTGAAGACGTTGTAGATATAATGAGGGTTTCTCACCTGTGTTTTGGAAGGTGTCAATAAACTTGGCGTAAAGCTCTCCGCCATCTTGAACCGTACCATAAGCAGAATCTAACAGCTGAAGATATTCTGATGGTGAGCTGTTGGGGTTCAAGTACTTGACTACATCAGCTGCTGGGGGTAAAAGAGACTCAATGATCTTTCGGGATTGTTGCAATTTGGACAGAGCAGGATCAGTCAAGATTAATTCTACACTGGAGCGCCAAGTATCATAATCTAGCTCATAAGTTGGTCGGAAGTCTTTGCCAGAAAAAGCTCCGAGCTTTTGTGAAAATGGCTGCACGGAAAAATCCTCCCTTTTTACAATGTGCTCGACTACCACACGTTGCACTTCTGGGGGATTTGAATCATGTGCAGGAGTGGTGGGCATACTTCGAACTGGGGTGCTCGCAGTGTGATTTGACTCAGAAATCTGTGACATCCTGTCTTTCAGGACATCTGCAAAATCTCTGCCACTCATCTTCTCTAGGTTTTTAATATCAGTGATATGTAACTTGATCATCTCATCAGGTTGCTCATCTCCAGCGATTTCACTCACTATCACTGCATTTGGAATTTTCACAGATTCACGCTCAACAATATCCATTTTGGGTACGTTATAGGCTTGAAATAACGTAAGGGAGAGAAAAAAAAAAAACCTCCTGGCTGGGCTCGCCACTTCTTATTGTAACCCTTGGCTTATGTTAACCCCTTGCACTCCGGTCAATTTTCCTAAAAACGCCAAAAAAATAATGTGCCCAAAGTAAATCGAAAGCTGTTATTCAACCCTTTGCAGCATCTTCATGGGGTTGGTCTCATTTAAAAGAAAACACTTTGAAATTTTTGGCAAAAAAACCCATGATCTCTCTAAGTGCCCCGGCCACTGAGTTACAGTCATCTAAACATTGTGAACTTGAAGAAAATAAATTTGGCCTGGGTGTTTTGTTGGATACAAATGCTTGCAAAAAACACACAGCTTCAGATCCTGGCTGGAAAATGCAACAGAAATGTAGAACCAAGTGTTATCCAATACCACAAAAAATGAATATATTACACAGCTTTGTTCTCAGGCTGTTCCCAGGCGTTTTGGAACTGTGCCAAATGGCACAGTTTGGAAAAACGTCTGTAACTTCTGAATGATTCAACATAGAAGCTTCATCTTGGGCTCAAATGAAAGGTCACATTCAGGGCTGTGTCTGTGTGTGTGTGGGGGGGAGGTTGTCCCCCCACCCCCCCGCTACAGAGGACGGAGATCGGCCCTCGCTACATAACGGATTACACTCGGATGTGGCATGTTTCCACAACAACGCTGTCACCGCGGCTTCCCCCCCCCCCTCGCTACTGTGTGTGTGTGTGGGGGGGGGGGTTTGTCCCCCCCCCCCGCTACAGGGGATGGCCATCGGCCATCGCTACATGACGGAATAGACTCATATGGCTATGTGGCGACCGCTGCGCAGTCACCGCGGCTTCCCCCCGCAGACCGGGAGGCGTTCGGACCGTGAACGCCCCCACCCCCCGCTTCTCTTCTGCAGTGGGGGGGGGGGCTTTCACGGTCCGAACACGGCAAATGAACTGTTTATCGTGGCGCACGCACTTCGTACTTCGTGCGCCGTACAGTTGTAATTTACCGATCGGTCAAAAGTCATTTTTGGATTACAATTTTCAGGGATAAATAATAACTTAGCTTACAACACCTTACCTCTTCACAGCCACATTGTCCTGGCGAACTTCTCTTCCCCACTGTCAGACGAACGCGACGCTGGTCTGCTCGTGGATCCCAGTCAAAACATAATTCCATTATTGCGGTTTTGGCGAATGATTTACGACCTTTGTCGTCGGCCTCCGTCGGTCTATGATGACGGAAGAGAATCCTAAACGTCTATTCTGCTGGGATGAGTGCAGGTCGCACTTATGGGTGTTCTCCATGCTGCTGGATCTGTAGCAGGTTCTTCCAGCGTCCTTTTTTTCAGCTGTGGCAGCAGTAAGTCTCTCTTCACCCAGCCCGAACTTCTGTGCTTCAATTGGCTCCTGCATTCACAGTAGGCGGGTCCTCCTTCCTAGGTTTTCATTCATTGGTTCTTCAAGGTTTCAGAAACCCAATTCAAGGCTCTTATTAGTCGAATGAGAGGTCAATCAGATGAACTAATCTGTTCGCGGCTGTGTCTGCAGCTTTTATTTTCAGTGCGCGCTTGGAGGCCACACCACCTACATCACCACCATCAGGACCATGTGTCCGAGAGCGCACGAGAGCGCCCTCGTGCGCACTAGGACGCAGAGACTTGCCCGTCCGCGGTACAACGGAGCGCAAGAGGTTAATTAGGTAAGGGAAATAATTAAGTGTAGACCAGTTGCTAAGTTCGTAAGGGTTACAATAGGGAATTAGAATGAGTGTGGAATGAAATAGCTGGAGGCAAGAAATGAGCAATTCATATCTGTTATTAATAAAGATAAGGGGAGCAAAATATACAAACAATGTACAAATATACAAATATAACAACGGCCGGCATGAAATAAAACCCCAAAAGTGTACTACTGAGCTCAGTGTTTGTTTGTCCTTTCGGGTTAGTCGTTTGACCAGTCAAGATGTCTTGTAACTCCAGACTCAGGTTTGTTTTCCTCTTTTAAAGCGGCGACTTGGGTTGTTACCACTTTAAATCCTGGGCACTGGAGAGAGGAGGAATGTCCTTCAATTGAGATCTTGGTTAGATCTCAGATCAATCTCGGTTCAGTCTCGGGTCAGGCTCGCCATCTCCATTCGGAGAGAATCCAGGATCCAGAAGGTTTTTGGTCGGCAACCAAAAAAACCTAGCCAAGATGAGGTATCAGTGTGAATACAGCAAAGGACACAGCCACAATGCCCCTCACGCTCGTGCTCCCGTCAACTTAGGATAATAAAGGTTGCAAATTAGCGTTTGGAGAGTGTTTAGATCCATTTATAGCATCTTTCTGAATGAAACTCACTAAGAAGAGGTATCTGTGTGAATCGCTTCACAACCTCCCTCGTCCGCGCTCGTATCGTTAAAAAGACCGATTTCCAGCATAGCGCCTCAGCACTTTGCTCGGAAGGCGAGGCTAATATTGCTCTTAACGAATAGAAAGACCCAGATCACCCAACGTGACCATGAACCGGAAATTCAAAAGTTGGATGACGAGGATCGCACTTCCTCTTCCCCAAGATAGTCGGTTTTCAAAATAAAATCACACACTTTCATTAATACAAATGAAATCTGAGAAAAAGGATCATTTTCTCAACTGGGTTACATAACAGTCATAATATAATCACCCATCATTTTATTTATATGATGATACACTAAGTTTTTTTATTCCATCCACATTCTCATTTTAATTACAGACTTACTGTTGGAGGTCTATAGATAAGGCATTAATGCATTTTTTTTTTTAGAGGAATGAATGAACGAACGAACGAACAAACGAACGAACAGGGAGCTTGTGTGTGTTCTGGTGAGGGTGTGGCGTGCGGGGAGGGGTGGTGGGATAGGCTACTGTCAATCTGAAGATATTAATCCACAGATCTTTTCTGTGAAAGCGTTTTGTTCACTAATCTGTTGTGTGTTGAGTCATCATATCTCATCACCATATCGTGTGTCAGTGGCCCAGAAGCAACCTCTGAGTGGCCCACAGGCCCAGGCCACACCAAGGAAATATAAATTTAAGAAAAAAATATGTAGGAATGACGGTCCACAAGTGCGCACATAAACAACGTGCGTGACCGTCATCCGCGCAAAGCTCAGAAGTGCCCCACCCACATGACAGTTCCAGTCGGCAGGCAGAGCGTCTCGCTCATTGTCCGAGAGAAGCAAGAGCTTATTAAAGTACTTTAAAAGCGGAAAAAATCAGAAGAGGTATGTAAGCAGTGGAGGCATTTATCATGGTTTTAACCTACTGGTAACAGGAACAAACAGGTGTGGTTAAGCTTCATATGCAGGGAAAGAAGCAAGAGTGATTGAATCGCTGAGGATTTACTTCACCAGCCATTACAATAATTTATGTTCATTATTATGTACCTGGCAAGTTAAGATGACCGAAATTCACGAAGTCAGTGACTTTAATCCGTCAGCAGCCTTCAGACAAGCTAAACGTGCCAACATTTGGATTTCAAAATAAGGGAGGTTTTTCCTGCTGTCTGGTTGGTGAGGAGAGTTCTAAAAAAAAAACTATAAATATATAGAAACATTATAACAGAAATAACTGCATCTTTGGTAGTTTAAGTCAATTTATTTAATTTAAATGTAATTTTATAAATTTTTTTCTTTAAAATCAGAGTTAAATTATTGTTCTGTTATGGCTCTGCAAAATTATGGTCAAAAGTATAAATTGTATAAGGAAAAACAGTCCCATTTTTACCACAATCCATTTCAAATTTATATTTTAAAAAAAGTAATTTTTATTTTAAAAAAAATACACAAAAATTAGCTATAAAATAATCTAAAAATGTATAATAAAAGTCTCAAATGTGCAAGAAAAGTCAATTTTACAAGAGGAAATTACAAATTTGAGGAAAATAGTTTCAAATTTAGATAAATTTACAGAAAAAAATAGAAAGCTATAAGAAAATTGTTAAAAATTTTAAAGAAAAACCTCAAACTTTCAAGACTGAAGCCATTACTCAGGTTTTTAAGTGGGTGATGTTTGCATCCTTAACTCAACTAGAAATTTTTGGTTGACTGATGTGTGTGTAATGGAATGTGTAGTTATAAAAAGAGGTTCCTACTCACACATGTAGTGATTTAAAACAGAACAAACCACAATAGTGGATGTGCAGTGTTTGTTAATGTTATCAATCTTTTCTTGGGGGAAGGGGGGTTGTGCACTGACGTGTTTGACAGTTCATTTTTTTTAATTCAGCTAAATGCACTTTGTGATGTGCCAAGGTTAGCTATAACCAGGATGTAGCATATTTTATTTCAAAAAGGAAACAAATGTTAATGCTACTAACAGCGCACATTGAGTTTTTATGCACTTTGAGATATGCCTGAGTAAGATGCGGCCAAAATGGTCATTTACAGAACCCCCCCCCCCCCCCCAATTCTATTTATTTAATTGTTGTTCAAGAGAAAAAATATTTCTACTACTTCAGTTCTGCTCAACCCCAGCACTGTTAGTCTTTTTATGCATTTTTGATGTGCCTTTGTCATGTGCCAAACACATATTTAAAACCATGACAATGAATAAAAAATAAGTATTTTTCATCATACTGATCTGTGTAGGTTTGAAATTTGTCATATTCAACGGATCATTGAACATGTGCGGCCCAGTTACATGTCTTGATTTCAAATTGTGGCCCAACTGATTTTGTAATTGAATAACCCTGCATTAAACCATTCAGCTGATTTTTCAGCCCATTCTTACCCGTTTGTTGTTTCTAACATAACTAACCGGGCATCAGCTGTGATTGATGTCTTCCTTATTACCAAAAAGCATTACTATCATGTGTATTTTGGCTCACACACACAGGTTTTGGTCAGCACAAAACCCGTCTTAAACCGTCATGATCACAATTCACTTTAGATAATGTGCCTCTTTGCATTAAAGGGATGGGAAGGAGCACTTTGGATTGAATTATCCAAAACACACCACTAAATGATTAGACCGGCCTCTTTGCATCTTGTGGTGGCGGAAAGTTTGTTTTTACACCGTTGTTGTTGTCGCTGGGGCTCAGAGGTGAAGGAGGGACCGCCGGTGGACTCGGACATCGGTTTGGTGAAGTTTAAAAACCACTTCAGCCACCAGCGGGATGATGAAGGAGGAGCAGCCGGGTAGGAGGACCGGAGCTAATGGCTAACAGGGAGCAGCCAGACAGTAAAAAAAAAAAAAAAAAAAAACCTCTGGGACAGATTAAAGAGAAACTCACCATCCAGCTGTCTTGGACCCAGTTCATGCAGGTAAGGTGCAGGGACTGCAGCCACAGCGTTAACGCAAGATTGGTTTTTGTCGTCGGCTTCAGAGTCAAAATCTCCCAAATCTCAGTCATCATTATCGCTATCTGCTAAATAGCAATATTTGTTTGTATCCACTTTGAAATTCAGATCGAAAATGCTTTCTTCCATTTTCCTCAAAATATGAACATGATTTCATCGTTTTCAGGTTGTAACAAGACTAGTAAGTCATTGTTCAGCTTCTGACGTCATGCATTTCAGGCTGACATTCTCGACATCGTCATCTGAAAGCGTAACTTTCACTGACTTTTTTCTCTCTCCGGATCACAGTTTATTCCAAAAAATGGTGATATTTGAGGAAATTAAATCATTTCTTGCGTAAACATACCAAATTCAGCCTGATTAAAAATCAATATATTTCTCCTTTAAACACACCCTGAATGACGAAGGTTGCAACACTAGCTCTCCTGTTAGTAGCAGTAGCTCTCCTGCTCTTGGTCCAAGTGTTGAAAAAAACCCAAGTGCTACAAGCCCTACTCCCGACAAGCAGCAAACATCCAGTCATCACCGGATGACAGGTTTTGACTCAGAACATCTTGCAGCCTGCATGCAAATCTCAATAAATGGACAGACTTCCCATATCAAGAGGCTGTTGAAATGTTCTTCCAAAAGCCTAGAAAAATACACTGCAGTGACAAAAGCTGCACACTTTGTGGATAATTACCATATAAACAAATGTTCAGATAGTTCGTTTAATGTTGTTCGAATATTGTGATGTATTGTTCAATTGTTTGGTTTTTTTTACAGTTTTTACTTACACCGACTGCTGTTATTAAATGTAAAGGTAGAGGGAAAGGGAAAGGTAAAGCCAGCTTTATTGTCATTCAATCCATACAGCCAATCATATACAGTAGAATGAAATTATGTTTCTCTTATCTACAATGTTAATCATATCTAGAATCTGAGGGGTCACTGCTATGCAAGGCGCCGCCACAAATTTCTCTCCTCCATTCCATTATTGCTGAACACCAAGCTGGATGGCAGGAAGTTCCACTTTTATATGGTCTTCGGCATGACCTGGCTAGGATATTAAAAGAAACTGTTGCTATTAAAAGAAACGTGATTACACCACGTTCCAAATTATTATGCAAATAGGATTTTAGTGTCATAAACATTCGATTTTTTATTCTTTAATTAAACTCATGGATGGTATTGTGTCTCAGGGCTCTTTGGATCACTGATATCAATCTCAGACAACTGTCATAATTAGTCTGACAGGTGAGCCCAATTAAAGGAAAACTACTTACGAAGGATGGTCCACATTATTAAGCATGCCACAGGTTTCAAGCAATACGGGAAAGAAAAAGAATCTCTCTGCTGCCAAAAAGCGTCAAATAGTGAAATGCCTTGGACAAGGTACGAAAACATTAGATATTTCATGAAAACTTAAGCGTGATTATCGTACTGTGAAGAAATTTGTGGCTGATTCAGAGCACAGATGGGTTTATGCAGATAAAGGCATAATGAGGAAGGTTTCTGCCAGACAAATTCATCGGATTAAGAGAGCAGCTGCTAAAATGCCATTACAAAGCAGCAAACAGGTATTTGAAGCTGCTGGTGCCTCTGGAGTCCCAAAAACCTCAAGGTGCAGGATCCTCCAGAGGCTTGCAGTTGTGCATAAACCTACTATTCTGCCACACCTAACCAATGCTCACAAGTAGAAACGGTTACAGTGGGTCCAGAAATACATGAAGACTAATTTTCAGTCTTCCGTACAGAGGGAGCTCAGGAGGAAGATAAGAGAAGGCAAGGACAGCTTCAGGAAGAAGATGGAGGACAAGCTGCAATGGAGCAACATCGGTGGGGTCTGGTGAAACCTCAAAACCATCTCTGAGCTCCAGAATACCTCCTCCCAGGCCACAAGGGGGTGGGAGTGGGTGAACAATCTGAACCTGTTTTTTAATAGGTTTGACCAACCACTCTCCCCCCTGCCTGCACACCAACCCCTGCTGCCTCTACAGTCATCGAGACCTGCTGTCCACACCCCCCCTCCACCAACACCCCCCCCCACTCCCAGCCCACAGCCCCCCAACCTGACCCTCACTAAGACCCAGGTGAGGACGGAGCTGAGGAAGATCAAGGCGAGGAAGGCCTCGGGACCGGACGGCATCAGCGCGAAGCTCCTCAAGTCCTGCGCAGACCAACTGTGTGGGATTGTGGAGCACATCTTCAACCTGAGCCTGAAGCTGGGGAGGGTACCACAGTTATGGAAAACATCTTGTGTGGTACCCGTACCAAAGACTTCCCACCCCAGAGACCTGAACAGCTACAGGCCAGCGGCCCTGACGTCTCACATGATGAAGACCCTGGAGAGACTGCTGCTTGCTCACCTCCGCCCCCTGGTGGGACCAGCAATGGATCCACTCCAGTTCGCCTACCAGCATGGCATCGGGGTGGAGGATGCGGTGATCTTCCTTCTTCACCGTTCCCTGTTCCACCTGGAGAAGCCCGGGAACACAGTGAGGATCATGTTCTTTGACTTCTCCAGTGCTTTCAACACCATCCAACCGATGATCCTGAGGGACAAGCTGCTGTGCGCAGGGGTGGACCAGCACCTGTCATCATGGATCTTGGACTACCTCACAAACCGGCCACAGTTTGTGAGAACCCGGGATTGTGTGTCCGACACGATCATCGGCAGCACAGGGGCCCCCCAGAGAACGGTTTTGGCTCCCTTCCTGTTCACCCTTTATACTGCAGACTTCTCACACAACACAACACACTGCCATCTACAGAAGTTCTCTGACGACTCTGCGATCGTTGGCCTCATCTCCAACGGAGATGAAGCTGAGTACAGAGGACTTATCCAGGACTTCATGGACTGGTGCCATCGGAACTGCCTCCAGATCAACACGAGGAAAACTAAGTTGCTGGTGGTGGACTGCCGCAGGCAAGGACAACCCCTCACAGCACCAGTAAACATCCAGGGAACAGACACTGAGATGGTGACATCCTACAAGTACCTGGGTGTTCATTTGAACAATAAACTAGACTGGTCACACAATACCGACACACTCTACAAGAAGGGACAGCGCAGGCTGTTTCTACTGAGGAGGCTCAGGTCTTTTGGTGTACAAGGGGTGCTCCTGAAGACCTTCTATGATTCGGTGGTGGCATCAGCCATCACTTTTGGAGTGGTCTGCTGGGGCAGTGGCATCACAATAGCCGACAGGAAGAGACTGAACAAACTGATCAAGAAAGTTAGCTCTGTCCTGGGGCAGCACCTCGACCCAGTCGAGGAGATAGGAGAGAGAAGGATGGCGGCTAAGCTGTCATCTTTGTTGGACTCTGAGTCCAATTCTATGCAGGACATACTGAACGCAGAGGAGCTCATTTAGCAGTAGGCTACATCATCCTAGGTGCACAACTGAGAGGTTTCGCAGGTCCTTCCTACCTACAGCTGTCAGACTTTATAACCTAAGCAGGGCTGTGCGCAGAGATAGCAAAAAAACATGACAACCTAATAGTATTGAATGCAAAAGACGCAACAGACTTACACAAAATGGTCCCCTCCAGTATACAACTAGGACAATATCAATCACTACGGAGGGTGACAATATGTATGGGTACATATTCATACTATGTGGGGTAACTAAATAGACAGTTATGCTGTTTATTCCATCTAGCTACAATGTTCTGTACTGTGTATATATATTTATATATTTATGTGTACATATGTATATTGACTGCTCTTATTTTCTGATCTTCTAAATTATTGCTCTGAGTGTTGCTATCCCTGTGCTGTTGCAATCCTGGAATTTCCCCCATTGTGGGACTAATAAAGGCTTATCTTATCTTATCTTATTGTTTACTGATGAGTGCTGTGCAACCCTGGATGATCCAGATGGATGGAATAATGGATGGTTGGTGGATGGCCACCATGTCCCAACAAGGCTGTGACATCAGCAAGGAGGTTGTAGAGTCATGTTTTGGGCCGGAATCATGGGGAGAGAGCTGGTAGGCCCCTTTAGGGTCCCTGAAGCTGTGAAAATGACCTCAGCAAAGTATATAGAGTTTCTCACTGACCACTTTCTTCCATGGTACAAAAAGAAGAACCATGCCTTCCGTAGCAAAATTACCTTCATGCATGGCAATGTACCATCTCATGCTGCAAAGAATACCTCTGTGTCATTGGCTGCTATGGGCATAAATGGAAAGAAACTCATGGTGTGGCCCCCATCCTCCACTGACCTCAACCCTACTGAGAACCTCTGAAGCATCCTCATGCAAAAGATCTATGAGGGTGGGAGGCAGTTCACATCAAAACAGCAGCTGTGGGAGGCTATTCTGACATCTTGCAAATCAATTCAAGCAGAAACTCTCCAAAAACTCACAAGTTCAGTGGATGCAAGAATTGTGAAGGTTATATCAAAGAAGGGGTTCTATGTTAACATGTAACTTGGCCTGTTAAGATATTTTTGATTGAAATACCTTTTGATTTCAGTAAATATGACCTCCTCATGCTGCAAATTTAACAAATGACCATTTTCAGTTCTTTAAACCAATAAAATGTTTACAAACTCTGTTGTGCATAATAATTTGTAACAGTGCATTTTGAGTTTTTTTTTATTTTTGCAACAAAAAAAATAGTTATCATTGGGAGGTTTGTTCAATAAAATTTGAATTACGCTCTAATGGTTGATGACTTGAAAATTATACTGACTGTCATTTGCATTGACTATTTAGGAAAATCAGAGACAAATATCATTTGCATAATAATTTGGAATGCGGTGTAAAAGAAACTTATTAACACCATGATTCCTGTAAGAGTATGTCGTTGTTGACCTTCACTCCCCCCCCCCCCCCCAAGGCTGTAAACCTAGGGGAAACACTCAACACACAGACATGATATTGCTGAATATGAATTAATTTACTGTTGTTGTTTTTTTCTTTTCACTGCGCAGTGTAGCCAACAGGAGCAGGTTCATTCACTGATCTTAGGACAGTGGCAGCAGTGGTGTCTTAAGTAATTTTTATATTGTAGCCTGTTAACTTGCACCTCAAAATAAAAAAAAACAGCCATGACAGAAAAATCTGACAGTCATCTGCCATTCTGACAGAATTATCAGAGTAACTTTGACAGTAATTCCCACCTGTCCACTTTATAGTAGTGAAGAGTAATTATCATTTTATTGAATTAAAGTTAGCATTGAAATCATTGTTCTTCCTGCTGGCTCAGGAAATATGTTATTTATTCCTGCCAACTGTTTCTTCTTATGTATTACGTATTGGATTATATTACTGTGTGGACAGTTTGTGTTCCAAACCTCCTGACAGTTACAATCTGTGGTGAAAAGTGACATGCACACTTCCTGTTCATTCATTCTCTTAAAAAAAAAAAAAATCAATGCCTCATCTATGTTATGCCCATCCTGTAAATTCCTGATTAAAATGAAGAAGTGAATAGAAGAAAAAAATAAAAAACTATTTACTGTCTCATCATATGAAAATAATGGAGGACTTCCGGTGCGCCTCTATGATGGCAGCAGCATAAAAACTGAGCTCATCGACTAAGAGTTTAAAAAGCGCCCTTCTCAGCGGATAAAGAAGTATATGTTAAGTGTTACGGATAGAAGACACAATCAGGAATAAAGAAGATATTAAAGACAGCATGGCAGAAAAGAGGCTTCGTTTAGAAGGGAAAAAAATGTGTTTCTGGACCACAACTATGCTCCGGAGGTACTGTGAAAACAGAAGGAATACACAGAGGCAAAAAAAAGTTTTGAGAGAAAAGAAAATACGTTTCCAAACACAGTTTCCAGCGAAACGATGAGGGTTTTATGAGGGAGGAACGCGTGTCTACAATTGACCATTTGCCAATGACGTCCCGCGTCACGTGATTTTTGTGGATTCCCCCATATCGGACGGCAAGTCGGGCGCTGTACGTGTGCGTTTCAACATGGCGTCCGCTGTCAGATGTGACGGCTTTGTCCGATGTAGCGCAACTACTAGATAAAAAACATCATGACTGGTACACGGAAAAGATCCGTTTTATCGGCGTGGACCCTTACAACTTGTCGCTTTAAAAATTCACCAGTTTCATTGATTTTTGCCCCAAACCTGACGTACGCTATATGGACATCAACAACTACCTAGTCAACACACCGTCTAGGTCAGGGGTGTCCAACCATGTGCCATGGAGAGCCAAGACCCTGCAGGTTTTCTCTTCTACCCAGTCTCTTCAGCAGGTGTTTTCACTTATCAGCAATCAGTGGGAAGAAGTTCACAGAAATCTGCTGTTGAAGACACTGGTTGGAGGTAAAACCTGCAGGGTCTTGGCTCTCCATGGCACATGGTTGGACACCCCTGGTCTAGGTACACTGGAGAGTCTCTGAAAGCCTACAAAACTTTGTGTGATATCAGTTATGTGCTGATATCCCCAGTCATCACTTCAATGGTCCACTATGTCGTAAAGGCCCTACCGTATAGATTTGTCATGTTGTATAGAATCTATTAAGTGATAAAGTATTAAAATTTAATAAAATATTCAATTATTGTTATTAGCAGCATATATCTCAATTAAATTAATTAAAAACTAATTAAATATTTTTATAGATCTATATATATTCTGTAAAAGGATTTATAAATATTTGTCGTATCAATAGAATACTGGATAAACACAAAGACTCATAGACCAGATGTGACTCAGTGGTTAAGACAGATGTTAAACCTTCCACTAGAAAGAATAACATACATACTGAAATCAAAGGAAATTGTGTTTGAGAATATATGGAGACCTTTCATTGATTGTGTAAAGAATTTAAACATAACTTTTGAAGAAGAAGGTGAATGATGTTTGTGGACCTTGTAAATTGCAAAGTGTTTGATTGTTTGTGTTGTGTTTTTAAAAAAGGTTCAATAAAAAATTTTGTGGAAACAAGAATACTGGATAAACAACTCCCAACACTATTAGATATATTACAAATTTTATTGTCCAGTCTATACAAGAAAGAATTATATCCAGATAAAAAGTCATCAAACCCACATATTAATTTTAAGAATATTTATCCACTACAGGTACATCACTCCCAGAAGCTGTCGGACCCCCCACTGAAACCCTGGGTGATCATGAAGCAAGATGGTGTCATATTCTCTTCACACTTTCTGTTTTGACCAAAAATTAAACGCCAAATCAGTTTAATTGAAAGGCACAACAGAATCATTTACATTTATCAATGCACAACAAACTCTTACTACTTTGTCAAGACAAGTTAAGTTAGTGGTTTTATCAAGTTCCAGCATTGTGATAGGTAAAGTGCCCTGCAAGATAGTCCTGGAAGCAGTTGACGCATGAATTCCAAATCTGTAGGCGAGGTCTTGGAAAGTCAGGTTCAAGCGCAGCCTCATCAAGGTCAACAGAAACTGCTGAAATTTTGATACTCCTTTCACATCACATATATGTCTTTCAATATGGAAAAATAGTTCTTGCAGCAGTTGAAAAGACTGCAGTCCTGTATAAAATTTCACTTTTTCATCATTTCCAGTCAGTGATTCTTCAGTGTCAGACTGCGACTTGACCTGGGCACGTAAAGCATAAACTTCTTCTTGTAGTGATTGGCACTGCTTCTTTAATGCATCACACTCAGCTTTACATGAACAAGAAGTCCCTGCAGATGATACCAAACTCTCAGTGACCTTGGCTGGCTCTGATGCAATATCCACCTTGACACACATACCAGGCTGCTCCTCTTTCACCTCCATTGTCTCTTCCTTTTCACACACAGTACCTCCAGAAGACAGTTCTAAGAGTACACTGGCAGCAAGTGAGCGATCAAAGTTCTCTGTCTTTTTTTCCTTGCTTGTGTTTTAATGTACCGATGGAGGCTGGCGTTGTTTCTGTCTTTCGTTGGAGTAGACGTGGAGGTGAAGAGTGATGGTATGTATCTGGGGAAAGAGGGTCAATGCTCTTCTCACCTGGAATATGGAGTAGTTAGAATATATAGTTTATACAGTTTGAGAAGCAATATAACGATTTATCATGTTTATATCATTCTTTTAATCCATGTAGACCTATTTATGTGGTACATTGAAGTATAAAGTAATAAACAATGGTGGGAGGTTTAACTGTATCGGTGGATGTGAATTATTGTAAAAATACTCCTTATTTTTGTAAATGTAATAAATTTTTTATTCATTGTAAAATAAACTCAGCCATATTGATCAACACATTAAATTTCAAACAGGAGCATGCATTCATGATCATTATCTTGCCATCTAGCAGTTGGCTAGTGCTAGGTCACAGATGGTAGGCCTTGGTGGTGCACACAGGGAGGGACATACCCATTTACCAGTGTTTACAATGATATAACATTACATCTATAGACACTGATACATCATACATACCCGATATAAAATGTTGATTGCATAGCCGCGAGTAAGGCGACGTGGACCAATCTTTCCTCTTCAGCGCTGCAACCCACCTCCTGCGCCTGTCTTCGTCAGCTGGGAGCCGGTAAAACTTCAAATTGGATCCCTTTTTCTGGCGATTTGTACACCCAAAGGCACAGCAGTGAAACAACATAGTCTAATTCAATGCCAACATAAAATAAAACAAAGACGTAGGTTGAAATCAGGTAAATATATCGCGATCTGGTACAACGCTGAACAGCTGCTGAATGCGCCGTCCACTCGCTTCCGCCGTTCAATGTGGCGGCGTAAAAAAAAAGTGTGACGTCACAGCAAATGGTCTATACAACTGAAGAGGTGACTATACAGATACGGTGAGGAGACACCCAGTTCACATTCACACCAGGAAGCTGCCCAGTACAACCACAGGCTGACCTGTGATCTGTAAGCAGCTCCACTGGAGCAGTTGGGGTTAAGGGCCTTGCTCAAGGGTACCATAGTGGGGTTAAGGAGGGTGGGGCAAACAGTGCTACGCTATCTGTCCCACCCAGATCTAATCCTGCTGGTCCAGGGATCGAACCCGCAACCCTCCACTCACCAGTTCACATCCCTAACCATTAGGCCACCACTGCCCACCATGCATCAGACTTCTCTTCCATTTGTTTTAATAAAAAAAATGTTGGAAGTAAATTCATAGGTCACTGCAAATACTTTGCTTTAAAAGGGCCAAGCTGTCACACAGTGGGAGGGAAAAATCTTGAATAGGAAAAACAGTGTCAAGATGCATTGAGAAATGTTTTAGAATCAAGTCAGAGTTCTGAATCATAATCGAATCATGAGGTGCCTAAAGATTCCCACACCTAGTTTGGACCTTGGCTGGGGAGGAGGACCGACTTATCAGACCTTTTGCAGTTTTAGTTGGGGACCCTTGTTCTATATAATAAACCCACAGCTAGGATCAAAATTAATGGGAACCTTTCAGACTCCTACATGCTGTAACGTGGGTGTCACCAAGGCTGTTCAATCAGCCCACTCCTCTTTGCTATATAATTGGAACCTCTGAGCCAATGGCTAAAAGAAACAGCAAATATTAAAGGTGTAGACGTGGAAGGCGATGAGCAGAAGATGGCTTTGTTCGCAGACGATGTTATTATATACTTAACGCAACCCGTGATGTCTCTTCCAGTGCTCATGACAACACTTGAAGACTCTGGTCTATTATCAGGCTATAAATTAAATGTGGGAAAACACAGGTGCTCATCTTCAACTATGCACTGGACCGACTCATCAGAGAAAGTCTCAGATTTAATTGGTATTCAAAATCCATGAAATTTTTGGGAGTAATTTTGCCTCAAGACTTATCACAGTTGAAATCGATAAATTATGATCCACTTAATTTCAAAAATAAAATGTGATATGAAAAGATGGAATTTGATCCCATTCGCAAGTTTGAAGACATGAGTAGAAGTGATTAAAATGAATGTTCTTCCAAGGTTACTGTATTTGTTCCAAACTCTACCAACAGAAGTAAAAGAGAGATTTCATAGAATGGGACAGATTAATTTCAAGATATATATGGCAGGGGACAAAACCACGGATTAGATTCAGAACCCTACAATTGCCTAGAGGTAGGAGGACTAGCCCTACCTTGTCTCAAGAGTTATTATCATGCATTACAGCTAAAAACTTTGTGGAATTTCTGCAATCCCTCATATAAGGCAAGATGTAAAGATATTGAGTGCCACACATCAACCACTGTCCCAATACAGGCTATAATAAATGATAATAAGCTGAGGAAACACCTTAAAGAGGATCTAAATCCATGGTTGGATGTACAGTGGTGTGAAAAAGTGTTTGCTCCCTTCCTGATTTCTCTTTTTTTTTTGTATGTTTGTCACATTTAAATGTTTCAAATCATCAAACAAATTTAAATATTAGACAAAGATAACACAAGTACATACAAAATGCAGTTTTTAAATGAAGGTGTTTATTAAGGGTAAAAAAAAAAAAAAAAATCCAACCCTGCATGGCCTTGTGTGAAAAGGTGATTGCCCCCCTCTGTTAAAACAAATTAACTGTGGTTTTTCACATCTTTGGAAAGCGGAGTTCAATTTCTTTAGCCATGCCCAGGTCTGACTACTGCCACACCTGTTCTCAATCAAGAAATAACTTAAAAAGGACCTGCTTGACAAAGTGAAGCTGACCAAAATATCCTCACAAGCTCGACATCATGCTGCGATCCAAAGAAATTCAGGAACAAATGAGAAAAAGTAATTGAAATCTATCAGTCTGAAAAAGGTTATAATGTGGGACACATATGTATCACTTTAAGCTTCACATCTCAGAGTAGAACAAAGAACTGGGTCTCCTTGGAGATAACAGGAGGATGTGAAAATTTAGTCTTTGGTATGCAAGAGGCGGCCTTGGGGGATTTCCTGGTCTGCCAGAGACTATGAGGAGGATGTTATAGGATTTAAGGAAAGATGCATTGTTACTTGTGATTAAATGCAATGTGACTGTGAGCTTTGAAGGTCCTGGATATATAAAGGACGAATGTCTGTGTTTTCCCTCTTTCTGCTTGGCTGATGTTGGAAGATGTGAATAAACCTGACTCGTGAGATAAACTCTGCCTCGTCATTTTCACATTTCCACACTGGTGACCCTAAGACGTATCATGGATGAAAGAAATTCCCCCGGGCCAGCCGAGTCAGGAGCTCCCAGCCAAGCGTATGCCGCTACGGTCCAGCTACCGGACTTTTGGCAGGACAACCCGCGCTCCTGGTTCCACTTGGTCGAAGCACAGTTCGCCCTCCGGGGGATAACGGTAGATGACACGAAGTTCTACCATGTGATTGCAAAGCTCGACAACCGCACGGCTCGGCATGTGGAGAGCCTATTGGAGCAGCCACCGGCCAACAACAAATACGGCAGGTTGAAGGCTGCACTTATCCAGCGCTTCACTCTCTCAGTCGAGGAGAGAGGCTCCTGGCTCTGAACGACTTGGGAGATGGCACGCCCATTGACCTGATGGAGAACATGCTGAGGTTGAGGGGCTCAGACGACGACGACGACTTCATCTTCACCCACATTTTCCTCAGGACCCTACCGTTGGCCACGAGAGCGACCCTGGCCGGTTCGCCGTTGTTGGCCCAGCGGGACTTCTGCACGCTGGCCCAGGAGGCACACCAGATTCTCAACGCCAGCAAACAGCGCGCGGCCACCGCGGCAGCGACGGAGTTCGGCGCAACGGCCGGAGATGGCGGGGGGCCAGAGACGGCGGTAGCAGAACCACCGACGACGGCGGCGGCGGGGGCCAAGGATCGCGGAGGAGACACCCTCTGTTTTTACCATCGCTGCTTTGCAGAGAAGGCACGCAAATGTATACCACCGTGCCAGTTCAAGCGCTCGGGAAACGCCAAGACCGGGGGTCGGTAGCAGCTGCGGCCCTCGGGGAGGAGAACAAGCTGCTCTACTTGAAGGATCCGCGCTCGGGGAGGCATTTCCTCGTGGACACAGGCTCCCAGTTGAGTTTCATCACACCTTCCTCCGCTGACCGGCTGGCGGTTTCCAGAGGTCCCGGGGTGTCAGCAGCGAACGGCTCGGAGATTAAGACCTTTGGTGAGAGGACTCTGCTTCTGTCCCTACACGGCCGCACATTTGAGTGGACTTTTGTCATAGCTGCAGTGAATTTCAATATGTTGGGGGCTGATTTTCTGTGCTCACATGGTTTTTTGGTTGATCTTGCTAACAGGCGCCTGGTTAATGCACTTTTTATTCTATTCCCTGTACAGCCCGAGTGGCCCCGCCAACAGCACAAGCCAACGTCACAGCTGCAAGCGGTAAGTTCCACACATTGCTCACTCAGTTCCCAGCACTCACGGTTCCCACATTTTCAGCAGTCGTCACTAAACACGGGGTGGAACATTTTATTACTACCACCGGACCGCCCGTTTTTGCAAAAGCTCAGCGCTTGGATTCAGCTAAACTGACCATAGTGCGCGAGGAGTTCGCCAACCTGGAAAGGTTGGGCATCATCAGGCGTTCGAACAGCCCATAGGCTTCCCCGCTTCACATGGTCCCGAAAGCTGACGGCTCGTGGCGACCTTGCGGAGATTTCAGAATCAGAATCAGCTTTATTGCCAAGTATATTTACAAGTAAACACACAAGGAATTTGACTTGACATTGGACGCGCACGTTAGGCGCATCCAATGACGCGTCGCCATACAAGGCGCCTGTCAACAGTGGAGGTAAAGAGGGGAGGGGAGGGGGAGGAAAACACAATAGGAGAGAGAAAAAAACATAGTAATCAGAATAAACGCTCGTATATGAGCCAAATTTTGACTACACAGAAAAAAAACCCTCATGCATTAGCAGACAATAGATACAATCACACAGCAGAGGGAGGGAGAGCAGTGTGTGTATATTTGCATGTCATTGTGTAGTGTGAGTGTAACAGTTGTTAGTGGGCAGCAGAGGGCGCCTCCAGGCAGTGGATAGATGTTATAATCATGTGACTTATAAACAAGACCAGAGATCAGAGTCTGTCTCTCTTTTCCTCTTCCTTGCAGAAGGCACATGGGCATTGTCCTCGAGAGACCAATCCGCTGACGACAACAACTGATTGTTTTTTCCACAATATCTTTATTGAACCTTTTTTTTTTTTTTAAACAAACATGATACAAACAATCAAACACTAACACTAAAGTACTACAAAAAAAAAAAATGCACTAAAAAACACCAACAACCACCAACAAAATCAAATCTTCAACAATGCTCCTCTGTTTAGTCTAGACAATCCAACACATAAGTATACATATTATGTTCACCAGTTTGGAATTTACAAGGTCCACACACATCATTCACCTTCTTCTTCAAGAGTTATGTTTAAATTTTTTACATAATCAATAAAAGGTCTCCATATATTCTCAAACATAATTTCCTTTGATTTCAGTACATATGTTATTCTTTCTAATGGAAGGTTTGTTAACATCTGTCTTAACCACTGAGTCACATCTGGTCTATGAGTCTTTTTCCATAATAGTGCAATACATTTTTTGGCATTAAGCAAACTGAGGTCTATGAATGTTCTTTCACTTTTATTAAAATTATGCTTTTCTGGGTACAGACCCAACAAAAACAGTTTAGGATTCAATATGATTTGTTTTGAGATTATTTTTTCAATTGTTACCCTCACCTCTTCCCAAAACATTCTTATTAATCTACATTCCCATACACAATGAAATAGAGTTCCTTTACTTTCCATACATTTTGTGCACGTATCTGGTATATTTTTGTTATATCTATTTAACTCCTCCGGTGTAACATACATCCGCATTAACCATTTGAAATGTATCAATTTAAGGCGTACATTTATTGATTTGGTTTGAGCTTCTGTACAAGCCAATTCCCATTGTTCCTCTGAAATTTCAGTTTGCAGATCTTCTTTCCAGTAGTTTAATCTTTTCAGTGAATTTTCACTTGAAAATAGTGTCAATGAGTTATAAAACTCTGAAATAATACCCTTTCTTTTACTATCTTTCATCAACATTTTTTCCAAGGATGAATAGATAGGTCGAGTGAGAGCTTTATTTTGATTTGATCGAATAAAGTTTCTAAGTTGAAGATATTTAAAAAAATGTGTTCTATTGAGATTAAATTTGATCCTCAACTCTTCAAAAGACATTATGTTTTCTGCACATGGCAAATATAAATCCTGAATCTTTTGTATCCCTTTTAAATTCCATACTTTAAATACAGCGTCCGTTCTCCCTGGTTTAAAATATTGATTACCCCATATTGGACTAAATTGTGACAATAACTGTGGTTCTTTTAAATAGTTTTTAGCTTCACACCATATTTTGATCATATGCTTTACAAATGGATTTTTAACTTGTTTTTGTAATTTTTTTGCCGAATCTGAGTATATGAATATGGGAAGAGGTAAAGGTAAATTGTATGATTCCATTTCAGTCCAGTGAGGGAGATCATTTGATGAAAAATAATGTCATAGACCTCAGTTGTGCCGACCAATAATACAACATAAAATTTGGACATTTCAGACCTCCACGATCAAATGGTAAATATAATAAAGACAGACGTAATCTAGCCCTCCTGTTGTTCCATATAAATTCCACTAACTTTTTTTTAATTCTTGAGAATAAATCTAAAGGTGGTGGTAAGGGAATGTATTGAAATAAATAAAGTATTTTAGGTAAGATATTACTTTTAAGTATATTAATTCTCCCGATCATCGACATTGGTAGTGACATCCATCTCTGAAGTAACTCATCAATATCTGTCATTAAGGCTTCATAATTGACACTGGCGACTGATTCTAGCTTAGGCACAATTTGGATTCCTAAATATTTGAACTGATTTACAACATTGAATTGATTTACCTCAGGGGCTGGGTAATTTCTCTGGGTCTCATTTAGCATTAATATTGAAGATTTAGTTTTATTTATTTTATATCCTGATATTTCCCCGAAATTCTTTATTAAATTCAACAAGGTCGGAATTGATTTTTTAAGATTCGACATAAACAAAATTATGTCATCGGCATACAGGGAGATTTTATGTTCTGTTGGTCCAACTTTAATTCCATATATTTGTGACTGTAGACGTATCGCCATCGCTAAAGGTTCAATTGCCATAGTAAACAGTAAAGGTGAAAGTGGACAGCCTTGTCGACATCCTCTATTGATTTTTATTGATTTTGAAATATTGTTATTTGTTAGAATTTCTGCAGTAGCATTATTATATATTATCTGAACCCATTTTATGAAATTATTTCCAAGTCCAAACCTTTGTAAGACTTCAAAAAGAAAGGGCCATTCAACTCTATCAAAGGCTTTTTCGGCATCCAGTGATAAGAGAGCTGTATCCGGTGCTTCTTTATTAGAATAAATAATATTAAATAGTCTTCTTACATTATGGAAGCCTTGTCTTCCCTTTATAAAGCCATTCTGATCTCGATTAATAATATTTGGTAAAATTTCTTGTATTCGTCTTGCTAAAATTTTACAAATTATCTTAAGGTCGGCATTTAATAGGCTTATTGGTCTCATATTTTCACATTTATTAGAGGGCTTACCTGGTTTTGGCAACAGTATAATTAAGGCATTATTCATATATGATGGTAAATTACTATTTTGAAATGCTTCTAAAACCATTTCCAAAAAAGGTTTTGTTAATTTATTCTTAAATTTTTTATATAGGTCAACTGGAAGACCATCTGGTCCTGCACTTTTTCCTGATTTCATATTATCAATGGCTAGTCCAACTTCTTCTTGACTAATTTTAGACTCCAGTATCTCCCTATTTTCATTTGGAATACACGGTATAAATAGTTCATTCAAAAACCCATGTAGTTTTGTTAAGTCAGATTCATTTTTGGTATCATATAATTTTTCATAGTAATCTCTAAAGGCTCTATTAATTTCTTAAGGATCTATAACTACCTGTCCATTACTTATAATACTGGTAATTGGTGTTTTCGATTCTAATTGTTTAATCTGCCATGCCAATAACTTTCCTGATTTTTCACCTTGTTCATAAAAAGATTGTTTCAATCTTAGAAGACTCGAGGCAGCTCTATTCGCTGATTTTTTGTCATATTCAGCTCTCAAAATCAGTAATTCGTTCTCCAACCTTGGATCTCTTCCTGCATATACTCTTTCTTGAAGAATTTTTATTTTATGTTCCAACTGGACTCTCTCCTCTCGAGTCTTCTTAGATTTTGAACCTGTATAACTAATAATATGTCCCCTAATAAAAGCTTTGAAAGCCTCCCACTTTACACATGCTGATGTTTGTGTAGTATTGATATCAAAAAACTCATCTATCTGTTTTTCTATATACTTAACAAATTCCTCATCCTGAAGCCATTTATGCTGAAATTGCCATCTACCTGGTTCCTTTGTCAATTTCTTATCTACATACGTTAGACAGCAGGGTGCATGATCAGAGATCACGATGTTATCATAAAAACAGTTTTGAATCTTGGACCTTAATTCTGTGGAGATCAAAAAATAATCTATACGTGAGAATGTCTTGTAGGTATTGGAATAACAAGAGTATGCTTTAACTTGTGGTTTCATTTCTCTCCATATATCTATCAATTTCAATTCTTTCATAAAATGATTAATGGTCATCCTACATCCATTGTGCGTACAGTCCAGTCCTGTTGATCTATCTATACTGGGATTCAATGTACAATTAAAATCCCCTGCTATTATATGTTGCCCTGTAAGTGATGATAAGATAAGAAATAAATTGGCAAAGAACTTTTGATCATCTATATTGGGACCATATAAGTTCACCAAATTTATGTTTTCTAATAGCAAAGATCCTTGAATGATTACATATCTTCCAAATTTGTCTCCAATTACATTTTTCACTTGAAATGGGACTGATTTATGTATGAGAGTCATAACTCCCCTGGCTCGGGATGAAAATGATGAGGTGAAAACATTTCCTTGCCATCTACTCCTAATTCTTTTTACATCTTGCTCTATTAGATGAGTTTCTTGTAAAAACACAATTTTTGAACCCATGTCTTTTATTTTATTCATAACTTGTTTAAGTTTTTTTAAATTTTGTAGACCTCTGCAATTCCATGAAGTTAAATTAAGATTAACGCTTTGATTTATAATCAATAGGGAGTTTGGGATTACCTTGCAGTGTAAACATGCTCAAACAGAAAAGCAAAAAAATGAGTGGTTGAACATTCACCCTACAAACTACACACAAACAAATTCCCCCTTCCCACATTTGTGGCAATCCCCCCAAAAGCAAAAGAAAAATTCCGTCTCCCGATATAGCCATCGACCGTTCCACACCCACGAGGATCAGCCAAAGCCACTCCTTCTTCATCCTCCCAATCACCCTAACTCTACTGCTTTTAATAACGTAACATTAACTCTCTTCTGTAATTTTCCAATTTAACTCCAAAATTTTTTTAGCAATTTTGTACTTTTTTTTTTAATATGTAATACATTCTATATTTTGTAATCTTGTTATATGCTTCTAATCAGATAAATGCTCAAATATTCTACCCTATATTCTGTTCATGCTTAGCTCCCACCAGTCTCTTCCTGGATCTTCTTGATGAGCTCCTGCGCCTCCTCGGGGGTCTTGAAGATGCGTGTTCTGCCCTCATATGTGACCAGAAGTCTTGCAGGGTGAATCACTCCATGACGAATCTCAAGGTTGCGCAGTTCTTTGCGGATGGGGTCAAACTGCTTCCTTAATTGTTGGATTCCTGAGGCCAGATCTGGGTAGAACCGCACCTGCTGATCTTGGTATTTAATTTCTCCTTTGGCCCGCACCGCGTTGGAGATCGTCATCCTGTCTTTGTAGCTGAGGAACTTCATAATTAGCGTCCTCGGTGCTGCCTTGTTACCTCTCGGTGGGCCAATTCGGTGGGAGCTTTCCAAGACGACTGATGATTTTAGCTCCGCGTTGTTCAGCGCCTCCGGGATCCACCCCTCCAAAAAGGAGCATGAATCACGACCTTCGGCTCCCTCCGGTAAACCCACCAGCCTCAGGTTGTTCCTTCTGGACCGAGATTCCAAGTCCAGAACGCTATTTTCCAGATCTTTATTTTTTTTTCCAAAGTGCGCACCTTTATTTGAAGTCCGCTGATTTCATCCTCCGCACTTGAAACACGAAGCTCCGCCTGCGTCACTCGCTCCACGCAGTCACCCAACTCCTTTCTCATTGCATCCAACGCTGCCATAATCCCATCAAGTTTAGCGGAAAAGTCTGCTCTCATTGAGCTAATGGCAGCCAGCACTGCACCTGTGCCGCCATCGTCAGCAGCAGCAGTTACCGCACCACCGCTAGTTTCATCCGCCATATCCGCAGCTTTTTCTACTGCGCCACAAACTTTAAAGTCCGTTAATTTGGACTGCTTCGGCGATTCAATTTTTCCCCCTCCTGATTTCCGAGCCTTAGTCTTCACCGGCATATCCTCACCTAAACGCTGGGAAAAGTTCTGTTCCAAATGAGAGAGTTATTTGCCGAATTTTTATTTCCAGGGGCAGAGCAGAGTGATACGTGTCCTTCTAGGCGGCCGCCATAACCGGAAGTCACAACAACTGATTGTTGATGTATGGGTAGACATAAGCCACTTCTCTGGCGTTATCTTATCGAGGAGGAATGTAAACAAGGGTACCAAAACACAAGGTCAAATCTGCACAGTGCACTCAGAGAATAAAAAAATTTCTCTCTCTTCGATTCTGTGCTTCAATTTCATACAGGCTTGAATCATACTTTAGATCATTCTCTGGAGAGCACTCAGCGATCCACAGATGTTATCCACCTACCGAAACATAGGTAAAACATGTCCAGAGAGTTCGTTCTCTCTTCAATGCATGCCAAGTAGTAAATTCCATGTTAATCCTGCCGCTGACAGTCAGTGCTCCCCCCAGCTGGACGAATTGTTGAATTTGTTAAGGGAGCTACGCCGGGGTCCGCATTTGATTAGCTCACCCAGATAATTTCGATACACTAGGAAAACTCCAGGGGCCAAAACAGAAGATCCTGTGATCAGTTCAATCTCAGTCGAATCACACAGACACATGAATTCCAATGCCATGAGTCTCCCTTGGGTTCCCCCTGACCCGCTTCTTCTTTTAAAGGTGACAATCGCATATAAGCCGCTTTCCAGATCCATAATTTCCATTTGGATTAAGATTCAGCCAGGAGAAGAGTGACATTGCAAGCTGGGATCAGAAGGGAGAGGATTAGGAGGGAGAGGGAAGAAAAGCGTCTGCTCTCTCTCAGAAGCGGAAGTAGAAGAACCTGCGGCAGATTTCCGCAGGTTGAACAACGCCACAGCGCACGACCGCTACCCAATCCCGCATAGCCAAGATTTTTCCGTTCATTTGCCGGGGGCGCGCATTTTTTCTAAGATAGACTTGGTCCGCGGTTACCACCAAGTCCCAGTGCGCGCTGAGGACATACCCAAAACAGCGGTAATAACTCCGTTTGGTCTATTCGAGTTTTTGCGAATGCCATTTGGGCTTAAAGGCGCTGCGCAGACATTCCAACGCATGATGGACGCGGTGTTGCGCAATCTCCCCTTCGTATTCGTCTACCTGGACGACATCTTAGTAGCCAGTGCGTCCAAAGACGAACATGAAAACCACCTCACGGCAGTTTTCCGGAGGTTGGGAGAGCACGGTTTAATAATCAACCCTGCGAAGTGTCAGCTCGGGGTGACGCAGATTGATTTTTTTGGGGCATCGCGTCTCTCCAGAAGGAGCGGTTCCGCTGCCTGACAAAGTGCGCACGGTAGCAAATTTTCCCCAGCCACAAACGGTCAAGGCGTTACAGGAGTTTTTGGGAATGGTGAATTTTTATAACCGTTTCCTCCCCCGCGCAGCGCAGCTCATGCAACCATTGTATGCCGCACTCGAAAAACAAAAACGCACAAATAAGATCGAATGGTCTCCGGAGCAAGAGCGAGCGAGCATTCTCGGAGGTCAAAACAGCCCTGGCAAACGCTGCGTTGTTAGCACATCCAGACCCAACGGCCCGCATAGCGCTCACTACTGACGCGTCAGATGTGGCCATAGGGGCGGTCGTGGAGCAGCATGTAGCCGGGGCTTGGCAGCCGCTAGCCTTTTTCAGCAGGACTTTGCGCGATAGTGAAAGAAAATATAGCGCATTCGACAGGGAGTTGTTAGCTCTCCACTTGGCCATTCGCCACTTCCAGTTCTGGCTGGAGGGACGCCGTTTCACCGCGTTCGTTGACCACAAGCCGCTGACATTCGCGATGGCCAAGGTTTCAGAACCGTGGTCGGGCTGGCAGCAAAGACAGCTGGCCGCCATCTCAGAGTTTACTACCGATATTCAGCACGTGGCAGGTAAACTGAATGTAGTGGCAGACTGTCTCTCGCGCGCCGTGGCGGCCCCAGTCCGCGTAGGGATAGATTATGCAGCCATGGCCGCGGATCAGGTTAGCGACGCGGACGTGCGTGCGCTCCAGTCTGGACCAACAGGGTTAAGGCTGGAGAGCAGGGTGCTGCAAGACGGTATGCCCCCCCCCCCCCAATCTGCGATGTCTCCACTGGGCGACTGCGTCCTGTGGTACCGGCCGCGTGGCGCCGCCGCGTTTTTGATTCGATTCATTCTCTGGCGCACCCGGGAGTGCGCGCGTCAGTCAAAATGGTAGGAGAGAAATTTGTATGGCCAAGCCTGCGCAAACAAGTTAAGGAGTGGGCAGCAGCCTGCATGGCTTGTCAACGAGCCAAGGTACACAGACACATGAGAGCTCCCTTGGAGCTGTTTCACATCCCGGCTAAGAGGTTCGATCATGTTCACGTGGACCTCATAGGCCCCCTCCCGCCGTCACAGGGGTGCACACACCTTCTGACAATGGTGGACCGCACCACGCGCTGGCCGGAAGTGGTCCCACTGGCGTCAACCACAGCCGAGGAGGTGGCGCGCGTGTTTTTAACAGCATGGGTAGCGCGCTTTGGAGTCCCGTCGGACATTACGTCCGACAGAGGTCCTCAATTTGTTTCCGAACTTTGGTCAGCAATGGCCCGGAGGGGGTAACGATCCACCGCACAACCGCATACAATCCGCAGGCTAATGGGTTATGCGAACGTTTTCATAGGTCATTGAAAGCGGCTCTCAGAGCGTTGCTGACAGATGCAAATTGGGTAGACAGACTACCGTGGGTTTTATTGGGGTTGCGTTCTGCACCTAAAGAGGACTTAGAAGCCTCCCCGGCTGAGCTAGTTTTTGCGCAGCCACTTCGGCTGCCCGGGGAGTTTCTCCCAGATAATCCTGCGCCAGATAGCTCCCCGTCTCAGTGGTTGCAGCGTAGCACAGAATCGGGCACGCTGCCTGGCCCCGTTCACCACAGTTTTCCGCGCGTTTTTGTGCCTAACGCTTTGAAAAACGCGGAGTTTGCTTTTGTCAGACACGATGCCCATCGCCCACCGCTGCGACCACCTTATGATGGACCATTTAGAGTGCTGGAAACAGGGGACAAGCATTTTATGCTAGATTTGGGGGGCAGGAAGGAAAAGATTGGCATAAACAGGCTCAAACCCGCCTTTGTGGTGGCGGACGAGGATGTGCTGTTGGCCAGGGCTCCTCGGCGCGGCAGACCCCCTCGGGGACATTCCCCAGAACACCCACAGGGAGTGACAAACAGTTCTCACCCCCAGACAGCAGCTCCCCAGCAGGATGGCGCCGCAGAAGTGGCGAAGCCCGCTTACAGCAGATACGGGAGGAGACTGAGGCCCAAGCAGCACGTGGGTTAATGTGTAATGATTTTATCATGACATGCAGACTGTTATTCTGTTGTTCCATCTTAGATGTTTGGGGGGGGGAGTCATGTGGGACACATATGTATCACTTTAAGCTTCACATCTCAGAGTAGAACAAAGAACTGGGTCTCCTTGGAGATAACAGGAGGATGTGAAAATTTAGTCTTTGGTATGCAAGAGACGGCCTTGGGGGATTTCCTGGTCTGCCAGAGACTATGAGGAGGATGTTATAGGATTTAAGGAAAGATGCATTGTTACTTGTGATTAAATGCAATGTGACTGTGAGCTTTGAAGGTCCTGGATATATAAAGGACGAATGTCTGTGTTTTCCCTCTTTCTGCTTGGCTGATGTTGGAAGATGTGAATAAACCTGTCTGGTGAGATAAACTCTGCCTCGTCATTTTCACATTTCCACAATAAAGCCATTTCTAAAGCTTTGGGACTCCACCAAACCACAGTGAGAGCCATTATCCAAAAGTGGTGAAAACATGGAACGGTGGTGAACCTTCCCAGGAGTGGCCGGCCGACCAAAATTACCCCAAGAGCAAAGCGATGACTCATCCAAGAGGTCACAAAAGACCCCACAACAACATCCAAACAACTGCAGGCTTCACTTGCCTCAGTCATGGTCAGTGTTCATGATGCCACCATACAAAAGAGACTGGGCAAAAATGGCCCACAGGGCAGAGTTCCAAGATGAAACCCACTGCTGAGCAAAAAGAACAAAGGCTCATCTCACTTTTGCCAGAAAACATTTTGATGATCCCCAAGACTTTTGGGAAACTATTCTGTGGACTGACGAGACAAAAGGTGAACTTTTTGGAAGGTGTGTGTCCCATTACATCTGGCATAAAAGTAACGCAGCATTTCAGAAAAGGAACATCATGCCAACAGTAAACTATGGTGGTGGCAGTGTGATGGTCTGGGGCCGTTTTGCTGCTTTGGGACCTGGAAGACTTGCTGTGGTAAATGGAACCATGAATTCTGCTGTCTACCAAAAATTCCTGAAAGAGAATGTCCAGCCATCTGTTCGTGACCTCAAGCTGAAGCACACTTGGGTTCTGCAGCAGGACAATGATCCAAAACACACCAGAAAATCCACCTCTGAATGGCTTAAGAAAAACAAAGTGAAGGCTTGGGAGTAGCCTAGTCAAAGTTCTGACCTGAATCCGATTGAGATGCTGTGGCATGACCTCAAAAAGGCGGTTCATGCTCGAAAACCTCCAATGTGGCTGAATTACAACAATTCTGCAAAGATGAGTGGGCCAAAATTCCTCCACAGCGCTGTAAAAGACTCATTGCCAGTTATCGCTAACACTTAACTGCAGTTGTTGCTGCTAAGGGTGGCCCAACCAGTTATCAGGTTTAGGGGGCAATCACTTTTTCCACATAGGGCCATGTAGGTTTGGATTTTTTTTTTCTCTTAATAGTAAACACCTCCATTTTTTTTCTCAAATATATGTATTTGTTTTCATTTTTCCAGAAAAAAAAACAAAAACAAAGACAAAATACACACACAAGTTGCTCAGCAGCAAGAAAGAACAAAGAAAAACAAAAAGCAGGCAGCATAATCAGCA
Organism: Pholidichthys leucotaenia; assembly: GCA_020510985.1. Taxonomy (NCBI): domain Eukaryota; kingdom Metazoa; phylum Chordata; class Actinopteri; order Cichliformes; family Pholidichthyidae; genus Pholidichthys; species Pholidichthys leucotaenia. Next base: position 76,869,615 of record CM035847.1, read on the forward strand.
CAAAGATGAGTAAATTTTAAGAGCAAATAACAGCTCGAGACAGAATGGTGGACAAATTTCCTCCAGTATAGTCTGGAAACGGTTTCCATATACGGCTAAATACATCAGTTTTAGAATATATGAAGCAACTCAAAAAGTCAAGTGGAATGTGCTCCAGTATTAGACTTCTCCATCCAGAAACTGTAGGAGCTTTATATGAAATCCATTGCAACAAAGTATTTTTCCGGGCTCAGAAGGTTAGAATGTTATACAATTTACTGTTAAATTTATTTCCAATGTGTCTGGTTGGTAAACCAAGAAGAAGAGACAGTGGATCAAGATCAAGGTTAATTTTCAGAATTTTCTTAATTTCAATAAGAATGGACTCCCAATATCCCTGAATCTTGACGCATGACCATAAACAGTGAGTGAGGCTTCCGTCGTGAGTTCTAACATTTAGGACACAGTGAAGAGGAGCCTGATTTAAATTCAGACATTTTGTTTGGGGCCAGATGGGCTCTATGTAGTAGTTTAAGTTGTAAAGCCCAGGTACGGTTACAAATAGTAATTTTTTTTGGCAGCATTCCAAATCTTACACCACATTTCTTCTCTAATTTTAATATCCAATTCTCTTCCCCAGGTTCGAGCCAAAAATAGGAGAATCAACATTACAATGACCTTTCAATACCTTGTAGCACATGCTAAGTGACATTTCCCTGGAACTGAAAAACAGCTTTTCAATATCAGAGGTCTCAGTGTCCTCAAATAGTGATGTATCTATTTTTGATAAAATCCCTAATTTGAAAAAAATGAAAAAGATTATTTTTACCTAATTTGAAGACCTCAACCACCTGATCAAATGGCATAAGAATTCCTTTCTTAAAAACACAACCAAATGTGGAAATACCCTTAGAAACCCACTCCCCAAAACCAGAATCCAGCAGTCCGGGAAAAAAGTCTGGATTGTTGGCAATTACAGTGAAAGTGGAGGTTATCCCAGCTCTCCCCTCAATGCACTGTGCTGCTTTCCAAGCCTTAGTGTTAACAGATATCGGGTTACTGCAGCATTTCTTTATAGTTTGCATACTTTTTAGAAAGAGCAAAGTATTAAGAGGGCGTTCACATAATGACGCTTCTATATCCAGCCACATTGCAGAAGTATTTTTGCAAACCCACTCTCTTGCATACATGATATTTTTTGAGATCAGGGAGGTCTAAACTTCCCCCATATGGCCAGGAACCTGTAATGTTGACATTTTTATGAGTGCCCTTTTTTTGCTCCATATAAAGGAACTAAACCAGCCCTTTACTTTTTGAATAAGTTTGTGTGTAAATAAAATAGGAATTATTCTCATCGGATAAAGCGAGGATGAATACTCATTTTAAGAAGCAAGATTCTCCCTAACCATGATATAGGGAGGCAATTCCAACACTCGAGATCCTGTTTGATTTCGTCAAGTAACAAGACATAATTTGCTTTAAACATTTCATCAAAACAAGGTGTAACAAATATTGCCAGGTACACAAATTCTGCTGGTGACCACTTGAAGGGAGAGCCAGGAATGTGGCATGACCTTAGATTTAGAGAAATTAATCTTATAACCAGAAAATAAGCTAAACTTATTGATGATTGAGATGACACTATGCACTGAAACAGTTGGGTTAGAAAGAAACAATAAAACATTGTCAGCATATAATGAAATTTTGTGAGCTCGTTGCTCGGTAGTAATGCCAAAGACAGTAGCCTCACTTCAGCTAGTGGTTCAATCGCAAGAGTGAACAAAAGAGGGGAGAGGGGACAGCCCTGTCTGTTCCCTCTTCCAAACTCAAAGTTTTTAGACCTAAGCCCATTTGTGATAACAGCTGCCAAAGGACAACTATAAAGGACTTTAATCCACGTAATAAAATTAGGATCCAGCCCAAACTGCTGCAGAGTGTAAAGCAAATAGGACCACTCAACGTGGTCAAATGCTTTTTCCACATTGAGAGAAACTACCAGACCATCCACCGCATGCTTCTGACAACTGAATCACATTTAGAAGCTGTCTGACATTATTACATGAATTGCGACCCTTGATAAAGCCCATTTGATCAGGATTTATTAGATGGGGCAAGATTCTTTCTAGGTGTGTTGCAAGGATTTTTGACAGTATTTTTAAATCAACATTAAGTAAAGAAATTGGTCTATAAGAGCTGCAATGTTCTGGAGATTTTCCTTTTTTGAGAATTAAGGATATAGTAGCTTCCCTGGGGGGGGGGGGGGGGGGGGGGGGGACACCAGTACCAAACGAGTCACTTGGCATATCTAAATACAGCTTTGACAGCAAATCCCTAAATTCTTTATAAAATTCTGATGCGAGTCCATCCGCACCTGGTGCCTTCCCATTCTGAAGAGATTTAATTGCTCTGTGCACCTCAGATTCTGATATTTCTGCATTGAAGTCAATTTTTTGAATATCTGATAACTTTGGAAGTTTAATTTGTGAAAAGAACGTTGCCATTAATGATTGAAAGTTGTTACATTGTTCAGACTTGTATAAATTTCTGTAAAATTCTAGAAAAGCCGTATTAATTACCTCAGGATCAGTGGAACAGAAGCCATCCCCATCAGAAATTGAGGCTATTGTTTGGGAAGCTATTCGTGTTTTTGTTAAGAAAGATATATTTACCTGGTTTATCCCCATGCTCAAATGTTTTTTGTTTGGCAAATTTGAATTCGTCTATAGCATTTTGTGTCAGCAAAGTATTAAGCGAGCACCGGATGGCATTGAGCTCCTTTAACTTGGATGATGAAGAATTTTTGAAATATTCTTTTTCTGCAAAACTGAATCTTCTTTCTAATGTGTTCTGTTGTTCTGTAATTTGACGCTTTTTGCTGTCACTAGTCTTGAAACCTGCCCACTGCTCTATTATTGGCCAGCCTAGCTGTCATGTAGATGGGCAGGGAGCCAAGGGTGTTTGCGTAAGAGCCAACAGTGGTTCTAGGAAGTTTGCACTAAACGTGGTTTCTGTTGTTATTTTCTTTTAGATTTCAGTCACCCTACTAGACATCCCTTCTTCCGTCTGGTTCACTAATCCACAATCAATACACAGTGGGGCAAAAAAGTATTTAGTCAGCCACCAGTTGTACAATGTGATTTTCTGGATTTTTTTTTTCTCATTTTGTCTCTCATAGTTGAGGTTTACAGTGGGGTAAAAAAGTATTTAGTCAGCCACCAATTGTGCACGTTCTCCCACTTAAAAGATGAGAGAGGTCTCCAATTTTCATCATAGGTATACCTCAACTATGAGAGACAAAATGAGAAAAAAAAAAAATCCAGAAAATCACATTGTCTGATTTTTAAAGAATTTATTTGCAAATTATGGTGAAAAATAAGTATTTGGTCAATAACAAAAGTTCATCTCAATACTTTGTTATATACCCTTTGTTGGCAATGACAGAGGTCAAACGTTTTCTGTAAGTCTTCACAAGGTTTTCACACACTGTTGCTGGTAGTTTGGCCCATTCCTCCATGCAGATCTCCTCTAGAGCAGTGATGTTTTGGGGCTGTCGCTGGGCAACACAGACTTTCATCTCCCTCCAAAGATTTTCTATGGGGTTGAGGTCTGGAGACTGGCTAGGCCACTCCAGGACCTTGAAATGCTTCTTACGAAGCCACTCCTTCGTTCCCCGGGCAGTGTGTTTGGGATCATTGTCATGCTGAAAGACCCAGCCACGTTTCATCTTCAATGCCCTTGCTGATGGAAGGAGGTTTTCACTCAAAATCTCACGATACATGGCCCCATTCATTCTTTCCTTTACACGGATCAGTCGCCCTGGTCCCTTTGCAGAAAAACAGCCGCAAAGCACGATGTTTCCACCCCCATGCTTCACAGTAGGTATGGTGTTCTTTCTCCTCCAAACACGACAACTTGAGTTTTTACCAAAAAGTTCTATTTTGGTTTCATCTGACCATATGACAGTCTCCCAATCCTCTTCTGGATCATTCAAATACTCTCTAGCAAACTTCAGACGGGCCTGGACATGTACTGGCTTAAGCAGGGGGACACGTCTAGCACTGCAGGATTTGAGTCCCTGGCGGCATACTGTGTTACTGATGGTAGCCTTTGTTACTTTGGTCCCAGCTCTCTGCAGGTCATTCACTAGGTCCCCCTGTGTGGTTCTGGGATTTTTGCTCACCGTTCTCGTGATCATTTTGACCCCACGGGGTGAGATCTGCTTGAACTGCTGCCTCCGCGACCCGGACCTCCGGAAAAGCGGTAGAAGATGGATGGATGGATGGATGGGGTGAGATCTTGCGTGGAGCCCCAGATCGAGGGAGATTATCAGTGGTCTTGTATGTCTTCCATTTTCTAATAATTGCTCCCACAGTTGATTTTTTCACACCAAGCTGCTTACTTATTGCAGATTCAGTCTTCCCAGCCTGGTGCAGGTCTATAATTTTGTTTCTGGTGTCCTTTGACAGCTCTTTGGTCTTGGCCATAGTGGAGTTTGGAGTCTGACTGTTTGAGGTTGTGAACAGGTGTCTTTTATACTGATAATGAGTTCAAACAGGTGCCATTAATACAGGTAACGAGTGGAGGACAGAGGAGCCTCTTAAAGAAGAAATTACAGGTCTGTGAGAGCCAGAAATCTTGCTTGTTTGTAGGTGACCAAATACTTATTTTCCACCATAATTTGCAAATAAATTCTTTAAAAATCAGACAATGTGATTTTCTGGATTTTTTTTTCTCCTCATTTTGTCTCTCATAGTTGAGGTATACCTATGATGAAAATTGGAGACCTCTCTCATCTTTTAAGTGGGAGAACTTGCACAATTGGTGGCTGACTAAATACTTTTTTGCCCCACTGTACCTATGATGAAAATTGGAGACCTCTCTCATCTTTTAAGTGGGAGAACTTGCACAATTGGTGGCTGACTAAATACTTTTTTGCCCCACTGTATAGCCTGTAGTTTTGAAAATTCTGCAGATTTTTCTTAAAACATCTGAATAGTCCTGAAAACATTGTCTTATAAGAGCAACTTAGCTATGGTTAATGCAACCTATTTATTACATTAAAAAACGTAAACCCTAAACACATTACTTCTGTCCTTATCTCATTTCTATGCTCTAGAACATGAGGGGGTTTTGCTGCTTTTAACATATTAAATTAATTTTGTCTAGTATGTTATTTCACCGGGTCAGGAAGAGGTTCTAAATAAAACAGAGAGAGAGTGGGCTTATTTAAAACTATTATCTCTTCATTTTTAATCATACTGAACACATGCTGACCTACCCGTCTGTCGTTTCCCAAGACACTTCTGCTGGTCTAAGACCTCCCGTTTCTCTCTTTCTCTCAGTTTACCCGCGTTAGAAATCTCTGTTGCACAAACAAGTCCTGGGGCTGATTTTTTTTCCCCCTTTCAGTTGGTTGAATAAATCACGCTGGAGCAACCACAATGGAACGAAAATAAACCTCTGGACAGTTCGGATGTCAGCAACACCGCTTCAGGGCGAAGTAAAACTTTTCCCCAAAGCGGCGTGGTTGACATGCAGAAAAAAATGCAGCAGATTATCCGCATTGCTGCACGGTTTTTTTGTTTTGTTTTGTTTTTTTTTAAGAAGGCAGCAGTCTGAAATGGCCTTAAAGCTAAATTACTTCTTCACAATCAGACGAAGACGTTCCAAGCACGGAGCACCGCTTTCCTGCGCCATGTTTTTTTTTTTTTTTTCCCCCATTTCTATGGTAACACGTAACTTCCATTGGCAGCGAAATGGACCTCAAATATCGCAATATTCATTTTTACACCGGTATCAAAATTTATACCGGTATTATTGTGAACGACACGATATGGCACACCCCTACTCCAGTGTTTTGATTGTCCTTTTACAACTTTAGGGGCGAAGTCTAGATAAACTGCTGCATGATCAGAGATGGCAATATGTCCAATTTTGCAGGATACCACCTGTTTTATAAAGTAACTTTAGAGATAAAAAAAGTAGTGAACACGAGTGTGACATTTGTGTGGGTTGGAGTAAAAAGTGCATTCTTTCCCTGCAGGGTGAAGTTTCCTCCACACATCCACAAAACCCACTTCCTCCATAAGATCAGACACCTGTTTTGTTTGTTTGGAAATAGGGAGGGAACCAATAGGAAGCCTATCAATCAATGGATTCATGAGACAATTAAAATCGCCTCCCAAAATGACATTTTCCAAAGGCAGTCCTGCAAGTTAAACACCATCCATCCATCTTCTACCCCTTTTCCAGAGATCCGGGTCACAGAGGCAGCAGTTCAAGCAGAGAAGCCCAGACTTCCCTCTCCCCAGCCACCTGCTCCAGCTCTTCAGAGGATACCAAGGTGTTCCCAGGCCAGCCGGGAGACATAGTCTCTCCAGCAAGTCCCGGGTCTGCCCCGGGGTCTCCTCACAGAGGGACGTGCCCGAAACACCTCAAGAGGAAGGCGTCCAGGAGGCATCCTGGACGCAAGTGTTTAACTTGCCTGAGGAGGCAAGTTAAACACCTTCATTTAAAAACTGCATTTTGTGTTTACTTGTGTTATCTTTGTTTAATATTTAAATTTGTTCGATGATCTGAAATATTTAAGTGTGACAATCATACAAAAAAAATTGAGAAATCAGGAAGGGGGCAAACACTTTTTCACATCACTGCATCTCTAAACATGTGGTTTGGGATTATAGTAAAGAATAGCCTGATAGAGCAGAGTAGGATGCTGCGATGCATTGCACATGATTCAGATTTTATACCAAATAAACTGGATAAGAGATTCAGCAGGTGGGATGGGGAGCCAACAATATTTTGGGAGCTTTTAAAGAAAAGGGTAATTAAAAGTTTTCAGGATCTAAAGAAACAATATGACTTAAATGATGGAGATTTTTACAGATAGCTACAAATGAGACATTATATGCAACAAATAATAAAAAAAAGATCAATTTAGACAAACTTGAATCAGGAATTATTAAATTATTTATTTTGGCATACAAATCAGATCTGGGTAAAAAATTAATCTCAAAATTATACCAAGCAGTGGGAAACTTCAAAGGTGATAATACAGGATATATAAAAGAAAAGTGGGAGAAAGAGGCTGGAGGAATATTAACGAAGGAGGAATAAGAGATTTGTGACATGCAGTGGAAAACAACCTGCTCCCTCTCTGGGAGAGAGTACAGCTGGAAGAATAATGCGAGGTGCTTTATTACACCACCACAAAAAAATATCAGGATACAAGTTGTTGGAGACTGTGTGGAGAAAGGAAAGCCAATCCTTTCCACATATTTTGGGAATGCCCCTCGATTGCACATTTTTGGGAGGATCTCAAGAATTTTATGGGGAAAATCTTGAAAGTGCCCCATTCACATTTGAGGCAGTGTACTTCAGAAAATGGATCCAGAGATTAACAAGTTCAAGGGACCAATATATATTCAGAGTAACGTTAGTTGCGGGAAAAAAAAAGCTATCACCAGAAAATGGCTGAATGCAGATAAGAGGGAGGAATGGAGTGAAGTGATGCATTCCATTTATGTGATGGAGAGATTTGTTTTCTCTGCTATATCAGATTTCAACAAGAATTTCTGGGAAAAATGGGTTGACTTTGTGTTACCACTGAGGGCAGATTTTACCCAGTAAAAGGATTGTATTTTGAAGACCCCTGGGTTACAGCTACAGAGTGTGTTAGTGTTGTTTGTTTTATATGCTTTGTTTATTATATTTTAACAAATATTTTTATATTTTTTTCCTTATGTCTGGATAAACATGAAGAAAATCAATAAAAAGTGAATAAAAAAGAAAATGAAAATAATTAGTAACAATACTTTGATTAGATTATAACTTTTACAACTCTATCCATTAAAATAACTGAATATTCCAGCACATCCTGTAAGCGTTTCGTCATTGCTGAAATGACATTCACATTGCATTCCTGATGACAGACCTGCTTTTTGCTGATCGAAAGCACATTGACAGAAAATCTATCAAAATACCAATGCACCGAGACTGCACCAGTGCCACACCTCTTCTAAATGAGCCCCTCCCTTGCAGCGTAAAGTGTGCGCAGTCTACAAGTAACAACAGTGCTGGCCTGTGGAATAGGCCATATAGGCGGTTGCCTATGGCGCCACCTGCTAGAGGGGACACTGCTGCAAGTCTTCAAAAACTGTTTTTTTAATTAATAAAATAAAATTCCTAACAGTCAGAGGCACCATGCAAGCAGACAAGACAGACAAATGCTAGAGCCCAAGGCCAGACGGGGGCTTCCAAGGGCTGACCAACTCTGAATCACTTCAGCAGGTACAGTGTGGAGAGTTTGCAATGACCGTGGTAGGCCGGCACAGAACTCCGTACAGGGGCCCCACCTCCACTTCTCATTAATGTACAAGTGTGCCTCTAATGTAAACAAACTGCACATAGGAACTTGTTAAGATTTGTAAAATTAAATAAATATGCAGGTAGACTAAAGAGAGAAGACAGTCCAGCTTCGCTTACTCCTCTACCCGCCAGACGACCGTTGTGACAAACTCTGCTTTAACAGCAGAACCAGCATGAGTTGTATCAGCAGTGATTTCACCCCTTACTGGCCGATGCTGTGGACTTAACTCTCTGGCTACAAACAGCTCCAATCACCAGTCCAGTATGTTGCCTCACAAATATGACTTATAGTGACAAAACAGCAAAGGTAGGACAAAATTTATTGTGGTACTGTATAAAAAGAAGTTTGTTTTTGCTTGTTTGTGTGAGCAGGCTTGTAGTTTTATTTTGTGAGGACAAGAGTGGAAGGCAGGATACATTTTATTTTGGAGGGCGCCATCATGAAAAAAAGAGGAGCAGAGGATGAATTAATGTGAGGTGAACTGGGATGCATAAACGAGCACAGAGTAGAGCTAAACAGAGAGATTTCCCCTTACTGAACCAGGACAGGTTTTTATCGGCTCCACAGCAACCGGGGGACAGTCTGAGCTGCAGGAGGCTCTGACCATCGGCTCAGGCTCTCACTCTCAGTTGCTGTGACATTTGTGGCACACACAGTTGTCTGTTGCAGCTTTGAAATTAATATAATCTGTCAGAATAATGACAGACAGCCTTCTGATTCATTTCCACTCTTTGTTTCTGTCAGTTTATCCACGTTTCCGATTCAAATGTCCACAGAACTGAGGTGAGGTTGTCACCGACCTATGCTGCTTGCAGGGTCATTTAGCCATGCCATCTAGTGTGGGTAACTCTATTTCAATAATAGTGGCAAGCCTAGATTGAAAGGGGTTTATGCAATTTTTTTTGAGCAGTAACGAGTTCACAGGTCTCTTGCTGGTATCGGGGACTTCAGGGCCTGAAAGGGTATAATGTGCATGTGTGTGCACACGCGCGCGTGCGCACACAAAGTGCCATACCCTAATCTTGCCGAGGGTGCCAAAATTGCTTGGGGTAATAACATTCCATGACACAAAACGTGAAAAACAGACTGCACTGACAGAAACTAACAAATCCACCGGCACAAAATAGGAATCCTGGCACAAACATGCACTTTAGATCATTGTAACAGGGCCACAATTCTGTATATCCTTAGACTTACCATTATCAGTCACTTGTAATACGAAGCAGCAGATCAAATGATTTCAGGGTCCACATGCAAAAACAAGAGGGCATGTGTTTAAAATAAAAGCACAGTAAAAGACAAATAATGGCAATATGCAGGATGATTTAATAACTGAGAAAAAATAAAGAAGGGAATTATTTACCTTGGAAGTAAAAGAAATTATCTTCTATGCATTCAAAAGTAACATGACACTTGTCACTTGCAGCCATTGGATATTCTAAAGAAACACAGCAAGTAATTATCATAAAGGAACAGCATGTACAGTAGCACCACAGGGCAACAGTTAAAATTTATGATAAAATGTTGCAAATTTATCACAAGAATATTAGCAAAAAAGTCACAAATTCATAAACTTTTTGAGGAAAAGTCAAATTTAAAAGAAAACCCGTCACAAATTTATGAAAAAAACTCACTTGTTGGCAAGAGCAAAGTCAGTACTCACTACTCAAGTCACATTTTTATTCGATACCTTCTTACAAAAAAGCGCTATATAAGTGCAGGTTAGTTAGTTAGTTAGTTAGTTACAGTTTTTTTGGAGATTGCTCTTACTTGTGCTCAGATGTGAGTAGAGTAGCCAGAAACTGTACTCAAGTAAAAGTAGCATTATACTGAAAAGACCATTTATCCCTGCTGTTATTAGCCTAGGAAATGGCACTCGCTAATTACCTCCGCCAAGGAGGCTATGTTTTCATCAGCGTTGGTTTGTCTGTCTGTCTGTTTGTTTGTTTGTTTGTTAGCAAGATAACTCAAAACGTTATGGACGGATTTTCATGAAATTTTCAGAGATTGTCAGAAATGGTGTATCCTACAGATGATTAGATTTTGGTGGTGATCCGGATCACCATCCAGAAGAAAACCGCCATTACAGAAAATGCGATCTACTCAACCACTAATCCTATCATTGTGAATCCAATTGCTAGGCATATGTTTTCATGGTCAAGGAATCTGAAAACGTACACACAAACACTGTATGGGGGGAACTGTGGCGCTTGGCGGAGGTCTGCACTCTCCGAGTGCTTTTCTAGTTATAAATTGTATTTAACTTGAACCTTTGTTTTTTTTTTTCCTTTACATTTGTGTATATTTTTGTTTCTGCTAGCTGTGGGATAATGAAGATACCTTGACCATGATGACGCGAGTACAAGAAAGACAAGCCACCAAAGAAATTACCTGAATAAGTGTAAGAAAGTATCAGCTAAAAGTTACTCGAGTAGTGAGTAATTACTTTCACTGATATGAGGTTTTTCTCTTAAATTTGTCAGTGCTCAATGACTGTTTTTTTCTCCTAATGACTTTTTTCTGATAAATCTGCAACCTCTTTTACACAATCTTATGATCATAAATTTGACATTTTTTACAATAAATGTACAACTGAACAATGTACAACTGCTTTTTTTCTTGTAACTTTGCAACTTTACTCATAAATTTGGGTGGAATTTCTCTTACAGTGGATCCGTATTCACAGCGCTTCCCTTTTTCCACATTTTGTTATGTTACAGCCTTATTCCAAAAGGGATTAAATTAATTTTTTCCTCAAAATTCTACACACAATACTCCATAATGATGATGTGAAAAAAGTTTTTTTTTTGAGATTTTTGCAAATTTATTAAAAATAAAAAAAACTAACAACTCACATGTGCGTAAGTATTCACACGAATTGTCTGTAGACCTGAGACAGGGTTGTCTCGAGGCACAAATCTGGGGAAGGGTACAGAAAAATTTCTGCTGCTTTGAAGGTCCCAATGAGCACAGTGGCCTTCATCATCTGTAAATGGAAGAAGTTCTGAACCACCAGGACTCTTCCTAGGGTTGGCCGGCTGTCTAAACTGAGTGATCAGGGGAGAAGGGCCTTAGTCAGGAAGGTGACCAAGAACCCGATGGTCACTCTGTCAGAGCTCCAGCGTTGCTTTGTGAAGAGAGGAGAACCTTCCAGAAGGACAACCATCACTGCAGCAATCCACCAATCAGGCCTGTATGGTAGAGTGGCCAGATGGAAGCCACTCCTTAGTAAAAGGCACATGGCAGCCTGCCTGGAGTTTGCCAAAAGGCACCTGAAGGAATCTTCAGGTGACTCATGAGGCACCTGAAGGCACTCTTCAGGTGCCTGAAGGACTCTCAGACCATGAGAAACAAAATTCTCTGGTCTGAAGAGACAAAAATTGAACTCTTTGCCATGAATGCCAGGCGTCGTGTTTGGAGGAAACCAGACACCGTTCACAACCATGCAAATGTTGGTAGCAGCATCATGCTATAGGGATGTTTTTCAGCGGCAGGAACTGGGAGACTAGTCAGGATAGAGAGAAATATGAATGCAGCAAAGTACAGAGACATCCTGGATGAAAACCTGCTCCAGAGCGCTCTTGACCTCAGACTGGGTCGACGGTTCATCTTTCAGCAGGACAATGACCCTAAGCACACAGCCAAGATATCAAAGAAGTAGCTTCAGGACAACTCTGTGAATGTCCTTGAGTGTCCCAGCCAGAACCCAGATGTGAATCCAATTGAACATCTCTGGAGAGATCTGAAAATGGCTGTGCGCCAACGCTTCCCATCCAACCTGATGGAGCTTGAGAGGTGCTGCAAAGAGGAATGGGCGAAACTGCCCAAAGATAGGTGTGCCAAGCTTGTGGCATCATATTCAAAAAGACTTGAGGCTGTAATTGCTTCCAAAGGTGAATCAAAGTATTGAGCAAAGGCTGTGAACACTTGCGTACATGTGATTTCTTAGTTGTTGTTTTTTTAATAAATTTGCAAAAATTTCAAAAAAAAATTTTCACATTGTCATTATGGGGTATTGTGTGTAGAATTTTGAAGAAAAAATGAATTTAATCCCTTTTGGAAAAAGGTTGTAACATAAAATGTGGAAAAAGTGAAGCGTTGTGAATACTTTCTGGATGCACTGTAGGTGTATCAGTCTGAGGAGAATCAGACATGTACCTTTGAATATAATCTAGATCATATAAAGAAGCTATAATAAAGCAAATATTTCCTGAGCCAGAATAGAAGAATAATTATTTAAAATCTGATGGAAAAAAAAACTGATGGTGAAAAAAATATGAATAGCATTAATTTAAAATCTATAAAATAAGATGCAATAATCCTTTATTGATCCTCATGGGGGAAATTAAAAAAAGCATTATCCCAAAAGTGACTCAAAGAATATGACCAAATGTACTTAAATAAAGCTAAGGGTTTTTCCTCAAATATGCACTTAAGGGAAAAAAATTGTCCTACAACAAAAGTAATTTTCATAAAAAGTTAACTGAGCACATTTAACTAGATATTACCCATCTCCTGATGACTTAGGCTCTCTATATATGATGTGTATTACACTAGAGGGCACATATGACTAATTTACTGCATATTTTACTCCACATCAAAAACCTTCCAAGTCGCAAAATGTAAAATTTATCAAAATAGTATATAGAAAGAAGTACAGCATATAGAAGAATACTGGCAGCTGCCAGCGGTACCCCTCAGTTTCTTTCTTTATTGTTGAGATATACTTTATATGGCATTTTGACCTTGACCTGTGACCTTGTGATCCCAAAACCACAGTCACACTTGAGGGTCGCAGGGTAAACCTGTGTACAAAGTTTGGTGACAGTAGTTTTCCTCAGTCTATAGTAATGAGGCATAGGGAATGCTAACCTTGACCTTTGACCTTTTGACTTCAAACCTAAAGTCAGAAGTCAGGGTGTACCTGTGTACCATGTTTGGTGACTATAGCTTTACTCGTTCTATAGTAATAGTGCAAAGGGAAATTTAACATTGACTTTTGACCCCAAACCTATAGTTAGCAGTCAGGGTCTAAGCTCTCCAAGATCTGTCTTTGATACAATGATGCTGATTTGAAAAGCCTACATTATTTCTTTCTGTAGTTATTGCGTTTACAAGATTCTGGGAAAAACTGATATCTGCCCTTGACCTAAGGAATGTTTTGCAGCTATTACCATTAGGTTCCTTGACCTTAAGGTCAGCAATCACTCAAATTCGAACTTGTCCGAGATTTTGCATAGATACAACTATGGTATCGATTTAAAACTCCTACATTGTTTCTTTCTCAAGTTATCACATTCACAAGCTAGGTGTTGATGCTGCTACCATTGATGCAGACGCCCATCAGCCCGGTAGGATGACGACAATACCCCTTCAGCCTTTCAGAAACGAAGAGGTAAAAAGTTACACATCTACAGTCAAAAGATACAAATATAGTAGTAAAAATATGAAAACTTATGAGAGAAAAGATGCAGACTTGCATGAAAATTTTCACAAATTTATCATAAAATGTTGCAAATTTATGACAAAAACTTGCCACAAAAACAAGAGACAAAGTCACAAATTTATGAAAAAAATTAAAATTTATAAGAAAAATTATTGAATGTAAAATAAAAAGGTTTCAAGTTTATGAGAAAAACCTCATTTATTGGCAAGGGTGGATATTTTATTTCACTGTTGAGAGGGAAAATAACCAGAGCATTTTTTTCAAGATTAAATATTGACAGCAGTGCTGTAAATATTATTGTAGTAAACCCTTATAGAGAAACCCTTATTTTCACTGTACAGACAGGAAAATTTTTCGAAAAGCAACTTAAAGACGCACTCCAGCGGCTCTAAAACCACCTCAAAAACAAATGTGTATTTCCCAAAATAGTATATTGCGACCTTGTAGCCACAAAAAAAACCCTCATTGCCTTAAAATTGCTTGGAAAGAGTTTTTACATCTTCCACCTGCTTAAGTATGTGCTGATCTATGAATATTCTTATTAGCTTCACCCATAGTCCCACCCACCAGTAACAGATGCTGCAAGATCAGCCCTCCCCTCTCCTCTGACTTGAGAACACCAAAGACTGCTTCGCTAAACAATGCCTACTCAAAACAGAGTGATTCAGCTGTACATGTATACACCGCTGACCCCTGCCAAAGCAAGAGCTGACGGGCGCCCACCGGGAAGCTCGTTGGGGGCCAGCAGTCCAATGCGCTTGCCCGCCACCGTAGAATCACAACCTTGGCGCGGCGCACATGGCCTCACCCTGGCTGCTGTGCCACACAGCCCCCCAGTTACCCAACTTGCCTCCCTTCTCTGGAGGGAGCGGGAGGGATTTAATGTCTCCCCCTCTGTCTTCCTGATTGGTTATAACATTAACCAATCAGGCTGAGCAGGAATGCTTATGTAGCTAGAAACGCTCTCTCCAAAGTTGCCCGTTTTGGGGGGGCGGAGCTTAACTGGACATTCACAGCAAAAAAACAGGCATGAGACAGTAGAGTGATTTCACTCTAGATATGTCTTGTAAGTCACAAAAAACATGTTAGAGACAAGTTAGCAACAGACAAACCTTGATTTTTGACGGAGTGTCACTTTAAGGGTTGTACCCATGTGTTCTAGTTTTTAGCTCATTCCACTGAAGTGAAAAGGAGCTAATGTAATTACGTGGCGTCCGTTGTCCGTGTCTCCATCTGTCCATCAAGATCAAAGTTCAGGAGATCTGGGCATTACCACTCCTCCTAGGAAATTGCCTCGGTGATTGCCAACCTCACTCACAATGATCCTCAGGTGCGTCTGTATCCAGATTGTGCTCAAGGTCAAAGGTCGGGAAATTTGGGAACATGTAATTTCAGAAACATCGTTATTCCTCCTAGGCAATTTCCCCAGTGGTCACCAAACTCACTCACAAGGATCCTCAGGAGGGTCTGCCTCCAAGTTGTGCACAGAGTCAATGTCAAGGTGTGACCACCCCTGTGTATAGACTAAGTAACACATTCATTAACCGCTGCCTGTCTCAAGACATGCCAGAGGAGGTGGATCCAATCAGCTGATGAGATCATCATACAGAACCCACCGGTTTCCCATCAGCTGGGGAAGATGAAAAATCCACTTCCTGTGCAGGGTCTTGGTCATTGCTGTCTCTCTCTGGTCTCTATCTTGTTCTCTCTCTCTGGCTCTTGGCTCTCTTCCCTGTCCTTATTTGGTCCACACCAATGCCCACAGTTTGGTTTGTTGTTCCTACATCTCCACTACACTATACCATTTCACCCATCCACACTGACACTACTGATGCCACTGACTGAAATACACTTCCACGCATTATCTTGCATTTTTCCAACATACTGTAATAAACTATTTGTATCACTATCCTTCCGTGTAATTATGACATAACTCTTAATAACTCATAACTCTTGGGCAGCACGGTGGTGCAGTGGTTAGCACTGTTGCCTTACAGCTAGAAGATTCCTGGTTCGAATCCCCAGGCTGGCAGGGGTTGGAACCTTTCTGTATGGAGTTTGCATGTTCTCCCTGTGCTGCGTGGGTTTACTCCGGGGGCTCCGGTTTCCTCCCACAATCCAAAGACATGCATGTTAGGTTAATTGGTTGTTCTAAATTGTCCCTAGATATCTGTTTCCTATAGGCCCTTAGAATAGAGGGTTAGTACTAGTGAAAGCGCTTTGAGTGGTCTTTGTGACTAGAAAAGCGCTATATAAGTGCAGGTTAGTTAGTTAGTTAGTTAGTTAAGCCAGGTTGTGACACAAGGTCAAAGGTCAGGAGATCTGGGCACTTACTGTATGTGATTTCAGAAAAATCCCTACTCCTTTTAGAAAACTGCACCAAACTTACTCCCAAATAATCCTCAGATGAGTCTGCATCCAGGTTGTGCTCAAGGTCAATGTCAAGGTCAAAGGTCAGGAGAGCTGGGCACTGACAAGATTTTTAGAAAAATCACTACTTCTCCTAGGCAATTACCTCAATTCTCATGAAACACACTTGCAATGACCCTCAAGGGTCAAAGACCCCTTTGGTCTTTGACAGACGGGGGACAGAAACTAAGAAACTAATTACTGATTTTAGGAAGAAGGCTGAGCTGAAGGCTAGCATCATACATGGTGAAGAGGTTCAAATTGTTAACACGTATAAACAGTATCCACTCAACTCGGCCAATTGCCAACTCGGCCTGCCATTGGGGCATGATTTACACTAAACTCAGCCGACTGCCAAGTCAGCCCATCGATTACCGTATTCAGGACTCGTGGTGTCGGAGACTGAACGCATTGTTGAAGTACTGTAATCAAAACAAAGATAGAATTAATTACAGACATTTACTCAAAAAAGTTGTATACGGTCACCTACCGCAACCTGACTGGCTCGTCATCCAAAGCTGTTCTGAGAGATGCTGGAGAGGACTGACGATAAAAATGTAAGTTTATTAAAAAAATGCAGGCAAACCGAGGCTGCCAACAAATTTTCTCAGATTTACCAAAAATAGAGAAGACTATATTTTTAAAAAATGGCGTACTCCTCCGATACGAATCGATCAATGACACGAAAAACGCACTTGGACCAATGCCTACAGTGAACTTTAACGTAATCCGTGGTGGGAAGTAATGAGTCACATTTATTCAAACATGTGTACTTAAGAAACTTTCACAAAATTGCACTTTACTCAAGTTTACTTGCTAGTCTTCATTATGGATGAAGTCACAAATTTAAAAGAAATGCTATAAGAATTCAGGTAGTTATAATGCAAAATCCAATTGGTCAAGTTGGGTATAATCCATTGACCGAGTTGGTCGGCCAAGTTGGAAAACAGCCAACTTGGTAATTGGCCGAGTTGGGTGTAAACCATATAAATATCTGGGTACTGTGTTCAACTGGCAGCTCAAGTTCAACGTAAACGCAGTGTGAGTGGGTAAATAAGGCCACCAGAGAATCCACTTACTGTGGAAGCTGAAGTCTTTTAGTGCTTCTAAAACAATCGTGTGTAGTTTTTTTTATCATTCTTCTATTGAGAGTTTTTTTAACCTTTTCTTTCATTTGCTGGTATAATGGGCTGTCTGTAAAGGACAATACCAACAGACATTTTGCATAGGGATACAGCTTCTATACCAACAGACACTCCTAAAATGTTATCGTCATTGCTGTTCTGCAATATGGCTGAATGAAGATGAAACTATGGTGGAGATTGATAGTTATGATTTGTACTCAGTTTGGAAAAATAATAAGAGGGGAGGAGGGGTTTCATTATGTTCATCACTGCAATCTGAAATTATTGATAAAATGGCATTTATTGCAAACAATCTAGTGGAATGGGTAACTGTGGAAATTAAGCTGGAGAAATCCAAAAACATAATCATAAGCGGTACAGTGCTGTGAAAAAGTATTTGCCCCCTTCCTGATTTCTTACATTTTTGCATATTTATCACACTTAACTGTTTCAGATCAAACAAATTTTAATATTAGACAAAGATAACCCCAGTGAATACAAAATGCAGTTTTTAAAGGATAATTTCATTGACTAAGAGAAAAAAAGCTGTCCGAACCTATACCTAGCCCCATGTGAAAAAGTAATTGTCCCTTCACATCATAAATTAGCTGTGACTAATCAATGTGACTAATCATACCCAAACGTATAGTGAGGGTGTGCTGGGAGCGTCTGGCTGAGGCCCCTGTCCGGGAGGTCTTCAACTCCCACCTCCGGAAGAACTTCAACCACATTCCGAGGGAGTCTGGAGACATGGAGTCTGAATGGGCCATGTTCTCCACCTCTGTTGTTGAAGCGGCGGCCCAGAGCTGCGGCCGCAAGGTGGTCGGTGCATCTCGTGGTGGCAACCCCCCGAACCAAGTGGTGGACACCAGTGGTGAGGGGGGCCATTAAGCTGAAGAAGGAGTCCTATCAAGCTTGGTTGGCTTGTGGGACTCCCGAAGCAGCTGAGGTGTACCGGCAGGCCAAGCGGAGTGCAGCTCGGGTGGTTGCTGAAGCAAAAACCCGGGTATGGGAGGAGTTCGGTGAGGCCATGGAACAAGACTTTCGGTCGGCCTCAAAGAGATTCTGGCAAACTGTCCGGCGGCTCAGGAGGGGAAAGCAGCTCCCCGTCCACACTGTGTATGGTGCGGATGGGACACTGTTGACTTCGACTGGGGACATCGTCGGGCGGTGGAAGGAATACTTCGAGGATCTCCTCAATCCCACTGATACGCCTTTCACAGAGGAAGCAGGGTTTGGGGACGAGGGGGATGACTCGCCTATCGCAGGGGCTGAGGTCGCCAAGGTGGTTAAAAATCTCCTTGGTGGCCGGGCCCCAGGGGTGGACGAGATTCGCCCCGAGTACCTCAAGGCCCTGGATGTTGTTGGGCTGTCATGGTTGACACGCCTCTGCAACATTGCGTGGAGGTCGGGGGCAGTGCCTTTGGCATGGCAAACCGGGGTGGTGGTTCCTCTCTTTAAAAAAGGGGACCGGAGGGTGTGCTCCAACTTTAGAGGGATCACACTCCTCAGCCTCCCTGGGAAGGTCTATGCCAAGGTACTGGAGAGGAGAGTCCGGCCGTTGGTCGAACCTCGGATTCAGGAGGAGCAATGTGGTTTTCGTCCTGGCCGTGGCACATCGGACCAGCTCTTTACCCTCTCGAGAATTCTCGAGGGTTCGTGGGAGTTTGCCCAACCAGTTTACATGTGTTTTGTGGACTTGGAGAAGGCATTTGACCGCGTCCCTCGTGGATTTTTGTGGGGGGTGCTTCGGGAGTATGGGGTATCGGGCTTGTTGTTACGAGCTATTCGGTCTCTGTACGACCGTTGTGAGAGTTTGGTTCGTATTGCCAACACTCGGTCAGAGCCATTCCCAGTGAGAGTTGGACTCCGCCAGGGCTGCCCTTTGTCACCGATCCTGTTCATAATTTTTATGGACAGGATTTCTAGGCGCAGCCAGGGAATGGAGGGTGTCATGCTTGGTGACCACAGGATCTCATCTCTGTTGTTTGCAGATGATGTTGTCCTGTTGGCTTCATCCAGCAATGACCTACAGCTCTTGCTGGGACGGTTTGCCGCTGAGTGTGAAGCGGCTGGGATGACAATCAGCACCTCCAAGTCCGAGTCCATGGTCCTCAGCCGGAAAAAGGTGGATTGTCCTCTCCGGGTTGGGGACAGGCTCCTGCCCCAAGTGGAGGAGTTTAAGTATCTTGGGGTCTTGTTCACGAGTGAGGGGAGAATGGAGCGAGAGATCGACAGACGGATTGGTGCAGCATCTGCAGTGATGCGGACGTTGTACCGGTCTGTTGTGGTGAAGAGGGAGCTTAGTTCTAAGGCAAAGCTGTCGATTTATCAGTCAATCTACGTTCCTACTCTCACCTATGGTCACGAGGTTTGGGTAATGACCGAAAGAACGAGATCGCGGATACAAGCGGCTGAAATGAGCTTTCTCCGTAGGATTGCTGGACTCACCCTCAGAGATAGGGTGAGGAGCTCAGTCATCCGGGAGAGGCTCAGAGTAGAACCGCTGCTCCTCCACATTGAAAGGAGTCAGTTGAGGTGGTATGGGCATCTGATTAGGATGCCTCCTGGACGCCTCCCACTTGAGGTGTTTCAGGCACGTCCCACTGGGAGGAGACCCCGGGGCAGACCCAGGACTCGGTGGAGAGACTATGTCTCCCAGCTGGTCTGGGAACGCCTTGGTATCCTCTCTGAAGAGCTGGAGCAGGTGGCTGGGGAGAGGGAAGTCTGGGCTTCTCTGCTTGAACTGCTGCCTCCGCGACCCGGACCTCCGGAAAAGCGGTAGAAGATGGATGGATGGATGGATGGATAATCACATTTTTATGAATGTGAAACTTTTTCCTCATAAATCTGAAACTTTTTTCGTTTAAATTTATAACATTCAAATGGATGTTGGTAATACTTTATTCTGTGTAATGGTTTAAATTTAAACATAGGCCTCCAACTTGCCTGGAGCCCCAGAGAACCTTGAACGGGAAAGCCAAAATCAATCTCCACAAAAGTCTGGTTGATTGAACCCAGAGTAGAACTTGAGGCTCTCTCACCTGTGGCCACAGGTAGCTGTTGGCGGTGGGCAACAGAGCTGCATGTGGCACAAATTAGACAACAACTCACTGTAGCCATGTGTTATTATCTATTACAAAGAATTAAAAAAAAACTCTCCACAGTTTCCAGCGTTTCTGGGTGTGTACAGGACAGAGCCACAAAAGAACCAAGGACTAGTCTTAAAAGATAATCCAGACCCTGCTGAAGTGCACAATAAAGCAGTGTCACATACCTTTTACAGCTCAGATGCTGTGGAGCGTGTTTCCTTTAAAAATGGTCGAAAAATGCCCCAAATACTGGGTTAACAACAATGCTGAAAATCTCTTCCAAAAGTCTCTTGGCGTGTTTTAAACTGCAGCAACTTGCTGCGCTGCCTCGGGCTTCGCTAAGACGACGAGCGGCGCGGGCTCCTCCCTGCAACCAGGAAGTGAAGATGAGAGGGGAAATTTTGGGCTTAAACACCTAAACGTTCAAACCGTGTGGAAATAAAAGAGTTTCTTTGTGCGTCCGTAAATTCTTCTTCTATTGCTGTTTCTTTGGCGGTTGGCAAACAGCTTATAGGTGCATTACCGCCACCTTCTAGAATGGAGTGTGATTCAGACTGGCATTACCCTTATTAACAACATGAAAAGTGAAAAGATCAGTTTTCACGCATTTCCAAGAGATAAAGAGCGTCGGGAACGATGGATTAGTGCCATTCATAGGCAAAATGAAGATGGATCAAAGTGGGAGCCCTCTGTCCACGCAGTTCTGTGTGGACAGCACTTCATTGGAGGTACAAATGACGATCATATCCCCCCCATATATTACTGTATGCACTGTATATGACCCACATCAATGGGTACATAATGATACTGTGATGTGTAAAGTATAGAAATTCATCTATTACCCGGGCTATTTACCATTTCTCTTCCCTGCCTGGACCCTGTTTTGTTTCCCCATGAACTAATGAACATATGCAAATGATTGTGGTATACACTCAGGCTTGTTATTACCCTCACCCAGTCCAAAGGAGTTGAAGCAAGAGTATTGTTTTTGGTCCCGTGTGCGTGTGCGCGCGCGCGCGCGTGTGTACGCGCTTGCATCCCCTGGGGGGGAGGTCACTACCCTCATATAGATGACTATATGGGTGTGTGGCTGAGCTTCAGAAACTTGAATTCCTCCTTAATAAGGGAAAAACTTAACAGCATGTTCAACTCTTATTTAGGGAGAAACTATAAAAAAATATACTTCCAATAATGGATATCTATATTTTGTGTCCGTTTGTGTCCCACAAATGTTCATATTTTCAAGACGGTATTTCAAGTTTAAATAAGCATTTCGAATATCTGAAATCATAGCCCTTATTATTGAGAACCTTTAAAAGAAAGGAACCCTTGCCTACGGAGGATGGTTTAAAAAACTTTACCCTTGCACATCCGAACAGCTAGATATAGATTGTGCACCGCAGGGGCTTGCATATCTCAAGAGCTATTGATCCGAGTACTTTGAAATTTGCACATAATTTGGGGATCACCACACGTTCGTCTTACTCTGTGATTGTTTGGGTGGCATCCGGATCTGATGCAGAATTCACATTTCATCAGTTTGGAACTTTGGAACCTGGTTGCACATCTTGAAGATGAGTGGGGCGCATGGTAGCTCAGTTGGTAAAGCATAGCTTGCAGTCCCAACTCAGTTGCAAACCACTGAATGCTAGGGGTCGCAGTATAACATCCCATCAGCACTCATGTTTGCTGGCTTGGCAGTGCCAGCCATGTGGCAATGGCTTACGGGAATGTCCAGGGATTAAATCAAATCAAATCAAATCAAACTTTATTGTCATATTGCTGTACATACAACTGTAGTGCAGGCAAGATGAAAATGCGTTTCTCTCGGCATCCATATAAATAGAAGCAGCATGATTTAACCTGTTGCACTCCTGTGTACCGTGGACGGGCACGTCTCTGCGTCCTAGAGCGCACAAGGGCGCACTAGAGCACCCTCGTGCACTCTAGGACGCACGAGGGCGCTGCGTTCTAGAGCGCACTGGGAAAAAAAAGCTGCATTTCCATTCTTCCACTACAGACACAGCCGCGAACAGATCAGATATGATTGACCTCTCATTCGACTAATAAGATCCTTCAATTGGGTTTCTGAAACCTTGAAGAACCAATGACTGAAAACCTAGCAAGAAGGACCCGCCTACCAACGCTGCAAATGCAGCGAGCCAATTGAAGCACAGAAGTTCGAAAGCTGTTTTGTGTAAGGTTGGGTGAAGAGAGACTGCTGCAGCAGATGAAAAAAGCACCTGCAGGAAGAACCGCCACAGACCCAGCAGCAAGGAGACCACCCACAAGTGCGACCTGTGTGACAGGGACTGCCATTCGTGCATTGGCCTGTTCAGCCACAGGCGGTGCATTTTTTTTTTTTTTATTCCAGCAGAATAGACGTTTAGGATTCTCTTCCATGGTCATCATAGACCGACGGAGGCCGACGACGAAGGCTGGGTGACACACACACGTTCGCCAGTCTTTTTGAATTACTACTGTTATTTGTTTTGAAAAATCGTTCGCCAAAACCGCAATCATGGAAGCGCAAAACCGCAATAATGGAATTATGGTTTGACTGGGTCGCGAGACCAGAACCAAAGCGGACCAGCGTCGCGTTCGTCTGACAGTGAGGAAAAGAAGTTCGCCAGGTACTCTGCTGCTGTGAACAGGTAAGTGTTATAAGCTAAATTATTCTTTATCCCTGAAAATTGTAATCAAAAATGACTTTTGACCGATCAGTAAATTACAACTGTGTGGCACACGAAGTCCGAAGTCCGTGCGCCACGGTACACGGTTCGGGCGCCGCGTCCGGACCGTGAACGCCCCCCCCCCCCGCTACTCTTCTGTAGCGGAGGGGGGGGGAGCCGCGGTGACTGTCGCCGCGGTCGCCACATCGCCACATGACTATTCCGTCATGTAGCAATGGCCGATGTCCGTCCTCTGTAGCGGGGTGGTGGGGTGGGGGGTGGGAGTTGTTATCTTCTACATTACAAATATTTTAGAATAATTTTTAGTGCACTGTCGGTTATTTTTTCTTGTAAAAAAAAAAGCCACATATTTTTTACGTGGCATGCTTCTTTGTGTGTAGGGGCTTGTTTGTTCATTCATTCATGAATGAAGGAATAAACAACCCCCCCCCACACACACACACAGCCCTGAGTGTCACCTTTCATTAGAGCCCAAGATGAAGCTTCTATATTGAATCATTCAAAAGTTACAGACGTTTTTCCAAACTGTGCCATTTGGCACAATTTGGCACAGTTCAAAAACGCCTGGGAAATACCTGAGGAAAAAGCTGTGTAATATATTCATTTTTTGTGGTATTGTTACAAAATTTTGACCTCAGCTGGATAACACTTGGTTCTACATTTCTGTTGTGTTTTCCAGCCCGGATCTGAAGCTGTGTGTTATTTGCAAGCATTTGTATCCAAAAAAAACACCCAGGCGAAATTTATTTTCTTCAAGTTCAGTATGTTTAGATGACTGTAACTCAGTGGCCGGAGCACTTAGACAGATTATGACTGTTTTGCCAAAAAATTCAAAGTGTTTTCTTTTAAATGAGACCAACCCCATGAAGATGCTGCAAAGGGTTGAAGAACAGCTTTCGATTTACTTTGGGCACGTTATTTTTTGGCGTTTTTAGGGAAATTGACCGGAGTGCAAGGGGTTAAGACACACTCACACATAGCTTCACCCCCCCCACCCCCACCCCCCCATCCATTCACACATCGCTGAGACATACTTGGGAGAAAAAAAACTAACTAACTATAATATACAAATAATATACAAAATGTCCGTAGGTGCAGTAGTGTGTATGAGAGATTCCGGGTCAACTGTTCAACATCCTGACAGCTTGTGGAAGGAAGCTGTTGATCAGTCTGGTGGTTCTGCCTCTGATGCTCCAGAATCGTTTACCAGATAGAAGAAGTTCAAAGTGTTTATGCAGAGGGTGAGAACGGTCATTGACAATGTTCAGTGCCCTGCTCCTACAACGGTTCTGAAAAAGTTCTTGGACAGAGGGGAGGGAGACTCCAATTACCCTCTCAGCCCCCTTGACTATCCTCTGCAGGGCTTTTTTGTCTGACATACTGCAGCTGGAGTACCATGTAGCAATGCAGTACGTCAGAACACTCTCCACCACCCCTCTGTAGAAGGTCCTGAGGATGCAGATGGGGAGAGAGACCTGTTTGAGTTTCCTCAAGAAGTGCAGTCTCTGCTGAGCCCGCTTCCTGATCCCCAAGGAATTCTTGCTCCAGGTCAGGTCCTGCGAGATCTACACTCCGAGGAACTTGATGTTCTCCACTCTCTCCACTAAACGGCCGCCGATGCTGAGGGGGACGTGCTCAGGCTGTAACCGCCGGAAGTCGATAATAATCTCCTTCGTTTTGTCCATGTTGAGCACCAGATTTTTCTCCCTGCACCAGCCCTCCAGGTCTCTCACTTCTTCCCTGTACATTGATTCCTCATCCCTCTGAATAAGTCCCACCACCGTGGTGTCGTCTGCAAACTTAATAATCTGATTCCCCTCATGTCTGGATACACAGTCATGTGTTAGAAGTGTAAACAACAGTGGACTGAGTACAAAGCCTTGAGGGGATCCGGTGCTCAGCGTGACAGAGTTGGAGATGTTGTTTCCAACCCGGACAGACTGAGGTCTCTCAGTCAGGAAATCCAGGATCCAGAGACATGTGGCAGTGTTCAGACCGAGAAGGAGTAATTTCTCCATCAGTCTCTGGGGAATAATGGTGTTGAATGCTGAACTGAAATCAATGTACAGGAGTCTGGCGTAGGTGTCTTTCTGGTCCAGGTGGGTGATGACAGAGTGTAGGGTGGTGACTATAGCATCCTCTGTGGAGCGGTTTGAACGATATGCAAACTGGAGCGGGCCGTGTGATGCAGGGAGGCAGGCTGTAATGTGTGGTTTGACAAGCCGTTCAAAACACTTCATCACAATTGGTGTCAGTGCAACAGGACGATAGTCATTCAAACAGGACACAACTGGTTTCTTTGCCACCGGTACAACGATAGAGGTCTTGAAGCATCTGGGAACGATGGCCTGACTCAGGGAGATGTTATAAATGTCAGTCAAGACATCCGCCAACTCGCTCGCGCAGTCTCGGAGCACACGTCCCGGAATGTTGTCTGGACCTGCAGCTTTGCGTGGGTTGACTCTGGTTAGGGTCCTCCGTGTGTCCGCTGTGTTGATGGTAAAAGCTGGTCCGACTGATGGTGGGGGTGGGCCAGCCCTCCCTCTGATTGTCGAGTTTGATGCTTCAAAGCGTGCAAAGAAGTCGTTAAGCCTGTCTGGAAGCGAAGTGTCGTCATCATCGACCCC
Source organism: Pholidichthys leucotaenia (assembly GCA_020510985.1). NCBI lineage: Eukaryota > Metazoa > Chordata > Actinopteri > Cichliformes > Pholidichthyidae > Pholidichthys > Pholidichthys leucotaenia. The sequence goes on from CM035847.1 coordinate 76,895,353, forward strand.
CTGCCTAGACTTATAGCCCGTCAGTGTCTGAACTCCCTGCCACATCTGCTTGGTGTTCCTAGTGTCACAGAGGTGTCCCTGGATTTTCTCCGCATAGGCGCGCTTTGCCGCCTTAATTCCCTTTGAGAGCGCAGACCTGGCTGAGCGGAGGGCGATCCTGTCCTTCGCTCTGAAAGCTGCATCTCTGGCTGTAAGCAGCGAGCGCACCTCTGCAGTCATCCAGGGCTTATGATTACCCCGCATAGTGATGGTCTTCACTGTAGTGACATCCTCTGTGCACTTTGCGATGTAGCTGGTGACCGTATCAGCATACTCCTCCACATCTGTCTTGTCTTCCTGGGAGGCTGCTATTTTGAAGACCTCCCAGTCTGTGTGCAGAAAACAGTCTTTCAGTGCAGAGGTTGCACTCTCTGGCCAAATTTTAATTTGTTTCACTGCTTGCCTGCTGCGCTTCAATAAAGGTTTGTAGGCAGGCAGCAGCATCACAGATATGTGATCAGAAAGGCCGAGATGGGGGCGGGGTATTGCCATATATGCATCTGTGTTTGTGTACACTAAGTCCAACATATTCTATCCTCTGGTCTTAAAGTCTACACATTGTTTAAACTTGGGGAGCACAGTCTTTAGGCTGGTGTGGTTAAAATCCCCCGCAACCACCACAAAACTGTCCGGGTGTGAAGTTTGGATTTCACTAATCGCATTGTGCAGTTCCCCGAGTGCCTTCTTAGTATTAGCTTTAGCATTCGCGCTCGGCGCTATGTAAACACCAGCTACAAACACGTTGCTGAATTCCCTCGGCAAATAATATGGCCGACAATTTACAATAAGGAACTCCGCCAACGGAGAGCAGTGTTTAGACACTAACGTGGCATTGACGCACCAGTTCTTGTTAACATAGATGCATAGCCCACCCCCCCGGCTCTTACCGGAGCTCGCCGTTTCCCTGTCAGCACGGAACATCACCATATCTTCCAGTTGAATGGCCTCGTCAGGAATGTTGCCGTGGAGCCATGTCTCCGTGAACGCAAGCACACAGCAGTCTCTCCACTCTCTCCGGGTTTCTCTCAGCAGACGCAGCTCGTCCAGCTTGTTTTCGAGGGAGTGGACGTTAGAGAGAATGAGCGACAGTACCGCTGGTCTGGAGGGGTTAGCCTTTAGCCTAGCATGGATCCCGGCCCCTTTTCCACGCTTTTGCTTGCGTTCGCTCCGCTTACGCCTCCTCCTCTCTCGGGTAGCTTCCAGCGGGAACTCCGCCAGAATTCCATGCTGGCGTAGAATGTCCAAGTCACAACCGATTGCCGCGATTCTTGCAGCGTGCAGTACCTTGATGTTTAATAAGGTCTCACGGTTGTAAGTTTTACAGAATGTACGTCTGGGAAGATCAAAACACTGAAAACTCTCACACTCGCTGATGCCAAGAGGGGCCGCTGCGTCCGTGCGCGCTGCCGCCATCTTAATATAATATAAATAATATAATATAATATAATATAATAATATAATAATATATAAAGGTAATAATCTTAGTAATCCCATCCATCCATCCATTTTCTACTGCTTTTCCGGAGGTCCAGGTCACGGAGGCAGCAGTTCAAGCAGAGAAGTCCAGACTTCCCTCTCCCCAGCCACCTGCTCCAGCTCTTCAGAGAGGATACCAAGGCGTTCCTAGACCAGCTGGGAGACATAGTCTCTCCACCGAGTCCTGGGTCTGCCCTGGGGTCTCCTCCTAGTGGGACGTGCCCGAAACACCTCAAGTGGGAGGCATCCAGGAGGCATCCTAATCAGATGCCCATACCACCTCAACTGACTCATTTCAGTGTGGAGGAGCAGCGGTTCTACTCTGAGCCTCTCCTGGATGACTGAGCTCCTCACCCTATCTCTGAGGGTGAGTCCAGCAATCCTACAGAGGAAGCTCATTTCAGCCGCTTGTATCCGCGATCTCGTTCTTTCAGTCATTACCCAAAGCTCGTGACCATAGGTGAGAGTAGGAACGTAGATTGACTGGTAAATCGACAGCTTTACCTTAGAACTCAGCTCCCTCTTTACCACAACAGACCGGTACAACGTCACTGCAGATTCTGCTTTGATCCGTCTGTCAATGTCTCGCTCCATTTTCCCCTCACTCGTGAATAAGACCCCAAGATACTTAAACTCCTCCACTTGGGGCAGGAGCCTGTCTCCAACCCGGAGAGGACAATCCACCTTTTTCCGGCTGAGGACCATGGACTCGGACTTGGAGGTGCTGATTCTCATCCCAGCCGCTTCACACTCAGTGGCAAACCGTCCCAGCAAGAGCTGTAGGTCATTGCTGGATGAAGCCAACAGGACAACATCATCTGCAAACAACAGAGATGAGATCCTGTGGTCACCAAGCATGACACCCTCCATTCCCTGGCTGCACCTAGAAATCCTGTCTATAAAAATTATGAACAGGATCGGTGACAAAGGGCAGCCCTGGTGGAGTCCAACTCTCACTGGGAATGAGTCCGACTGAGTGTTGGCAATACGAACCAAACTCTCACAACGGTCGTACAGAGACAGAATAGCTCATAACAGCAAGCCCGATACCCCATACTCCCGAAGCACCCCCACAAAAAAACACGAGGAACGCAGTCAAATGCCTTCTCCAAGTCCACAAAACACATGTAAACTGGTTGGGCAAACTCCCATGAACCCTCGAGAATTCTTGAGAGGGTAAAGAGCTGGTCCGATGTGCCACGGCCAGGACGAAAATCACACTGCTCCTCCTGAATCCGAGGTTTTACCGACGGCCGTACTCTCGTCTCCAGTACCTTGGCATAGACCTTCCCAGGGAGGCTGAGGAGTGTGATCCCTCTAAAGTTGGAGCACACCCTCCGGTCCCCTTTTTTGAAGAGAGGAACCACCACCCCGGTTTGCCATGCCAAAGGCACTGCCCCCGACCTCCACGCAATGTTGCAGAGGCGTGTCAACCATGACAGCCCAACAACATCCAGGGGCTTGAGGTACTCAGGGCAAATCTTGTCCACCCCCGGGGCCCAGCCACCAAGGAGAATTTTAACCACCTTGGCGACCTCAGCCCCTGTGATAGGCGAGTCATCCCCCTCATCCACAAACCCTGCTTCCTCTGTGGAAGGCGTATCAGTGGGATTGAGGAGATCCTCGAAGTATTCCTTCCACTGCCTGACGATATCCCCAGTCAAAGTCAACAGCGCCCCATCCGCACCATACACAGTGTGGACAGGGAGCTGCTTTCCCTTCCTGAGCCGCCGGACAGTTTGCCAGAATCTCTTCGAGGCAGACCGAAAGTCTTGTTCCATGGCCTCACCGAACTCCTCCCATACCCGGGTTTTTTCTTCAGCAGCCACCCTTAGCTGCACTCCGCTTGGCCTGCCGGTACACCTCAGCTGCTTTGGGAGTCCCACAAGCCAACCAAGCTTGATAGGACTCCTTCTTCAGCTTAATGGCCCCCCTCACCACTGGTGTCCACCACTTGGTTCGGGGGTTGCCACCACGAGATGCACCGACCACCTTGCGGCCGCAGCTCTGGGCCGCCGCTTCAACAACAGAGGTGGAGAACATGGCCCATTCAGACTCCATGTCTCCAGACTCCCTCAGAATGTGGTTTAAGTTCTTCCGGAGGTGGGAGTTGAAGACCTCCCAGACAGGGGCCTCAGCCAGACGTTCCCAGCACACCCTCACTATACGTTTGGGTCTACCAGGTCTGAATGGCTTACTCCCCTGCCATCCGATCCAACTCACCACCAGGTGGTGATCAGTTGACAGCTCTGCACCTCTCTTTACCCTAGTGCCCAAGACATACGGTTGCAGGTCTGATGACACAATAACAAAATCGATCATCGACCTGCGACCTAGGGTGTCATGGTGCCAGGTGCACATATGGACACCCTTATGCTTGAACATGGTGTTCGTTATGGACAAACTGTGGTTAGCACAGAAGTCCAATAACTGAACACCACTCGGGTTTAGATCAAGCAGGCCATTCCTCCCAATCACCCCCCTCCAGGTTTCACTGTCGTTGCCCATGTGTGCATTGAAGTCCCCCAGTAGAACAATGGAGTCTCCAAGAGGAGCACCCTCCAGCACCCCAGTCAGAGACTCCAAAAAGGGTGGGTACTCTGAAACATCATTTGGTGCATAGGCACAAATGATGGTCAGGACCCGTTTCCCAACCCGAAGGCGCAGGGAAGCAACCCTTTCATCCACCGGGGAAAACTTCAATATAGAGGCAGCAAGGTGGGGGGATACAAGAATACCCACCCCTGCCCGTTGTCTCTCACCTGGGGCAACTCCAGAAAAGGCCAAGGTCCAGCCCCTCTCCAGGAGACTAGTTCCGGACCCGGAGCTGTGTGTTGAGGTGAGGCCGACTATATCTAGCCGGTATCTCTCAACCTCGTACACCAGCTCAGGCTCCTTCCCCACCAGAGAGGTGACATTCCACGTACCAAAAGCCAGTTTAGAAAGCTTGGGATCAGTCTGCCAAGGTCTCCGCCTTTGACCGCCACCTAATCCACATAGCACTGGACCCCCATGATCCCTCCTGCAGGTGGTGAGCCCACTGGAGGGCGGACCCATGCAACTCCTTCAGGCTGAGCCCGGCCGGGTCCCATGGGTGGAAACCCGGCCACCAGACGCTAGCCATCGAGCCCCTCCCCCAGGCCTGGCTCCAGGGTGGGGCCCTGGTAACCCCATACCAGGCGGGGTACACTGAATCCTTGATCTAGAATTTATCATGAGAGTCTGTTGGATCGTTCTTAGTCTGGCCCTTCACCCAGGACCAGTTTGTCTTGGGTGACCCTATCAGAGGCAAATTGCCCCGGACAACATAGCTCCTGGGATCACTGGGGCACGCAAACCCCCCCACCACGATAAGGTGACGATCCATGAGGGGGTGATTAGTAATGATTAGTATTATGATATCATAATACTATGCTATATAATATGATATATAATACATAATATGATCTCATGATTAGTCATCCCATGGGTTTGTAATTTCTACACCGTATTGGTTAAAAATACTGCTGAACTTACCAAGACCCCCCCAAAATACTACAGTATCTTGATTTACAAGACCCCCAAAATACCAATGAGCACTGATATACCCCCAAAGTACTAAAATCTCTAGATTTAGACCCCCAAAAATAGTTTGATCCCACCATCAGTTATTGGGGGAGTCCCCCCCCCCCAAGGGATTATCTATAACTGAGGTCAATGGGTTCGACTGTAGCTTGAGTGGAGACTCCAGTCAGCCATATTATACAAAACCAAAAATACAATTTGAATACCTGGACTATCAATCAGATATGAGTAGACATCAGGCCACTGAACGTCAGGCCACTTGGTGGGGTCATTCTTCCATGGTAGTTTGTACGGGCATTCAGTAACTCCTGCTGCCATGAGCTTCAGCTTATATCGTGCCCTAGCGCTTTCGTCCAGCTGGTCATAATACTCAAAAGACATTCTCGATTACTTCACTGCTATAGTTTCTGTAACATAAACAGCACAAATCGGAAAGACGCTAACTCCAAACCATTGCGCAGTTCAAACGTCACACACAGCCTGAACTTCGGACGACATAACGCCACATGGTTTTGTTTTCACCGAGTGCCCAAGTAGGTCGACCGGAAGTGATGACACTGCGTTGTTGTCCATAGCCTTGAAATTAGATCTGTTGTCCTTATGAACCTAAATACTGCCTTATAGACTACATCCCCTGAATTTCTCTGTAAAATCTCTTTAATGTTGAGCTGGGTTTTGTTCCTGCATAGATAGTCCTCCAATGCTGACTGGGCTAAATGATATTTTGGACAGTGCATAAATATATGTTCAACCTTTTTGTTGTTTCCACAATAATGACAGTTGCCATTTGGGTGTTTTTTTTCATTATAACTAATGTACTATTCAGACCTGTGTGACCTAATCTTAATCTAGATATAATGTCCTCCTCCTTTCTACTCCTGTGAACTTCTCTAGCTTCCCCTACTTTTGTATGCCATACAAACTCCGTCCCACTCTTCCTGCCACTTCTTTTTAATATGTGTTTTAATAATGCTCTTGACCTCTTCCTTGCTATATTTCACATTCCTACTAACTTGTCTCTTCCTAGTTGCACATTTTGTATATTTATCTGCTAGTTAATTCCCATCCACTCCAATGAGTACTGTAATCCAGATGAGCCTAATATCCACGCCTTCTCTCCATTGCTCTGCTAGAATCAGACCCTATCAAAACCTTTCTGGGTTTTACGTCTTCCACACAACTCAATGCCAAAAAGATTGCTAAAAGCTCACCAGTATACACAGCTAAGTCATCATTAACCCTTTCCTTCTTCATGACTTCTAATTCTGGAATGATGAATGCTATTCCCACAATATTATTTGTTGATTTAGATGCATCTGTATAAACTTTTATAAAGTCAGGATAATTACTGTCTAAATAGTTATTGACCTCATTCTTGTTTATCCTCCCTCTTTTGTTAACCTCTTGCGCTCTGTTGTACCGCGGACGGGCAAGTCTCTGCGTCCTAGCGCGCACGAGGGCGCTCTCGTGCGCCCTCGTGCGCGCTAGGACGCATGATCCTGATGGTGGTGATGTAGGTGGTGATGGCGTCCAAGCGCGCACTGAAAATAAAAGCTGCAGACACAGCCGCGAACAGATTAGTTCATCTGATTGACCTCTCATTCGACTAATAAGAGCCTTGAATTGGGTTTCTGAAACCTTGAAGAACCAATGAATGAAAACCTATGAAGGAGGACCCGCCTACTGTGAATGCAGGAGCCAATTGAAGCACAGAAGTTCGGGCTGGGTGAAGAGAGACTTACTGCTCCCACAGATGAAAAAAAAGGATGCAGGAAGAACCTGCTGCAGACTCCGCAGCACGGAGGCCACCCACAAGTGCGACCTGCACTCATTCCAGCAGAATAGACGTTTAGGATTCTCTTCCGTCATCATAGACCGACGGAGGCCGACGACAAAGGTTGTAAATCATTTGCCAAAACCGCAATAATGGAATTATGTTTTGACCGGGATCCACGAGCGGACCAGCGTCACGTTCGTCTGACAATGGGGAAGAGAAGTTCGCCAGGACAATGTGGCTGTGAAGAGGTAAGGTGTTATAACGTTTAACGTTTAAACGTTTATTTATCCCTGAAAATTGTAATCAAAAAATGACTTTTGACCGATCGGTAAATTACAACTGTACGGCGCACGAAGTACGAAGTGCGTGCGCCGCGTTACACGGTTCTTCGCCGCCTCCGAACTGTGAACGCCCCCCCCCCCCCCCGCCGCTACGATTCTGTAGCGGGGGGGTGGGGGGAGCCGCGGTGACAGCGTTGCTGTGGAAACATGGCACATCCGAGTGTAATCCGTCGTGTAGCGAGGGCTGATCTCCGTCCTCTGTAGCGGGGGGGTGGGGGGGACAAACCCCCCCCCCACACACACACAGACACAGCCCTGAGTGTGACCTTTCATTTGAGCCCAAGATGAAGCTTCTATGTTGAATCATTCAAAAGTTGCAGACGTTTTTCCAAACTGTGCCATTTGGCACAATTTGGCACAGTTCCAAAACGCCTGGGAACTACCTGAGAACAAAGCTGTGTAAAATATTCATTTTTTGTGGTATTGTTACAAAATTTGGACCTCAGCTGGATAACACTTGGTTCTACATTTCTGTTGCATGTTCCAGCCCGGATCTGAAGCTGTGTGTTATTTGCAAGCATTTGTGTCCAAAAAAACACCCAGGCTAAATTTATTTTCTTCAAGTTCACTATGTTTAGATGACTGTAACTCAGTGGCCGGAGCACTTAGAGAGATCATGTTTTTTTTTTGCCAAAAAATTCAAAGTGTTTTCTTTTAAATGAGACCAACCCCATGAAGATGCTGCAAAGGGTTGAATAACAGCTTTCGATTTACTTTGGGCACCTTATTTTTTGGCGTTTTTAGGAAAATTGACCGGAGTGCAAGGGGTTAATCTAAAATCCACTTTTACTTCTTCCAGATACCATGGTGGTACTGCAGAAAGAGGGACTGTTGGACATACTTCTTTATCAGCAACTCTTAGCTCCCTGATTTTATTCTCTATTATCCATCCAAAGCTTCCAATTTACCTCTTTTCCTTCTCTTGACAAGGCTTCAGTACATTGTGTATTGGGTGATTGTCACTATATCCTCTTATGTTGATCCAGTATGTAGCTGCTATCTGAGTTCTTCTCAACTCCAGAGGGATCTCATTCATCTCCACCTGGAACGCTGCTATTGGAGTAGTTTTTATGGCCCCACAGCACAATCTCAGAGCTTGGTATTGAATTGTATCCAACTTTTTCAATAGTGTTTCTGAAGCTGATCCATACATAATACACCCATAATCAAACACTGACCTAATTAAAGCAACATATAATGTTTTTAAAGCACCTCTACTTGCTCCCCCATTCTCTTCCCCTCAAACATGTAACATTTAAAACCTTCTTACATTTTGTCACAATTTTCTCAACATGAAAATTCCAAGAACAACTCTTATCGAACCACACACCCAAATATTTGAAGTACTCAACTGTTTCTATGTTTTGAGCATACATTTTAAGACTGACTTGATTGTTTACTCTCTTCCTAGTAAATAACACAGAATTTGTCTTCCCCACAGAAAACCTAAATCCCCATTCCAGTGCCCAAGCCTCAACTTTATCAATTGCCTGCTGCAACTTTTTAACAATAAATGACAGATTTCTTCCTCTTGTTCACATAGCACCATCATCTGCAAACAAGAAAACACCATCTCCTCCCAAACCTTGTTGTATAACTAATAGTATCTTTTTACCAGTATCACTCAGGTTTTTAATCATTTTATAAGTCACTTGATCTTTCCCTGGAGTTGTCTTACAAACTTTCCTGAATGTGTGATTTAACTCATTCATTGAGAAACACTTATTATCGCATTCTCAAATTCTGCCTCATCTTGCAACGCTCCTACATTATTTAATTTTGTGTGTTCTCTCCCACTTTTTTCCACATTGCTCAAATTATGTGCACTACTTATTTTACTGAAAATTCTAACTAAATGTTCTGCCTTTTTATTATCATCTACTATCAAACTCTTTCCCTTTTCCATTTGTTAGAAAAATTCTTCTTAACCTTCTGTCAAGAATCAGGCAGGATCAAAGTTTCAGCAAATGTAATTACACTGGCCAGTGGAGAACAATACAAAAACAGTTTCAGAGCCTATTCGTGCATCATTCTGACTCAAACACACATCGCTCAGTCCTTTAAGCCCTTCGTTATCCGAGAGGTGGAGGAGAGAATGTCCATGATGATTGGTGCAGTACATCTGGTAAAAACTTGGTGTACAGATTATCTCTTTCTCAGGAACTGTCACACTCACTCAGCACCAGTCACACAGGAACAGTACAAGTGAACTAAAACAAAGTGATAACAAAGTACAGCTGCATCAGCATCTTTAGCACTTTCACACAGACTGAGACAAAGCAAATCAAAAATATGAAACTTTTTTATCATTTTCCCCCTTTGATGCCATGCAAGGCATCATAAAAGAACATTTTATGGCATCTAAAACCCCATCTGGCAGCTATGATTAGCTCCAATGCATTTGCGTACAACAGATCCTAACTAATTAGGGACGGGGAAAGTCCGGCATTGGCCCTGCTGCTCCAGGCACCGGCTAACACTCATATAGAAAAAACAGTTAAACAGTTAAACAGTCACTTGTTGAGGATTTTTAGTGGAATAAAGGTTGCAATGTGGATTAAACAGTCTCTTGCTGAGGGTTTTAAGCGGGGTAAAGTTTGCAATGTGTCAAATGCACCCAAGAGTCACGTCCTTTGACTTTCATGGCTGTTGCCGTCGCCAGGATGAGTTTGTGTGGTCCTTGCCAGGGAGCGTTGGCCCAGTTTTTCTTTTTGATGACTTTAATAAGGACCAGATCCTCCGGTTTGGCCAAGATGGGTGTTTCACCGTGGTACCTCCTGGGAAGAGCAGCATGAACACCTCTATCAGTCAATATTCTTAACATGTAATCAGCTAAGCACACCTCCTCATCACCTGAATTGAATAGCCTTAATGGTGGGAGTAGGTAAGGTTTGCCATACATTATTTCAAATGGGGATAACACCCCTTTGGTGGGAACTATTCTTATGTAAAACAGAACTAAGGGCAGGCAATATATCCAATTTTGTCCTGTTTCTGCCATTGTTTTTCTAAGCCTTTTTTTAATGGTCCTATTTGTGTGTTGCACCAATCCTGCAGATTGTGGATGGTAAGCCGAGTGGTTTTTCAGGTTAATGTTGAGTGCTATGCCTAAGTGTGATATAATCTGATTTACAAAATGTGTTCCATTATCTGAGTAAATCTTTTCAGGTCTTCCAAGTCTGGGCACAATTTCTGCTAGCAGTTTTTTTGCTACTGTAGTAGCGTTTGGATGAGTGCAAGAGAAGGCTTCTGTCCATTTGGTAAACATGTCACAAATAACCAAACAATATCATTTGCCTTCACATTTATCTAACTCAATGAAGTCCATACAGATGTTTTGAAATGGATAAGTTGATGCAGGGAAGGTGCATTTTTCAGGCCTTAAGTTCCCTCAAGCATTGTTTTCTGCACAGATTAGACATTTTTTTACAAAATTGAGTAGCAAATTGTCTGACTCCATAAGCAGTAAAGGATCTGTTTAGCTTAGAGATCATACCCCCTGCTGATACATTTGAAACCCCATGTAGCAGAGTAGAGGCCTGCTGAAACAGTTTGCGTGGTAAAATGGGTTTATTGTTGCTGCATTTGTAAAGGTTGGAGGTGTTGTCAAAGATCACTCTTTTGGCTCCATCTATAAATTTCGGCTAGTGGTGTTGTTTTCTGGGCCTCAGTGAGAATGTCATGTGATAAGTTTTCTGTTAGTGTTAAAAGAAGGCCTGGTGTTGTGTCCTTTCCTGTATGACCGAGTGCAGCAGCCTTGGCTGTTCGATCTGCAAAGCTGTTGCCCTTAGAAACGATCTGTGCCATTGTTGTGTGCTGCACATTTGCATATGGCTAATTTAGAGGGAAGTTTTACACTGTCTGAGAGTTTTAAAATGAGGTCTTTGTTTTGGATTGGCTTTCCTGTTGATGTAATAATGCCTCCTTTATTTCACTGTTGTGCAAAGTGATGTATGGTAGAAAAGGCATACTGACTGTCAGTATACACTGTGAGTGCTTTTCCCTGACCTAATTTACAAGCTTCAGTTAGAGCAACTAATTCAGCTGCCTGTGCAGAATAATGTGATGGGAGTTTTTGTGCCCGTAAAATGGTGTCATGGGTGACAACTGCGAAACCTGATAAGTTTGAACCAGTACAGTCACATTTGGAGGAGCTGTGAACAAACAATGTGAGATCAGAGTTCTCCAAAGGTGTGTCCTGCAAATCAGAGCGTGGCAATGTTTCATTCTCAATTTCTGCCAAGCAGTCATGAGGTTTGCCTTGTGTTGAGATGGGCAAAAAGCTTGCTGGATTTGTTACCGTGCAACGTTCAATGGTTAGATGAGGCTGTGATAATAACACTGTCATGCATGCAAGGTGTCTGGAGGGTGAGAGGACGAGGCGAGGTTGTCTGATTTGGAATCCCGGCTCCGCTGCATTGAAGCACCGTCTGCGCCAGTTACTCTTGACGGACACCCCTTAGCTGCAGTGGAGCTTGCTAGCATAGCTAACCCCATTAGCGGTCCTCTGGCTCTCCTCAGCAGCGAGGAGACTGGGTGGGTGACGGTGAGAAGGAAGCCTAGTCGCAAAGCCCTGGTACACCTCCAACCTGTTCACGTTTCTAATCGTTTTTCCCTGCTCAGCGACACACCCGCTGAGGAAAAAACTCTGATCATTGGCGACTCTGTAGTCATAAACGTGAACCTAGAGACTCCAGCGGCCATAGTCAAATGCATTCCTGGGGCCAGAGCAGGTGACATCGAGTCAAATTTGAAAATGCTGGCTAAAAGTAACTGTAAATACTCCACAATTGTTATTCACGCTGGCATTAATGACATCCGTCTCCGGCAGTCGGAAGTCACGAAACTTAATGTAGAATCGGTGTGTGACTTTGCAAAAACAATGTCAGACTCTGGAGTATTCTCTGGGCCCCTCCCCAATCTGACCAGTGATGACATGTTTAGCCGCTCATCATCCTTGAACCGCTGGCTGTCTGTGTGGTGTCCTGCAAATGACGTGGGCTACATTGACAATTGGAGCTCATTTTGGGGAAAACCTGGTCTTATGAGACGAGACAGCATTCATCCCACTTTGGATGGTGCTTCTCATTTATCTAACAATCTGGCATCTTTTTTATCCAAATTTCCAAAACCTTGACTACTCAGAGTTGGGACCAGGAAGCAGAGTCGCAGTCTTACATGCCTCCTTACACAGCTCCTCTTCATCCGCCACCCCTCAACTTAGCCCCTGTCTTCCCCATCTGAGAATCATTGTCTGCTCCATCCAAAGTAAATAAAAATATAATATATAAGCATCCCAAAGTGATGAAGCAAAAACTTGGTAAAACGCAAATTAAACATAAAGCCTCTAAATTGAATGATTTGGCCTCTGTTCCTCCTCATAATTTAAAAATTAAATGCAGTTTATTAAATATTAGGTCTCTAACTCCCAAGTCTCTGTTAGTCCATGATCTGTTAATTGATCATCAGATTGATTTAATATCCCTTACAGAGACTTGGTTAGGGCAAGAGGATTATGTTGGTTTAAATGAATCAACTCCCTCTGGTTATTTAAACTGTCAAAATCCCAGAAGTTCTGGTCATGGAGGAGGAGTAGCAACAATTTACCATTCCAAATTACTAGTTAATGTAAAGCAAAAAACATGTTATAATTCCTTTGAGGGCCTGGTCCTCAGTATTGGGCACTTTAGCAATTTTAGGTTAAACCCAATTTTATTTGCCATAGTTTATCGTCCCCCATCAACCTACTCAGAATTTTTATCCGAATTTGCTGATTTCTTAGCTGATTTAGTGCTTAAATCTGATAGAATAATTATAGTAGGGGACTTTAATATACATGTGGATGTAGATAGTGACTGCCTTAATGTGGCATTTAATTCAATATTAGACTCGATTGGGTTTTCTCAGAAAGTACGAAATTCTACTCATTATCTCCACCATACATTGGACTTTGTTCTGACATATGGCATAGAAATAGAAAATCTTGTAGTGTCTCCTCATAACCCTGTACTGTCAGACCATTGTCTGTTAACCTTTGATTTTACTATTTCTGACTATTTGGCTCCTAAAGAAAAATATTATTACAGTAGATGCCTCTCAGATGATGCGGTTACCAAATTTATGCAGATTGTTTCCTCTATGCCATGTGTCAACACAACGGAAATAAGCTATAGACAGCTTGCTCCTTCTGTAATTGATAACATGGTGGATAGTGTTACAGCTTCTCTGCATCAGACTCTAGACTTGGTGGCCCCCTTAAAAAAGAAAAAGTCTAATCAGAGATTTCTAACTCCTTGGTTCAACACAGAAACTCGTAGCTTAAAACAGAAGACTCGTCAATTAGAAAGAAAATGGCACTCGACTAATTTAGATGAAATCTATTTAGCTTGGAGAAATCATCTTTTAGTTTATAAAAAATCTCTGAGAAAAGCTAGAATGAGTTATTATTCTGCATTAATAGAAGAGAACAAGAATAATCCCAGGTTTCTTTTCAGTGCTGTAGCCAGGTTGACAAAGAGTCAGGACTCTGTCAATCCTAGCATTCCCTTAGAGCTTACTAGTCAGGACTTTATGAACTTTTTCAATAATAAAATTTCATCCATCAGAGATAAAATCAATCAGATTCTTCCCACAGTTAACTTAAATACTGTAACTACTACAACTCCTTCAACTGATGTCTGTCTTGATGAGTTTACTCCAATCGACCTTTGTGAGTTAGACAAAATAGTTTCCTCATCCAAACCTTCAACTTGTCTTTTAGACCCTATTCCTACCAGGTTATTTAAAGAAGTCTTCCCACTTATTGGTAGCTTTATTCTTCATATAATAAATTCTTCATTAACTTTAGGCCATGTACCGCAGGCTTTTAAAACGGCTGTAATTAAATCCTTACTCAAAAAGTCAACGCTAGATCCAAGAGCTTTAGCTAACTATAGACCAACCTCTAATCTCCCTTTTATTTCAAAAATCTTAGAAAGAGTTGTTGCTACGCAATTATTTGACCACCTGCAGGGAAATGGTTTACTTTAAGAGTTTCAATCTGGGTTTAGAATCCATCATAGTATTGAAACAGCCTTAGCGAAGGTCACTAACGACCTCCTCATCGCATCTGATGATGGACTGGTTTCTGTACTTGTCCTTTTAGACCTTAGTGCAGCTTTTGATACTATCGATCATAATATTCTACTTGATAGATTAGAACACTATGTTGGACTTAATGGAACTTCGTTGCAGTGGTTTAGATCTTATTTACAGTGGGGCAAAAAAGTATTTAGTCAGCCACCAATTGTGCAAGTTCTCCCACTTAAAAGATGAGCGAGGTCTCCAATTTTCATCATAGGTATACCTCAACTATGAGAGACAAAATGAGAAAAAAAAAATCCAGAAAATCACATTGAAGGATTTTTAATGAATTAATTGGTAAATTCCTCGGTAAAATAAGTATTTGGTCACCTACAAACAAGCAAGATTTCTGGCTCTCACAGACCTGTAACTTCTTCTTTAAGAGGCTCCTCTGTCCTCCACTCGTTACCTGTATTAATGGCACCTGTTTCAACTCGTTATCAGTATAAAAGATGCCTGTCCACAACCTCAAACAGTCAGATTCCAAACTCCACTATGGCCAAGACCAAAGAGCTGTCAAAGGACACCAGAAACAAAATTGTAGACCTGCACCAGGCTGGGAAGACTGAATCTGCAATAGGTAAGCAGCATGGTGTGAAGAAATCAACTGTGGGAGCAATTATTAGAAAATGGAAGACATACAAGACCACTGATAATCTCCCTCGATCTGGGGCTCCACGCAAGATCTCACCCCGTGAGGTCAAAATGATCACGAGAACGGTGAGCAAAAATCCCAGAACCACACGGGGGGACCTAGTGAATGACCTGCAGAGAGCTGGGACCAAAGTAACAACGGCTACATCAGCGACACACTACGCCGCCAGGGACTCAAATCCTGCAGTGCAAGACGTGTCCCCCTGCTTAAGCCAGTACATGTCCAGACCCGTCTGAAGATTGCTAGAGAGCATTTGGATGATCCAGAAGAGGATTGGGAGAATGTCATATGGTCAGATGAAACCACAAGAGAACTTTTTGGTAAAAACTCAACTTGTCGTGTTTGGAGGAGAAAGAACACCATACCTACTGTGAAGCACGGGGGTGAAAACATCATACTTTGGGGCTGTTTTTCTGCAAAGGGACCAGGACGACTGATCCGTGTAAAGGAAAGAATGAATGGGGCCATGTATCGTGAGATTTTGAGTGAAAACTTCCTTCCATCAGCAAGGGCATTGAAGATGAAATGTGGCTGGGTCTTTCAGCATGACAATGATCCCAAACACACCGCCTGGGCAACGAAGGAGTGGCTTCGTAAGAAGCATTTCAAGGTCCTGGAGTGGCCTAGCCAGTCTCCAGATCTCAACCCCATAGAAAATCTTTGAAGGGAGTTGAAAGTCCATGTTGCCCAGCAACAGCCCCAAAACATCACTGCTCTAGAAGAGATCTGCATGGAGGAATGGGCCAAAATACCAGCAACAGTGTGTGAAAACCTTGTGAAGACTTACAGAAAACGTTTGACCTCTGCCATTGCCAACAAAGGGTATATAACAAAGTATTGAGATGAACTTTTGTTATTGACCAAATACTTATTTTACCAAGGAATTTACCAATTAATTCATTAAAAATCCTTCAATGTGATTTTCTGGATTTTTTTTTCTCATTTTGTCTCTCATAGTTGAGGTATACCTATGATGAAAATTGGAGACCTCTGTCATCTTTTAAGTGGGAGAACTTGCACAATTGGTGGCTGACTAAATACTTTTTTTCCCCACCGTATCTGATAGGTTCCAGTTTGTTCATGTAAATAATGAGTTTTCTTTCAACTCAAAGCTTAGTCATGGAGTTCCACAGGGATCTGTGCTAGGCCCTACTCTTTTTAGTTTATATATGCTTCCGTTAGGCAACATTATTAGAAAGCACTGTATACATTTTCATTGTTATGCAGATGACACACAGTTATACCTGTCAATGAAGCCAGATGATAGTAATCAATTAGCCAAGTTATAAGCCTGTCTTAAGGAAATTAAAGCTTGGATGACTTGTAATTTCCTGCTATTAAATTCAGATAAGACTGAAGTCATTCTTGTTGGTCCAAAAAACCTTAGAAATACCTTTCCAAATCAAACTTTCAGTTTGGATGTGGTTACTTTTTCTCTTAATAGCTCTGTGAGGAACCTTGGAATTATTTTTGATCAAGAGCTGTCCTTCAATTCACATATTAAATTTGTTTCTAAGACTGCCTTCTATCATTTGCGTAATATTGCCAAGATTAGGAGCATCTTGTCTCAGAGTGATGCTGAGAAACTGATCCACGCTTTTGTTAGCTTGAGATTAGATTATTGTAATTCTTTATTATCAGGCTGTCCTAAAACATCTTTAAAAAGTCTTCAGCTGATCCAAAATGCTGCAGCAAGAGTTTTAACAGGTACTAGAAAGAGATATCATATCTCTCCGGTTCTGGCCTCCCTTCATTGGCTTCCCATAGAGTTTAGAATTAAGTTTAAAATCCTTCTTCTTACTTACAAAGCTCTAAACAATCAGGCTCCTTTTTATTTAAAAGATCTGATACTACCGTATTATCCTAACAGAGCACTACACTCCCAAAATGCAGGATTACTTGTAATACCTAGAATCTCCAAAAGTACGAAGGGAGGCAGAGCCTTCAGTTATCAAGCTCCTCTCCTGTGGAACCAGCTGCCAATCTGGATTCGGGAGTCAGACTCGATCTCTGTTTTTAAGAATAGGGCTAAAACCTACCTTTTTGATATAGCCTACAATTAGGGAGGGATCATGTGTTTCTGAACCCTCCCTTAGTTATGCTGCTAATAGGTTTAGTCAGCCGGGGGACCTCCAGTAATGTACTGGGCCTCACTCCTTTCTTCACTCTCAATGAAATATTTTTTATGCTGGTCATTAACATCTGTTTGTTCTCTCCCATAGATTGAGTCCCCATCGTGCTGTTTGCTCTCTACATGTCTGTTCTTTTCATCTTCTCTGTCCCCTCACCCCCCAGCCAGTCACAGCAGATGACTGCCCCTCCCTGAGCCTAGTTCTGCTGGAGGTTTCTTCCTGTTAAAATGGAGTTTTTCCTCTCCACCGTCGCTAAGTGCTTGCTCACAGGGGATCGCCTGATTGCTGGGGTCTTTCTGCAACTGTGGGAGTTCCCCCTACAATTGATACTGCTATGAGATGACTGTTGTTATGAAATGGCGCTATATAAATAAAGTTGAATTGAATTGAATTGAATTGAAAATATTGCATGTGTGGTTGTAGGTCATTTAACAAAGTGTGTGGGTCTGGGACGGACACATCTCTTGGGATGACTGCTTTGTTTACCGCTTGAAGGTTTTGGACCATTCTCCAGCCTGAACATGGTCCAGCCTTCTTTACAGGAAACAAAGGTGTGTTACCTGGAGAATTTGGGCATGGTACAATGACGCTTGCTGCTTTCAGTTCCTCTATGACCGGTTTAATGCCTTCTTGGGCTTCAGGACATAGAGGATACTGTCTTTGGTATGGTGTATAATGTGATTTAACATTTATTTTGACCAACTCTGCGTTTTTTATTAACCCTACATCTGTGGAAATTTATTTTTGTATACTTTATTGATCCCCAGAGGGGAAATTGAGGGCATCCACCTGGATGGATGAAGCAGCCACGGTATGGTGCTATCCCTTTATCATTCACACACGCATTCACACCTAGGGCCAATTTAGAGTCTTCAATTAACCTAACCTGCATGTTTTTGGCCTGTGGGAGGAAACCGGAGAAATCCCAGAGTAAACCCACGCAGACACGGGGAGAACATGCAAACTTCACACAGATTACTGTTGGTCAGGGGCTGGGATGGAGTAAGACGTGGGCGAGGAATATAAGGTGCAGACTCGTCCTCCCATCCGTTGTCATGGGGAATGTACATTTGCTACTAAATAAGACAGACGAGCTAGCAGCCATGTCCCGCTACGAGAGCGTCTTCAGCGAGATTAGCATGATGTTGTTTACTGAGACGTGGCTAACAGAACTAGCAACAGATGCTAACATCGAACTGGAGGGTTTCCATGCAATACGGGCAGACCGGACACCAGACAGTGGGAAGGCAAGGGGCGGAGGAGTAATAATGTATGTCAATAACAGCTGGTGTAAACCGGGACATATCATGGTTAAAGAGCAACACTGCCGCAAAGACATGGAGTTGCTAGCTGTTAGCATACAGCCTGTGTATCTCTCGAGGGAATACTCACACATGATCTGCATTGTTATTTATGCAAATCCGACGGCGAATGCTGGGGCAGCGCATGATGCCATCCACTCAGTCACTGGCAGGCTTCTGACAGAACACCCAGATGCTCTCCTCCTCATCTCCAGTGATTTTAACCATATCTCACTGTCCCCCATTCTGCCCACGTTCACCCAGTATGTCACATGCCACACCAGAGACAATAAAACACTGGATTTATTCTATGTGAATACTAAGGAGGCGTATACCTCATCGCCACTCCCCCCACTCGGGAGATCAGATCACAACTTGGTTCATCTCCTGCCAGTGTACAAAACCCTAGTATACAGACAACCTCCTGTTACGCGCACAGTGAAGATAAGGTCTGAGGAGGCAATGGACGCTCTAAAGGACTGTTTTGAAATCAATGCCTGGGAGCAGCTCTGCGATCCACATGGTGAGGACATTGACGGCCTCACTCACACCATCACAGACTATATCAACTTCTGTGTGGACAACACTGTACCCACCAAGATCATACAGTGTTGCTCGAACAACAAACCCTGGATCAACCCTGAGATAAAATCACTACTGAGAGAGAAGAAGAGGATCTTCAGGTTGGGGAACAGGGAGATGCTGAAGTTTGTACAGAGGGAGCTAAGGAGGAAGATCAGAGAAGGAAAGGACAGCTTCAGGAAGAAGATGAAGGACAAGCTGCAACAGAGCGACATTGGTGGGGTCTGGAGAAACCTCAAAACCATCTCTGGGCTCCAGAATACCTCCTCCCAGGCCACGGGGAGCAGGGAGTGGGTGAACAATCTTAACTTGTTTTTTAATAGGTCTGACCATCCGCCCTCCTCTCCACCTGCACAACAACCACTGCTGCCTCTACAGTCATCGAGACCTGCTGTACACCCCCCCTCCACCAACACCCCCCCACTCCCAGCACACAGCCCCCCAGCCCCAGCCTGGCCCTCACTAAGACCCAGGTGAGGGCGGAGCTGAGGAAGATCAAGGCGAGGAAGGCCTCGGGTCCGGACTGCATCAGTGCGAAGCTCCTCAAGTCCTGCGCAGACTAGCTGTGTGGGATTGTGGAGCACATCTTCAACCTGAGCCTGAAGCTGGGGAGGGTACCACAGTGGTGGAAAACATCTTGTGTGGTACCCGTACCAAAGACTTCCCACCCCAGAGACCTGAACAGCTACAGACCAGTGGCCCTGACTTCTTACCTGATGAAGACCCTGGAGAGACCGCTCCTTGCTCACCTCCGCCCCCTGGTGGGACCAGCGGTGGATCCACTCCAGTTCACCTACCAGCATAGCATTGGGGTGGAGGATGCAGTGATCTTCCTCCTTCACCATTCCCTGTTCCACCTGGAGAAGGCTGGGAACACGGTGAAGATCATGTTCTTTGATTTCTCCAGTGCTTTCAACACCATCCAACCAGTGATCCTGAGGGACATGCTGCTGTGTGCAGGGGTGGAGCAGCACCTGTCATCGTGGATCCTGGACTACCTCACAAACCAGCCACAGTTTGTGAGAACCCAGGACTGTGTGTCTGACACAATCATCGGCAGTACAGGGGGCCCCCAGGGAATGGTTTTGGCTCCCTTCCTGTTCGCCCTTTATACTGCGGACTTCTCACACAACACAACACAACACACTGCCATCTACAGAAGTTCTCTGACAACTCTGCGATCATTGGCCTCATCTCCAACGGAGATGAAGGTGAGTACAGAGGACATATCCAGGACTTCATGGACTGGTGCCAGAACCCGAAACCATCTGTACGTCCCGGTCGCCCTCTGCAGTGTTGTCATCAAATGGGGTCACACCAGGTCGCTTCGCCTGCCACCCAGGGATCACCTGGACCATTGACCTTGTCTGACGCGTGTTCTGGTGGCCCACACTGTGGCGGAACAACTGGGAGTATGTCAGAGCCTGTCAGACATGCGTCCGGGGTAAATCTGACTCCTCCCCACCATCTGGACTCCTCCATCGTCTCCCCATCCCTGGTCGTCCGTGGGCCCACATTGCCATGGACTTCATGACCGGTTTGCCCTCCTCCCATGGCAAGACGGCGATCCTGACCATCGTGGATCGCTTCTCCAAGGTGGTGCATCTGGTGGACCTCCCTAATCTTCCATCGGCCTTGGAGACAGCAGTCCTCCTCACCGATCACGTCATATGGGTCAACGGCATCCCTATTGACATTGTGTCTGACCGGGGTCCACAATTTATGTCCCAGGTCTGGAGGGCCTTTTGCCGGACCCTGGGAACCACTGTGAGTCTCTCTTCTGGAAGTCACCCTCAGAGCAACGGGCAGGCGGAGTGCGCAATCAGTCCCTGGAGGCTGCCTTATGGTGCATAGAAGCCGATAATCCCTCTTCCTGGAGCACACACCTGACCTGGGTGGAGTATTCCATGAGCTCTGCGGTTTCCTCAGCTTCCAGACTCACTCCATTCGATGCGTAGTTAGGATACATGCTGCCTCTCCTTCCTATGGCCGAGAGGGAGGTCTCGGTTCCATCTGTAAGGGCCCACGCTCAGTGCTGCCGAAGTGTCTAGAGGTCTACTCAGGCTGCTCTGGCCCGCACCACAGAACACACCTGGGCCGCTGCTGATAGGAGGCGGGTCCCGGCCCCCAAGTACGTCGTAGGACAGCAGGTCTGGCTGGCAGCGAGTCAGATTTCGATGAAGGTGAAATCCAGAAAACTGTCCCCCCACTTCCTTGGGCCTTATACCATCTCCCAGGTGGTTAACGACGCGTTGGTCTAGCTTAAGCTGCCCCCTACCCTACGGGTGAACCCTACCTTTCACGTTAGCCACATCAAGCCCCTCTCGGCAGTCCCCTCTGCCCCCCCCCCCGAAGCCGCCTCCCCCTCCCCACAGCATCGACGGCCACCCCACCTACACGGTTCGACGGATTTTGGATGTTCGCCGCCGGGGCCGGGGTCTACAGTACCTAGTCAACTGGGAGGGCTACAGCCCAGAGGAACGATCCTGGACCCCCTCGTCGCGAATACTGGACAAGGGGATGCGCCGAGACTTTCACCGTGCTCACCCGGAGAAGCCCTTGGGACCGCCAGGAGGCGTTTCTAGAAGGGGGGGCCCTGTCATGGGCAGCAGTAGCGCGCCCCTCCCCTCGGGCCTCACATTCACGAATTCATCACTGCACCTGAGGCAGAAGACACACCTGCACCTGCTCATCAGCCAGCGTACTTAAGGAGGCTCCCTCTGTGCAGTCAGCGCTGGCTTGTCTGGGTATACTGCCCGTGATCAGGCAAGCTATTATAAGTCTTAAGCGTTAACACGCCGTTCACCCTATTTCCTCTTTTCCTTCTCAGGTTGCTGCCACCGTGTAGATATGTCTCCGGGATTGCGCGCGCTCTCCTGCCTCACCACACCATTCCTCAGCAGTCTACTCCACCCGGTCAGGCACCATCAGCTCATCTCCTCCCCTTACCCTTGTAGGAGAAAATATGAAATTAATAAATATGATCAGGTATAAATTATTTAATTTATATTGGTGTATTGGAATCTGAGATCGAATCTCATTTCATATACACCAGAAAAGTTAATAACACTCGTAGGGGCACCAGCTTCTATCTTTAAGAAGCAATTTTAATTTTAATTTCACTTTATACCTGTTTAATCACTCAATAAATTAATTAATAATCAGTCTCAAAATGTTTTTCGTGAATTCGATACCTGTGCTTGAAACAGACTCAGAATGAAATAAATTCTCAACAACTTCTCTCATTTTCACATATTTATTAAATGAAATGATTAACAGACATTGCAGTAATTTCATTAATCATAAAATCAATCTTGTAAATGATAGATTAACAATGTCATTATTTTCGGAACCAGGGTTAAACTGAGAAATGAATTTCTATCAGTTTGAGTTAACAGATTATGGAAACAATGCAAATTTATGGAGAAAGTTTACTAATTATATGAAAAGTCCTGGATTAATCTTAAGAAAATAAAAACGGAATTTTAACGAAGAGTTATGTTAATGGCTTCTTAATTTGCATCTGATTAGATATACAAATTATTACCGAACCTCAGACGTTTAATTCAGCAGATGAATTAAAGTTTGCAGCTCACGTGATTCCTCGATGATCTGGTCAACGTGCTTTCGTCGTCCTCAGCCCAAGATTTCGTGGATGTTAGGGGAAATATCTGCCCGCAGCTATTTCAGGGTCCACAGTTCGACCTTTAAAGTCAAGCGGGCGAAGTGGCTGGATTTTGGATGAATGACCCACAGTTGTAACTTGGATCAGAGCCAGATGTGCCGACGTTTCTTCAGTGTGTGAACAGCTGCGTGTTTTCTCCTTCGTAGACAAGAGGCTCCAGAGGTCTTCGAGAATAATTAGATTTAATCAGATCTCAAATTAGAAAAAAAAACTTTCGGACTTTAGATAAAATAATAGCTTCTGGTGTGTGATTGGTCAAGAAAAATATTATAAAAATAAAGTCAAGATTAAAATTTACATTAAAATTAAACAAACGGTGGTTTTACAGAAAGTTTAACAAAGAAAAAGAGATAAATAAAAATTGGAGTTTAACTCCGATTAAGAATTGAGCTCAAAGAAATAGGAATTCCTAGGCATTTAAGAGAAAAAGAAAAAGACATTAAAATACAAAGTTACATAAACAAATTACGAGTTATCTGCTCTGTGTTCAGAAAAGCGACACGTGGTAGAAGTCTTTGTTCTTCCCAAAGTTCTTTCTTGCTGTGTGTAGACAACAGACAATGAAGAGAGACGAACGGAGGCGAAAGGGCGAGTCCAAAAGAGACGAAAAGAGAGAGCCAAAAAAAGGAAGTAGCAGGGGGTTTTGCTCCTTTTATAAGTTCTGTTGAGCTTTCGCGGGCTTCTGGGTTGACCGGAATCTCAGCCAATGAGCGTCCTTCATGGGCGGGCTTGACGAACTTTAGTCCAATGACAGGCTTTGTCTGCGAGAAACCAATAGGATGAAGAAGCTGGGGCTCCGTGAAGACTGGGTGAAATGGGATATCGGTCCACATGAATACACACAGTTTTAAATACATTGGAATATGCTTTTACACACTTATGTATAACTAAACTAACCTTAATGTATCTTATAAGCAGTGCTTCTAAATGAACATGCAGGAATAAACATTCATTTAAACATTTTTAACATGCATATACAGTATATATATATAAAATCACAGATTAATGCATTTCACACATATTATTGATTTTCCACATTAAAAACATCAGAGTCCATTTGCTTTTCATAGTCCTGAAAAGAAGAGAAGGTTTAGAATTGAGTTTGTAATAATGTACTTTAAAGTTCACTGGTTAAATCCAGCATGTCCCAGAGTTTAAGGAAATTAACTGAGTTGTGGATCTGTGTAGGCCATGAGGGCTCCATGTCTGTTCCATGTTTATGGGGGCAATAAAGGGGCACAGGAGGAAATAGGTTGAATTCTTTTAGACTGGTTTTAGCAAAGGAATGGGATTTCAGCTGTGGCCTGGGGAAGAAAATCAGTTCTTGACTGTCTTACTCCTGGGTGAAACAAAATGTCTTTAAGCAGAAGAATAATTATTGCTGAGCCAAAGTGAGATGATGCTACACCCTACTGGTTCGTTTTTTCCCCGCTGGGTCCTGCCAGTTCTCCTTAGATTTCCCAAGTAAGTGGTAACTTGGCTCGCCCATTTCCCTTACTCCACTCCTCAGCTTACGGCTCTCGTCTTCTATCCACAGGACCTTTCCTCTGGCGAGTGACTGTTTCTGCAGCTGTGCGCTTTGGATTTTTGCTATTAATAAAATTGTCAAACGTGCCCCTCTGTGTGGTTCCTTCCTGTGTTTGGCAGCGTGCACGTGAGCTGTCAAAACTTAATTCGCTATGACATTAGTTAAACCAGCATGGCTATCAAAGCCTCTTGTAACCTGGTTCTATAAGCTTCCACACCTTCATCTGTACCTTGTTTTGTGGTTTGTACAAGCTGGATTTGAAAATTTAATCATAGGATATTGTTCAGTGACATGTTTCATAATCTTCAGTTTTATTGATCATATTGATGGTGAGTGTGGCGTGGACATGTGTGCATATCTACTTAACTCTTGGGTGCCCCGGTGTGGCTGCTCCCAGGTACCCCAGTCCGTGTTGCACTTGACCTTCGCCCTGACGTCAATGGGTTGAGGAGGAGGAGACGAGCGGAGGCGAGGTGACGTCAGCCACAGCCTCTCCAGCCTGGAGTTCTGTGAGATTGGTATAGATGGGCTCAACAGCAGGGGGACATGGAGGAGGAGGAGCAGAAACACGGCCCCTTGCCCTCACGCCAGACTCGTCATGCACCATAGAAGAGACAGAACACATATTAGTCAAATCCCCTTTTTTTCTCCTTTTACCATGGTCAATCTTTCAGATTTATCATCAGATTTTGATTTTACCGTCACAAGTCCAAATCAGCCTGTCGCCTTTTTTTTTTTTTTTCTCATCTGAAGCCACTGTTGCCCCTCAGTTGGAGAGACAATGCGACTGTGAGCTAGAGAATACAATTACACTGCAAAAAGTCAAATATAAGTCAAATGAAATAATGGTGTTTATCTGCCTTCAGGCATCCCAAACAAAAGAAAAATCAAATTTTCTTGCTCTGCTGGAAGATAAATTCATTTAAAATAAGAGAGAAGTTCTGGCAATTGATAATGTTAGTTAAAAATTAAAAAAACATCTGCCAACAACGTAAGATTAAATTGCTCAACACAAGCAACTATCATAAAGCCAGCAAAAATTCTACAGAGAACTGTACAACAAAAGAAATTACTGTCAAAACGATCTTGAGATAAAAACAAGCATCTAATACATTTCATCTCACTGAAATCCCCAGTTCAGTGTGACCTTACAACACAAGTTTGTCCTTTCACACACATACACACACATACACACTATAGCATATATTAATATATATATATTCTTCTTCCGGCTTTCAGAGAGAGCAGACGCTTTTCTCCTCTTCTCCCTCCTAATCCTACTCCCTTCTGATCCCAGCTTGCAATGTTGCGTTTTTGTCTGTGTTTTTGTCGCTCTTCTTCTGGCTGAATCTTAATCCAAATGGAAATTATGGATCTGGAAAGTGGCTTAAATGTGATTGACACCACTTTAAAAGAAGATCGGGTTAGGGGGAACCCAAGGGGGGAGACTCATGGACATTGGGAACTCATGTGTCTGTGTGATTCGACTGGAGATGCAGAAGACATCTATTGGCTATGATCACAGGACTTCTACTTTGGCTTTGGAGTTTCCAGATGTATCAGAAATTGAGGAAGGTGGGAGAGCTGATCAAAATGCGGACCCGGCAAAGCTCCTTCATCAAATTCGACCAGTTGGGGAGTGCACGAATAGCGGCATGGTGAACTGAATGGTAACTGATTCAGATGGTGGAATACATCTCGAGTCGCTAGTGCTCTCCAGGGAATGTTTTTTTTTAAGCCTGTATATGGAAATTATGAAGCACAGAATCGCATGAGAGGAAAATTTTATGCTCTGAGTGCACTGTGCAGATTTGACCTTGCTTTTGGTGCCCTGTTTACATTCCTCCTGGATGAAGATAAGGTAGAAGGGAGTCTGGCTGGATTCTCTTAACCCAAACAATCGACAAACAATTGCTGTTGTTCAGCAGACTGAGCTCTTCAAGGACAGCGTTATCATGTGTCTTACAGAACTTTGCCATCTGCATGCACGAGGAGAGACAGACTCTGGACATGCTTATCTGTGTTAGAACACATGATCATAACATCCATCTGTTGCCAGGGGGTGCCCTCTGCTGTTCACCAGCAACTGACACATCCACACTGCATCATACTGATCATATGCTGACTACACACACTGGTCTCTCTCGCTGCTTTGTTATTGTGTGATCTATATTGTCTGCTAATTGTGCATTAGAGAGTTTTTTTCTATGTAATCACAATTTTGGTCATAAAATGAGCTTTATTTTGATTAACAATGCTTTTTTCTCTCTGCCCATTGTGTCACTCCCCTCCCCCTCATTCCCTTCTTTACCCTCTATGACTGGCGCCTTCAAGGCTGCCACGGCTCTGGGATGCGCTTATAGAGCGCGCCCAATGTCAAGTCAAATTTCAATTCTCCTGTATGTCTTGCACGTATGGTAGTATTGACAATAAAACCTTTGAAGCCCCAAATAGGCACACACGTTAGTAAACAATCCCAAAACCACTTAATAATAAACAGATCTGGTAACCCAAGGTTCTCACTGTCAATCATCTTCCACCGCCCTGAAAACACATTCATTTTTGCCATCCTTCCCACTTACCGAGCACCATACTTATCTCTCCCATGCACAAATCTGCTGTTCCCCGTTAAACAAAAATCTCATTATTGTCCTTTTGCACTTCACAACAACAAGAAAAACAACCTCGGCTTCTGCCACGCTGCCTGTGTAATGTGGGTGGTTTTCTGCGTGCTCGTGTTGGTGCAGGAAGTACACAGGCAGGGACTTGTTGCTCACGCTGTCTTTATTCTGGTCAAGTATCAGAAAAAGCACACAATAAACAGTCTGCAGCTGCATATGTCACGATCTCCAGCAATGAAAATCTTTTTCTCTTTTTTTCTTTAGAAAAAAAAATATAAAAAACCATATAAAACAAAGCCTACCTGGTCAAGTATCAGAAAAAGCACACAATAAACAGTCTGCAGCTGCATATGTCACGATCTGCACACGGACAGTAAAAGAAAATGAATATCTTAACAAAATGAAATGACAGCAAACCATACAGAAGAATGCTGCGCTAGCAATAACTGACTAGCTGTTCATTCAACGTGGTCACACATTTACTCGACGATAAAGTTACTATTTTTACTTAGAATAATTTGAAACTTCGTAAATACATGGTAGTAATGCTCATGACCACTCTACAATATATAAACCTTTGTATGCATGGCTTAACAACATTTAAAGTATAAATATAGCAACAGCTCTATTACATTGCACTTACCTCCAGCAATGAAAATCTTTTTCTCTGCTGGGGTAAGTGCCGTGTGCAAAGAAAACTATCTATGCAGCTGCGAAATAAAACCACCAGGAGGCTCCAAAAATTATGTAAAAATGAAAAGCACATCTATTTTAAAGAAATTCAAAAAGGCTAAATTCTGACTCTGTTACACCCACCCCCACTGAATTTCACCCAAAATTACAGATGTGCAACGCACTGTGATCACCGCAAGTCAAAAGAAAACATGACATGGTTACACATACTCCAACTTTAAAAGTATCCCCTAAAGGATGAAGTGGAAAGAGAGTGGCGCCAAACTCACTTCCAACTTCGGGAAGTAGGATGCCGTCTACACCCCACACAAACCATCTACACTGTGTACCAAAAGCCACTAGGAAAACAAGAAAATAAAAACTTTCACTATATGACTATCCATGTCACATGCTGACATATACCGTGTGTGTAAAAGAAACTTCTAATCATGAAAAATTTGTAACACTGACCTACAAATGGCCTGCATGGATGGGTGTGTGCGAGTAATCTCTTGACTGGACATGGTCTGAATCAGTCTATCAACTGGCTTTATAATGCGTCCAAACCTAGACCTCAACCGTGTAGATACACTGGGATTTTCAGGCTGTGTAACAGAAGCTACCGTGACAGCACTCTGTGTGTGACTATTGTTGTCAGTCTGTGTTATGACAGTCTTTCCGTCTGTCTGTGTATATGTGAGTGTGTCTACCCCACAACTGGCACTCTGTCCACCCATGTGACTAACATCTCCACTAGAGTTAGTGTTAGTCACGGGACTGAAATCAGAGGCAATGGACAGGCCACTCGAACAGTCTCTCACAGACTTCTCCGGGTCACTCTGAGAGACAGAGAGGCCAGGTCTTCTGCACACAACATCAGATGACTCCACCTGGGATGGTTCAAGGAATGGTGACTGAGCAATCCACTCAACTGACCCAGTTTCATCGTTGTCTTCTGCTCAGCTGTCTCGTCACTTTGGTCTGACAGCTGAGCAGAAGACAACGATGAAACTGGGTCAGCCAGTACACCTGTGTCGTCTACTGGCAGGAAGTTGACCAGCATCAACAAATTACGATGGACGACCCTCTCCTGTCCCGTCTCAGGATTCTGGATCCGGTAAGTGTGAGTGGAGGTGTTGGCATCTACAACAGTGTAAATTGTGGATTCCCATCTGTCAGCTGTCTTTCGTTTCCCTCTCTCTCGCCTGTTAGACACCAAGACTCTGTCGCCCACAGCAATCAGTTTCCCTTTTGCTCGACGGTTGTAAAACTCAGCCTGACGACTCTGCTCCTTGTTGACATGTTCTTGAGCAATAGCCATGGCCTCTTGAAGGTCCTTTGTCAGGGACACTACATAGTGGTCATAACTACTGATTTCAGGATCTTTTAGGATGTTCTTGAAAAGGATGTCAACAGGCAGGCGTGGAACCCTACCATACATGAGGTAGAAGGGGGGGTAGCTTGTGGTCTCATGCACTGTACAGTTATACATGAACGTTAGAGTCTGGAGATGTCGGGGCCAGTTCCGTTTAGCATCAGGTGAGAGGGTACGAATCATGTTACCCAGTGTTCTATTGAAGCGCTCCACGCTACCATTGCCCATTGGGTGGTACGGTGTAGTCCGGGACTTTCTTACACCGGCAACCTTCAACAGCTCACTGATCAGCTGACTCTCAAATGAAGCACCCTGGTCTGAGTGGATTCTCTCGGGAAATCCAAAAATGCAGAAGTACTTTTCCCAGAGTTGCTTTGCCACTTGCTTGGCTGACTGATCTCTACACGGAAAGGCCTGTGCTAGTCTGGTGAAGTGGTCTGTAACCACCAGTACGTCTACAGACTTGTTGTTAGAGTCTCTGCAGTCCAGAAGTCTATACAAACAATTTCCAGAGGTGTAGAGGTCTTTATACTCTCGAGAGGTGCCCTTCCTTCCAGATCAGCGGTCTTACCGATGACACACATTGGACACTGGTGGACATACTCCTTCACATCCCGGTCTATATGGGGCCAGAAGAATCTTTGGCGAGCCAGGCTCAGGCTCCTGAACTGCCCCTGATGACCAGCCGTATCATGGATGCCCTTCAGGACCTCAGATCTGAATGAGTTCAGGGACGACGAACTGGAATCTCTTTTTCCCAGACAGCTGGTCTTTAGACACCCGGTAGAGGATACCATTGCAAGTAGTCAGTTTCTTCCCAGTGCTTCAGGTATCTGATTACCATGACAGGCCTCCTTGCACTTCTCCTCTTCCTGGACGGCCGTCGGCCTACGTTCCACAAAGTACAGCACTCTGGAGAGGACAGGATCACTCAACTGTCCTTCACGTAGTTCTCTCTCAGTGAACACAGGCAGGGGGTCTTCATCAGGGGGAACTAGCTGTGGGAGCTGCTGGAGGACATTGACAGCTCGCACCCTGGCACCGGACTCCCATAGACTGTGTGTCTCAAGGATGGCTGAGACTTCCTCTCTAGAGAACGGTCGATTCTTCGCACACTCAGATACATAAGGCTCGTCCTCTCTCACACTGCCAAAGTCCCTTTGAGTGACATTTGACTGTCTGAAGGCCTCTTGGACAGAGTCAGAGGAGACAGGCACTGCTTTCACAAGGAGCTCACTGTAAACGATCTTGTAGTAACTTTCTTCCAACAGCTGAATTCACAAACGGCCGACGACTCAGTGCATCAGCCACAGTGTTCTTGGAGCCAGGGATGTACTTGATATCGAATGTGTAAGCTGCCAGCTTTGCCACCCACCGTTGCTCACAGGCATCTAGTCGTGGTTTGGTCATGATTGTGTGAGGGGATTATTATCAGTCCATACAGTGAACATATGACCCTTAAGCCAATGGCTAAACTTGTCACACACAGACCACTTCAATGCAAGGAATTCAAGACGATGAGCGGGATACTTCTTCTGTGCTCGTGAAAGAGATTTACTGGCAAAAGCCACTGGACGTGCCACACTGTCACCCTCCTGAATCTGTGATAGCACCACTCCTAGGCTATCTAGCGAAGCGTCAGTGGACAATACAAAGAGGCGAGTGAAGTCTGGGTGCGCTAAAACTACGGAGGTCACCAAGGCTGTCTTCAGATCCTCAAAAGCTTGTTAGTGATCTGGCATCCAATCAGCCGGTGTCAACTTCCTGAACTTAACAGGGCTTTTTGTACGTGGTCTTCCCTTTCGCTTCTGCTTCTGGCCAGCCAGGAGATCGAAAAGAGGCTTTGCTATGGTGGAGTAGTTGGGGACAAAGTGCTGGTAATAGTTCACCATGCCTAAGAATGACCTGACTCGTGACTGGGACGGGGTTGCGCTGTCAGGCTCCATCAAATCTGCAGTAGTCATCTTGTTGATAGTCTCCACTTTTGCAGGATCTGTAGACACACCAGACTCATCAATGATGTGCCCCAGAAAATTCACAGACCTCCTGAGCAGCCAGCACTTCTTCGAGCTAACTTCAGGTATGCAGACGGAGGCGACTGAAAACCAGCTCTAGTCTCTCAAGGGCCAATGCTTCAGTCGGGGCAAAGACCAACAAGTCATCTAAATAGCACAGCAAGCTAAGAAAGCTCTGGTCTCCGAATATGCTGGTCATCATCCTCATGAAACTGGCTGGGCTGTTGCACAGGCCCTGAGGGAGACGGTTGTACTCGTACAGGCCCATGGGTGTCGTGAACGCGGAATATTTACGATCTTCTTCATGCAGTGGCATATTGTAAAAGCCAGACGTGAGGTCCATCGTACTGAAGAACGCATTCCCACCCAGGGCAGCTAAGCAGTCAGCTTGATGTGGAAGGGGGTGTGCATCTTTCACTGTCCGTTTGCTGAGCCATCTGAAATCCGTGCACACCCGTAGGTCACCGTTTTTCTTCCACACCAGGACAAGAGGTGAGGCAAACTCGCTGGCAGACTTCCTGATTATTTCTTTCTCTTCCATCTCACTGAGGACCTGGCGGAGCTTTTGGTATTCCAGCAGGTGGAACACGCCGGTAAGGAAGTCGGAACGGTCTTTCATCAGTAAGGCGAATACGGTGCACAAAACCCCTTGGCCCTCGCCACAGTCCAGGTAGATTGCGGGAGAAGACATCCTCAGTATCTTGCCACAAGATCAGCCAGCTTTGTACGCCATTCCGCAGACACGTCACATGACTCAAGGTCCAGGTCACTCAAGCCGACACGCTCCAGTCTTTCCTGCACAGTCTCGGCATTCGCTGTGTCCACTGATGCTTCAGCAGGCCCAACCGATGTGGCCTGGCATGAACACTTGAGCTCTGGAACCTCCATGTCTTCCAGTGCTAGGCAGGTGTAGACATCAGTGAGCTTTGCATTCCTACGCAGCGTGACAGGGCTGTCTGAGATGTTCAGGATCTTGAGAGGGACCCATCTGTCACCCCACAGAGGCGTTATGACTCTGGCAACCATAATGCCCCTAGGTGCGGAATGGGAGGACGTCGGCTCAGTCATGACAGTACTGCCCGGGGATAACTTGACATTCTTAGGAAGAGTGCCCCATACAAGAAATTCACTGCCAGCCGGCAGAGTGACAGCTCTGTTGCACTTGACTGTGCCAACCTTGTCTGGTACATCGCCATCAGACCAACGCTCCAGGCCAGCGAGAAGAGAGAGAAACTGTTCACGTTCTTGATCACCTGTAGCAGATGACGACACAGCCTTCCAGTAGCTTGCATCACTCTTGAACTGACGAATCAAATGTCTGATAACATTAGAACCAATGATCAAATTGTCCTGTTGATTCTCCACAACAAAAGTGGGCACTGACACTCTGCATCCATACACGACCATCTCAAGATTCACCACTGACTCATGTTTCACACGCACACCCCCACATCCAATGAAGACCACATCAGTCACTCCCTCACTGCCCAGGTCAAAAGCCCCAGCTTCAATAAGCTTCTCCTGTGCCACAGCACTCAGTGAGCAGGCCATCGAGCCGCTATCCATCATGGCACGAAGAGTTACTTTGTCTGCAACCACAGCAGGAGTGTAAAATAGGCTATCACTGCCCCTGAGCTTTTGTGTATTTTGAACGATAACAGTCTCTGATTTATTCAAATTCTTAACATTGTTGTATAACACGGCAGCATCAATATTGTGGGAGTTATCTACAAGACCCGTACGGCCCCCCTTAATGCACAGGTCACTTAGTTTTCCCTGTACGTTGTCTCGGACTGAAGATCTAGTGGGGCAAGAGCGCTGTGCATGGCCGGGCCCGAAGCATGTGAAACAGAGACGATTCAATCGGCAGTGGGACTCAGTGGTGTGGTTTTTGTCATTGCAGACGCGACAGCTTGTTTCAGGCTGGGCCTGGTTCCGAACTTGCCTACCACCACGTCGTGCAGCATGCCTCCCATCTCCAGTCTGCAATTTAGCTAGCAGCTCCCTGAGCATAGACATCATCTCACCGAGCATAACATCACTGCCAGACTGTTGACTCGCCGGCAGTTGGCTCTGCAGTGCAGAAGGCAGGGGTGGTCGCTGGCACTGCGGCAGAGAAGAGAGAGCCTGTGGCTGCTGCTGTGGCTGCCACTGGGTCAAAGGCATCGAATACGGCTGGTGGGCCTGAGGAGTTGGAGAGAGAGACAGCTGTTGGTTCTGAGACAAGGCAGGTGAGGGAGAGAGAGACGGCACCCCCACAAGAGCGAGAGTTGAGGGGGAGGGAAGGTTAGCACTGGGTGTGTCTGTGACACATGCATCATGAGTCTCTGTGTGTACCTCCTGGCAAATCAGTGGTGTGGCATGACTCTTAGGCACATTCACTTTCACCGAAGACACCCGCTCCCTCTGATATTCATCAGTCCTCCCCTGTATCTCCATTGTCGTCCATTCATGTATCTGTTTGTATTTAAACACAGAGGCAAATTCTGAATCTGGGCAGTGCTTCACGAACATCTTGGCAATCTCTCCTCCCATATTCTCAGCATGTCTACCCTGGCGCTTTAAGCCCTCCTCAGCAATGTCTGCTGCCTTGTTGAGGCGTATCCAGTAATCAACAGGATTCTCCCTCTGATTGGGCAGAGTCGAGTAGAAGTCTTGTAGGGGCAGGCATGATGATGTGCAGCTAAAGTACTGAGTCAGTATGTTGTAAATAACATCTGGTGTGTATGAAGAGTTAAGCGAGGGATTGCTCCTCAAGCCAATTCTGACTACGTCCCTGGCTTTCCCCATCAACCTCCCCATTACAACTTCTGTCTGCGATGAAACATCACACTTCTGTTTCCTTAAGTATGATTTCATTAACTCAACCCATTCAATGACTGTGTATTTGTCGGTACTATCACCCCTGAAAATAACAGGTTCTTTGTCAGCTTTTACTATGACATTAATGGGTGCGTTCTCACCAAGCGTATTCACAATGCCGCTAGTCTGAGTGTGTGAGTTATGTGCACTGTGCTGTGTGTCACCTACATGATGTGCTGGAACATCAGTCTGGCTAGCTCCACCAACAGCACCACTGGACATGAGTGTGGCTGCAATATCTTGGCTCCTTGGCTCCCCTATCTGTGAGCCAAGGCGCGTGATCATATCAGTAAGCTAATGCAATGTGTCATTCTCACCACTAGGCGTTGAATGGTGCGGCCCACCCTGTGACCTCTGCCCCATAGGCGATCCCAACAGGTCCTGACCTAACCCTGAATCCCTATCTCTCGCAGGCAACACAGGTGAAGCACCCAGATCCATCCCAACCAACCCCCCTGGCCGAGAATGACCTCCCATTACACCCATACCTCTCCCAAAAAAGAAGAATTTACCATCAGTATCATCACTAAGCTTAAACTTGCTCGCCATTGTACCATGAAAACAGAGAAAATAATAAATAAAAAAAAACTAATTAAAACAAAATGTCTAAATCTGAAAATAAATCCAGAATATTTATTTAGTGGACCTACAGTCCTGAGTACCTCACTACAACCAAAGCAGTAGCACAAACAGCATTCATGGACATCCACGCAATCCACACAGCTCCCTCAGCACGGCGATCTGCATCAAGCTGATCTGGATCACAGAATCACGGCACCAGTGTAACATGGGTGGTTTTCTGCGTGCTCGTGTTGGTGCAGGAAGTACACAGGCAGGGACTTGTTGCTCACGCTGTCTTTATTCTGGTCAAGTATCAGAAAAAGCACACAATAAACAGTCTGCAGCTGCATATGTCACGATCTCCAGCAATGAAAATCTTTTTCTCTTTTTTTCTTTAGAAAAAAAATATAAAAAACCATATAAAACAAAGCCTACCTGGTCAAGTATCAGAAAAAGCACACAATAAACAGTCTGCAGCTGCATATGTCACGATCTGCACACGGACAGTAAAAGAAAATGAATATCTTAACAAAATGAAATGACAGCAAACCATACAGAAGAATGCTGCGCTAGCAATAACTGACTAGCTGTTCATTCAACGTGGTCACACATTCACTCGACGATAAAGTTACTATTTTTACTTAGAATAATCTGAAACTTCATAAATACATGGTAGTAATGCTCATGACCACTCTACAATATATAAACCTTTGTATGCATAGCTTAACAACATTTAAAGTATAAATATAGCAACAGCTCTATTACATTGCACTTACCTCCAGCAATGAAAATCTTTTTCTCTGCTGGGGTAAGTGCCGTGTGCAAAGAAAACTATCTATGCAGCTGCGAAATAAAACCACCAGGAGGCTCCAAAAACTATGTAAAAATGAAAAGCACATCTATTTTAAAGAAATTCAAAAAGGCTAAATTCTGACTCTGTTACACCTGACTTCCACCTTCTCGTGGTCTGTCCCTCTGCTACAACAGTTACCCATTCTTCACCAAAGTAAACTGTAAAAACATTAAAAACACACACAAACAAATACACAAATGACCAGACAAACTGCAGTTATTTATTTGATGTATTTATTTTATTATAGTTAGAGGTTATTTTTATTTTATATATATATATATATATATATATATATATATATATATATATGTTATAGAGGTTATTTTATTTTATTTTAGACTTATTTTGAATTATACCTTAAGGAATTTTGATTGTTGTTATGTTAAAGTTAATCCTTATTATATTAGCGCCATTTCGCTTTATTTTAAGGTTATCTCTCGTTATAACCTTTATTCTCTGTTTTTTGCCTTTGTAATATTTGTCTCTCTGTCTCCTTCTTTCTATTTGAAGGTTATTATAACCTTTATCATCTCTATTTTTTGTCTTTTATATTTTGTCTTTCCTCTCTTTCTGTCTCTTTCTGCCTTAAGGTTGTTATTATAACCTTATCATCTCTATTTTTTTTTTATTTTTTTTTTCCCTCTGGGGTATCTTGCCGCAATACCCCCCCCCCCCCACGTGCAATATGTGTCCACTTTCGCAGTAGAAATGCACTTCTTTTGATGGACTCTAACTGGGACACAGTCAAGCTTTACCAAACCAGATCTCTCTGGACCTATGGTAACTACTGCTTAACTCTCAATTCTTTTATGCGTATTTTCAGATTGACCGCGGACTCTAACTGGGACGAAACACTTTTAGATCATTAATAGTTAAATTTACTCACTTCAGTCTGCCTGTGGGTTGGCTCCATCACTCTCCAGTTCCGCTCCCGGCACCTCCGGACCGTGCCTCACTTCCACAAAGCCGACCCTTTGGGGCCGGTGGGGGAAGGCTTTCCCACAGCTGTGCGCTGGCTGTCTTGGTCCCAAAATGCCGGAAGCAGGAGGAGCAATATCTGGAGTCCCTGTGGTTTGGGCGCCAGGTATGTTAGAAAAATTCTTCTTAACCTTCTGACAAGAATCAAGCAGGACCAAAGTTTCAGCAAATTTAATTACACTGGCCAATGGAGAACAATATAAAAACAGTCTCAGAGCCTATCCGCGCATCATTCTGATGCAAACATACATCGCTCAGTCCTTTAAGCTCTTTGTTATCTGAGAGGTGGAGAAGAGAATATCCATGATGATTGGTTTAGTACATCTGGTAAAAACTTGGTGTACAGATTATCTCTTTCTCAGGAACCGTCACACTCACTCAACACCAGTCACACAGAAACAGTACAAGTGAACTAAAACAAAGTGATAAAGTGCTGCTGCATCAGCATCTTTAGCACTTTCACACAGACACTGAGACAAAGCAAATCACAAATATGAAACAAATATGAAACTTTTCTGTCACCATTATTGGATAATTTAGCTTCTTCCTTATGAATTGCAATATTTTCTCCAAAACTCTTTTTTGGTTTGTTTAATTATTCTCTGTGTAGAGGATGCCTTCACAAACGAGACTGAGTTTATTTCTCAGGAAAGGTTTATTTGGAGTCACATCCTCTAACAGCAAGTATCTCAACAAAAGAGACAGGACGATCTTTCCTCAATGCTCTTATACCCCCAGAGACACAAAAAAAAAACCCCACATCAAATACATCACACCTTCCACCCACAGTCCTTCAGTAAACATATGAACCCACAGTTCTTCAGTAACATATAGCCGCCGAGGCTCGTTGGCGTCTCTGATGTTCTCTGATGTTTCATCCGCCTCGGTGGCTCCTGCTGGGACATTGTCTCTGACTTCCCGTCTCCCCAGAAACCACTTCACACCTGCCGAGGTCTCTGCCGGGGCATGTCCTTTTGGACATTTGAAGTCTGTAGAGTATGCACCGTCATGCCTACTAAATACATGTGGGAGAAAGTGCGTACCATACAAGCATGCCATATATGCGCCCTAAATATGCGCCATATAACCCCCCCCAAACGTCTAAATAAGGACAAGTTACACCTCAAATGCATAGAATCATGACATATCACACAGCACGAGAAAAAATTGGCACAACAGATCATACATCCAACTGCCTGGGCTTCAACTCCCTGCCATATCTGCTGTGAGCAGGTCTCGCTCTGCCTGTGGCTGTCTCTTGCATCTGTGGATCAGAGTCATTAGCACATCGTTGTGAAAGCTTAGCAGAGTGTCTCCCCGGCGGTCTGCCGCGGCGGGGGGCCCTGGCCACCTGTACCTGTTCATCAGCTAACACAAAAGCAGGTTTGAGTCTGTTAATGCAGACTAATTCCCTCCTGTCTTCCAAATCGAGCAAAAAATGCTTTTCCCCGGTTTCCAACACTCTGAAAGGTCCATCGTAAGGTGGTCTTAAACCTAACCTCTGTGCGTCATGTCTAACAAAGACGAATTCTGCATTCTTTAAGGCTTTAGGCACAAAAACGCGTGGAAAACTGTGATGAACTGGACCGGGGAGGGTGTGTGACCCCGCACTGCCCTGCAGCAGCTGAGCGGGGGGGGCGATCTGGTGCGGGGTTCTCAGGAAGGAATTCTCCCCGTAACCGGAGAGGTTGGGCGAAGATAAGTTCGGCCGGAGAGGCTTGCAAATCTTCTTTAGGTGCTGAACGCAACCCTAATAAAACCCATGGAAGCTTATCAGCCCAATTTGTGTCCGTGAGAGCCGCTCTGAGGGCTGCTTTCAATGACCGGTGAAAGCGTTCGCACAAACCGTTGGCCTGGGGGTTATATGCAGTTGTGCGATGAATTTTCACCCCCAGGCTGAGTGCCATGGACGACCAGAGCTCTGAAACAAACTGGGGTCCTCTGTCAGACGTTATGTCTGACGGGACTCCAAAGCGCGCGACCCAAGCTGTTAAAAAAGCACGCGCAATGTCTGCTGCTGTGGTTGACGCCAGGGGAATCGCCTCTGGCCAGCGCGTAGTGCGGTCCACCATAGTTAGAAGGTGTGTGAACCCCTGTGACAGCGGGAGGGGCCCCACCAAGTCGATATGCACATGGTCGAAACGTTTGGCTGGGATGTGAAAAGGTTCAAGAGGGGCTCGCGTGTGCTTGTGTACCTTTGCTCTTTGACACGCTGCGCAGGCTGCAGCCCATGCTTTGACCTGTTTACGTAGCCCTGGCCAAACAAACTTCTCTCCCACCATTTTGATCGACGCGCGAACGCCCGGGTGTGCCAGCGAATGTATTAAGTCAAAAACACGGCGACGCCATGCAGCCGGGACCACGGGGCGCCCCCGCCCCGTGGAGATATCGCAGATTAGGGGGGGCATACCTCTTTGATGCACCCTGTGCTCCAGCCTTAGCCCTGTTGGCCCAGACTGGAGCGCGCGCACGTCCGCATCGTTAACCTGCTCAGCGGCCATGGCTGCATAATCTAACCCAATGCAGACCGGGGCTGTGAGCGCCTCCGCGCCGCAAGCCTGGCCCGCGTCTACAACCGCCGCGTCTGCCCCCTGGGGGCCTGGCATTGCAACTGCACGCGAGAGACAATCTGCCACCACATTGTGCTTACCCGCCACGTGTTGAATGTCGGTGGTAAACTCCGAAATTGCGGCCAGCTGTCTCTGTTGTCGGCCCGACCAAGGCTCTGAAATCTTAGCCATTGCAAAAGTTAATGGTTTATGGTCCACAAACGCGGTGAAACGGCGCCCTTCCAACCAGAACTGGAAGTGGTGGATGGCCAAATGCAGGGCTAAAAGCTCCCTATCAAACGCGCTGTATTTACGCTCATTATCGCGCAATGTTTTGCTGAAAAACGCAAGTGGTTGCCAGCTCCCTGCCACCAGTTGCTCGACAACCGCTCCCACTGCCATGTTGGAGGCGTCCGTGGTTAGCGCCATGCGAGCTGCTGGCACCAGGTGTGCCAATAACGCAGCGTTCGCGAGGGCCAATTTGACCTGTGAGAAAGCGCGCTCCCGGTCCGGGGACCACTCAACCTTAGATGCAGATTTTTGCTTCTTTAACGCCGCGTACAGTGGGTGCATGAGCCGTGCCGCGTTGGGGAGGAAACGGTTATAAAAATTGACCATCCCCAAAAATTCCTGCAGCGCCTTAACTGTCTGTGGTTGGGGGAAATCCGTTATCGCGCGCACTTTATCCGGCAGCGGGACCGCACCCTCTGGAGACACGCGGTGTCCCAAAAAATCGATTTGCGCTACCCCGAATTGGCACTTCGCTGGGTTAATGATCAGCCCGTGCTCTGTCAGCCTCTGAAAAATGGCTGTGAGGTGGCATTCGTGCTCGGCTTCGGATGCACTGGCTACCAAAATATCATCCAAATAAGCGAATACGAAAGGGAGGCCGTGCAGCACTGCATCCATCATGCGTTGGAACGTCTGCGCGGCACCTTTGAGGCCGAAAGGCATGCGCAGAAACTCGAAAAGCCCGAAAGGGGTTATAACTGCCGTTTTGGGTATGTCCTGCGCGCGGACTGGAACTTGGTGATAACCGCGCACCAAATCTATTTTGGAAAAGATGCGCGCCCCCGCCAAATGAGCGGAAAAATCCTGGATGTGCGGAATCGGATAGCGGTCGTGTGCTGAAGCATTATTTAATCTGCGGAAATCACCGCAAGTGCGCCACGAGCCGTCAGCCTTGGGCACCATGTGCAGGGGTGACGACCAAGAGCTGTTCGAGCGCCTAACAATGCCCAGTTTTTCCAAGTTGGCGAATTCCTCGCGCGCGATGGCCAGATTTAGCTGGGTCCAAACGCCAAGCTTTTGCAAAAACAGGGGGGCCAGAGGTAGTTATGAAATGCTCGACCCCGTGTTTGGCAACTGACGCTGAAAATGTTGGGACCGTGAGTGTTGGGAACTGGTTGAGTAATGCATGAAACTTACCACCCGCAGCTGTGACATTGGGATGTGCAGAAGGCAGGGCCACCCGAGCTGTGCAGGAGATAGAGTAGAAAGACAGTGCATTTACAATACGTCTATTAGCAAGATCAACTAACAAACTGTTTGAGCATAGAAAGTCAGCACCTAGCATGTTGTTGTTAACTGCAGCTACCACGAAGGTCCACTCGAAGGTGCGCCCGTGGAGGGACAGGAGAAGCGTCTTCTCCCCATAGGTTTTGATCGTGGAGCCGTTCGCCGCTAACACCAGGGGTCCGCTGGCAGGCGCCAGCGTGTCCGCGTAGGTAGGCTTGACAAAACTTAGCTGGGAGCCTGTGTCCACCAGGAATTCCTTCCCTGAATTCGCGTCCGTCACGAAAAGCAGCTTGTTCTTCGTGCCGAGAGTCGCAGCTGCTACCGGCTCCCGGTCTTGGCGTTTCCCTGGCGCTGGTACCGGCACGGTGGAACGCATCTGCGCGCTTTCTCAGCGAAGCGCCGATGGTAGAAACAGAGGGCGTTGTCCGCCCCGCTTCTCCTGGCCTCTGCCGCTGCTGCCGTCAGTGGATCCGGTGCCGCAGCCTCTGGTCTCCCCTCGTCTTGTGGGGGGGCGTTCAGCTCTGCTGCTGCCGTCGTGGCTGCGTGCCGTCTATGGGCGTCGACGAGCCGCTGCGCCTCCTGGCCCAGCTCGTGGTAGTCACGGTTGTTGAGTGGCTGCGAGTTGGCCAGGGTGACTCTCACTGCTGGCGGGAGCGTTCTGAGGAAGAGGTGGGCGAAGATAAAGCTGTCGTCATCCTCGCCTCTCAGGCTCATCATCTTCGCCATCAAATCTGCCGGCCTGTCTGCTTCCCCTTCTGTCAGCGCCAGGAGCTTCTCTGCTCGCTCTCCCAGCGAGGGAGTGAAGGCTCGAATGAGGGCGGCTTTCAGTGCGCCATACTTGTTGTCTTGGGGCGGGTGGTTGGTCAGGCTCTCCACCCGCTGCACTGTGAGGCTGTCCAGCTTCGCGACGACATGGTAGAACCTCGTTGCGTCCGCTGAGATTCCCCGAAGGTGGAACTGCGCCTCCACAGTGGTAAACCAGGAGCGCGGGTTATGCTGCCAGAAATCGGGCAGCTGTAGTGTGGTAGCTGCGTTAACCCGGTTGGCTCCTGAAGAGTCCGGTGCGGAAAGCTCGCCGTCACCGGCCATGATTCGTCGTAGGTCACCAGTGTAGAGGATGCCTTCACAAACGAGACTGAGTTTATTTCTCAGGAAAGGTTTATTTGGAGTCACATCCTCTAACAGCAAGTATCTCATATCTGTACTTTTGCCTGCTCACATTTATAATCAATCAGGTTATCCGTATTCAATACACTTTTTAATACTTTAAAAACTTTATTCCGTCTCTTAATTGCTTCAGAACATTCTGGAGTCCACCAAAGAATTATCCATCCATCCATCTTCTTCCGCTTAATCCTTTTCGGGTCATGGGGGGCTGGAGCCTATCCCAGCATCTTTGGGCGAGAGGCAGGGTACGCCCTGGACAGATCACCAGTCCATCGCAGGGCCAACACAGAGAGACAGACAGCCATTCACTCTCACAGTCATACCTAAGGACAACTAATTTTTTCCTTTTTCCCCTACCTCTTTTTGGGATGGTTTCCTTTTCTGCTTTAGTGATAGTTGTCGTTATTCCTACATTCATCTCTTCAACTGTCTGATTTAGATTTAATTTTTTCAATTCCCTCTCACTTAACATTGTAAATTTTCCCCAATCTGCTTTATCAATTGCCCATCTCTCTTCTCTTTCTTCTTGATCAATATCATTACATACTCCAACATCAACTATTATTGGGTAGTAATCACTTCCTATAGTATTTTCTCTTGATACCCTCCACCTGCATCTTCCAGCTAAGCTTTGTGAAATCAAAGTAAGATCAATGGCTGATTCTGTCCCCCTTGCCAAATTCACTCTAGTGCCTGAACCATTATTTAAACACACCAAGTCCTTGTCATCCATTATCTCTTCTATAACCTCTCCATTAGTGTCATCGTGCTTCCCCCATAATGTATTACGTGCATTAAAATCCCCACACCAGACCACTCTCCCCCTCCAGTCCTGGAGAATTGACTCCAACTTGCTTTGAACTAACTGCTTACATGGATTGTAGAAATTGATGATTATCAAACTGACTTCTTTAGTTCACATTTCGATGACAATTACTTCCAGCTCTTGTACTG
Organism: Pholidichthys leucotaenia; assembly: GCA_020510985.1. Taxonomy (NCBI): domain Eukaryota; kingdom Metazoa; phylum Chordata; class Actinopteri; order Cichliformes; family Pholidichthyidae; genus Pholidichthys; species Pholidichthys leucotaenia. The sequence continues at coordinate 76,937,680 of CM035847.1, forward strand.
TGACCAGTTGTCTATATTTAACCCCTTGTCTAGCAAAAACTGCACAACCCCCACCACTCCCATCCTTTCTATCTTTACACATACCAGAATATCCCTTAATAATGAAATCTAGTGACGGCTTAAGCCATGTTTTCTGCACACAAATAATATCTGGTTTTGTTTCCAATTTCTGAATAAATCCTTTGAATTTCTGTCCGTTTGCAATCAGACTCCTTGCGTTCCATTAGAGGATGATTGTCATGAAATAACATGCTGGCTTCCCTCTACAGCTCCCTCTCCTTCACTCAGTTCTGCATGTATCCTCCCAAGATAGATCTTTGGTATTAAAGAATTTTGCTCCCACTTTCACAGTGATCTTTACCTTCTCAGTTTAAGTCTTAGCCTGCTCTGAACAGTTGATGACATAGGCTAGAAAAAGAACAAGCTTATCTGTTGTGATATTAGTCTGACAATTTTGTGTTTTTGCTTCCATGTTTTTGGCCATGCTTTCTACTTTTTCCTGTTGATTCACAACCTTTGCTGCTTCTGCATACATCAGCTTCTTCTCTACTCTTACTTGCTGAATTTCTACTGCCTGTTTTCTCACTATGCACCCTCCATATGTTGCTGTGTGATTCCCTCCACAATTAATTTGATTCAATTCAGTTTTATTTATATAGCGCCAAATCACAACACAGGTTATCTCAAGGCACTTTACAGAAAAGAGTGGGTTTAGGCCACACTCTCAAATTTATAGAACCCAGCAGAGACCCCCAAGAGCAAGCAATGCGGCAACACAGGCGAGGAAAAACTTCCTTTTAATGGGCAGAAACCTCGAGCGGAACCATAGCTCATAGAGGACGGCCATCCGTCTCGACCGGCTGGGTTGAAAAAAGAGGTAAAAAGTAGGAGGCCTGGCAGTAGCTACATTCAAAACAAACGTAACAAATACAGTACTCAAAGCCAGTCATTCCAGTATCAAGCCTGGTTAGGCTGCACATGCAAGTGAAGGCCTGGCAGCAGCAACATTTTTAACTATAGGCCTTATCAAAGAGAAAAGATTTCAACTTACTCTTTTTTTTAACTTTATACAAAGAAAAGACCAAGTTCACAAAACAATACACGACCGGTCAAACATATTCACAGCAGCTTAAGGACAAAGAAAGAGCCACCAAGCAAACGTTTTTTGTACGTGGGTTTTTCGTTTACACGTCCACCTACAGTCCACTTGACTCCAAATCACCATTCACTCCCAATGCTTCCAGCAGCTTCGTCCATTTTTGTAGCTAGACTCTAGCTTTCCCATCAATATCCCAGTCTTATTAAAGTCAGGGTTTCCAGGATCAAAGATTTCCATATAGCGATAGAGGGAGGTTAATCTCCAACCCACTTCACCATAATGACTTTCCTAGCCAACATTAGAAGTGTTTGAATAACATCCTCATATTGCATCAAAGAGTCAGGAACATTTCCAAGTAAACATAGTAGAGGATTGATTGCTACCCGTTTACCTACTGCTTTACTAATGTTGTGCATACTGCCTTCCAGAATGTCTGAATGATATTACATTCCCACAGACAATAAAATCTTGTACCAACTTGACTTTTACATTTAGGACAATTTGATGAAATTCCTGCTTTATATTTACTGTAAATATATGGTGAAATATAAACATTGTGTAATATATTGCACTGTAGTTCTTAAAATCTGTTACATATTGAAATTGTGGAAGGCAGCAACAACATTTTATCTCAGACATCATTTCCTATAGCACATTCCAGTAGAGTACACCAGGATTTTCTTAACCATGCAAATTTATCTAAACTCAAACTATATATTTCGGAGTAAAATTTTGATATGAAGTGTTTGTGCTCTCTATTATTAAGAAAAAACTTTTCCAATTGGTGAGAGTCACCTATGAAGTTCAAAGAGTTAGCTTTCTTATATATGAAATGTCTAATTTGTAAATATTTATAGAAATCCTTATTTTCCAGATGATATTGAGTTTTCAAAGAATCAAATGTTTTAAATCTTCCATTTTCAAAAAGATCGTAAAGTCTCTTTATACCTGCTCTTTGCCAGCTTGTGAAATTTAATCCTGCACTTTGTAGTGAGAGTTCTGGATTATCTAATGTTATGAGGGTATTAAGTGAGTTACTTTTAAATATTTTCCTCATTTTTTTCCATGCCCATAATACATTTCCTAACAGAAAGTTATCCTTAACAATACATGGTAACTCATTTAGACGTCTGTCCAGCAAATTCACAGGAGAAAAAGGTTTACACATTACTGACTCCATCTCAAACCAGGGGCATTGACGTGAATGTACATTAACCCAGGAGGAGAGAATTCTTGCCTGAATTGCCAAAATATAGTTTTCTACATTTGGTAAACCCCATCCTCCCTGATCATTTGGAAATTGTAGTATCTCCAATTTAACCTTGGGCCTCCTGCCGGCCCAAATATAGTCTGATAAAGCTTTAGTAATCATTTTAATATCCTCTGATTTTAATATCACAAATAGCATAGATATAGGATATATTATTTTTGGGAGAACTGTCATCTTGATAAGATTAATTCTGCCTAAAAATGATATTGGGAGGGTCTTCCATCTGGTCAAACTTTCTTTGATCTCTTTTATCATGGGATTAATATTTTCTGCATATAATTGAGTAATTTTAGGTGTAATTTTAATTCCTAAATATATAAATCCTGACGGGGCCCAGCGGAAGGGTTTGACATACATAGGTTCAGTGTTTCCCATATAACTCAGGGGCATTATCTCTGACTTATCAAAATTTATCTTATAGCCAGATATTAGACCACATTCTCTGATACACTGGGTCACTACTGGTAATGATTTAGCCGGGTCTGTCAATGTCAACAAGACATCATCAGCGTACAGCAGAATTTTGTGTTGTTTTGTTCCCACAGTTACTCCCTGAATATGTGGGTTTTGTCTGATAGCCATTGCTAAAGGCTCAATAGCCAGAGCAAACAAAAGAGGAGATAGTGGGCTTCCCTGTGCTGTACCTCTAGTCATTTTAAATGGAGCCGATAGAAGGCCATTGGTCAAAACTGAGGCAGTAGGCGCTCGGTACAGAAGTTTAACCCATTTCAAATAATTTGGTCCGAAACCAAATCTTCTCGTCACTTCAAACATATATTCCCATTCAATTCTATCAAACGCCTTTTCAGCGTCCATTGAAACAATGGCCCCAGGAATCTGATGAAAATTAAGATAGTGAATAATGTTGAAAGGCCGTCTTGTGTTATAGTATGAGTTCCGACCTTTGATAAAGCCCATCTGATCGGAATTCACAATGGAAGGTAAAATCTGCTCTAATCTAGTAGCCAGTATCTTAGACAGTATTTTGTTGTCCATGCCCAGGAGACTAATGGGTCTATAAGAAGAGCATAATTCTGGGTTCTTACCTTTTTTTTCTTTCAGTATTTGCTCTATACATAGACTCTGGAAGTTTGATCCCTCAAATGACTCATTAAAAACCCTGAGTAAAATATTATTGATTTTCCCTTTCATCACTTTACAAAAACTCAACAGGAAAGCCGTCTGCTCCTGGACATTTCCTTGACTGAAGTGTTGAGATAGCCATGTCTATCTCAAGTTGGGATATCAGTGATTCCAAAAATTTAACTTGGTCCTCTACTAACTGCGGAAACTTAAATTATTTAAAAAGAAACCTGATCCGAGCCTGTCCTCATCAACTTGTGATCTATATAAATTAGTGTAAAATTCTTTGAAGCTCTCATTGATTTGACGATTACTAACTTGTTTCTGATTATTGTCATTTAATATAGCTGGAATAAAGGATTTCACTGGAGCATTCTTTGTCAGCTGTGCTAAAAGACGATTGGGTTTATTACCCATTTCGAACATTTTTTGCTTAGCAAACAATATATCTTTTCCAGCTTTCCTAGTTATCAAGTCATGTAATGTATTTCTAGTAATTTTAAGTTCAGCTAATGTCACCTCTGATTTTGTTGCATAATAAGTCTCTTCTAATTGTTTTATTTTCTTTTCCAACTCCAGTTACTTTGCTATTCACTGTTTTTTTTTATATAACATGTTTTGTGAAATAATCACACCCCTCATATAGGCCTTGTAGCTATCCCACAGGATTCTGGGGTCAGTGTCATCTTTATCATTTAACTGTAAAAATAAATCTGTTGACTTCCGGTTATGGCTGCCACGTAGGACGGACGTGTCTCGCTCTGCTCTGCTCCTGGAGAAAAAAATCGGCTAATAACTCTCTCATTTGGGACAGAACGTATCCCAGCATTTGGGCGAGGATATGTCGGCGAAGCCTAAGGCTGGAAAACCAGGAAAAGGAAAAAGCGAGCCGCCGAAACAGTCCAAATTAACGGACTTTCAGGTCTGTGACGCAGCAAACAAGGCTCCATATATGGCGGAGGAGGCTGGCGGCGGCGCGATTTCTGCGGGGAATGGCGCAGATGCGCTGATGGCTGCCATGAGTTCAATGAGAGCGGACTTTTCCTCTAGATTTGATGGGATTATGACAGCGCTGGAAGGAATAAGAAAGGAATTGGGTGACTGTGTAGAACGAACGGCGCAGATGGAGCTCCGTCTCGCTAGTGCTGAAGATGACGTCACCCGTCTTCAATTAAAGGTGCGCACTTTGGAAAAAAAAAAAAAATCTCTGGAAGATAATATTCTGGATTTGGAATCTCGGTCGAGACAGAATAATTTGAGGCTGGTGGGTCTTCCAGAGGAATCAGAAGGTCGGGACGTATGTTCCTTTCTGGAAAAGTGGATTCCGGAGGTGCTGGGCAGCGAGGAGTTGCAATCAGCAGTGGTTCTGGAAAAAGCACATCGTATTGGCCCACGGAGAGATAAGGGACCGCCGAGGACCTTAATTATGAAGTTTCTTAGCAACAGAGACAGGATGAAGATCTTCAACACTGCACGTGCTAAAGGAGAGATTAAACACCAGGACCAGCAGGTGCGGTTCTACCCAGATTTGGCCACAGGAATCCAGCAATTGAGGAAGCAGTTTGATCCCGTACGTAAGGAGCTGCGCAACCTTGGGATTCGTCATGGTGTAATCTATCCTGCGAGACTGCTGACCACGTATGAGGGCAGAACCCACATCTTCAAGACCCCAGAGGAGGCGCAGGAGTTCATCAAGAAGATCAAAAAAGAAGAAGAGACTGGTGGGAGCTAAGCATGAACAAAATATAAGGTAGAATAATTAAGCATTTGCACAGGCATCTGACTGACTTGAAGTAAATAGTAAGTTTACAAAATATAGATTGTATTATATATTAAAAAACAAAACAAACAAAAAAAAAACTATGATGTACAAAGTTGTTAAAAATTTTGGAGTTAAGTTGGAAAACTACAGAGGAGAGTTAATGTTACGTCATTAAAAGCAGTAGAGTTAGGGTGATTGGGAGGATGAAGAAGGAGTGGCTTAGGCTGTTCCCCATGGGTGTGGAACAGTCGATGGCTATATCGGGAGACAGAATTTTTCTTTTGATTTTGGGGGGTTTGCCACAAGTGTGGGAAGGGGAAATTTGTTTGTGTGTAGTTTGTAGGATGAATGTTCAACCACTCATGTTTTTGCTTCTCTGTATGAGCATGTTTACACTGCAAGGTAATCCCAAACTCTCTATTGATCATGGACCAAAGTGTTAACCTTAATTTAACTTCATGGAATTGCAGAGGTCTACAAAATTTAAAAAAACTTAAACAAGTTATGAATAAAATAAAGGACATGGGTTCAAGAATTGTGTTTTTACAAGAAACTCATCTGATAGAGGAGGATGTTAAAAGAATTAGGAGTAGATGGCAGGGAAGTGTATTCACCTCTTCATTTTCATCCCGAGCCAGGGGAGTTATGACTCTCATACATAAATCAGTTCCTTTTCAAGTGAAAAATGTAATTGGAGACAAATTTGGAAGATATGTAATCATTCAAGGTTCTTTGCTATTAGAAAATATAAATCTTGTGAACTTATATGGTCCCAATATAGATGATCAGAAGTTCTTTGCTAATTTATTTCTCATCTTATCATCACTTACAGGGCAACATATAATAGCAGGGGATTTTAATTGTACATTGAATCCAGGTGTGGATAGATCAACAGGACTGGATTGTACGCACATTGGATGTAGGATGACTATTAATCATTTTATGAAAGAATTGAGATTGTTAGATATATGGAGAGAAATGAAACCACAAGTTAAAGCCTATTCTTGTTATTCCAGTACCTACAAGACATTCTCACGTATTGATTATTTTTTGATTTCCACAGAATTAAGGTCCAAGATTCAAAACTGCTTTTATGATAACATCGTGATCTCTGATCATGCACCCTGTTGTCTAATATATGTAGATAAAAAATTGACAAAGGAATCAGGTAGATGGCAATTTCAGCATAAATGGCTTCAGGATGAGGAATTTGTCAAGTATATAGAAAAACAGATAGACGAGTTCTTTGACATCAATACTACACAAACATCAGCATGTGTAAAGTGGGAGGCTTTCAAAGCTTTTATTAGGGGACATATTATTAGTTATACAGGATCAAAATCTAAGAAGACTCGAGAGGAGAGAGCTAAATTGGAACATAAAATAAAAAATCTTCAGGAAAAAGTGTATGCAGGAAGTGACCCAAGGTTGGAGAATGAATTACTGATTTTGAGAGCTGAATACGACAAAAAATCAGCGAATAGAGCTGCCTCGAGTCTTCTAAGATTGAAACAATCTTTTTATGAACAAGGTGAAAAATCAGGAAAATTATTAGCATGGCAGATTAAACAATTGGAAATTAAAACACCAATTACCAGTATTATAAGTAATGGACAGGTAGTTATAGATCCTTTAGAAATTAATAGAGCCTTTAGAGATTACTATGAAAAATTATATGATACCAAAAATGAATCTGATTTAACAAAACTAAATGGGTTTTTGAACGAACTATCTATACCGTGTATTCCAAATGAAAACAGGGAGATATTGGAGTCTAAAATTAGTCAAGAAGAAGTTGGGCTAGCCATTGATAATATGAAATCAGGAAAAAGTGCAGGACCAGATGGTCTTCCAGTTGACCTTTATAAAAAATTTAAGAATAAATTAATAAAACCTTTTTTGGAAATGGTTTTAGAAGCATTTCAAAATAATAATTTACCATCATACATAAATAATGCCTTAATTATACTGCTGCCAAAACCAGGTAAGCCCTCTAATAAATGTGAAAATATGAGACCAATAAGCCTATTAAACGCCGACCTTAAGATAATCTGTAAAATTTTAGCAAGACGAATACAAGAAATTTTACCAAATATTATTAATCGAGATCAGAATGGCTTTATAAAGGGTAGACAAGGCTTCCATAATGTAAGAAGACTATTTAATATTATTTATTTTAATAAAGAAGCACCGGATACAGCTCTCCTATCATTGGACGCCGAAAAAGCCTTTGATAGAGTTGAATGGCCCTTTCTTTTTGAAGTCCTACAAAGGTTTGGACTTGGAAATAATTTCATAAAATGGGTTCAAATAATATACAATAATGCTACAGCAGAAATCCTAACAAATAACAATATTTCAAAACCAATAAAAATCAATAGAGGATGTCGACAAGGCTGTCCACTTTCACCTTTACTGTTTACTATGGCAATTGAACCTTTAGCGATAGCGATACGTTTACATTCACAAATATATGGAATTAAAGTTGGACCAACAGAACATAAAATCTCCCTGTACGCCGATGACATAATTTTGTTTATGTCGAATCTAAAAAAATCAATTCCAACCTTGTTGAATTTAATAAAGAATTTTGGGGAAATATCAGGATATAAAATAAATAAAACTAAATCTTCAATATTAATGCTAAATGAGACCCAGAGAAATTACCCAGCCCCTGAGGTAAATCAATTCAATGTTGTAAATCAGTTTAAATATCTAGGAATCCAAATTATGCCTAAGCTAGAATCAGTCGCCAGTGTCAACTATGAAGCCTTAATGTCAGATATCAATGAGTTAACTCAGAGATGGATGTCACTACCAATGTCGATGATCGGGAGAATCAATATACTTAAAAGTAATATTTTACCTAAAATACTTTATTTATTTCAATACATTCCCTTATCACCACCTTTAGATCTATTCTCAAGAATAAAAAAAAAGTTAGTGGAATTTATATGGAACAACAGGAGGGCTAGATTACGTTTGTCTTTATTATATTTACCATTTGATCGTGGAGGTCTGAAATGTCCAAATTTTATGTTGTATTATTGGTCGGCACAACTGAGGTCTATGACATATTATTTTTCATCAAATGATCTCCCTCACTGGACTGAAATGGAATCATACAATTTACCTTTACCTCTTCCCATATTCATATACTCAGATTCGGCAAAAAAATTACAAAAACAAGTTAAAAATCCATTTGTAAAGCATATGATCAAAATATGGTGTGAAGCTAAAAACTATTTAAAAGAACCACAGTTATTGTCACAATTTAGTCCAATATGGGGTAATCAATATTTTCAACCAGGGAGAGCGGACGCTGTATTTAAAGTATGGAATTTAAAAGGGATACAAAAGATTCAGGATTTATATTTGCCATGTGCAGACAACATAATGTCTTTTGAAGAGCTGAGGATCAAATTTAATCTCAATAGAACACATTTTTTTTAAATATCTTCAACTTAGAAACTTTATTCGATCAAATCAAAATAAAGCTCTCACTCGACCTATTTATTCATCCTTGGAAAAAATGATGATGAAAGATAGTAAAAGAAAGGGTATTATTTCAGAGTTTTATAACTCACTGACACTATCTTCAAGTGAAAATTCACTGAAAAGATTAAACTACTGGAAAGAAGATCTGCAAATTGAAATTTCAGAGGAACAATGGGAATTGGCTTGTACAGAAGCTCAAACCAAATCAATAAATGCACGCCTTAAATTGATACATTTCAAATGGTTAATGCGGATGTATGTTACACCGGAGGAGTTAAATAGATATAACAAAAATATACCAGATACATGCACAAAATGCATGGAAAGTAAAGGAACCCTATTCCATTGTTTATGGGAATGTAGATTAATAAGAATGTTTTGGGAAGAGGTGAGGGTAACAATTGAAAAAATAATCTCAAAACAAATCATATTGAATCCTAAACTGTTTTTGTTGGGTCTGTACCCAGAAAAGCATAATTTTAATAAAAGTGAAAGAACATTCATAGACCTCAGTTTGCTTAATGCCAAAAAATGTATTGCACTATTATGGAAAAAGACTCATAGACCAGATGTGACTCAGTGGTTAAGACAGATGTTAACAAACCTTCCATTAGAAAGAATAACATATATACTAAAATCAAAGGAAATTGTGTTTGAGAATATATGGAGACCTTTTATTGATTATGTAAAAAATTTAAACATAACTCTTGAAGAAGAAGGTGAATGATGTGTGTGGACCTTGTAAATTCCAAACTGGTGAACATAATATGTATACTTATGTATTGGATTGTCTAGACTAAACAGAGGAGCATTGTTGAAGACTTGATTTTGTTGGTGGTTGTTGGTGTTTTTAGTGCATTTTTTTTTTTTTTTGTAGTACTTTAGTGTTAGTGTTTGATTGTTTGTATCATGTTTGTTAAAAAAAAAAAAAAAAGGTTCAATAAAGATATTGTGGAAAAAAAAAAAAAAATAAATCTGTTTGTCCCGCCAAGAACCTAACAAATTCTTCATCCATAAGCAATAACACATTCATTCTCCATAAGAATGAACTTTCAGAGGGTCTAAGGGGCTGCATAGACAAAACCACTGGCGCGTGGTCCAAAAGAGCAATAGTACCTATATCTACCTGTTCAACTAAATAATTAAGGTGTTTAGAGGCAAAGATATAGCCTATACATGATGCTGATAGATGTGGTTGAGAATAAAATGTATATTGCCTTGCAAGGGGATTTTGATGCCTCCACATGTCCAAGACATCAAAATCCTTCATAATATTTAAAAGATTCTTAGCATTTTTAGATTGAGCTATTTGTGATGGGTGTCTGTCCACCTTGGGACACAATGTACAGTTAAAATCCCCCCCCCCAAGATAATATTGGTGCAGTCCAAGTTACCAAGTTGACTATATAAAGATGCATAAAATTCTTCATCTTGGACATTAGGGGCATACACATTTCTCAATAAAATATTTTCACGTTGTAGCACCACTTTAACCAGGACATATCTTCCCTCTGTGTCTTTATAAGAGTTTGTGGGAGTAAATGGCAAATTTTTATGTACTAAAATAATTCGTGTGTTGTGTGTCAGCCTCCGTTGGTCTATGATGACCATGGAAGAGATAATTAAAATAATAATAAAAATAATAATAATAATAATAATAATAAAATAATTACATCTCTCTTATTAGTTGAATAGGGTGAAAAAAAGATCTGACCTACCCATTCTCTGCGATACTTCTTATGCTCATCATCATTTAGATGTGTTTCCTGTAAAAAAGCTATCTGGGCTCTATCCTTTTTAAGAGAGTTCAAAACAGATTTTCTTTTAACCACATTATTAGATCCCCAAATACTGTATTCCATGTACCAATCTTAAAAGACATCAAAAGTAGGCTGCATTATATATTGTGAGCTGCTAACTTTGACCAAAAAACATGTAGGAGACCAGTCTGTGTCTTCAACAACTATATCAAAAAACAAAAATAATAACATGTATTCCAAGCAAAACCAGAACCACAAGCTCGGAATCACTGAAAACTTAAAATAAAAGACAAGAAAAAGAAAATCAACTATGCTTAGCTGTATTTAACTAGAAAAAGCACACCTATAAGGGGTAACAAAAAGAGAAAAAAAAAAAAAGATGCCAAGTTCCCCCTAACTGGAAAGCCTCTATTAAAATACCAGTGTATATATGATTGAACTTAATACAAAGAGAATAATACCAAAGAACAAAACCACCCCAAATTTCTAAATCACATCCAAATGGATTTAACAGTCATGCCTTAGCCAATCAGAATTTCTGCTCAATACGTTACTTTGAGGCTGGTAGTTTGTTCACATAGTCATTGATTTGTTCCATGTTTATGAGTGAAGTGCTGGAGCCATTAGGATGGAAAATTTTTATTACCGCCGAGTACAGAAAGGAGTACCGTATTCCAGCATCCCTTAAGACTTTATATGCATTTGCGGACTCCTTCCTCCTCCTTACAACTTCCACAGAAAAATCTTGATAGAAGGATACCTTCCCCACTTCAATGTTAATTGTTCCTTTATCCCTTGCCGCATACAGAATCCTCTGCTTGTTGGTGTAGTTGTGCAGCTTTACCAGGATGGCCCGCGGTCCCTTCTTTCCAGCCAGTCTCATTGGAGGTCCAGTGCGATGGGCTCTGTCAATCATGATTCTGTCCTTTTGCATGGCCAAAACTTCTGGAATCCATTTTTCAAAAAAATCGACTGGTGTTTGGCCCTCCGTTCCCTCCTTCAGCCCAACAATTCTCACATTCTGCCATCAACTTTGATTTTCAAAACTTTCCAAGCGGTCTTGCACTTTCTTCAGCTGGGCTTCCAGTGCCTCCACTCGCGGTGTGTTAGTAGCCGCAACATCCTCCAGGTCAGAGACCTGCTGCTCCACCATTCCCAGCCTTTCAATTAGACTATCAAATTTCTCAGACAGCTCAGTGACTGGTGTAATTATGTCGGCCAGCTTGCTGTCCAACATCTTCGCTATGTTAGCAGACACTTGCTCCACTATTGAGTCGTCTTGCTGTGTGTTGTTGCATCTAAAATGCTTTCACCCCCAGTTCTTTTATACAAAGGCCAAATAACCAGACTGAGAGATGAAATATGCTTTCACATATTTACTGAAATGAGGTATGGTACAAGCAGCACTGGAACCCAGCTCTTTAGCCATTTCTTAAAAGTGACCTCCCGAATTCTGGAACTTACAGTTTTTATAAAACCTGACCGCACCATAATGTTCACCCACTCGCTCACACAAAGAGGAGGGGTTTGTCCCTCATTGAATCTATATTCTTTCATCCATGTGTTGGGAACAGCTGTGGGCTGACCCATTCTATTTGATTTCAGCAAATGTCATGAAGTGTGTGCGTGAATGTGTGACCTCAAAGCTGTAAGCTGTAGCATGCAGAGCAGGCAGTAAAAGAAGTGTGAAAAGCAATAAAGGAAACAAGCAATAAAAGAAGTGTGATAACATTTGCACAGAAACTAACATTCCAAGAAAAACAGATGCAGTTGGCGATTTTAACCAACAGTGTTTAGCTCTTCCTCATCCATGGTGTTAGCATTAGCTACATCGGTTGTGTCTTCATCAGGGCTATGGCTAACACCTGCGTCGCTAGCAGTAGCACTGGCTTTTCCTCCTCTTTTCCGCCTTTCCTTCTTCTTAGTTGGTCCAGGCTGCGTGAAAAAAATTATCCAGTGACATTATGGGCATCTTCAAGATGAAATTTCACGAGTAAAATATAATTAAATTTACATTTCTGGCAATCCAGTGTGGATACGAGGAAACTCACGTCCGTTCACCTCGACTCATCACGTGAACTTACTCTTGAATAAAGAGAGAGTGTCTGCCCCCCGAACTGAACTGGGAAGATGGTTCCACAGGAGGGGAGCTTGATAACTGAAAGCTTTACCTCCCAATCTACTTCTGGAGACCTTGGGGACCACCAGTAGTTTGAATTTTTGGGAGTGCAGAGCTCTGGTTGGATGATAGGGAGCTATGAGTTATTGCAGATAAGAAGGAGCCATACCATTAAGGGCTTTATAAGTTAGGAGCAATATCTTGAATTCAATTCTATATTTTACTGGGAGCCAATGTATAGAAGCTAAAACTGGGGAAATGTGATCTCTTCTCCCTGTTCTCATTAGGATACGTGCAGCTGCATTCTGAATGAGTTGGAGAAACTTTATGGACTTATTAGGACAACCTGATAAAAGTGAATTACAATAGTCTAACCTAGAGGTGATAAAGATGTGGACAAGTTTCTCTGCATCTTTATGAGACAGGATGGACCTAATTTTAGAAATATTATGCAGATGGAAGAAGGCAGTCTTAATGGTTTGCTGTATATGAGAGTTGAAAGACATATCTTGGTCAAAGACAACTCGAAGATTCCTAACAGAAAACGTAGAAGCCAGTGCAATGCCATCAAGTGTTGTTATCTTACTGGAAAGCGTACTTCTAGTATGTTTGGGGCTGAGGAAGACAGGCCAATCATGCCATTTTACCGACAAGGCCAAGAACAGTGATTGATGCTGAGAAGTGATCCACACTTTTGTTAGCTCGAGATTAGATTATTGTAATTCTTTATTATCAGGCTGTCCTAAAACATCTTTAAAAAGTCTTCAGCTGATCCAAAATGCTGCAGCAAGAGTTTTAACAGGTACTAGAAAGAGAGATCATATCTCTCCGGTTCTGGCCTCCCTTCATTGGCTTCCCATAGAGTTTAGAATTAAGTTTAAAATCCTTCTTCTTACTTACAAAGCTCTAAACAATCAGGCTCCTTTTTATTTAAAAGATCTGATACTACCGTATTATCCTAACAGAGCACTACGCTCCCAAAATGCAGGATAACTTGTAATACCTAGAATCTCCAAAAGTACAATGGGAGGCAGAGCCTTCAGTTATCAAGCTCCTCTCCTGTGGAATCAGCTGCCAATCTGGATTCGGGAGTCAGACTCGATCTCTGTTTTTAAGAATAGGGCTAAAACCTACCTTTTTGATATAGCCTACAATTAGGGAGGGATCATGTGTTTCTGAACCCTCCCTTAGTTATGCTGCTAATAGGTTTAGTCAGCCGGGGGACCTCCAGTAATGCACTGGGCCTCACTCCTTTCCTCACTCTCTATGAAATATTTTTTTTTTGCTGGTCATTAACATTTGTTTGTTCTCTCCCATAGATTGAGTCCCCATCGTGCTGTTTGCTCTCTACATGTCTGTTCTTTTCTTCTTCTCTATCCCCTCACCCCCCAGCCAGTCGCAGCAGATGACTGCCCCTCCCTGAGCCTGGTTCTGCTGGAGGTTTCTTCCTGTTAAAAGGGAGTTTTTCCTCTCCACCGTCGCCAAGTGCTTGCTCACAGGGGATCGCCTGATTGCTGGGGTCTTTCTGCAACTGTGGGGGTTCCCCCCTACAGTTGATAGTGCTATGAGATGACTGTTGTTGTGAAATGGCGCTATATAAATAAAGTTGAATTGAATTGAATTGAACAGTGACTTCAGTTTTATCTGTATTCAGCAGTAGAAAGTTGTTGTTCATCCAGGTTTTAATATCCTTAAGACACTCCTGGAGAGAACCCAAATGGCTGGGATCATCTGGATTGATGGATAAATATAATTGAGTGTCATCAGCATAACAATGAAAATGAACAAAATGCTTCCTCATAATGTCTCCCAAAGGCAGCATGTATAATGTAAACAGTACTGGTCCAAGTACCAATCCCTGCGGAACTCCATAGCTAACCATGGTCTGGGTAGAGGACTTGCTATGGACATGAACAAACTGGGAAGGGTCTGATAGATAAGACTGGAACCATCTTAGCATTGTTCCTTTCAAACCAATTTGCTGTTCAAGTCTCTCTAGCAGAATATGGTGGTCAGTGGTGTCAAAGGCAGCACTAAGGTCCAATAAGACAAGGACAGAGACAAGTCCTTTGTCAAATGCCATAAAGAGGTCATCAGTAACTTTCACTAAGGCTGTCTCTGTGCTGTGGTGTTTCCTAAAACCTGACTGAAATTTCTCAAATATAGAATTATTTTCTAAAAAAGTGCACAGTTGATTGGCAACTACTTTTTTGAGGATCTTGGAAAGGTAGGGGAGGTTAGATATTGGTCTGTAATTGGCCAAAATCACAGAATCAAGCGAAGGTTTTTTAAGTAGAGGTTCAATTACTGCCACTTTAAAAGACGGCGGTACAAGTCCTGTCAATAGAGACATACTAATTATGTTCAAAAGCAGTGGACTAATCAGAGATAGTGACTCCTTCAGGAGTCTAGCGGGGACTGGGTCTAAGAGACAGGTAGTTGGTTTAGAGGCTGACACTATTAGGGCTAGATCAGAATGACTAATATGAGAAAAATCAGAAAAGTGGAGTTCTGAGCCGAGGGCATCCTGGCAGAACTAAAAACAATATCTGCCACAGGTCTGTGGTGGACCACTCCCAGTTACACGGGGTGAGACTGGACATCCTGGCAGATAAACACATCTGTCGTAAGGTCTGTGGTGGACTGTGCCAGTCGGTGCATCGTGACATGCACTACACAAAGAGCAGAGATAAACAAACCTATCATCTGGTCAGTCACTGTGACAGATGCTGGAGTCAGTTAGTCTTGGCTTGTCCTTGTCACTGATAATACCTTTATCTGCCAAGAATGTGCTGCTAGTCCAGCAAAAGCTAGCGGTACTCAAATACTTCGCAAGCAGTTTCATGAAATGGTCAATCAGAATGCAACTCATACCGGCTCAGACGTTGCCCAGGCTTACAAGGTCCCAAGATCCAAGCACTGGAACTTGTTAGACTACATCATAGTCAGGCAGAGACATAAGGGATGTATTGGAAACTAGAGCAATGAGAGGCGCGGACTGTGGTACTGATCATGTTATGCTAAGATCTAGATTAAGGATTTGGAGATGAAAACAGCACTGCAGGACGGGTGCGAAGCCACCACGGAAGCTAAACACTAGTGCACTGAAAGACCAAAAGAAGCAGGCAGAACTTACACAGGAAATGGATGAAAACTTGAAAGACTGGGACAGCAACAACTCAGAGAATGACATAGAAGAGAAATGGGCAACACTGAAGGATACGGTGTATCAGACTGTGAGTGATGTATTAGGCCACCCTGAGAGGAAACATCAAGATTGGTTTGATGAGCATGATGAACACCTGAAGAAACTACTAGAAGTGAGGAATACAGATAGGCAGGAAAACCTACAGTGTAACACAAGGTCGAAGAAGAAGAAATACTCAAAGGCTCAGAGTGAGCTACAGAAGTACACCAGAGAAATGAAGTCCAACTGGTGGGATGAAAAAGCGGAGGAACTTCAAACTGCAGCAGACAGGAAGGACATAACATTCTTCACAGGTTTGAGAGAAATCTACGGCCCTAAACCAAGAGGATTGATCCAACTAAAGGCTATGGATAGTGAAACGGTTTTGCAGGAGAAAGACAAGATCCTGGACAGATTTGCAGACCACTTTGACCAACTACTAAACAACCCTGGAGATCTCACTGAAGAGGCTAAATAAGCTCTAGTGCAGCGACCAGCTGTATCAAGTCTGGATGAACCACCAAATTTTGAACTAATGGCAGCTATCAGGACAACACAGGATGGTAAAACTCCAGGAAGGGATGGAATTTCAGCAGAAGTGTGGAAATTTGGTGGTGTTCAGCTGACCAACTGCCTGCACAAGCTCATCCAAGAGATATGAGATACCCAGAAAGTACCTCAAGACTGGAAGGATGCAAGTATTATGCCTTTGTTCAAGAAAGGTGACAGGAAAGATTGTGGAAATTACCAAGGTATATCACTGCTAGCCACTGTTGGTAAGATTCTCTCACGTGTACTACTGAACAGACTCAATGAACACATCTCGCAGAATGTACTACTGGAAACCCAGTGCGGCTAGAAGTGGAAGAAGCACAATGGACATGATTTTCTGCTTGAAACAGGTTCAAGAAAAGTGCATCAAAAAGAACATGCCGCTTTATGTAGTCTTCATAGACTTCAGTAAAACCTTCAATACTGTTTCGCAACAAGGACTTTGGCAGGTACTCAAGAAATATGGCTGTACAGAGAAGTTATCAGGATGCGCGCCGATATCAGGATGGCGGCGCGCATGGACGCTGCGGCCCCTCTAGGCATCAGTGAGTGTGAGAGTTTTGAGTGTTTTAATCATCCCAGACGTACAACTTACAACCGAGAGACCTTGTTAAGCATCAAGGTAATGTACGCTGCAAGAATTGCAGCGTTTGGGTGCGATTTGGACATTCTATGCCAGCATGGAATACTATCAGGGTTTCGCTGGCAGCTACCCGGGAGAGGAGGAAGCGTAAGCAGCGCAAACGCAAACAAAGGAGAGGAAAGAGGGCTGGAATTTATGCTAGGCTAAAGGCTAACCCCTCCAGATCAGCAGTACCGTCACTCCTACTTTCCAATGTCCACTCCCTTGACAACAAGCTGGATGAGCTGCATCTGCTGAGAGAAACCCGCAGACAGTGGAGGGACTGCTGTGTGTTTGCATTCACGGAGACTTGGCTCCACGACAACATCCATGATGCGGCCATTCAGCTGGAAGGGATGACATCATTCCGGGCAGACAGGGAAGCTGCTAGCTCCAGTAAGAGCCAGGGGGGAGGGGCCTATGTATCTATATTAACAAGAACTGGTGTGTTAATGCCACGTTAGCAACTAAACACTGCTCTCCGTTGGCAGAGTTCCTTATCGTGAACTGCCGGCCATTCTATCTGCCGAGGGAATTCACCAACGTGTTTGTAGCTGTTGTTTACATACCTCCTAGCGCTAATGCTAACGAGGCACTCGGAGAGCTGGATGATGCTATCAGTGAATTTCAAACTTCACACCCGGACAGTTTTGTGGGGGTTGCAGGGGATTTTAATCACACCAGTTTAAAGACTGTGCTCCCCAAGTTCAAACAATGTATGGACTTTGACCAGAGGAGAGAATATGTTGGACTTGGTGTACACAAATTTCCCAAATGCATACAAGGCAATATCTCGCCCCCACTTCGGCCATTCTGACCACCTATCCGTGATGCTGGTGCCTGCCTACAAACCCTTACTGAAGCGCAGCAGGCCAGTAGAGAAACAAATCAGGACTTGGCCAGAAGGTGCAGCCTCGGCACTTCAGAACTGTTTTCTGCATACAGACTGGGAGGTTTTCAGAATAGCAGCCTTTCAGGGAGACAGGATTGATGTGGAGGAGTACGCTGAAACGGTCACCAGCTACATCGCGAAGTGCACAAGGATGTCACTATATTGAAGACCTTCACTGCACGGGGCAACTATAAACCCTGGATGACTGCAGAGGTGCGCTCGCTGCTCACAGCCAGAGATGCAGCCTTTAGAGCGAAGGACAGTGTTGGAAAATTGAATATATGGTTATCATTTTATTAATAACTCATGAAATGAAGATTGATATTCTTATATGTATGATGCTTTTTCTTAAATACAACTTGTGCCTCTTCTTATAATCACTGTTAGTGACTAAGCTGCATCACCCTTCTGTTTATTCATCTGATGTGTGATAAAAGAGTGTTGACATATATGCTGTATCAAGACTTGTCCCCTGTACACCCTGTGCATCTTATTTTATCTGCAAAAGACTGTTGTATGTTATCATTTAACCATTTCATCTGTTAACTATGACCGGAAGCACTGGTTTGTTGCAGGCCCATATATGGAGTTGTTTCCCCCTTTCTGCCTTTACTAAGTGGAGAAGCAGATGTTCTCCCCGCGATAAGAGTGTTCATGCAATTTATCTCCTACACACACTTGAAGACATACAGAGCGTACTTTTGCTTATGTGGTAATTCCGTTTGTTCTGCTTTTGCTGAGTTTGTCACATACTCCATGTATATAAAGAAAGCAACTGCGGTCTGTGCCTCAGTATTCAACTCGCCCTGTATGTGGGTTGATTACTCCTTGCAAGTAAAAACTTCAAACGCTCTGCGTGTCTTAAGTCTGATCTTTGATTCAGTCTAATACCTTTTTGTACTCTGTATTTGTGAGGTTATATTTCAGACTTCTGACATAGCTGGTGCCTGAAACCCGGGACAGCTGAGATCCAGGTGGAGCGGGAAGGGATGTGTGTCCTGCAGGTTGAAAATTGGAAACCCGACTTGAGGGAACGCTGCCAGAGACTCTCCTTCTCCCGGCTCTAATCTGGTGACGGCTGTCCTTACTGATAGAGCCTAAAAAGTAAGTTACAAATTTTTCCATTTTCAGATTGACTGTAGTAGACGTATATGAAGAATAACCGAGCCTCACAATTCACAATTTCCCATTTTTAAAGAACCACGGGTCAGCTGACGAGCGAGTAATGGTAGTACAAGGCGGCGTCCTGTACTTTTCCTTGTGGTTAAAAACCGCTGCAGGAATGCAGTGGTCTTAGGAAGTAACGTGACGGCGATTCACGGTTACTGACCGGTCAGGTTTTAAAATAAAGAGGAGTGCAGGAGACAGTGTGACGGCGATTCACAACTGTTTGGTGGTCAGGTTTTAAAATAAGTAGGGTGAAGGAATTCACCCCAAATTGGGCAGTAATAGTGTTGACAGTCGGCGTACTGTTCAACGTTCCTGACTACGGAACACACCCCAAAAATTGGCCAGTAATACGGTTACGGTGGGCGGACTGATAACATCCCTGACCATCTAAAAATGGGGAATTGTGTTAGAAGGCCAGATAGGCAGACGAATAAACAGAAGAAAAAACAGGACATAGCGCGCGCAGCTGTAAAAATTACAATAACAGACAAAATGAAAAGGGAAAAATAAAGGATCCAGAAAAATACTTAAATAAATGGAAAAAAGGATTTCTCATTCAAGCCCACGTTGAACGTGGATGAATGCCAGGCATTGTTAACAACCATTGAAAAGACGTCTAATAAACCTGTTAAAACAGGCAAACCCAGTGCGGAGCTCCAATGTGCCATCTTGTGGTCACAAGCGGCAGAGGCTTCCCAAAGGAAAGCTGATGAAGCCAGAGAAAAGCAGAAACAAATGAAAACTCCACTATTGGAAAATCCACCCCCATACCCCAAACCGGGACCTAAGGTGGGCCCGTATTCCACTCTTTCACAAGAAGCCCAAGAGGTTGGGAAAAGGAGGAAGCAAATAAAATCATAATAATTAGACCATAATATTTAAAGACGGACGGATTAAATGGCAGCAAAACTGGATAACGTTAAAATGGACAATGAGAACGTTGTTTTATCTATTATCTATTCTGTGTGTGTGTGTGTGTGTGTGTGTGTGTGTGTGTGTGTGTGTGTGTGTGTGTGTGTGTGTGTGTGTGGTTGATCTGTGAAGAAAGTGGTCGAAATATGGGTACTTTTACAAAGTTTTGGGTTTTTATTTTTTCAATTTAACTCTGTGGGGTCTTGATTAAGGTTGCGTACGTGATAAACTGTTTACATATTTAAAAAAAAAAAGGAAAAAAAAGCAATTTTGACGCATTGCTGACCTTTGTCCTTGACTGAAATATGACAGTGCACTTTACAGGGAAAAAAGGACTGACGTGTGACAATGTGACTACAGGCCATACTATGATCATATTATGATGTCATTTAATATTGTCTAATCACTGAAGATTTTATGTTTACCCTATATCACATGATTTAGAGCACAGAGGATCAAAACAGATTGATAATTAATGTGTCTGTGCATATGATCTGCCAGAGGCTGTGGATTATCAGACAAAGGTCTCGGAGAAAGAATCCTTAAATTGATAAGCACTTTTTGAAGCCAAGTATGACTTTGTATGACATTGTAGATAACATAAGGTGTACTGATTCAAATGACTTTGACTTTACAAATGTAATGTTTATATGATTTTATACTGATATTACTCACCACATAATGGTGCGGTAACAATATATTTCAGAAATGTGACAGCAATGAGGGATGTGCTTCTCCTGATTCAGCGGTGGCCAAGCTGGGTCAGGGTGAACTACATTGCACTCCATAATTTACCAAGGAATGTATGAAATAGGGACATTCCTTGTAAAACATTAAATCAAATTCTAAATTAGGCAAAACGTCCGCCTTTCCTTTGACTGAAAGAATGTGACACAATATTTCAAATTCAACCCATCTGTGTTCAATTGGACAAACTGATCTTATTTATCAATGCTGAAGCATATCAAAAATGCACAGATAGTTATTTTGTTTTTCTTAAATGAAATTTGTAAACTATTTCAAGAGATGTCACAAAAAGAAGCTATAATTATTGAGATCTCATCTTTGAAGGAACTGGGCTACCTGCAAATTTTATTTAAAACTAAAAATGGTAACACACTTCCTTTCAGTAAAAGAATCAAGCAAATACCCTGTAACTTTGCTGCATGTAATCCTCCATGTATCAAAACAGAGGGTATCAAAGAAATTAATTAGCAAATAATTAGCAATCCTCAGAAAAATAGATAATGCATAAAAATTATCAATAAATGCAATATTATTTACATAAGTGCTTTTCATTTCATTTTCTGTAGTGCCCAGGATAAACATATGGCTGCAGTTATAACTCAAATACAGGCTGGGCAATACAGACCACCTTTTTATTATTTATGGGATAATACAAATAATAAGATCATGCCCTCTATTATCCTACACATTTCCCATGTTGTGAAGGAGGGGGCGAACAGCAACACTCTCTCTCTCTCTACTTAGCAAAGGAAGAAGCGAGCGACAGGCTTGCTCTGTAAAAAATAGAAGTTAACTTATCTGTATTCTGTACAGATAGTAAATATGCTAATAGCACATGCCACCTGCATAACGCTACTCACTGTGCTGCTATTGGTCTTTTAGGAACCGTCTGTCTTATTAATAATGTTGATGTTTTAAAAGACTGTCAAAATAATATGGACCTTCCTCCTGTTTCATGTGTAAATAATTAGATATACATTTGGCTTGTCTGATGAAAATTTGCTCTGCCACCCACATTATACAGATGAGCTGTCCTGGTGGCACATGGCCAATCATGTGCCAACAGGAGGAAATCAATGATGAGGATGTTGGGAAAAACTGTCCTAATATTTTGAAAGAAGTAACAAAAACATGCCCAAAGTGCATCATTTGTTTATAAAATAATGCTCAAGGAGCAATGGAAAGCTACAATATTGCTTGGTGTTGATTGACACCTTCACAAAGTGGACAGGAATTCATCACACATCCCCAGCAAATGCTGCATCTGTGTGTGTGAAACTCTATTGAATGATGCTCTTTCCGTTTTTGGGGTTCCAGAACTGATTTATGCAGATAATGGAACTCATTTTACAGCACAAACAGTTCAAGACTTAATCCAAGCTGTAAGAAGTAAGATCAAATTTCATAGTATCGGTACAATCAAACAAATGCTGGCAAAAACCACACATGGAAAGGGTATTACTTGGCCAGAAGCTCTGAAATTAGTCAGACTAACCATTAACTCTATACTAGACCCAAAGACAGGATTATCACCTTTTGAATGTGTTTTTCACCATCCTTAAGTATTACCTGACCTCTCACCACTAACCACACCTAACAAATACACAGATCTTGGTGAACATCTCAGGGAATGTTTTGATTCTGTCAGAAGCTCTCTCTGCTCCACAGAAAGAAACGGATCAACCTGGAGACTATGTCTTCATAAAGAACCACCACCGACAACACTAGACACTCCCACTCCCACTGCAGTACGTATTGCTGAATGACCATCTCGGATTCACCTTTCACACGCTAAAAGACTACGGGTGCCTGTAAGTGAACTAACTAACTTGTTTCCCTGAGTAAGTCCAGTACAAAGGGGGCATGTCCTTTTAAGGACAAGGCCGTCTCAACCCTGGTGAAGAAAGAGGCCCGGAGGGGTACTCTCTCAGGTGGAAGCATGGCACCAAAATTATTGATGACTCTGTGTTCAGCACTTCTCCTGGCAGTGGGGTGGTAATCTCTTTCTGATTCAAGGACAAGGAACCCACGAAGCACGGACAATGAACAATACGCATAACCTATGGTACCAGACAATGGTGGTTTCGGTGAGAGGACTGGGAATTGATACTTCTTGCTATGTGTGTTCATTGCTACCCCATTTACACAAGACTGCAATACAATACCCATGATCCCTGTTCCACTGAATGAAGAGAAAACACCCGGAGGGACAATAGCGATGAACTCTCGTCTCAGTCTGTTTAATACAAGCAATAATGTTGGACATTGGTTGGTGGGGAATTTGTCAGAAAGGTATCTTAATAGATTGAATGTCACTATTACTGATTACACTGGGTCTAAGATTAGAATATTTAATATTATTGGGATTGGAACTTCTTTGCTTGCAGTTAAGAAGCATTTAATGAAAGTAAATCTTACACTGTTTACTTCACCAATCTGCTTTCACAAAAATTGTAGTAAAAACAGTTTCAACCTGGGTATTTCACAAAGATGCAATGATACTAAGGAAGTGACCTGTGAAGTGTCATATTATGATTCTGTCTGTAGAAATGTATTTCACTTTCCCTATATTGCTGCTGGAAAATTCACCTTAAAGAGGAAAAATTGTACTTTTAACTGTAGCAATAATCCTACTGTTTTTTGGCCAAATGATGATGGGTATGGATTCTTGGAAAACCAATGGGTACTCTTTTTCCAATGTATGGCAGTGCTCTAGCTATACGCCACATGAATGCTTAATGATGTCAATGTAGGAAATCTTTTGAAGTTACATTATACTGATAATTGCATATGATTAAAAAGATTAATAAAATAATAAACAGGAGGGAAATGTTGGAAAATTGAATATATGGTTATCATTTTATTAATAACTCATGAAATGAAGATTGATATTCTTATATGTATGATGCTTTTTCTTAAATACAACTTGTGCCTCTTCTTATAATCACTGTTAGTGACTAAGCTGCATCACCCTTCTGTTTATTCATCTGATGTGTGATAAAAGAGTGTTGACATATACAGTATGCTGTATCAAGACTTGTCCCCTGTACACCCTGTGCATCTTATTTTATCTGCAAAAGACTGTTGTATGTTATCATTTAACCATTTCATCTGTTAACTATGACCGGAAGCACTGGTTTGTTGCAGGCCCATATATGGAGTTGTTTCCCCCTCTCTGCCTTTACTGAGTGGAGAAGCAGATGTTCTCCTCGCGATAAGAGTGTTCATGCAATTTATCTCCTACACACACATGAAGACATACAGAGCGTACTTTTGCTTATGTGGTAATTCCGTTTGTTCTGCTTTTGCTGAGTTTGTCACATACTCCATGTATATAAAGAAAGCAACTGCGGTCTGTGCCTCAGTATTCAACTCGCCCTGTATGTGGGTTGATTACTCCTTGCAAGTAAAAACTTCAAAGGCTCTGCGTGTCTTAAGTCTGATCTTTGATTCAGTCTAATACCTTTTTGTACTCTGTATTTGTGAGGTTATATTTCAGACTTCTGACAGACAGGATTGCCCTGTGCTCACAAAGGGAATTAAGACGGCGAAACGCGCCTACACGGAGAAAATCCAGGGACATTTCTGTGACACAGGGAACACCAAACAGATGTGGCAGGGAGTCCGGGCGTTGACGGATTATAAGTCTAGGCAGGGGGTCGATGATGATGATGCTTTGCTTCCAGACAGGCTCAATAACTTCTTCACACGTTTTGAAGCATCAAACCTGACAATCAGAGGGAGGGCTGGCCCATCTTCACCATCTGTGGGGCCAGCTATCACCATCAACGCAGCGGACACACAGAGGACCCTAATCAGGGTCAACCCACGTAAAGCTGCAGGTCCGGACAACATCCCAGGACGTGTGCTCCGAGTCGGCGCGAGTGTGTTGGCGGATGTCCTGACTGACATATATAACATTTCCCTGAGTCAGGCCATTGTTCCTAGATGCTTTAAGACCTCTATCATAGTACCGGTGGCAAAGAAAGCGGTTGTGTCCTGTCTGAATGACTATCATCCTGTTGCACTGACACCAATTGTGATGAAGTGTTTTGAACGGCTTGTTAAACCACACATCACAGCCTGCCTCCCTGCATCACATGACCCGCTCCAGTTCGCGTATCGTTCAAATTGCTCCACAGAGGATGCTATAGTCACCACCCTGCACTCTGTCATTACCCACCTGGATCAGAAAGACACCTATGCCAGACTCCTGTACATTGATTTCAGGTCAGCATTTAACACCATTATTCCCCAGAGACTGGTGGAAAAATTACTCCTTCTTGGTCTGAACACTGCCACATGTCTCTGGATCCTGGATTTCCTGACCAAGAGACCTCAGTCTGTCCGGGTTGAAAACAACATCTCCAACTCCATCACACTTAGCACTGGATCCCTTCAAAGCTGTGTACTCAGTCCACTGTTGTTTACACTTTTAACACATGACTGTGTGTCCAGACACGAGGGGAACCAGATTATTAAGTTAGTGGATAACACCACAGTGGTGGGACTTATTCAGAGGGATGAGGAATCAATGTACAGGGAAGAAGTTAGAGACCTGGAGGGCTGGTGCAGGGAGAACAATCTGGCGCTCAACGTGGACAAAACGAAGGAGATGATTATCGACTTCCGGCGGTCATGGCCTGAACACGTCCCTCTCTGCATCAGCGGCAGTTTGGTGGAGAGAGTGGAGAACATCAAGTTCCTCGGAGTGCAGATCTCGCAGGACCTGACCTGGAGCAAGAATTCCTTGGGGATCAGGAAGCGGGCCCAGCAGAGACTACACTTCTTGAGGAAACTCAAACAGGCCTCTCTCCCCATCTGCATCCTCAGGACCTTCTACAGAGGTGTGGTGGAGAGTGTTCTGATGTACTGCATTGCAACATGGTACTCCAGTTGCAGTATGTCAGACAAAAAAGCTCTGCAGAGGATAGTTAAGGGAGCTGAGAGGGTAATTGGAGTCTCCCTCCCCTCTGTTCAAGAACTTTTTCAGAGCCGTTGTAGGAGCAGGGCACTGAACATTGTTAAGGACCACTCTCACCCTCTGCACAAACACTTTGAACTGCTGCCATCTGACAAACGATTCCGGAGCATCAGAGGCAGAACCACCAGACTGATCAACAGCTTCCTTCCACAAGCTGTTAGGATGCTGAACAGTTGATCCGGAATCTTTAATACATATTACTGCACTTTATGGGCATTATGTATATTATATGTATATTATAGTTTTAGTCAGTTTTAAGTATTTATTTCTCTTAGCTACTTAGATTCACTTAGCCATTTTAATTGTTTTATATATACATAGGCAGCTATTATCATTTTAACTGCAACTGTAATAAGTTAACATTACTGTAAAATCCAAATGTGTCTCAGGGATTTGTGAATGACTGTCGGGGTGGGGGGTGGGGGTGTGTGTGAGTGTGTTTTTAAATTATGTTCTTTTTACAATACGGATGCCTAGAGAAACGCAATTTCATCTTGCTTGCACTACAGTTGTATGCATAGCATCATGACAATAAAGGTTGATTGATTGAATGAAGTTTGTCACCCTGATCGAGGCACTCCATACAGGTATGCAAGCAAACGTGGCAATGAGTGGTTCAGTATCTAAAGACTTTTCAGTAAGCAACAGGGTGAAACAAGGGTGTGTGCTGGCGCCTACACTCTTCTCGCTATATCTGGCAGCCATGCTTGAGGTGGCCTTCAAAGACACTTCAAAAGGAGTATACATTCAAACAAGGAAAGAAGCAGACTTTTTCAATGTGGCACAGTTTAAAGCCAAGAGTAAGACATCGATAAAGGTAGTAAGAGAAATGCTCTTTGCCGACAACAGTGCTCTAGTTGCACACAGTGTGGAAGATATGCAATCTTTAGTGGAGAAATTTGCAAGAGCAGCTAGCCAATTCAGCCTCAAAATCAACATCAAGAAGACAGAGTGCCTTTATCAACCACCAAAGTTCCAGTTATCAACATCACTACCAGAAGAGATCAGCATTGGTACAGAGCCACTAGTCAAGTGCAAGACTTTCAAGTATCTAGGGAGTACTGTTTCAGAGAATGCTAGGCTGGAGGATGAAATATATCTCAGAATGGGAAGAGCGAGCGCTGTGTTTGGAAACTTGAGGGAGAGACTGTGGAACAATCGATGTGTCTATCCGTGTGAAATGCAAAGTGTACAAAGCAACAGAGTTTAGGCCGATCGGCCTAAACGGCCATCTCCATGCTCACGCAAGAAGAGGACTTATCACATGAGGGACGGTCATCATCGGATCGATGGACAACCAAGAAGAGAGACAGAGTGACAGTACTGGCTACTCTATTGTACGGTGCTGAAACTTGGACTGTCTACAGAGTGCAGGTAAAGAAACTCCACGCGTACATGATGAGACACCTTCGAGCCATAATGAACATCTCATGGAAAGACAAGATAACCAACATAGAAGTGTTGAAACGAGCTGGTCTTCCATCAATGGAGGACATGCTAATACAGACGAACCTGAGATGGCTCGGACATGTTGAGATGATGGACCACCAGCGTCTCCCTCAGCAGTTACTCTACTCACAGTTATGCGAGGGCAAACACAATCAGAGTATACCAAGGCTCAGATTTAAAGACACTGTAAAAAGAAACTTGAAGAAATTGGATATACTAGACAGGAGTTCCTGGCAGCGGAAGGCTAAGGACAGAGCTGTGTGGAGGAATCTGATCAGACCTAAATGAAACAGTCGTTGTCGCCCACAACAGACTGCTATGATGATGATTGCTCTGTGAGTAACTTTAGCGTTTCTGTTTGCAGTTGTGCCACTGCGCTGATAGTGTTTCCTTTCGCGGCACTACTGCTATGCTTTCTCCCCGTTCTGCCGAGCGTCTTGGAGGACTCTCAGTTAACGCGAGCTGCCTAGCCATTTTGTACAGTTAGTTAATCTATGTTTAATAAATGTGTGTTTGGTAAACCCTCCATTTAAATCCTCTTTCTTCCTTCTCTTCCTCCGTGCACTGTGAGAAGCGCACGGGGAAGTTTATGACAATAATAGGCTACATTATAATGATTCCGCCAGTGTTACGTAGTGTCCATAGAATTGACCAAGTGCATTCTGGGTAGGGTAAGAACCGTTAGTTCGCTGAGATCACGTCAATGTAAGCGACATCATCACAAAGCAGCTGTGTTTTAAACTGTAACAGTCGTTCTCACAACCGCCGTGGAGAAAAGGTAAACCACGGAATAGGCTTTTATCATTTTCCAGCATGGAAGAAGAACAGCACAGCCCACATTTCGGATGTAACTAAGAGGTGACGCCTGGCCTGGATTGCAGCAGTCAGAAGACCCAACATAACTTTCAAACACATACCTGTATCGATGGTGGTGCGCTCAAAGCATTTTCATAAAGGTACGTTATGATTTATTGTGTATGTCTGTTGTTAAAACTTGCTTGTGTTGCGGTTAAGACTTGCTTGGTCATAGCTTTTACCCTACGTCAGCAGTGCTAAGCTAAACAGAGCTAAGCTAAAGAAAGACTCCAATATCCAAGTAACTAGAGAAAGTTACCTCTCACACACCTGTGTGAGCGGGTTTAATTTGTTCTACACCAAAGTATTTTCTTACCGTTTGCTTTAACAGGCAGACCAGCTTATGAAATGCTAGACTGTGATCCTGACTGGGCATCTTCTCTAAACCTTGGGCATGCAGAGCTTCCAGCTACCACTCCTGACAGGTTTAACCGCTTATGCAGACGGGCAAGATTATGTCAAAAAGAATCGGCAGGGCATGCAAGTGACCCCCCAGCACAGACCCCCAATATCACTGGCCCCGTGACTGAGATGGATAATGTAGCTCCTTCAGGTAGTCTTTTTTTTTACCTATGTTTTTCTTTCTAAAATGTGTCTTGGGATTCCTTTTGATTACAAAATATATTAACTACAGTTGTTTATTGTCCTGATCACCAACAGACAACACCACACCTCTGGCTGAGATGGAGGAGACAACATCTGATGAAGCAGCACAGATCTGTCAGGCTGATGATGCTCCAGAGGAAAATGTGCAAGAACTACAGAAATGCAGCATGTGTCACCTTAGGCTTAAAGAAATTTTACTCTTGCAAGAGGAGAACAGAAAGTTAAAGGGAGAGCTCTCCAGAAAGACCCTGGATGAGAATTTCCTCAAAGATAATGACTCAAAGGTGAAATACTACACTGGGCTTCCATCTTTCAGTTTAATGGCTCTGCTGATGCAATTTTTTCCCAGCCTACCAAAGACAGGAAAAAAATCCCATTTTCAAATTCTCCTTTTAACTATGATGCGTTTGCGGCTTAATTTGCCTCTTGAACATATTGCACACCTTTTTGACATAAGCAGACAAACCGCATCCATCCTGTTCTGCAACACCATAAATGTGCTCCATGCACACCTCAGCCCTTAAAGGCACTTTTCCACTAGCCCCACTCAGCCCCGGTTTGAAAACCCGGCTCTACTCACTTCGGTTCGGTTCAGCCTCAGTTGCTTTTCAACTACTGCTGGCGCACCTGCTGGCACACCTGCTGTGGGTGGGATTTGTTGAACAGCAGGCGGCGCCACACCCTCGTGACGTGAAACACACGTGACTGAATCCTCCACAACAAACATGGCTGATGACTAGGAGAGAAGGAAGGAGGAATGACTGTGACATGAAACTGGTTAAATCTATGATGCTGACTTGTTGTGCTCTGCACAATCTGTGTGAGAGTCATGGAGAGACGTTTGACACTACATTGGATGATGCAGTAGATGAACCAGTGGTGGCAGCGGCACAGAGAGCAGAGGAGCAGGGTGGTGATATTGTAGCGAACTCAATATAAGCACCCTACTTGGCTTGACAAGTGGGTTGACCCTATTGGCGACACAGGTAGAGTGTGGGACTCCGGAGCGGGAGGCGTGAGTTCAAACCTCCTGGTGGGACGTCACCATGTCAAGCTGCATGTTACAATATAATACGTGATGCAATACTTGTCTATTTTGTCCACATTTATGTGCATACATATTTCAAAAATGTTTTTTGTAAATAAAATGTTGTGCATGGTGACTTCCGGTTATGGCTGCCACGTAGGACGGACGTGTCTCGCTCTGCTCTGCTCCTGGAGAAAAAAAATCGGCAAATAACTCTCTCATTTGGGACAGAACGTATCTCAGCATTTGGGCGAGGATATGTCGGCGAAGCCTAAGGCTGGAAAACCAGGAAAAGGAAAAAGCGAGCCGCCGAAACAGTCCAAATTAACGGACTTTCAGGTCTGTGACGCAGCAAACAAAACTCCATATATGGCGGAGGAGGCTGGCAACGGTGCGATGTCTGCGCGGGGAGGCGCAGATGCGCTGATGGCTGCCATGAGTTCAATGAGAGCGGACTTTTCCTCTAGATTTGATGGGATTATGACAGCGTTGGAAGGAATAAGAAAGGAATTGGGTGACTGTGTAGAACGAACGGCGCAGATGGAGCTCCGTCTCGCTAGTGCTGAAGATGACGTCACCCGTCTTCAATTAAAGGTGCGCACTTTGGAAAAAAAAAAAAAATCTCTGGAAGATAATATTTTGGATTTGGAATCTCGGTCGAGACAGAATAATTTGAGGCTGGTGGGTCTTCCAGAGGAATCAGAAGGTCGGGACGTATGTTCCTTTCTGGAAAAGTGGATTCCGGAGGTGCTGGGCAGCGAGGAGTTGCAATCAGCAGTGGTTCTGGAAAAAGCACATCGTATTGGCCCACGGAGAGATAAGGGACCGCCGAGGACCTTAATTATGAAGTTTCTTAGCAACAGAGACAGGATGAAGATCTTCAACGCTGCACGTGCTAAAGGAGAGATTAAACACCAGGACCAGCAGGTGCGGTTCTACCCAGATTTGGCCACAGGAATCCAGCAATTGAGGAAGCAGTTTGATCCCATACGTAAGGAGCTGCGCAACCTTGGGATTCGTCATGGTGTAATCTATCCTGCAAGACTGCTGACCACGTATGAGGGCAGAACCCACATCTTCAAGACCCCAGAGGAGGCGCAGGAGTTCATCAAGAAGATCAAAGAAGAAGAAGAGACTGGTGGGAGCTAAGCATGAACAAAATATAAGGTAGAATAATTAAGCATTTGCACAGGCATCTGACTGACTTGAAGTAAATAGTAAGTTTACAAAATATAGATTGTATTATATATTAAAAAAACAAAACAAAAACAAAACAAACAAAAAAAACAAAAAACTATGATGTACAAAGTTGTTAAAAATTTTGGAGTTAAGTCGGAAAACTACAGAGGAGAGTTAATGTTACGTCATTAAAAGCAGTAGAGTTGGGGTGATTGGGAGGATGAAGAAGGAGTGGCTTAGGCTGTTCCCCGTGGGTGTGGAACGGTCGATGGCTATATCGGGAGACAGAATTTTTCTTTTGATTTTGGGGGGTTTGCCACAAGTGTGGGAAGGGGAAATTTGTTTGTGTGTAGTTTGTAGGATGAATGTTCAACCACTCATGTTTTTGCTTCTCTGTATGAGCATGTTTACACTGCAAGGTAATCCCAAACTCTCTATTGATCATGGACCAAAGTGTTAATCTTAATTTAACTTCATGGAATTGCAGAGGTCTACAAAATTTAAAAAAACTTAAACAAGTTATGAATAAAATAAAGGACATGGGTTCAAGAATTGTGTTTTTACAAGAAACTCATCTGATAGAGGAGGATGTTAAAAGAATTAGGAGTAGATGGCAGGGAAGTGTATTCACCTCTTCATTTTCATCCCGAGCCAGGGGAGTTATGACTCTCATACATAAATCAGTTCCTTTTCAAGTGAAAAATGTAATTGGAGACAAATTTGGAAGATATGTAATCATTCAAGGTTCTTTGCTATTAGAAAATATAAATCTTGTGAACTTATATGGTCCCAATATAGATGATCAGAAGTTCTTTGCTAATTTATTTCTCATCTTATCATCACTTACAGGGCAACATATAATAGCAGGGGATTTTAATTGTACATTGAATCCAGGTGTGGATAGATCAACAGGACTGGATTGTACGCACATTGGATGTAGGATGACTATTAATCATTTTATGAAAGAATTGAGATTGTTAGATATATGGAGAGAAATGAAACCACAAGTTAAAGCCTATTCTTGTTATTCCAGTACCTACAAGACATTCTCACGTATTGATTATTTTCTGATTTCCACAGAATTAAGGTCCAAGATTCAAAACTGCTTTTATGATAACATCGTGATCTCTGATCATGCACCCTGTTGTCTAATATATGTAGATAAAAAATTGACAAAGGAATCAGGCAGATGGCAATTTCAGCATAAATGGCTTCAGGATGAGGAATTTGTCAAGTATATAGAAAAACAGATAGACGAGTTCTTTGACATCAATACTACACAAACATCAGCATGTGTAAAGTGGGAGGCTTTCAAAGCTTTTATTAGGGGACATATTATTAGTTATACAGGATCAAAATCTAAGAAGACTCGAGAGGAGAGAGCTAAATTGGAACATAAAATAAAAAGTCTTCAGGAAAAAGTATATGCAGGAAGAGATCCAAGGTTGGAGAATGAATTACTGATTTTGAGAGCTGAATACGACAAAAAATCAGCGAATAGAGCTGCCTCGAGTCTTCTAAGATTGAAACAATCTTTTTATGAACAAGGTGAAAAATCAGGAAAATTATTAGCATGGCAGATTAAACAATTGGAAATTAAAACACCAATAACCAGTATTATAAGTAATGGACAGGTAGTTATAGATCCTTTAGAAATTAATAGAGCCTTTAGAGATTACTATGAAAAATTATATGATACCAAAAATGAACCTGATTTAACAAAACTAAATGGGTTTTTGAACAAACTATCTATACCGTGTATTCCAAATGAAAACAGGGAGATATTGGAGTCTAAAATTAGTCAAGAAGAAGTTGGGCTAGCCATTGATAATATGAAATCAGGAAAAAGTGCAGGACCAGATGGTCTTCCAGTTGACCTTTATAAAAAATTTAAGAATAAATTAATAAAACCTTTTTTGGAAATGGTTTTAGAAGCATTTCAAAATAATAATTTACCATCATACATAAATAATGCCTTAATTATACTGTTGCCAAAACCAGGTAAGCCCTCTAATAAATGTGAAAATATGAGACCAATAAGCCTATTAAACGCCGACCTTAAGATAATCTGTAAAATTTTAGCAAGACGAATACAAGAAATTTTACCAAATATTATTAATCGAGATCAGAATGGCTTTATAAAGGGTAGACAAGGCTTCCATAATGTAAGAAGACTATTTAATATTATTTATTTTAATAAAGAAGCACCGGATACAGCTCTCCTATCATTGGACGCCGAAAAGGCCTTTGATAGAGTTGAATGGCCCTTTCTTTTTGAAGTCCTACAAAGGTTTGGACTTGGAAATAATTTCATAAAATGGGTTCAAATAATATACAATAATGCTACAGCAGAAATCCTAACAAATAACAATATTTCAAAACCAATAAAAATCAATAGAGGATGTCGACAAGGCTGTCCACTTTCACCTTTACTGTTTACTATGGCAATTGAACCTTTAGCGATAGCGATACGTTTACATTCACAAATATATGGAATTAAAGTTGGACCAACAGAACATAAAATCTCCCTGTACGCCGATGATATAATTTTGTTTATGTCGAATCTAAAAAAATCAATTCCAACCTTGTTGAATTTAATAAAGAATTTTGGGGAAATATCAGGATATAAAATAAATAAAACTAAATCTTCAATATTAATGCTAAATGAGACCCAGAGAAATTACCCAGCCCCTGAGGTAAATCAATTCAATGTTGTAAATCAGTTTAAATATTTAGGAATCCAAATTATGCCTAAGCTAGAATCAGTCGCCAGTGTCAACTATGAAGCCTTAATGTCAGATATCAATGAGTTAACTCAGAGATGGATGTCACTACCAATGTCGATGATCGGGAGAATCAATATACTTAAAAGTAATATTTTACCTAAAATACTTTATTTATTTCAATACATTCCCTTATCACCACCTTTAGATCTATTCTCAAGAATAAAAAAAAAGTTAGTGGAATTTATATGGAACAACAGGAGGGCTAGATTACGTTTGTCTTTATTATATTTACCATTTGATCGTGGAGGTCTGAAATGTCCAAATTTTATGTTGTATTATTGGTCGGCACAACTGAGGTCTATGACATATTATTTTTCATCAAATGATCTCCCTCACTGGACTGAAATGGAATCATACAATTTACCTTTACCTCTTCCCATATTCATATACTCAGATTCGGCAAAAAAATTACAAAAACAAGTTAAAAATCCATTTGTAAAGCATATGATCAAAATATGGTGTGAAGCTAAAAACTATTTAAAAGAACCACAGTTATTGTCACAATTTAGTCCAATATGGGGTAATCAATATTTTAAACCAGGGAGAGCGGACGCTGTATTTAAAGTATGGAATTTAAAAGGGATACAAAAGATTCAGGATTTATATTTGCCATGTGCAGACAACATAATGTCTTTTGAAGAGCTGAGGATCAAATTTAATCTCAATAGAACACATTTTTTTAAATATCTTCAACTTAGAAACTTTATTCGATCAAATCAAAATAAAGCTCTCACTCGACCTATTTATTCATCCTTGGAAAAAATGATGATGAAAGATAGTAAAAGAAAGGGTATTATTTCAGAGTTTTATAACTCATTGACACTATCTTCAAGTGAAAATTCACTGAAAAGATTAAACTACTGGAAAGAAGATCTGCAAATTGAAATTTCAGAGGAACAATGGGAATTGGCTTGTACAGAAGCTCAAACCAAATCAATAAATGCACGCCTTAAATTGATACATTTCAAATGGTTAATGCGGATGTATGTTACACCGGAGGAGTTAAATAGATACAACAAAAATATACCAGATACATGCACAAAATGCATGGAAAGTAAAGGAACCCTATTTCATTGTTTATGGGAATGTAGATTAATAAGAATGTTTTGGGAAGAGGTGAGGATAACAATTGAAAAAATAATCTCAAAACAAATCATATTGAATCCTAAACTGTTTTTGTTGGGTCTGTACCCAGAAAAGCATAATTTTAATAAAAGTGAAAGAACATTCATAGACCTCAGTTTGCTTAATGCCAAAAAATGTATTGCACTATTATGGAAAAAGACTCATAGACCAGATGTGACTCAGTGGTTAAGACAGATGTTAACAAACCTTCCATTAGAAAGAATAACATATATACTGAAATCAAAGGAAATTGTGTTTGAGAATATATGGAGACCTTTTATTGATTATGTAAAAAATTTAAACATAACTCTTGAAGAAGAAGGTGAATGATGTGTGTGGACCTTGTAAATTCCAAACTGGTGAACATAATATGTATACTTATGTATTGGATTGTCTAGACTAAACAGAGGAGCATTGTTGAAGACTTGATTTTGTTGGTGGTTGTTGGTGTTTTTAGTGCATTTTTTTTTTTTTTTGTAGTACTTTAGTGTTAGTGTTTGATTGTTTGTATCATGTTTGTTTAAAAAAAAAAAAAGGTTCAATAAAGATATTGTGGAAAAAAAAAATGTTGTGCATGGTCCATCTACCTGTCCTCTTGTTCATAACGCTTATCTGTTAAGAAGGTGCAAAGCCTTCAGCCTAATGATGAGTCCACACTTCTCACTGTTGTGATAATTGCTCACGCTGAGCGCTCTGCCCGCCCGTACGCTGTGGGGGTCACACACGACGTGTTCCTCCCCACACTCTCAATTTTTTTTCCCGTATATTTTTCTCTTTGGCGTACAGAAATGGCAATACGCCCGTATTTGCTAAAATTGCATTTTCCCCGTATTTAAAATACGGCGAAACCATATCACTTGACAGGTATGTAATTACATGCAGAAACACCGCACAGGCCATCTTCACAAAAATCCAGCTCGACAAGCCACTTTTGCTTAGGTGGAAATGCAAATTGAACTATAAATCATGTGCTGATACATGTCATATTTTCCCATGTAAAAGTCTCCCACTTTTACTTACAAATTGATTTTTAATTTTTGGGAAAAGGGAATATAAATTTTGCACTTGTTGGTAACAACAGTTGTGTGCAACAAAAACACAGTTGTGTATCCTTGTCCGATCTGTCTACTGTTATTGGTGCCAAATTTTTGCTAGATTCCTTCTTAATTTATTAAATTTGGACTGGCGATGCAACATTCAACTTACATGTACTTACCTTTATCAGTGTCTACAAGTTCAAGCACACCTGTACAACTGCTTATAACCTAAAAAATGTACCCGTTCAAGAGAAATGGATTCAGCATTGCAAATGTTTAAAATAAAAAAAAAAAAAACCTACCAAGACATTACGTTTCGTTGTGTTGTTAAAAATTAAATTACCATTAGAAGGCTATACACCTGACCTGATGAACAGCAGCATGTGGAGTGAACAGAGAATGGAATGTGTATGTAATTATTGGCATTTCTCATACGGTGTCATAACAGATAAACCAGACTTTTGATGCAAACAATACAATTTTATTCCCGAAGCAAAATTTACAAACAAAAAAACAGACTGGGCGAAGACATCTCTGCAAGCTCTTCCCTTCGTAACGCAGTGTCCTGTTCCAGGGCTTCACGCGCATCTGCCCGCACATCTGCGGCCACCTGTCACAAATGCTGCATGTACTCCTGATTCTTGCCGCTGGTCATGTTGCCGTTCCAAGAACCGCATCTCTTCGTCATGCATGTTGACCATCGCTAATGTAAGGTCAGCAATGGGAGTTGTCTGTTTTCGTCTTGCCTAGATGGAAAGACAGAAAGGCATGGTCGTTAAAGCTGGATCACTACATATAATATGGAATTACACAGGTGAAAGTCTGTGGTGGAATGTCACTATTATATTATGCTTCATTGCTGTATATAAGCTGAACTGTCATGTTGCTGCCCCTCAGTAGAGCAGATTTTGCAACACGCAGGGTGCTGTCTTCGGCTGCAGCCCCCCTGCAAAACCAAAAAGGATTAAGATTAAGAATATGGATGGATGGATGGGTAATGTTTAAACTAGTTGCTTGTAGTGTGGCCGCAGAAATCTGAATGGGTTAATACAGTCAGCTGACGCGAAGCATTTCAATGAAGCATGTTGATTTCAACGGCAGTTCATCAGCTTTATTTGTTTGTCTAAAACAGGAGTTACAACAGCACCAATCACCACACCTAAAAATGGTTGTGGAACACCGATAAGTGAAGACCAAAGAATAACCTTTTTGTACATTTAAAAAGACATTTTCAATTAATTAATATGCAGCTACAGGAAATTGCATTAATCAATTTGGTACATAACTTGTTAGGCTCCAGCCCCCCCGTGACCTGTAAAGGATTAAGCAGTAGAAGATGGATGGATGGATGGATTTTCGACCCTGGTTTCCGCTGCTGGACCTGTTTCAACCAAAAAAAAAAATTGTGGTTATTGTGCCTTACCGGCACTTGAACGTGATCCAGATGGAGCTGGTGATGTGGAGCTGATCCAGCTGGCGCTCAGCCAGACGCACACGCAGACGCAGCGCCAGGAGAGTCCGCTGTGTCAGTCATTTCCACTGAGGTGGACCCCTGTGATATGAAATGCGATTCTAGAAAGAAAATGCACGCAATTTAAAACTTAACACCAAAGTGCAACATGTACACAACACTCAAGTTTTTAACCGGAATACAATAAGCGTAATTCAGCGTTTTGTTCGCGCTAATACTTAACACAAAGCAAGCGTGAATCTGCAGTTGGCTGCAAAACAATACGCAAGCCTCAGTAACAACCATTACTCACAATCTAACAACCTTCCTATTTCTTAAAAACAGTGAGCTTGGCATAGAACGGATCAAGTGGCGAACAGATGCGCAATATCAAATAAACACTCACCATCCACGGTTTCCAAGGGCCGTGACCATGACGGTGGCCGTAACAGTGACGTGTCAAGCCCAATGCCTCTCAGCGAACCACTTCCACTCTTTCCATCCGCTGAACTTCGAGCAATGTGGTCCTTCACTGCTCGGTAATCGCTTTTCAGCTTTTTCAGCTTCTCCCGAAACTGTTTGGCAGTACGGATGTGCCCTTGAGAAGCCATCTGCTCGGACACCTGCATTTCGAGTAGATCCGTCCAACTCGCGCTGGATGCGATCGTTGCCTAATATAGAAAGAAAATTGCGCACCTCCTAATATATAACATTAGGAATATATTATTATATAAGTATATTATACAGTATATTAATATAATATACCGTATTAAAGGGGCGCACTGTGTTCACTGCTGAACAATTACAAATGGCGGTCTTGGAGTAAATTCAGCAGAAAAAGTCGCTTTCATGACGTTACAACCTGACCAATCAGCGGCGACCAGTCTCTTAAAGTCATATCACAGCCATACTCAGCCCTACTCAGCTCGGTTAGACCCTGCCCTGGATCAGGTACGAAAAAAATACCTGCTTAACCGGTGCTGGGGCTAGTAGAAAAGCGCCTAAAGCGGGCTGAGTGGTGCGGTGTAGGGCCAAGTGAGGCTAGTGGAAAAGGGCCTTTAGTGTACTGGCCAAAGAGACCTTGTTTGCAGGCTAGCATGCCACATCAGTACGTTGAAATGTTTGGCAATAAGGTCACAGTTATTATTGACTGCTTTGAACTTTTTAGTTTTAGAATGTAGGCCATGACATGTTTTTGGTGTGGTTTAGCCCTTTTGACATCATGTCTTTAACTGTGTCAATAATATTGAAGCAGTTAAAGCAGCATCTCTTCAATTTTTCTTATTGCTCAAACATTTTGCTTTCTTTCCTCCTTTTATATATGTAAATCACACTGAGTTGCCCTTGTGTATGAAATGAGATGAGATGAGAGATGAGATTCAACTTTATTGTCATTACACATGTATGAATACAAGGTAACAAAACGTGACTTGGCATTTGGGCACGCTCTGCAGAGCGCATCCAAGGCTGGGGCAGCCACTAGGCGCCAGTCATAGTGGTGATAAAGAAAGAAAAAGGGAAGGGATATGGAATGACACAGTAGGCGAGAGAAAAAAACATGTTTATCAAAATGGCGCTCAGTGAGTGAGCGAAATTTTGATTGCAGGAAAAAAAACTCTCAATGCACATTTAGCAGACAACAGAACGAAAAGTCAGAGAGGATCAGTGAATGAATGGATGTAATTCAGTATATGTGAATCAGTGTGTTCATGTATGTTGAATGCAGGTGGGTGTTTATCAGTTACTGGAGGCAGCAAATCTCTCCCAGCCGAGATGTTATGTCTTAGTGTCTGAAACTCGGAAGCATGTCCTTGAGGCATGGCAGATGGAAATTTCCTGAGCCAGTCACTGTCCTTGAGAGTTCAGATTGCAGCACACCAGAATGTTTATGAAGAGAAGCACAATCTTCTGTTTTGTCTTAATCCAGGAGGAAAATAGTCAACAGGGCACCGAATTCAAGGTCTGATAACACAGATCACTCAGAGCATAGAATTTACAGCTCTTGCAATCCTGTGTTCATAATTTCCATACATAGGCTTTAAATCCATTCTTGGAGGGCACCAAAACGACTCCAGATGTTTCCCTTCTAAACATGGGAAGCATGTCCGGCAGAGTCCATCTCTCTACAGTGCATGCCAGATGGTAATTTCCATGTTAGTCTTGCCGTTAGTTAGTGCTCTCCCCCGTCTAGTCGAATTGTTGAAGAAGCAGCTACGCCGGGACCGCTTTGATTAGCTCTTCTAGTTAAATTTTCGATACACCAGGAAAACTCCAGAGCCAATCAGCAGAAAAATCCTGTGATCGTGCCAAACCAGATAGATGTTTCCACATCATCAGTCGAATCATGCAGACACATGTGTTCCAATCCATGGGTCTCTCCATAGGCAAAACCACGGCTGCTGTGGGGCTGGTGCTTCAGAGTCCCACACATCCTAAATGGAACCACTGAATTTCACAGTTTTGGTTATCACAGGCAACAATGTCATCCAGCTCTTCTGGCTGCCTGCAAGTCCACCACACTTCTGCTGTGTTATGTGCCTGTCTTTTGGGATTGTGAGTGGGACCTGGCTGTAATGCAGTTAGATGTCGTCTTTTGGGCTTCTGGGTGGGTTTATCAGCTGCAGCTTTCCTCTTGTGTTGTGGGGTCAGAGTCAGTAAAGTGACGGGCAACAAGCTCAGGTAGGAAAACTTTATAAAAAAAAAAGTTCTGGGCCACTGGTAAAATTGTTTGCCCCCACAGGTCAGAATCTGGTGTGACGTGTACAACAGCACAACTTTTTGTGGTCCAGACAACAAAGTCACAGAAATGTGAGCCTCTCACAAAGATTTGCGTTTGTACCTGCTTGTAGTACTTGTGACTGTGCTTGAGTTCTAGTCTCCCATCAGAGAGTTTCAGGTAAAAATCCTTGTCTGCACAGGCCTGCAGGATGTTGTTGTGGTGCTTATATGGGGATTTTATTTCCACACAGCCTTTTTCACAACAGGTGCAGCACACAAGTGCGTCAGAGGTTGCACCAACTTCAGGAAAGGAGGGGTTGATTATAAAATATTATAAGCACACTTTCACATGTATATTGGGTGCATAATTCAATTTATGGCATGCACTTATTTTATTTAGTAAATAAATACTTGTAATCAAGACAAGAAATAAAAAAAAACACCTTTGTGAGCACAATTGTCTTCAAGTCTACCTTGTACATCTACAAGTCATGCACCCATCCGTCTGTGAACTGCACTTTTGCTTGCTTCAAAGACCTAAAGTTACTAAAAACTTCATGTGTGTATGGACT
The DNA here is from genome assembly GCA_020510985.1 of Pholidichthys leucotaenia. Classification (NCBI taxonomy): domain Eukaryota; kingdom Metazoa; phylum Chordata; class Actinopteri; order Cichliformes; family Pholidichthyidae; genus Pholidichthys; species Pholidichthys leucotaenia. Next base: position 76,978,141 of record CM035847.1, read on the forward strand.
TATGCTTAAAGTCATATAATTATAAATGAAGGCATGGTGGAAGTTTGGCAGAATGTTTATATCCGAACTCCATGTGATATGCTGGTAGACATCTAGTCCATTAACCCCTTCAAGCTTTGCCAAATAGTGTGCCTTTGCAGTCCCATTCAATTTGGCGGAGAACGGTCCCTTTAAATTTTCCTTCACGGTCCATTTTGTGATTTTTTTTTTCAGTTCATTCACAAGAAATGCCAAGGTGCTGTGTGTTTGCAGTCCGTTTACAATTGCTGAACCTACCCCACCCAGAATGCATTGCGCGTTTGTCACGTGGGCTGGCGAGGTTAATTAAGGCAGAGACTGACAACAAAGTGATTTTCACAGGTGTGAAGGCTTAAACAGGTGAGGTAAAACTGTTATGTCTGTGTCATGAGCGGGGGTTTTGGATTTCCTTTTTCCAGGCCCTGCTTCATGACGTGGCTGTCCTTCCTTTATTATTTTCTGTGTCTGTTCATTAGTTTGTGCCTTTATTTGTTGTCAGGTGCGCTCTGGGCTCCTCTGGGGATGCCCTGCTCTCTGACAGCTGACTGCCACACCTCTTCCTCCTGTCAGTGAACAGCTGCCTGTCATTTGTCTTTTCACTCTGCGCACTCACTCACTTTCACACCTGCATTCATTCAGTTCATCTACATTTTCTCATGCATGCACACACACATTTACATGCATCTTTCAGCACACGCATTCATCTGTCCTCACTCCCCTCACACTGGTAATCACTTTAGTTCATTATGTTGGAAGTATTTATATCCTGTCAGTTCTCCTGTTACCTGCTGGTTCATTGGATGTCATCCCCACTCCTGAGTAGGCCACTCAGTGGAGTTATCATTTGTAAGTACTCTGCCCACTGTCTTGCCGGGGGCATTCCCTCATCTCTATTTGCCCTTTTTCTCCGCTGCCCAGCCTCGACCTGGGAGCACGTGGGGCCAGCCTTCCTTTCTCCATTTTACCCAATGAACCGGAGGGTGCAGTTGAGTTATCCTGTGTTGTTCTCTGTGTGTTCATTGGACCCTTATGTCATTTTGTCTTCATGTGCAAATAAATTACATTCAACACTTTCCTGCATTGGATCGTCATCTCCTTTTTCTACATGCGTTGCGTTTTATGCACACATACGACAGTCTGGAAAAGAGGGACCAGAGGACATGTTGACTGTGCTGAACGGTGATTTTAATAAGGACAGGTGGTAGCACGTGTTGCATACAGAACACTAGCTAACTGGGAGTACAGGCTGGTGTGTTACTAGAGGCAGAGCGCAAAAGAGGCCGTCTCCTGCTGTCAGTCCCCTAATATAGGCACGGCGTGATGACACTATCCGTGCCTGCACCATCATATCCGTGCTGCTCATTGTTAATATAGGAATATCTAACAAAAACATGACCTAGAGCCCCGAACAGGAGCTGTGCCAGCAGGAGGCTGAGCTGGCGGTATGACAGAAATAATCGCGATTAGTCGACTAATCGAAAAAACAGTCATTAGATTAGTTGACTACCAAAATAATCATTAGTTGTAGCCCTACACGTTAGTGATGTATCAGAATCAGAATCAGAATCAGATTTATTGCCATTGTTCATGTAGTACACAAACTAGGAATTTGTCTCGGTGCCATGCTGCAACATTAAAAACATGATGAGATAAAGAGATAAACTAAAAAACTGAAAGACTAAAAACATGCAATAAGTGTAGAATAATAAGTAATAATAATAATAATAATAATGAGAATACTAGTCAAGGCAGGTTTAAATAAATTAGCAAGTAGCAGATAATATGGGGTACCACAGTGCAGTCGATAATGCAACAGAAAAACAGTGATGAACGGCATGAGCTGCTGTATATAGTGCACGAGAGTCAATAAGTCACTTAATGTTCAGCAGTCTGATGGCAGAGGGGAAAAAGCTGTTCATGTGCCGGGAGGTTTTAGTCTGAATGGACCGAAGTCTTCTACCTGAGGGGAGGGGGGCAAACAGTACGTGACCAGGGTGTGAAGGATCGGCTATGATCCGGCCTGCACGCCTCCGGGTCCTGGAGATGTACAGGTCCTGGAGAGATGGGAGCTTGCAGCCGATCACCTTCTCAGCAGTGCGCACGATGCGCTGCAGCCTTAGTCTGTCCCTGGCAGTGGCTCCTGCATACCACACGGTTATGGAGGAGGTGAGGATGGACTCGATGATGGCTGTGTAGAACTGCACTAACATCTTGGTGGGTAGCTTGAGCTTCCTCAGCTGCCGCAGAAAGAACATCCTCTGCTGGGCCTTTTTGATGAGGGAGCTGATGGTTGGCTCCCATTTGAGGTCCCGGGTGATGGTGGTGCCCAAGAAGCGGAAGGAATCTGCAATGGTGATGGGAGAGCCTGTGATGGTGAGGGGGGGCAGGAGGGTTGTGACTTTCCTGAAGTCCACAATCATCTCCGCTGTCTTCAGAGCGTTCAGCTGCAGGTTGTTGTGGCTGCACCAGGACACCAGCTGGGCCACCTCTTTCCTGTAGACGGACTCATCGCCGTTGGAGATGAGCCCGATGAGGGTGGTGTCGTCCGCAAACTTGATCAGCTTAACAGACTGGTGGGAGGAGGTGCAGGAGTTGGTATAAAGGGAGAAGAGTAGGGGGGAAAGTACACAGCCCTGGGGTGATCCGATGCTGATGCTAACAGAGTCCGAGACAGACTTCCCCAGCCGCACATGCTGCCTCCGGTCCGTCAGGAAGTCGGTGATCCACCTGCAGAGGGAGTCAGGCACGCCGAGCAGGGACAGTTTGTCCTGGAGCAGAGCGGGGCGGATGGTGTTGAATGCAGAGCTGAAGTCCACAAACAGGATCCTGGCGTAGGTTCCCGGGGAGTCCAGGTGCTGCAGGATGGAGTGGAGGGCCAGGTTGACTGCGTCGTCCACAGACCTGTTGGCACGGTAGGCAAACTGCAGCGGGTCCAGGAGGGGAGTGGTGATGGACTTGAGGTGAGACAGGACCAGGCGCTCAAAGGACTTCATGACTACAGAGGTGAGCGCTACAGGTCTGTAGTCGTTAAGTCCAGTAATCCGTGGCTTCTTGGGGACAGGGATGATGGTGGAGGATTTGAGGCAGGTCGGCACGTGGCATAGCTTAAGGGAGGTGTTAAAAATGTCTGTGAAGACAGGAGCCAGCTCTTTCGCACAGTGTCTCAGGGTGGAGGGAGACACACCGTCCGGCCCGGGGGCCTTGCGCGGGTTCAGTCTGGAGAATTGTCTGTGCACGTCCTGCTCACTGATGACAAGGGCGGGGGGGAGGAGGAGGAGGGGGGGACCGCTTTTGATGAATTAGGGGCCGAGGAGGCAGTGGAGCTGGGTGGAGTGGGGGAGTTGGACACAGCTGACGAGGTGTCAAAATGGGCGTAATGTTGGGACAGTTTTTGGCAAAGGGCTTTGTCATCCTGACCTTTAGAAGCCTGAGGTTGATAGTTGGTGATTTGTCTCAGTCCTCTCCACACAGAAGCCAAGTCATTAGCAGTGAACTGCTGCTGGAGTCTCTCAGAATACACAGATTTAGCTCTCCTCAGCTCTCTGTTAAACCGATATTTAACCTCCCTGTAGCAGTCTCTGTCTCCACTTTTCAACGCAGCTTCCTTCTCCTTTCTGATCTGTCTGAGCTTAGCAGTGAACCAGGGCTTATCATTAGAGTACCTCACCCTGGTGTGCGATGGGAGAATGCTCTCCTCACAAAAGTTGATGTATGAGTTCACAGTGTCTGTGTACTCATTAAGATCATGTGTGGCTCCTTTAAACATGTCCCAGTCAGTTATTTCCATGCATGTGTTCAGTTTCTCTCCAGCTTCACTGGTCAATTTCTTCGTGGTGGTCACAACAGGTTTAGTGAGTTTCAGTCTCTGTCTGTATGTGGGAATGAGGTGGACCATCACGTGATCAGATAGTCCGAGCGCAGCGCGGGGAACAGCGCGATATGCGTCCTTCACTGTAGTGTAACAGTGATCCAGCGTGTTATTTCCTCTGGTTGGACATTTAATAAACTGTCTGTATCGGGGGAGCTCGTGACTCAGATTGCTCTGGTTAAAGTCGCCTACCACAATAACCAGGAAGTCTGGAAAATTCCGCTCCGCATGTAGGACGTGATCTGCGAGCGCGCGCTGGGCCTCGCGCGCGTCCGCGTCGGGAGGGGCGTACACAGCGATCAAAACAAATGATGCGAACTCCCGCGGGGAATAAAATGGCTTGCAGTTAACAGAGAGAAATTCTAGATCGGTAGAACAGTGTTGTGAAACCACCGTTACATCAGAGCACCAGCTGCTGTTAATGTAGAAGCACACTCCTCCTCCAATAGACTTACCGGAGAGCTCTGTGACGCGATCAGCACGAAACAGCTGAAATCCCTCGAGGCTGATCGCGCTGTCCGGTATGCTCCTTTTAAGCCAGGTCTCAGAGAAACAGATGACAGACGAGGAAGCGAGGTCCTTAAATCGCATCAGCAGTCTTAATTCTTCTACCTTGTTCAAGAGAGAATTGGCATTGGATAGAAATATGCCAGGCAAGGCTGTTCGCGTGCCTCTCCTTCGCAGCCGAGCGAGAATCCCCCCTCGCTTTCCTCTTTTTCGCCATCTTACTCTTTGAGCCAAACAATGAATCAGATCGGCGGCAGGAGCTAAAAAAACTGGGAGAAGGTCCGTGGGAGTGAGAGTCCTGATATTTAATAGCTGTTCACGAGTATAAGAGCTGGCAGACACACAATCGACGAACAAAAACAAACAAATTAAACAAATTAAAGGGCAGCGTAGCACCATGTCGACCACTGTGGGCGCCATCTTGGAAAAAAAAAATCCTTCCATGTCAAAGGCTTTGAAGCATGTGCAAAGTAACCCAGGAAGATTTTTGTGACGCGTGTATCGAGGTTTGTGTTGATGACGTACGTGCTGATGTTCAACACTTTGTGAGCCGGCTGTACCATATGACTGATTCAGGAAATGGTTTGCAGGTTTGGCATGCCAATTCAAAATATAAGGGGCAGCAAAACCACCTGAGCCCCAGCACTGCAGAAAATTTATTAAATAAAAATGAATAAAATGCTGTCTCTGCTACATGTTATTGCTAGTAACGTAAATATAGTCACAAACCAAGTAACACAAACACATTTGTTTCCACTTTCCCTTTTCACCCTGGCATTGTATCATAGAGATAGACACCATGTTAAGTTCATAATTTATGTATTGTTATCATATTCATTAATTAAATTCAAAGCTTTACTCACCAAAGTCATGGTGTCAATATAATCACTCTGCCTGTTTTACATTTATTATCCACTTGATATCTCAATTGTGCAAATGAAGCAACATGAAGCTTCAGCCCATTAGTGAACCAACTGGATGGAATGCGTCAATGCTTCATCTCGCCATCTCTAGTGCATGCGCACACAGGGAGTCTCACAGAGAAAGAACATGCAGGTAATGCAAGGAGCTCATGATTTGCTAGTGAGGAGCGTGGGCTTAAATAAAGTAGACAATAATCGGTGGCAAGTGGTTGATGAGGTGCAGTTGCAGGTAATTTTAGTAATTTTAGCTGTATCTATGATCATTTTATTAAAATGATCATAGATACAGCTGTTTCTGGTGAGAATGTTATTAGAGTATAAATAAGCGCATTTCTCAGATAAAACCTGCATTAGAGTACCACTGCTGACAGACATGCTGAATTTTTTTTTTCCTGCTCTCCTTCACAAGAGAAGTGACTGAATTGTGAGACAACACAGAAATCATCACTGGATTGTTCAACACCATGCCTTGTCATCGCCTGCTGTAATCATCAAATGCAACTCATTTGTGGACTATGAAATCTACTTCATGTGTGTTACGAAGCTGCTGAGCAAGCTCTATCAAAAATGATTTTTTTTTAAGTCAAATGGTTCCCTTTGACTTCCCTTTGACCATCCCCCTCATGGATCGTCACCTTATCGTGGTGGGGGGGTTTGCGTGCCCCAGTGATCCCAGGAGCTATGTTGTCCGGGGCAATTTGCCTCTGATAGGGTCTCCCAAGACAAACTGGTCCTGGGTGAAGGGCCAGACTAAGAACGATCCAACAGACTCTCATGAATTGTATATCAAGGATTCAGTGTACCCCGCCCGGTATGGGGTTACCGGGGCCCCACCCTGGAGCCAGGCCTGGGGGAGGGGCTCGAAGGCTAGCGTCTGGTGGCCGGGTTTCCACCCATGGGACCCGGCCGGGCTCAGCCCGAAGGAGTTACATGGGTCCGCCCTCCAGTAGGTTCACCACCTGCAGGAGGGATCATGGAAGTCCGGTGCTATGTGGATTAGGTGGCAGTCAAAGGCGGAGACCTTGGCGGACTGATCCCAAGCTTTCTAAACTGGCTTTTGGTACGTGGAATGTCACCTCTCTGGTGGGGAAGGAGCCTGAGCTGGTGTACGAGATTGAGCGATACCGGCTAGATATAGTCGGCCTCACCTCAACACACAGCTCCGGTTCCGGAACCAGTCTCCTGGAGAGGGGCTGGAGCTTGGCCTTTTCTGGAGTTGCCCCGGGCGAGAGGCGACGAGCAGGGGTAGGTATTCTTGTATCGCCCCACCTTGCTGCCTCTATATTGGAGTTTTCCCCGGTGGACGAAAGGGTTGCTTCCCTGCGCCTTCGGGTTGGGAAACGGGTCCTGACCATCATTTGTGCCTATGCACCAAATGATGTTTCAGAGTACCCACCCTTTTTGGAGTCTGTGACTGGGGTGCTGGAGGGTGCTCCTCCTGGAGACTCCATTGTCCTACTGGGGGACTTCAATGCGCACGTGGGCAACGACAGTGAAACTTGGAGGGGGGTGATTGGGAGGAACGGCCTGCCCGATCTGAACCCGAGTGGTGTTCAGTTATTGGACTTCTGTGCTAACCACAGTCTGTCCATAACGAACACCATGTTCAAGCATAAGGGTGTCCATATGTGCACCTGGCACCAGGACACCCTAGGCCGCAGGTCGATGATCGATTTTGTTATCGTATCATCAGACCTGCGACCGTATGTCTTGGACACCCGAGTAAAGAGAGGTGCAGAGCTGTCAACTGATCACCACCTGGTGGTGAGTTGGATCCGATGGCAGGGGAGGAAGCCATTCAGACCTGGTAGACCCAAACGTATAGTGAGGGTGTGCTGGGAGCGTCTGGCTGAGGCCCCTGTCCGGGAGGTCTTCAACTCCCACCTCCGGAAGAACTTCAACCACATTCCGAGGGAGTCTGGAGACATGGAGTCTGAATGGGCCATGTTCTCCACCTCTGTTGTCGAAGCGGCGGCCCAGAGCTGCGGCCGCAAGGTGGTCGGTGCATCTCGTGGTGGCAACCCCCGAACCAAGTGGTGGACACCAGTGGTGAGGGGGGCCATTAAGCTGAAGAAGGAGTCCTATCAAGCTTGGTTGGCTTGTGGGACTCCCGAAGCAGCTGAGGTGTACCGGCAGGCCAAGCGGAGTGCAGCTCGGGTGGTTGCTGAAGCAAAAACCCGGGTATGGGAGGAGTTCGGTGAGGCCATGGAACAAGACTTTCGGTCGGCTTCAAAGAGATTCTGGCAAACTGTTCGGCGGCTCAGGAGGGGAAAGCAGCTCCCCGTCCACACTGTGTATGGTGCGGATGGGACACTGTTGACTTCAACTGGGGATATCGTCGGGCGGTGGAAGGAATACTTCGAGGATCTCCTCAATCCCACTGATACGCCTTCCACAGAGGAAGCAGGGTTTGGGGACAAGGGGGATGACTCGCCTATCACAGGGGCTGAGGTCGCCAAGGTGGTTAAAAATCTCCTTGGTGGCCGGGCCCCAGGGGTGGACGAGATTCGCCCCGAGTACCTCAAGGCCCTGGATGTTGTTGGGTTGTCATGGTTGACACGCCTCTGCAACATTGCGTGGAGGTCGGGGGCAGTGCCTTTGGCATGGCAAACCGGGGTGGTGGTTCCTCTCTTCAAAAAAGGGGACCGGAGGGTGTGCTCCAACTTTAGAGGGATCACACTCCTCAGCCTCCCTGGGAAGGTCTATGCCAAGGTACTGGAGAGGAGAGTCCGGCCGTTGGTCGAACCTCGGATTCAGGAGGAGCAATGTGGTTTTCGTCCTGGCCGTGGCACATCGGACCAGCTCTTTACCCTCTCGAGAATTCTTGAGGGTTCGTGGGAGTTTGCCCAACCAGTTTACATGTGTTTTGTGGACTTGGAGAAGGCATTTGACCGCGTCCCTCGTGGATTTTTGTGGGGGGTGCTTCAGGAGTATGGGGTATCGGGCTTGTTGTTACGAGCTATTCGGTCTCTGTACGACCGTTGTGAGAGTTTAGTTCGTATCGCCAACACTCGGTCGGAGTCATTCCCAGTGAGAGTTGGACTCCGCCAGGGCTGCCCTTTGTCACCGGTCCTGTTCATAATTTTTATGGACAGGATTTCTAGGCGCAGCCAGGGAATGGAGGGTGTCATGCTTGGTGACCACAGGATCTCATCTCTGTTGTTTGCAGATGATGTTGTCCTGTTGGCTTCATCCAGCAATGACCTACAGCTCTTGCTGGGACGGTTTGCCGCTGAGTGTGAAGCGGCTGGGATGAGAATCAGCACCTCCAAGTCCGAGTCCATGGTCCTCAGCCGGAAAAAGGTGGATTGTCCTCTCCGGGTTGGGGACAGGCTCCTGCCCCAAGTGGAGGAGTTTAAGTATCTTGGGGTCTTGTTCACGAGTGAGGGGAAAATGGAGCGAGAGATCGACAGACGGATTGGAGCAGCATCTGCAGTGATGCGGACGTTGTACCGGTCTGTTGTGGTGAAGAGGGAGCTTAGTTCTAAGGCAAAGCTGTCAATTTACCAGTCAATCTACGTTCCTACTCTCACCTATGGTCACGAGCTTTGGGTAATGACCGAAAGAACGAGATCGCGGATACAAGCGGCTGAAATGAGCTTTCTCCGTAGGATTGCTGGACTCACCCTCAGAGATAGGGTGAGGAGCTCAGTCATCCGGGAGAGGCTCAGAGTAGAACCGCTGCTCCTCCACATTGAAAGGAGTCAGTTGAGGTGGTATGGGCATCTGATTAGGATGCCTCCTGGACGCCTCCCACTTGAGGTGTTTCAGGCACGTCCCACTGGGAGGAGACCCCGGGGCAGACCCAGGACTCGGTGGAGAGACTATGTCTCCCAGCTAGTCTGGGAACGCCTTGGTGTCCCCTCTGAAGAGCTGGAGCAGGTGGCTGGGGAGAGGGAAGTCTGGGCTTCTCTGCTTGAACTGCTGCCTCCGCGACCCGGACCTCCGGAAAAGCGGTAGAAGATGGATGGATGGATGGATGGGTTCCCTTCATGTGTGGTTTACGTGGCCAGCCAGCGAGCCCATGTTATATTGAAGTATTCTTCTTTCTCATGGGTCTACAATAGGCAGCTTGTAGCCTATTACAGGCTGTGTACTTGTTTGACTTGGGCTGTGCCAACAGTGCCAGCAGTGCTGTATGGCTTCTGTTGAATGTTGAACCTATATTGCTGCAGTTGTAACATTGTTTGCAATGATGGGGCTTATGTTTATTTAACTTGCGCTGCATTCAAGCAGGTATAGTTGGCTTATTTTGGTACAGTAGTCTGTGTGTTATGGGTGTGGCCCACCTGATTTTCTCTGGGCCTACCTACTTTTTTCATTTCTGGCTACACCACTGTACCACACACTGAGTCTCATTCATCAACTGTGAGCAGAACAGATTTTTTTTTTTCTGAAAAATCCTTGTTGCATTTAATTGCTTTTAAAATTCTTTTTTTTTTTTTTTTTTTTTTTTTTTTTTACCCCTCAGCCTCTAAAAGGCCGAAGGAGTATTGTTGTCACCCTGCTGGGTGGATGGGCAACTTTGCCAGCATCAACACCTATCTTGTGAATGCGATAACTAGAGAAATAAATGGTGCAGGCTTTTCAAATTGATACCATAGTTGTATCTATGAAAAATCTTGGAACTAATTTGAATTTGGTGATTTTTCCTAAGCCTTGTAAATGTGTTAACTACAGAAATAAATTATGCTTTTCAAATATCAATACAATATCATTGTGTCTAAGACAGCTCTTGGAGGGCTTAGACCCTGACCTCTGACTATGGGTTTGGTGTCAAAAGGTCAAAGGTCAAGGTTAACATTCCCTATGCCCTAATACTATACAACAGGCAAAGTGAATAAATTCATGTCACTACAAGTCAGAAAAGAAAAGCTGATGAAAGACAGGAGGGCATACAAATAATGCCACTGATAGGTCTTTTATTTTAAAATTGATCTGCCATTTGTTTGTGTCTAAAAGTCTGGTTTCTTCTCATTCTGAGAAACAGTTTGTCCTGAAAACATTATCAATTTTAAGGTTTTTCATTTTTAATAACTATTTACACAGTTTGGCCCTTGGCTTGGACTAAGTTTTTAAATTTGGCCCCTGGTGAAATTGAGTTCAACACCCCCTGCTATAGGGCATAGGGAATGCTAAGCTGATGTGGCTCCACTGTGAACTTGTCTTCACTAACTAACTAACTAACCTGCACTTACCATCTCAGAGGAATGGTCAGTGCCAGAGGGCTAATCAGGAGCTGGAGGCATCCCTTCACTGCGTGGTATCTCTGAACCTCACAACCTGGAGCACCAATGTACCCTGGGCTGAGTATGCCCACAACTCGTCCACCTCGTCAGCCATGGGCAAATCCACTTTTGAAGCCTCGTTGGGCCATAACCAGCCCAACAGAAAAAAATAGCCCAACAGAACATCGTCATCGCCAACCGATAGAGGACCCTGGCCCCCAACTACGGTATGACTATCCACTCGTAATATACCTTAAAGAGTGATTCTAAAAAGTTGTCACCATATTACATTGGTCCTTTCTTCATCACCCGCATCATTAACCCTACAATTGTGCGTCTCAGTCTCCCTCCCTCTCTCTGCATCATCCCACTTTTCACGTGTCTCAACTCAAACCCGTCTCTACCAGTCCTTGTCATCCCTCCAAGCTTCCTCCTCCTAGCAGGATTGTCGACAGGTCCAGTCTATTCTATCCGGCACATACTGGATATTTGCCACCAGGGCTGGGGTCTCCAATAACTCGTAGACTGGGAGAGGTATGGTCAGTAGGAGCACTCTTGGATGCTTGCACATTGTCAACCTGAAAATGCTCCAGGCCTACCATCAAGCTAATCCTAACAAGCCGGGTGAAATATTCTAATAACATTCATTCATCTTCTTCCGCTTAATCCTTTTTGGGTCGCGGGGGGGCTGGAGCCTATCCCAGCATCTTTGGGCGAGAGGCAGGATATACCCTGGACAGATCGCCAGTCCATCGCAGGGCCAACACAGAGAGACAGACAACCTTTCACTCTCACAGTCATACCTAAGGACAATTTAGAATCCCCAGTTTTGATGCCAATTAACCTAACTTGCATGTTTTTGGTATGTGGGAGGAAACTGGAGAAATCCCGGAGTAAACCCACGCAGACATAGGGAGAACATGCAAACTCCACACAGATCACTGTTGGTTGGGGTCTGGGATCGAAGCCAGAATCCCCCGGCCAAGGGTGAGTTGCTGTGCTGCCGCAGTGCTAACCACTCTGCTACCGCTCCACTCCTATTCTAATAACACAAGATAATTAATTATTTTCATAAGCTATAAACCATAATCATCCCAAAAGTCAGTGTAGGAAGCTCAGGAGATCAGACCACCAAGGTCTCTAGAATCAGAATCAGAATCAGAATCAGAATCAGGTTTATTGCCATTGTTCATGTAGTACACAAACTAGGAATTTGTCTCGGTACAATGCTGCAACATTAAACATGATAAGATAAGAGAAATAAACTATACATGTAATAAAGTGTAGGATAAGATTAAGTGATACTGGTCAACAGTTAAAATATATATTAGCCAGAAGCAGATACTGTGGAGAACTATATAGTGCAGTCGGTAATGCAGGAAGAAAACAGTGATGATTGACATGAGTCTGGTTGAGCTGCTGTACATGGTGCACGAGAGTCAATAAGTCACTTAGTGTTCAGCAGTCTAATGGCAGAGGGGAAGAAGCTGTTCATGTGACGGGAGGTTTTAGTCTGGATGGACCGAAGTCTTCTACCAGAGGGGAGGGGGGCAAACAGTACGTGACCAGGGTGTGAGGGATCGGCTATGATCCGGCCAGCACGCCTCCGGGTCCTGGAGATGTACAGATCCTGGAGAGATGGGAGCTTGCAGCCGATCACCTTCTCAGCAGTGCGCACGACGCGCTGCAGCCTTAGTCTGTCCCTGGCAGTGGCTCCTGCGTACCACACGGTTATGGAGGTGGTGAGGATGGACTCGATGATGGCTGTGTAGAACTGCACTAACATCTTGGTGGGTAGCTTGAGCTTCCTCAGCTGCCGCAGGAAGAACATCCTCTGCTGGGCTTTTTTGATGAGTGAGCTGATGGTCAGCTCCCATTTGAGGTCCCTGGTGATGGTAGTGCCTAGGAAGCGGAAGGAATCAGCAGTGGTGATGGGAGAGCCTGAGAGGGTGAGGGGGGGCAGAGGAGTAGTGACTTTCCTGAAGTCTACAATCATCTCCACTGTCTTCAGAGCGTTCAGCTGCAGGTTGTTATTGCTGCACCAGGACGCCAGCTGGGCCACCTCTCTCCTGTAGGCGGACTCGTCGCCGTTGGAGATGAGCCCGATGAGGGTGGTGTCGTCCGCAAACTTGATCAACTTGACAGACTGGTGGCTGGAGGTGCAGGAGTTGGTGTAAAGGGAGAAGAGTAGGGGGGAAAGTACACAGCCCTGGGGTGATCCGGTGCTGATGCTAGTATAGTCTGAGACAGTCTTTCCCAGCCGCACATGCTGCCTCCGGTCCGTCAGGAAGTCAATGATCCACCTGCAGAGGGAGTCAGGCACGTTGAGCAGGGACAGCTTGTCCCGGAGCAGAGCGGGGCGGATGGTGTTGAATGCGGAGCTGAAGTCCACAAACAGGATCCTGGCGTAGGTTCCCGGGGAGTCCAGGTGCTGCAGGATGGAGTGGAGGGCCAGGTTGACTGCATCGTCTACAGACCTGTTGGCTCAGTAGGCAAACTGCAGCGGGTCCAGGAGAGGGGTGGTGATGGACTTGAGGTGGGACAGGACCAGGCGCTCAAAGGACTTCATGACTACAGAGGTGAGCGCTACAGGTCTGTAGTCATTAAGTCCAGTGATCCGTGGCTTCTTGGGGACAGGGATGATGGTGGAGGATTTGAGGCAGGATGGCACGTGGCATAACTTAAGGGAGGTGTTAAAAATGTCTGTGAATACAGGAGCCAGCTGTTTCGCACAGAGTCTCAGGGTGGAGGGAGACACGCCGTCTGGGCCGGGGGCCTTGCGCGGGTTCAGTCTGGAGAACTGTTTGAGCACATCCTGCTCACTGATGATAAGGGGAGGGGGGGAGGAGGGGGGGGTGCCTTAAATGAAGTAGGGAATGTGGAGGCTGTGGAGCTGGAGGGAGGGGGGGAGTTGGACACAGATGACGAGGTGTCAAAACGGGCATAGTGTTGGGACAGTCTCTGACAAAGGGCTTTGTCATCCTGACCTTTAGGAGCCTTAGGTCGATAGTTGGTGATTTGCCTCAGTCCTCTCCACACGGAAGCCGAATCATTAGCAGTGAACTGCTGCTGGAGTCTCTCTGAGTACACAGATTTAGCCCTCTTCAGCTCTCTGTTAAACCGGTATTTAACCTCCCTGTAGCAGTCCCTGTCTCCACTTTTCAGCGCTGCTTCCTTCTCCTTCCTGATCTGTCTGAGCTTAGCTGTGAACCAGGGTTTGTCATTAGAGTAACTCACCCTGGTGCGTGATGGAAGAATGTTCTCTTCACAAAAGTGGATATATGAGTTCACAGTGTCCGTGTACTCATCCAGATCATGCGTGGCTCCTTTAAGCATGCCCCAGTCAGATATTTCCATGCACGTTTCCAGCTTCTCATCAGCATCACTGGTCCGTATCTTCGTAGTGCTCACAACAGGTTTAGTGAGCTTCAATCTCTGTCTGTATGTGGGAATGAGGTGAACCATCACGTGATCAGATAATCCCAGCGCAGCTCGAGGGACAGCGCGATATGCGTCTTTCACTGTGGTGTAACAGTGATCCAGTGTGTTTAATCCTCTGGTGGGGCATTTAATAAACTGTTTGTAGCGGGGGAGATCGTGGCTCAGATTGCACTGATTAAAGTCGCCAGCCACAATAATCAGCGAGTCTGGAAAACTCCGCTCTGTGTGTTGAATGTGATCCGCGAGCACGCGCTGAGCTTCGCGCGTGTCCGCGTCGGGAGGGGCGTACACAGCGATCATTATGAAAGAAGCAAACTCTCGCGGGGAATAGAAGGGCTTGCAATTGATAACAAGAAATTCCAAGGCAGGAGAACAGTGTTTGGAAATTACCGTTACATCAGAGCACCAGCTGCAGTTGATGTAGAAGCAGACTCCGCCTCCTGTGGTCTTGCCGGAAAGCTCTGTGTCACGATCAGCACGGAAGAGCTGGAAGCCGTCGAGGCGCAGCGCGCTGTCCGGTATATTTTCCCGGAGCCAGGTCTCAGTAAAGCAGAGGACAGCTGAGGAGGCGAGGTCCTTAAAACGCATCAGCAGTCTCAGTTCATCCACCTTGTTAGAGAGAGAGTTGGTATTGGACAGAAATATGCCAGGCAGCACCGTTCGCGAGCCTCTCCTGCGAAGTCGCACGAGAGCGCCCGCTCGTCTTCCTCTCTTCCGCCGTCTCACTTTCCGAGCCAAACAATAAACCAGATCGGCGGCAGGGGCTAGAAAAACTGGGAGGAGGTCCGTGGGGGTGAAAGTCCTGATATTTAAAAGTTCTTCACGGATATAAGTGCAAGCAGACACACAATTGACAAACAAAAACAAACAAAGAGCGCAGCGAAGCACCATGTCGACCGCTGTGGGCGCCATCTTGGATTTCAGCACATACCTTTGAAAGCCATCCAATTCCCATGATCCCTCCTGTTGATGGTGAGCCCACTCGAGGGCTGACCCATGTAGCTCATACTGGCCGATTTTAAACTACCCTGGCTATCCAGGAAAACTCAGTGAGATCTGGGTTTCCTCTGTTGCAATTACGCCTCGGTGAAACAGTGAAGCATATGGTAATCACTCAATGTGTGTGTGTGTGTGTGTGTGTGTGTGTGTGCGCGCGCGCATGCGCGCACATCTGTCTGTTACCAGCTTTTCAACTCGACGGGTCAAAATTAAGTTGAACTAAAGGCTTGTATCATTGTATGGCCACATTTTCTCAATTTTTAATTTGCCAGAATTTCGAGATAACACTTTGTTTTCAAAATAAACACATAAATAGCTCCCCTTAACCATCAATGTCGCTGAAACGTCTGTGGTGATCTGCTCTGCCTACCTGTTGCCCTATTTCCTCCACAGCTGCGGCCACACCTGCTGTCCTCATTAACCTGCCTATTTAACCCCAAAACACTTTTGCTATAAAAAGTAACACCATCACTTTTGATGGGTAATTTTTACCCGATATAATATATCCAACAAAAAGTACTTGTCATAAAAAATAGATCAAAATATGACAACACATGATAAATTAGAGTGGTTTTCTTTTATTTTCAACTGTGGCATGTGTAACAAAATGAAAAAAAATGTCATAGGAGGACCCCCATAAAATGGTCCAAAATTACTGAAAAATTAGGAATTCATGAATAAAAAATTCCTAAAAAAAAAAAAAAAACAATACTGGAAACTTGGTCTTTGGTCCACCCAATCCTGGGACATGTGAGACTTAATAATAATAATAATAAGTTTATTTATAGAGCACTTTTCACAGACAGAGTCACAAAGTGCTTAACATGGTAAAAAACAAAATAAAAACACAGGCACATAAAACAGTAAAAAAAAAACAAAGTAGACAGTAAAAGCACATAAAAATACAATCAGCACATAGTTAATTAAAAAGCCAGGCTAAAAAGGTGGGTCTTTAGTTGCTTCTTAAAAACATCAATGGAAGGTGCAGATCTAAGTTCAAAAGGCAAGGAGTTCCACAGTCTGGGAGCAACAGCAGCAAAGGCTCTATCGCCTTTGGTTCTGAGCCTAGTGCTAGGGACTACCAATAGATTCTGATGAGAAGACATGAGAGACCTGCTGGGCTGGTGTAGAGAGAGCAGGTCACTGATATAAAAAGGCGCCTCTTCATGAATGGCTTTGTAAGTAAGAACAAGAACTTTAAAATCAATTCTATAATTTACAGGAAGCCAATGCAAGGAGGCCAAAACAGGAGTGATATGACAGAATCTACTGGACCTAGTTAGTAATCTAGCAGCAGCGTTCTGGACTAACTGTAGGTGGTGTAAAGAGGATTTGCTAAGACATGTGAAAAGAGCATTACAGTAGTCCAAACGTGAAGAAACAAAGGCATGAATAATGATTTCTAACTGACTGTAGGAAACCAATGACCTAATTTTGGATATATTCCTAAGGTGGAAAAAGCAACTCCGGGTCAGAGGTTTGACATGCTGATCAAAACTCATCGATTGATCGAAAATGACACCAAGATTTTGTAGATTAGACTGTACGTTAGGGCTTAATGAACCAATGCTATTAACCAACTTAGGAATTAGATTATCAGGTGCTACAATAAGGACTTCAGTTTTATCAGCATTAAGTTGCAAAAAGTACTTGTAAGAGACTTCCCTGGTGAAGGCACAGACTCCTTGACACACGAACAGCTGCAGGAGAGAGGAACAAAAAATGGTATTTTTTGAGTGGGTAAAAATGACCGATTGACTAAAATATTGTTTTCACCATATGAATTCCCTTTGAAATCACCACTTTGTGATATTTATTCATAACCACTGCACTAAATAAGGATAGCATGCAAATTTCAGGACCACTTTTACTTACCTATTCCTTACAAGCAGTCTCACATGTCCCAGGAATGGATGGACCAAAGACCAAGTTTCTAGTATCATTATTTTTTTTTTTTAGGAATTTTTTGTTCATGAATTCCTAATTTTTCAGTAATTTTGGAGCATTTTATGGGGGTCCTCCAATGACATTTTTTTTCATTTTGTTACACATGCCACAGTTGAAAATAGAAGAAAACCACTCTAATTTATCATGTGTTGTCATATTTTGATCTGGTTTTTATGAAAAGTACTTTTTGTTGGATATATTATATCGGGTAAAAATTACCCAGCAAAAATGATGATGTTACTTTTTTATAGTGAAAGTGTTCTGATTTTATACACTAACATTATCACCGGGTGAAATCCACCCAAAACGTACTTTACCCTCTTTCACTATTGCTGGGTGAAAATCACCCAAAAGCGTGCCTGTAGGAAAAAGTGGGCTTTGGGGTAGGAAAACACCCACACCTTCAAAGATATCAAAAACAATGGTGAAGCTACCCAGGGACCCATGACACTCAGAAAAATGCAACATATTGTGTAAATACATTTGCTCGGGTGAAAATCACCCGGCGATAGTGCTCTAGGGTTAAGATGCCTATCTGTCTATGTGCCATCATATAGACATCATATTTTTATGACGGCATGGCATATATCTTTATGATGGTATTGCAAGTCCTATGATGCCTGAGATCATAGGACGGCCTATGATGCATCATAGGACATCAGGCAGGTATTATAGGACATCAGGCAGACATCATAGGCTGTCCTATGATGTCCTATAAACGTGACAGACACAGAGCTTTCTTGAATTGACAGTCCTATGAAGCCTGTATATGTGCTGTCATATAGACATCATATCTTGATGACAGCATCGCAAATATCTTTATGATGGTATCGTGAGTCCTATGAGAGTCCTATGATGCCTGAGATCATAGGATCAGAATCAGAATCAGAATCAGAATCAGATTTATTGCCATTGTTCATGTAGTACACAAACTAGGAATTTGTCTCGGTGCAATGCTGCAACATTAAAACATGATAAGATAAAGAGATAAACTAAAAAACTTAAAGAATAAAACCATGCAATAAGTGTAGAATAATAAGTAATAATAATAATAATAATAATAATAATAATAATAATAATGAGTAATACTAGTCACAGCAGTTTTAAATAAATTAGCAAGTAGCAGATGATGTGGAGTACCACATAGTGCAGTCGATAATGCAACAGAAAAACAGTGATGACAGGTGACATGAGTCTGGTTGAGCTGCTGTACATAGTGCACGAGAGACAATAAGTCACTTAATGTTCAGCAGTCTGATGGCAGAGGGGGAAAAGCTGTTCATGTGCCGGGAGGTTTTAGTCTGAATGGACCGAAGTCTTCTAACTAACTAACTAACTAACTAACCTGCACTTATATAGCGCTTTTCTAGTCACAAAGACCACTCAAAGCGCTTTCATTAATACTAACCCTCTATTCTAAGGGCCTATAGGAAACAGATATCTAGGGACAATTTAGAACAGCCAATTAACCTAACATGCATGTTTTTGGCATGTGGGAGGAAACCGGAGAAATCCCGGAGTAAACCCACGCAACACGGGGAGAACATGCAAACTCCACACAGATCACTGTTGGTCGGGGGCTGGGATCGAACCCACGATCCCACGATCCCCACAATCCCCCGGCCAAGGGTAAACTGTGCTGCCGCAGTGCTAACCACTGCGCCACCGTGCAGCCCACGGTGCACGGTGGCGCACGGTGCACCGTGCACGTACGGTGCACGCACGGTGCACGTGTACGGTGCACGCACGGTGCACCGTGCACGTCCCCCTCCCCTCTACCTGAGGGGAGGGGGACAAACAGTACGTGACCAGGGTGTGAAGGATCGGCTATGATCCGGCCTGCACGCCTCCGGGTCCTGGAGATGTACAGGTCCTGGAGAGATGGGAGCTTGCAGCCGATCACCTTCTCAACAGTGCGCACGACGCACTGCAGCCTTAGTCTGTCCCTGGCAGTGGCTCCTGCATACCACACGGTTATGGAGGAGGTGAGGATGGACTCGATGATGGCCGTGTAGAACTGCACTAACATCTTGGTGGGTAGCTTGAGCTTCCTCAGCTGCCGCAGAAAGAACATCCTCTGCTGGGCCTTTTTGATGAGGGAGCTGATGGTTGGCTCCCATTTGAGGTCCCGGGTGATGGTGGTGCCCAAGAAGCGGAAGGAATCTGCAATGGTGATGGGAGAGCCTGTGATGGTGAGGGGGGGGGGGCAAGGGGGTTGTGACTTTCCTGAAGTCCACAATCATCTCCGCTGTCTTCAGAGCGTTCAGCTGCAGGTTGTTGTGGCTCCACCAGGATACCAGCTGGGCCACCTCTCTCCTGTAGAAGGACTCTTCGCCGTTGGAGATGAGCCCGATGAGGGTGGTGTCGTCCGCAAACTTGATCAGCTTAACAGACTGGTGGGTGGAGGTGCAGGAGTTGGTATAAAGGGAGAAGAGTAGGGGGGAAAGTACACAGCCCTGGGGTGATCTGATGCTGATGCTAACAGAGTCCGAGACAGACTTCCCCAGCCGCACATGCTGCCTCCGGTCCGTCAGGAAGTCGGTGATCCACCTGCAGAGGGAGTCAGGTGGATCCCGTCAGGTGGATCCCGATGTCCTATGATCCTGCATCATAGGACATCAGGCAGACATCATAGGCCGTCCTATGATGTCCTATAAATGTGACAGACACAGAGATTTCTTGAATTTATAGAGTGATAGAGAGATGTTTACTTAGTGAAGTATGTGGCGGTAAGGACTACAGCTCCTGACCAGATAGAGTGATGATATAGAGTGAAGTACATGGCGGTAATGCACCTGTAAGCTGGTTGCCAACCACCAATCAAATCTAAAAGAAGAAGAAGAGTGATGAGTGATGCCTGCCTTTGATCTTTGACGATGTCATGGCAAGTCCCATGATCGTGAGTGATGACTGCCTTTGATCTTTGATGACGGCATAGCGAGTCCTATGATACCTGCATTTTATCTTTGATGATGTTATAGCAAGTCCTGTGATCTTTGATGATGTCACAGTGAGTCCTATGATCGTGAGTGATGCCTATATAGACATCATGTAGAGATCATAGGAACATCATAGGCGATCCTGTGATCTTTTAGTGAGTCCTATGATCGTGACACAGAGATTTCTTGAATTTATAGTGTGATGATGATATAGAATGACACCGCCGAGAGGACACAGTCCAAGGACGGATAATTTTTTCACACATTGTCACGCCTCGCTGCTCATCAGCGGCGCCAGCTGCACGCACACCTGCGCCTCGTCAGCGGCGAGGGATTTAAGCCGCCTCGCCCTGGGCTTCGGCCTGAAGCCGTCTGTCTTCGTTGGCTTCCCTTGCTGCAAGGAATCCCTTTCGTCAAGCAAGAATACACGTAAGAATCACTTACCTTCTCCTTCCAATCAGCTCCCCTGTGCACAGGTGGATTTCCCAGCGGCGGACTACTTCCTACAGCAGGGGTGTCCAACCATGTGCCATGGAGAGCCAAGACCCTGCAGGTTTTACCTCCAACCAGTGTCTTCAACAGCAGATTTCTGTGAACTTCTTCCCACTGATTGCTGATAAGTGAAAACACCTGCTGAAGAGACTGGGTAGAAGAGAAAACCTGCAGGGTCTTGGCTCTCCATGGCACATGGTTGGACACCCCTGTCCTACAGCCACCGCCTCCTCGCTGCTGCATCGGGCGCTCCAGGTCGCTGTCTACTGGGCTACTCCCTTGCTGTGCCAGCCACCTGCCATAACCAAGTAAGCCTGTGATTATTGTCATATCTCCCGTGTTGGTGTGGTGCCCATTACCCTTCTCCCTTTGCTTTTCCCATAGGGTTGTCCGGCTGTACGGCCTCCTGCCTCCGTGCCTGACGCAGACGCCACCACCAACACATTTACATCTCGCATACACACACTCATACACACTTGTTGTTAATAAAGCTATTAAGTCAACCCTGAGCCTGCGTGTGTGTCTCCTGAGCCGTGCATTATGTCACACATAAGGAGTTGTTCAGAACGCCTTATAAGAATACAGGCATGTCCTTAAAACATGCAGGTTAGGGATATGGGGCGCTTGCGCACGCAGCGACCGGCAGCTGGTGGCTTGTCACCGGACTGCAGAACAAATCTACCTACGGGTACAAAATAAGTCCAAAAAAAAAAAAAAGAAAAAAAAAAGAACTCCTTATATGAAGATATAGAGTGATGATAATCAAGTCATTGGCAGTAATGCACCTGTAAGCTGGTTGCCAACCGCCAATCAAATCTAAAAGAAGAGATTTCTTGAATTATATATAGTGTTGAATATATATATTGTGGCCGACACACATTGTGGGCTCACGCTGCCACAGAGACAGAACTGAATGTGTATTGTGGAGTGTCACGTCTGCAAGGACTGAGGACTCAAATCTACAGGAGGTAACAAGGAAGTGTGAGATTTGTCTCTTTGTCCCACAGAAGACGCCCCGGAGGGTATTCCGGTTCATCAAGAAATGAGAGACAATGGTGAAGCTTCAAAGGGATGCTTCGTAACTGTATGTTGACTGAAGACACCATGTGACTTGAATTCTGATGCTGGAAATGTATAAAAGGGGGTTGAAGTATGATTCTTTCTCTTTCCTGCTTTGAGAATGCTAGGAGCTTGTGTTCTGTCAAATAAAGCTGGTTTATGACTGAAACTCAGCCTCGTTATTTGAGCATGCTCCTACACTGGTGACCTACGACGGAGAATGAGCAATGAGAATTCTTCCGAACCGGGCTCGGTGGAAGCCAGCCTGATGGCCGCCTCCACGCTCCGGCTGCCCGATTTCTGGCAGCACAGTCCGCGCTCATGGTTTAGCGCAATCGAGGCGCAGTTCAACCTCCGGAGAATCTCCAACGACGACACAAGATTCTACCACGTGGTAGCGAAACTGGACAGCGACACGGTCCAGAGAGTGGAGGATTTGGTTAATCATCCACCAGACAGCGACAAGTACAGCGCATTGAAAGACGCGCTGATCAGCCATTTCACCCCCTCAGTCCAACAAAGAGCAGAGGGGCTCCTGGCGCTGACGGAGGCAGAAAACGATAGACCTGCGGACCTGATGGTGAAGATGCTGCAGCTCAAAGCCTCCGAGGATGGCGAATTCATTTTCGCCCACCTATTCCTTCGAACCCTGCCACCAGCAGTGAGAGTGGCCCTGGCAGAGTCACCCCGATTGGCCAAGCGAGACTACCATGGGTTGAGCAAGGAGGCGCAGAAGTTGGTCGACGCCCACAAGCAGAACGCGGTTTCGGCCGCGGCGGCTAGTTCGGGAACGGCGTCCGGAGACAGCTTGGGTCCAGCGGCACCAGACGCACCAACAACGGCGGCGACCGGAGCCAGAGGACGCGGAGCGGAGAACGGCTCGTGCTTCTACCACCGCCGTTTTGCAGAGAGAGCGCACAGGTGCGTCCCACCGTGCAATTTTAAACGCCAGGACCGAGGGCCGGTAGCAGCCGCGACTCTCGGCAATGAGAACAGGCTGCTTTACCTGACGGATGCACGCTCGGGGAAACAGTTCCTCGTGGACACGGGCTCGCAGCTGAGCTTCGTCACGCCCACCTACGCGGAACGGCTGTCGCCTTCTAAAGCCCCCTGGGTGTCAGTGTCAGCAGCGAACGGCTCCACAATTAAAACGTTTGGTGAGAGGACCATGCTTCTGTCCTTACAAGGCCGTTCATTTGAGTGGACATTTATTGTAGCAGCAGTCAGTTTCAACATGTTAGGGGCTGATTTTTTGTGCTCACATGGTTTATTGGTTGATCTTGCTAATAGACGTCTGATTAATGCACTGTCTTTTCATTCTATTCCCTGCACAGCTCGGGTGGCCCCGCCAACTGCACATGCCAGCGTCTCAGCCGCGGGTGGTAAGTTTCACACTCTGCTTGCTCAGTTTCCAGCACTCACAGTCCCCACTTTTTCAGCAACGGTGGCCAAACATGGGGTAGAACATTTCATAACAACCACAGGCCCTCCCGTTTTTGCAAAGGCTCGGCGTTTGGACCCAGCTAAACTGGCCATCGCGCGCGAGGAGTTCACTAATCTGGAAAAACTAGGCATCGTTAGACGCTCCAAGAGCGCTTGGGCTTCGCCGTTACACATGGTCCCAAAGGCTGACGGCTCGTGGCGGCCTTGCGGCGATTTCCGCAGGTTGAACAACGTTTCAGCTCATGACCGCTACCCGATTCCGCACATTCAGGATTTTTCTGTTCATTTGGCGGGGGCGCGCATTTTTTCTAAAATAGACTTGGTGCGCGGCTATCACCAGGTTCCAGTGCGCGCGCAGGATGTACCCAAAACAGCGGTCATAACTCCTTTCGGCCTTTTTGAGTTCTTGCGCATGCCTTTTGGCCTCAAGGGGGCCGCGCAGACTTTCCAACGCATGATGGATGCAGTTTTACGCGACCTGCCTTTCGTGTTCGTTTATTTGGACGATATTTTGGTAGCCAGCACGTCCGAAGGCGAACATGAAAAACACCTCACAGCAGTTTTCCAGAGGTTGGCAGAGCACGGGTTAATAGTGAACCCAGCGAAATGCCAGTTTGGGGTGGCGCAGATTGATTTTTTGGGACATCGCGTTTCGGCAGAGGGAGCAGTTCCCCTTCCAAATAAAGTGCGTGCCATAACAGATTTTCCGCAACCTCAAACGGTTAAGGCGCTTCAGGAGTTTCTAGGGATGGTTAATTTTTACAACCGTTTCCTCCCAAGCGCAGCACAACTCATGCAGCCATTGTACACCGCGTTAAAAAAACAAAAGCCCGCAAATAAAGTCGAATGGTCTCCGGAGCGGGAGCGCGCTTTTGCCCAGGTCAAATCAGCCCTGGCAAATGCAGTTTTGTTAGCGCACCCAGTTCCAACGGCCCGTATGGCGCTCACCACTGACGCTTCCGATGTAGCGGTGGGGGCGGTAGTTGAACAGTTTGTGGCAGGTACCTGGCAACCCCTCGCGTTTTTCAGCAGGACCTTGCGCGATAGTGAACGTAAATACAGCGCATTTGACAGGGAGCTTTTGGCCCTACACTTGGCCATCCGTCATTTTCAGTTCTGGTTAGAGGGGCGACGTTTCACCGCTTTTGTGGATCATAAACCGCTAACGTTTGCGATGGCCAAAATTTCAGAACCCTGGTCAGGCCGGCAACAAAGGCAACTAGCCGCAATATCGGAGTTTACTACTGATATTCAGCATGTCGCGGGTAAACACAATGTTGTAGCAGACTGTCTCTCGCGTGCAATAGCACCGCCAAGCCCTATAGGGGCAGACTCTGTAGCCATGGCCGCGGGCCCGGACAGTGACGCGGGAGCGCGCGCAGCCCCGGTCTGTGTTGGGTTAGATTATGCAGCCATGGCTGCGGAGCAGGTTAACGACGCGGACGTGCGCGCGCTCCAGTCTGGACCAACAGGGTTAAGGCTGGAGCACAGGGTGCAACAAAACGGTATGCCCCCGCTAATCTGCGATGTCTCCACGGGACGGCCCCGCCCTGTGGTGCCAACCGCGTGGCGTCGCCGTGTTTTTGACCTGGTCCGTTCTCTCGCGCACCCGGGGGTGCGCGCATCGATCAAATTGGTGGGGGAGAAATTTGTTTGGCCCGGGTTGCGCAAACAGGTCAAGGAATGGGCAGCAGCCTGCGTAGCGTGTCAGCGAGCTAAAATACACAGACACACTAAGGCCCCGTTAGAACCTTTCCACATCCCCGCTAAGCGTTTTGATCACGTGCATGTTGACCTAGTCGGCCCGCTTCCGTTATCACACGGGCACACACATCTTTTGACAATGGTAGACCGCACCACGCGCTGGCCAGAGGCGATTCCTCTGACATCAACCACAGCGGAAGAAGTTGCGCGAGCATTTTTAACAGCATGGGTTGCGCGTTTTGGTGTACCGTCGGACATAACGTCCGACAGGGGTCCCCAATTTATTTCCGAGCTATGGTCATCGATGGCCCGCAGCTTGGGGGTGAAGATTCATCGCACCACCGCGTATAACCCCCAGGCCAATGGTTTATGCGAACGCTTTCACAGGTCATTGAAAGCAGCCCTCAGAGCGTCGCTAACGGATACAAATTGGGTAGACAAACTTCCATGGGTGTTATTAGGGTTGCGTTCTGCACCTAAGGAAGATTTGCATGCTTCCCCGGCTGAATTAGTTTTCGCTCAGCCGCTCCGTTTGCCCGGGGAATTTCTTCCTGATAATCCCGCACCTAATGGCCCCCCCGCTCAGCCGTGGCAGAGCGGCTCAGGAACAAACACGCTTCCTGGCCCGGTCCATCACAGTTTCCCACACGTTTTTGTGCCCAAGGCTTTAAAAAATGCAGAGTTTGTTTTAGTTAAACATGACGCCCAGCGTCCAAGTTTGCGGCCGTTTTACGACGGACCGTTTCGAGTGCTGGAGACCGGGCAGAAGCATTTTCTGCTAGATTTAGGGGGCAGAAGGGAGCTGATTTGCATTAACAGGCTCAAACCCGCTTTTGTTCTGGCTGACGAGGAGGTGCAGCTCGCGAGGCCCCCCCGCCGGGGCAGGCCGCTGAGAAGACATTCTCCAAAGTCTTCACAGAGAGGTGCTAACAGCTTTAATCCACAGGTGCAGAGAGATGTTGCAGAGGCAGCCAAGCCAAGTTGCAGCAGATTCGGCAGAAGATTAAAACCTAGGCAGTTGGTGGATTGATTAGCGATGTATGGAGTGCTTTGTGTTTCTCTTTTTGTTATGCCATGCAGATTTTGCCTTACTCGACGTTTGGGGGGGTAGTGTGGCCGACACACATTGTGGGCTCACGCTGCCACAGAGACAGAACTGAATGTGTATTGTGGAGTGTCACGTCTGCAAGGACTGAGGACTCAAATCTACAGGAGGTAACAAGGAAGTGTGAGATTTGTCTCTTTGTCCCACAGAAGACGCCCCGGAGGGTATTCCGGTTCATCAAGAAATGAGAGACAATGGTGAAGCTTCAAAGGGATGCTTCGTAACTGTATGTTGACTGAAGACACCATGTGACTTGAATTCTGATGCTGGAAATGTATAAAAGGGGGTTGAAGTATGATTCTTTCTCTTTCCTGCTTTGAGAATGCTAGGAGCTTGTGTTCTGTCAAATAAAGCTGGTTTATGACTGAAACTCAGCCTCGTTATTTGAGCATGCTCCTACAATATCATCTTTATTTAGTTTCATCTATATTTAGTAGCGATAATTTATTACTATCATCCATTTTTACGTCCGCCAAGGAGGTTATGTTTTTACCGGCGTTTGTCTGTCTGTCTGTCTGTTACCAACGTAACTCAGAAAGTTATGAACGGATTTTGATGAAATTTTCAGGAAAGGTGTGTAATGGCACGGGGAACAGATGATTAGATTTTGGTAATGATCTGAGAGTGCATACCTCCACCAAGGGCTTTGTTTGTATTTGTGCAGCAGGATTACACAAAAACTACTGGATGGATTTGGATGAAATTTTTCACCAGAGGTGGTTATTGGGCTAGAGATGAACCCATTATATTTTGGTGATGATCTGAGAATGCATACCTCAGCCAAGGCTCTTATCTTCTCGCAGTGTGTTAGCAACAATACTCCAAAACTGATGGACAGACTTTGATGCAATTTTCACCACAAGTGGCTATAGGCCTACACACAAACCCTTTACATTTTGGAGGGTTTGTGTAACATTTCCATGTGTGTAATGTTTCCATGACAAATGGAAGGAGCCTTGGTGGAGGTATGCGTTCTATAGATTAAGAACGCATACCTCCAACGATTAAGAACGCCGCCATCTTGATCTTATAGATCAAGATGGCGGCGCGTGCACAACGCGAGGCTCAGCGTCTTCTCAGATTTTGTGGATTAGCAGTGTTATTTCTGCTCATTTCGGGTCTGTTCGTTCAGAACAGCTTCGCTTTCACATCTTACACCCGAAATGAGCTTTTGGACATTGGATTACAAAATAACGATAACGATCTTTTTATCAGCAACCTACGTCTCATCCCTGAGCTCCGGAGAACACCCGACGCTCGGCAAGCTTCCCGGCCGACCGGAAGTGCTCGCAGGCGGCGTAGAGACCGTAAACAAAGGCGGGGGAAGCGTGGAGGGCTAAGAGCTAAGCTAAAGCTAACACCGCACCAGCTTTCTCTACCCAGTATTTTCCTCGCTAATGTACGGTCACTGGCGAACAAAATGGATGAGCTACGGCTTCGGATCACCAACAATAAGAGATTTATGAACTGCAATATCGTGATTTTCACGGAAACATGGTTACACATGTTAGGATTTAAAAAAACTCAGTAGAAAACCATCTAAGTCTACTCTTCAAAGCTTGTCTATGTGTGTAGATGGTTTACCCAGATTCGTTTTTAAAGGAAGAGATTAGTTTAGTTGGAACACGTATTTATTTAAGCAAGCAAGTTGAATATAGTAGGTTACAGCGCTGGGTCAATCCTTCTCGCCCTGACAGCAACAGATCGTGTCAGTTCATGAAGTCTGACTAACTATGCTGGCCCTGACCCAGAATATTTATACACAAATGAACAAAGAAGAAAGCATGCAATAACAGTCCAGGTGTCAAGACCAGGGAGGATCTGAAGGGTCTGCTCCTGGCTCCGGGTGTATCCAGATGAAAGCCATTTCCCATCCTTTATCACAACGGTGTTTCCTCCTCACAAACACCAGGCGTTTTATTGCCCTTTGTGCTGAGACCTCCTCAGAAACACCAGGCGTTTTACTGCCCTCTGTGTTGAGACAGAGGCCCACTCCATTTGCTCCATTTGCAGGAAATAAACCACACATCTGCCAATATATACATTCCATTATGGCATATTGGTCATAGTACCTAAGTATAAGCAGAATACAAACATTTTGAGTCACACAAATAACTATTATATGGTTATATTGATCACACACATATTTTGAATCACACAAATAACTGTTATGTGGTTATATTGATCACTTTATCCCATCAATTTCCCCCTTTTGGTTTCATCCATGATGAGACCAATAACTCAAACCCTTTAAGCCTTCAAAGGCACGTCACAGTCCTCATCATCATCATCTTTGTCTGATTCCATTCCAATTTCCATTGATCCATCAGGTTTTAATAATGGCATTTAGTATAGAGGGGGTTGTTTACTTCCCAATGCAGCGGTGATGACCCTAATGCAAAAAGATCTGATAGAAGATACACAACAGCATCCACAAAAAGCAAAAATAGCAACAACACTTACAATGGATATAATTATAGAAACAATCACATTTTTCCATTTTTCAAGCATTCTCTTCATCCATCCATCCAGGGGATTATCAATGCCAGAGGCCATTCATCATACAGTCACACAGTTATGCAATTACACAGTTCACTAATTACTGATTATGTGATGATTATGATACTTATTAGCAAACAAATAAAAACCTTTAAGCAATTAATGCCTACAAAACACTCTTATTGTATAAAAGGTCACTGGTTACTGTCCTTTAAGTCCTTGTTTGATGTCACTCAATGTTCGTCCAGGCTCTTCAGCAGCTGCACACATACTCCTCTTTATGCACTTCAGGAGAACCCACTCTGTTGTGATTGGTTCCATGGGTTTTAAATCACCTCCTGGCTCCTTCTTTTCCTGTACCTGTTGTGAGAAAGCTGACACAAGAACTCTTAGCTGGTCATAAAATGGTTTATAGCCCATCTTGGCTCTTCTTCCTCACACAACTGCAATCGTGCTCCCGGTCTCGGGAACTGACGACCTGTTAGAAGTTCATAAGGAGTAAAACCTGTTAAGCTGTTAACAGAACTTCTAACCATCTGTTTTGGATTGTGAGTAACACAAATAGCACAACATTTTACAAAATTTTGTATCATATCAGGGAGAAAGGGATGCCGCCAGTGACCCAAATGTCTGTTCATTTGTTTAGCTCCTACATGTGCTAACCCATGAGCTTCATGTAACACATTTTCTCTGATTCCTGGGGGTAACACTGGTCTACCATCCTGTGCTCTCCACAACCCTTCTTTTTCTGTGGCGCCTCTCTGCTTCCACACTGTTTTTTCTTCAGGAGACACTTTTCTCTGTTCATCTATTAACATATTTACATTAATCTGTGGCAAAATGTCCTGAACCTCCTTGCCTGTCTGTGTCAACATTAACGATGGCTGATACCCTGCTGCCTTTTTTGCTGCTTTGTCTGCCTCATGATTACCTCTAGCCACATTTGTCTCTGTTTTATTGTCATGACCTTTGCACTTTACCACTGCTACCTCCTGCGGTAACATTAGCACTTCTGCTAATTTTCTCATTCCTGTTTCATGCTTTATAGGAGTCTGAGATGCTGTCAAAAAACCTTGTCTAATCCATTGGGCTAATTCTGTGTTGATTGACCCGACAACATAAGATGAATCTGTATAAATAGTGACCTTTTTTCCTGTTGACCACTCCAATGCTTTAATCATAGCTGTCAATTCGGCCAACTGAGCTGATTGTCTGTCCTGCAATGTCCCATTTAGTACCTCCTCAAATCCATTTGCTTTTTGTCTCACAACTGCATATCCTGCCTTCAATCCTTCTGTAGGGTGACGAAAACAACATCCATCTGTGAACAAAACTTCATCTGGGTCAGTCAGTGGTGTCACAGATAAATCTATCCTCACCTTCACATCTTTTCTGACCCTTTTTCCACATTCATGTGATTCCCATCCAACATCTGATCTGCCATGTTTATTCCTTCATGTGTGAATGTGCTGTGTGGTGCTGATAGGATTTTTTCCATTCTTGTCTGTCTGATTGAGGTCATAGTGAATGCTGCAGAATTTACATATGACATCATGCTATGTGTGGTCAGGACAGTCAATGGATGTCCCATAACCACATGAGCTGTTTTTTGCAAAATTTTTGCCACTCCTGCAGCATGACGTGTGCATGCTGGTTGCCTTTTTTTCCATTGGGTCTAATATTATGCTGACATAGAGGAGTATCTTTCTTTCTCCCCCTTTTTTCTGAAACAGAACACCATTTACTGTGTGTTCTGCTTCAGAAACATCCAAGTAGAAACGTTTGTTGTAATCAAGTATTGCCAAATCAGCTGCATGTGAGAGTTCATTTTTCAAAGCAATGAATGCTTCCTCAGCTTCCTGTGTCCACAATAACTGTGCAGCAAGATTTTTCATGCCTTGTTCATTAACCAGTGCACGCAATGGTTTTGTCCTTTCGCTGTATTGTGGTATATAATGTCTACTGAACCCTGTTAGACCCCAAAATGATAACATTTGTTTTACCGTGCATGGTTTGGGGTGATGAAGGATGGAACCTCTGTGTGACGCAGAATGGCCAGAACCTGTGGGCGTGAAGGACACATGACGCCTTGCACACTGTAGTGTTTGCCTTGAGACTTTAAATCCACATTCAAACAATCTCAACAACACATTCTTTGTAGCTTCCAGACAACTGTCAGGATTTGGTGCTGCTATCAATATGTCATCTACATACTGTATCAGAATTACGCCTGGAGGGAGAGGACAACCTTGCAGTTGTTCCTTCAAGACCTGATTGAAAATACCTGGTGACAAAATGAACCCCTGTGGTAGCCGGGTGTAGCGCAGCTGTGTGCCCTTGTAGGTGAATGAGAAGAAATCCCTGCACTCCTCTGCTAAAGGAAGACAGAAAAATGCATTAGCCAAATCAATACATGTAAACCATGAATGTTGTGATGTGAGAGCAGATAAAGCAGTGTATGGGTTTGGCATGGGTACTGTGGGGGTGGAAATCCGTGAATTGACACGCCTCAAATCATGGGCCATTCGGTATTTACTGGTGTTTTGCTTTTCAACTGGGAGAATAGGAGTGTTCCAGGCAGAGTGAGAATTTTCTAATACCCCTGCCTGAAGCAGCCCTTCAATGGTGTCAGTAATGCTCTCCTGTGCCACAGGCTTATGAGCATACTGATTTTGCCAAATAGGTTCACCTGGTAGGACCTGAAATGAGATGGGAGAAATATTAACCCATTTACCAACGTCTGTGGGTCCCTGTGACCATAAATTTTGTGGCAGTGAATTCAACAGGTCTGCTGCTGATTCATGATCCGTGCGTTCCCTACCATGCTCTCTCAATTTGTCGGTGTTCAAACAAAAGCTCATCAGTTGTGTCAATTTGGATGCGATAGGCCTGATATTTTGCAGAATATTCAACATTTGGGATCTGTGTCACCTGCCAATCAGTGGCTTCAGCCAGTGTTTTAACCATAGGCCTTAACTCTTTTGCTTGGTGATTAGCATGTATGAGCAAGGTAATGTGTGGAGCTGATTTCTCTGATATTTCATACCGCTGTAATCGCTCTGCACTTAATACAGCATCTGCGGCGACACCCTCTTGTCCTACATACAAAAACCTAGATTTGATGGTCCAAGTTTGCACGGTGGCGCAGTGGTTTAGCACTGTGGCAGCACAGTTTTACCCTCGGCCGGGGGATCGCGGGGATCATGAGATTGTGGGTTCGATCCCAGCCCCCGACCAACAGTGAGCTGTGTGGAGTTTGCATGTTCTCCCCGTGTTGCATGGGTTTACTCCGGGATTTCTCCGGTTTCCTTCCGCATACCAAAAACATGTAGGTTTAGGGCGCTCGCGCACGCAGCGACCGGCAGCCGATGGCTTGTCACCAGACTGCAAACCAAATCTACCTACGGGTACAAATAAGTAACAAAAAAAAAAAAGTTTGACCATCCAGTTGGGACAAAAATCTATCATGATAAACATCATCCAAATTTCTGTCATAATACAGAGTGACATGTAGGGGATCAATGGGAGGTGTGTAGGGTGCAAGAAGAGCAATCCACGGCTTCCAGGCCATGAACACTGGCAACACGCCAGTCTGTGAGGGCGAGTCAGGCGATAACAAGCCCCAGTAAATGTCAGCCCAGGTGTCTGGCGCTTGTGGTGTCACATCAGGTTTCAACAGCATTTGTCCATGCACAGACAGTCCTTGCACTGAACAGTTCACAGCAACACCATTAGTGAATGACAAGATGACTCCATCGGCCGAGCACAGCACCGATGCCCCCAGTTTAATCAGCAGGTCTCTCCCCATCAAGTTTGTTGGAGAGTTTTTTGAGCAGGCATAACGTTGTTTCACAGTTTGACCAGCAACACAAGTGTCCAAAGGCTTTGTTACAGGCAGTCTTTCAGGAACCCCAGAGAAACCAATAACCTCCAGAGCTTTAGCCGATAACAGTGTAGGCTCAATGTCACAGTTCAAAGTGGAATAGGTTTCCTTGTTGTTGCCACTGGTGGTTGGTAAGGATTAGTCGGGCAATCCCTCCTCCAATGACCATGTTGACCACAGGCATGACATGCATTCAGGCCCATGACCTTTCGACCTCTCATGCCTCTCACACCCTGCCTTCCACGAGATACCCCTCGATAATAATTGAAGCCACGTGATACACCCTGATAATATTGTATTTGGGGTGTCCAAGCTGTGGGTGCCGGGTACACAAGGGCAGGTAAGGCTGCCATTCCCGGTGTGAGCATTAGCCCTGAGGGTGTTTCTGGAGCCTGCTGTACCAACTGCTTAGCTGATTTTTTTAGTTTCTTAACCTTAGCTATTTCTTGTTTTAAGATAAGATAAGATAAGATAAGCCTTTATTAGTCCCATAATGGGGAAATTCCAGGATTGCAACAGCATAGGGATAGCAACACTCAGAGCAACAATCAGAAGGCAAGAAAAAACAACATCTAGTAAACATATGCCCATATTACTATAAATGTATATATATAGACACACAGTGCAGAGCATTATGGCTGGTGGATGTGCAGCAGAAAGTCTAAGCTCTCTCTCCGCGGATGCAACGGGCCAGCTGGAAGTCTTTGGGCATGATGGTGACCCCCTTAGCAAAGAAGAGACCACCAGGTGGGTCTCACTGGTCTCCTGCAGAGCCATGACGGCGAAACTCAGGAAACGCAGGACGGTCTTGAAGTCCTGAGCGATCTCCCTCACCAGGCGCTGGACGGGCAGCTTACGGATGAGCAGCTCCGTGGATTTCTGGTAGCGACGGATCTCTCTCAGAGCCACGGACCTGTGACGGCGAGGCCTCTTCACTCTGCCGGTGGCCAGAGCGCCTCTCCGAGCAGCCCTGTGGCTAGCTGTCTCCTGGGGGGCTTCTTCCTCCAGTAGATTTTACGGGCGGTCTGCTTGGTTCTTGCCATCGCTCTTTATTATTCTGTCTTATATTTCTTTCACGCCGCCTAAACTCCAGCCCGGCACCCGCTTCGTTTTCGCTACAGCTCCCGGTACGTCGAGTTTCCCATTAGCACCGGGCGGCGGCCAAGTGCTAGCTAGCACTAGCTCCTCCCCGCTGTAACGTCTCCCGCTGCAAACCGTGGCTCCGTCCGCCGACCCGGGAGACCCCCGGGGCGATCCGTGCGTCCGTGATATATATACAGAGTGAAAGGTGTAGAAAGAAGAAGGAAGATAAAAAAAAGGCTGTTGCAACAGGCAGCCGACTCGTGTGGCGCCGCCGGTCCGGCGGAACCGTAACTTTCGTAACTGCAATTTTAACAGTTGCAGTTGTTTATTATCTCTATCAACCTTTTGTTGTTCTACTTTTTCTTGCTCTTTGCGCATATGATATATGAAGTGCCTTTCCCACAATTCCATAGGACTACTGGGAATGTCAGGGTTACTGTCCATAGCCTTTCTCACTGCCTGAGGCACTCCTTTTAACACTGCCTGCTTAAATACATCCCTTTGAAAATCAGATGTATTAGGATGAGAGCCAGCAGCCGCTGTCCACTCCATTTTACATCTACTGATAAATGCCATAGGAGACTCATTCTCCTTAATTGAAAAAGTTAAAGCTCTTAAAGATCCTGGTGGAATTGGAAATTTGTGTCTCCTTGCTGTGCCTAAGGCTGATGCTACAGGGGTGAAAGGTGCTGAATCTGACACAGTTTGAGTCCCTGCCAACTGTTCAATTTGAGAGACCTCCACAACACTTAATTGTCTCCCAAGCAAAGCTCTAAAATCTCCCATTTCAGAATCAGAATCAGGTTTATTGCCATTGTTCATGTAGTACACAAACTAGGAATTTGTCTCGGTACAATGCTGCAACATTAAACATGATAAGATAAGAGAAATAAACTATACATGTAATAAAGTGTAGGATAAGATTAAGTGATACATTGCCACTGTAACTCCTTGACTTAACTGATCAAATTTTGTCATCCACTGACCTCCACCCTCACAGGGCGGGGGCATTTTTTCTGAAATGCCATTTATGTCTGTCCATGAGAATGGCTGATATGTTCTGCCTCTGCTTTTCATTATCAGTGGTGCCTGTGCCTGTGTGTGTATGCGGTGCTCTGTGGCCTGTTGTGTGTTTCTACGTGCAGCTGAATTAAGACGGCGGCCTGTATAAGGATCACACAAATCTCTATTTCTGAAACTGTAAGGCCTGCCTCGCATGTGCTTCTCCTGATCTCCTAATTCTCTCCTCTGCCTGCTCTTAAAATCATCTTGACCATAAGGGGTAGATGAAGCAAATACTGTAGGGGAAAGGAGATGTATTTCCTCACTGTCTGCGTGTTCACTCCACTGACCACAGTCACTGTAACTTATCTCTTGATAGACTGTACCTACATTATCTGCTACACCTGATTCCACACTGCCAGTATTAGACCATAAACTATGCTGAAGATCCTGTGTTTGTCTTTGCAAATTAGTTACACCAGCTTCAACATTCTGCAGCCGTTCTCCCACATTCTTTTCCAACCTTAATCTTTCAAGCTCTTCCTGCAACCTTTCCATCTCACGTCTGTCTACCTCCATTTCCTGTTTCTGAGTTTCCAGCAAACCTTTCAACTGTTCACAAACTTCCACCCATCCTTCTTTAAGTTTAACCAAAGGCATCTGATTAACACAATATGGCGGTGGGGGCAATTCCCCTTTTAAGTCTTCCAAATTAGGGTAGAGGGACAACACCTCTCCCTTTTGTTTGTCCAGCTGTTTATCAACCAATACATCTTTATTCTTCTCTATCTCACTCACACACCTCACTGGGACAACCGCTGCTGAATCCTGCCTCAAACCGCTGTTTGCCTCCATTGTCCTCATGTGCTGATCCTGCTCCTTATTTGAATTTAGAATACCTTCTTCCACCAATTTCTGATACAATTTACCACATTCTACTTTAACCTCACTTCTGTCTTTGGGTGATATACCACTCCACTGAGCATTTGAGTCACTGTTGAATCCCACTGTTTTTTCATATTTTCTTTACGGGAGTCACTCTCTACAAATTCACACTTCTTATTTTTTCTACAGGGCCAAATCTGCCACTCCCCCACCCCTGGGGCAAAAGGAGAGAGAGAGAGAGAGAGAGAGAGAGAGAGAGAGCCTCGCCCGCCCCCTTTGGGAGAGCGAGAATTAGAAAGAGAGAGAGAGAGAGAGAGAGAGAGAGAGAGAGAGAGAACTATCCCTCGCCCGCCCCCTTTGGGAGAGCGAGAAATAGAGAGAGAGAGTGAGAGAGAGAGAGAGAGAGAGAGAGAGAGAGAGAGAGAGAGAGAGAGAGAGAGAGAGAGAAACTGTACTGTTCACTCTTCTATTTTTTTACAGAGCAAGCCTGTCACTCGCTTCTTCCCTTGCTAAGTAGAGAGAGAGAGAGCTGCCGTTCACCCCCCCCCCTTGCTGATGGGAGAGAGAACCGCCGCCTCGCCCCTCTGTTGCCTTTTTTTTTTTTCAACTACAGCGTTACCAATATAAAACAAAAATAGTAATTGCAACTGTTCGAGGGCGCCACTTCCTCGGGGCGTTACCCCAATTCTCGCCTTCCCGTCGGATGGCGACGGATACTCTCCATTGCGCTGGACTTTTTCGGAGTACTAAACCGAGGGCGTCACCTATATGACCCAGATTTTTTAGCCTTCGTTACGGCTAAAGGAGTCCAACCCAGTTCCTGTCCTCACAAGTCACGGACCAATTTGCTCAGTCCGTGAACCTGTAGTCAGGCTGGATGACCATGAATAAATATGCGATATCATCCGGGCCAGGGGCCTTTCACCTCTCTCCCGGTCTTCTTTAATCAAATAAGCATGCACTCATCTTTCTTTAACCATGCAAGTATTCATAAAAAACATTTACTATATTCAACTGCTTTTTTAACCTAGGACACACATCAACCGTTTGACAACACAAAACTTTGGTTATAGCCAATAGCAGAACTTTTGATATAACAGGCGTCTGCTTACCTCTTTCAGTGCGGCCGCTCGTGTTGTCAGTCGGTGATGCAGGTCCGTTGTCCAGACAATCAAAGATCCAAATCAGATGATAATCTCCCCTTCACCGGACGAAGCCCCCAAATTGTTAGGATTTAAAAAAACTCAGTAGAAAACCATCTAAGTCTACTCTTCAAAGCTTGTCTATGTGTGTAGATGGTTTACCCAGATTCGTTTTTAAAGGAAGAGATTAGTTTAGTTGGAACACGTATTTATTTAAGCAAGCAAGTTGAATATAGTAGGTTACAGTGCTGGGTCAATCCTTCTCGCCCTGACAGCAACAGATCGTGTCAGTTCATGAAGTCTGACTAACTATGCTGGCCCTGACCCAGAATATTTATACACAAATGAACAAAGAAGAAAGCATGCAATAACAGTCCAGGTGTCAAGACCAGGGAGGATCTGAAGGGTCTGCTCCTGGCTCCAGGTGTATCCAGATGAAAGCCATTTCCCATCCTTTATCACAACAGTGTTTCCTCCTCACAAACACCAGGCGTTTTATTGCCCTTTGTGCTGAGACCTCCTTAGAAACACCAGGCGTTTTACTGCCCTCTGTGTTGAGACAGAGGCCCACTCCATTTGCTCCATTTGCAGGAAATAAACCACACATCTGCCAATATATACATTCCATTATGGCATATTGGTCATAGTACCGAAATATAAGCAGAATACAAACATTTTGAGTCACACAAATAACTATTATATGGTTATATTGATCACACACATATTTTGAATCACACAAATAACTGTTATGTGGTTATATTGATCACTTTATCCCATCACACAGTGGAATACCCGACAATGCTATCGAGCTAGCCGGCCTACACACTCTCCGGCCAGACAGAGCAGCTGATGACTCCAGTAAGATCAGAGGTGGAGGAGTGTGCATTTATATTAACGAGGCTTGGTGCACGAACTCTGTTACTGTTGGGAGACACTGCTCAGCTAACCTGGAGTTTCTCATGGTTAAATGTAGACCTTTTTATCTGCCACGCGAGTTCACTTGTACCATCATAACAGCTGCTTATATCTCTCCGGATGCTAATGCTAAGCTTGCTATGAAAGAACTACATGCAGCTATTAGCAAACAACAAACTGCACACCCAGAGGCAGCATTTATTGTGGCAGGTGATTTTAACCACTCTAACCTCAAGACAGTGCTTCCTAAATTCTACCAGCATGTCTCCTGTCACACAAGAGGGGACAAAACATTGGACCATGTTTACACCAATATTGTGGGAGCCTACACAGCAACTCCCCTCCCCCACCTAGGTCAGTCTGATCACTTATCTTTGTTCCTTACCCCCAAGTATGTACCGCTCATCAACCGGGTGAAGCCATCAGTGAGGACCATCAAAGTGTGGCCAGAGGGGGTTGACTCTGTACTCCAGGAAAAGTTTAGGAACACAGACTGGAGTATGTTCACCTCTCAGGCTACCTGTGGCTCCCACATAAACATCGACTCTTACATCCACTCAGTCCTGGACCATATCAACACCACTATTGACAGTGTCACCACGGAAAGACAGATCACCACGTACCCAAATCAGAAGCCGTGGATGAACAGAGAAGTGCGGCTTCTGCTATAGGCA
The DNA here is from genome assembly GCA_020510985.1 of Pholidichthys leucotaenia. Lineage (NCBI taxonomy): Eukaryota > Metazoa > Chordata > Actinopteri > Cichliformes > Pholidichthyidae > Pholidichthys > Pholidichthys leucotaenia. Next base: position 77,015,897 of record CM035847.1, read on the forward strand.
CGTAACAAGGCCTTTAGATCTGGTGAGGCACAGGCCTACAGTTCATCCAGGGCAGATCTGAAGAGGGGCATCAAGAAGGCCAAGCACAGCTACAAGCTGAAGGTGGAGGAACATTTTGGGGACTCTGACCACCGACGCATGTGGCAGGGCATTCAAGCTATCTCTGATTATAAGCCCAGCAACTCCATACCTATAGCCATGACTGTGTCCTTTCTCAATGAGCTAAATGACATCTATGCTCGTTTTGACAAGGACAGTAACGAAAAGAATATCAATTTCCCACCCTCTGACGACCTCCACCACCTCATACTCACCCACACTGACGTCCGTAGCGCACTGAGTCATATCAATGTATGTAAGGCTGCTGGCCCTGACGGCATTCCTGGGCGTGTGCTGAGGGCATGCGCTGAGCAGCTGGCAGGAGTCTTCACGGACATCTTCAACCTGTCCCTGGCCCAGGCAATGGTACCAGCGTGCTTCAAGACCACTTCTATAGTACCAGTGCCAGAACATTCAACACCATCGTGCCTAAATGACTATCGCCCTGTGGCGCTGATGCCCATAGTCATGAAGTGCTTTGAGCGACTGGTCTTGGCACAGCTCAAAAAATGCCTGCCCCCTACAATGAACCCTCACCAGTTTTCCTACTGGAGCAACAGAAGTACAGAGGATGCGGTTTCTACAGCGCTGCACTGTGTACTCTCACACCTGGATGACAAGAACACCTACGCAAGAATGCTGTTTGTTGACTTCAGCTCAGCATTCAACACAGTTATCTCCTCCAAGTTGATCACTAAACTTGGGGACCTGGGAATCAGTACGTCCACCTGCAACTGGATCATGGATTTTCTGACCAACAGACCCCAGCATGTTAGGTCAGGCCCCAACCGTTCTTCCATCATCACACTCAACACTGGTGTACCACAGGGCTGTGTGCTCAGCCCATTCCTCTACTCCCTCTTCACCCATGACTGCAGGCCTATGTATGGATCCAATTTCATCATAAAGTTTGCAGATGACGCCACGGTGATCGGACTCATCAGGGACAACGATGAGTCAGATTACAGGGCAGAGGTTGAGCACTTGGCTACTTGGTGTGCTGACAATAACCTGCTCCTTAACACCAGCAAAACCAAGGAGCTCATAGTGGACTACAGGAAGGAGAGGGGAGAGACACATGACCCCATCCATATCAATGGCATAGCTGTTGAACATGTCCCCAGCTTCAAATTCCTGGGGACCCACATCTCGGAGGACCTGTCCTGGTCAGTTAACACCACCAGCCTGATCAAGAAGGCCCATCAGCGCCTCTTCTTCTTGAGGACACTGAAGAAGAACCATCTGTCAACTGACATCCTGGGCAACTTCTACCGCTGCGTGATAGAGAGCACCCTGACCAACTGTGTCACAGTCTGGTATGGGAGCTGCTCTGTCGCTGTCCGTAAGGCGCTGCAGCGGGTGGTGAAAACCGCTCAACGCATCACAGGGACTCCACTTCCAGTTATAGAGGATGTCTACAGGAAAAGATGTCTGTGCCGGGCACGCAGCATTCTTAGGGACTCCAACCATCCTGCTCATGGACTGTTCCAGCTTCTCCCTTCCGGAAGGCGTTTCAAAAGCCTTCGGACTAGAACCAGCAGGTTTAGGAACAGTTTCTTTCCAACAGCTGTCACGTTATTGAACTTAGTTCCCTGCTGACTCTCCTACCATCATCTCTTACCATCCTCACCTGTACATAACTGCCCACCTAACTTATTGTACATTATTTGCACATAACAGTACTCTTAACTTTCTGCACTGCTGCATATATTTGCATATATTTGCTTAAATTGCACATACTGTCAATTACTGTATATACTGCACTGCTGTCCTTTGCACTTCTGATTGGATGCTAAACTGTGTTTCATCGCCTTGTATTGATACATGTGTAATGACAATAAAGTTGAATCTAATCTAATCTAATCTATGAGTGCTTTTCTAGTTTTAGCTTATTTAATTGATTATTTAGAGTATGGATTAGTTCCTTATAATTATTTCCAGAGTAAAATATATTAGTATCATCAGCAAATATTATTACCTCCGCCAAGGAGGTATTTTTTTTTACCGGGGTTTGTCTGTCTGTCTGTTACCAAAATAACTCAAAAAGTTATGAATGGATTTGGACAAAATTTTTAGGACAAGTCCGAAATGGGACAAGGAAGAAATGATTAGATTGTGGTGATGATCTGAGAGTGCATACCTCCACCAGGGGCTTTGTTTGTATTTGTGCAGTAGGATTACACAAAAACTACTGGATGGATTTGGATGAAATTTTTCACCAGAGGTGGTTCTTGGGCTAGAGAGGAACCCATTATATTTTGGTGATGATCTGAGAATGCATACCTCAGCCAAGGCTCTTATCTTCTCACAGTGTGTTAGCAACAATACACCAAAACTGATGAACAGATTTTGATGCCATTTTCACCACAAGTTGCTATAGGCCTACACACAAACCCATAACATTTTGGAGGTGATCCATGACAAATGGAAGGAGCCTTGGCGGAGGTATGCGCTCTATGAGTGCTTTTCTAGTTTAAAAAGTTTTTTAAACAAATAAGTTTAACAATAAACTTAAAATAAACTTAAATAAGTTTTTTTTTAAACAAAAAAGTTTTTTAACAAATATATGCAAATGATTTTAATATGCCATCAATAGTTCTTTTTACTAGTGCCATATCAGTACCATCACAATCAGTAGATAATATATTTTTACACTTTTCAGCAACAGATTTTACCTCTAATTCATCCACCGCTGAGAGAAAGATTGACGGAGGGTTATTTCCAATCAATGTTTCACTCATGGTGTCTCTTCCTTGGTTTGTAATTTTTGCTGCCAACTTTTTAAATTTCTATCAACATACAGTGCTACCCCACCACCATTTTTGCATTTCCTATTTTGTGTGTACATCTCATATCCATGTAATTCAAAATTTACATCCTTTTCTTCATTAATCCATGTTTCAGTTATTGCTATAATCCTAAATGGGGTCTTAAAATTATTTAAAAACTCCTTAATACTATCAAAGTTGGCATAGAGACTCCTGCTATTAATATGTATTATTGTCAATGTCTGATCTGAGTTCATAATTCCATTAATTGTTGTTCATCATAATAAGTACACTTATGTAGAAGAGCTTGGAATAACGAGGCGATGTGATTTATAAACCAAAGTTTAATATCAGCTTCGCTCCTCTAACAAGTCTCATCTCAGTGCAGAAGCAGAATAAGAGGTCGAACACATTCAGACCTTCATACTTATACTTACACACAACAAAAGACATTGCATATCAAAGCTGACATCCTGCATTAACTTAATCCCCCCTCCCTTGTCTCCCGTCTCTTCCACCTGACCCAGGGAGGTCAGGGTGATCGATCTCCTCCATTGTCCTCTGTCTCCTCCACCTGACCTTGGGAAGTCAGGGAGATCGATATGGTCTCCACCGCTGCGACTCCGTATGCTCTTTGATCTTCGCTGGCGGTCGAGACCTCTTGTCCTGTTCTGAGGCGTGAGGTCATTGCACATATGTAATCACTAAACATTCTAATATGCTTATACATATGTAGGTATGGGATATATGATTAATATAAACCACAGCCCCCCCCCCCAAACGACTAAGAAAAGGACAATCAAAGTAAGTCTACAGTTTAAGATAATTTCTATGACATACTATACTGTTAAACCTCTTGACAGGGAAAACAAGGAAGAATCTTTCCAGCAGTCATGCTCCTGTAGAGAATTCAGTGGTAACCATAACAGTGTAGTAATATCACAAATCAGCCTTAAAACTGTCATGGCACAATCTGATAAAATAGTTAACAACTCTTGGTTAATTTGCATCAGTCCCTGTGCCGTCTGGGTTTTAATCTTCTCCCGAATCTGCTGTAGGTCCGCTTTGGCGTCCTGGCGGGACCTTCCTGTAAGGAATCTGCAGCTTGGGGAGGAGAGTGGTTATTTGTTCCCTGCAGGGGGGTTGAGTCTTTTTTCTTGGGGGGTCTACCCTGCCGAGGTGCTCTCGCCACCTGTGCAGGTTCGTCTCTCAACAAGAAAGCAGGTTTAAGTCTGTCAATGCTGACTGTTTCTTTTCTGTCCCCTAAATCAAGCACAAAATGCTTATCACCAGGTTCCAGCACTCTGAATGGTTCGTCGTATGGTGGACGGAGGGTTGACTTTAAAGCTTCATGCCTAACAAAAACAAACTCAGCGTTTTTTAAAGCTTGGGGGACAAAAACCCGTGGGAAAGAGTGATGTGCCGGTCCGGGGAGAGTGTCTGGTCCGTTACTGTCTAACGGCCTCAGGGCTGGAAGATGCCCAGGCTCTGGGTTCTCTGGTAAAAACTCACCTGGGAGTCTGAGAGGTTGTACAAAAACTAACTCAAACTACTGGATGGATTTGGATGAAATTTTTCACCAGAGGTGGTTCTTGGGCTAGAGAGGAACCCATTATATTTTGGTGATGATCTGAGAATGCATACCTCAGCCAAGGCTCTTATCTTCTCACAGTGTGTTAGCAACAATACTCCAAAACTGATGGACAGACTTTGATGCCATTTTCACCACAAGTGGCTATAGGCCTACACACAAACCTATTACATTTTGGAGGCGATCCATGACAAACGGAAGGAGGCTTGGCGAAGGTATGCGCTCTATGAGTGCTTTTCTAGTTTAAAAAGTTTTTTAAACAAATAAGTTTAACAATAAACTTAAATAAACTTAAATACGTTTTTTTTAAACAAAATTTTTTTTAACAAATTTATGCAAATGATTTTAATATGCCATCAATAGTTCTTTTTACTAGTGCCATATCAGTACCATCACAGTCAGTAGATAATATATTTTTACACTTTTCAACAACAGATTTTACCTCTAATTCATCCACCGCTGAGAGAAAGATTGACGGAGGGTTATTTCCAATCAATGTTTCACTCACGGTGTCTCTTCCTTGGTTTGTAATTTTTGCTGCCAACTTTTTAAATTTCTATCAACATACAAGCTACCCCACCACCATTTTTACATTTCCTATTTTGTGTGTACATCTCATATCCATGTAATTCAAAATTTACATCCTTTTCTTCATTAATCCATGTTTCAGTTATTGCTATAATCCTAAATGGGGTCTTAAAATTATTTAAAAACTCCTTAATACTATCAAAGTTGGCATAGAGACTCCTGCTATTAATATGTATTATTGTCAATGTCTGATCCGAGTTCATAATTCCATTAATTGTTGTTCATCATAATAAGTACACTTATTGTTAATATGATTAAAGTAGTTACCTCCGCCAAGGAGGTTATGTGATCATCGGCGTTGGTTTGTCTGTCTGCCTGTTTGTTTGTTTGTTAGCAAGATAACTCAAAAACTTATGGACGGATTTTCATGAAATTTTCAGATTGTCAGAAATGGGGTATCCTACAGATGATTACATTTTGGTGGTGATCCGGATCGCCGTCCAGAAGAAAACCGCCATTACGGAAAATGCCATTTTCGTGAATAACTACTGAACCACTAATCCTATCATTGTCAATCCAATTGCTAGTCATATGTTTTCATGGTCAAGGAATCTGAAAATGTACACACAAACACTGTATGGGGGGAACTGTGGCCGCCATTACGGAAAATGCCATTTTCGTGAATAACTACTGAACCACTAATCATATCATTGTCAGGGGTTCCTGCTGTTATCCGATTATTTTACTGCTCAGTGATATAATCTTTGTGCAATGGGTTAATTTAAGATAAGATAAGCCTTTATTAGTCCCACAATAGGGAAATTCCAGGATTACAGCAGCACAGGGATAGCAGCACTCAGAGCACTCAATAATTAAAAAGACTAGTACATACCTGTGCATACCCTTCCATGCCCGTAGAAAGCAAGTATAAGCAAGTATTTCTGCATGCCCGTTGCTGAAGAGTCTCCTCCTGTCTCAGACAGCTGTGTTGTTCACAGTCATGCCTGCGGCGTACCGCTCGAACCTCAGGTGTTTCATGTTCACGGCATCCTTTCTGACGTGCAGCAGTTCTCCTCATTCTATTGCTCTCCATCTGGTGGATCTTCTTCTTTGTTCAGACCACTGGTTGAGGGATAGGTGTGTCGTAATTCTAGTTCATGGGCACGATCCTGAAAAAAATGGCTTTCAACCCTGTTCAGGAAGGCCCGTGCATGCCTGCAGAAACCAAGAAACCAGAGCACCCGGAGAAAATCAGCACTTTGTTTGGCATTTTACACATTGGTAGTGTAGACTGGCATTCGTCAAAGTTACCCATTTGCCGTCATGTAGGCATGGCGAGTCGTCCTGTGATGCCTGAGTTCATAGGACGCACTATGATTATGAGGCAGAGATCGTAGGCTGTCCTTTGATGTCCTAGAAACATGCTTTAAAGTCTGTCATACCCTATGCTGGTGAAGGGTGTCCTCCTGTCTCAGATGGGTGCAATGTACTGCTGGAACCTCAGGTGTTTCATCTTCATGGCATCTTTTCTGACGTGCAGCAGTTGTCATCATTCTATTGCTCTCCATCTGGTGGGTCTTCTTCTTCTTCTTCTTCTTCTTCTTCTTCTTCTTCTTCTTCTTCTTCTTCTTCTTCTTCTTCTTCTTCTTCTTTGTTGAGACCACTGGTTGAGGGATAGGTGTGTCGTAATTCCAGTTCATGGACAGGATCATGAAAATAGATCTGAGCAAAAAGAGGCTTTCCGGCATGGACTCACTGTATATGACATCATAAAGACATGAAGGCAGCCTTGATGTATATGACATCATAAAGACATGTTGCCTGATGTCTGTCACTGTATATAACATTATAAAGACATGAAGGCAGGCTTGATGTATATGACATCATCAAGACACATCTGTCTATGTGCCGTCATATAGGCATCGCAAGTTGTCCTATGATGCCTGAGTTCATAGGACGTCCTATGATGTTCAGGCAGAGATCATAGGTCATCCTATGATGTCCTATGAATGTGACAGACACACAGACAAAGACAGACTGAGATTTCTTGCTTTTATAGAGTGAAGTGAAGAGTGATGTAGTGAAGTGATAATAAGATAATAAATTCAAATTCAAATTCAAATTCAAATGTTTATTTCAAACTCAGGGTTCATATTAAGAGCAAAACTAAAACGAGTAGAAAATAGATAAATAAATAAATAAAAGTATATACAGATCAGCAGACACACGGCGCTCTTGTAACAACAATAACATACAATAATGGGCTCAGTATAAAATGGAACGCCACCACTTCCAAATGCTGGAATGAAGTGTGAGTGACGAGTTGACAATTGCTGATATAAGATGATTGTTACATGCCAGCAACCTTCTCATAAAACTGTAAACATTCTTACGTAACAATTCGCCAAAAGACGGAATGTTCACAGACACAAACATCTTGCTTGCACTCGACCTTCGTGGTACATCTAACAACCTTCTTAGGGAGTTATTATATGCAATGCGGATTTTGTTCCTAACAGCAACATTGCTATTAAACCATAAAGGCGAGCAGTACATTGAGGTACAGAAGGTCTTGAACAACATACATTTGACATCAGGGGAACATCTATGGAAATTTCTCAACAGTAAATTTGTCTGAGCATACAGTTTCCTGAGATGCCTGTTACAATCAACATTGGTCTTATCAGATTCAATCCACACACCTAGGTATTTGACTTTTTCAACAAAGTTCAAGCTATTACCACAAAGTGGCATAACAGGATTCGACGTATTGACACCCTTTGGTTTGAAAGCCATACACATAGATTTAGTACAGTTGAACAAGATGTCATTTTTTTCACCAAATTTTTCACATATCGAAAGGAGATGTTGCATCGCTGCAGTAGACAAACTTAACAAACAGAGGTCATCAGCGTAGAAAATGTGATTTAACAGTGCACCGTTAAAGGAGCCGCCCACATTAGTATTGTTCAACAGTACACTGAGATCATCAACATAGACATTAAACAACAAGGGTGACAGTATACCACCTTGTTTAACACTGTTGGTCACATGAAATTTGGATGAGGTGACATTGCCCCATCTAACAACCATAGACTGCCTTCTGTACCAGTATAACAGGATGCTAACAATGTAAATAGGAATACCTCGATCGATCAATTTTCTGAACAAACACCAGTGGTTAATCCTGTCAAAAGCTTTGCTAGCATCTAGGAACATAGCATAGACACTAGTGGAATGGCTTCTGAAGTAGTCAACAAATTCATGGAGTAGGTAAACAGCCTTGTCAGTTGAAAGAGCTGATTTGAAACCAAACTGATTGTCGTTTGTCCACAGATAATCCTCAATTCTGTTCAGGAGTAAACCCTCTAACAGTTTAGATATAACATTTGCAATAGCTATAGGTCTGTAGTTGTTCATATCAGAAAGACTGGCACACTTGTTTTTCACCAAAGGAATAATAACAGAGTCCATCAACATATCTGGCATGTAACCATGAACAAACATACAGTTAAAACACAATGACAACAGAATACACAAACTGAAATCAACGTTGATGAGGCATTCACTGGTGAGACAGTCAGGGCCAGCTGATTTGCCTTTCTTGAGAACTTTGATCAGTGAATCAACTTCAACAGGAGTAACAGCAGAAATATCAGAGGCATCAAACATGTCGTTATACAGATGAATATCGTGCATAACAGAATCCTTCATTGAAACATTCTTGACTGAGTTGAAAATAGCTTCATATTGACATTTCCACTTTTCAGCAATGTTAACGTCACCAGTCACACCATCAATAGTGTTTGATCTGACAGACCGGTGGGAGCTCATTGCCTTCATTTGTTTCCAGAATTCTACCATGTTCAGATCACTCATGTGATTAGCTAGTTGGTCACATTTGATACTTTCTTCATTGCGCCTGCATGCTCGTAGAGCATATTTGAACCTAGCCCTGCAATTTTTCATGTTTTCAAATATTGGACCAGAACGTGGTTTGCTATTACTCCTCCACCACAAAAAAGCATCCCGAGCAGCTGTGTGAGCCTCGCTAACGACATCATTCCAGCCTGGGATGTTATATTGGGTGGCCACACTGTGACTAGGAATGCATTCACTCACACAGTAATTTAAAGCATCAATAATATCACTGTAGAACCTGTCGATATCGTCCCTGTGTGCCGCACAATTGCGGTCGTGACACCTGATGGCGTCCATAGGAGCACGGATGTTACAGAGTTTCCTACGAGTAAGTTTCTTATATCTGGACAGGTCTGACGCTGTGGCATCACGCCATTTGTATGTTCTACTGCCCGTTGTGGCTGAGGGAGCTTCCCGGAGGTCACTTACAGCACTAGATACCTCAATATCTATAGATAAAGGTACATGATCAGAACTCACATAGTCATACAGAACTTTGACATTGGACACGTTATCGTGGCCCGAGGATGTAGTCACACAGTGATCAAGCCATGATGTAGAGCCATGAGCCATGCTAACATGAGTAAAGGTATCACCTGGTAAGATAATCCTGTCCGAGATGTGTAAGGAGTAACTCTCACAAAAAGACACCAGTTCGTCTCCAAAACAACTTGAGCGTGCTGTGTTGGCGTTGAAGTCACCAATTGTGAACACATATGGAGTGGGAAAATCCTCAGTGATACGTTTAACAAGACTCAGGCAGTGAAGGTATTCATCCAAGTTTTCAACGTTGTCGCTGGGGAAATACACACACAATATAAGACAGTGAAAGTCATCCAGGTTGACTTCAATACCTGTAATTCTTACGCACTCGTAGGTTTTCACAACACAACTGTTCGCAAGAGACTTCCGCCATAGGATACCGACGCCACCATAGGGGCGACCTAAGATAACACGTTCTTCCGTGTCCATAAAAGAGACACCTTGTCCTATAAAGTCATCATGTAATCTGCTCAGAATAGATAATTCGTTTTCGAACAGCCAGTGTTCCTGCAACAACACAATGTCATGGTTATTACATAAACTGGAGATCTCATTAGTTGAAGTTTTTGCATTCTGGCAGTTGAATGAACATATTCTAAGGTTGGTCATACTACTGAATGAGTAAATGACAAACACAATAGTAACAAATTACATGCAGATCATTTCCTCTCAAAGAACTGTCGAAGGTATAGACCAGATGGCCACACATTTTTTTCAAGCAACTTCTTGCTGCAGCTGGCAGGACATGTAATCTTGAAGGAGGCATAACCGTCATACTTGGTTTAAGAACTGGTTAGCCAAAAGCAGTAAATGAATATATATACAGTATGTACACGGATATATATATATACACAGTGCAGGAAGCATTGCAGATAGATGGTATAAACAGCATTACAGTTTGTTAAATTACCCTGCAGAATATGAATATATACCCAGACAGTATATTTTGTATTTGAATCAACAGTGTTGTTGTCACCCTCAGTAATGATTGATATTGTCCTAGTTGTATAATGGAGGGGGCGATTTATTGTGCAAGGCTGTTGCGTTTAGTACATTCAGTACAACCTCTACAAGCAGCCCTGGTTAAGTTAAAAAGTCTGACAGCCATAGGTAGGAAGGACCTGCAGAACCTCTCCGTCGTGCACCTAGGATGGTACAGCCTACCGCTAAATGAGCTCCTCAGTGCGTTCAGCATGTCCTGCATGGGGTGGGACTCAGACACCAGCCGAGATGGTGGCTTAGCCGCCATCCTCCTAGCTCCTATCTCCTCCACTGGGTCGAGGCGTCATCCCGGAGCAGAGCTAGCTTTTTTGATCAGTCTGTTCAGTCTCTTCCTGTTGGCTGCCGTGATGCCACTGCCCCAGCAGACCACTCCAAATGTGATGGCTGATGCCACCACCAAATCATAGAAGGTCTTCAGGAGTGCCCCTTGAACTCCAAAAGACCCGAGTCTCCTCAGGAGGAACAGCCTGCGTTGCCCCTTCTTGTACAGTGGTGTTGGTGTTGTGTGACCAGTCCAGTTTATTATTCAGGTGAACACCAAGTACTTTGCCTTGATCTTCCTCAGCTCAGCTCTCACCTGGGTCAGGTTGGGGCAGGAGGGCCATGTGCTGGGCGGGGGGGAGGGGGTGTTGGGGGAGGCCAAAGACAGCGGGACTAGATGAAGGTGGAGGCAGCAGTGGTTGGTGGGCAGGTGGAGAAGAGGGCAGTTGGTCAAACCTGTTAAAAAAAAACAGGTTCAGGTTGTTCACCCAGTCCCTACCCCCTGTGGCCTGGGAGGAGGTATTCTGGTGCCCAGAGATGGTTTTGAGGCTTCTCTAGACACTGCTGATGTCACTCTGTTGCAGCTTGCCCTCCATCTTCTTCCTGTAGCTGTCCTTCCCCTCTCTGATCTTCCTCCTTAGCTCCCTCTGTACGGACTTCAACTTTTCGTTGTTTCCCGACCTGAAGATCCTTTTCTTCTCCTTCAGCAGTGACTTTATCCTTGGGTTACATGTAACCCATGAAACATTAAAACCCACAAACATGCCATGTTTTAGGTAATGGGGTCTTTAAAAAGGAATTTCAATAAATATCAACTGAAGGATAAAAAGACACTAGAGATAATAGGGGGGTCATTGAGCTATTTAGATGGTTATCCTGACGCCTCCTGTTGTTGCTGCATCTTTTGAAAGCATAGTTCCATCAACAGTTTCATCAACAAGATATAAATGAGCCAGCTCACCCAGAGTTACACAAACTGCATCTGAATGGTACTCGGAGACAAAGAAGTTCATTCTTTAAGAGAATAGCTGATGTCTTGGTTTCACATCTACATTTTGCTTATTTTTAGCACAAATAAAGTCACTGAGGCGATTTCAGGGGTGAATTTCTAATGTTGCCACACAGAGCTTTGACAGTCAAAAGTACCTTTGTTACACTTCTGCAGTTTGGTTTACTGTGATTTGATTGCTGTGGTCTACAAGATGATTTCACGGAAATGTCCGCAAAAAGTTAAAAAACAGCTGCAGGGTGAGATGACTAAACATTGCACAGTTCAGTGTCCTGTTTTGGTTTGAAATTGGTAATCATGTGCTGTGTCTTCCAGGCAAAGGATGACAAAAAATATCTTCAGTAACATGTGGAGGGTTTATTGGTGGTCTGATATGGAACACAGCCCTAACTGTTTCCAGCAATATTGTACAGAAAGCATTATATAACTGATTTAAATAGAGAATGACACATTGCATCATGAGACACAATTAGAAAGCAGTCATTTCTTTGTGTAAATTAGTGGTGGGCAAGGATTTTAAAAAAAATTAAATTGTGATTAATCTGCCCTCAAAATTGTTTATTTGCAATCAATCACAATTAAATGTCATTTTTATTACACATATACACATACACAGTATATACAGTTAACTCCATGTATATTTGGACATTGACTCAAGTTCTGTTATTTTTGTTGTTTACCAAAACAAATTCTAAATACTGTTATATAATATATATAATCAATATGGGCTTAAAGTGCAGACTCTCTGCTTTAATTTGAGGGTATTCCCATCCAAATTAGAGTAACTGTTTAGGAATTTCAACCATTTGTATACAACATCTCCTCATTTCAGGACCTAAAAAGTAATTGGACAATCTACTCAAATCTATTTCATGGGTTACATGGGCCATTCCCTCATTAATCCATCATCAGTCAAGCAGGTAAAAGGTCTGGAGTTAATTACCTCCGCCAGGCCGAAAAGGCCAGGAGAAGGTTATGTTTTTGCTGGGGTTTGTTTGTCTGTCTGTCTGTCTGTTTGTCTGTTGGTTAGCAAGATAACTCAAAAAGTTTTGCACGGATTTCCATGAAACTTTCAGGCGTTGTTGGAAATGGTAAAAGGAAGAACTGATTAAATTTTGGGGATGATCCGGATCACCGTCTGGATACAGGAATTTTTTAAAGCATTCTTTAACACTGTGACATACGACCATTTTCAACATGTGCGCAGGCGCAATGGAGGGTGCTGGTCGTCGTGTCTGACCAACACAAACTCCGTGTTCTTCAACGTTTTAGGCACAAAAGCACGCGGAAAACACTGGTGGCCTGGGCCCACCAGCGTGCCTGTGTTTGCGCGCAGCTGCAAAACCTGACACGGGCAGCTGTCCGCCGCCGGATTATTTGGCAAAAATTCCCCGGCCAGCCATAGGCGCTGCGCAAAAACGACCTCGCTGCCGGGGAAGCTTCTAAATTCTCTTTTGCCGCGGAGCGCAACCCCAATATAATATAAAACCCACGGCAACATAAAACCCACGACAACCTGTCTACCCAATTTGCATCCGTCAGTGGAGGAGATGGACACAACACCAACACTTCAGTTTATTACCTCCGCCAAGGAGGCAATGCTTTTACTACTGAACCACTAATCCTATCACTATCAGATTGATTGTCAGTGATTAATTGTCTATGTTTATTGCACTGTCCCTGTCAAATAAACAAATAATCATTGTGAATCCAATTGCTAGTCATATATTTTCATGGTCAAGGAATCTGCAAATGTACACACAAACACTGTATGGGGGGAACTGTGGCCACCATTACGGAAAATGCCATTTTCGTGAATAACTGCTGAACCACTAATCCTATCATTGTGAATCCAATTGCTAGTCATATGTTTTCATGGTCAAGGAATTTGAAAACGTACACACAAACACTGTATGGGGGGAACTGTGGCGCTTGGTGGAGGTCTGCGCTCTCCAAGTGCTTTAGTTCCAGGTGTGGCATTTGCATTTGCAAACTGTTGCTGTGAACCCACAACATGCAGTCAAAGAAACTCCCAATGGAAGTGAAACAGACCATCCTTAGGCTGAAATAAAAAAGAAATCCATCAGAGAGATGGTGCAAATGTTAAAAGAGGCCAAATCAACAGTGTGGTAAATTCTTAGAGGAAAAAAACGAGTGCACTGGTGAGTTCGGGAACTCAAAAAGGCCTGGATGTCCACAGAAGACAACAGTGGTGGTGATCGAAGGATTGTTTAAATTGTGAAGAAAAAACCCCTTCACAACATCCACCCAAGTGAAGAACACTCTCCAGGAAGTAGGTGTATCAAGCCCAGACTCAGCAAAAAAACATTCAATAGCACGTTTAGTCAGTCAGAGAAAACGTACAGAGGCACATAAAAAGGATTTTTGACATGCAGTGGGTACGTGGCATTTACAGCTTTAAGAAACGTGTGTAACAGCATTTTGTTTTTTCACTTTTATTGTGTGTGAGCATGGCACAACTAACCTAACCTAACCCATACTTTAATGCCTAACCCTAACCTCACAGGAATCTTTGATTAGTGGAGTGAAAAAGAAAGTAAGGGGAAAAAAACAAGGAAAAAATAACTAAGAAAAAGGTCAGTGACAGACAAGAGTAGGAGTCAAACTCGTGTGTTTTTGCTGAAACAGCTGTGTAAGTAACCATCCACCATCCCCCTCTCACCAACCAAATGAGCGTTGGGAAAGCAAAGTAAAAGATGCGTTGTTCTGCGCATGCACGGTGAGGACTGTGCAGTGAGTGAACTTGTGAAAACATAGCGAGGCACGTTATTTTTTGATTTAACATGGAAATGTACGTTTTTAGATGGGGGAAACATTTATTAGATGCATTTTTTACTGAGACCGGGTTGGTGTATCAGTATCTAAGTCTCCCATAAAGAGAAGAATTTACGAGAACAAATACAGACAGTTCACTACAAGGTGTAAACCATGAATCAGCCTCAAAAACAGAAAGGCCAGATTAGACTTCGCAAAAAAAAAAATCTAAAGAAGCCAGCCCAGTTCTGGAACAGCATTCTTTGGACAGTTGAAATCAGGATCAACCTGTACGAGAATGACTGGAAGAAGAAGTGAAACACCATCAATAGGTTGGAAAAAAAAATCCATCAGAGAGTTAGCAGAAATGTTAGGAATGGTCAAGTCAACAGTTTGGTACATTCTGAGAAAAAAAGAGTGCACTGTGAGCTTGGGAACTCAAAAAGGCCTGGACATCCACAGAAGACACCAGTGGTGGGTGATCACAGGAGCCTTTCCACGGTGAAGAAAAACCCTTCACAACATCCAGACAAAACGTAAGGCACAACCCACAAACAAGCAACAACTGAAGACATCTGGAGTAAAGGCCTTGCAAAGCATCACAAAGGAGGAAATCCAGCGTTTGGTGATGACTATGGGTTCCAGTCTTCAGGCAGTCATTGCCTGCAAAGGATTCTCAATAGAGTATTAAAAATGAACATTTTATTTATCGTAATGTTAATTTGTCCAATTATGTTTGAACCCCTGGAATGAGGGGATTTTGAATAAAAATGTTGTAATTCCTAAACTGTGACTCCATTTTGGAAGTGAATACTCTCAAATTTAAACTGAGTCTGCACTTTATTGATTATAGAATAGAATAGAATAGAATAGAATAGAATAGGCTTCATTCTAGTAGGAAATTCAGTAGAAAATTCTACTCATTACCTCCACCATACATTGGACCTTGTTCTGACATATGGCATAGAAATAGAAAATCTTGTAGTGTCTCCTCATAACCCTGTACTGTCAGACCATTGTCTGTTAACCTTTGATTTTACTATTTCTGACTATCTGGCTCCTAAAGAAAAATATTATTACAGTAGATGCCTGTCAAATGATGCTGTTACCAAATTTATGCAGATTGTTTCCTCTATGCCATGTGTCAACACAACGGAAATAAGCTATAGACAGCTTGCTCCTTCTGTAATTGATAACATGGTGGATAGTGTTACAGCTTCTCTGCATCAGACTCTAGACTTGGTGGCCCCCTTAAAAAAGAAAAAGTCTAATCAGAGATTTCTAACTCCTTGGTTCAACACAGAAACTCGCAGCTTAAAACAGAACACTCGTCAATTAGAAAGAAAATGGCGCTCCACTAATTTAGATTAAATCTATTTAGCTTGGAGAAATCATCTTTTAATTTATAAAAAATCTCTTAGAAAAACTAGAACGAGTTATTACTCTGCATTAATAGAAGAGAACAAGAATAATCCCAGGTTTCTTTTCAGCACTGTAGCCAGGTTGACAAAGGGTCAGGACTCTGTCAATCCTAGCATTCCCTTAGAGCTTACTAGTCAGGACTTTATGAACTTTTTCAATAATAAAATTTCATACATCAGAGATAAAATCAATCAGATTCTTCCCACAGTTAACTTAAATACTGTAACTACTACAACTCCTTCTATTGATGTCTGTCTTGATGAGTTTACTCCAATTGACCTTTGTGAATCTTCCCACTTATTGGTAGCTTTATTCTTCATATAATCAATTCCTCATTAACTTTAGGCCATGTACCGCAGGCTTTTAAAACAGCTGTAATTAAACCCTTACTCAAAAAGCCAACGCTAGATCCAGGAGCTTTAGCTAACTATAGACCAATCTCTAATCTCCCTTTCATTTCAAAAATCTTAGAAAGAGTTGTTGCTACGCAATTATTCGACCACCAGCAGGGAAATGGTTTACTTGAAGAGTTTCAGTCTGGGTTTAGAATCCATCATAGTACTGAAACAGCCTTAGCGAAGGTCACTAACGACCTCCTCATTGCATCTGATAATGGACTAGTTTCTGTACTTGTCCTTTTAGACCTTAGTGCAGCTTTTGATACTATCGATCATAATATTCTACTTGATAGATTAGAACACTATGTTGGACTTAATGGAACTTCGTTGCAGTGGTTTAGATCTTATTTATCTGATAGGTTCCAGTTTGTTCATGTAAATAATGAGTTTTCTTTCAACTCAAAGCTTAGTCATGGAGTTCCACAGGGATCTGTGCTAGGCCCTACTCTTTTTAGTTTATATATGCTTCCGTTAGGCAACATTATTAGAAAGCACTGTATACATTTTCATTGTTATGCAGATGACACACAATTATACCTGTCAATGAAGCCAGATGATAGTAATCAATTAGCCAAGTTAGAAGCCTGTCTTAAGGAAATCAAAGCTTGGATGACTTGTAATTTCCTGCTATTAAATTCAGATAAGACTGAAGTCATTCTTGTTGGTCCAAAAAACCTTAGAAATTCCTTTCCAAATCAAACTTTCAGTTTGGATGCAGTTACTCTTTCTCTTAATAGCTCTGTGAGGAACCTTGGAGTTATTTTTGATCAGGATTTGTCCTTCAATTTACATATTAAATTTGTTTCTAAGACTGCCTTCTATCATTTGCGTAATATTGCCAAGATTAGGAGCATCTTGTCTCAGAGTGATGCTGAGAAACTGATCCACGCTTTTGTTAGCTCGAGATTAGATTATTGTAATTCTTTATTATCAGGTTGTCCTAAAACATCTTTAAAAAGTCTTCAGCTGATCCAAAATGCTGCAGCAAGAGTTTTAACAGGTACTAGAAAGAGAGATCATATCTCTCCGGTTCTGGCCTCCCTTCATTGGCTTCCCATAGAGTTTAGAATTAAGTTTAAAATCCTTCTTCTTACTTACAAAGCTCTAAACAATCAGGCTCCTTTTTATTTAAAAGATCTGATACTACCGTATTATCCTAACAGAGCACTACGCTCCCAAAATGCAGGATTACTTGTAATACCTAGAATCTCCAAAAGTACAATGGGAGGCAGAGCCTTCAGTTATCAAGCTCCTCTCCTGTGGAATCAGCTGCCAATCTGGATTCGGGAGTCAGACTCGATCTCTGTTTTTAAGATTAGGGTTAAAACCTTTTTGATATAGCCTACAATTAGGGAGGGATCATGTGTTTCTGAACCCTCCCTTAGTTATGCTGCTAATAGGTTTAGTCAGCCGGGGGACCTCCAGTAATGCACTGGGCCTCACTCCTTTCCTCACTCTATATGAAATATTTTTTTTGCTGGTCATTAACATTTGTTTGTTCTCTCCCATAGATTGAGTCCCCATCGTGCTGTTTGCTCTCTACATGTCTGTTCTTTTCATCTTCTCTGTCCCCTCACCCCCCAGCCAGTCGCAGCAGATGACTGCCCCTCCCTGAGCCTGGTTCTGCTGGAGGTTTCTTCCTGTTAAAAGGGAGTTTTTCCTCTCCACCGTCGCCAAGTGCTTGCTCACAGGGGATCACCTGATTGCTGGGGTCTTTCTGCAACTGTGGGGGTTCCCCCCTACAGTTGATAGTGCTATGAGATGACTGTTGTTGTGAAATGGCGCTATATAAATAAAGTTGAATTGAATTGAATTGAATTGAATTGAATTGAATTGAATTGAATTGAATTAGACAAAATAGTTTCCTCATCCAAACCTTCAACTTGTCTTTTAGACCCTATTCCTACCAGGTTATTTAAAGAAGTCTTCCCACTTATTGGTAGCTTTATTCTTCATATAATCAATTCTTCATTAACTTTAGGCCATGTACCGCAGGCTTTTAAAACGGCTGTAATTAAACCCTTACTCAAAAAGCCAACGCTAGATCCAGGAGCTTTAGCTAACTATAGACCAATCTCTAATCTCCCTTTCATTTCAAAAATCTTAGAAAGAGTTGTTGCTACGCAATTATTTGACCACCTGCAGGGAAATGGTTTACTTGAAGAGTTTCAATCTGGGTTTAGAATCCATCATAGTACTGAAACAGCCTTAGCGAAGGTCACTAACGACCTCCTCATTGCATCTGATAATGGACTGGTTTCTGTACTTGTCCTTTTAGACCTTAGTGCAGCTTTTGATACTATCGATCATAATATTCTACTTGATAGATTAGAACACTATGTTGGACTTAATGGAACTTCGTTGCAGTGGTTTAGATCTTATTTATCTGATAGGTTCCAGTTTGTTCATGTAAATAATGAGTTTTCTTTCAACTCAAAGCTTAGTCATGGAGTTCCACAGGGATCTGTGCTAGGCCCTACTCTTTTTAGTTTATATATGCTTCCGTTAGGCAACATTATTAGAAAGCACTGTATACATTTTCATTGTTATGCAGATGACACACAATTATACCTGTCAATGAAGCCAGATGATAGTAATCAATTAGCCAAGTTAGAAGCCTGTCTTAAGGAAATCAAAGCTTGGATGACTTGTAATTTCCTGCTATTAAATTCAGATAAGACAGAAGTCATTCTTGTTGGTCCAAAAAACCTTAGAAATTCCTTTCCAAATCAAACTTTCAGTTTGGATGCGGTTACTCTTTCTCTTAATAGCTCTGTGAGGAACCTTGGAATTATTTTTGATCAAGATCTGTCCTTCAATTCACATATTAAATTTGTTTCTAAGACTGCCTTCTATCATTTGCGTAATATTGCCAAGATTAGGAGCTTCTTGTCTCAGAGTGATGCTGAGAAACTGATCCACGCTTTTGTTAGCTCGAGATTAGATTATTGTAATTCTTTATTATCAGGCTGTCCTAAAACATCTTTAAAAAGTCTTCAGCTGATCCAAAATGCTGCAGCAAGAGTTTTAACAGGTACTAGAAAGAGAGATCATATCTCTCCGGTTCTGGCCTCCCTTCATTGGCTTCCCATAGAGTTTAGAATTAAGTTTAAAATCCTTCTTCTTACTTACAAAGCTCTAAACAATCAGGCTTCTTTTTATTTAAAAGATCTGATACTACCGTATTATCCTAACAGAGCACTACGCTCCCAAAATGCAGGATTACTTGTAATACCTAGAATCTCCAAAAGTACAATGGGAGGCAGAGCCTTCAGTTATCAAGCTCCTCTCCTGTGGAACCAGCTGCCAATCTGGATTCGGGAGTCAGACTCGATCTCTGTTTTTAAGAATAGGGCTAAAACCTACCTTTTTGATATAGCCTACAATTAGGGAGGGATCATGTGTTTCTGAACCCTCCCTTAGTTATGCTGCTAATAGGTTTAGTCAGCCGGGGGACCTCCAGTAATGCACTGGGCCTCACTCCTTTCCTCACTCTCAATGAAATATTTTTTTTTGCTGGTCATTAACATTTGTTTGTTCTCTCCCATAGATTGAGTCCCCATTGTGCTGTTTGCTCTCTACATGTCTGTTCTTTTCATCTTCTCTATCCCTTCACCCCCCAGCCAGTCGCAGCAGATGACTGCCCCTCCCTGAGCCTGGTTCTGCTGGAGGTTTCTTCCTGTTAAAAGGGAGTTTTTCCTGTCCACCGTCGCCAAGTGCTTGCTCACAGGGGATCGCCTGATTGCTGGGGTCTTTCTGCAACTGTGGGGGTTCCCCCTACAGTTGATAGTGCTATGAGATGACTGTTGTTGTGAAATGGCGCTATATAAATAAAGTTGAATTGAATTGAATTGAATTCTCATTGTACAGTTGTACAGTACAGCAAAATTGTGGGTGCTTCACCAGGCAACTGCCCAGTAAAGTATGAGAGAAGGATTAGATGAAAACACAGTTACAGAACACACGATTGAACACACGAATGAAATAAAAATAGCCTACAATTCTGGAAATATACACAGGTATGGTAGTGGCTTCACGGACAGAACTATGTACATAAGAATGCGAAGTGCGGAACCCACAACTGAGTAAAATGGCACAAGGATTATGGAAAATATACATACAGTGGGGAAAAAAAGTATTTAGCCAGCCACCAATTGTGCAAGTTCTCCCACTTAAAAGATGAGAGAGGTCTCCAATTTTCATCATAGGTATACCTCAACTATGAGAGACAAAATGAGAAAAAAAAATCCAGAAAATCACATTGAAGGATTTTAAATGAATTAATTGATAAATTCCTTGGTAAAATAAGTATTTGGTCACCTACAAACAAGCAAGATTTCTGGCTCTCACAGACCTGTAACTTCTTCTTTAAGAGGCTTCTCTGTCCTCCACTCGTTACCTGTATTAATGGCACCTGTTTGAACTCATTATCAGTATAAAAGACACCTTTCCACAACCTCAAACAGTCAGACTCCAAACTCCACTATGGCCAAGCCCAAAGAGCTGTCAAAGGACAACAGAAACAAAATTGTAGACCTGCACCAGGCTGGGAAGACTGAATCTGCAATAGGTAAGCAGCTTGGTGTGAAGAAATCAACTGTGGGAGCAATTATTAGAAAATGGAAGACATACAAGACCACTGATAATCTCCCTCGATCTGGGGCTCCACGCAAGATCTCACCCCGTGAGGTCAAAATGATCACAAGAACGGTGAGCAAAAATCACAGAACCACACGGGGGGACCTAGTGAATGACCTGCAGAGAGCTGGGACCAAAGTAACAAAGGCTACCATCAGTAACACACTACGCCGCCAGGGACTCAAATCTTGCAGTGCCAGACGTGTCCCCCTGCTTAAGCCAGTACTTGTCCAGGCCTGTCTGAAGTTTGCTAGAGAGCATTTGGATGATCCAGAAGAGGATTGGGAGAATGTCATATGGTCAGATGAAACCAAAATAGAACTTTTTTGTAAAAACTCAATTTGTCGTGTTTGGAGGAGAAAGAACACCATACCTACTGTGAAGCATGGGGGTGAAAACATCATCCTTTGGGGCTGTTTTTCTGCAAAGGGACCAGGATGACTGATCCGTGTAAAGGAAAGAATGAATGGGGCCATGTATCGTGAGATTTTGAGTGAAAACCTCCTTTCATCAGCAAGGGCATTCAAGATGAAATGTGGCTGGGTCTTTCAGCATGACAATGATCCCAAACACACTGCCCGGGCAACGAAGGAGTGGCTTCGTAAGAAGCATTTCAAGGTCATGGAGTGGCCTAGCCAGTCTCCAGATCTCAACCCCATAGAAAATTTTTGGAGGGAGTTGAAAGTCCGTGTTGCCCAGCGACAGCCCCAAAACATCACTGCTCTAGAGGTGATCTGCATGGAGGAATGGGCCAAAATACCAGCAACAGTGTGTGAAAACCTTGTGAAGACTTACAGAAAACGTTTGACCTCTGTCATTGCCAACAAAGGGTATATAACAAAGTATGGAGATGGACTTTTGTTATTGACCAAATACTTATTTTACCAAGGAATTTACCAATTAATTCATTAAAAATCTTTCAATGTGATTTTCTGGATTTTTTTTTTCTCGTTTTGTCTCTCATAGTTGAGGTATACCTATGATGAAAATTGGAGACCTCTCTCATCTTTTAAGTGGGAGAACTTGCACAATTGGTGGCTGACTAAATACTTTTTTTCCCCACTGTAGCAGTGGTTTCACGAATGGGTCAACATACAGTGGTGTGAATCCTGATTTCTCATTTTTTTGTATGTTTGTCACACTTAAATGTTTCAGATCATGAAACAAATTTAAATATTAGACAAAGATAACACAAGTAAACACAAAATGCAGTTTTTAAATGAAGGTATTTATTATTAAGGGAAAAAAATTCAAACCTACAGTACATGGCCCTGTGTGAAAAACACAGGGCCACTTAATAACCAGGGATGGCAATTTTCCACCGATCCGCAGATTTCCACTGGTTTATTTTCAATTTGTTCATTTCTGTGAATCGTCTAAATCCGTTGAGAAAATTTTGGGGGGGTAAGGTACCTTATTGTTACCGATTTTAGCGAAAATCAACACGATTACATAAGCGCTCGGCGTTTCCCCGGGTGAAGTCTCCCGCGATAACCCGGATGTGTTGTGTTCAAGCTACTGCTGTATTGTAAACAGCCCTGCGATTGGATAGTTGCAAACGATTGGACCAATCAAATGGCTCATTGTATGCTTTGTCAAAAATTCATGGCGGTGTGTTCTCAGGGATGTGATTTTCCTCTAATACGCCAAATTCCGCTTTATTTTATCTTCCAGGAAGATAAAGTACGTTAAGTACATTAGCGGCTTGTGGTCCATGAACGCAGTGAAGGTGCGCCCTTTCAGCCAGAACTGGAAGTGGCGTATGGCCAGGTGGAGAGCCATTAACTCTCTGTCGAACACGCTGTATTTACGCTCACTGTCGTGCAAAGACCTGCTGAAAAAGTTGAGCGGCTGCCAAGAACCGGCAGCGCATTGCTCCACGACGGCCGCTATGCCCATGTCCGAGGCGTCGGTAGTGAGTGCTATCCGAGCTGCCAGTAGTGCAGCGTTTGCCAGAGCTGTTTTAACCGCAGAACGCCTGCTCCCGCTCAGGAGTCCAGTCGACTCTGTCCGCCGGTTTCCGTTTCTTGACTGCGGCGTACAACGGCTGTATGAACTGGGCGGGAGGAAACGGTTATAAAAGTTAACCATCCCTCAAAAACTCCTGCAGCGCCCTGACATTGATGTTGAGGAGGAAAAAATAGCAAAACAATTTAGTTACATTACTTTTATGATTCCAGACAGTTTGAAATTGACAGTGCACAGTGGACAATGACTCTTAACTTTTGAATATTTCTAAGACTTGGCTACATCAGTGATTGTGCAAAATGAACTGCTCAAGACTCAATGGAGATTGAAACTGGTGATCTGAAATGAATGCTAAAATTATAAAAAGTAATGGTATGTTGGAATTTTATTTCTATTATGGAATAGATAAAATTAACTGATTTTGATTTGATCAAGTGTTAAAGCATGTGATGGATAATGCTTGTTGGAATATTTTAGGAATGCTATCTTCTTGGAACATAAGTCAATATTATACAGTAATAAGTGGGATTCAGCTGTTTGTTTTATGTCATTTAAGCACAGTTCTAGTACTCAGAACTCAGAAAAGATTTATTGCCAAGTACATTAACAGATACTGATAACAGATCACTGATAACAGATCACTGATAACATACGAGGGATTTGACTAGACACAGAAAATGAACCTGCATTTCCGGTGACACGGCTGCATCTGAAACGCGCCTGCCTACAGGAGGGTACAGGTAGCATAGGAAATAATACAATAGGAAGGAGCAAAAAAATCATTGATTTCAGAATAGTGGTCATATATGATCAATATTATGATTACAAAGAAAAAAAAAGCCCTCAATGCACAATCAGCAGACCAAAAAAGTTCACAGGACACAAAGAGAGCAGTGAGTGAATCATCTTTATCATCAGTTTGTGGATCAGTATGAGTGTAATGTTGAAAGTAGGTGTTGTATCAGTTAAGAACAACAAGGACTCTTTGGCAGGAGATGTTTTGTCTGGCTACAGGCATTGTCCTTGGCCATGCAGCTGCCTGTCCGAAGGCCATGAGCTCAATGTTTTGAAACAAAGACTGCAGATGATCAGGAGGATTTTTGTGAGGAAGTCAGATTAAGTCGAATAGTACTGATCACAGAGAGGAAACTTTATATTCTCTTACAGATTCAGTACTTAATCCTTCATTGCTGGTACTTAAAAATCATAAAAACCCAGGAGCTTCGGGGGGCTTCGCCCCCCTTACCCCCCCACCAGGGCTCTGCCCCGGACCCCGCTGGGGGACTCCATCCACCAGACCCCCTGCTAAATTTTCAGATAATTTCTCCAACCCCAAATCACATCCCTGGTTCGTGTTGGAATTCTAAGCTTTTGGTATTGTTTTCAGCGGAATTATGAGATTTTTATCGAAGGATCAGGAGTCATCAGTGCTAGAAATAGACAAAAGTGTCAAAAATAAGTTCCAATGGAATTGGCTTGAGAGAAAAGTGACAGTAAAGGTGAAAATTGGCTCAAAGTTCGACGAGGTAACAGAAACACTCGGACAGTTTCTGAAGAAACCAGAAAAGGAGATGAAGTTCAAAGTTCAGAGACTGACACAGCTTGCTGCCAAAAGGAAGAAAGTTTCACATTAGAAGTGACTTGGTGACCAGTGTAAATAGTGTAATAAACTCTTATAGAACTGTTAAATATGTTGGACTAAAGACAGTGAGACAACATTGAAAAAAAGTAAGTTAACTTTTCATTAAATTTAATGATTTATCTAAGTCTAGTATTTCATTTTTTTTTTTATCATTTTTTTCAGTCTAAATTACTTCTGTTTTACTGAAAACCTCTCAGCTTCAGGGGGACTGCGCCCCCCCGGCCCCCCCATAAGTCAATCGACCAAATTAGATTTCAGCTGAAATCAGAATTTCCTGTTGCCATCCCTGAATAACTGGTTGGGCCACCCTTAGAAGCAACAACTGCAATCAACTGTTTGCGATAACCGGCAATGAGTCTTACAACACTGTGGAGGAATTTTGGCCCACTTATCTTTGCAGAATTGTTGTAATTCATTGTTATAATTCAGAATTGTTGTAATTCAGCCACATTGGAGGGTTTTCGAGCATGAACCACCTTTTTAAGGTCATGCCACAGCATCTCAATCAGATTCAGGTCAGGACTTTGACTAGGCCACTCCAAAGACTTCATTTTGTTTTTCTTAAGCCATTCAGAGGTGGACTTGCTGGTGTGTTTTGGATCATTGTCCTGCTGCAGAACCCAAGTGGGCTTCAGCTTGAGGTCACAAACAGATGGCTGGACATTATCCTTCAGGATTATTTTGTAGACAGCAGAATTCATGGTTCCATTTACTACAGCAAGTCTTTCAGGTCCTGAAGCAGCAAAACAGCCCCAGACCATCAGACTACCACCACCATATTTTACTGTTGGTATGATGTTCCTTTTCTGAAATGCTGTGTTACTTTTACACCGGATGTAATGGGACACACACCTTCCAAAAAGTTCAACTTTTATCTCATCAATCCACAGAGTATTATCCCAAAAGTCTTTGGGATCATCAAGATGTTTTCTGGAAAAATTGAGACAAGCCTTTATGTTCTTTTTGCTCAGCAGTGGTTTTTGTCTTGGAACTCTGCCATGCAGGCCATTTTTCCCCAGTCTCTTTCTTATGGTGGAGACATGAACACTGGCCTTAACTGACGCAAGTGAGGTCTGCATGTCATGAACCGGCCCTCTCTGAGGGCAAACAGGACACCAAGCACAGACTGTGAGTTTGTAAATTTATTAACTAAAGGGGAACGTAACATACTAAACACACCACAACGAAAAACACAGCTCAGAGGCTGGAGCGATAAGTGCAAAAATAAACCAGGACGTAAGCAAGAACAGGATAAACAATAACTTAACTTGACAGGATGACCAGGGGATTCCATCCATGAATGATTGTTGATGCCGCTGCACTAGGGAAATGGTGCCCACGGCCTCAATAGGCCACCCCTGATCATAAACACCTACGGGGTCCTGAATGGCGATTATTGCTGGCAGCCGTGACAGAGCGTGGACAGAGTTTGACATCAGGAAGTGACGTGCGAGTTGTCACCACGCCAGCAACAATCAAAACAAAAACCAAAGAAGGAAATACAGACTCTAATAAACAGAAACCAAATACAGTCAAACAGAAAAATAGACAAACAGAAAAAGACAAAATAAATCTAATAACGAAGCACGGACCCTGTGCACCAGTTTGTGACACTGCAGTTCTTTTGATGTTGTTGTGGGGTCTTTTGTGACCTCTTGGATGAGTCGTCCCTGTGCTCTTGGGGTAATTTTGGTCGGCTGGCCACTCCTGGGAAGGTTCACCACTGTTCCATGTTTTTGCCATTTGTAGATAATGGCTCTCACTGTGGTTCGCTGGAGTCCCAAAGCTTTAGAAATGGCTTTATAACCTTTTCCAGACTGGTAGATCTCATTTACTTTGTTTCTTATTTGTTCTTGAATTTCTTTGGATTGCAGCATGATGTCTACCATTTGAGGATCTTTTGGTCTACTTCACTTTGTCAGGTAGGTCCTATTTAAGTGATTTCTTGATTAAGAACAGATGTGGCAATAATCAGGCCTGGGTGTGGCTACAGAAATTGAACTCAGCTTTCCAAAGATGTGATAAACCACAGTTAATTTATGTTTTAATGGGGGGGGGGGCAATCACTTTTTCACACAGGGCCATGTAGGTTTGGACTTTTTTTTTACCCTTAATAATAAATATCTTAATTTAAAAACTGTATTTTGTGTTTACTTGTGTTATCTTTGTCTATTATTTAAATTAGTTTGATGATCTGAAACATTTAAGTGTGACAAACATACAAAAAAATAAGAAATCAGGAAGGGGGCAAACACTTTTTCACATCACTGCACATGAAAGTGCGGCGTGCAAAGACAGGTGTGTTATTGTGGTAATTAAAAAGGTCCTTAGTCCTGTGGTGACCTACCTACATGGACATTCAAACTTCACACTCAGCTAGCCGGCAGGAATCAGAGGACAATTTGCATATGGACAGAGAGCCCCTAGGAGACAATCAGAACAATGGACTATTGCTATACATCCCCAGATTAAGGAGAGGAAGTCCTGGTGCCAGTTGGTCACGCGATTGATATGTATTTTTTTTTTATTTTTTTTTGTTACTTATTTGTACCCGTAGGTAGATTTGGTTTGCAGTCTGGTGACAAGCCACCGGCTGCCGGTCGCTGCGTGCGCGAGCGCCCTAAACCTACATGTTTTTGGTATGCGGGAGGAAACCGGAGAAATCCCGGAGTAAACCCATGCAACACGGGGAGAACATGCAAACTCCACACAGCTCACTGTTGGTCGGGGGCTGGAATCGAACCCACGATCTCATGATCCCCGCGATCCCCCGGCCGAGGGTAAACTGTGCTGCCACAGTGCTAACCCACTGCGCCACCGTGCAGCCCATGGTGATTTGATATTGATATACATATTGACTGATATGTATATCAATATGCAAATGTGCTGTGCATTCTCTCTTGTCTGTATAAAAGATCTTACTTTACATGCCTCAACAGCAGCAGACACACACAGCACACGCAGCACAGCGCAGCACACGCAGGACAACGCAGGACAACACAGCGCTCAGCACTACAGTGTGTCTCATGATGTTGGAGGAAATAAAACTTTGAAACCTTCCAGCTCGTTGCATCTTGCCTGAACTTATTTGTTCCTCCACACTAAGTTATATAACTGTATCCCGAGTATGTTATGGTAAACAGCTAAAATAGCAAAACTTGTCAGTGGCCAAATATAATATAACTAACCGTATACACGCATACACTCATGCACATATATTAAGTTTCCTTTTATTTCACATAGCAACAGATACAAACTAATTTCTGATTGGCTGATTAATGTTTCCACAATGGCAGGCCCAGTTTTTCTTCCTCTGGATTCTGACTACATGTTACACAATAATATACATATAAATACATTTACAGTGCATCTGGAAAGTATTCACAGCAATCCAATCCAAATATCTCACATTATAAAGTGGTTACAATTAATGCCATTTTATTCAGTGAATGACTGCTTATGTGTTGTTTAGGAAAACATACATTGGTTATAATTTTACCACTTATTATTCCAAAATGGATTAAATTCACTTTTTTTCCTCAAAATTCTACACACAGTACCCCATAATGACAATGTTAAAAAAGTTTTTTGGGAAATTTTGCAAATTTCTTAAAAATAAAAAACTAAGAAATCACATGTACATAAGTATTCACAGCCTTTGCTCAATACTTTGCTGATGCACCTTTGGCAGCAATTACAGCCTCAAGTCTTTTTGAATTTGATGCCACAAGCTTGGCACACCTATCTTTGGGCAGTTTCACCCATTCCTCTTTGTAGCACCTCTCAAGCTCCATCAGGTTGGGTGGGAAGCGTCGGAGCACAGCCATTTTCAGATCACTCCAGAGATGTTCAATTCAATTCAAGTCTGGGCTCTGGCTGGGCCACTCAAGGACATTCACAATGTTGTCCTGAAGCCAATCCTTTGATATCTTGGCTGTGTGCTTAGGGTTGTTGTCCTGCTGAAAGATGAATCGTCGCCCCAGTCTGAGATCAAGAGCGCTCTGGAGCAAGTTTTCATCCAGGATGTCTCTGTACATTGCTGCTTTCATCTTTCCCTCTATCCTGACTAGTCTCCCAGTTTCTCCTGCTGAAAAACATCCCCACAACATGATGCTGCCACCACCATTGGCGTGGTTATGAACAGTGCCTGGTTTCCTCCAAACATGATGTCTAGTGCTCATGCGAAAGAGTTCAATCTTTGTCTCATCAGACCAGAAAATTTTGTTTCTCATGGTCTGAAAGTCCTTCAGGTGCCTTTTGGCAAACTACAGGCAGGCTGCCATGTGCCTTTTACTAAGGAGTACCTTCCGTCTGGCCACTCTACCATACAGGCCTGATTGTTGGATTGCTGCAGAGATGGTTGTCCTTCTGTAAGGTTCTCCTCATCCCAAAGAAGAATGCTGGAGCTCTGACAGAGTGACCATCGGGTTCTTGGTCATCTCCCTAACTAAGTCCCTTCTCCCCTGGTTGCTCAGTTTAGACGGCCGGCCAGGTCTAGGAAGAGTCCTGGTGGTTCCGAACTTCTTCCATTTACAGATGATGGAGGTCACTGTGCTCATTGGGACCTTCAAAGCAGCAGAAATTTTTCTTTGCCCTTCCCCAGATTTGTGCCTCGAGACAATCCTGTCTCGGACGTCTACAGACAATTCCTTTAACTTCATGCTTGGTTTGTGCTCTGACATGCACTGTCAGCTATGGAACCTTATATAGACAGGTGTGTGCCTTTCCGAATCACGTTTAATTAACTGAATTTACCACAGGTGGACTCCAATTAAGCTGTAGAAACATTTCAAGGATGATCAGTGGAAACAGGATGCACCTGAACTCAATTTTGAGCTTCATGGCAAAGGCTGTGAGTACTTATGTACATGTGATTTCTTAGTATTTATTTTTAATAAATTTGCAAAAATCTCAAAAAAACTTTTTTCACATTGTCATTATGGGGTATTGTGTGTAGAATTTTGAGGAAAAAATGAATTTAATCCCTTCTGGAATAAGGCTGTAACATAGCAAAACGTGGAAAAAGTGAAGCGCTATGAATACTTTCCGGACGACCTGTATTATCACAATGCATGAAACATTTCTTGTCACATTTCTGAGGAAACACCACCTCCCTTGCTTCATCCTATGAGCCACCACTGGTCTCAACCCACTACACCACAGGAGTCTTTCTATTTTCAGTCTTACTTCCACAACACAAATTGTTCCATTGACAAGACACAATGGCTGATAGACATGTCATAAAGAGGATACTATGAACAGAACTGCATTAAATTTGCAGATGAAGTACAACATGCCTATCCTGTGCATTTTAACACCTGAAGTGAAACAAACCCTAGGTTTTAAATACTGTTGGTAAACTATAAAATCTTGACATTTACTGCTTCTTGGAACCCGAAGATTGCAGATGGCAGCTACATTTACTTATTTATTCTTGCTTTAAAAAGCTATTTAAAGTACAAAGCAATAGAGAATGTTGTTCACCCCTTTAAGCTGTCTAATCTGCAAGTGTTCTATTATGAGGATAAGCAGTAGATAAGGACTGAAGAAACAAGACTGGGGCCTTTTGTTTTTTCACAGTTAATCAGTATTATTATGGATAAAACAAAGCTATATGAAATTTTATGACTCTAGATGAGAAGATGGTCACTGTCATAAAGCAAAAAAATATCTGTGGAGAGTTTGACTTCCAAACTACCAGAATCCATTTTGTAACACCATACAAAACTAGTGCATTGTCCATAGAACGCAAGTATTCCTGTCTGAAACGGGTATCTCAGGCTTTACAGGCACACATGTAGGCTGTGTTTGAAAGTGGAACACAAAGAGGTGTAGCCTATATGTAGGCAGTCACATGTTAGACTTTGACAAATATAAAAGGGAGTAAATGGCACTAAGATTTATTTGATTGTGTGAATATTAATTACAGAATACCTAATTATTGAAAATGAGTGGGACTTCCAATATGGGCGACTGTTTTAGATCCCTTGTTTATTTGTTTGTCAGATCATTTGTGTGATCTTTTATCACTTATTCAAGGTAATAGTGTATCCTGCACTTTGGGGAATGAGAGTTGTTGAGTCATCATTACAATTATTTTACTTTATATCACTGTTCAGTGATGGAGTTCAGTGTAATATTGAACTTTTGTGTATCGTCAATAAACTCATGCAGTACTGTAACAGGAGACGTTTACAAATATTTGAAACCCACTGGCTGCTGCTTTACCCTTGTGCCTCCGAAGGACTGTGATCCACCGGTTCAGCAGCTGCCCCCCCACCCCCACCCGGGGCGCCTGGTGTTCCATCCATCCATCCATCTTCTACCGCTTTTCCGGAGGTCCGGGTCGCGGAGGTAGCAGTTCAAGCAGAGAAGCCCAGACTTCCCTCTCCCCAGCCACCTGCTCCAGCTCTTCAGAGGGGATACCAAGGCGTTCCCAGACCAGCTGGGAGACATAGTCTCTCCACCGAGTCCTGGGTCTGCCCCGGGGTCTCCTCACAGTGGGACGTACCTGAAACACCTCAAGTGGGAGGCGTCCAGGAGGCATCCTAATCAGATGCCCATACCACCTCAACTGACTCCTTTCAATGTGGAGGAGCAGCAATTCTACTCTGAGCCTCTCCCGGATGACAGAGCTCCTCACCTTATCTCTGAGGGTGAGTCCAGCAATCCTACGGAGAAAGCTCATTTCAGCCGCTTGTATCCGCGATCTCGTTCTTTCGGTCATTACCCAAAGCTCGTGACCATAGGTGAGAGTAGGAACGTAGATTGACTGGTAAATCAACAGCTTTGCCTTGGAACTAAGCTCCCTCTTCACCACAACAGACCGGTACAACGTCCGCATCACTGCAGATGCTGCTCCAATCCGTCTGTCGATCTCTCGCTCCATTTTCCCCTCACTCGTGAACAAGACCCCAAGATACTTAAACTCCTCCACTTGGGGCAGGAGCCTGTCCCCAACCCGGAGAGGACAATCCACCTTTTTCCGGCTGAGGATCATGGACTCGGACTTGGAGGTGCTGATTCTCATCCCAGCCGCTTCACACTCAGCGGCAAACCGTCCCAGCAAGAGCCGTAGGTCATTGCTGGATGAAGCCAACAGGACAACATCATCTGCAAACAACAGAGATGAGATCCTGTGGTCACCAAGCATGACACCCTCCATTCCCTGGCTGCGCCTAGAAATCCTGTCCATAAAAATTATGAACAGGATCGGTGACAAAGGGCAGCCCTGGCGGAGTCCAACTCTCACTGGGAATGACTCCGACCGAGTGTTGGCAATACGAACCAAACTCTCACAACGGTCGTACAGAGACCGAATAGCTCGTAACAACAAGCCCGATACCCCATACTCCCGAAGCACCCCCCACAAAAATCCATGAGGGACGCGGTCAAATGCCTTCTCCAAGTCCACAAAACACATGTAAACTGGTTGGGCAAACTCCCACGAACCCTCAAGAATTCTCGAGAGGGTAAAGAGCTGGTCCGATGTGCCACGGCCAGGACGAAAACCACATTGCTCCTCCTGAATCCGAGGTTCGACCAACGGCCGGACTCTCCTCTCCAGTACCTTGGCATAGACCTTCCCAGGGAGGCTGAGGAGTGTGATCCCTCTAAAGTTGGAGTACACCCTCCGGTCCCCTTTTTTGAAGAGAGGAACCACCACCCCGGTTTGCCATGCCAAAGGCACTGCCCCCGACCTCCACGCAATGTTGCAGAGGCGTGTCAACCATGACAACCCAACAACATCCAGGGCCTTGAGGTACTCAGGGCGAATCTCGACCACCCCCGGGGCCCGGCCACCAAGGAGATTTTTAACCACCTTGGCGACCTCAGCCCCTGTGATAGGTGAGTCATCCCCCTCGTCCCCAAACCCTGCTTCCTCTGTGGAAGGCGTATCAGTGGGATTGAGGAGATCCTCGAAGTATTCCTTCCACCGCCCGACGATATCCCCAGTTGAAGTCAACAGTGTCCCATCCGCACCATACACAGTGTGGACGGGGAGCTGCTTTCCCCTCCTGAGCCGCCGAACAGTTTGCCAGAATCTCTTTGAAGTATGCCAAATTATCCATTAGATCTGTCTGGCTTCCTGTGGCAACATACTGGATTGTCACTTCCTGTGTTGCTGGCTGTCAGTGTGGTTTGCTCTGTGGTTAGCTCTCCTCACTACCTTTACGAAACAAAAATATATTGCAGTATACAGGAAAATATCGTGCAATACATTAAGCAATATATTCCCATATATGAGATTTAGTATTTATATTTTCCAGTATACTGCAATGTAAGCATAGACCATATACAGTATGTGTATTGATAAATATAAAAAAATGTATTGCAATCAGGGCACTATATTTTTACATGTAATAGTCCGTCTTTATATGCTACAACATACTGCAATATATAGTGTGCCATATATATATATATATACAGTATATACTGTATATATATATGTGTGTGTGTGTGTGTGTGTGTGTGTGTGTATATATATATATATATATATATATATATACACACACACACACACACACACACACCCTAAAGAAAATACAGTGAAGACAAAAATCTGCATTACACAAATAAGATTTATTGTTGACAATCTTGACAATTGAAATGTACTTTGCCATTACATTTTCAATCCTCCGCACTGGATCTTGGAGGTATGCATGCATAGAGGTTTGCATATTGTGGCAGATCAATTAGCATACATTTTCTTTTGAACAGTGTCACATCAAATATCTGTTTCCTGCCCCGGAATTCCCATTTCAGACCAACTACATTTTCAACATGAATCAGTGTACTATGTGATCTATCATACTTTCTCCCAAAAGCAAAACATTTTCTGTTACCATGTACTACAATGTAATAGTATACATTGATGATGTGTCCATTCTGCAACAGCACAGTGAAGCTGTTCCTTTTCACTACCCTTGTGAACTCCTGAGAGTAATACAGCTCTCTGTTGACTAGACATCGCCTGAATAGTTTCACGACTGTATCCGTGGTGACTGAAAGTTGCTCTCTCATGACCAGTGACTCTTCGCTTGAAAGTTTTCGACAATAATGCAAACCAAGGGTAACAAGTTGATCACCTACTCTTTCAAACTGCTTCATTCTTTTTCGGCCCATTAACTTACTAAATAGCTGGATGCATTCAGGAACAGCATTTCTCAGAGCATCATTCCTTAAAAGAGGCAATACTTGTCCATCCATCCATCCATCCATCTTCTACCGCTTTTCCGGAGGTCCGGGTCGCGGAGGCAGCAGTTCAAGCAGAGAAGCCCAGACTTCCCTCTCCCCAGCCACCTGCTCCAGCTCTTCAGAGGGGATACCAAGGCGTTCCCAGACCAGCTGGGAGACATAGTCTGTCCACCGAGTCCTGGGTCTGCCCCGGGGTCTCCTCCCAGTGGGACGTGCCTGAAACACCTCAAGTGGGAGGCGTCCAGGAGGCATCCTAATCAGATGCCCGTACCACCTCAACTGACTCCTTTCAATGTGGAGGAGCAGCGGTTCTACTCTGAGCCTCTCCCGGATGACTGAGCTCCTCACCCTATCTCTGAGGGTGAGTCCAGCAATCCTACGGAGAAAGCTCATTTCAGCCGCTTGTATCCGTGATCTCGTTCTTTCGGTCATTACCCAAAGCTCGTGACCATAGGTGAGAGTAGGAACGTAGATTGACTGGTAAATCGACAGCTTTGGCTTAGAACTAAGCTCCCTCTTCACCACAACAGACCGGTACAACGTCCGCATCACTGCAGATGCTGCTCCAATCCGTCTGTCGATCTCTCGCTCCATTCTCCCCTCACTCGTGAACAAGACCCCAAGATACTTAAACTCCTCCACTTGGGGCAGGAGCCTGTCCCCAACCCGGAGAGGACAATCCACCTTTTTCCGGCTGAGGACCATGGACTCGGACTTGGAGGTGCTGATTCTCATCCCAGCCGCTTCACACTCAGCGGCAAACCGTCCCAGCAAGAGCTGTAGGTCATTGCTGGATGAAGCCAACAGGACAACATCATCTGCAAACAACAGAGATGAGATCCTGTGGTCACCAAGCATGACACCCTCCATTCCCTGGCTGCGCCTAGAAATCCTGTCCATAAAAATTATGAACAGGATCAGTGACAAAGGGCAGCCCTGGCGGAGTCCAACTCTCACTGGGAATGACTCCGACCGAGTGTTGGCAATACGAACCAAACTCTCACAACGGTCGTACAGAGACCGAATAGCTCGTAACAACAAGCCCGATACCCCATACTCCCGAAGCACCCCCCACAAAAATCCACAAGGGACGCGGTCAAATGCCTTCTCCAAGTCCACAAAACACATGTAAACTGGTTGGGCAAACTCCCACGAACCCTCGAGAATTCTCGAGAGGGTAAAGAGCTGGTCCGATGTGCCACGGCCAGGACGAAAACCACATTGCTCCTCCTGAATCCGAGGTTCGACCAACGGCCGGACTCTCCTCTCCAGTACCTTGGCATAGACCTTCCCAGGGAGGTTGAGGAGTGTGATCCCTCTAAAGTTGGAGCACATCCTCCGGTCCCCTTTTTTAAAGAGAGGAACCACCACCCCGGTTTGCCATGCCAAAGGCACTGCCCCCGACCTCCACGCAATGTTGCAGAGGCGTGTCAACCATGACAACCCAACAACATCTAGGGCCTTGAGGTACTCAGGGTGAATCTCGTCCACCCCCGGGGCCCGGCCACCAAGGAGATTTTTAACCACCTTGGCGACCTCAGCCCCTGTGATAGGCGAGTCATCCCCCTCGTCCCCAAACCCTGCTTCCACTGTGGAAGGCAATACTTGTCTATATGTGAATTGTTTCATTATCTGTAAAGGAACAAACTGAGTGCCATGAAACATTTTCAGTATTTCACCATTATACAACTCAAAAATATACCCAGAATGGGCCCACAAAGGTCCCCAATTCCTGACAGACTCTGGCAAATGAAGACATAAATGTCATATCCGGCTCTAGGGAGCCGGGCAATCAGAGCCAGGGACAAGCCAGTGAGTCGAGATGTTTTATTCTGGGTAAGGGATAAGGGATGAGGAGAGCACAGACACTCATACAGACGTACATTCTCAGGCTGCACAGCGCAGGGGTAGGTAGCTCGTACCGGACGTGGTGGTAACAAGACGTGCATACTCACAGCGGGATACAAACACCGGAATGCTGCAAGGGGAGTTGAGGCTGACACCAGACGAAGGGGCTTCAGCCTAGCAGTGCTTATGTCGCAGCCCCGAGTCATCGAGGCTGCTCCTATTTATCCTCATTGGCAGCGCCCCAGCTGATGAAGACTAATTGGCCCCAGCCGTCCATAATGCTGCCAGCTGGGGGCCAGCTGAGACGCCGCTCAATGGGAGGCAGGGATGAGGGAAAACATGGGCTCAGTGCCGAGACGGCATCTCAACCCATGGTGACAGAGCCCCTCCCTCAAGGTCGGGCTCCTGAACGACCAGGAACATCCCAGCCCCCCCCCACCCCCCCCACCTAGGGTGGGAGGAAGGGAGGCGGACCGGAGGGGAAGAAGCCAAGGGAAGGACAACACCAATGGGGCAATGTAGGGTAGCGGGAAAGAAAAACCCAAATACAATACTGACAAAACTGAATAATTAACCCAGGTACAGATGGGGAGAAGAACTGGGTCAACACGCCGGTTACATACTACCCAGAGAGTACCAACCATGCGTGACCCAGAGCAAGAAAAAAAAAAGAACCACCAAAAAGGTACAGGGCAAAAAATGCTGAGTATGGTCAAATAAAGGGAAAACACAATACACAGCACCAATATAAGTACATACACACAGTCACCAAGAAAAGTGACTGGAACAAATGGACAATTACAGAGCATGGTGTTACGGAAAACAAGGCACATGACTCTATAATGAACCAACAGGGCATAAAAAAGAAATACTGAGTGCAGGCAAAGAAAAACCCACACACATGAATATATAAATACCCACAGTCACCTAAAGAAATGAAAGTGACTGGAATGAATGGGCAACTGCAGAGTATGGTCTGAAAGGGAACAAAACATAACTCTACAATGCAAAAACGAGACTAAAAACATGGTACAAAAAATAAAATGCTGGGTACGAGGGAAGGAAAACGCACAGCACTATAAATACACATCCACCAACAGGACAGACATTACACCCAAGTGACCTTAATAACGATAAAAGAAAAAGTGACACCCGAGGTGAATGGCAGGCAGAGTCCAAAAATAGCCGAGATGGCTCCGGAGATCTCCCCGCCCATTGTCCAGCTGGCGAATCAGGGGAAGAGAAATGTTCGGACGGCGAACTCTGGACCCAGATCCCAGGAATCCAGTCCAACGGCTGCCGAACCAGGCCGCCCAAAGGCAAACAGACCAGTGGGGGGAAACCAGATCGCCGAACCGAAAGTTTTGCGGGTCGGGTCGTCGACCCGCATCACTCAACCACCAGGACCGTTGAGACGGACGAAGGGTCAGAGCGGATCCCGGTGGAAGAGGCTCAGGGGAGAGCCGATGACGAGGGCGGCGGGCCTCAGGGAAACGGCCACCTCCTCACCGGACCTGGACAACACTGGGGCAGCACCCACGTCGGACCCCGATCGGGCCTCAGGCGAACCCACGTTGGACCCCGATTGGGTCTCGGGCGAACCCACGTTGGACACTGCACCAGAACCGACCTCCAACGCTGAACCCGGACCCTCCAGCACCACGAGGAACAGCAACTCCTCGCCGGTGACCCTGGAAGAAGGCTCAGAAGAGAAAACAGAACCGGGATCAGGATCACCGGCAGCGCCAGAACCCGGCGAGACGAGCTCAGACGCAGCGGGCGGCTGCACCCTGCTCGTCTCCCCTGGAGATAGGCTGAAGTGCTCAAAGATAAAAAGAGAGAAAAGAAAGGAGAGCACTCGCCTGATCTCGGGTTCTGACGCCGTCCAGGACTGCGAAGATCCAGGATCCGTCGTCAGGAGGTCGTTGTCAGGCTCCCATCTAGCCGCGTCGGGCCCCGCAGCCAGCACGATGGTCAGCGCAGCTTGAGATCCCTCCAGCTCAGGTAACCCCGCCGACGACCCACTCGGCGTGAAGCCAGAAGAATCTCGTCCCGCTGGACCGAACCGCTCCTCCGTGGAGACCCAGGGACGCTCAGTCGTCAGCGTAGACTCCACGCAGCAGTCAGTCCCCCTCCTCCGTCCGCAATGTAGCTGCGGAACCACAGGCCCTCTCCATATCCCACCACGTTGACCCGGAGCCGGGGACCGCTCGGCGGAGAGAGACACAGAGGATGCGGGATTAGGAATACAGGTTACAGCAGGTGGGGAGAGTTCAGGGAGCTGCGAACCCTGAACTTCTCCTCCAGGGATGTGACAGAGCAAATCATTAAGCAGGTGTGAAAAAACAATGACTTGCCTGCCCCCTGGAGGTTGAGTATCGCCTGCTGTAGTGGAATCTGCTTCTTCCTCTCCCCGCCCGGCGATAACGGAGGACCCCCCGGGAATTCGTCTGAGGATCGCTCGCGTTGTCTCCAGCAGAGAGCTCACCAGGCCGGGATTCCAGGCACACACAGCGGTCAGGAAGCGCGTCGAGGAGGAGGGGGAAACAGCCGGGGTGAGCCAGCCCGAATGTCCAGGAATGACAGCGGGGGAACGAGGCTCAGGGGACGAGGCTGTAGAATCTCCACACTGATGAGGCGAAGGGATGACAGCTGCGTGGGAGGAACGGTCCTGACGATGACCCAGAACTGGATCCGGACGAGGTTCGTGCAGAGGTGACTCGGCGATGTGATGACGACTACTCCCAGGGAACGAAGCGAGGGGGAGACCCAGGATTCGCCGCTCCAGATCGGAGATCGAGACGAGGGAGGCGTCGAGCACGGGAAAGCTTCGTAGCCCTGAAGTCCTCACCATCAATCTCACTGCCGCCGCCACATGCCTGAAGGTGGTGACAGGAAACACAGTAGAGCTCGCGACAGCCACTCGACCCCGGACATAACTGCTGTCAGCTGCGGCTCCTTGAAGGGAATCCCGAGTGACGTAGCGCAGGTCGGGGGAAGTCCTCTGGTTGGCGCGAACTCCCGGACTGGAATAGCGGCAGGAACGGGACTCCGAAGCGGGGAAAGACGTCGCCCACTTCGACTCCCTGCCGGGATTTCCATCCACCCCGTGGAGCTTCTCTTGCTGTGTACCTGCAGCGTCTATCCTGGCACTGTCCTCCAGATGGTACAGAGAGTGAGGGTGACAGTCCAGGAGTTCCTCAGCACGGCCCGGATGCCAGCGTCTCGCGTTGGAGGCGTCGTGCAGGGTGAAGAACGTCCCGTCGACAGCCTCCGAGATGGACCTCAGCTCGTCGCCCTGGCGCCGGAAGTGACTCCTGGGAAACGGCATGCTAGCAGCGCTGACACCCGGACAGAAAGGTACATTTCCACAGCGACTCACGGCCGCCGGCAACTCTTCTGGCTGCGACATACTGTCATATCCGGCTCTAGGGAGCCGGGCAATCAGAGCCAGGGACAAGCCAGTGAGTCGTGATGTTTTATTCTGGGTAAGGGATAAGGGATGAGGAGAGCACAGACACTCATACAGACGTACATTCTCAAGCTACCTACCCCTGCGCTGTGCAGCCTGAGAATGTACGTCTGTATGAGTGTCTGTGCTCTCCTCATCCCTTATCCCTTACCCAGAATAAAACATCACGACTCACTGGCTTGTCCCTGGCTCTGATTGCCCGGCTCCCTAGAGCCGGATATGACAATAAATGTACATTAAATGACACATTGGTTTTCCCATACAGTGTTTCAAATTGTTTGACAAAATCTACAACAAGTTTTTCACATTTTTGTACATCCTCTGTTGTAATAATGTCCTTACAAAGTAAGAACATGAATGTGACAAGGACTAACCAGTGCTGGTAAAATACCCGGGGCAGAATTCCTTTTAGCACAAATACACTATAAAACAGTAACCAGTTCTGCCATTCAGAAGCCTTCCAAAACTTTCTCTGCTGAAGAGATCGGGGCACTCTTGTGATATTGCAAAGGAGGCTTAATTAGTAAAAGCCGTTGATCAAGTTCATTCACTCTATTGCCAATATAATATGGCTTTTCATGGTTATCACTGTCCAGCTACATGCTTGCCATT
Organism: Pholidichthys leucotaenia; assembly: GCA_020510985.1. Taxonomy (NCBI): domain Eukaryota; kingdom Metazoa; phylum Chordata; class Actinopteri; order Cichliformes; family Pholidichthyidae; genus Pholidichthys; species Pholidichthys leucotaenia. The sequence goes on from CM035847.1 coordinate 77,055,592, forward strand.
TGGCAAACCACACCAAGTAAATGGTGTATATTATGCATGTAGTTAGGAGGCATGCCAGGTATGATGTCAAAGTGTGGAATATTAATCAGACGTGTGGGCCCTTTAACACCCCTCACAGATTTTTTTGTACATAAAGCCTCCCTTGCATCACTTATGGTTTAAGCGTGGTCCCTCTTTGGAACGTCTTTGTATGGGTAAACCCTGACAGTGCCATGACCCTTTTCAACTTGTTCACCGGGATGTAAACAGAGGCTGCATCCATACTGGCCATTAAATTGGGTCATGTTTTGAAGTATGGGCCTAGCTACCGAATCACACATCATAAGAGCAGCCACAACTCTACATTGTTCTGAAATGCCATTTCTTGTTACAGTATCTTAAAGCCCTCAGTTGACAACTTCTGACACTCTAAAATGAAAGGCTTTAAAAATGTATTAACATTTGGCTTTTTATCACCAAACCACAAGCCAAAAAGTAGAACATTGTCTTTGCGCGCAGGGTAAGGAAGCTCGTTTACAATCCTATATAATGGCCAAATACCAAAGAGTGATGATTTGACTGCAGGCACGCCATCATAGTTGAGTGTTAAGGAGTATCCGTGAGTACAGTCTAGCGGGCCTCCAATTTTGTTCAGATTACGGTACATTTTACCACTTCCAATATTTTCAGAAATTTCAGAATGACATGTGTCATCTTTTGACTTGATACAATGTGCAATATCTTCCCTTTGAAGAAGATGTTCCAACTGTGTTTGGATTGGTAAGTATATAAAGAAGTTTCCATTCTTCAGTGAGTTGTTTTTATCCCATATTGTGTTGCATACAACATATTCTCCTTCACTATCCTGTTCACCAATATAGATTAGATTAGATTAGATTAGATTCAACTTTATTGTCATTGCACATGTATGAATACAAGGTAACGAAACACAGTTTAGCATCCAATCAGAAGTGCAAAGGACAGCAGTGCAGTATATACAGTAATTGACAGTATGTGTAATTAAGCAAATATATGCAAATATATGCAAATATATGCAGCAGTGCAGAAAGTTAAGAGTACTGTTATGTGCAAATAATGTACAATAAGTTAGGTGGGCAGTTATGTACAGGTGAGGATGGTAAGAGATGATAGTAAGAGAGTCAGCGTGGAACTAAGTTCAATAACGTGACAGCTGTTGGAAAGAAACTGTTCCTAAACCTGCTGGTTCTAGTCCGAAGGCTTTTGAAACGCCTTCCGGAGGGGAGAAGCTGGAACAGTCCATGAGCAGGATGGTTGGAGTCCCTAAGAATGCTGCGTGCCCGGCACAGACATCTTTTCCTGTAGACATCCTCTATAACTGGAAGTGGAGTCCCTGTGATGCGTTGGGCGGTTTTCACCACCCGCTGCAGCGCCTTACGGTCAGCGACAGAGCAGCTCCCATACCAGACTGTGACACAGTTGGTCAGGGTGCTCTCTATCACGCAGCGGTAGAAGTTGCCCAGGATGTCAGTTGACAGATGGTTCTTCTTCAGTGTCCTCAAGAAGAAGAGGCGCTGATGGGCCTTCTTGATCAGGCTGGTGGTGTTAACTGACCAGGACAGGTCCTCCGAGATGTGGGTCCCCAGGAATTTGAAGCTGGGGACACGTTCAACAGCTATGCCATTGATATGGATGGGGTCATGTGTCTCTCCCCTCTCCTTCCTGTAGTCCACTATGAGCTCCTTGGTTTTGCTGGTGTTAAGGAGCAGGTTATTGTCAGCGCACCAAGTAGCCAAGTGCTCAACCTCTTCCCTGTAATCTGACTCATCGTTGTCCCTGATGAGTCCGATCACCGTGGTGTCATCTGCGAACTTTATGATGGAATTGGATCCATACATAGGCCTGCAGTCATGGGTGAAGAGGGAGTAGAGGAATGGGCTGAGCACACAGCCCTGTGGTACACCAGTGTTGAGTGTGATGATGGAAGAACGGTTGGGGCCTGACCTAACATGCTGGGGTCTGTTGGTCAGAAAATCCATGATCCAGTTGCAGGTGGACGTACTGATTCCCAGGTCCCCAAGTTTAGTGATCAACTTGGAGGGGATAACTGTGTTGAATGCTGAGCTGAAGTCAACAAACAGCATTCTTGCGTAGGTGTTCTTGTCATCCAGGTGTGAGAGTACATAGTGCAGCACTGTAGAAACCGCATCCTCTGTACTCCTGTTGCTCCAGTAGGCAAACTGGTGAGGGTCCAGTGTAGGGGGCAGGCATTTTTTGAGCTGTGCCAAGACCAGTCGCTCAAAGCACTTCATGACTATGGGCGTCAGTGCCACAGGGCGATAGTCATTTAGGCACGATGGTGTTGAATGTTTCGGCACTGGTACTATAGAAGTGGTCTTGAAGCACGCTGGTACCACGGCCTGGGCTAGGGACAGGTTGAAGATGTCCGTGAAGACCCCTGCCAGCTGCTCAGCGCATGCCCTCAGCATACGCCCAGGAATGCCGTCAGGGCCAGCAGCCTTACGTACGTTGACATGACTCAGTGCGCTACGGACGTCGGTGTGGGTGAGTGTGAGGTGGTGGAGGTCGTCAGAGGGTGGGAAATTGATATTCTTTTCATTATTGTCCTTGTCAAAACGAGCATAGATGTCATTTAGCTCATTGAGAAAGGACACAGTCATGGCTATAGGTATGGAGTTGCTGGGCTTATAATCAGAGATAGCTTGAATGCCCTGCCACATGCGTCGGTGGTCAGAGTCCCCAAAATGTTCCTCCACCTTCAGCTTGTAGCTGTGCTTGGCCTTCTTGATGCCCCTCTTCAGATCTGCCCTGGATGAACTGTAGGCCTGTGCGTCACCAGCTCTAAAGGCATTGTTACGTGCCTTTAGCAGAAGCCACACTTCTCTGTTCATCCACGGCTTCTGATTTGGGTACGTGGTGATCTGTCTTTCCGTGGTGACACTGTCAGTAGTGGTGTTGATATGGTCCAGGACTGAGTGGGTGTAAGAGTCGATGTTCATGTGGGAGCCACAGGTAGCCTGAGAGGTGAACATACTCCAGTCTGTGTTCCTAAACTTTTCCTGGAGTACAGAGTCAACCCCCTCTGGCCACACTTTGATGGTCCTCACTGATGGCTTTACCCGGTTGATGAGCGGTACATACTTGGGGGTAAGGAGCAAAGATAAGTGATCAGACTGACCTAGGTGGGGGAAGGGAGTTGCTGTGTAGGCTCCCACAATATTGGTGTAAACGTAGTCCAATGTTTTGTCCCCTCTTGTGTGACAGGAGACATGCTGGTAGAATTTAGGAAGCACTGTCTTGAGGTTAGAGTGGTTAACACTAGAAGACCCAGAGAGGGGCCATTTGGCCTTTTTGGCTAGAAAACCCATAGGGGGACCATCAAGTGGCCACAAGAGGGCTAATGTCTGGGTCTTCTAGTGTTAAAATCACCCGCCACAATAAATGCTGCCTCTGGGTGTGCAGTTTGTTGTTTGCTAATAGCTGCATGTAGTTCTTTCATAGCAAGCTTAGCATTAGCTTCCGGAGAAATATAAGCAGCTGTTATGATGGTACAAGTGAACTCGCGTGGCGGATAGAAAGGTCTACATTTAACCATGAGAAACTCCAGGTTAGCTGAGCAGTGTCTCCCAACAGTGACAGAGTTTGTGCACCAAGCCTTGTTAATATAAATGCACGCTCCCCCACCTCTGGTCTTACCGGAGTCATCAGCTGCTCTGTCTGCCCGGAGAGTGTGTAGGCTGGCTAGCTCAATAGCATTGTTGGGTATTCCACTGTGTAGCCATGTTTCCGTGAAAATCATGATATTGCAGTTCATAAGTCTCTTATTGTTGGTGATCCAAAGCCGTAGCTCATCCATTTTGTTCGCCAGTGACCGTACATTAGTGAGGAAAATACTGGGTAGAGAAAGCCGGTGCGGTGTTAGCTTTAGCTTAGCTCTTAGCCCACTGCGCTTCCCCCGCCTTTGTTTATGGTCTCTACGCCGCCTGCGAGCACTTCCGGTCGGCCGGGAAGCTTGCCAAGCGTCGGGTGTTCTCCGGAGCTCAGGGATGAGGCGTAGGTTGCTGATAAAAAGATCGTTATCGTTATTTTGTAATCCAATGTCCAAAAGCTCATTTCGGGTGTAAGATGTGAAAGCGAAGCTGTTCTGAACGAACAGACCCAAAATGAGCAGAAATAACACTGCTAATCCACAAAATCTGAAGAGATGCTGAGCCTCGCATTGTGCACATGCCACCATCTTTTGTCTAGTACTCACTGTTTGGGCAATATATGTGACATTGTAGGTGACTTTCTACTGGCTTAAGCTCTTTTAAGAACAGATACTTTGAGGTTAACTGTGTGTTTTCTGGACAGTGAATACTGATCAAATCTAGGAGATCTGAGAGAGCCATGCCTGTGAGTCCGTGTCTCAAAACAAATGAAAGTATAAGTAAAAAACTCTGAGCTTGGGTTAGTCATGAACCAGTGTAAAGTGTCTCTTCGTTTTCCAGTTCATGACCGACTTTTCCAAAATGTGATTCCTCGTTTACTGACTCATCAGGGCTAGCTTCAAATAAAAGGGAAGATTCTTCTTCACTTCCAATAATGGATCCACGACTGTCATCCAAGTCATTATGAATATAGTTACTGGTATTTGGTGACACTTGGCTGCAATTAGGTTCATCATTAAAACGGAGGTTCACTTTCTGTGGAACATTCATCCTCAAACAAGAGTGGGGAAGTAAAACATCTGGGAACAGAATCGCTGCAGTCAACATGCAGGCTCTATATATGGAGAAAAGAAAAAACAAATTCTGGTTAGAGAAATGTTGTTTAATTCACTTACTTACTGTCACTTTAGTTCTTCAGTACCTTCAGTGAATTAGTCAAAAGTTTAACTACATACAATCCAGTAGAGCCAGTGACAATAAACTGAAACACTTTATACCAATTTCACTTTACTGTCACAGTTGCTGCTCTACCTCTTTGCTGATCTGGAGAGAGCAGTAAGCACTAATGCTTCCTCTGACAATTGCCAACCACTACCTTTAAACTGACAGGATGTAGCTTCACCAGCATGCTCCGCCCTGACTGACGGTGCAGCAACCTGGACCGAGCATTCATTCTAGCTTCCAACCCGCAGACAGCTATATGTTCACCATCACGGACTACATCAGCTTCTGTGTGGACAACACCGTACCCACCAAGACCATACGGTGTTGCTTGAACAACAAACCCTGGATCAACCCTGAGATAAAAACAACTCTGAGAGAGAAGAAGAGGATCTTCAGGTCGGGGAACAGGGAGATGCTGAAGTCCGTACAGAGGGAGCTGAGGAGGAAGATCAGAGAAGGCAAGGACAGCTTCAGGAAGAAGATGGAGGACAAGCTGCAACAGAGCGACATCGGTGGGGTCTGGAGAAACCTTAAAACTATTTCTGGGCTCCAGAATACCTCCCCCCAGGCCATGGGGGGCAGGGAGTGGGCAAACAATCTGAACCTGTTTTTTAATAGGTTTGACCAATCGCCCTCCCCCTCAACTGCACAACAACCACTGCTGCCTCTAAAGTCATCGAGACCTGCTGTCCACACCCCACTCCACCAACCCTTCCCTCCACTCCTAGCACACAGCCCCCCAACCTGACCCTCACTAAGACCCAGGGGAGGACGGAGCTGAGGAAGATCAAGGCGAGGAAGGCCTCGGGACCAGACGGTATCAGCGCGAAGCTCCTCAAGTCCTGTGCAGACCAGCTACTGAATGTGGGATTGTGGAGCACATCTTCAACCTGAGCCTGAAGCTGGGGAGGGTACCACAGTTGTGGAAAACATCTTGTGTGGTACCTGTACCAAAGACTTCCCACCCCAAAGATCTGAACAGCTACAGACCGGTGGCCCTGACGTCTCACATGATGAAGACCCTGGAGAGACTGCTCCTTGCTCACCTCCGCCCCCTGGTGGGACCAGGGATGGATCCACTCCAGTTCACCTACCAGCATGGCATTGGGCTTGAGGATGCAGTGATCTTCTTCCTTCACCATTCTCTGTCCCACCTGGAGAAGCCCGGGAATGCGGTGAGGATCATGTTCTTTGACTTCTCCAGTGCTTTCAACACCATTCAACCAATGATCCTGAAGGACAAGCTGCTGTGTGCAGGGGTGGACCAGCACCTGTCATCATGGATCCTGGACTAACTCACTAACCGGCCACAGTTTGTGAGAACCCGAGATTGTGTGTCTGACACAATCATCGGTAGCACAGGGGCCCCCCAGGGAACAGTTTTGGCTCCCTTTCTGTTCACCCTTTATACTGCGGACTTCTCACACAACACAACACACTGCCATCTACAGAAGTTCTCTGACAACTCTGCGATCGTCGGCCTCGTCTCCAACAGACATGAAGCTGAGTACAGAGGACTTATCCAGGACTTTGTGGACTGGTGCCATCGGAACTGCCTCCAGATCAACGCGAGGAAAACTAAGGAGCTGGTGGTGGACTGCCGCAGGCAAGGACAACCCCTCACAGCACCAGTAAACATACAGGGAACAGACATTGAGATGGTGACATCCTACAAGTACCTTGGTGTTCATCTGAACAATAAACTAGAGTGGTCACACAATACCGACGCACTCTACAAGAAGGGACAGTGCAGGCTGTTCCTACTGAGGAGGCTCAGGTCTTTTGGTGTACAAGGGGTGCTGCTGAAGACATTCTATGACACGGTGGTGGCATCAGCCATCACTTTTGGAGTGGTCTGCTGGGGCAACGGCATTACAGCAGCCAATAGGAAGAGACTGAACAAACTGATCAAGAAAGCTAGATCTGTCCTGGGGCAACACCTTGACCCAGTGGAGGAGATAGGAGAGAGAAGGATGGTAGCTAAACTGTAATCTCTGCTGGAGTCCGAGTCCCACCCTATGCAGGACATATTGAACGCACTGAGGAGCTCATTTAGCAGTAGACTGCATCATCCTAGGTGCGCAACCGAGAGGTTCCGCAGGTCCTTCCTACCTACAGTTGTCAGACTGTATAACCTAAGCAGGGATGCTCACAGAGATAGCAAGAAAACGTGACGACCTAGTAGTATTGAATGCAAAAGACGCAACAGACTTACACAAATGGTCCCCTCCAGTATACAACTAGGACAATATCAGTCGCTACGGAGGGTGACAATATGTATGGGTACATATTCATACTATGTAGGATAACTAAGTAGATGGTTATGCTGTTTATTCCATCTTGCTACAGTGCTCCGCACTTTGTATATATATTTATATATTTATGTGTACATATGTATATCCACTGCTCTTATTTATATTTTTCGTATCTTCTTAATTATTGCTCTGAGTGTTGCTATCCCTGTGCTGTTGCAATCCTGGAATTTCCCCATTGTGGGACTAATAAAGGATTATCTTATCTTATCTTATCTTATATTATGTTCCACACAGTTGAAACTTACACAGACTTCGGCTCCTTCTGATAAACTTTGTTGTCCACTGAGAGGAGAATATGGTTCAGAATCGTAATCAACCTAAAAAAACAGATTAGAAAATAAAAACCCATAGAAAGCTTACAAACCAACCTACATGTTACAACATGCAAATGTTGCGCCCTCTGCTCCACAGTTTGGGAGAGGTATGTGGTACTTTTGAGCAAGAAATAATGAAGAGAGTTGCGGTCTACGTCTTCACTCCATTTTGCTTTATTCAAAAAAACATGGAAAACTTCTGCGCAAGCGCACAACACAGTTCTCTCTCTGGGCAAAAGCAATCAATTTGTGGATCATCGAACTTTCAACAAACTGTAAATATTGTACACAGCATTTAAACTTTTTTGTACTGTATTAATGTTTTTAAATGTAACAATCATGTACAAAAATAATAATGAAATATTAATCTTTTTAACACTCATTTTTAACTGTATATATTGTCTACAATCAGCTTTTTAACTGACTTTTTAACCTGTAATCTGCTTCTTAACCCGTGTATGATACGCTTTTAATTAACCCATCAATCCCCATTTTTAACCCGTCACATACTCCCCCTCAAAATAGATGTCCCTGTCAAAAAAAATTATGTGTATGCATATTATCATTTTATATAATCCAATCAAGTATATATATAACTGTATGTAACTGTCTGCTGAAAAATACTAAAACTGTCTGTGTATTAGAAGTTTTGTACATGATGCATGAAGATTGAAGTTGTTTTTTTCTTGTTTTAATTATGTTGAAATTCCAGTTGTCCTTTGATGGCAGATTTATGCACCTGCCTTAGAGAACAGCTACTCCCTAGAGCACAGGGCCATCCTGATAACATGGGACTGTTGCTCCTCACAACACAGGAAGCAAAGCCCTTTTTTGGAGCTGTTCCCCTTCCTTCAGTGTCAGCATGTTTTATCTGACCATGTAACTGCTGTGTGTGTGTGTGTGTGTTTGACTATGCAACTGCTGTGTATAAAATGACTGAACTGAGAGGATTACCTCCAGTACTGATCTCCTGTAACCAGGTTTGTGCTCCTTGCATTGCAAGTAAACAAAAGCTCATGAGAAATAGAATTTTGTGTCTTGAATCTTTATTGAGGTAACGAACTAATATACGATCACTTTTATGAGTTTCTAGATTCCTGACATACGTGGTGCCGTGACCCGGATGGACAACAGGCTAGAGGGTGCCAGAAGCGACGCCTTCTCTGGGTTGAAATCCGTGCGCACGGTCTGACCACTGGTCAGCTTTGGAAACCCGCTTTCTGGGAACTCCGGAGGAGGACCGGCGCCCTGGCTCTCCCTAGTTGACGTCCATCCTCGATAATAAAGAGAAAGAAGCTAGCAGTCATAAAGTAAGTGACGTCTTTTGTTATTAAGTGTAAGGATACAGTGAGTTTCCTGTATTACGGTCAGGGACCATAAAAGTCAGTATACACTCAATACGTTACAAGAATCTCCTAATCCATCCTGAGTGAGTAATGTAACAAAGAGCCACAAGAACCTTTTTCAAAATCAATAAGTGAGTGTCGCTCATAAGTCTGAAAAGAGTGTAATGGTAGAAAAAAATGGTCGGGGACCATAAGTAAGTTGCCAGGTTTTGAATACATGTAATGGTAATATAGCGGCGACTATATTTTTCCTGACAACAAGGATAAAAGGTTTATTTAGGTTGTGATACCTGGTCTGGGACCAAAAAAGAATATCGGGTCGTCTGGGACGTAATGGTAGTGTGCTGAACCGAAATAACACACTTTTCCTGGTAAAATACTTTAATTCCTGTGGAATTAACAAAGGCTAAAAATGGGTAATTGCGCAGGAAAAACAGAAAACAAGAAAAAATCTAAACAAAAGAAAAAAGAAGAAACGGCATGTCGAACAGTTAAAAATTATAATTACCGTTTAAAGGAAAAAGAGCAAATATAGGATCCTGAAAAATATTTAAATAAATGGGAAAAAGATTATTCTTTCAAACCCACGCTGAATGTGGATGAATGTGCGGTCCTAGTATCAACTGTAAAACTTATAACTAAAGGCAATAAGAAAGGGAAAAGTAAGCTAAGTTCTGAACTTAAATGTGCCAATCTCAGGGCAATGGTGGCTATAGACGCCAGAGCCAAATCAGATCAAGGGAGAAAAAATGATGAAAAAGAAAAAAACAAAAAACCAAGGTATAAGAGTCAAAACAGCGAGGAGCCCTTAAGTCACGGGGAGGAGGAAGCACATCCTCCCCTGTCTCACTCAACTTCTGATCCTAAGGAGGGTCCTTATAATGCATTAATGAAAGAGGCCAGAGAAGTTGAACAAAAGTATCTCCCTCAAAACAGTGAACACACATCAGCTTTTCCGGTGATTGTCAAATCTGTAAAGGTGGAAGAGGGAAAGCCAAAACAAGACAGGCTGTATTTTAAACCTTGGACCCCCCAAGAAATAATTCAGGCGGCCAAGAGCATACCAAATCCTGAAGAGGATTTGACCAGGTGCATTCGGGAGCTTAAAGATTTGTTGTTAATACACTATTTAGGTCCCTCAGAAATGTTTAAAATACTGAGAACTGTGTGTGGTGAAAAAGTGAATGAATATATAAATGAACATTTTGATCCTGATTATGAAGACAAAATTGCTGGGGTAACATTTTTAAAGGACACGTTGATGCAGAAGAAAAAGTTAAAAGTAGGACAGTTCCACTGCTCCTGAGCAGTGTAGAGGGTGAGGAGGAAGTGTTTGTTGCACGGATGGTGCAAGGTGGGGCTAGACCCAAGACAGGCAGGTCAATGCAAGTAAATGATGGAAATCAGGATGTTTGTTTTAATTGTGGCAAACCTGGTCACTGGGCCCGTGACTGCAGGTTTGGCCAAAGAGGTGGATTTGGAGGCAGGGGACCAAGTAGAGGTAGAAGAAGATTTCAGAATGATCAGAGAGGCAGGTTTCAGCAAGGCAGAGGAGGTAGAAATCAAAATGATTATGGAGGTGAGAATAGACAAGGACCCTCAGACCGAAGAGCATGACTAACCGACTGTGACAAACTCTCTTCTGAGGACAAACAGACAGTACTGGACCAACAGAAAAGACTATCTGAAGTGTTGACAAGGCCTAATGAGACTTTGGACTTGACTATGTACAGCAGTGCGTTGTTTGCCCCTACAATATGGTTACTAGTGAATGGAAAGGAGGTTGAATTTCTTTGTGACACAGGAGCCACACGCACTACTGTTCGCAAAATCCCCAAAGGTGCTAAATTTACTGGAAGAACTATTAAAGTTCAAAATGCAGGAGGTGGAACAACAACTGAGAGCCTTTATGGCCCAATTACATTAACAGACTCCTCCACAGGCAAAGTATGTATTTCAGATGTGGTTGTGGCACTCTCCTGCCCAGTAAATTTACTCGGGAGAGATGTATTATTCAAACTTGACATTACATTAGGCCCAAATTTAAAAAATAAAAGAAGGATGACTACACTGATTTAAAGGACTCTGATTTTACAGATGTGATGTTTATATGATTTTGCACTGTGGGATACATTTATAATGGTGTAACAACATCATATTTCAGAAATGTGATAGCAATGAGGAATGTGCTTCTCCTGATTCAGCGGTGGCCAAGCTGGGTCAGGGTGAACTACATTGCACTCCATAATTTACCAAGGAATGTATGAAATAGGGGCATTCCTTGTAAAACATTAAATCAAATTCTAATTGGGCAAAACGTCCGCCTTTCCTTTGACTGAAAGGGTGTGACACAATATTTCAAATTCAACCTATCTGTGTTCAACTGGACAAACTGATCTTATTTATCAATGCTGAAGCATATCAAAAATGTACAGATAGTTATTTTCTTTTTCTTTTTCTTAAGTAGAATTTGTAAACTATTTCAAGAGATGTCACAAAAAGAAGCTATAATTATTGAAATCTTATTTTTGAAGGAACTGGGCTACCTGCAAATTTTATTTAAAATTAAAATTGTTAGCACACTTCCTTTCAGTAAAATCAAACAAATACCCTGTAACTTTGCTGCATGTGAGTCTCCATGTATCAAAACAGGGGGTATCAAAGAAATTAATTAACAAATAATTAGCAATCCTCAGAAAAATAGATAATGCATAAAAAATTATCAATAAATGATTGATGATGAATTCAATTCAACTTTATGTACATAAGCGCTTCTCATTTCATTTTCTGTAGTACCCAGGATAAACATATGGCTACAGTTATAACTAAAATACATGCTGGGCAATACAGACCACTTTTTATTATTCATGGGATAATACAAATAAGAAGATCATGCCCTCTATTATGTTGTGAAGGGGGTTTTGCAGCAGGAAAACCATTCCATATTGTTACCAGCTAGACTATTGTCGTACACTATAACCTTGTTGTCACAGCCACACCTTAAGCTTGTACCAAATTCCTTGTGGTTATTTACTGATGGCTCATTTAAAAAAAAAAAAAAAGAAAAAAAAAAGAGGGCAACAGAGGAGCGAGCGGTGGTTCTCTCTCCCATCAGCAAGGGGGGGGGGGGGGGTGAACAGCAGCTCTCTCTCTCTACTTAGCAAGGGAAAAAGCGAGCGACAGGCTTGCTTAGTAAAAAATAGAAGTGTGCTTATGCTGTAACAATGTTGTCTGGGGTCCTGATTGTGTAAAAATTCCACAACCTGCATCACCTCCAACAGCTGAACTATTGGCTACTAACCTGAATGTAACTTATCTGTACAGACAGTAAATATGCTTATAACGCATGCCACCTGCATACTGTTACCTTGAATCTGCGGGGGTTTGTCACCTCCACAGGAAAACCAGTAAATATCAATAGCAATTATTGCAGCTACATAATGTTTTGATGCTACCACATTATGTGGCAGTTATTCACTGCCCTGCCCACACTAATGGCACTGACTTGTTTAACTGCAGTAATCGCTTGGCTGATAACGCTGCTCACTGTACTGCTATTAATCTTTTAGGAACCATCTGTTTTATTAATGATATTGATGTTTTAAAAGATTGTTAAAATAATATGGACCTTCCTCCTGTTTCATATGTAAATAATTAGATATACATTTGGCTTGCCTGACGAAAATTTGCTCTGCCACCCACATTATATAAATGAGCTGTCCTGGTGGCACATGGCCAATCATGTGCCAACAGGAGGGAAATCAATGAATGATGAGGATGTTGGAAAAACTGTCCTAATATTTTGAAAGAAGTAACAAAAACATGCCAAAAGTGCATCATTTGTTTATAAAATAATGCTCAAGGCGCAATGGAAAGCTACAATATTGCTTGGTGTTGACTAACACCTTCACAAAGTGGACAGAAATTTGTCCCACATCCTCAGCAAATGCCGCATTTGTGTGTAAAACTCTAGTAAATTATGTTTTTCTGTTTTTGGGGTTCCAGAACTGATTTATGCAGATAATGAAACTCATTTTACAGCACAAACAGTTCAAGACTTAATCCAAGCTGTAAGATCAAATTTCATAGTATCTACCACCCACAAAGTACAGGTTTTGTAAAAAGAAAAATGGTACAATCAAACAAAGGCTGGAAAAAAAACTATACATGGAAAGGGTATTACTTGGCCAGAAGCCCTGAAATTAGTCAGACTAACCATTAACTCTATACTAGACCTAAAGACAGGATTATCACCTTTTGAATGTGTTTTTCACGGTCCTCATGCATTACCTGACCTCTCACCACTAACCACGCCTAACAAATACACAGATCTTGGTGAACATCTCAGGGAATGTTTTGATCCTGTCAGAAGCTCTCTCTCCTCCACAGAAAAAAGCGGATAACCCGTTGCAACTTGGAGGCTATGTAAAGAACCACCACCGACAACACTGGACACTCCCACTCCCACTGCAGTATGTATTGCTGAATGACCATCTTGGATTCACGTTAAAAGACTACGGGTGCCTATAAGGGAACTAACTAACTTGTTTCCCTGAGTAAGTCCAGTTACAAAGGGGGCGTGTCCTTTTAAGGACAAGGCCGTCTCAACCCTGGTGAAGAAAGAGGCCCGGAGGGGTACTCTCTCAGGTGGAAGCATGGCACCAAAATTATTGATGACTCTGTGTTCAGCACTTCTCCTGACAGTGGGGTGGTAATCTCTTTCTGATTCAAGGACAAGGAACCCACGAAGCACGGACAATGAACAATACATGGATTATATGCATAACCTGTGGTACCAGACAATGGTGGTTTCAGTGAGAGGACTGGGAATCAATACTTCTTGCTATGTGTGTTCATTGCTACCCCATTCACACAAGACTGCAATACCCATGATCCCTGCTCCACTGAGTGAAGAGGAAACACCCGGAGCGACAATAGCGATGAACTCTCTGTTTAATACAAGCAGTAATGTTGGACATTGGTTGGTGGGTAAACTATCTGGAAAACAGAGAATTAGTGATTTTAAAGGTATTATGAGTACTCTTTTTCCAATGTATGGCAGTGCTCTAGCTATACACCACATAAATGCATTAGCATGGACAATGGAAAATCTGACTGTATTAATGGAGCAAGGATTCACAACTTTAAATGAAGAACAAAAATTAGCCATTTGAATGATATTTTACACTTACAGCATGGGTTAGATGAAGATAAAGGTTGGGGCTTCTGGGATTGGTTTCAAAGTAGAACTTGGTGGCAGATTCTTTTGAAATAGTTAACCCCATTGATTGTGATATTAATCTTATTCTGTGTGCTTTTCATGTGTGTCATTCCCTGTATAAGGTCCATAATAAATAGAGCTCTTGCTCAACACACTTTCATGTTACAATCTGTTATGCTCCAAAGAGAAGTCCCTGTACAATATACTGCCTTGAGACAACAACGTAATGGTGATTGTGATGACAGAACCACTGTTTAGATTTGGAAGTGATGCTCAATGAATGTCAATGTAGAAAATCGTGAGAAGATACATTGTACTGATGATTGCATGTGATTTAAATTGATAAAAATGATAAACAGGAGGGAATGTCAAAAAAAATTATGTGTATGCATATTATCATTTTATATAATCCAATCAAGTATATATATAACTGTATGTAACTGTCTGCTGAAAAATACTAAAACTGTCTGTGTATTAGAAGTTTTGTACATGATGCATGAAGATTGAAGTTGTTTTTTTCTTGTTTTAATTATGTTGAAATTCCAGTTGTCCTTTGATGGCAGATTTATGCACCTGCCTTAGAGAACAGCTACTCCCTAGAGCACAGGGCCATCCTGATAACATGGGACTGTTGCTCCTCAGAACACAGGAAGCAAAGCCCTTTTTTGGAGCTGTTCCCCTTCCTTCAGTGTCAGCATGTTTTATCTGACCATGTAACTGCTGTGTGTGTGTGTGTGTTTGACTATGCAACTGCTGTGTATAAAATGACTGAACTGAGAGGATTACCTCCAGTACTGATCTCCTGTAACCAGGTTTGTGCTCCTTGCATTGCAAGTAAACAAAAGCTCATGAGAAATAGAATTTTGTGTCTTGAATCTTTATTGAGGTAACGAACTAATATACGATCACTTTTATGAGTTTCTAGATTCCTGACAGTCCCCAACATCAGGACATGTGAAATGTATAATAACCACTGTCACAGTGCAAAATTCTCAAAGAGTGCATAGTCAACTAATTCAAAAAAAGTTTACAGACTGGAACTCTTTTCATACATTCTGGCTTTGAGATGAACTCATTCACAGTCTCAAGTGTCCATTACACTTTAAGTGCATATCCTATGCATACTGGGATAAACACCAACACAGTCCCCCCCCCCTTTTTTTTTAAGTCAGTCCCAATGAGTCAAACGACCTTAAAACTCAATCTTTCAGTGTGAGTCCAATGTAACTGTATCTACTCTACTTCAAGTATACAAAATGGCCACCAACCCATTAACATTGATCACAAAACTCTTGGAAGTAGAAAGGATGTACACTGTATACCCATGACATGGTTGGTTCAGAATAATAAGGCAACGTCTGTATGTTATAACATGCTGGTGTACCCAATGTATCATAAGTGAATACTTTCAGTTTTCTAGCATTACGTCTAGGTCTCTGATTCACTTCCTCACCAGGATCACTATAGGTAGAAGAAGGGTGCGGTGAAGGAAGGCTTACCTCCGCAGGTAAGTCCTCTACCTGACCAATGTCGTCCTCTGGTGGCTGGTCAGCTGCTGCAGCTTCAAGCTCTGTCTCCTACTGCACCTCTTCAGGTATGATGTCCTCCTGCTGAGCTGGGTCTGCGGTCTTCTCAGGTGGTGGCGAATCAGGGCGAGCACTCAAGTGAAGTGGCACTGGATAATACTCGTCCTCATCATCGTCGTCCTCTTCTGAGTGAATCTCCGGTGTCCCCGCTGATCTGGTGGTGGCGTATTTCTTTGAACGAGGCTGCAAAGAAGTCTCCAAAGGCAAATGATCACATGGCAGAAGAAGATTGCGATGCAAAGTTCTAGATCTACCCTTGCCTCTCTCAGGTTTCAGTTCATAAACTGAAATGTCCTTGCTCACTTGACGAACCACGGTCTGTATAACATCCTCCCAGTGGCTCCTCAGTTTGCCTGGACCCCCACGTGGAGTCAAGTTCCTGACTAAAACACGATCACCGGGCAACAGAGTAGAATACCTCATCTCACTATCATACAGTCTCTTACTCCAAGCAACGACTTTGCTTGCATTTTCTCGTGTGATCTCGTAAGCGTCCTTCATCCTCTGTTTCCACTTCTGCATGTAGCTCTGATGTTTACTGTCACCCTGATCTATGTTTGGGGATAAACTGAACAACATGTCCACCAGTAACCTTGGTGACCGTCCATAAAGTAAGTAAAAAGGCGAAAACCCTGTCACTTCACTTTTAGTAGCGTTGTAGGCATACACCAGTTTGTTTAGTGAGTCCTTCCAGTTACTCTTTTGTTTCTCCGTGAGTGTCTTCAACATCTGAATCAAAGTCTGGTTAAAGCGTTCAATTTGCCCGTTTCCTTGTAGGTGATAGGGACTGGTTTGCGAGCCTGCAACTCCACAATACTCTTTGAGTTGGGCAAAAAGCTGGTTCTCGAATTCACCACCTTGGTCATGGTGAAGTCTCAGGGGAAACCCAAACTTTAAAGCATAGTCATTAAAGATTTTGTCTGCCGCTGTTTTTCCAGACTTGTTTGTGGTGGCATAAGCCTGGGCAAAATGCGTAAAATGGTCAACAAGAACAAGTACATACTCATAACCACCCTTACATTTGTCTAAGTGTAAAAAGTAAACTGAGACAAGTTCTAAAGGCTGAGTAGTAACTACAGTATGTTAGTGAGCGGAGCTCTAGTCTCGTGGCTTGGTCTCTTGTTTTTAAGGCACACACACTGTCTCAATACATAGTCCTCTATCTGCTTTTGCATGAAGGGCTAGTAAAAACGATCCCGTATCAAAGAAGTAGTTCTTTCTACACCATGGTGGCCCATTTCATCATGCAGTTCTCTTAACACTGTTGGCCTGTGTTTTTCTGGTAGCACAAGTTGCTTTCTGTTTGCGTTTGTCTATATAAAACACCTCTGTCATTGAACTGTAACTTGTCCCACTCTCTTAAAAGACATACAACTTGTGGACTAAGCTGTTTGAGTTCTGAACCTGAGGGTTTTATCTCTCCCAGTTTGTATTTAACAACCTGTCCAATAATGGGATCAGTTTCTTGGTCTCGTTTGATCTGTCCTACAGTAAGTGGAGCAATAGGCATACTCACTGACACTGTGGCACTCTTAGCTGAAATACCCATAGACCAGGCTGCACTAGACTCATCCTGATGGTCAACTGCCTGTGTGGCTGCACTCACAACATCGTATGACATTTGTTTTGAGCATTCCTTCATGTAAGTCTCCATATCTAAAGGCATTCTAGACAGACTGTCTGCATCTATGTTCTCTCTGCCAGGGCGATACTTCACAGTAAAATGGAAATCAGCAAGTTCTGCAACCCATCTACACCCTGTAGCATTCAACTTTGCTGTCGACAGAACATAAGTAAGCGGGTTATTGTCGCTGAACACAGTAAAGGAAGGTGCATAGTACAAGTAATCGTGAAACTTGTCCGTGACCGCCCATTTAAGAGCTAGAAATTCTAACTTGCCTGAGTGTAAATTGTAATTTTTCTCAGCCGCAGTTAGGGTTCTAGAGCCATAAGCTATTACGCGGAGTTTACCATTTTGTCTTTGATACAACACAGCTCCTAACCCCTGATTAGAGGCATCTGTATGTAAGATAAAGGGTTGTGAAAAGTCCAGGAAACCAAGTACAGGAGGCTGGACCAAACAGTCTATCAACTGCTCCAAAACTGACTGATGTATATCACTCCACTGAATAGGAGTACTCAAGGGGACACTGTTGTTCTGTTTCATTGTTCTTTTTCTTGTATAGTTCTGTGTCTTTGCTTCCATAGGGGCTTTAAGCAAGTCATACAAAGGGCTAGCAATATGAGAGAAATCGTTGATGTACTGCCTATAGTAGCTTAACAGTCCTAGTAATGCTCGGAGCTCACCAACAGTACCTAGCTGCTTGGTTTTCAGTGCTTGCACTGCAGCTGTATCTGCCTGGTCCATTTTGCTTCCTTCAGCAGAGACAATTCTGCCAAGGTCCCTCACCTCTGGTTTGAAAAAGTCACATTTTTGTGGCTTGAGTTTTATCCCATTATCTCTGAGACACCGCAGTACTCTCCTGACGTCCTCAACGGGGTCTTCAAAAGTCCTGCTGAACACTAGAATATCATCCAGGTAAGGGACACATATCTCGTCCCGCAGCCCTTCCAGGCATTGCTCCATACATCGCTGGAATGCTGCTGGTGGGTTTATAAGGCCAAAAGGAATCCTAATCCATTCGTAAAGGCCCCAGGGGGTCACAAAGGCGGTCAGATGTCTGTTCTCGTTGGACATGAACCCCTGGTGATACGCTTTACCCTGGTCCAGTAGTGAGAAGGTGGTGTTCCCCCCCAGGCTGTCCATAATATCCTGTACCCTGGGTATGGGGTGTCGATCTGGGTGTGTCTTGCGGTTCAGCTCTCTATAATCGATACATAAGCGCAGCGAACCGTCCTTTTTTCTTACACAAACAACAGGAGATGAGTAGGAGGAAGTAGACTTTTCCACCCACCCCTGTGCTATCAAGTCCTGTAAGTAGTCCTTCATCTCCCTGTACAGTGGCCTTGGTACAGACAGATAAGTTTTTGAAACTGGCTCAGTGTCCTTTAACAAAATGTTCATTTGCAGATTTTTCACACACCCTATGTCATTGTCTGTCTTAGAAAATAATGCTGATTCCTCTCTTAACATCTGCTGAATAGTCTTCCTTTTATTTTCATCCAGATGGGACAAGTTAACAGGAGGGTCCCATTGCTCACTGGTGGGGGTGCATCCTGTGGGTTCCTGTATGTGGATCTCGTTGATGGTTGCAGACGGGAGGTCTCTGGTGAAGATGTTAGCAGGATAGACTGACCCCACTGACTGCACAGTACCAATAGTGGTTCTTCCTGATAGAGTGATGTCATGGTTGGTAGGGTTTGGGACACTAGCAGTAATCTTTGGAATAGACCCTGCTTTCACTGAAACTAATGTGTCACAAAACTCTAAACTGTCTGGCCACTGTGGGTTTTCACAAGGCTCAAAAATCAGTGTAATGTCCTCTTTAAATGTCTTGGCCTGCGCCCTACATTCAATAAACACTGAACTCTGGTTGGGTACAGTCACTCTTTCTTTTGTTGTCCTCACATTGTACTCGTGTGCTTGTCCAACACTAACTGCTTTTATGAAAGTTGTAGCTTTGTTTTTCTTAAGATGTGGAAAAGCTACTTTCACTGCTCTCAGAAGTTTCTCTTTTTCCCCCGAATTATTTTCACCTTTCATACTTTCTGAAATCAAGTGCTCAATAACATTAAACCCAATAACTGGACATTGTTGCTGGTTACCTTTAAGCACTAGAACAGGTATGAGTAACTCAGAGTCATTGGCTGTAAGTTTAAATGGTACCTCAACCCACCCCACGTATGGCATGTCTGTACCATTGGCTGCTCCAAGATGGAGGGGTTCATTCAGATTGACAAGTTCACTCACATTTCTCAGCGGTAACTCTGGTAAATTAGTGTTTTTCCATGACTCATCAATAGCACAATCTTGTGAGCCAGAGTCCCAAAGTGTTTCAACCTTTTTGTTGCCTAAAAAGCACCGAATGAGACATTTTCTCCCCACTAACTGTCTGACAGACGGTATTTTTTCTTTTACACAGAATTTCCTCTTGACCTGTTTCTCAGGGAACTTTCTACCCGCTTTACGAATACCACCACAGGTGTAGGGCTTACATTTGGCTTTGTGTATGGGCCAGTGCTCTCCTTGACACTTTTTGGAGCACTACAAGGCACTTTTACACACTGAACAACATTTCAAACTCTGGTTTTCACCCTGTGTAGCACAGCTATAACAACACTGGAACCTTTTTATGTCACTGGTCACACCATGTCCCACTGGAGTGACCCCTTCTAGTTTAAAGTGTTACCTCTGGCTGGTTTCACTGGCTTCTGTGCTTTACAGCCTACTCTAAAATGCTTGCTGCTCCCACAGCTAAAACAGTGCTGGCAAAACTCTTCACCTGTCTGAATGCAGTAATAACATCTTGGTTGTGGGCGGGGCATGTGGTACCACTGAGGGGCGAAGCGCTGCTGGAATTGTGCAGTGCCTCTCATCGGCACCAGGCCTTGCGCTGGATAGTACTGCTGAAGAGCTGCTTGGGGCCGCTGTTGAGGAAAGTAGTGCTGAGCAGATGGGTCCAGCTGGTATTGTGGGTATGGCGTGAAAGTCGGGGCTGGGGAGTGGTTTTCAGGTCCTTCACTGGTGGTGGGTTGTGTTGTGGCTGAAGACTTCTGCAGGGTTTCTTGGATTTGGGACACTTCAGCTCGCAAGTCCTTTAAAAGTACCATCTCAGACCGCATCTCTTTAATCTCTGCCAGCAGATCAGGTGACGGAACAGCCGTGCTTTGTTTTTGAACTGTCTTTTTTTCTGCAGGTGCAGGAGTGTCACTGGGCTGAACAGTATTCACGGCGGCTGCTCGCTGGGGGACAACATGTTTCTTCTTGTCTTGTCTTTCCTTTTCATTTGAGCGTGCAATATTCACCTTTTCCAATAAAACTTCATCAGATGTCATGGGTTGAAGAAGGTACGGCTGCATGTCACTCTTAACATTGTCACTCTGCAAACCTGTTAGGATGGTGTGCATGAACAAACTTTGGACCAAGGTGGGATCATATTTTAGACCCGACTCATCTTCCTGGGACGCGAAGAGAATCTTCTGGCAAAGGTCCATGGCTCTCAGAAGGAAGTTTTGAGGAGTCTCTTTACTGCTCTGAGCTTCTGAAGAAAGCTGGTTGTACAGTTCAGTAGCCCCTCTCTCCTGATAGTGAGACCTTAGGATCCTCCGCAGGGCAGGAAGAGTAAGATTACCTTTGCCTTCTAGGTAACTTCTGAGCTGCAGGCCTGGTGTGATGGCGTGAATCACTGCGTCGATGATCTCATCTTCACAGTAGCCTTTACTGAGCCCACTTTCAATCTGCCTGGCCACACTGGAAAATGTGAGCTTGTCTTTTTGTCCCAGCTCCCCTATTTGGCCTGATATCTTAAAGTCTTTACGCCACATGGAGTTATCTGGAGGCGCTGAAGCTCGTCTGTGCATTGGTGTGCTCTGTAGGCTCAGTTTATTACTCATTAGCTGATGCATAGCCTCTTCTTTGGCTTGAAGTGTGGCCCGTAAAGCATGTACTTCTTTCTGCAGGTCTTCTTTCTGTTTATCTTCATCTGCTATCTCTAACTCTGGCATCTTTGCATTTTCAATCAAGTCCTTTATATTTAGCAAATGAGACATTCCCTCATCTTCTAGCTCAGTTAACTCAGTTCTTTCAACATAACTTGTGACAAATGTGATTAGCTGGCCTCGAGTTTTGTCTGCAAATTGCTCTTTTCCCATTCCAGATATTTGTAGTCCATTGCATACATTAAGCAGTTGTTCAACAATCTCATACTGTGAGAATCACTTTTTTTGATTTCTCTAGTGCCTTTAACACCATCCAGCCACTGCTGCTGGGCAAGAAGCTGCGGGTGATGGGGGTTGACAGCTCTGTGATCTCCTGGATTACCGACTACCTGACAGGCAGACCACAGTTTGTCAGGCTGGGCAGTGTCTTGTCTGGAGTGGTGGCTAGTGATACAGGAGCACCACAAGGGACTGTGCTCTCTCCTTTTCTTTTTACCTTATACACCACTGACTTTCAGTACAACACTGAATCATGCCACCTGCAAAAACTCTCTGATGACTCAGCTGTTGTGGGGTGTATAAGAGGAGGAGAGGAGAGGGAGTACAGGGCACTGGTAGACAGATTTGTGGAGTGGACGGAGAAGAATCACCTGAGGTTGAATGTCAGCAAGACCAGGGAGATGGTGATTGACTTCAGGATGAGGAAGGCTCCTTTTCAGCCACTGCAGATTGGGGGGGGGGGATGTGGGAGTGGTTGAGGACTACAAATATCTGGGTGTCAGGATCAGCAGCGGGTTGGACTGGAGATCCAATACCAATGCTGCGCACAAGAAGGGAATGAGCAGACTCTACTTCCTGAGAAAGCTGAGATCCTTAAACATGTGCAGCAGGATGCTGGAGCTTTTCTACCAGACTGTTGTCGCCAGCGCCATCTTCTTTGCTGCTGTCTGTTGGGGTAGCAGTATCAGGGCCAGAGATACCAACAGACTTGACAAGATCATCAAGAGGGCTGGCTCTGTAATTGGTCTCAAACCGGAGACCTTTGAAACAGTGGTGGAGAGGAGAACACTAAATAAACTGCGATCCATCATGGACAATCCTGATCAACCCCTCCACCACACACTAGATAGACAGCGAAGCACTTTCTCCAGTAGACTACTACAGCTTCGTTGTCGAACGGCCAGGTACAGGAAATCTTTCCTGCCACATGCAATTTCACTGTACAATAAATCACTATGATGTTGTATTCTGGTCATAGCTATGCTGCCACACTTTATCTTGCAGACTAACTGGTACATCACTTTTCACTCTGCTCCTGATAGTCCTTCTTTGTGCAATGGGATGAGTCATGTGTTTATACGAGTCATCATATATTAAGCTATGATGTATATAGCCCCCACCGGGCTGCACGGTGGTGCAGTGGTTTAGCACTGTGGCAGCACAGTTTTACCCTCGGCCGGGGGATCGTGGGGATCATGAGATCGTGGGTTCGATCCCAGCCCCCGACCAACAGTGAGCTGTGTGGAGTTTGCATGTTCTCCCCGTGTTGTGCGGGTTTACTCCGGGATTTCTCCGGTTTCCTCCCGCATACCAAAAACATGTAGGTTTAGGGCACTCGCGCACGCAGCGACCAGCAGCCGGTGGCTTGTCACCAGACTGCAAACCAAGTCTACCTACGGGTACAAATAAGTAACAAAAAAAAAATAAAAAAATATAGGTTTTATAGTCATGTTAGTTTTTACTTTCCATGGGTAATCCCTTTGTCTGTCATGTGTGTGTTTCTGTTGTTTGGCTGTCAACTGTCATGCTGCTGTTACACTGTAATTTCCCAGTTTGGGATTAATAAAGTACATCTATCTATCTATCTATCTATCTATCTATCTATCTATCTAACATTCAGTTCATATAATGCACCTTTAACTTCTAACTGCACTTTCTCCAACTCCATTTTCATCAGAGAAGCGGGCATAAACTGTTCAACGTAGGCCTCTTTTTACCTTGTGGTGTTGTGGTGCCCTCTAGTGGTGATTGCGGCACTAGAGTTACAACCTTTCCACATGGTGCCAGAGCCATGGTGAATGTCGGCGGTGCCTTACGTCTCTGATGCTAGGGTTCGTGGAGGGATATTCGGCTTGAGTTTCCACTTGGGCTGGCGGATTTTTCTCTCACCAAAATATCCCAGCGGTGCCTACAAAATGTTACGCCCTCTGCTCCACAGTTTGGGAGAGTTACGTGGTACTTTTGAGCAAGAAATAATGAAGAGAGTCGCAGTCTACGTCTTCACTCCATTTTGCTTTATTCAAAAAAACATGGAAAACTTCTGCGCAAGCGCACAACACGGTTCTCTCTCTGAGCAAAAGCAATCAATTTGTGAATCATCGAACTTTCAACAAACTGTAAACAGTGTACACAGCATTTAAACTTTTTTTGTACTGTATTAATGTTTTTAAATGTAACGATCTTGTACAAAAATAATAATGAAATATTAATCTTTTTAACTCTCATTTTTAACTGTATATATTGTCTACAATCAGCTTTTTAACTGACTTTTTAACCTGTAATCTGCTTCTTAACCCGTGTATGATACGCTTTTAATTAACCCATTAATCCCCATTTTTAACCCGTCACACAAACTATAGTAACTTTACACACTTTACAAAATGTACACTATAGAGGTTATGCACATGTCGTCATGAGCATGACAACAGTATTGCGTCCATAGCAATAGAAGCTAAACTGAGTGGATTGCAAAATCAACGCATTTCTGTTCAGTAGACTCGAGTTGCGACTCTCTTTCTTTTCCTCACAAAACGCTTTCAAATTGTGAAGATCTGTCGTGTCATTGATCACACAAACCTGTTCAAGAAAAACTGTGGGGTTTCTTTTTATAGATTGGAGTGGATTGCACTCTTGGAGCGCTCCTCCTTACTGCCTCCTCCTCTCTCTCTTTCCTCGTCCCGTTGCGGCGTCATGCATTTCTCCGCTCTCACAGACACAAACTGATGATTTAGTCCACTTTGAGTTAAACAATGTCCTGAGATAATCGGAATATACCCCGATGGTCCTGCTCTGGTCACTGGTATCAGAGGTGCTGCTCTCCATGTGGAGAAAGGCGAAATGCAACCAAAACAGAAACACGTGTTTTTTAGCGGAGCACCCCACCTCCCGCCCTCAGTCCAAATCCTCCTCAGTCTGAAAGCTTTCAGTTTTACTAAACGCTCTGCTGTTTTACTCCTGTTTCCTGTGCTGGCTTTTAAATGTTACTTTGCAATCCACTCATTTTTGCGTTGTTAGGGGCGTGCTTAGAACGGTGGTGACGCATCTGCATACCCTCTATATTATAGTCTGTATGTGTGTGTGTGTGTGGTTATTGTCACGCCGCGCCGCTCATCAGCGGCGCCAGCTGCACACACACCTGCACATCATCAGCGGCGAGGGATTTAAGCCACCTCGCCCTGGGCTTCGGCCTGAAGCCGTCAGACTTCACTCGTTGGATTGCTGTGAGTTCCCTCTTACACTTCAGCAAGCATCGCGGTAAGAAGCCCTTACCTTTTTCCTCTCCAAGTCTGCTCCCCTGTGTACAGGTGGATTTCCCGGCGGCGGACCATTCCTCTCCGTCTCCTTTCCCTCGCTGCTGCACCGGGCTCTCCAGGTTGCTGTCTACCGGACCTCGTCCTTGCTGTGCCAGCTACCTGCCCATTCCAAGTAAGCTCCACTCTAACTTGTGCATCTCCTGTGTTGGTGTGTGCCCGTCACCCTTCTCCCTGTGCTTTTCCCATAGGGTTGTCCGGCTGTACGGTCTCCTGCCTCTGTGCCCGAAGCAGACGCCACCACCAACACATTTACATCTCGCAGACACACATTCATACACCCTTGTTGTTAATAAAGCTATTTGAGCTACTCTGAGCCTGCGTGTGTGTCTCCTGAGCCGTGCAATATGTCAGTTATTATATTTTACACCACATGCACACACACACACACACACACACACACACACACACACACTCAGAACTCAGAACTCAGAAAAGATTTATTGCCAAGTACATTCACAGTAAATAACTGATAAATATACGAGGGATTTGACTTGACACTGAGAACGACATAGTTGACATTTTCAGTGACACGGCAGCGTCAGTGACGCGCCTGTCAGCAGAATGGGAACAGGAAGCAATGGGGAAGAAAAAGGATAAACACAATAGGAGAGAGAAAAAAGCATTGTTTGTCAGAACACAGTTCATATACTGTATATGATCAATATTATGATTAAAAGAAAAAAACTCTCAGTGCACAGATAGCAGACAATAGAATCCATACAAAGACACAAAGAGAGCAGTGAATGAGTAATCTTCACGTCAGTATAGTGAGTCAGTGTGAGTGAAGGTGTTGAGTGAGGGTGTTGATATCAGTTAAGGACAACAAAGTCTCTTCAGCAGCAGATGTTTTGTCCACCGTCTGGGCAAAGGCGCGTGTCCTTGGCACGGCAGATGGAATGGATTGCCAGACAGCTGGCTGTCCTTGAGAGTCAAATGCTGCCCGCCATGTTATGAAAACAAGTAAAACTGAAGATAATCTGGAGGACTGTAGCTGAGGGCGTCAAAACAGGTCGAATAGCACTGACTTCAGAGAAAAAACTTTATATTCTCTTACAGATTCAGTGCTCAAATCCTTCATGGCTGGACGTTGAAATTATCATGGACGGCTCTCAGCGTGATCGTGATGTAATCCATTTTCCTAGACAGTTCTCCATTAGCCGCTGTCAGAGTCCTGCCCAGTTGGTCAATTTGATGGTTAAGCCTCGCCGGGTCCACTTTTTGATAGGCTCCATCCATTTTCTTCAATTTGCGGTACACCAGAACAATCCCAGATCCAATCAGTAGAATTCCGATGACCATTGCTACGAAGAGGTATAAATCTTCAACATCTTCGATAGAGAGATCACACAGGCACAAGAGTTTCCAATTACTTGTGTCCTTCAAATAACCCGCGGCAGCTGTACCTGCGGGGCAAACCGGCTCCCCCGGGCCACTTTTTCTCATTGAAAAAACAGTGTCAATTGCGTTCAAAGCCCAGCTTATTAAATCCACAATTTCGTTTGATAATCAGCAGTAAAGACACGCAGACAGACAATAGCAAGCTGGGATCCAGTCAGTCAGTTAGGGAAGGAGAGAGATAAGAAGCCGGAGCTGGGAGAAAAAGCGTCTGCTCTCTTCGGAGGGCGGAAGTGAAGACACACACACACACAATATCTAGTTGTGCCTTCAGGTTCTTTTGGCTATGAAAAGTGTGCCCTGGCTGAAAAAAGGTTGGGAAACACTGCACTATACTTACAACAACAGGAGTGACATCATGTGGGGGACCTCCAGTAATGCACTGGGCCTCACTCCGTTCCTCACTCTCTATGAAATATTTTTTTGCTGGTCATTAACATCTGTTTGTTCTCTCCCATAGATTGAGTCCCCATCGTGCTGTTTGCTCTCTACATGTCTGTTCTTTTCTTCTTCTCTATCCCCTCACCCGCCAGCCAGTCGCAGCAGATGACTGCCCCTCCCTGAGCCTGGTTCTGCTGGAGGTTTCTTCCTGTTAAAAGGGAGTTTTTCCTCTCCACCGTCGCCAAGTGCTTGCTCACAGGGGATCGCCTGATTGCTGGGGTCTTTCTGCAACTGTGGGGGTTCCCCCCTACAGTTGATAGTGCTATGAGATGACTGTTGTTGTGAAATGGCGCTATATAAATAAAGTTGAATTGAATTGAATTGAATGTGCATCTTCAGGCCCATTATCAGAATCGTAATGAGAGGAATTCTCATTTAGGTTCTGTAAACAAGAATACAAAGTCTCCAAACACAGATTTTATTATACTGTATGTGTCCAATCATCTGTGTGTTTCAAGCATGAAATTCAGATGCTTAGGCTGAAGCTCTCGCAAATTGTGATATCATGCGTCATGAGGCTATAGGCCGGATTCTTGCTGAAGTTTATGGTATTAACACTAAACAGTTTAAACTTACACAGACTCCGGCTCCTCCTGATAAACTTTCCTGTTCACTAAGAGGATTCCATGGTGCCGAATCATCATCAGTTACCTAAAGAAACAGAAAAACAAAATACAAATACAATCTGCAATACCAATGTAACATGTAACATGTCTAGTCCTGAAGACAAAAAACCTACAATGTACTGTACACTATACTCATCATAATGTGGCTGACATCATGTGCATCCTCAGAGCCATTGTCAGAGTCATAGTGAGAGGAATTTTCATTCAGATTCTGTGTTGCAGAAAAGAATACAAAGTATTGATAAACCTTTGTTACGCAATACACGCACAGTCACCAGCCACCAACAGGATCTAGCATGTGGGAGATGCTATTCCAACCAATTGCCTTCCCTCCAAACTTGATTAAAGAGATACATGGGTTGCCAGACCGGCAAAAATCCCATCAGCTAGATAATCTACAGTATTTATTTATGTATCCTTGAAGAGCACCTGGTTGGACCATTTTATCCATTTTTAAGCTTTTAAAAAAACACAACTGTATTGACCAAGTGCAGCACTCCCACTTCTGCCTACCTACAAGTTCGATTAAAGAGATACTCCACATCCCCAAATCAGAAGTATCATCTCAGTTAGTAGGGAGATACCGGTGTAGCTTTACCATGACATCACAACACTTCTGACTACTGACTATCCCTAACCTATCGCTGCCTAAACTGTAATAAACACACAAACAGATCTCCGAACAGTGACCCCCCCCCCCCCACAGCAAAAAACAAATATGTTAATATTCCACTATAATGCAAGCGCTACAGAGGCCAGATTCTTGCAAAAGTTGAAACTTACAGTGCTCTACTCCTGAAAAACTTTGTAGTCCACTGAGTGGAACCCAAGGTTCAGAATCATCATCCTAATAAAACAGAAAAAAATAACAAAATGCCAGTAAACAAAAATGAACACCCATACAGTCTACAAACCAATCTGCACGTTACCATGATGTATGTAACATGCTAACTCCACAATATATTTTTAATACAAAGCCTAAAATATACTGAACACTAAATATACACAGTTAAAGACTGCCTGAAATGCAATGAATAATACTGTAAGTGTTTTATTAACATGGATCATGCACACAGAGCATGAGATGGTTTCGTCTTGTGTTGAAAATCCAGCACACACCTTTCTCTGGCAGTGGTGCACTCCATCTCTATGCCAAAGCACAAACACATTGTGCTTTTTCTTTATATATCTCAAGTGGGCATCAGTATGTGGGGCCTATGTTAGCATTATTAAAGCAGACCAATTCATTCTTAAAAAGTCCTGTTGTCAGTGCAATATTAAACACTGTCACATTGTAGAGCTGAGTGCCTCAGTGCTCTGGTGATTTTTCTGTGCTCTGCATGAAATAATCAACGAGCTTGTCGATCTGCTATTTAAGGTTTTCCAGAATCTGAAACTTACATGGCCATCTTCTGTAGTTCCCCATAGTCTTTCTGAAGATGGTTCACTTAGGGGGATCCAGGCATCAGAACTGGCATGGGCTCTTGTCTAAACAAAAGATGACAGTTTCCATCTAATGACTGCAACAAATTTGACAAAAATATGTATCTGTAACTCAGTCACAATATCGTCATTACCAAAATGTACTCTACACATAGACTACACATATTTCAAGATATTGATGAAGACATCTGTTGCTGGAGATGTATCTGGCAATACAAAAGTAATTATTAAAAATAAGAAAAAAATAGTTCTATTTTGTGACAAGTAGGATGTTCTGGCTACATATAGCACAAGTACAGTATAGTTTAACGCTACATGTTTAAAGTTCATGACTTACCAGATCCTGGTTTGGCTGATCAATCTTGGTATCTTTCATTGCTTCCCTAAAGTGATAGAAAACTCTCTGAAGCTCTGAAGACAGTGGAGATGATTGTAGACTTCAGGAAAGTCACTACCCCTCTGCCCCCCCTCACCCTCACAGGCTCTCCCATCACCACTGCTGATTCCTTCCGCTTCCTAGGCACTACCATCACCAGGGACCTCAAATGGGAGCCGACCATCAGCTCACTCATCAAAAAAGCCCAGCAGAGGATGTTCTTCCTGCGGCAGCTGAGGAAGCTCAAGCTACCCACCAAGATGTTAGTGCAGTTCTACACAGCCATCATCGAGTCCATCCTCACCACCTCCATAACCGTGTGGTACGCAGGAGCCACTGCCAGGGACAGACTAAGGCTGCAGCGCGTCGTGCGCACTGCTGAGAAGGTGATCGGCTGCAAGCTCCCATCTCTCCAGGATCTGTACATCTCCAGGACCCGGAGGCGTGCTGGCCGGATCATAGCCGATCCCTCACACCCTGGTCACGTACTGTTTGCCCCCCTCCCCTCAGGTAGAAGACTTCGGTCCATCCAGACTAAAACCTCCCGTCACATGAACAGCTTCTTCCCCTCTGCCATCAGACTGCTGAACACTAAGTGACTTATTGACTCTCGTGCACTATGTACAGCAGCTCAACCAGACTCATGTCAATCATCACTGTTTTCTTCCTGCATTACCGACTGCACTATATAGTTCTCCACAGTATCTGCTGCTCGCTAATATATTTTAACTGCTGACCAGTATCACTTACTCTTATTCTACACTTTATTGCATGCATAGTTTATTTCTTTTATTTTATCATGTTTAATGTTGCAGCATTGCACCGAGACAAATTCCTAGTTTGTGTACTACATGAACAATGGCAATAAACCTGATTCTGATTCTGATTCTGATTCTGATTCTGAAAACATAGATTCATATTAATCTTTGAATACATGATTCTTGGGCTTGATTCCCCCTGAGGAAATACATAGATCTATTAAATAAAAATGCTACTGTGACATGATCATATCAATAGATGCAAATTGATAAATGGTGTAATGCTAAATGCAAGTAGAAGATAGTAGCCATGTTGTAAATAATGTTATGTCACCCCAAGTTACCTCTCTTCTGCTGGGCAACATCATGGCTAGAGTCACATTCAAAGCAATTAATAAAAGAATTGTCCCCTCCATCATCCCTGTCTAGAAATCAGTTTGCAACTATGCAGCAGATCGTGTGCTGTATGAATAGCCAGAAGAAAGGACTAACCTTTTTTTCCATAATCGTCTTGTTCTTCTTGGAATATCCGTTTCAGAACCAGGGAGGATATATTTCCTTTTCAGTCGGACTCGGTCCATTTTCTAAGTTTGTCTGTACTCTATGGCATGAGCTAGCTTATGTAACGTTAGGTTGTTTTGATTTGAAAACGGATGGGATGAGATACATGACTACTTTTACCTGAGTGCTTGGCGCAAATGGTGCATGCGCATAACAACCGCCCCAAACGAACCAGCCAATCATAGCACAATGACGTCTTTAGTGCATGCGCAATGCTAGGCGCGAATGTCGGTTGCATTAAGCGGGCAGAAGAAATGGCGAGGCACAACCGTAATATATATTTAGCAAAAATGTCAAAATATAGGTTTGCCCTTGTTAGTTGGGCGAAGGGACCTGACAAAGATAAAACCAGCATCGTTCCCATCAGCTGGATAATTGATTTTGACCCAGCTGCTACTCCTGACACGGCATATCTTGTTGAATGTCGAACAACTAACAGCAAGAAACCTGCTAATGGATAGCCTGTCAAAGATGCTGTAGTTCTTCAGTTAGCAGGCAAGTCGGTCTTACACACACTCTCACACTTGACCTATCACTTATTTCCTGCCAGTTACTGTATTATCAAATACAGCAACAAAATGTTCTGTTTATTATGCCAAAATGTGTATCCCGTATTTCACTATTTTGCAGTCTAAAATTTGGCACATAATTATTCTGTAGTATTTATTAATTACAGTGGTGTTCAGTTTGATATTAAATCTATCCTTACAAATTAATGTAGAAAAAGAGGCTACACTGAGAGCTGCTGAGCAGGAATTGGAAGCGCAGGAACTGAGTGGGAACATGCCAGCCAAGAGGTTGAGAAAAGGAAAACGCCTGGACTTTGGTGAAGAATATTTCGGTACTGGGGACAAAGCCTCTGGCTCTGGAAATCCAAAACAGGTAATTCAACAGAGATTGATATCACATTATGCATCATTTATGTAATGGATTATCCATGCCTAAATAATGAAAATTAATATCTTTGGCCTATAGAAAAAGGCCAAAGTTGCTGCTCAAAGATGGGTGGAGGAATTACTGTCAGGGAACAGTCAGTTCAGCCCCGGTCCAGCAGAAACATCAAGCCAAGAAAGCGATGACTTTACCAGAGATCTGCAGAGCCAGATCAAGGCTTTACATAAAGAAAACTCCAAACTGCAGAACATGGTAGTTAAAGGCATTATTGAGTATTATGTCATCAAATATTATTATATATCATATGGTATTAATCCATTTAGACCTGAGGGTGATTCTAAAGATGGTATCTAAATCTAAAAAGCAATCGCCCATATCAGCCCATGTGTGGTCAGATAGGTGGGCTGCAGGTATTTTAAGAGCATGTTTGAAGAATCACGAGCATATTCATCACTCACACAGGCATAGTAAGCAGAAAAATGAGGTTGCAATTTGTCTATGTGATTGTGCAAGTAACAACCATCAGTCACAATCTATCATTTATACTGATTGTTACTGTTAATGAGCCCAGGGTAAACAAGCATGATATACTGTACATGAAGTCAGTGTCAATTCTATAACTTGCTCCTGTTACGATTATTTTAATGATACATCAATTGATTTGTAGCTTCTTGGACAATATTGGTCTTCATGGTTGCTGTCTGTATAATCTTGTACTTTTTTCTCAGAAATTCCAGCTCTGTTGGTGGAGGTGAGAAAACTTGTCTCCGTCAACACCACCACCACCAACAAAGATGTTGACAACCGCCCCACCAAACACGCTGTTGAACCTGATGCTGAGAGTGACAGCCCAGGTGAAACATTACTTTGCACACCTTGCAGACCTTCACAAGTAAGTATCTGTTATTTGGAAAATTTCTAACATTAAAACTTACAGCATTATTGGCATCTTATTGCTTGTGGCGTTTTTCTTTTTTTTTTTCTGTCTATGCATTCTAATGCTTGTAGTTGTCACGCCGCGCCATTCATCAGCGGCGCCACCTGCTCACGCACCTGACAATCATCAGCGGCGAGGGATAAAGGCCGTCTCGCCCGGAGGCTCGGCCTGAAGCCGCCAGACTTCGTCCCTCACCGTTGTGAGCTACTTCTCTTCAGCAACATTATTTGGGTAAGAACCCTTACCTCTCTTTCCCAGTCTGCTCCCCTGTGCACAGGTGGATTCCCCGGCGGCGGACATCTCCACTCCATCGCCCAATCCTCGCTGCTGTACGGAGCTCTCCAGGTGGCTGTCTTCCGGGCTTCGTCCCCTTGTTGTGCCAGCTATCCTGACAAACCAAGTAAGTCCTTCTCTCGCCATAAATCCCTCCTGTGTTGGTGTATGCCCGTCACCCTCTCCCCGTGCTCTCTCCATAGGGTTGCTCGGCTGAACGGTCACCTGCCTCTGTGCCTGAAGCAGACGCCATCACCAACACATTTACATCCCACAGACACGCACTCATTCACTCCTGCTGTTAATAAACTCTTTGAACTACTCTAAGCCTGTGTGTGTGCATCTCCTGAGCCGTGCGTTATGTCAGTACGGCTTCAGCAGAGCGGCTCGGCTGACGGCGGGCTCGCACACCGGTTTACCACTCTCGAGGCTAGAGTGGATCAAATTGCTTATCAACAGCAGGTTATCCTAAATCAATTATTAAACTTAACTAACCGGTTGGGCCGCTTGGATCCTCAACAGCCGTTCTCCCCGGCTCGTCAGGGTGGCGCGGCTCCTGCTGTTCCAGCGGCCGTCCAGCCGGCTCCAGTGGCACCGGTTCGGCTCACACCGATTCTGACCCCCGCCCGCTTTAGCGGTAAGCTCGGCGGAGCGCGGGGGTTCATTATGCAGTGTGAGTCTGTGTTCCACCGTGTGCCCGGAGATTTTCCCTTGGATCACAGCCGGATTGGGTACATAGGGAATCTTCTGGAGGGGCGTGCGTTAACTTGGACCTACGCCGTAATGGCGAGGCCCAGTTATGCCACCCTCACCTATGACCAGTTCATGAGGCGCTTTCTGGAGGTCTTTGACCATTCTCAAACCGAGACGGTCCAGGTCGATCGGCTTCTCGCTCTCCAGCAGGGAGGCCGGTCGGCAGCGGACTACTCGGTCGACTTCCGGGTAGCGGCGAAGGAATTGGGCTGGGAGGATCGCTCCCTCTGTGGCCTGTTCCTCCGCAGCCTCAATAATGATCTGAGGGATGAACTGGCTGGACGGGATATCCCTGGGACGCTAGCGGAGCTGACATCCTTAGCGGTAAGTTTGGATAACAGGCTGCGCGAGCGCTCCTCGGGGCAGAAGTCTTCTTCTTCTCGCCCTCGTGGAGTCTCGCCGCACCTGTTCCAAGCTCGCCCCCCGGTGGCGCCGCCAGCATCGTGCCCCGAGGAGTCGGAGCCGATGGTGACGGGCTGGACCAGGCTTTCCCCTGCGGAGAAACAACGCCGCCGTGAGTTGGGCCTCTGCATGTATTGCGGAGGTGACCAACACACTGTGGAGCGTTGCCCGCGGAAAGCCAGTCGGCGGGGTCCGCGAATCGCTGTAGGGAGCCTCGCGGATCTCAACCGGTTAGACACCCTCACCCAATTAAAGCTGCCCATCCGTTTCTGCCACAATCCCACTGGGCACCTCACCCACGCACTGGTGGATTCGGGCGCAGAGGGCAGCTTCATTTCACAAGGCCTGGCAACCAGATTGGGCATCCGCTGTCAGGCATTAAAACACCCCATCTCCCTGGTCCATCTC
This sequence comes from Pholidichthys leucotaenia, assembly GCA_020510985.1. NCBI lineage: Eukaryota > Metazoa > Chordata > Actinopteri > Cichliformes > Pholidichthyidae > Pholidichthys > Pholidichthys leucotaenia. Next base: position 77,089,646 of record CM035847.1, read on the forward strand.
TCCCGTGCCTCCCTTGGGAGAATTTCTCACCAAACCATGCCTGTCCCAGTCATCATCTCAGGGAACCACCGGGAGGAGATGGTATTTTACGTCCTGCCCAACTCTGTGTCGCCCGTCATCCTGGGGTATCCCTGGCTACGCCTCCACAACCCTGTCCTGGACTGGAGGTCAGCTGGGGTATCGGCGTGGAGTACCTTCTGTATGGGCACCTGCCTTCAGTCCGCTGCCTGCTCCCCGTCCGCGGCTCCCCCTGTGGCGGATACAGCACCTCCGGACCTGTCGCTGGTGCCTCCAGAATTTCACGACCTGGGTATGGTATTTAGTAAATCGAAAGCTATGTCTCTTCCCCCGCATCGACCCTATGACTGTGCCATCAACCTCCGCCAGGGGGCTCCCCTGCCTTCTGGTCGGCTCTACAGCCTGTCGGCGCCGGAGAAGGAGACTATGAATACTTACCTGAAGGAATCACTGAGCGCTGGGATTATTCGCCCATCGTCGTCACCTGTGGGGGCAGGGTTTTTCTTTGTCGGGAAAAAGGACGGATCCCTCCGCCCCTGCATAGACTACCGAGCGCTAAATGACATCACTGAGAGGGACCGTTACACCCTGCCCCTCATGGACACTGCCTTTCACTCCCTCCAGGGGGCGACCTGGTTTACCAAGCTGGATTTACGCAGCGCTTACCACCTCGTCCGGATCCGGGAGGGAGATGAATGGAAAACAGCCTTCCGTACCCCGAACGGCCACTTTGAGTATCTTGTCATGCCGTTCGGGTTGACCAACGCTCCTGCCGTCTTTCAGCGCCTCATTAATGACGTCCTCCGGGATTTCATCGGCCTCTTCGTGTTCGTCTACCTGGATGACATCCTTATCTTCTCCAAGTCCAGGGACGAGCACCAGGTCCATGTGAGGCGGGTCCTCCAAAGACTGCTGGAGAATCGGCTCTACGTGAAGGCTGAAAAATGCGAATTCTACGCTAGGACCACATCCTTCCTGGGATTCATCATCGCTCAAGACCAGGTGCTCCCAGACCCAGAGAAGGTGAAGGCGGTGGTGGAGTGGCCTACTCCCGCATCCCGGAAGCAGGTGCAACAATTTGTTGGCTTCGCCAATTTTTACCGCCGCTTTGTCCCGAATTTCAGCTCGATCGTCGGACCGCTGACCCGCCTCACATCCCCGAAGGTCCCGTTCCGCTGGACCGAAGAGGTCGCTGCTGCCTTTAAGGCGCTGAAGGCGGAGTTCTCCTCCTCCCGGGTCCTTCGCCAGGTCGACCCCGCGCTGCAGTCCATTGTGGAGGTGGACGCATCGGACACGGGAGTGGGAGCAGTATTATCCCAGCGGTCACCTGACGATGGCGCCAAACGACCGTGCGCTTTCTTCTCCCGGTGCCTGTCCCCGGCGGAGAGGAACTACGATGTGGGGGACAGAGAGCTCCTGCCCATTAAACTCGCCTTACAGGAGTGGCGCCACTGGCTAGAGGGGGCGGACCTGCCGTTTGTGGTCCTGACGGACCACAAGAGCTTAGAATACTTACGATCTGCCAAGCGCCTGAATGCCCGCCAGGCGCGCTGGTCTTTGTTCTTCGCCAGGTTCCGTTTTTCAATCACCTTCAGGCCAGGCTCCAAAAACGGCCTGCCTGACGCCCTCTCTAGGCAGTTCACCCCCGTGGAGGCTGAGGAGACGCCCCACACTATCCTGCCCAGGTCGTGCGTCGTGGGAGCCATCTCTTGGGACATTGAAGACAAGATCCGGAAGGCACAGGAGGTGGAACCTGATCCTGGCGGCGGACCAGAGGGAAGACTGTTCGTCCCGTCTGCGGTCCGGGGAGAGGTCATCCACTGGCTCCACACCTCCCGGCTCACCTGTCATCCCGGCACCTCTCGGATGATCAGCCTCCTCCAACGGTCCTTTTGGTGGCCAGGCCTGCGGAGGGATGCAGCCCGCTACGCCCGGGCTTGCCCAATCTGTGCCACCAGCAAGTCGGGAAATGCCCCTCCAGCGGGTCTGCTCCAGCCTCTGCCCGTCCCCGGCAGGCCCTGGTCACACATCGCACTGGATTTCGTCACCGGACTCCCCGTTTCCAACTCCTTTGACACCGTCCTGACCATCGTGGACCGTTTCTCCAAGGCGGCACACTTCGTCCCCCTGCGAGGTCTCCCTACCGCCCTGGAGACGGCGGGCCTCCTCGTCCAACACGTGGTCAGGCTGCACGGGATTCCGGTGGACGTGGTCTCGGACCGGGGCCCCCAATTTTCATCCGAGGTTTGGAAATCCTTTTGTAACGCCATCGGAGCCAAGGTGAGCCTCTCCTCCGGCCATCACCCCCAGTCTAACGGGCAGTGTGAGAGGACCAATCAGGAGTTGGAGGCTGCACTCCGCTGTGTTACCAGATCCAAGCCGACGTCCTGGAGCAACCATCTCGCCTGGGTGGAGTATGCCCACAACACCGCCCGCTCTTCTGCAACGGGGATGTCCCCCTTCAAGGCGTCCCTGGGTTACGACCCCCCGCTGTTTCCAGCGCAGGAGAGCGAGGTAACTGTCCCCTCTGTTAGGGCGCACCTTAGGCAGTTCCGCTCCACCTGGGCTGCCGCGCGTCATGCGCTTTTACGCACAGCGGAGCGCAACAGGACCGTGGCGGACCGGCACAGACGACCTGCCCCGGCGTACAGAGTTGGGCAACTCGTGTATGTGTCTACCCAGGACGTCACATTAAAAGGCGAGAGGAGGAAGCTGGCACAGCGGTTCATGGGTCCCTTTCCCATCACCTGGATCATCAACCCGGTGGCTGTGCGCGTGGCTATTCCCCCCTCCCTCCGCATCCATCCCACTTTCCACGTGTCGAAGGTGAAACTGGCAGTCACTGACCCCCTTTGCCCTCCTCCTGCAGCGCAACCCGCGCCCCGGATGATTGGTGGCCATCCGGCCTGGTCCGTCTCCTCCATCCTGGACTCCCGGCGCCGAGGTCGTGGGTTGCAATACTTGGTGGACTGGGAGGGCTATGGGCCCGAGCATCGACAATGGGTGCCCCCGTCGTTTGTGTTGGACCCATCGCTCATCGCGGACTTCCACCGAGCGCACCCGGATAAGCCATCGCCAGGAGGCGCTGCTAGAGGGGGGAGTACTGTCACGCCGCGCCATTCATCAGCAGCGCCACCTGCTCACGCACCTGACAATCATCAGCGGCGAGGGATAAAGGCCGTCTCGCCCGGAGGCTCGGCCTGAAGCCGTCAGACTTCGTCCCTCACCGTTGTGAGCTACTTCTCTTCAGCAACATTATTTGGGTAAGAACCCTTACCTCTCTTTCCCAGTCTGCTCCCCTGTGCACAGGTGGATTCCCCGGCGGCGGACATCTCCACTCCATCGCCCAATCCTCACTGCTGTACGGAGCTCTCCAGGTGGCTGTCTTCCGGGCTTCGTCCCCTTGTTGTGCCAGCTATCCTGACAAACCAAGTAAGTCCTTCTCTCGCCATAAATCCCTCCTGTGTTGGTGTATGCCCGTCACCCTCTCCCTGTGCTCTCTCCATAGGGTTGCTCGGCTGAACGGTCACCTGCCTCTGTGCTTGAAGCAGACGCCATCACCAACACATTTACATCCCGCAGACACGCACTCATTCACTCCTGCTGTTAATAAACTCTTTGAACTACTCTAAGCCTGTGTGTGTGCGTCTCCTGAGCCGTGCGTTATGTCAGTAGTGACCATCCTTGTTTCATCCTTGCTCATGCTCTTATTTTTATATTACTTTTGTTTACATAAGGTGAAAATCGGGAACGACGGCGTCACTATCTCATCACATTGTTGGGAGACTGCAAAAAGTTGTACCACCCCCAATGGTATGGCACGGGTGCTACTGATGGGACTCTTTTGATGTTGAAGTCCTCCTCAAGTCCAACCTGAAAGGAGGGTCAGCAAGTTGGATCCCAAAGCTGAGCGTCAGCAGGCTCTCGACCCGAGGAAACTTCAATCTTTGCAAGGTAAGTAGTTCTCAGAGTTGGTTCCCTTCCAGTTTTGATTGCATCTCTGCCAGGAGGGGGGATTTTCCCTTTGGCTATACAGCAAACCAGAGCAGGGGGTATGGGGCAGGAGGAAGGAGTGGGGGCGGGGGGACAGCAAGCAGGAGGATTGAAGTGGGTAATCATTGTTGTTCTGTTCCACAGATGCTGTTGTAAAACAGTTTCTGAGGGCCAAGGAAGCTGATGTGAGAAAGTCCATCAACAGTCAAATCTGCGAGCTAAGACACCAGGTGAAGCGCAAGTTGCAAGTTTAATTTATATTTTTTACTGGTATGTTGCACTGTTGCAGGATGTTAAGTTGAGTTCAAAGTTTGTTTAAAGTTTGCACTATTAAGAATTTGCACTGTTTAATGTTGTACTTTTAAAAATGTACCTCTCTACATCGTCAGGATTTGTTTTTGATTTGATTACAAGAAAATAAAGGGGACTTTTAATAGATACCCCTTAGTCTGTGTTAATTATCATATAAAGGTTTGATATATACAGTATATATATCACATTTCCATATAATTTCACATATATATGTACATATTTTTCATATATTGTTACATACATTTACAATACATTCTACCATATATTGCTCATATATCTTTACATATATTTCATTTATGTTTCCATATAATTTTCCATATATGTAAAATACATTTACCATATATTGAACATATATGTGACACTTTATCTTTACATATATTACCAAAACATTTTCCCATATAAATCGCAATACATGATTGTGGATATTTATAAATATGAAATTACATATATTTTGGGATATATAAACACATATATTATTCAATTATGTTTAATTTATTGCAATATATGGAAAGCGGCAATCATTTGTTTTTGTTTTTTATGCAATATATTGCAATATATTACATGAATATACTGTATAATATATTGTGCAATGTATGTATTGTGGAGCGTGTAAATAACGAGGCAGATTTGACTCAGACATTTTATTACATGTCTCACACGAGAAGCATAGATAGAATGAACAGTCAGCAGAGACTCTCCTCTTAAAAAGCATGGCATTCTTCTAGAAGCTTCTAACACACAAAAGGTCACATTGCATTCACTTCCTTAATCCTTTAACATCCTTCTAGAAGTTTCTAACACACAAAAGATCACACTGCATTCAACCTTCACACCTCCCTGTTATCTCCCAGGGAAACTCGGCTCTTTGTTCTTGCCTAAGATGCTATACAATTATGCACTCCCCATGTGTCACCAAAGTATCATCAATATATAATTCTATGTATTTAACCTCTTGCACTCCGGTGTACCGCGGACGGGCAGGTCTCTGCGTCCTACAGCGCACAGAGGGCGCTCTCGTGCGCTCTAGGACGCACGAGGGCGCTGCGTCCTAAGAGTGCACTGGAAAAAAAAGCTGCATTTCCGTTCTCCCACTACAAACACAGCCGCGAACAGATCAGATATGATTGATCTCTCATTCGACTAATAAGAGCCTTGAATTGGGTTTCTGAAACCTTGAAGAACCAATGACTGAAAACCTAGCAAGAAGGACCCTCCTACCAACGCTGTGAATGCAGCGAGCCAATTGAAACACAGAAGTTCGCAAGCTGTTTTGTGTAAGGCTGGGTGAAGAGAGACTGACTGTTGCAGCAGATGAAAAAAAGGACCCGCAGGAAGAACCCCACAGACCCAGCAGCACGGAGACCATCCACAAGTGCAACCTGTGTGACTGGGACTGCCATTCGCGCATCGGCATGTTCAGCCATAGGCGGTGCATTTTTTGTTTTTATTCCAGCAGAGTAGACGTTTAGGATTCTCTTCCACGGTCATCATAGACCGACGGAGGCCGACGACGAAGGCTGAGTGACACACACGCGTTCGCCAGTCTTTTTTTAATTACTACTGTTATTTGTTTTGAAAAATCGTTCGCCAAAACCGCAATCATGGAAGCGCAAAACCGCAATAATGGAATTATGTTTTGATCGGGTCGCGAGACCAGCGTCGCATTCGTCTGACAATGAGGAAGAAGTTCGCCAGCTCCGCTTCTGCTGTGAAGAGGTAAGTGTTCTAAGCTAAATTATTCTTTATCCCTGAAAATTGTAATCAAAATGACTTTTGACCGATTGGTAAATTACAGCTGTGCGTCATCGCTGTATGACGGACCGTGGCGCAACGGGCGATGTCCGTCCTCTGTAGCGAGGGGGGGGGACAACCCCCCCCCACACACACACACAGCCCTGAGTGTCACCTTTCATTAGAGCCCAAGATGAAGCTTCTATATTGAATCATTCAAAAGTTACAGACGTTTTTCCAAACTGTGCCATTTGGCACAATTTGGCACAGTTCAAAAATGCCTGGGAACTACCTGAGGAAAAAGCTGTGTAATATATTCATTTTTTGTGGTATTGTTACAAAATTTGGACCTCAGCTGGATAACACTTGGTTCTACATTTCTGTTGCATTTTCCAGCCCGGATCTGAAGCTGTGTGTTATTTGCAAGCATTTGTATCCAAAAAAACACCCAGGCGAAATTTATTTTCTTGAAGTTCACTATGTTTAGATGACTGTAACTCAGTGGCCGGAGCACTTAGACAGATTCAAAGAGACAAAAAATTCAAAGTGTTTTCTGTTAAATGAGACCAACCCCATGAAGATGCTGCAAAGGGTTGAAGAACAGCTTTCGATTTACTTTGGGCACGTTATTTTTTGGCGTTTTTAGGGAAATTGACCGGAGTGCAAGGGGTTAAAACATATATTGGGAAATGTATTGGGAAAATAATATATTAGAATATATTACAGTATATTTCAAGTAATACATTGGTAAATATATTTTCCTTTCGTAAGGGTCTCATGAGGATTATTGCCTTTAATTGTATTTTAGTCGCTTTTTTCCATCTCCCGTCACCTCTCACTTCTGTTAAACAAGCCTCTTGCACCTGTGTGCGCACTGTCACCTAATCACCCTCTTTAGCCTTCTGTTCAACTTTCATCGGTGTTTGTGTTAGCTTCGGGTTAGCCACTAGCTATGGCTACTAGCTCTCCTTCCCCTTCTCCTCTGGTGTGCTCTCTGTGTCAGATGTTTAGCTACACCTCAGCCTCTTTTAGTGATAATGGTAAATTTAATAAATATTGTCTTTTTGAGGCGCTCGAGACGAGGTTGTGTGATATGGAATCCCAGCTCCGCTGCATTGAAACACCATCAGCGCCAGTTAATAATGATGGACTCCCCTTAGCTGCAGTGGAGCAACCTAGCATAGGGCCTGCTAGCCGTCCCCCGGCTTCCACCTCTCCTGAGCAGCCAGGAGAGAATGGGTGGGTGACGGTGAGAAGGAAGCATAGTCACAAGCCCCTGGTTCACCACCAACCTGTTCATGTTTCTAATCGCTTTCCCCCGCTCAGCGACACACCCGCTGAGGAAAAAACTGATCATTGATGACTCTATAGTCAGAAACATGAACCAAGAGACTCCAGCGGCCATAGTCAAATGCATTCCCAGGGCCAGAGCAGGCGAAATTGAGTCAAATTTGAAAATGCTGGCTAAAAGTAATTACCTCCGCCAGGCCGCAGGCCAGGAGGTTATGTTTTTGCCGGCGTTTGTCTGTTTGTCTGTCTGTCTGTTGGTTAGCAAGATAACTCAAAAAGTTTTGGACGGATTTCGATGAAACTTTCAGGCGTTGTTGCAAATGGTACAAGGAAGAACTGATTAAATTTTGGGGATGATCCGGATCACCGTCTGGATCCAGGAATTTTTTAAAGGATTCTTTAACATTGTGAGATAGGGCCCGGAGGTAATGTGTAGTTCAGTGCTTCCGCCAGCAGGAAGCACTGAACTACATATTGAAGCTCGTCGAGCTTGTGACAGAGCCACTAAAATGCAGCATAGACTGAATGAGAGCCCACAGGCTCGTTGAGCTTATGACAGAGCCGCTAAAATGCAGCATAGACTGAATGAGAGCCCACAGGCTGCTGCTTCTTGCCGTGCTAAAGACAGAGACAGTACACGGCAGCATAGACAGGATGAGGGGCTATCCCCAGATGCTATTGAAGCTCGTCGAGCTTAGTTTTATTTTATTGATTTTTTTCTTATTACCTCCGCCAGGAGGTTATGGTTTTTTTTTTAAAAGAAGATTGGAGTTAATATTGTTCTATTCTACACTATGTATATGTACATATTTTTAATTTCCTGGAAAGAAACGAAGTTACAAAAATTATGTTAATGGTAGCTTTTCAATATCCAGAACTTATTATTAGGAATAAATTTCATGAATGTGTTCTCCAACTAAAGACTTGTACGTGTTGTATCTCTTGTTAAATTAAATAAATTGTATTTGTGTAGTTCAAATAACATTTTTTTTGTTTTCTTGACCAATCATATGACATACAGAAACACATGATACAGGGAAAGAACAATAACAAAATTAGTGTAGAATATTTATGGTATAAATCACAATACTGGGGGGGACTGTTGCTCTTGGCGGAGGTCTGCGCTCTCCGAGTGCTTTTCTAGTTGTAACTAGTGATGGCCAGATGAGACTCCAAGCTTTAAGGAAATCAAAGCTTGGATGACTTGTAATTTCCTGCTATTAAATTCAGATAAGACTGAAGTCATTCTTGTTGGTCCAAAAAACCTTAGAAATTCCTTTCCAAATCAAACTTTCAGTTTGGATGCGGTTACTCTTTCTCTTAATAGCTCTGTGAGGAACCTTGGAGTTATTTTTGATCAGGATTTGTCCTTCAATTCACATATTAAATTTGTTTCTAAGACTGCCTTCTATCATTTGCGTAATATTGCCAAGATTAGGAGCATCTTGTCTCAGAGTGATGCTGAGAAACTGATCCACGCTTTTGTTAGCTCGAGATTAGATTATTGTAATTCTTTATTATCAGGCTGTCCTAAAACATCTTTAAAAAGTCTTCAGCTGATCCAAAATGCTGCAGCAAGAGTTTTAACAGGTACTAGAAAGAGAGATCATATCTCTCCGGTTCTGGCCTCCCTTCATTGGCTTCCCATAGAGTTTAGAATTAAGTTTAAAATCCTTCTTCTTACTTACAAAGCTCTAAACAATCAGGCTCCTTTTTATTTAAAAGATCTGATACTACCGTATTATCCTAACAGAGCACTACGCTCCCAAAATGCAGGATTACTTGTAATACCTAGAATCTCCAAAAGTACAATGGGAGGTAGAGCCTTCAGTTATCAAGCTCCTCTCCTGTGGAATCAGCTGCCAATCTGGATTCGGGAGTCAGACTCGATCTCTGTTTTTAAGAATAGGGCTAAAACCTACCTTTTTGATATAGCCTACAATTAGGGAGAGATCATGTGTTTCTGAACCCTCCCTTAGTTATGCTGGTAATAGGTTTAGTCAGCCGGGGGACCTCCAATAATGCACTGGGCCTCACTCCTTTTCTCACTCTCAATGAAATATTTTTTTTTGCTGGTCATTAACATTTGTTTGTTCTCTCCCATAGATTGAGTCCCCATCGTGCTGTTTGCTCTCTACATGTCTGTTCTTTTCTTCTTCTCTATCCCCTCACCCCCCAGCCAGTCGCAGCAGATGACTGCCCCTCCCTGAGCCTGGTTCTGCTGGAGGTTTCTTCCTGTTAAAAGGGAGTTTTTCCTCTCCACCGTCGCCAAGTGCTTGCTCACAGGGGATCGCCTGATTGCTGGGGTCTTTCTGCAACTGTGGGGGTTCCCCCTACAGTTGATAGTGCTATGAGATGACTGTTGTTGTGAAATGGCGCTATATAAATAAAGTTGAATTGAATTGAATTGAATTGAACTTTCTGGAGGACTTGAGGCCTTTCATCAAAATGGCTCATATAGACGAGGCCTCATGTGAAACTTCATTTTGTCTACTAGGCCATCTAATGGACAAAACGTACTGTATATAACATGCAGATTTTTACAAGGGTGTTATTGGTTTGTGTATTTTTTTTCATTTCAATAAATGCACTGTGGCCACACATATGTGACCTACTTTGTGATTGATGTAAGGCCTCACATTTTAATTCAATTCAATTCAATTCAATTCAATTCAACTTTATTTATATAGCGCCATTTCACAACAACAGTCATCTCATAGCACTATCAACTGTAGGGGGGACCCCCACAGTTGCAGAAAGACCCCAGCAATCAGGCGATCCCCTGTGAGCAAGCACTTGGCGACGGTGGAGAGGAAAAACTCCCTTTTAACAGGAAGAAACCTCCAGCAGAACCAGGCTCAGGGAGGGGCAGTCATCTGCTGCGACTGGCTGGGGGGTGAGGGGATAGAGAAGAAGAAAAGAACAGACATGTAGAGAGCAAACAGCACGATGGGGACTCAATCTATGGGAGAGAACAAACAAATGTTAATGACCAGCAAAAAAAAAATATTTCATAGAGACTGAGGAAAGGAGTGAGGCCCAGTGCATTACTGGAGGTCCCCCGGCTGACTAAACCTATTAGCAGCATAACTAAGGGAGGGTTCAGAAACACATGATCCCTCCCTAATTGTAGGCTATATCAAAAAGGTAGGTTTTAGCCCTATTCTTAAAAACAGAGATCGAGTCTGACTCCCGAATCCAGATTGGCAGCCGATTCCACAGGAGAGGAGCTTGATAACTGAAGGCTCTGCCTCCCATTGTACTTTTGGAGATTCTAGGTATTACAAGTAATCCTGCATTTTGGGAGCGTAGTGCTCTGTTAGGATAATACGGTAGTATCAGATCTTTTAAATAAAAAGGAGCCTGATTGTTTAGAGCTTTGTAAGTGAGAAGAAGGATTTTAAACTTAATTCTAAACTCTATGGGAAGCCAATGAAGGGAGGCCAGAACCGGAGAGATATGATCTCTCTTTCTAGTACCTGTTAAAACTCTTGCTGCAGCATTTTGGATCAGCTGAAGACTTTTTAAAGATGTTTTAGGACAGCCTGATAATAAAGAATTACAATAATCTAATCTCGAGCTAACAAAAGCGTGGATCAGCTTCTCAGCATCACTCTGAGACAAGATGCTCCTAATCTTGGCAATATTACGCAAATGATAGAAGGCAGTCTTAGAAACAAATTCAATATGTGAATTGAAGGACAAATCCTGATCAAAAATAACTCCAAGGTTCCTCACAGAGCTATTAAGAGAAAGAGTAACTGCGTCCAAACTGAAAGTTTGATTTGGAAAGGAATTTCTAAGGTTTTTTGGACCAACAAGAATGACTTCAGTCTTATCTGAATTTAATAGCAGGAAATTACAAGTCATCCAAGCTTTGATTTCCTTAAGACAGGCTTCTAACTTGGCTAATTGATTAGTATCATCTGGCTTCATTGACAGGTATAATTGTGTGCCATCTGCATAACAATGAAAATGTATACAGTGCTTTCTAATAATGTTGCCTAACGGAAGCATATATAAACTAAAAAGAGTAGGGCCTAGCACAGATCCCTGTGGAACTCCATGACTAAGCTTTGAGCTGAAAGAAAACTCATCATTTACATGAACAAACTGGAACCTATCAGATAAATAAGATCTAAACCACTGCAACGAAGTTCCATTAAGTCCAACATAGTGTTCTAATCTATCAAGTAGAATATTATGATCAATAGTATCAAAAGCTGCACTAAGATCTAAAAGGACAAGTACAGAAACTAGTCCATTATCAGATGCAATGAGGAGGTCATTAGTGACCTTCGCTAAGGCTGTTTCAGTACTATGATGGATTCTAAACCCAGATTGAAACTCTTCAAGTAAACCATTTCCCTGCAGGTGGTCAAATAATTGCGTAGCAACAACTCTTTCTAAGATTTTTGAAATGAAAGGGAGATTAGAGATTGGTCTATAGTTAGCTAAAGCTCCTGGATCTAGCGTTGGTTTTTTGAGTAAGGGTTTAATTACAGCCGTTTTAAAAGCCTGCGGTACATGGCCTAAAGTTAATGAAGAATTGATTATATGAAGAATAAAGCTACCAATAAGTGGGAAGACTTCTTTAAATAACCTGGTAGGAATAGGATCTAAAAGACAAGTTGAAGGTTTGGATGAGGAAACTACTTTGTCTAACTCACAAAGGTCGATTGGAGTAAACTCATCAAGACAGACATCAATAGAAGGAGTTGTAGTAGTTACAGTATTTAAGTTAACTGTGGGAAGAATCTGATTGATTTTATCTCTGATGGATGAAATTTTATTATTGAAAAAGTTCATAAAGTCCTGACTAGTAAGCTCTAAGGGGATGCTAGGATTGACAGAGTCCTGACTCTTTGTCAACCTGGCTACAGTACTGAAAAGAAACCTGGGATTATTCTTGTTCTCTTCTATTAATGCAGAGTAATAACTCGTTCTAGCTTTTCTAAGAGATTTTTTATAAATTAAAAGATGATTTCTCCAAGCTAAATAGATTTCATCTAAATTAGTAGAGCGCCATTTTCTTTCTAATTGACGAGTCTTCTGTTTTAAGCTACGAGTTTCTGTGTTGAACCAAGGAGTTAAAAATCTCTGATTAGACTTTTTCTTTTTTAAGGGGGCCACCAAGTCTAGAGCCTGATGCAGAGAAGCTGAAACACTATCCACCATGTTATCAATTACAGAAGGAGCAAGCTGTCTATAGCTTATTTCCGTTGTGTTGACACATGGCATAGAGGAGACAATCTGCATAAATTTGGAAACAGCATCATCTGAGAGGCATCTACTGTGATAATATTTTTCTTTAGGAGCCAAATAGTCAGAAATAGTAAAATCAAAGGTTAACAGACAATGGTCTGACAGTACAGGGTTATGAGGAGACACTACAAGATTTTCTATTTCTATGCCATATGTCAGAACAAGGTCCAATGTATGGTGGAGGTAATGAGTAGAATTTCCTACTTTCTGAGAAAACCCAATCGAGTCTAATATTGAATTAAAAGCCACATTAAGGCAGTCACTATCTACATCCACATGTATATTAAAGTCCCCTACTATAATTATTCTATCAGATTTCAACACTAAATCAGCTAAGAAATCAGCAAATTCGGATAAAAATTCTGAATAGGTTGATGGGGGACGATAAACAATGGCAAATAAAATTGGGTTTAACCTGAAATTGCTAAAGTGCCCAATACTGAGGACCAGGCCCTCAAAGGAATTATAACATGTTTTTTGCTTTACATTAACTAGTAATTTGGAATGGTAAATTGTTGCTACTCCTCCTCCACGACCAGAACTTCTGGGATTTTGACAGTTTAAATAACCAGAGGGGGTTGATTCATTTAAACCAACATAATCCTCTTGTCCTAACCAAGTCTCTGTAAGGGAAATTAAATCAATCTGATGATCAATTAACAGATCATGGACTAACAGAGACTTGGGAGTTAGAGACCTAATATTTAACAAACCACATTTAATTTTTAAATTATGAGGAGGAACAGAGGCCAAATCATTCAATTTAGAGGCTTTATGTTTAATTTGAGTTTTACCAATATTTTGCTTTATCACTTTGGGATGCTTATACATTATATTTTTATTCACTTTGGAGGGAGCAGACAACGATTCTCTGATGGGGAAGACAGGGGCTAAGTTGAGGGGTGGCGGATGAAGAGGAGCTGCAGAGAGGCGTGTAAGACTGCGACTCTGCTTCCTGGTCCCAACTCTGAGTAGTCATGGTTTTGGAAATTTGGATAAAAAAGATGCCAGATTGTTAGATAAATGAGAAGCACCATCCAAAGTGGGATGAATGCTGTCTCGTCTCATAAGACCAGGTTTTCCCCAAAAAGAGCTCCAATTGTCAATGTAGCCCACGTCATTTTTAGGACACCACACAGACAGCCAGCGGTTCAAGGATGACGAGCGACTAAACATGTCATCACTGGTCAGATTGGGGAGGGGCCCAGAGAATACTACAGTGGCAGACATCGTTTTTGCAAACTCACACACCGATTCTATATTAAGTTTCGTGACTTCCGACTGCCGGAGACGGATGTCATTAATGCCGGCGTGAATAACAATTGTGGAATATTTACAGTTACTTTTAGCCAGCATTTTCAAATTTGACTCGATGTCGCCTGCTCTGGCCCCTGGAATGCATTGGACTATGACCGCTGGAGTCTCTAGGTTCACGTTTCTGACTACAGAGTCGCCAATGATCAGAGTTTTTTCCTCAGCGGGTGTGTCGCTGAGCGGGGAAAAACGATTAGAAACGTGAACAGGTTGGTGGTGTACCGGGGCTTTGCGACTAGGCTTCCTTCTCACCGTCACCCACCCAGTCTCCTCGCTGCTGAGGAGAGCCGGGGAACCACTGATAGGGGGGCCTAAGCTAGCTAGCTCCGCTGCAGCTAATGGGCGTCCGTCGAGATTAACTGGCGCAGACGGTGTTTCAATGCAGCGGAGCCGGGATTCCAAATCAGACAACCTCGCCTCGAGCACCTCAAAAAGACAACATTTATTACATTTACCGTTATCACTAAAAGAGGCAGAGGTGTAGCTAAACATCTGACAGAGAGAGCACACCAGAGGAGAGGAAAGAGAGGTAGTAGCCATAGCTAGTGGCTAGAGAGCTGGAGAGCAAACCACACAGGCAGACAGCAAAACAGGAAGTGACGATACGTTACCACAAGGAAGTGACGATTTTAGATCAGAACAAAGACAGAGCTTCCTTGGAGATAACAGGAAGCTGCGAGGATGTTAGCTTTAGTATGCAGGGCTTGAGACTGTGGGGGTAATATCAGAGGATTAAAAAGGAGATGCATTGTTACTGGCGATTATAATGCAATGTGACCTGTGATGCAATGAGACTTGTGAACTGTGAGAGTCCTGGTATTTAAGGACGAGAGTTCCCTGTAATGTTGTCTTTCTTCTTTGAGATGTTGGTGAATGTGAATAAAGCTGCCATGAGAGAAATCTGTCTCATCATTTCCACATTCCCACACTGGTGACCCAAGACGTAGCAAGCAGCAACAGGAGAATTCCCCGGGGCCAGCCTCGTCAGGAGCCCCCAGCCAAGCGAATGCCGCTACGGTCCAGCTACCGGACTTTTGGCAGAACAATCCGCGCTCCTGGTTCCACGCGGTTGAGGCACAATTCAACCTCCGGGGGATATCGGTAGACGACACAAAATTCTACCATGTGGTAGCAAAACTGGACAACCACACGGCTCAGCATGTGGAGAGCCTTATTGAGCAGCCGCCAGACAGCGACAAATACGGCGCGTTGAAGGCTGCACTCATCCAGCACTTCACCCCCTCCGTTGAGGAGCGAGCAGACAGACTCCTGGCGCTGACTGAGTTGGGAGATGACACGCCCGTTAATCTGATGGAGCAGATGTTGAGGTTGAAAGGCTCAGACGACGACCACTTCATCTTTACCCACCTCTTCCTCAGGACCCTACCGTCAGCGACGAGAGCGACCCTGACCAGTTCGCCGTTGTTGGCCCAGCGGGACTACCGCGCACTGGCCCGGGAGGCGCAGCGAATTGTCAACGCCAGCAGACAGCGCACGGCCACGGCCGCAGCAGCGGAACTCGGCGCGTCGACCGGAGATGGCAGGGGGCCAGGGGCAGCAGTAGCAGACCCACCGACGACGACAGCGGCGGGAGCCAGGGAACGTGGAGGAGACGTCCTTTGTTTCTACCATCGCCGCTTCGCAGAGAGGGCACGCAAATGTGTACCACCGTGCCAGTTCAAGCGTTCAGGAAACGACCGGGGGTCGGTAGCAGCCCTCGGGGAGGAGAACAAGCTGCTCTACTTGTTGGACGCACGCTCGGGGAGGCATTTCCTTGTGGACACAGGCTCCCAGTTGAGTTTCATCACACCTTCCTACACGGACAGGCTAGCAGGTTCCAGAGGTCCCGGGGTGGCAGCAGCGAACGGCTCGGAGATTAAGACCTTTGGTGAGAAGACTCTGCTTCTGTCTCTACACGGCCGTACATTTGAGTGGACTTTTGTTACAGAAGCAGTGAATTTCAATATGTTGGGGGCTGATTTTTTGTGCTCACATGGTTTGTTGGTTGATCTCGCTAACAGGCGCCTGGTTAATGCATTTTCTTTTGATTCTATTCCCTGTACAGCGCGAGTGGCCCCGCCAACAGCACAAGCCAACGTCACAGCTGCAAGTGGTAAGTTCCACACACTGCTCACTCAGTTCCCAACACTCACGGTCCCCACATTTTCGGCAGCCGTCGCTAAACACGGGGTGGAACATTTTATTACCACTACCGGACCGCCCGTTTTTGCAAAAGCTCGGCGCTTGGACGCAGCTAAACTGGCCATAGCGCGCGAGGAGTTCGCCAACCTGGAGAGGTTGGGCATTATCAGGCGTTCAAACAGTCCGTGGGCTTCCCCACTACACATGGTCCCGAAGGCTGACGGATCATGGCGACCTTGCGGGGATTTCCGCAGGTTAAACAACGCTACAGCGCATGACCGCTACCCAATCCCGCATATCCAAGATTTTTCCGTTCATTTGGCAGGGGCTCGTGTTTTTTCTAAGATAGATTTGGTCCGCGGTTACCACCAAGTCCCAGTGCGCGCTGAGGACATACCCAAAACAGCGGTAATAACTCCATTTGGCCTATTCGAGTTTTTGCGCATGCCATTCGGGCTTAAAGGGGCTGCACAGACGTTCCAACACATGATGGATGCGGTGCTTCGCGATCTCCCTTTTGTGTTCGTCTACTTGGACGATATTTTGGTAGCCAGCACGTCGGAAGACGAACACGAAAAACACCTGGCTACAGTTTTCTGGAGGTTGGGAGATCACGGGTTAATAATCAACCCAGCGAAGTGTCAGTTCGGGGTGGCGCAGATCGATTTTTTAGGACACCGCGTCTCCCCCGAAGGAGCGGTTCCGCTTCCTGACAAAGTGCGCGCGGTAGCAGATTTTCCCCGGCCGCAGACAGCCAGGGCGTTACAGGAGTTTTTGGGAATGGTGAATTTTTATAACCGTTTTCTCCCCCGCGCGGCGCAACTCATGCAGCCGCTGTATGCCGCGCTCAAAAAACAGAAACCCGCGGATAAGGTCGAGTGGTCCCTGGAGCGGGACCAAGCCTTCTCGGAGGTAAAAGCAGCCTTGGCAAAGGCTGCGTTGTTGGCACACCCAGACTCAACGGCCCGCATAGCGCTCACTACTGATGCGTCAGATGTAGCCATAGGGGCGGTCGTGGAGCAGCATGTAGCCGGGGTTTGGCAGCCCCTCGCCTTTTTCAGCAGGACCTTGCGCGATAGCAAACGTAAATACAGCGCGTTCGACAGGGAGCTGCTGGCTCTCCATTTGGCCATCCGCCACTTTCAGTTCTGGCTGGAAGGACGCCGTTTCACCACGTTCGTTGACCACAAGCCGCTAACATTCGCGATGGCCAAGGTTTCTGAACCGTGGTCAGGCTGGCAGCAGAGACAGCTGGCCGCGATCTCAGAGTTTACCACTGATATTCAGCATGTGGCGGGCAAACTGAATGTAGTGGCAGATTGCCTCTCGCGCGCCGTGGCATCCCCAGTCAGCGTAGGAATAGATTACGCAGCCATGGCCGCGGAGCAGGTTAGTGACGCGGATGTGCGCGCGCTCCAGTCTGGACCAACAGGGTTAAGGCTGGAGAGCAGGGTGCTGCAAGACGGTATGCCCCCCCCTAACCTGCGATGTCTCCACTGTACGGCCGCGTCCAGTAGTACCGGCCGCGTGGCGCCGCCACGTTCTTGACTCAATTCATTCTTTGGCGCACCCGGGAGTGCGCGCGTCGGTCAAAATGGTAGGAGAGAAATGTGTGTGGCCGAGTCTTCGCAAACAAGTTAAAGAGTGGGCAGCAGCCTGCACGGCGTGTCAACGAGCCAAAGTACATAGGCACACGAGGGCTCCTTTGGAGCCGTTTCACATTCCGGCCAAGAGGTTCGATCACATCCATGTGGACCTCGTGGGACCCCTCCCGCCATCACAGGAGTGCACACACCTTCTGACAATGGTGGACCGCACCACGCGCTGGCCTGAAGTAGTTCTGCTGGCATCAACCACGGCCGAGGAGGTAGCGCGCGCGTTTTTAACAGCTTGGGTAGCGCGTTTCGGAGTTCCGTCGGACATTACGTCCGACAGAGGCCCCCAATTTGTGTCCGAACTTTGGTCGACAATGGCCCGTAGCCTGGGTGTCACAATTCACCGCACAACCGCGTACAATCCGCAGGCTAACGGGTTATGCGAACATTTTTATAGGTCATTGAAAGCGGCTCTCAGAGCGTCACTGACGGATGCAAATTGGGTAGACAAGTTACCGTGGATTTTATTGGGGTTGTGTTCTGCGCCTAAAGAGGACTTAGAAGCCTCCCCAGCGGAGCTCGTGTTTGCGCAACCACTTCGGCTGCCTGGGGAGTTTCTCCCAGATAACCCGGCGCCAGACACCTCCCCGTCTCAGCTGTTGCGGAGTAACATAGAATCAAGCACGCTGCCCGGCCCAGTGCACCACAGTTTTCCGCGCATTTTTGTGCCTAAAGCTTTGAAGAACGCAGAGTTTGTTTTTGTCAGACACGATGTGCATCGACCCCCGCTGCGACCACCTTATGACGGACCGTTCAGAGTGCTGGAAACAGGGGACAAGCAGTTTTTGCTGGATTTGGGGGGTAGGAAAGAAAAAGTTGGCATAAACAGACTCAAACCCGCTTTTGTGGTGGCGGATGAGCAAGTGCTGTTGGCAAGGGCCCCGCGGCGAGTTAGACCCCCACGGGGGGCTTCACAGAGTAATGTTTCCCCAGAACACCCGCAGGGACTGACAAAAGGTTTCCACCCCCAGACGGCAAACCCCCAGCGTGACAGCACCGCGGAGACGTTGAATCCCGGCTACAGCAGATACGGCAGGAGACTGAAGCCTAGACAGCATGCGGACTGATGTGTATTGATTCTATCATGGCATGCATGCTGTTATTCTCTTGTTTGTTCTAAAATGTTTGGGGGTGGTGGTGTGGCCACACATATGTGACCTACTTTGTGACTGATGTAAGGCCTCACATTTTAGATCAGAACAAAGACAGAGCTTCCTTGGAGATAACAGGAAGCTGCGAGGATGTTAGCTTTGGTATGCAGGGCTTGAGACTGTGGGGGTGATATCAGAGGATTAAAAAGGAGATGCATTGTTACTGGCGATTATAATGCAATGTGACCTGTGATGCAATGAGACTTGTGAACTGTGAGAGTCCTGGTATTTAAGGACGAGAGTTCCCTGTAATGTTGTCTTTCTTCTTTGAGATGTTGGTGAATGTGAATAAAGCTGCCATGAGAGAAATCTGTCTCATCATTCCCACATTCCCACAGCACTGTCTTTTAAGAAATATCAATGTTCATAAGGGAAAAAAGAAATAAAACTGAGGTGACTACAGTGAATGTGCTTGTGCTACTTATCCATTTTTATTAAGAAATAATAACTTTTCAACAGTCTTATACTGTCTTTCCCAGTACATTCGTCTCTGTCCTTAATGTCATGCAGGGCACAACTGTGCCTCAGCATAATGATGCATTTGTCATGTTTGCCCCTCACGGGGCAGATGAACAGACTCACTTGCGGGGTGAAGTTGAAGCATATTTTAATGAAAGAAAACTGCAGCATGGAAGCCGAACATAAAATAACACATTACAGCTGAAACTGGTACGCTGGGGGACGGAACCCAAACAGCAAATAACAGCTGGTGCATGAATGCTGGGGGACGGAACCCGAACAGCAACATGACAGAAATAATGAGACATACAGACAACGATACTCATAACAGAAAGTAATGACGAGGACCCAACAAAGGAATGAGGCAGTGAAACCCACTAAATAGGAATAAACATAATGAGACTAATGAGCAACAGCCCTGACCAATAATGAATGACATTGTGGAGTGTGTGAAATCAGAGGCAGATTCATTTCAGACGATTTATTACACACTCACATCACACAAGCATAGAACAGACTGACTAGTCACATTAAGCATCGCTCTCTCTATATCAAGTCATACTTCACAAGATTCAAGGCACTTCCTCATAACAGCAGGACATCTATACTACACTTCATTCAACCCCCTCTCCCACTGTTCTCCCATGTGTATTCATTGTCTCTGTCTAAGGTGTGAAATAACCTGAGGCCCACACTGCCCTCCCCCCCGCATCTTAGATAGAACAATAGAACATCAGTCCACACGCTGTTTCAGCTTCAGTCTCCTCCCGTATCTGCTGCAACTGGGGTTTACCACCTCCGTGGCGCTGCTGTGCCGGTGGGAGGCTGCTGGGAGTGTGTCTGACTGCGGGTGAGCCGTGGAGAGGGGAGGCGGGGGTTTACTCTGTCCGTGTGGCTGCTCTGGTGAATCGTTTCCCTGGGGAGCTCTCCGTGGGGGTCTTCCACGCTGAGGGGCCCTAGCCAACAGCACTTGCTCGTCCGCCATAACGAAAGCGGGTTTGAGTCAATCTATGCCAATCTTTTCCCTCCTACCCCCCAAGTCTAGCAAAAAATGCTTATCCCCTGTTTCCAACACTCTGAACGGTCCATCATAGGGAGGGCGCAACGGAGGGTGGTGGGTGTCGTGTCTGACAAACACGAACTCCACGCTCTTCAAAGTTTTAGGCACGAAAACACGCGGAAAACTGTGGTGGGCCGGGCCCGGCAGCGTGTCTGTGTTTGCGCTACGCTGCAAAAGCTGAGACGGGGAGCTGCCCGGCGCGGGATTATCTGGCAGAAATTCCCCGGGTAGCCGTAGTGGCTGCGCAAAAACGAGCTCTGCCGGGGAAGCTTCCAGATCCTCTTTCAGCGCGGCGCGCAACCCCAATAAATCCCCAATTTGCATCCGTCAATGAAGCCCTGAGTGCTGCTTTCAGTGATCTATGAAAACGCTCGCATAACCCATTGGCCTGTGGGTTGTACGCGGTTGTGCGGTGAATTGTAACACCCAGGCTGCAGGCCATCGCGGACCAGAGTTCGGAAACAAACTGAGGGCCCCTGTCGGACGTAATGTCCGACGGGACTCCAAAACGCACCACCCATGCTGTTAAAAAAGCGTGCGCTATGTCTGCGGATGTGGTTGCTGCCAGCGGGACCGCTTCTGGCCAGCGCGTGGTGCGGTCCACCACTGTCAGGAGGTGTGTGCACCCCTGTGATGGCGGGAGGGGGCCCACGAGGTCCACGTGAACATGGTCGAACCTCTTAGCCAGAATACGAAACGGCTGCAAAGGAGCCTTCGTGTGTCTGTGTACCTTGGCCTGTTGGCACGCCACGCAGGCTGCAGCCCACTCTTTCACTTGTTTGTGTAGGCTCGGCCACACAAACTTTTCTCCCACCATTTTGACCAACACGCACACTCCTGGGTGCGCCAGAGTGTGAACTGACTCAAACATGCGGCGGCGCCACGCGACCGGGACCACCGGACGCGGGCGACCCATGGAGACATCGCAGATTGGGGGGGGGCCGCCATCTTGCAGCACCCTGCTCTCCAGCCTTAACCCTGTTGGTCCAGACTGGAGCGCGCAAACGTCTGTATCGCTAATCTGCTCCGCGGCCATGGCTGCGTATTCTGTCCCCACGCAGACCGGGGCCACCACGGCGTGCGAGAGGCAGTCCGCCACCACATTCAGTTTACCCGACACACGCTGAATATCGGTAGTAAACTCTGAGATCGCGGCCAGCTGTCTCTGCTGCCGGCCCGACCACGGTTCTGAAACCTTGGCCATCGCGAATGTTAGCGGCTTGTGGTCCACGAACGCGGTGAAACTGCGCCCTTCCAGCCAGAACTGGAAGTGGCGTATGGCCAGGTGGAGAGCCAGCAACTCTCTGTCGAACGCGTTGTATTTACGTTCGCTGTCGCGCAAAGTTCTGCTGAAAAAGGCGAGCGGCTGCCAAGCCCCGGCGACGCGCTGCTCCACGACAGCCCCTATAGCCACGTCTGAATCGGTGGTGAGCGCTATGCGGGCCACCGGGTCCGGATGCGCCAGCAGTGCGCCGTTCGCCAGGGCTGCTTTAACTTCCGAGAACGCCCGCGCTCGCTCCGGGGTCCATTCGACCATATCCGCAGGTTTCTGTCTCTTGAGCGCGGCGTACAATGGTTGCATGAGCTGCGCCGCATGGGGAAGGAAACGGTTATAAAAGTTCACCATCCCCAAAAATTCCTGCAGCGCCCTGACCGTCTGAGGCCGGGGAAAATCCGCCACGGCGCGCACTTTGTCGGGCAGCGGGATTGCTCCTTCCGGAGAGACGCGGTGCCCCAAAAAATCAATCTCCGTCACACCTATAAGAAAATACGAAATTAATAAATATGATCAGGTATAAATTATTTAATTTATATTGATGTATTGGAATCTGAGATCAAATTTTTTTTTCATATACACCAGAAAAGTTACTAACACTTGTAGGGGCACCAGCTTCTATCTTTAAGAAGCAATTTTAATTTTAATTTCACTTTATACCTGTTTAATCACTCAATAAATTAATTAATAATCAGTCTCAAAATTTTTTTCCGTGAATTCGATACCTGGGCTTGAAACAGACTCAGAATGAAATAAATTCTCAACAACTTCTCTCATTTTCACATATTTATTAAATTAAATGATTAACAGATATTGCAGTAATTTCATTAATCATAAAATTAATCTTGTAAATGATAGATTAACAATGTCAATATTTTCAGAACCAGGGTTAACTGAGAAATTAATTTCTATCAGTTTGAGTTAACAGATTATGGAAACAACGCAAATTTATGGAGAAAGTTTACTAATTATATGAAAAGTCCTGGATTAATTTTTAGAAAAATAAAAACGGAATTTTAATGAAAAGAAGAGTTATGTTAATGGATTCTTAATTTGCATCTGATTAGATATGCAAATTATTACCGAACCTCAAACGTTTAATTCAGCAGATGAATTAAAGTTTGCAGCTCACGTGATTCTTCTTCGATGATTCCCCGTTGATCTGGTCAACGTTCTTTCGTCGTCCTCATGAAGTTTTGATGTGTTGTTCAGGGGCAAAACCCAGAATATTTGTCCAGCAAATATTCTCGACGATGGATGAGATCGGATGTTTGATCTCAATGGTTGAAATCTTGCAGAAGCGCGCTGATTCCTCAGCTGCGCGTGATGTGGGGAGCTGCGTCTTCTCAGAGGCCTTCGGTAATAATTAATTAAAGATATCTAATCC
Organism: Pholidichthys leucotaenia; assembly: GCA_020510985.1. Lineage (NCBI taxonomy): Eukaryota > Metazoa > Chordata > Actinopteri > Cichliformes > Pholidichthyidae > Pholidichthys > Pholidichthys leucotaenia. The sequence continues at coordinate 77,112,699 of CM035847.1, forward strand.
GATCTTAAATTAAAGAGTTTCGGACTTTAGATAAAAATAATAGCTTCTGGTGTGTGATTGGTCAAGAAAAATATTATAAAAATAAAGTCAAGATTATTAAATTAAAACAAACGGTGGTTTTACAGAAAGTTTAACAAAGAAAAAGAGATAAATAAAAATTGGAGTTTAACTCCGATTAAGAATTGAGCTCAAAGAAATAGGAATTCCTAGGCATTTAAGAGAAAAAGGAAAAATAAACATTAAAATACAAAGTTACATAAACAAACTAGAAAAGCACTCATAGAGCGCATACCTCCGCCAAGGCTCCTTCCGTTTCTCATGGATCACCTCCAAAATGTAATGGGCTTGTGTGTAGGCCTATCACCACTTGTGGTGAAAATTGCATCCAAGTCTGTCTATTAGTTTTGGAGTTTTGTGGCTGACACACTGTAAGAAGAGCCTTGGCTGAGGTATGCATTCCCAGATCATCCCCAAAATGTAATGGGTTCCTCTCTAGGCCAAGAACCACCTCTGGTGAAACAGACAGACAAACAGACAAATGCCAGTAAAAGCATTACCTCCTTGGCAGAGGTAATAAACTCAAGTGTTGCTGTTGTGTCCATCTCCTCCATCTCCAAACTCCCAGGCTGCGGGCGTTGCAATTCATTGCACAATCACGTACAACCCACAGGCCAATGGGTTATGCAAGCGTTTTCATAGATCAGTGAAAGCAGCACTCAGGGGTTCACTGATGGATGCAAATTGGGTAGACAGGTTGGCGTGGGTTTTATTGGGGTTGCGCTCCGCGCCAAAAGAGGATTTGGAAGCTTCCCCGGCAGAGAGCTCGTTTTTGCGCAGCCCCTATGGCTGCCCGGGGAATTTCTGCCAAATAATCCCGCGCCGGTCAGCTGCCCGTCTCAGCCTTTGCAGCGTAGCGGAAACACAGGCACGCTGCCGGGCCCGGCCCACCACTGTTTTCCGCGTGCTTTTGTGCCTAAAACTTTGAAGAACGCGGAGTTCGTGCTCGTCAGACACGACGACCAGCGCCCTCCATTGCGCCTGCACACATGTTGAAAATGGCCCTATGTCACAATGTTAAAGAATCCTTTAAAAAATTCCTGTATCCAGACGGTGATCCGGATCATCCCCAAAAGTTAATCAGTTCTTCCTTGTACCATTTCCGACAACGCCTGAAAGTTTCATCGAAATCCGTCCAAAACTTTTTGAGTTATCTTGCTAACCAACAGACAGACAGACAGACAGGCAAACAAACGCTGGCAAAAATATTACCTCCTGCAGCCTGCGGCCTGGCGGAGGTAATTACAAGTTATCTGCTCTGTGCTCGGAAAAGCAACACGTGGGAGAAGTCTTTGTTCGGACAGTCCTTTGTTCTTCCCAAAGTTCTTTCTTGCTGTGTGTAGACAATGGACAAAGAAGAGAGACAAAAAAGAGCGACGAATGGAGGCGAAAGAGGCGTCCAAAGAGGCGTTAAAAGAGACGAAAAAAAGAGCCAAAAGAGTGAGTCCAAAAGAGGAAGTAGCAGGGGTTTTTCCTCCTTTTATAAGTTCTGTTGAGCTTTCGCGGGCTTCCGGGTTGACCGGAATCTCAGCCAATGAGCGTCCTTCGTGGGCGGGCTTGACGAACTTTAGTCCAATGACAGGCTTTGTCTGCGAGGGACCAGTAGGATGGAGAAGCTGGGGCTCAGTGAAGGCTGGGTGAAATTTGATACCGGTCCACATGGACACACAATTTTAATGCACTGGAATATGCTTTTACACACTTATGTATAACTAAGCTAACCTTAATGTAACTTATAAGCAGTGCTTCTAAATCAACATGCAGGAATAAACATTTTTAACATGCATATATATATATATAAAATCACAGATTAATGCATTTCACACATATTATTGATTTTCCACATTAAAAACATCAGAGTCCATTTGCTTTTCATAGTCCTGAAAAGAAGAGACGGTTTAGAATTGAGTTTGTAATAATGTACTTTAAAGTTCACTGGTTAAATCCAGCATGTCCCAGAGTTTAAGGAAATTAACTGAGTTGTGGATCTGTGTAGGCCATGAGGGCTCCATGTCTGTTCCATGTTTATGGGGACAATAAAGGGGCGCAGGAGGAAATAGGTTGAATTCTTTTAGACTGGTTTTAGCAAAGGAATGGGATTTCAGCTGTGGCCTGGGGAAGAAAATCAGTTCTTGACTGTCTTACTCCTGGGTGAAACAAAATGTCTTTAAGCAGAAGAATAATTATTGCTGAGCCAAAGTGAGATGATGCTACACACCGAACTGGCATTTCACCAGGTTGATTATTAACCCGTGCTCCTCCAACCTCCGGAAAACCATCATGAGGTGGGTTTCGTGTTCGTCTTCGGACGCACTGGCTACCAGGATATCGTCCAGGTAGACGAACACAAACGGGAGATCGCGCAGCACTGCATCCATCATGCGCTGGAACGTCTGTGCCGCTCCTTTTAACCCAAATGGCATGCGCAGGAACTCGAATAGACCGAACGGAGTTATTACCGCTGTTTTGGGTATGTCCTCTGCGTGCACTGGGACTTGGTGGTAACCGCGGACCAGGTCTATTTTGGAAAAAATGCGTGCTCCGGCAAAATCCTGTATGTGAGGAATTGGGTAGCGGTCGTGCGCTGTGGCGTTGTTCAACCTGCGGAAATCTCCGCACGGTCGCCATGATCCCTCAGCCTTAGGGACCATGTGTAGCGGGGATGCCCATGGGCTGTTCGAGCGCCTGATGATGCCCAACCTTTCCAGGTTGGCGAACTCCTCGCGCGCTATGGCCAGTTTAGTGTCCAAGCACCGAGGTCTTGCAAAAACGGGCAGCCCGGTGGTGGTGATAAAGTGCTCCACCCCTTGTTTAGCGATGGCTGCGGAAAACGTCTGGACCGTGAGTGCTGGGAACTGAGTGAGCAGTGTGTGGAACCTACCGCCTGTAGCTGTGACGTTGGCTTGTGCTGTCGGCTGGGTCACTCAAGCTATACAGGGGAGAGAGTCAAAGGACAGTGCATTAACCAGGCGCCTTTTAGCAACATCAACCAGTAAACCATGTGCACACAGAAAATCAGCCCCCAGGATATGGTAATTCAGTGCTGCTACAACAAAAGTCCACTCATATGTACGGCCGTGTAGAGATAAGAGCAGAGTCATCTCACCAAAGGTCTTAATATCCGAGCCGTTTGCTACCAACATCCCGGGGCCACTAGGTCCTGCCAGCCAGTCAGCGTAGGTCGGCAGGATGAAACTCTTCTGGGCTCCGGTGTCCACGAGGAAACGCCTCCCCGAGTGTGCGTCCGTCAAGTAGAGCAGCTTGTTCTCTTCACCGAGGGTCGCAGCTGCTACTGACCCCCGGCCTTGGCGTTTCCCGAGTGCTTGAATTGGCACAGTGGCGCACATCTGCGTGCCTTCTCTCCGAAGCGGCGGTGGTAGAAACAGAGCATGTCTCTCTGGCGCTCCTTGGGCTCCGCTGCTGCTACCGTCGGTGGCTCCTCGCCTCCTCTGGTCGTCTCCTGGGCTCCGCCGCTGCCGCGTTAACTGTGATCGCCCTGGTGGTGATGATGATCCGGTCTGCCTCCTGGGCTAGCGCACGGTAGTCTCGCACGGCCAGCCACGGCAAATTGGCCAGAGCCGCTCTCGCCACTGTCGGAAGGTTCCGGAGGAAGAGGTGGGCAAACAGAAAGTGCCCATCGTCCGTGCCCATTAACGCCAGCATCTTCTCCATCAGGTCTACGGCCGAACCATCTCCTAACTCGGTCCGCATCAGGAGCCTCTCCGCTCTCTCACAGTCCGAGAGCGTGTAGCGCTGGATGAGCGCAGCCTTGAGCGCCTCGTATCTGTTGCTGGCTGGTGGCTGATCGAGCAGGCTCACTACCTGTTGAGCTGTGCGGTCGTCGAGCGCTGCGACCACAAGGTAGAATCTGGTGTCGTCTGCCGTTACTCCCTGGAGGGCGAACTGGGCCTCGGTGAGGTGGAACCAAGAGCGCGGGTTGTGCTGCCAGAAATCCGGTAGCTTGACTGAAACCGCACACGCGTGGCTGGAGGCTCCAGTCCGGGCTGCCTGTGGGATGGCTGCCGCTTTGCTGTAGCTTCCTGACCGGGCCGGCTCCGGGGATCTTGCCTCGTGTTCCATAATATGTCTTGGGTCACCAGTGTGGAGTGTGAGAAATCAGAGGCAGATTCATTTCAGACGATTAATTACACACTCACATCACACAAGCATAGAACAGACTGACTAGTCACATTAAGCATTGCTCTCTCTATATCAAGTCACACTTCACAAGATTCAAGGCACTTCCTCATAACAGCAGGACATCTACACTACACTTCATTCAACCCCCTCTCCCACTGTTCTCCATGTGTATTCATTGTCTCTGTCTAAGGTGTGAAATAACCTGAGGCCCACAACATAAGGATAAGCTGTGCTCAAAAGGAAGTAAACAAACTGTCAAAAATAAAAGCTCAATCAGAAACAAATGAACAGGAAAAACCAAACATACAAATGTCGCTGGTGATGGATAATAATAATAATAATAATAATAATAATAATAATAATAATAATAATAATAATAATGAGACCAAGATGGAAATAAAACCCCAAAGAAGATAATAATGAAGACAGATAATAAATACTGAAGACAACAAAGTGTGGCCTGGTCTGACCCAGCCCAGACCACCACAGTACCCCGCCCCCCTTTAAGGGTTGGATTCAAGACGACCCCAGGGTAACGTCAAAAAAAGGAAGAGAAAAAAGAGAAAAAAAAATCCTAGCAGGGTGGGGGCGGGGGAATAGGCCAGGAGGGCCAAAACAGACCCCCTACCAACAAAATACAAAACGATGTAAGAGGTCCCCCACAATCCCAGAACCACTGAACTAGCGGGCCAAATGAATCAGGGACCACCCCACCACAACGGGACCCCGACCCAGAGCACAAGATGGACCTGGCAGCTACATACCATACCAGGAGCTCCTCTACTCAAAAAAACCCCCAAACCATATGCTCCAAACTCAGGAAGACAGCATGAAAACTTTAGACTGAGGAGCAAGTAAAGAACCCCAAAAATACAACAGATAAGGTGACAACTCGAGAACATAACGGCAGGCATAACAGTGGAACTGATTACATATGCTCCAACCAGGGAGAAACAACATCAAAACGTTAGCCTGATGAAGAAATAAAGAACCCAAAAATGCAGAAGATAACACGGAAAGTGATTACATATAACATGGAACTTTGATTGCATGAAATAACATACACCACAACCCCCAAGGGGAACAACACTTTAAAACCTTCTGCTCAGAAAAAAAAAAAGATCATTGAGGCGCGCCGACCCCCGAAAGGAAATGGCAGGACAGCACCAACCTCTGGTAGCCGATGACTGGGGTGCAACGACTTTGAGCGCTGGTGGTAGGAGCGTGCTGACCTCTCGAAGAGACAGCTGGAACGCATCCGGCCCAGATGCCCAGTAATCCCTCTCCACCCAAGTGCCCCGGACAGGAAGGAGAGGAGCAGGTAGAAAAAACAAAACAAAACACCACATCACCACAGTCAGTAGAAATCAGTACATGAAAACTTAGCAGTTTAAAAAAAAAAAACACTGCTGAGTCCCTTCTCTGGGGACAAGGCAGCACCTCTCATTATAAAAAGTTAAAAGAAATGAATAAGAGAGCACTTGCCTTGCCCCCCGCTCCGTCGTTGCTGACACCGCTGAAAGAATCTGCAGCTGGAGGACCAAACGAATGTTCCCGGGCCAGTGGTGACAGTCTAGCACGGCGACGAGGTGTAGATGTAGAGGGAAGGGGAAACATGGAAGCCAGGGGACGCTGGGTCATTGACACAAGCTTCTGAGGTGCCGGGGCTGGCGAGGAGGCACGAGGAAGCCAGTGGACGCTGAATCATTGTTATGGTTCGAGCGCCGATCTTGTCCACGCTCGAGCCATGCACCATTCCCGGCCATCTGGCGGTTGTGTGCTCCTTTTGCTCTCCGAGCTTTTATTGTGACAGCGCTCGGAGGGGCTTCCGGCTGTCAAAGCTGTCAGCTGTGTCACATTTTGTCTCATCAGTGGCTCCTTACTTAAGAGGGCAGTTGGGAGCGAAATGTGCGGCAGTCTCATCAAAAACCTGTTCATTGTCGGACGTTAGCAAGCACTCCTTTGTTCGGATGCTGACCATTATTCCTCCATATTCGTAAGTGTGTTTCCTTGAGCATTCATTTCCCATTGTCATTGTCTGTATTCCGTTGTAGTGTGTCTTAGCCCTCCGTGGCTGGTTATTTTGTTCCTTTTTCTGTTCCTTTAACAAACCGTGCAAACTCACCGGAGACGTGTGGCATCTTATGATGGCTCGCGAGGGCCATCCATGACAGTAGACTGCCACCAGACTGAGACGCCAGTCCTGGTTAGTTTTGCCTAATTGGACTTGTTGTTTCCCCCTGTCTGGGTACCGGTGTGCTGGAAGAGTCATGTCGTCATGCAGGGGCCGCGCTCGGAGCCTGGGCTACGAGTTGGTGGAGGCCCTGGACTACGTAGACGGGACTATCTTCATGGCTGGCCTCTACGACACTCCCAGCGATGTATGCTGGCACCTGGACCTTGCTGAGGATATTATTAATCACCTTCCCTGCTATTCCATCCACCCGGAAGTTACAGTGAGGAAGGCTGAGATCGCTGTGCAGCAGGAGAGACTCCGTGGGCTGGAGGGAAATCCTGGCAGGAAGCCGAAGAGGAGGTATCCTTGCTCCTCGCTTCAGGATCCCATTCCTGTCCCCGCTCCAGGCCAGGAGTTTGCACCGCCCAGGGGTGATCCACGAGAGAGTGTGTCGTCAGTTGGAATTCCCCCGGAGATGCTACGTCTGACAGCTGTTTCCATCAGGGACCGAGTGGCAGCTGCTCGCTCCGCCTTTCACCCTACGCAGGTGATAAAACATGTGACGGCGGCAGTCAGGCTGGTGGAGAGGAATCCAGCGTTGAAGGACTATCCAGAGTTCGCCGACCTGCTCACTTCTGTTTCCGCACAGGAGCGGCTGTAACACCTACTAGTGTGTGTAACACTACTTTAGGTGCAGTCTTGTACCCTTTTGGTAGTACTGGGTATGGCAGTGTAGTTACCTTTAACCTTACTACCTGGACAGAAGGGACAATTGGGCCAGGTCAGATAGACTAGGTTCGAAGGAGCCTGGGAGGTGCAACAACAGATGACACACACACAATAGTATGGGAACTTGCAAACATGTGTATATTTTTTAAAGTTGTGTACACTTAAACAAACATGAGCGCTCGTGAATACAATAATAAAAAATAAATAAATAAATAAATAAAATACCCCCAAAATACTGTATATTTAAAATATGTACAGTCCTCTAGCATTTGTTTCAGTTTTTCAGAGTTCATTTCAGTCCGATAGTGGCCAGTTGGATCACCTCTACCAGTTAAGTAGGTTCGGGCTTCAGCTCGCCATCCAGTTCTGGAGAATCCACGTTCTTGTCAAACCAGGCCAAAAAAAGAAACCTGACCTACAGAATAGGCCAGACAAAAACTTAATTTACCACATGGTACCAAAAATAAATAAGTCAAGTGCATTGGAAAGCACTTGACAAGAAAAAAAAAAGAAAAGTGTGCTAGTACAACAGCTTATCTCAATTGACATTTTTAAACACATATAAACCACAGGTGTAACATGCATTTCTAAGTACAATCAATAGCAAGGGAATTGGGACCCTTGCTATTTACCACAGCCTTAAAAAATGACTTTTCTCCCATGAAAAACCTAGCCGGAATTAGCATCAGAGGTTAGCATTTTAAGCTAGCGGTTAGCATTTCACATACACAATGAATGGCACTCACTATGCCTAGCAACATGTGCTCCCAAGAGGATTCCCACGCTCACGTGAATTCACAGCTTTTGGATTCAAATCTTAAAATTTAACAAAAGAGGTATTAGAATTTGGCAATACAGCAATACCTCGTTTCTCAGGCTTACCAATCTCAAGAGTTTTATCCAGGCAAAGGCTGCTACTAGCACGTTAGCTCACCGTCTCAGTAAGAGAACGCGTTCTCTCGTCGTGTCTCTGCCGTGACTGAAAGCGTTCTGCAGATTACACCAAGACCGAGCGAGAGAGTGCGTGACCCCATTAGCTGATGCTGCCAACAAACGATGCAGCCATTGGTTGATATTAGCTGATGCTGTCAACAAAAAAAGCAGCCATTGGTTGCTCAATATACCAAATAAAAATATTAGGAACTTTATCAAAGTTTCTTAGAAATGTTTTTAACTAGTTATGGAAATATTTTATGAAATATTATTAAGATAAGATAAGATAAGATAAGATAAGCCTTTATTAGTCCCACAACGGGGAAATTCCAGGATTGCAACAGCACAGGGATAGCAACACTCAGAGCAACAATCAGAAGGCAAGAAAAAAAAAAAAAAAAAAAAAAAAAAAACAAGCAAGCAAGAGCAGCTAATATACATATGTACGTATTACTATAAAATATATATATATACACACACACACAGACACACAGTGCAGAGCATTGTAGCTGGATGGAATAAATATATGAATATATGAACACACAGTGCAGAGCATTGTAGCTAGATGGAATAAATATGTAAATATATAAACACCCACAGTACGGAGCATTGCAGCTAGGTGGAATAAATATGCAAGTATATAAACACACACAGTGCGGAGCAATGTAGCTAGATGGAATAATATGTAGATATATAAATATATAAACACACCCAGTGCTGAGCATTGTAGCTAGATGGAATAAATATGTAAATATATAAACACACACAGTGCAGAGCATTGTTGCTAGATGGAATGAAACAGCATAACCGTCTACTTAGTTATCCTACATGGTATGATTATGTGCCCATACATATTCTCACCCTCCATAGCGACCGGTAAGTTCCTAGTTGTATGCCGGAGGGGACCATTGTGTAAGTCTATTGCATCTTTTGCATTCAAAACTTATATTCATTTATATATCTATCTTCAAAATATCCATTCCCATTATGAAATGAGTGTTTTTAAAAGGGGTATCAATATTTATAATTTTATTCACAGTTTTAACACTGGGTTACACTATCCCCCCTTAGAATCATGCAAGTCCCTTTGCATGGGATTAGCTAGATAGTAATGACGGAATGACCAGTGTTCATGGGAATAATCTTATATCTGGCTCTGTTAAAGCTCTGGTAAAAGCCAGGCTTAGTCCTTGAAACAGGGACTGGGCAACAGTTATGAGAGGATTTCCCAACTGACTATACTGTAGTCTTTCTGGCTGGGAGGTTGTCCTCTCGGAGCATCTCACAGTCTTTGGAATTTCTTTTTCAGATTCTTTTTCTTCCACAGGTTCGTCACAGGTACTTTTATCAGGTAAGTTGGCTTCATTTTCAGTTCCATTCTCATTGTTTGATTGTTCTACATTTGTTTCAGTTTCCTCCAGGTTTCCATCATTCGGTAAGTTGTCACATCCAGGTGAATTGTCATTTCCAGGCAAGTTGTCACATCCAGGTAGATTGTCATTTCCAGGCAAGTTGTCACATCCAGGTGGATTGTCATTTCCAGGCAGGTTGTCACATCCAGGTGAATTGTCATTTTCTATTTGGTTGTCATTCTCAGGTAAGTGAGTTTTAGCAGGAATGTCTTCTTTAAAGAATGTCTTTGGATGAGGAATTTCATAAACTTGAGTGAGCTTTATGGGCGTCTGGATTGGTTCTTCTCTGTACCAATAGACATCCTCATTTTCCGGTTCTGAATTCTCACATTCCTCACTTTGTTCAGGTGACTGTCTTGTCTTAGGTTTGCGGACACATTTTGGTTGAACAGATTCTTCTTCAATAGGGGCAAGAAAACCACAGGGAAGCAAGAGGTTGCGGTGAACGGTGCAAACAGGACCATCTTTTGTCTCATGTTTTATAGTGTAAACAGGCAAGTCACCTGCTTGGCTCACCACAATGTGGATTTCAGCTTCCCATCTGTCTGCTAGTTTGTGCTTGCCTCTGAGGCGGACTGCACGTACCAAAACTCTGTCGCCTGGTTCTAGTTTTGAGGGTTTCACTCGCATATCAAACCTTGTTTTGTTTCTTTCAGCCATCTTGTTAGCATTTTCTGTTGCTAGTTTGTAGCTTTCTTGTAGAGTTGTCTTCAGTTTTTCAATGTACTGGGAATGTGACTTGAAACTTTTGTTGTGAAACGGGAGCCCAAATGCAAGATTGATTGGCAATCTCGGCTGACGACGGAACATTAACTCATACAGGACAAAACCAGTAGTGTCATTTTTTTGTACAATTGTACGCATGTACAAGTGGTTTTACATAGTTGTGCCAATGAGATTTGTTCTTTTCCTCCAGAGTGCCCAGCATGCTCAATAACGTTCTATTGAAACGTTCTACCGGGTTACCTCTGGGGTGATAGGGTGTCGTCCGGATTTTGCGAATGCCCATGATTTTGCAAAGTTCTTTTATAATATGGAACTCAAAATTGGGACCCTGGTCACTATGTAATTCAATTCAATTCAATTCAATTCAACTTTATTTATATAGCGCCATTTCACAACAACAGTCATCTCATAGCACTATCAACTGTAGGGGGGACCCCCACAGTTGCAGAAAGACCCCAGCAATCAGGCGATCCCCTGTGAACAAGCACTTGGCGACGGTGGAGAGGAAAAACTCCCTTTTAACAGGAAGAAACCTCCAGCAGAACCAGGCTCAGGGAGGGGCAGTCATCTGCTGTGACTGGCTGGGGGGTGAGGGGATAGAGAAGAAGAAAAGAACAGACATGTAGAGAGCAAACAGCACGATGGGGACTCAATCTATGGGAGAGAACAAACAAATGTTAATGACCAGCAAAAAAAAAAAAAATATTTCATAGAGAGTGAGGAAAGGAGTGAGGCCCAATGCATTACTGGAGGTCCCCCGGCTGACTAAACCTATTAGCAGCATAACTAAGGGAGGGTTCAGAAACACATGATCCCTCCCTAATTGTAGGCTATATCAAAAAGGTAGGTTTTAGCCCTATTCTTAAAAACAGAGATCGAGTCTGACTCCCGAATCCAGATTGGCAGCTGATTCCACAGGAGAGGAGCTTGATAACTGAAGGCTCTGCCTCCCATTGTACTTTTGGAGATTCTAGGTATTACAAGTAATCCTGCATTTTGGGAGCGTAGTGCTCTGTTAGGATGATAAGGTAGTATCAGATCTTTTAAATAAAAAGGAGCCTGATTGTTTAGAGCTTTGTAAGTAAGAAGAAGGATTTTAAACTTAATTCTAAACTCTATGGGAAGCCAATGAAGGGAGGCCAGAACCGGAGAGATATGATCTCTCTTTCTAGTACCTGTTAAAACTCTTGCTGCAGCATTTTGGATCAGCTGAAGACTTTTTAAAGATGTTTTAGGACAGCCTGATAATAAAGAATTACAATAATCTAATCTCGAGCTAACAAAAGCGTGGATCAGCTTCTCAGCATCACTCTGAGACAAGATGCTCCTAATCTTGGCAATATTACGCAAATGATAGAAGGCAGTCTTAGAAACAAATTTAATATGTGAATTGAAGGACAAATCCTGATCAAAAATAACTCCAAGGTTCCTCACAGAGCTATTAAGAGAAAGAGTAACTGCATCCAAACTGAAAGTTTGATTTGGAAAGGAATTTCTAAGGTTTTTTGGACCAACAAGAATGACTTCAGTCTTATCTGAATTTAATAGCAGGAAATTACAAGTCATCCAAGCTTTGATTTCCTTAAGACAGGCTTCTAACTTGGCTAATTGATTAGTATCATCTGGCTTCATTGACAGGTATAATTGTGTGTCATCTGCATAACAATGAAAATGTATACAGTGCTTTCTAATAATGTTGCCTAACGGAAGCATATATAAACTAAAAAGAGTAGGGCCTAGCACAGATCCCTGTGGAACTCCATGACTAAGCTTTGAGCTGAAAGAAAACTCATCATTTACATGAACAAACTGGAACCTATCAGATAAATAAGATCTAAACCACTGCAACGAAGTTCCATTAAGTCCAACATAGTGTTCTAATCTATCAAGTAGAATATTATGATCGATAGTATCAAAAGCTGCACTAAGGTCTAAAAGGACAAGTACAGAAACTAGTCCATTATCAGATGCAATGAGGAGGTCGTTAGTGACCTTCGTTAAGGCTGTTTCAATACTATGATGGATTCTAAACCCAGATTGAAACTCTTCAAGTAAACCATTTCCCTGCAGGTGGTCAAATAATTGCGTAGCAACAACTCTTTCTAAGATTTTTGAAATGAAAGGGAGATTAGAGATTGGTCTATAGTTAGCTAAAGCTCCTGGATCTAGCGTTGGCTTTTTGAGTAAGGGTTTAATTACAGCCGTTTTAAAAGCCTGCGGTACATGGCCTAAAGTTAATGAAGAATTGATTATATGAAGAATAAAGCTACCAATAAGTGGGAAGACTTCTTTAAATAACCTAGTAGGAATAGGGTCTAAAAGACAAGTTGAAGGTTTGGATGAGGAAACTATTTTGTCTAACTCACAAAGGTCGATTGGAGTAAACTCATCAAGACAGACATCAATAGAAGGAGTTGTAGTAGTTACAGTATTTAAGTTAACTGTGGGAAGAATCTGATTGATTTTATCTCTGATGGATGAAATTTTATTATTGAAAAAGTTCATAAAGTCCTGACTAGTAAGCTCTAAGGGAATGCTAGGATTGACAGAGTCCTGACTCTTTGTCAACCTGGCTACAGTACTGAAAAGAAACCTGGGATTATTCTTGTTCTCTTCTATTAATGCAGAGTAATAACTCGTTCTAGCTTTTCTAAGAGATTTTTTATAAATTAAAAGATGATTTCTCCAAGCTAAATAGATTTCATCTAAATTAGTAGAGCGCCATTTTCTTTCTAATTGACGAGTCTTCTGTTTTAACTCCTTGGTTCTGTGTTGAACCAAGGAGTTAAAAATCTCTGATTAGACTTTTTCTTTTTTAAGGGGGCCACCAAATCTAGAGCCTGATGCAGAGAAGCTGAAACACTATCCACCATGTTATCAATTACAGAAGGAGCAAGCTGTCTATAGCTTATTTCCGTTGTGTTGACACATGGCATAGAGGAAACAATCTGCATAAATTTGGAAACAGCATCATCTGAGAGGCATCTACTGTGATAATATTTTTCTTTAGGAGCCAAATAGTCAGAAATAGTAAAATCAAAGGTTAACAGACAATGGTCTGATAGTACAGGGTTATGAGGAGACACTACAAGATTTTCTATTTCTATGCCATATGTCAGAACAAGGTCCAATGTATGGTGGAGGTAATGAGTAGAATTTCCTACTTTCTGAGAAAACCCAATCGAGTCTAATATTGAATTAAAAGCCACATTAAGGCAGTCACTATCTACATCCACATGTATATTAAAGTCCCCTACTATAATTATTCTATCAGATTTCAGCACTAAATCAGCTAAGAAATCAGCAAATTCGGATAAAAATTCTGAATAGGTTGATGGGGGACGATAAACTATGGCAAATAAAATTTGGTTTAACCTGCAATTGCTAAAGTGCCCAACACTGAGGACCAGGCCCTCAAAGGAATTATAACATGTTTTTTGCTTTACATTAACTTGTAATTTGGAATGGTAAATTGTTGCTACTCCTCCTCCACGACCAGAACTTCTGGGATTTTGACAGTTTAAATAACCAGAGGGAGTTGATTCATTTAAACCAACATAATCCTCTTGCCCTAACCAAGTCTCTGTAAGGGAAATTAAATCAATCTGATGATCAATAACAGATCATGGACTAACAGAGACTTGGGAGTTAGAGACCTAATATTTAATAAACCACATTTAATTTTTAAATTATGAGGAGGAACAGAGGCCAAATCATTCAATTTAGAGGCTTTATGTTTAATTTGAGTTTTACCAATATTTTGCTTTATCACTTTGGGATGCTTATACATTATATTTTTATTTACTTTGGAGGGAGCAGACAACGATTCTCTGATGGGGAAGTCAGGGGCTAAGCTGAGGGGTGGCGGATGAAGAGGAGCTGCAGAGAGGCGTGTAAGACTGAGACTCTGCTTCCTGGTCCCAACTCTGAGTAGTCAGGGTTTTGGAAATTTGGATAAAAAAGATGCCAGATTGTTAGATAAATGAGAAGCACCATCCAAAGTGGGATGAATGCTGTCTCGTCTCATAAGACCAGGTTTTCCCCAAAAAGAGCTCCAATTGTCAATGTAGCCCACGTCATTTTTAGGACACCACACAGACAGCCAGCGGTTCAAGGATGACGAGCGACTAAACATGTCATCACTGGTCAGATTGGGGAGGGGTCCAGAGAATACTACAGTGGCAGACATCGTTTTTGCAAACTCACACACCGATTCTACATTAAGTTTCGTGACTTCCGACTGCCGGAGACGGATGTCATTAATGCCGGCGTGAATAACAATTGTGGAGTATTTACAGTTACTTTTAGCCAGCATTTTCAAATTCGACTCGATGTCGCCTGCTCTGGCCCCAGGAATACATTGGACTATGGCCGCTGGAGTCTCTAGGTTCACGTTTCAGACTACAGAGTCGCCAATGATCAGAGTTTTTTCGTCAGCGGGTGTGTCACTGAGCGGGGAAAAATGATTAGAAACGTGAACAGGTTGGTGGTGAACTGGGGCTTTGCGACTAGGCTTCCTTCTCACCGTCACCCACCCAGTCTCCTCGCTGCTGAGGAGAGCCGGGGAACCGCTGACAGTGGGACCTAAGCTAGCTAGCTCCGCTGCAGCTAATGGGCGTCCGTCGAGATTAACTGGCGCAGACGGTGTTTCAATGCAGCGGAGCCGGGATTCCAAATCAGACAACCTCGCCTCGAGCGCCTCAAAAAGACAACATTTATTACATTTACCGTTATCGCTAAAAGAGGCAGAGGTGTAGCTAAACATCTGACAGAGAGAGCACACCAGAGGAAGAGAGGAAAGAGAGCTAGTAGCCATAGCTAGTGGCTAGCTAGTGGCTGGAGAGCTGGAGAGCAAACCACACAGGCAGACAGCAAAACAGGAAGTGACGATACGTTACCACAAGGAAGTGACGATCTCCGTGACGATCACAACTGTAGTCAACAATCACAACTGTAACCGTTCGGGTATCCCGTAGTGGACTATAAAGTTGTCCCAAAGTGCCTTTGCAACGGTCTGAGCTTCCTGATTGCTGGTAGGGATGGCTATAGTGTATTTCGTGAAATGATCAGTTAACACGAGCACATCCTTAGTGTTGCTTTGATCGGGCTCAATGGACAGGAAATCCATACAGACAAGTTCAAGCGGTCGGGTGGACTTGATACTGACAAGCGGAGCAGCTCGTTCTGGAGCGGTTTTACGTCTTACGCAGCGATTACATGTCTTGCTCTTCTTTTCAATATCTGCCGCCATGCGAGGCCAATAGAACCTTGTTCTGGCGAGATCCAAAGTACGCTCTGTGCCTAAATGGCCCATGTCACAGTGGAGGCTTTGAAAGACTGAATCGCGGAGCTGTTCAGGTAAGACGAGCTGGTAAGTAACATTTCCTCCATCTTGGCGAGTGCGGTAGAGGATATTATTGCACATTTCAAGTCGACTGAGCTCTTGGAGTAACAAGTTGATGTCAGGAAGTTCAGTTCGTACAGTTGGTGGAACTTTTTGCCCAGTTTCAATTTGTGCAATCACTTCTCTTAAACAGGGGTCAGTTCTTTGTTTGTTTTTGATCTATTCAGGAGTCATGTGGGGTACAACTGGAAGACCACCAAGTCATCTTCATCAGCATAGCCATCTGGAATGGCGGCTACAGAGATGGCTAACGAGTGAACCAAAGGGAAGGTGTTATCTGGAGAGCTACAGACAAGGTGTTTTTCACATATAGCAGACACTACCTCGGAACTTAAACTGCTTTCAGGAAGAGACAAGTGAGTTTGAGTGAACTGCTGTATGCGGCCAAGCTCCTTTTGGGACACTGCGTCATTAAGTAACTCGCCATATGGCCGTCTAGAGAGGCCGTCTGCATCTGAGTTAAGCTCGCCTGCTCTGTATTGGAGCTTAAAGTTAAACGTTGACAGAGCAGCTAGCCACCTATAACTCATGGCATCCATCTTAGCAGTAGTTAAAATATACGTCAGGGGGTTACTATCTGTCACAACAGTAAAATGACTGCCATATAAATAGTCTGCAAACTTCTCCGTTACTGCCCACTTTAAAGCTAAAAATTCTAATTTATGGGCGGGGTAACGGGACTCACTTCTAGACAAACCCCGGCTTACATAAGCTATGACCCTAGTTTGGCCCTCCTGCTCTTGATAGAGGGCGGCGCCAAGCCCTGTAGTGCTGGCGTCAGTATAAGATAAGATAAGATAAGATAAGCCTTTATTAGTCCCACAACGGGGAAATTCCAGGATTGCAACAGCACAGGGATAGCAACACTCAGAGCAACAATCAGAAGGCAAGAAAAAAAAACAAGCAAGCAAGAGCAGCTAATAAACATATGTACGTATTACTATAAAATATATATATATACACACACACACAGACACACAGTGCAGAGCATTGTAGCTGGATGGAATAAATATATGAATATGTGAACACACAGTGCAGAGCATTGTAGCTAGATGGAATAAATATGTAAATATATAAACACCCACAGTACGGAGCATTGCAGCTAGGTGGAATAAATATGCAAGTATATAAACACACACAGTGCGGAGCAATGTAGCTAGATGGAATAATATGTAGATATATAAATATATAAACACCCACAGTACGGAGCATTGTAGCTAGATGGAATAAATATGCAAATATATAAACACACACAGTGCAGAGCATTGTTGCTAGGTGGGATGAAACAGCATAACCGTCTACTTAGTTATCCTACATGGTATGATTATGTGCCCATACATATTCTCACCCTCCATAGCGACCGGTATGTTCCTAGTTGTATGCCGGAGAGGACCATTGTGTAAGTCTATTGCATCTTTTGCATTCAAAAAACTATTAGTTTGTTACGTCTTTTTGCTATCTCTGCGAGCAGCCCTGCTTAGGTTGTACAGTCTGACAGCCGTTGGTAGGAAGGACCTACGAAACCTCTCGGTTGTGCACCTGGGATGATGTAGTCTGCTGCTAAATGAGCTCCTCAGTGCATTCAGTATGTCCTGCATAGGGTGGAACTCGGACTCCAGCAGAGATGACAGTTTAGCCACCGTCCTTCTCTCTCCTATCTCCTCCATCGGATCAAGGCGCTGCCCCAGGACAGAGCTAGCTTTCTTAATCAGTTTGTTCAGTGAGGGGCTTAACGATGGTGGAATAGTTCTTAATGAACCGCCTATAGTACCCTGAAAAGCCTAAGAACGAGCGGAGCTGGTTGAGATCACGGGGCACAGGCCAGGTACTTAGGTCTTTCACTTTTTCGGGGTCGGTCTCAACTCCTTTACTGGACACAATGTGACTGAGGTATCTGACAGAAGTTTGAAAAAATCTGCATTTCTCAGGGGAGAGTTTAAGCCCATACTCTTTTAGGCGATTGAGAACTTTCATTAAGCGAGCCTCATGTTCTTCGGGCGTCTTGGAGAGTACAATGATGTCATCGAGGAGCACAATCACCTCATGCAGATTCATGTCGCCCATACATTTCTCCATGAGGCGCTGGAACGTGCTGGGGGCGTTTGTAATGCCTTGGGGCATTCTATTGAATTCCCAAAAGCCCATGGGACATACGAATGCTGTCTTTGGTTTGTCCAGCTCCTCTACCTCAATTTGGTAGTACCCCGATTTTAAATCGAGGACGGAGAACCACTGTGAACCGGTCAAGGTGGAAAACGTTTCCTCCAAGTTGGGGAGGGCGTAAGCATCTTTTACAGTCTTCATGTTAAGCTTCCTGTAATCAATACAAAGGCGGACATCGCCACTTTTCTTTCGCACCACTACAATATCCGTCATCTGTCATGGATCCACCGCGAGCGGCTCCTCCTTGTCCTCCCAGGGGGCCCTCCGTCATCATCCAGCGGGGCAAGGGAGAAACGAAGTCCACTACAGTGGGTTCCATCGGGCCTCCACGGGTCAGGCAAGTAACTTTTCATTCTGTCTCCATATTAGAAGAATTGTCTTGCTTGATTCCTGGGGGCGGAGTTCGGGGTTCACAGTCCCCTGAACTCCCTCCACCTGCTACAGCAAATAGTAATGGACCTGCTACCTCTGTGTCTTCTTCCTCTGAGTGTTCCGCGGCGCCAGGCCTACGCCGCCAGATGAGGTGGGAGCCTGCGGCCCTGGATAGCCTGGTTCCAGCCCCGCAGCCACGTCATGGGCAGAGGAGAGTGGACTGCAGTTTGGAGCCTGCGCCGCCGACAAAGTGTCCCCATGTCTCCACGGAAGAGCGGTCCAACCCAGCAGGTCGAGAAACCCCTGCCACCACGCTGTGCGGGTCGTCAGCGTGGACGTCAGCGTTGGAGGTTCCTCAGGCTGTGAAGAACATCATGCCGGCTGCGGAGCCCGCCACAGCCGAGTGGGAGCCTGGCAACGACCTTCTTCGTCCTGAGCCCGGATCAACGAAGTCCTGGACGGCGGCAGAACTCAAGTGCAGGCAAGTGCTCTATTTTGTCTTCCTTCTATCAATTCTGGAGCATTTTTGCCTGCCTCTCGGGGAGACCAGCCAGGAGCAGCCATCCGCTGCACCCAAGCTCGTCTCGCTGGGCTCTGTCACTACCGGTAATTCTGATCCCGGTTCTTTTCCTTTTCCTGAGCCTTCTCCCAGGGTCACCAGTGCGGAGTCATTTTCGGTCGCTGTGCGGGAGGTTCCGGGTCCAGGGCTGGAAGTTGTTTCTGGTGCTGCGCCGACCCAGTCGGAGTCCATCGTGGGTGCTGCTCCAATCCAATCGGGGTCCGACATGGGTGCCAACGAGACCCAATCGGGGTCCATCGCGGTTGCTGCTCCGGCACAATCGGGGTCCGTCATGGGTGCCGCGCTGACCCGATTGGGGTCCAACAGGAGTGCAGCACCGGTTCGGTCCAAGGTCGGTGAGGGAGCTGCAGATCCTCTGCCGCCTGACGCTAGACTGGCTCATCAACTTCATCATCTTCACCATCATCCTTCCCCCTATTCATCTTCACCGGGGGCCGTTGGGGTTCTCCAAGATTGGCTCGGCTCTCCCTCGTTTTTCCCCTTTCCAGTGAGGCCGTCTTCAATTTCTCCCCTGCGGTCCTGGGGGTTGGGTGATGTGGGTCGGCCACCTGGAGGACTGCCCCGCCTGTTTGGCGTTCTGGGTCGGCCACCCGACAAACTTTCATGTCCGTTCGGCGATCTGGCCCGGCCGCCAGAGGAATTGTGTTTCCTGGCATGGGACTGGGGTAGGCTGCTCGAACTGTTCCTTTTCCCCCTGCCAGCGACATGGACGCTAGATGCAGGGCAGCCCCCCGAACAATCGGCTTTCATGCCGTGGTGCTTAGACTGCCGTCATCCCTGGCGATTTGTTTCTGTTCTCCTGTAACCTTTTGGGATGTGCGGGGGTCTTATGTACAAAATTGTATATGTATGAAATTGCATATGTCACCTCTTCCTAGCAGGTGTTTTTTGTTTTTCCCTCTGTATTAAATGTCCTTTCGTTGCCTTTACAAGTTTGTGTGTATGGATTTAAAACTGCAGGGTTTCAACATTTGTAGTGTTTTTTTTTTCCTCTCCCCCCTTTCCTTTGTTGGGGGACGATATGTTTTTTCCCTTGAAACTATGTATCTTGGTCGTTGACCCGAGTTTCTGTTTATGGCCGATGGGCTTAGTGTTCCTTATTTGGGTGTATTATCCCGCCTGTAGGTACATTATGGGGTATTTCTGTGGCTTTTTTTTTCCTACTGTGTAATTGCCTCATTTGTTCCCTGTATCCATCTTGGTTTTTCTTTTTTTTTTCCTCTCTTGCTAGCTCTCACCCTCAGAACTCAGAAAGGATTTATTGCCAAGTACATTAACAGTAAACAACTGATAACATACGAGGGATTTGACTTGACACAGAAAACGACCTGCATTTCCGGTGACGCGGCAGCGTCTGAAAAACGCGCCTGTCATCAGATGGGTACAGGATGCATAGGGAAGAAAAGGATAACACAATAGGAAAGAGCAAAAAACCATTGATTGTCAGAATACCGGTCATATATGATCAATATTATGATTACAAGAAAAAAAGCCCTCAATGCACAATTAGCAGACAAGAATGTACACAAAGACACAAAGGGAGCAGTGAGTGAATGATCTTTTTCATCAGTTTATTTGAGTCAGTGTGGGTGTAGTGTTGAGTGTAGGTGTTTGTATCAGTTAAGAACAACAAAGTCTCTTTGGCAGGAGATGTTTTGTCTTAGCGGCTGGCATTTGTCCTTGAGCCATGCAGCTGGCTGTCCGTAGAGTCAATGCAGCTCAAATGTTTTGGAAACAAAAAACTGCAGATAATCTGGAGGACTTGCGTGAGGGGGTCAGATTAGTCGAATAGTACTGATCCCAGAGAAAGAGACTTTATATTCTCTTACAGATTCAGTACTTTAGTCCTTCAGTGCTGGACGTTGAATCCTTCATGGACGGCTCTCAGCGTGATCATGATGTAATCCATTTTTCTAGACAGTTCCCCATTTGCCGCTGTCAGAGTCCTTTCCATTTTTTCAATTTGATGGTTAAGCCTCGCCTGGCCAGCATTTTGATAGGCTACGTCCATCTTCATCAATTTACGGTACACCAGGACAATCCCAGATCCAATCAGAACGATTCCGATGACTATTGCTACGAAGACATACAAATCTTCGACATCTTCGATAGAAAGATCAGACAGGCACGAGAGTTTCCAATTACTTGTGTCCCTCAAATAGCCCGCAGCCGCAGTTCCTGCGGGGCAAACTACCTCCCCCGGGGCACTTTTCCTCGTTGAAAAAATAGTGTCAATTGCGTTCAAAGCCCAGCTTATTAAATCCATAATTTCGTTCGATAATCAGCAGTAGAGACACGCAGACAGACGATAGCAAGCTGGGATCCAGTCAGTTAGGGGAGGAAGGAGGTAAGTCAGAGCTGGAGAGAAGGAAAAAGCGTCTGCTCTCTTTGGGAGGCGGAAGACCCTCCAGGCCTGTGCCCCCATCTGCCCACCCTGGTGGCTGTGTGCTCCTTTTGCTCTCCCAACTTTTATTGTGACAGCGCTCGGAGGGGCTTCCGGCTGTCAAAGCTGTCAGCTGTGTCACATTTCGTCTCATCAGCGGCTCCTTACTTAAGAGGGCAGTTGGGAGCGAAATGTGCGGCAGTCTCGTCAAAAACCTGTTCATTGTCGGACGTTAGCGAGCACTCCTTTGTTCGGATGCTGACCATTATTCCTCCATATTCGTAAGTGTGTTTCCTTGGGTATTCATTTCCCATTGTCATTGTCTGTATTCCGTTGTAGTGTGTTTTAGCCCCCCATGGCTGGTTATTTTGTCCCTTTTTCTGTTCCTTTAATAAACCGTGCAAACTCACCGGTGACATGTGGCGTCTTATGATGACTCGCGAGGGCCATCCATGACAATCATCGGCTCAGGTTTCTGAGGTGCCGGAGCTGGCGAGGAGGCATGATGACAAATGGAGGCAGGGGATGCTGAAATCGTCAGCACAGTCTCCGGAGTCCAGAGTGAAGTCCTCTTCCAACCCCGTAGTCCTCAGCCCAGTACATGATAAACAGGTGGCTGCAGATGATGATACGGTGGGGAGAGCCACACCACCTCAGACAGCAGGAAACAGAATAAAAGTTCAGCACCAATAGAAACCACTGCTGAGTCCCCTCCCCGGGGACAAGGCAGCACCTCTCATTATTAAATATAACCAGAAATGAGAAGGAAAGCACTTGCCTTGCCCCCGTCCCCCCGCTCCGAAGCTGTTGAAGAATCCCCTGCTGGTGAACCAGACGAATGTTCCCGGGGCAGCGGTGTCCGTCTAGCCGAGGGCCATTGCACGGCAGCAAGGCGCTGATATAGAGAGGAGGGAAATTGTGGAAGCCAGAAGATGCTGAATCGTCGGTTCAGGTTTCCGAGGTGCCAGGGCTGGCGAGGAGGCAGGATGAATGGAGGCAGGGGAAGCTGAAACCGTCGGCACAATCTCCGGAGACTTAAGTGAATTCCTTCTCCACCCCTGTAGTCCTCAGCCTGGCAGGTGACGAGGAGAAGGCTGGTGATGATAACACGGCGAGGTATGAGAGCCCCTTCAGCCAGGGAAGAGAGTGCACATTTAGGCAAGCCCCCAGGAAACTGTAGCCCTACGAAACGAAACTCCACAGTCTGTTGACAGCCAGACACTCTCCTCCCCTCTGCCTCCTCCTGGTCCTGCTTCACTTCTCCCGCTGAGTCTTGTTTTGGTTGGGTCCTACTGTCACGTTCGCCCCTCATGGGGCAGATGAACAGACTCACTCGCGGGGTGAAGTTGAAGCATATTTTAATGAAAGAAAACTGCAGCATGGAAGCCGAACATAAAGTAACACATTACTGCTGAAACTGGTACGCTGGGGGACGGAACCCAAACAGCAAATAACAGCTGGTGCAGGAATGCTGGGGGACGGAACCCAAACAGCAACATGACAGAAATAATAAGTGAGATATACAGACAACGATAATCACACCAGAAAGTAATGACGAGGACCCAACAAAGGAATGAGGGAGTGAAACCCAATAAATAGGAATAAACATAATGAGACTAATGAGCAACAGCCCTGACCAATAATGAATAAGGATAAGCTGTGCTCAAAAGAAAGTTAACAAACACTGTCAAAATAAAAGCCCAATCAGAAACAAATGAACAGGAAAAACCAAAGTACAAATGTAGCTGGTGATGGATAATAATAATAATAATAATAATAATAATAATAATAATAATGAGACCAAGATGGAAATAAAACCCCAAAGAAGATAATAATGAAGATAGATAATAAATACTGAAGACAAAAAAGTGTGGCCTGGTCTGACCCAGCCCAGACCACCACAGTGTTATTGTTGCATCCAAACTTTTTAAAACACAACAGACACTTCACCGTGCAAAAAAAAATAAGTAAGAATAACCCCACTGGGACTTGAATCCCAGCTCTCCAGATGCAAGACTAAAATGTTACCTCTAGGTTATCACTTAGCAACAGCCAGCTAAGGCTTTCTTGAAGACTTGAGCCTTTCCATCAAAACGGTTCATATTGCCGAAACCTCATGTGAAACTTCATTTGTTCTATGAGGCCATGTAGTCGACAAAAAGTATACAGGATGCAGATTTTTACAAGGGCATTACTGGTTTAGTGTGTATTTTTTTCAATTTCAATCAATGGAAAGAAAAAGCTTAAACAGAAATTTGTTGACAAGCCATGGTTAACCAAAGGATTACACAAAGCGTGTAAACAGAAAAATTCATTATATAAAGCTTTTCTAAAGAAAAGGACAAAAGAAGCAGAGCAGCGGTATAAAACATACAAAAATAAGTTAACATACAGTATATAATGAAATGTAGTAAAAGAGACTATTACAGTAAAGAGTTGGAGAAAAACAGAGATAATATTAAAAATACATGGACAATACTTAACAATATTCTTGGAAATAAAAACAGAAATGCAAGCTACCCAACCAATCTTTCAAAAAAAAACAAAAAAAAACAAAAAACGGAAGAGTGTGAATGCAGTCTCACCTGCAGATGAATTTAATAAATTTTTGTTAACATTGTGTCATGGCCGCCAATCTGTTACACCTGTGTGCGCACCTGCCTGTCATCTTCCTCTGCCTATTTATACCGTCAGGTCCAGTGCTCGGTGCGGAGTTGTCTGTTTCTTTTCCTAGAAACCTGCTACGCCAACCTTCGAGCTTCCCAGCCTCATTGTGTTCTTCCACGTCGGCTTCCAAGCCATCTCCACACCCAGTCTGGGCCTGCGCCTTCCAGACCGACCTACAACCAAGTAAGCCACCATCATTCCTTCTCACCCTGTCAGCTTCCCCTGTGCACAGGCGGAGATCCAGACTCCTTTCTCCCTGGCGGCGGATTCATCTGCCTCCCACACCGGCATCCAGCTCTCCGGCTTCCAGCGGGCACTATCCTCCTGGCTGCAGCTTCAGCGCTAACCTGGACTACACTCTACCACCTCTGACAGTAAGCACTATTCCATCAAGTGCCCTTCGAGCCTAAGCTGTATTTAATGCTCCTCTGTCTCTTCCCAGGGTTGCCCGGTCGTATGGTGCTCTGCTCGCCCCAGCTGACTCGCCAACTTACACTACACTCACATAACCTCGCATACACGCACCCACTCACGTCCACTATACCCAATAAACGGTTAATTGTATCTGTCTGGAGTTGTGTCTACTTTGTGGGTCACTAGAACCATGTCAGTACGACTCCGCCAGAGCGACCCAGCAGACAGCGTGCTAGCGCGCAGGATGAACAACTTGGAGACTTGAGTAGATCAGTTAGCCTATCAACAGCAGGTGATGCTAACACAGTTAGCCGGGTAACGGACAGGCTAGATCATTTGGTTAGCTCACAGGGTTTCCCTGCAGCCCCTGTTAGCTCCTCTGCTCCCGCTAGTTCCGCCGCTAGCTCCATCATTAGTCAGCCTACTCCGGGCCCTGCTTGTTGGCTTACTTCCGTACCGACTCCCACCCGTTTTAGTGGCAAATTGGGGGAGGCCAGGGGGTTTCTCATGCAATGCGACATTGTGTTCCAACAGATACCGGGGGATTTTCCCACTGACCAGAGTCGCATAGGTTAAGATAAGATAAGATAAGATAAGATAAGATAAGCCTTTATTAGTCCCACAATGGGGAAATTCCAGGATTGCAACAGCACAGGGACAGCAACACTCAGAGCAACAATCAATGTGATGTTATGTGATTAATTTATTGGAGGGACGGATCCATAGCAGATAGAATAATTATAATAGGGGACTTTAATATACATGTAGATGTAGATAGTGATTGCCTTAATTTGGCATTTAATTAACCCTGAGATTAAAACACTTCTGAGAGAGAAGAAGAGGATCTTCAGGTCGGGGAATAGGGAGATGCTGAAGTCCATACAGAGGGAGCTGAGGAGAAAGATCAGAGAAGGCAAGGACAGCTTCAGGAGGAAGATGGAGGACAAGCTGCAACAGAGCGACATCAGCGGGGTCTGGAGAAACCTCAAAACCATCTCTGGGCTCCAGAATACCTCCCCCCAGGCCACGGGGGGCAGGGAGTGGGCGAACAATCTGAATTTGTTTTTCAATAGGTTTGACCAACCGCCCTCCCCCCTGACTGCACAACAACCACTGCTGCCTGTAAAGACATCAAGTCCTGCTGCCCACTCCCCACTCCACCAACACCCCCCCACTCCCAACACACAGCCCCCCATCCTGACCCTGACCAGGACCCAGGAGAGGACGGAGCTGAGGAAGATCAAGGCGAGGAAGGCGTCGGGACCGGACGGCATCAGCGCAAAGCTCCTCAAGTCCTGTGCAGACCAGCTGTGTGGGATTGTGACGTACATCTTCAACCTGAGCCTGAAGCTGGGGAGGGTACCACAGCTGTGGAAAACATCTTGTGTGGTACCTGTACCAAAAACTTCCCATCCCAAAGACCTGAACAGCTACAGACCGGTGGCCTTGACGTCCCACTTGATGAAGACCCTGGAGAGACTGCTCCTTGCTCACCTCCGCCCCCTGGTGGAACCAGCGATGGATCCACTCCAGTTCACCTACCAGCATGGCATTGGGGTGAAGGATGCGGTGATCTTCCTCCTTCACCGTTCTCGGTTCCACCTGGAGAAGCCCGGGAATGTGGTGAGGATCATGTTCTTTGACTTCTCCAGTGCTTTCAACACCATCCAACCGATGATCCTGAAGGACAAGCTGCTGCGCGCAGGGGTGGACCAGCACCTGTCATCATGGATCCTGGACTACCTCACGAACCGGCCTCAGTTTGTGAGAACCCGGGACTGTGTGTCCGACACGATCATCAGTAGCACGGGGGCCCCCCAGGGAACGGTGTTGGCTCCCTTCCTGTTCACTCTTTATACTGCGGACTTCTCACACAACACAACACACTGCCATCTACAGAAGTTTTCTGATGACTCTGCGATCGTTGGCCTCATCTCCAATGGAGAGTGAAGCTGAGTACAGAGGGCTTATCCAGGACTTCGTGGACTGGTGCCATTGGAACTGCCTCCAGATCAACGCGAGGAAAACTAAGGAGCTGGTGGTGGACTGCCGCAGGCAAGGACAACCCCTCACAGCACCAGTAAATATACAGGGAACAGACATTGAGATGGTGACATCCTACAAGTACCTGGGTGTTCATCTGAACAATAAACTAGACTGGTCACACAATACTGACGCACTCTACAAGAATCCGTACAGAGGGAGCTGAGGAGAAAGATCAGAGAAGGCAAGGACAGCTTCAGGAAGAAGATGGAGGACAAGTTGCAACAGAGCGACATCAGCAGGGTCTGGAGAAACCTCAAAACCATCTCTGGGCTCCAGAATACCTCCCCCCAGGCCACGGGGGGCAGGGAGTGGGCGAACAACCTGAATCTGTTTTTCAATAGGTTTGATCAACCGCCCTTCCCCCTGACTGCACAACAACCACTGCTGCCTCTAAAGAAATCAAGTCCTGCTGCCCACTCCCCACTCCACCAACACCCCCCCACCCCCAACACACAGCCCCCCATCCTGACCCTGACCAGGACCCAGGTGAGGACAGAGCTGAGGAAGATCAAGGCGAGGAAGGCGTCGGGACCGGACGGCATCAGCGCAAAGCTCCTCAAGTCCTGTGCAGACCAGCTGTGTGGGATTGTGACGTACATCTTCAACCTGAGCCTGAAGCTGGGGAGGGTACCACAGCTGTGGAAAACAGCTTGTGTGGTACCTGTACCAAAAACTTCCCACCCCAAAGACCTGAACAGCTACAGACCGGTGGCCTTGACGTCCCACTTGATGAAGACCCTGGAGAGACTGCTCCTTGCTCACCTCTGCCCCCTGGTGGAACCAGCGATGGATCCACTCCAGTTCGCCTACCAGCATGGCATTGGGGTGGAGGATGCGGTGATCTTCCTCCTTCACCGTTCTCTGTCCCACCTGGAGAAGCCCGGGAATATGGTGAGGATCATGTTCTTTGACTTCTCCAGTGCTTTCAACACCATCCAACCGATGATCCTGAAGGACAAGCTGCTGCGCGCAGGGGTGGACCAGCACCTGTCATCATGGATCCTGGACTACCTCACGAACCGGCCTCAGTTTGTGAGAACCCGGGACTGTGTGTCCGACACGATCATCAGTAGCACGGGGCCCCCCCAGGGAACGGTGCTGGCTCCCTTCCTGTTCACTCTTTATACTGCGGACTTCTCACACAACACAACACACTGCCATCTACAGAAGTTCTCTGATGACTCTGCGATCGTTGGCCTCATCTCCAATGGAGATGAAGCTGAGT
The DNA here is from genome assembly GCA_020510985.1 of Pholidichthys leucotaenia. NCBI lineage: Eukaryota > Metazoa > Chordata > Actinopteri > Cichliformes > Pholidichthyidae > Pholidichthys > Pholidichthys leucotaenia. The sequence goes on from CM035847.1 coordinate 77,140,126, forward strand.
ACAGAGGGCTTATCCAGGACTTCGTAGACTGGTGCCATCGGAACTGCCTCCAGATCAACGCAAGGAAAACTAAGGAGCTGGTGGTGGACTGCCGCAGGCATGGGCAGCCCCTCACAGCACCAGTAAATATACAGGGAACAGACATCGAGATGGTGACATCCTATAAGTACCTGGGTGTTCATCTGAACAATAAACTAGACTGGTCACACAATACTGACGCACTCTACAAGAAGGGACAGCGCAGGCTGTTCCTGCTGAGGAGACTCAGGTCTTTTGGTGTACAAGGGGCGCTGCTGAAGACATTCTATGACACGGTGGTGGCATCAGCCATCACTTTTGGACTGGTCTGCTGGGGCAGTGGCATTACAGCAGCCGATAGGAAGAGACTGAACAAACTGATTAAGAAAGCTAGCTCTGTCCTGGGGCAGCGCCTTGATCCGGTGGAGGAGATAGGAGAGAGAAGGACGGTGGCTAAACTGTCATCTCTGCTGGAGTCCGAGTTCCACCCTATGCAGGACGTACTGAATGCACTGAGGAGCTCATTTAGCAGCAGACTACATCATCCCAGGTGCACAACCGAGAGATTTCGTAGGTCCTTCCTACCAACGGCTGTCAGACTGTACAACCTAAGCAGGGCTGCTCGCAGAGAGAGCAAAAAGACGTAACAAACTAATAGTTTTTAAATGCAAAAGATGCAATAGACTTACACAATGGTCCCCTCCGGCATACAACTAGGAAAATACCGGTCGCTATGGAGGGTGAGAATATGTATGGGCACATAATCATACCATGTAGGATAACTAAGTAGAGGGTTATGCTGTTTCATCCCATCTAGCAACAATGCTCTGCACTGTGTGTGTTTATATATTTACATATTTATTCCATCTAGCTACAATGCTCAGCACTGGGTGTGTTCATATTTATATATCTATATATTTATTCCATCTAGCTACAATGCTCCGCACTGTTTTTATATATCTATATATTTATTCCATCTAGCTATAATGCTCCGCACTGTGTGTGTTTATATACTTACATATTTATTCCACCTAGCTGCAATGCTCCGTACTGTGGGTGTTTATATATTTACATATTTATTCCATCTAGCTACAATGCTCTGCACTGTGTGTTTATATATTCATATATTTATTCCATCCAGCTACAATGCTCTGCACTGTGTGTCTGTGTGTGTGTATATATATATTTTATAGTAATATGTACATATGTATATTAGCTGCTCTTGCTTGCTTGTTTTTTTTTTTCTTGCCTTCTGATTGTTGCTCTGAGTGTTGCTATCCCTGTGCTGTTGCAATCCTGGAATTTCCCCGTTGTGGGACTAATACAGGCTTATCTTATCTTATCTTATCTTATCTTATCTTATCTTATCTTAAGAAGGGACAGCGCAGGCTGTTCCTACTGAGGAGACTCAGGTCTTTTGGTGTACAAGGGGCGCTGCTGAAGACATTCTATGACACGGTGGTGGCATCAGCCATCACTTTTGGAGTGGTCTGCTGGAGCAGTGGCATTACTGCAGCCGATAGGAAGAGACTGAACAAACTGATCAAGAAAGTTAGCTCCGTCCTGGGGCAGCGCCTTGATCCGATGGAGGAGATAGGAGAGAGAAGGACGGTGGCTAAACTGTCATCTCTGCTGGAGTCCGAGTTCCACCCTATGCAGGACATACTGAACGCACTGAGGAGCTCATTTAGCAGCAGACTACATCATCCCAGGTGCACAACCGAGAGGTTTCGCAGGTCCTTCCTACCAACGGCTGTCAGACTGTACAACCTAAGCAGGGCTGCTCGCAGAGATAGCAAAAAGACATGACAACCTAATAGTTTTTTGAATGCAAAAGATGCAATAGACTTACACAATGGTCCCCTCCGGCATACAACTAGGAGAATACCGGTAGCTACGGAGGGTGAGAATATGTATGGGCACATTATCATACCATGTAGGATAACTAGTTGTGCTGTTTCATCCCATCTAGCAACAATGCTCTGCACTGTGTGTGTTTATACATTTACATATTTATTCCATCTAGCTACAATGCTCCGCACTGGGTGTGTTTATGTTTATGTTTATATTTATATATCTATATATTCATTCCATCTAGCTACAATGCTCCGCACTGTGTGTTTATATATCTACATATTATTCCATCTAGCTACATTGCTCCGCACTGTGTTTATATATTTACATATTTTTTTCCGCCTAGCTGCAATGCTTCGTACTGTGTTTATATACTCATATATTTATCCCATCCAGCTACAGTGCTCTACACTGTGTGTCTGTGTGTATATATATATATATATTTATAGTAATATGTACATATGTATATTAGCTGCTCTTGCTTGCTTGCTTTTTTTTTTTTTTTTTTTTTTTCTTGCCTTCTGATTGTTGCTCTGAGTGTTGCTATCCCTGTGCTGTTGCAATCCTGGAATTTCCCCGTTGTGGGACTAATAAAGGCTTATCTTATCTTATCTTAATTCAATATTAGGCTCCATGGGGTTTTCTCAGAAAGTAGGAAATTCTACTCATTATCTCCACCATACGTTGGACCTTGTTCTGACATACAGTATGGCATAGAAATAAAATATCTGGTAGTGTCTCCTCATAACCCTGTACTGTCAAACCATTGTCTGTTAACCTTTGATTTTACTATTTCTGACTGTTTGGCTCCTAAAGACAAATATTACTACAGTAGATGCCTCTCAGATGATGCTGTTTCCAAATTTAAGCAGATTGTTTCCTCTATGCCATGTGTCAATACAACAGAAATAAGCTATGGAGAGCTTGCTCCTTCTGTAATTAATAGCATAGTAGATAGTGTTACAGCTTCTCTGCATCAGACTCTAGACATGGTGGCCCCTTTTAAAAAGAAAAAGTCTAATCAGAGATTTCTGACTCCTTGGTTCAACACAGAAACTCATAGCTTAAAACAGAAGACTCATCAATTAGAAAGAAAACGGCACTCCACTAAATTAGATGAAATCTGTTTAGCTTAGAGAAATCATCTTCTAATTTATAAAAAATCTTGGATCTAGATTTTTCCTAGAAAAATCTAGGAAAGCTAAAACAAGTTATTATTCCGTTTTAATAGAAGAGAACAAGAATAATCCCAGGTTTCTTTTCAGCACTGTAGCCAGGCTGACAAAGAGTCAGGACTTTGTCAATCCTAGCATTCCCTTAGAGCTTACTAGTCAGGACTTTATGAACTTTTTCAATAATAAAATTTCATCTATCAGAGATAAAATCAATCAGATTCTTCCCACTGTTAACTTAAATACAGTAACTATTACAACTCCTTCAATTGATATCTGTTTGGATGAGTTTACTCCAATTGACCTTTTAGAGTTAGATAAAACAATTTCTTCATCCAAGCCTTCAACTTGTCTTTTAGACCCTATTCCTACCAGGTTATTTAGAGAAGTCTTCCCATTGGTAGCTCTATTCTTCAAATAATCAATTTTTCATTAACATTAGGTCATGTACCGCAGGCTTTTAAAACTCCTGTAATTAAACCCTTACTCAAAAAGCCAACGCTGGATCCAGGAGTTTTAGCTAACTATAGACCAATCTCTAATCTGCCTTTCATTTCAAAAATCTTAGAAAGAGTTGTTGCAACGCAATTATTTGACCACTTGCAGTGAAACAGTTTATTTGAAGAGTTTCAGTCTGGGTTTAGAATCGATCATAATGTGGTGGACACTAGACACAGCGTGTGAGCGTTCTCTCACACCCAGAAGCAGGAGGAGAGGCAAAATAATGGACTGTAGGTGGAAGAGCCCCGAGGGGTAATCAGACGAGACAAAGAAGTGCCTTTTGCCCCCTGCTGCACCAAGCTGGCACGTGAAGATGCGGGGGGGGGGGGGGGGGGGGTGAATGTATTGTAACTTATGTGTCAAGTGTTATGATAATTGTGCCACACATTCTCTTTGTCCAGGCAACATGTATAATGTAAGAAGCTTCACCCGTTATGCACGAGAATAAAGCTATAAAAGGCAGATGTGTAATGACCGACCTTTACGGGATTTTCCAGCCCCAGCGCGCTCACGCTGGAGGCTCATGGCTGTATTATGTTGTTAGAAGAGAAATAAAGATTATGTGTCATCCAGCTTGTGCCTTGCTTCACATCCTTTCCCTCTACACTGGTGACCCTCGATGTGAGATGGAGCGTCTATCCCTTTCACCACGCTGTGGAAGCTGAATTGCCAGGGATTGCCTGCCATCCCTTCTCCACACTGGTGACCTATAGGGCCAGGGAGAGCGAGCTATGCTGGGACCAAGACGCACCATGGAGAGCGAGACAAGCACACCCGCAGAAACTGCTGGGAGGGAGCACATCAGCGCTGTCTGCACTGTTTTAGTCAAGCTCCCGGACCCTGGCTTCACCTCCCAACAGCAGGGTTTTAGCGCACAGAAGCCCCGTGTGCACTCTGAGGGATGACCAGGATGACACAACATACAGCTATGTGGTTGCTGCGCCAGCTGCGCACGCCACACACACACGTTCAGCGAGAGGTTTCCCAGTGTACTTCCGTGCCCAGAAGAGCATCCTGATGGTCAATGCAGCAGGATGGCAGCGGGCAGCGGTCCCGAGCTTACGGTTGCCAATGGATCCACCTTCATGACATGTCGCACACGGACACAATTGCATCGACCACCTGTCCAGAGTTCCTTTAGGGCTGAACTCTGCACTTAAAGAAGATCTGACAGCCTCCCCGACAGAACTTATATTTGTTTCTCAGCTGCTGCGCCAGACACGTGCGCCACACACCAGGGGCAAGCTCCAAGAACTTATATATTGTCCTCAGCCACTGCATATCCCCAGGGAATACAGCCGATCATCTTCCCCGGACCCTTTAGGCCTGCGCTTCGCACCTAAAGGAGTCAGGCAGCCTCACCGAAAGGACTTATATTTGTTTCTCAGCTGCTGCGCATCCCCGGCGAATTGGGCCGATTGCCTTCCCCGAATCCTTCAGGGCTGCGCCCACATCTTAAGAGGATTTGGCAGAATATGTTTTTCTGAGCCGCTGTGGATCCCCGGTGAGTTTTCTTCCCCAAATCCCACATCGAGGCTGATCCGCCCACACAATTTTTGCGTGGCCCGGAGGCTTTTAACGCACCGGGCCGGCCCACCATTGCTTTCCCCACACCTTCGTCCCAAAAAGCCTGCAGAATGCCGGTTTTCTGTCAGTCAAGCACGATGCGCACCAGACTCCATGCGCTCCTGCACTACGGACAGTTCAGCGGGCTGGAACTTGGAGTGAAACAGAAAGTGTCCCCCCCCCTTCCCTCCACAATAGTATTGAAACAGGTTTAGTGAAGGTCGCTAATGACCTCCTTATCGCATCTGATAATGGACTTGTTTCTGTACCTGCCCTTTTAGACCTTAGTGTAGCTTTTGATACTATTGATCATAATATTTTACTTGATAGATTAGAACACTATGTTGGACTTAATGGAACTTTGTTGCTGTGGTTCAGATCTTATTTATCGGATAGGTTCTAGTTTGTTCATGTCAATAATGATTTTTTTTCCAACTTAAAGCTCAGTCATGGAGTTCCACAGGGATCTATGTTAGGCCCTATTCTTTTTAGTTTATATATGCTTCCGCTAGGCAACATTATTAGAAAGCATTGTATACATTTTCATTGTTATGCAGATGACACACAATTACACCTGTCAGTGAAGCCAGATGATAGTAATCAATTAGCCAAGTTAGAGGCCTGTCTTAAGGAAATCAAAGCTTGGATGACTTGTAATTTCCTGCTATTAAGTTCAGAAAATACTAAAGTCATTCTTGTTGGTCCAAAAAAAACTTAAAAATACCTTTCCAAATCAAACTCTTACTTTGGATGTGGTTACTCTTTCTCTTAATAGTTCTGTGAGGAACCTTGGAGTTCTTTTTGATCAAGATCTGTTTTTCAGTTCACATATTAAACTTGTTTCTGAGACTGCCTTCTATCATTTGTGTAATATTGCCAAGATTAGGAGCATCTTGTCTCAGAATGATGCTGAGAAACTAATCCACACTTTTGTTAGGTCTAGATTAGATTACTGTAACCCTTTATTATCAGGTTGTCCTAAAACATCTTTAAAAAGTCTTCAGCTGATCCAAAATGCTGCAGCAAGAGTTTTAACAGGTACTAGAAAGAGAGATCATATCTCTCCAGTTCTGGCCTCCCTTCACTGGCTTCCCATAGTGTTTAGAATTAAGTTTAAAATCCTTTTTCTCACTTACAAAGCTCTAAATAATCAGGCCCCTTTTATTTTAAAGATCTGATACTGCCCTATTATCCTAACAGAGCACTACGCTCCCAAAATGCAGGATTACTTGTAATACCTAGAATCTCCAAAAGTACAATGGGAGGCAGAGCCTTCGGTTATCAAGCTCCTCTCTTGTGGAACCAGCTGCCAATCTGGATTAAGGAGTCAGACTCGAGCTGTGTTTTCAAGAATAGGGTTAAAACCTTCCTTTTTGATATAGCCTATAATTAGGGTGGGATCATGTGCCCCTGAACCCTCTCTTTGTTATGCTGCTAATAGGTTTAGACAGCCATGGGACCTCCAACAATGCACTGGGCTTCACTCCTTTCTTCACTCTCAATGAAATATTTTTGATGGTCATTAACATCTGTTTGTTCTCTCCCATAGACTGAGTCCCCGTTGTGCTGTTTGCTCTCTACATGTCTGTTCTTTTCTTCTTCTTCTCTATCACCTCACCCCCCAGCCAGTCGCAGCAGATGACTGCCCCTCCCTGAGCCTGGTTCTGCTGGAGATTTCTTCCTGCTAAAAGGGAGTTTTTCCCTTTCCACCATCGCCAAGTGCTTGCTCACAGGGGATCGCCTGATTGCTGAGGTCTTTCTGCAATTGTAGGGGTTTCCCCTACAGTTGAAAGTGCTATGAGATGACTGTTGTTGTGAAATGGCGCTATATAAATAAAGTATATAAAGGCAGCGCAGTGGCAGAGTGGTTAGCACTGCTGCAGCACAGCAACTCACCCTTGGCCGGGGTAACTTGGGTTCGATCCCAGCCCCCGACCAACAGTGATCTGTGTGGAGTTTGCATGTTCTCCCCGTGTCTGTGTGGGTTTACTCCGGGATTTCTCCGGTTTCCTCCCACATGCCAAAAACGTGCAAGTTAAGTTAATTGGCATCAAACTGGGGATTCTAAATTGTTCTTAGGTCTGACCGTGAGAGTGAATGGTTGTCTGTCTCTCTGTGTTGGCCCTGCGATGGACTGGCGATCTGTCCAGGGTGTACCCTGCCTCTCGCCCAAGGATGCTAAAATAGGCTCCAGCCCCCACCCCCACCCCCCACGACCCTATAAAAAGGATTAAGTGGAAGAAGATGGATGGATGGATGAAATTGAACCTACGCAATCATAGCAACTTTATGGTATAATTCTTTAAGCATTACACAATGGTCCCCTCCGGCATACAACTAGGAAAATACCGGTCGCTATGGAGGGTGAGAATATGTATGGACACATAATCATACCATGTAGGATAACTAAGTAGACGGTTATGCTGTTTCATCCCATCTAGCAACAATGCTCTGCACTGTGTGTGTTTATATATTTACATATTTATTCCATCTAGCTACAATGCTCCGCACTGTGTGTTTATATATCTACATATTATTCCATCTAGCTACATTGCTCCGCACTGTGGGTGTTTATATATCTACATATTTATTTCATCTAGCTACAATGCTCCACACTGTGTGTTTATATATTCAAATATTTATTCCATCCAGCTACAATGCTCTGCACTGTGTGTCTGTGTGTGTATATATATATATTTTATAGTAATATGTACATATGTATATTAGCTGCTCTTGCTTGCTTGCTTTTTTTCTTGCCTTCTGATTGTTGCTCTGAGTGTTGCTATCCCTGTGCTGTTGCAATCCTGGAATTTCCTCGTTGTGGGACTAATAAAGGCTTATCTTATCTTATCTTATCTTATCTTATTAAACCTTAAGTCTATCTTTTGTTGCTATTTGCACTATGGGTAGCATTACTGTAAATGGACTGCTGTTGTTGTTTTTCCAGCCTTATTCCTTTTCTTTTTTTATATTGCGCACACCACTGAAGAGAGAGAGCGAAATACCATTTCAATTCTCCTGCATGTCCTGCACGTATATCAGCTTTTCTGATAGATATGCCATCAGAACACCTATGGATCCAGTCAGCTGATCACTCAAACCACAGAGCTCAACTGTTTTCCATGATAAATCAGCCTCAGGGCAAAAGCACACTTCATGCATTATCTTTTTTCACTTAATTGAAAATATATTTTTTTTAATCGCCATCAGTTAGCGTGCCTTTGAGCCAGGTCTGCCGCTGCTTCTCCCGGCATGTTCTTTGTTGATTTGTCAGACCTGGTCCTGTCATGAGCCGAGCCGGTTTGGCTTTCCCCGGCTCTGTCTCAATCTCTTTGGGGGTTCTGGTTTACTGGTTATGTGCATTTTTGGTGTATTTGTACAATACTTCCACATCTGTAGCACCTGCCTGACCGGCAGCTGTCAGTCAGCATTGTGACATACTTTCTCCCACGCTACTGACAGTCTGTTGGTCTGGCCACACCCCCTCGCTCTCCCTTGACTCCATCAGCTGTTCCCTACCCCGGTAATCATCTTCCCCGCGTCTCGCCCAGGTGTTCCTTATTCACTGCATCAGCGGCATTTGTTCATAAGCAGCTCATTGCTGGACAAACGTCGCTGGTTCATTGTGCGTGTTGAATGGTTGTCTACCCTGTCTAACCGTCATGTCACTAAGGACTGTTCCGTGTGCTCGTCGAGAATCGCTGACTACTCGGATTGCCCCCGCACTGTGAGTTCAGCCTGTGTCCCGTTCACCACTGTCATCCTCCAGTGTGAGTATTGGGCATCCTTGAGGACTCAAGTGAATCCGAGCTGTGTTCGTGTTTGTATGTTTAGTTTGGTGTTAATAAATGTGTGTGTGGTGTAACCCAGCGTTTAAATCCTCGTCCTTTTTCTCCTTCTCCATGCGCTGCAAAGAAGCGCACGGACAGTTTATGACAGGTCCCCACTGACACTCTGCCCAGTCTGCTCGCGCACCTCATTCTCCACATATGGCGAATTATCCTTTAGACCTACGCAATCACTGCAACTTTATAGTATATTTTTTTTAAAGAATTAAATCTTCAGTATTATCTTTTTCTGTCTTTCTAACTTTCACTTCCTTGTTTTGTGATGGGAACACTGTGGTGACTGACAGGTCGTGATGCTGTGTGTTATCCAGTCAACATGGTTGTGATGCCACGTATTGTCCAATCAACACAGAGTCAATCTGAAACCCCGCTCACACTTGTTAAAGCCAGCTCACAGCGGTGGCTAAAACTTTTGTGAAAAATTACAGATTTTGACTGAGCGACTCCATATTCAGGGATGCACACCCTCGTAACCTCAGGAAACCACGTTTAAAATATGAGGCCAGACTGATGAACGGTTCAAGAGATATGCGTGGAACAGACACACAGACACACAAACACACAGACAGAGATTTCTTGCATTTATAGCTAGATGATTCTCTACAGCAGCTTGTGTTGTACTCAGTACTTAGTGTATGTAATGTAATGTAAAGCTCTTAATGTATGAAGGCAATTCAAATTCTGCAGCCCAGACTTCTTGCTCACCCGGAGCATGCACAAT